>OX465094.1:54417374-56834874 GCA_949987625.1 Chalcis sispes | reverse complement strand
TGTACAAAAAATACAAGATATCGTATTGGAAAATCGTCGAGTGACTGAAAGAGATTTAGTAGAAGCCCTAAGCATCTCATTGGGCAGTGTGAGCAATATTTTGACTGAAGTATTGGATTTCAGAAAGCTGTGTGCACATTTGGTGCCGCATTCGCTAACAATGGAACAAAAACTCATTCGAATGCGACTTTCTCAGCAACATTTAGAGCGTTTTCGAAAGGATAGAGTGGTTTTTGTGCGTCGATTCATCACTATGGATGAGACTTGGGTCTATCACCATGATCCTGAATCAAAAGAAGAGGCTAAAGAGTGGTGTGAACCTTGATCTTCGGCTCCGAAACGAGTTCGTGTCCATAAATCGGCCAAGAAGGTGTTAGCATCAGTTTTTTGGGATGCGAAAGGAATTTTGTTTGTGGATTACTTGCAAACTGGTAAAACAATAAATTCTGAATATTATTGTAACCTTTTAGACCAGTTGAAGGAAAAAATTTGTGAAAAAAGACCCGGTTTGCAGAATAAAAAAATCCTTTTTTATCAGGACAATGCACCGTGTCACAAGAGCATTTTGACAATGGGTAAAATCCATGAATTAAGGTTTAAATTGTTGGAGCATCCTTCGTATTCACCAGATTTGACCCTTAGCGACTTTCATCTGTTATCAGACCTAAAAAAATTCATGCGTGGAAAGCGTTTTTCATCAAATGATGAGGTCATGACAGATGTGCAAGCGTATTTTGCAGCCCTTCCAGATTCTTACTTCAGGGATGGAATTCGTAAATTGGAATCTCGTTGGAACAAGTGTATTAATATTCAAGGAGACTATACTGAATAATAATTAAGTGTATTTCAAACCATAAAATTGTGTTTTTCTTATCGAACCGTAAAACTTATTGAACAGCCTGGTAAGATCGCTGTATTATTGACAGTATTATTTTGTTTGCAATTTCGTTGCAGCGCAATACAATATTAAATAACTGTAACTTAGTTATTTCCTAACGAAACGGTCTAAAAATTTATAAAAAACTTCCTCGAATATAAAGAAATAAAAATCTGATTGGAAGTTCTTTCAAACTTAAAGCTCCCTTGATACTTCTTTTTGTCAAAATCAAGAAACTGTTGATATTGACTATTATTACTTTAAAATTAAATAACAAACAAAATAGTTTATTTTAAAATTTTCTTACGTTTTCATAACTAACACTAGAGTATTTTGAGTATCCCTATGCAATTTCAAAAAGATTCGTTTCTATTTGACAAAGTTACGGCAATTTACGTTTTGAAAATAAATTATTACAAAAATAATAAAAATTAGATACATGTAAAAAATGTTTATTTTTTATTTTTATTTATAAAAGTAAAAAAGAAACAAAAACTACTTTATGGAGAAAATTTGATTTTTTATTCTTGATAAGATGGTATTTTTTTTAAATTAATTTGAGTAATTTTAAAATTTCGACCCTTTGGACAATACTTTTCTGCAATTTTAAGCGTTAAGCTGATTATTGAATCCGGCTATTCAATTAATAAAAATCAATTATTTAAATAAATTTTAATTCCATCATTTGTGCAATAAATTACAGTCAATAATTGTTAATATAAACTTTATAAAAAATTTATTGCATTTGCGGATGTATAAGATTAATAAATTTTAGTTAAACAATTTAATTAAATTTTAACAAAGTTTATGTATATTAAAATACAACTAACACATCGTGCAATAAGTCCCGAGACTAACCCAGAGATGGTGCTAGTAGTACTAAACTGGCCACGTTTCCATAGAGTGCGAACCTTTACATGAAACGTGTAAAAATTTCACGTCGATCGGATCACAGACAGCAGAGTTATCGAAGTTAAAGTAAAGTCACTTTGTAATTTGTTTGAAAAATGGAAAAAAGCGAGTTTCGCGTGTTGATAAAACATTGTTTTTTAATGGGTAAAAACACCGTAGAAGCCCAGCAATGGCTTGAAAAACATTACCTGGACTCCTCTCTATCCAAACCAACGATTTGTCGTTGGTATGCTGAGTTTAAACGTGGTCGTACGGACCCAAACGATGCGGAACGTTCAAGTAGGCCATTGGAAGCCGTTACACAGGAAAATGTAAGTGAAGTGTTAAAAATTGTAATGAAAAATCGCAAAGTCAAGGTCCGTGAGATTGCAGAAATGACACAGATATCATCTGAAAGCCTATTTACAATCCTTCATGAAAAATTGAGCATGAAAAAGGTTTTTTCCAAGTGGGTGCTGCGATTGCTTTCAGTGGAACAAAAACAGCAACGAGTCGACGATTCAGAGAGCTGTTTATCGCTATTTACTCGCAATAAAAAGGATTTCCTGCGTCGATACGTGATCATGGATGAAACATGGATACATCATTTCACTCCGGAGTCGAATCGGCAATCATCTGAGTGGCGCATGGCTGGCGAAAGCCGCCAAAAGTGTCCAAAAACGCAGCAGTCTGCTGGCAAAGTCATGGCATCTGTTTTTTGGGATACACATGGCATGATTTTCATTGACTACCTGGAAAAAGGTAAATCAATCAACAGTGATTATTATATTGACTTGTTGGTACGTTTGAAGGAGGAGATCGCAGCAAAATGACCTCACATGAAGAAGAAAAAAATCCTTTTTCACCAAGACAATGCACCATGCCACAAGTCCATGAAAACAATGGCAAAATTGAACGAATTGGGCTTTGATTTGCTTCCCCGCCCCCCGTATTCGCCAGATTTAGCCCCCAGCGACTACTGGCTCTTTGCTGATCTCAAAAAAATGCTGCAGGGAAAAAAATTTGGCTCGAATGAGGAGGTCATTGCCGAAACTGAAGCCTATTTTGAAGCAAAGGATGAATCCTTCTATAAACATGGTATAGAAATGTTTGAAAGGCGTTGGAAAGATTGTATCACTCTAAAAGAAGATTATATTGATGAATAAAAATGATTTTTGAAAAAAAATGTTGTTTTCGTTGTTAGTCTCGGGACTTATTGAACGATGTGTTATTAAAATATTATAAAAATGACTACATTCTATTGTTAATATACCTTAAATGCAATCAACGTAATAATTGTAAGTAGTTTGGAGCATTAAAATCATAGTTGTCAGACACATAAAATGATAGTTACGTTTACTACTCTAAATTAGTAGATTTAATTTCAATTTGTAACCATTACAAAATAATAAAAATGATAACATGCTATTACTTAATATACCTTAAATATAATCAAGATAACAATTGATGATAGTTTAGGTTATTTAAAACATTAGTTTTTACAAACAAGAAATGATAGTTATGTTTACTACTATAAAGTAGTGGATTTAATTTACTCGTACATACACAACTATTACAACATAATAAAAATGACTATATTCTGTAGTTTAATATACATAAAATGTAGTCAAGATAATAATCAAAAATAGTTTAGTATTTAAAAAATAGTTTTTGCAATCGAGAAATGAAAGTCAAGTTTACTTCTCTAAAGTAATTGATTTAATTCAAATTTTTAACTAATTCATTATAGTAACGATGGCTATACAATATTAGTTGATATAACAACAGTCAATTTTACTAGTAATTATAGTCAAGCATTCCAAAATATAATAGTTGTTCCCTTATATTAATTTTTATTGTGGACTTTTTCTCAGTGTATAAGTGTTTATGGACTCACTTGCAACTTAAAAGTAAAATTAAAATTTTAGTTGCCCGAGCGTTGCGTAGCGTAGTGGTTAAAGCGTATGCTTCGTAACCTGAAAGGTTCGGAGTCGAATACCAACGCAGGTTAAAACATTTTTCTGCGTTTGTTCCGAAAGATATTAATAACAAATTTGTAAAATGAAATTTACGACAATTTGTGTTGTGAATAAAGATGAATTATTTAATTTGACAAATGAAAAATCGAACATCGAATTCGTACCAAATTTACCCTGTTTTTAATCTTTTTAAATATTTACTTGAGTTAATAGTTCGGCTGAAAGGTTCGTAGGCTAACATAATAAAACACATTTTTTTTTGATAAAATTCGATCTTATTATTTAATGTAGTTACCTTCGAGAACGATACAAGGATTGTAGCAGCCATATAATATTTCGATACCATTTTTATAGTGCGATTTCTCTTTGGCCACAAAATAGGCCTCAGTTTCGGCGATTACGTTTTCATTAGTGCTGAATTTTTTTCGAGCGAGCATTCTTTTGAAGACTGGAAACAGGGAAAAGTCAATGGGGCAAGATCTGGAGAATACGGTAGATTCATAGCCTAATCCATGCAATTTTGCCATCGTTTTCATTGATTTGTGACGCAGTGCATTGTCTTGATGAAACAGCACTTTTTCTTCTTTAAATGGGACCGTTTTTTCATGATTTCATCTTTCAAACGCTGCAACAATGCTATGTAATAATCGCTGTTGATGTTCTGGCCCTTCTCGAGGCAATCGAAAAATATCATATCATGTGCATCCCAGAATACTGATGCCATAACCTTGACAGCCGACTGTTGCGTCTTTCCACGCTTTAGATTCGGTTCATCGCGTGCAGTCTCTCGGCTGACTGTCGATTGGACTCTGGAGTATAGTGATAGAGCCGTGTTTCATTCATTGTCACGTATCGTCTGAAAAATTCGTCTTTATTACGGTTGATTATCGCTAAACATTGCTTCGAATCATCAACACGTTGTTCCTTTTGACCGATTGTGAGCTCACACGGCACCCACTTTGCATACAGCTTTCGCATATCATAATAAATAACGTACTAAACTTTTATTCCATAAAATGTAGATAATACATACGTGACGCGTACATTCTAAAGTTAGTTTAAAAATTACTCACAAGATGGTGTTAGTAGTAGCTAAAGCAGAGGTGAAACAGAAATTACAAATAATTTATTTTGATATATTTACTATACATAACACCCCTACTTATCAAAATAAGCGAAACATTATGCACTTACAATTCCTAACATATTCATGAACTTGTAATGTTTTACATGACACAAACCCTTAGTCAGTATATCAGCAGGCATTTTCTCAGTAGGAATATATTTAATTTTAATCAGTTTATCATTAATGACATTTCCAATATAATGATAACGTACATCTATGTGTTTTGACCTGCTATGACACTGTTGACTAGAGGCCAATTTCATGGCACTTTGATTATCACAATGCAAATCAATTAAAAATAATTGTCTAGTAATCTCATGAATTAAATTTCTTAAATAAGCAGCCTCTCTAGAAGCTTCAGATATAGCTGTTTACTCAGCTTCAATGCTAGACAGACTAACTGATTTCTGTTTACGGCTTTGCCAGGAAATTGCTGATCCAGACATCATGAAATCGAATCCAGTATAGGATTTTCTATCTATGGCATCAGATGCCCAATCACTGTCTAAAAAACCTTGTAAATTCATGTCATTACTGGTATATCTTAAACAATAATTTTCGGTACATTGTAAGTATCTCAATATTCGTTTTGCATAATTATAACAATGTACATTATAACAAGTATTAAACTGGCTGAGATAGCTAACAGCATATGCAATGTTTGGCCTTGTTAGTACTGCCAAATACATTAAACTGCCAATGAGTTTTTGATAAGGAACATTATGTAAACATTATGTAGATTTCTCTATATTCAGTTTTGGTTTAATGGGAGTACTTTGAGGTTTACAATCAGACATCTGGAATCTTACAAGTAATTGTTCAATATACTGCGTTTGATCAATAGTAATAACTTTTTTATCTTTGTTTACATTAATTCTTATTCCCAGATACTGTCGGACAGGACCCAATCCTTTAACTTGAACTCTGAAGCTAATACATTTTTCCATTTTTCAGTACGATTATCATTGTTAGAAAAAATCAAAAAATTATCGACATATAACCCAATAATTATTTTTATATTACCCTTAGTTTTTGTAAACAAACATGGTTCATATTGACTGTTATTAAAACCTAATTTACAAAGACAATCTTTTACTCGCTCATACCATGCTAAAGATGACTGCTTCAAACCGTAAATAGCCCGTTTTAATCTTAACACATTTCCTCCACTTTTGTTTGCAAAACCTTCAGGTATTGACATGTAAATTTTGTCTTGTAAAATACCATTTAGATATGCTGTAGTTACATCTAAATGCATTATGCTCATTCCCATTTTAACACTAAGAGCAAACAATAATCTCAGAGTGGAATGACAAATTACAGGCGCAAAAGTACGAGTATAATCTACACCTGGCTTTTGCGTAAAGCCTTTGGCCACAAGCCTAGCCCGGTACCTCACATTATTGTCAACATCAAACTTTTTTACAAACACCCAACGACACTTCACTATAGACACATCACCAGGATTTTTAACGAGCTCCCACGCGTCATTGTCCTCAAATGACTGCAACTCATCAGCCGTGGCACGCTTCTACTGCTCCTTCTCAGGCCCCTCAAGAGCTTCTGAGATTAAGATTTCCTCAGATGCTGGAACAGTACTGGATACACACAAGTTACTAAAACCAGACCTCACAGGCTCTTTCCTTTGGCGCTTTGTTCGTACACAAGGCTCCGACTCTGGAACTGATAACGTCCAGACATCCTGCACCAGCACCTCTGCATTCTCATGCAGTGTGTCTTCACCGTCAGTATGTACTGAAGAATCTAAAGAGATGACACTTTGATCATCTACATCTGGAACACAGAATGCCCCCACTGAATTGCTGCTCTTCTTCTCTACGCTGACCGCTAGTGTCTCCACACTATGCTGTGCTGTCTCGTCATCTGGTATTCATATAGCTTCTTCGCTGGTCGCAATGTTGCAATCTGTCTCGTCTTCCATCACAATGTCATCTCTGCTGGTGATGATGGTGTTCTTGGTGGAATTATACAACCTATATCCTTTCACATCCTCTCCATATCCGACTAAGATGTGCTGTATGGCCTTGTTATCTCACTTCAGGCGCTTCTCCTTGGGGGTAAGTACCATCGCCTTGCTTCCAAATAGTCTAATGTGACTTAAGTCAGGTTTTGATCCATGCCACAGTTCATAAGGGGTCTTTGGTACTCCTGACACAATGGACCTGTCTTTCAAATAAACAGCTATACTGGCTGCCTCCGCCCAAAATTTCTTGCCCAACTTTGCATCATATAATAGACATTTGCCCTTTTCAATGACTGTGCGATTAGCCCTCTCACAGACACAATTTTGTTCTGGCGTGTAATTATTTGTTTTCTGGTTAATAATACCATAGTGCTTTAAATAATTTTCAAATTCTTTACTGCAGTATTCAAGTCCATTATCAGTGTGAAAAATCTTTATTTTTTTACCTTATTGATTTTCTATCATAGATTTAAATTCTTTACATCTACTTAAAGCTTTATTTTTCTGTTTGAGAAAATAGATGAAAGTCATCTGACTGTAATCGTCAACAAATAGCATAAAATATCTACTGCCATTTAGAGAATTCACCTCCATTAGTCCACACAAATCACTATGTATCTGATGACACGTCTCTGTACTTCGTTCATCAACATGAGAGAATAGTAACCTCATCTGCTTTCCCTCACAACAAGTTGTACACTCTGCTTTTGTTATGTCAAACGAAACATCATATGATAAGCTATCTACAATGCCTTTTCTCATTTTATTCATGTCTTGACTGTTGATGTGAGCTAGCCTTCTGTGCTATAATCGTCCGGTAACTGCAGGAGCTGCCAACACATAACTCGGTGATTGCAACCTCAACTTGTAAATACCATCAGTTAAATCTGCCACAGCAACTAAAGCATCACTTTTGTCATAAATATAATAATGCTTTTCTTTAAATACAACAATGTTGTCGTTCCTGATAGCTCACTAACTGATAACAAGTTTGTTGTTAAACTAGGTACGCACAGCACATTCTTGACAGTTATGTGGCATTCAATGTTTGAAACGATATCCACATCTCCAGAGCAAGCAACTGGCACTTTTGATTCGTTAGCAACAACGATTTCTGGTAAACACGGCTTTAAATTCCTGTTCTTAATCCAATCTTTGTTTGTCGTCATATGCGCACTCACACCACTATCGACGTACCATTCCGTCTTATTAAACTTTCCATTCATAAATACAACGTTAAAAACGCATTTATTTGCGGTTTTCTTCAATAACGGACACTGGTTTCGACTATGTCCGCTACTTTTGCATTTATAACAAACGACTTCTTTTGTTATTGAATCTTTAACTGTCATTGTCTTCGTGTTTGAGTTTGACGTTGACGTGGATGCACCGCCATTTTTTTTAGGTTTGGTGTTGCCATAATGATATTTATTTTTTACCACGAATGCAGCGCTGATTTAAGACTCATTGGTAACTTCCATGTCAAGCAACTTTGACTTGATGACATCAACTGTTATCGGAATACCCAAATGTTCAATAGCCATTATCATCAGAGAATAACAATCAGACAAACCTGCTAATAATAATGACCCCACGCATTTATCTGTTATTGTAAATTCTGTGCCATTCAACCGTTGAGCTATTTCGACGATTTGTGTGACATATGTAGTCATCGACTCACAACTATCCAATCTTATGGAAATTAAATGTCAAAGCAAGGTTATTTTTCTCGAGAAACCGGAGTCATCAAACATGGTCTTTAATTTAGTCCATAATTCCGCTGAACTTACCGTGTCTCTGATATGCACGTATAAAGCTGGATCAATTGTTAATATTAACTTTGCCTTTGTTTTTGCATGTTTCGCTGGCTTGATTTCAAAACCGGCCGGTGGTTTGATATACTTGTCGATTCCATCCAAGACCAGTAAGTTTTCAGCCACGAAGCACCACTCATCGTAATTCTCCCTGCCTTTCAACCTCGGCACACTAGCGATGTAGTTCGAGTTCATGTTTCCGCGAATCAACAAGCACAATTTATCTATTTTAAACTTAAAATAACTGATAAATTCGAGAATTGCCCATAACCTATTAAAACTCGTTGGCTATTCGCAACGTACTAAACTTTTATTTCATAAAATGTAGATAATACATATGTGACGCGTACATTTTAAAGTTAGTTTTAAACTTACTCACTAGATGGTGTTAGCAGTAGCTAAAGCAGAGGTTAATCAGAAATTACAAATAATATATTTTGATATGTTTACTATACATACTAGCATAAATGTTGTTGCACGATATGTCCAACACGTTCCTTTGATATCTTTAGAGTCTCAGCTATCTCGTTCAACTTCACTTTACGATCATTCAAAATTATTTTGTTAACTTTTTTGATGTTTTCGTCGGTAATAGTGTCTTTCGGACGTCCACTGCGTGCATCGTCTTCGACGCTTATTTCACCTCATTTAAATTTAGAAAACCATTTCTCAGCAGTTGATTTTCCTGGTGCAGAGTCCGAATAATGTTTATCAAGCCAAGCCTTGGTTTCAACAGTATTTTTTTCACCAAAAAGCAATGCTTGATTAACACACAAAATTCTTTTTATACATTTTTTTCACAATAACAAAAGTTGCTTCACTCACAATGCTATACCTCATGAACCAATTTTCCGAAAGCTGTCAAATTTATACACGTATCGTTTGAAGGTCGATATTAACTAAAAATCATATGGATTTGTGGGTGCTTGCCACTTTCTTTGTGGCCGGTGGTCCCGCACTCACAATATCACGCGGTTTAGGCAAGGTAGAATAAATCTTGGATTTGTTTCTTTGTGTATATCTTTATTTAAAGGTCACAGAGACTTCCTCTCAGTTCGAGAGTCGGAACGGTACTACTACTATCATTCACTGCCGTTGCGCAGAACGGCTCTACACACGCTTCGTTTTTCCCCCACTACCGGAGCGGGAAGACTTGCGGTGGCTACTGCCTACATACTCCCCCCCAAGTGACGACGAATTTTTACTCTAGATTAACTCAGAGGACTAAGAGTCAGTCTTATTAATGACATGTAGTCTTATTTAACTTAATACAGTAGGTTATTTAGATTGATATAATAATTTGCTTAATTTAGTATAATATATTAGTTACATTAATTTCGCATCTGACCTAAATGTTCTAATTTGGTTTGCCGCTATGCTAAACGTAACTTTTTTGTTTTTAATATAAGTTTTTAATTTCGACGTTCCCGGAAGAGCGTGCTGCTCTGACGTCTGAGTAGATGTATTTTCTCGCGCGTTTTTCTCATTGAGATCATTTTTTGTATATGAACTGAGATCCTCTGGAATGAAGTACGCGGGTTTTAATAACGTTGTTGTAACGGTACGCGGTGTACCATTAAAATCAATCTCATAGTTTTGATCGGATATCCTTTTAAGCACCTTATGCGGTCCAGTATATGGACGTTCAAGAGGCTTCTTTGTTGCACCCGATTCGAGAAGCACGTGCGTACAGGTACGAAGATCCTTGAAAAAGAATGCGCGCTTCTTATGTCTATGAGTGACCGGTACAGGTCCAATATCTCGCATGTGTTCGCGAAATTCTTCGATGAATATCTGCGGATTCGGAGAGAAATCATCGGAGAAACAGAACGCACCCGGGTATACGCAGAGTGTTACCGAAGACGTACTCAGCTGGCGACGCGCCAGTATCTAATCTTACATGTGTGCGCAAACCTAACAAGACTGTCGAAAGTTGACGAACTCAGTTCTCATCAGTGTGGCACTACAATGCTGCTTTCAAACAACGGTGCCATCGTTCTATTATCCCATTTGCTTGAGGATGATATGCCGCGGTTTTAATACGCTGACAACCAATAAGCGATAGTAACGCATTAAATAGTTGGGATTCAAATTGTACATCTTGATCTGTGGTAATAATCTTTGGTGCGCCGTATCGAGATACCCATTGGTCAAAGAACGCTTGTGAAACCGTTTTCGCAGTGATATCTTTAAGAGGAATTGCCTCGACCCAACGCGAAAAACGATCAATAAGGGTCAATAAGTATTGGTACCCGTCAATGTTCGAAAGAGGACCAACAATGTCCATATGTACATGCTGAAAACGTCCATCAGGAGCGACGAATTCGACTGGATTATTTTTTACACGACGGGTAACCTTTGATTGCTGGCAATCAAGGCAGTTCTTTGCCCATGTTTTGATATCTCGATGCATGTTTGGCCATACATACAGTTTCCTAATGATTTGATCTGTGACCTTGCCAGATGGATGAGCGAGTTGGTGGAACATCTCGAATATTCGCTTGCGTAACGATACAGGTATAATCGGTCGAAGTGTTTCACCAGTTATATCACAGTAGACTTTGTTGTGATCCGGACCCCACTCTAAACATCTGATTGTTAACTCACAATCCGGAGATTCGCGTAATTTTTGCAATTCGGCATCCTCTTTTTGTAGTTTCGAAAGTTCGAGTAAATCGAAATCTAATGGTAGACGAATGGAGTTAACGCGTGATAACGAATCAGCTACTACGTTCAACGAACCTGATACATGTTCTATTAACGTAGTGAACTGCGAGATATATGACAACTGTTGAGTTTGTCGAGGAGATGCCTTATCCGACCGTTGACGGAAAGCATAAACCAGCGGTTTGTAATCGGTTACTATTTTAAAACTGATTCCTTTAAGGAAGTGCCTAAAAGTTTTTATTGATTCGTATATAGCCGTTAATTCGCGATCATATGCACTGTATTTGAGTTGTGCAGGTGAAAATTTTCTCGAGAAAAATGCTAGCGGTCTCCACGAATCATCTAAGAATTGCTCGAGCACTGCTCCTATTGCAAAATCTGAAGCATTTGTGACTACGCGGGTTTCGGCTTCAACTAAGGGATGATACAGACGAACTGCGTTTGCCAGCTCGGATTTGATTCGTTCGAACGCCTCTTCGGCTTTTGCGGACCACGCAATTTCCCGTTTATCATTTTTCTTTGAGTCACGAGTGTACTCATATAATGGTGCTTGCACGCTAGCTGCGTTAGGCAAGCTACGTCGGTAGAAGTTAATTAATCCGAGAAAACGTCTCATTTCTACGACTGTTTTGGGTTTTTGTAATTTCAAGATGGCCTGTACTCTTTCGTTGGTTGGCTTGGAGCCTTTTGAGTTTATCAGGTGACCTAAAAAGATCAACTCAGACTTACCGAATTCGCATTAATTGAGGTTAATGCGCAAGGCATATTTTCTTAAGCGTTGAAAAACGGTGCGAAGATTGACTTCATGCTCATCCTGCGATGATGAAGCTATGAGAATGTCATCTACATACGCGAAGATAAAGTCAAGATCTGCGAGAGCTTGATTAACATAACGCTGGAATGATTGACTTGCGTTTCGAAGACCAAAAGGAATAGATGTGTATTCGAATAACCCGAAAGGAGTAGTTACAGCAGTTTTCGGAATGTCTTCCAGGGCAACTGCAATCTGATGATATGCTTTGTGCAGATCAATCTTAGAAAAAATCGTTTTTCCGTAGAGATTAGCTGAATAATCGTGTAAATGGGGTACTGGATATTTGTCCGGTACGGTTATCGCATTTAGCCTGCGATAATCGCCGCAAACTCGCCAGTTGCCGTCTGGCTTGCGTACCATTTGGACCGGTGCAGCCCAAGAACTGCTGGACGGTCGCACGACACCTAGCTTAAGTAGATCCTTAAACTCAGCTTTAAGTGCCTTCAATTTTTCTAGATTTACACGTCTAGGTCGCTCGGCAACTGGTGGACCAGTTGTAATAATATAATGGAAGACGCCTGATGATTCTTTAGTTTCTGTTGAACTTGGTTTCGTTAACTCTGGAAATTCGGAAAAAATTTTAAAATACGGACTCGACTTGTCAACCAGACTAATGTGGAGATTTGAAGCATACTTAACGATACCTATAGATGAAACGTTCGACCATGGATCAACTATTCGTTGTTCACGAACATCGACTATCAGACCATAATTACTGAGTAAATCCGCTCCTATGATAGGACAGGGAATTGACGTTACATGAAAATTCCAGATGATGGGACGCTTGAAACCGAGGTCTAGCGAAAGCTGAACCTTTCCAAAGACTGTGATCTGTGTATTGTTCGCTGCAAACAGTACACTGCGATCCTTTATTACAGAGTTCCTATTATTTACAGAATCAAGTGGAATAGTAGAAACGTCCGAACCAGTATCGATAAGAAAAACAAGATCGGTTTTCGCATCGCGAACGTGAAGACGCTTTGAATTTTCGAGACCTTCCACAACCATCTCCACGAGAGAAGGTCGAATTAGTTTTCCGCGTTCTTACTTGTCCACGAGCACGGTTTGTAGCAATCACGCGCTTTGTCACCATATTTTTTATGTAGGCGACAAGGTTCAACAGTCTCAACATTCCTGTTATTTCCCGATTTTGACCTGGTGCGCCTCTGTTGATTCGAGCTAGAGTTAGAGCGGGACCTTGGTCTCTCATCTATACGCGACGAAAGATTTTTTAGTTCTTTAGTTAAACGATCAAGCGCGGCCATTATATCACCGTTAATAGATTCTTGGGACTTAATAGCCGAAACAGTTTTAGCGCCGTCAACCGCTATTGCTTCTACGTATTTATCGGCCATGTTAGCCAGTTCGCGCAGGTCTGTCTTTTCTGAAACCGAAAGCATCGCGTGACAGGGAGCCAGTAATAGTTTTAAAAACACCGCTCGAACCACCGAGTCACCACAACCGGTATCTAATGCACGTAAACGACTTAAAATAAGTGAGGGTTTTCCCAGCCTTGAGACTTCGCCTTGGATCAGCTGCGATAGGCGAGCTTCCGAGGAACTGCCAAAAGCGTTAATTAGCCTATTTTTTACGCGATCATAGAGGTCGATCGGACGCGGAGTTAATTTTATAAGATCCTTGATCGCTTGTAACTCCTCAATATCTAGCTTTTCCGCTCTGCAGTCAGCTTTAGTCGCTGAAGCTGTGATGCCGGCGTTTCGTAAAGTTATTTCAGCCTGAAGAAACCAGGTAGCTGGGTCCTCGCGCTTAAATGTGCTAATTTTAGGTTGTCTATATATGGCCGCATTTTGCTAAGGAGCCTGTGCCGCACGTGCTTCTGCCAATTCATTATCCTTTACAGCAAGCTGAGCTAAAGCTTGCTCCAGCTGTTCTTTAACTGTGGTCATTATACTGTTTTGGTTCCCTCAGGAAGTCGCTGACAAATCAGGAAACGATACCTATCTTGCACACGCAGGTGCAGTACAGTTTACTAAGAGTTTCCTCTATGTTCTATCTTGCACACGCAGGTGCATTACAAAAATTCTATTAGTTTCCTTAACGTTTTGTTACAATATTTTTACGTAAGATGCGCATCAGTAATCATCACCACAGACCGATTTATCACGCGTTGCAATAAGCTATACGAAAACTTTATTCAATTCGCTTACACACGTAGCAGCTAAAAAAAACTACTTACATTTAAATCCTCTTTACTATAAAGTTAACACTAATCTCGAAAAAAAATTTACGATCGGCGTTTGCACTATCTATTTATCAATAATTAATTTATTTATGTCATCTGGACACTAGTTTCCAGTAAATCGCTTTTGACATAAGCTTATTATAAAGAAAACGGAAAGAAAAAATTTTATTCGATCAAATTCTAAAAAGAAATAAAATTCGTATCAAATTGTGTAAACACGCGCATTTTCGGGAATTTATTGAAGCGCGAAAGCTGGCCGTGTCAACAGCGCGCGTTTGTATGAAAACAGAACTATCGCGAAAATGGCCGAAAGACTACACTATACATCAACACGTGTATTACTCGCAATATGGCGTACCGAATCTGTGTTTTTATCGCGCGTGTATTGCGTATACTACCGCCAAGATGGCGGACGCTCTTCCGATATTTCAAATTCTTGGCGCGCTTGCTAAAAACCTGTATGCACGTGTTGCTACGTGCCTGCAGAAGCGGCTGCGTTGATGATGATAGAAGCCCGATGACTTCGGCGCCGGTGTCGGTGTCTTCACGCACACGTCGCCTTCCTCGCCGATGATGTCCTTGATGATGACACAGGCGCCGGTGACGATGGCTTCACGCAAGTGTCGTTTTCCTTGTAGACAATGACCTTGTGGATGACAAAGGCGCCGGTGACGATGGCTTCACGCAAGACGTCGTTCTCCTCGAGAATGATGTGCTTGTTGACGTGTGTACGCCGGCGTGCCAGCACGTACACACAGAGCGTGAGCCGTTTGAATAGCAGAAAAGCGTCTGCCTCGGTCCGCGAGAAACAATCTTCTCGGTCTCGTGTGACTCACCTTCCTTTATATATCGACTCTGCCGCGGTGATTATAACTTCTCGATCACGTCGGGGTCACCAGTTGTGGGTGCTTGCCACTTTCTTTGTGGCCGGTGGTCCCACACTCACAATATCACGCGGTTCAGGAAAGGTAGAATAAATCTTGGATTTGTTCCTTTGTGTATATCTTTATTTAAAGGTCACAGAGACTTCCTCTAAGTTCGAGAGTCGGAACGGTACTACTACTATCATTCACTGCCGTTGCGCAGAACGGCTCTACACACGCTTCGTTTTTCTCCCACTACCGGAGCGGGAAGACTTGCGGTGGCTACTGCCTACAGATTTAATTCTAGTAACGCCATCTATATGTCAACCTACGAACTTTTCAACCGATCTATTATACATATGAACTCTTTATTTATTTTTTTTTTTGTTAGAAAATCCAAAAAATTAAGTTGATTTAACTACTTGTTGATAAGTTCTTTTACTACTTAAATAAAGCTAAAGTATCTAGAAAGACTTCTATGGTTAATATCACTTGTAACGCACTGTTTTACTATTTTGTTTCATATTCAATGCATTAGAATAATTTTCACTTATAAATATAAAAAAAAAAAATGGTGAGGTGTTAACTATATTTTTTGTGTTGAAATATTCAGTTTTCTCTGTTAGTTTAGTAATAGCGAATTTCGGAAGGTTAATCCATTATTAAGCATCTACTCTCTTTTATTGGTTTGATATCGGAGTTTGTTACGATTTTTAAATTATTATGTCAGTAAGTCAGTCTTTTTTGAATTCACAGATTAGATATTTCTTTAAAAAGCAATTAACATGCATTCCATCACTTCCTAAAGAAAAGTTCCTACTTCTTGAGTCTACTAATTTATTCGAAATATTAATTTACCTAAAATTTTAACTTAAAACTGCTTTAATAAGGCTTTAACAAAAAGTAATATCAGAAAAGGCTTATCCCGAAATCTATCTGAAAAAGGTGTTAATACAGAGTTCAAGCGAAAATGTTTTAACGCAATGTCTGCCTTTAAATTGTTTAGATTCTAATTAATATTAATCATCTCGGAATAAGATCGAACACATTTTCTGAATGGATTCTGAATTGGCGCCGCTTCCGTTAACTCAAACTAAATAACTTCTGAACTAGGAGCTCTTGTAAGCTTGTTCTGAATTAGTATCTTTTGTGCGCGGCTTTCTAGGTGGTAAGCATCTTTTTGTTTTGAAGCATTAAATTATACATTATTAAGTGTGAATGTGTGCAATTAATAGATACTATAAGACTCTCTATGTTTCAGCAATGGGCGGACTGAATCAGAGATCGTGGACTCCAACTAAACGAAGAAGGCCAATTGCAGCTGAGTTTGTCACTCCCGGGCCTGCATGTGTTACTTTACCAACATTAATAGGTACTTATAGCTTAGATAAATTTCAATTTATAATCATCGTCTGATTATTAGTTAAGTAAATTTTATTTACATTTTCTTGGATGAAAAATGGACACAGGCTCTGACACATTATTCACAATTATACCAGGCTGTTCAATAAGTTTTGCGGTTCGATAAGAAAGTCCTTACTAGCCTAAATCTCTTTTTGTTATGTTGGTATACTCTTCATATGAACGTATGTGAAGTTTCATTTCAATCTGTCAATTTATTCTTTGTTTACAAGCCATTTAGTATCGACGTGTCACAGTATTTTTTTACAATGGAAAAGATCAAGTATCGTGCAGTGACTAAATTTTTATTTTTGAAAGGTTTAAAAGCAGAGGAAATTTATGAACGAATGTTAAAAGTGTATAAGAACTCTTCGCCTTCAATTAGTACAGTAGAAAGATGGGTTGCTGAATTTAAACGTGGTCGTACAAGCCTTGAAGACGATCCATGTCAAAGACGTCCAAAAACAGCAACAACACCAGAAATTGTACAAAAAATACAGGGTATCGTATTGGAAAATCGTCAAGTGACTGAAAGAGATTTAGTAGAAGCCCTAAGCATCTCATTGGGCAGTGTGAGCAATATTTTGACTGAAGTATTGGATTTCAGAAAGCTGTGTGCACATTTGGTGCCGCATTCGCTAACAATGGAACAAAAACACATTCGAATGCGACTTTTTCAGCAACATTTAGAGCGTTTTCGAAAGGATAAAGTGGATTTTGTGCGTCGATTTATCACTATGGATGAGACTTGGGTCTATTATCATGATCCTTAAACAAAACAAGAGGCTAAAGAGTGGTGTGAACCTGGTTCTTCGGCTCCGAAACGAGTTCATGTCCAGAAATCGGCAAAGAAGGTGTTAGCACACCTTTGCAATTGGCCAGTTCAGGGCGTTTTTTCTTGATTACTTCGTTCAATTTCGATAGTTAACGACAGTAGACATTAGTATCAATAGTTTAGTTTCTTGGAAGCAGCTCGAAGTAGACTATACCCTTGTAATCCCACCACACGGAAAGCATAATCTTTCTTTGGTGAATATTAGCTTTGGATGTCGATCGTGGGGGCTTATCTTGCTTGATCCATGATCGTTTTCTGGCTACATTATCGTACACAATCCATGTTTCATCACCTGTTATGATTCTTTTTAGAAATGGGTCGTTTTCGTTACGATTCAGCAACGAGTCGCATATGTTAATGCGTTTGGTGAGGTGGATTTCCTGATTTGTGAAGAACCCAAACATCCAGTTTGTTTACGTAACCAAGCTGTTGTACGCGCAAGTAAATGGTTGAATTCGATATGCCGAGCTTCTCTGCTATCTCTCGAGTTGTCATATGCCAGTTAGTTTCGATTAACGCTTTTATTTTGTCATCATTAGTAGTGGTTGGATGACCAGTATGTGATGCATTTTGCACATTATAATTTCCAGAACAAAAGCGAGCAAACTAACGCTGACACTAGCGTTCAGTAAAGCAGTCCTCACCATAAGCTTCACACAATTTCTTCCGAGCTTGCACCGCATTTTTGCCCTTTCAGAAGTAGAACAATAAAATATGCCGATAATGCTCACTTTGACTGTTCATTTTCAACTTAATTTTCAACCAACTTGTTATTTACTAATGACGCTTAGTTTTTGACAGAAGATAGTGTACAGTCTAACCTTTATAATAGTATATAATAATATACGCCACGCAACCACTACTACATAAAATATGCAGTTCACGCCATATTTGAGAGAAAAGCGACATTAATTATCTAACAACCCAATACATAAATATTTATATATGTGTATGCGTGTTTATATATAATCTATACAAAAATTCAATACAAATGATTTACGGTGTTGAAAAAGAAATTATTATTTTTTTAATAATTATAGGGTGATTCGTTATGAGGTTTGGTTTTTAATCTCAAATAAAAGGCATAAAGTTGAATTCTACAGTAAAAATTTTATTGTAAGTCGAAAGAACAATCTATGACATTTACTCCTTAAAGATTATCTCATTTAAATGTGGACCGCGACTACGCCGTAAATGGTCCATCCTGAGGGTCCAATTTTAGACGACGCGTTCCAGCACAACGACCGGTATCTCGCAAATAACACGAGTAATGTTGGCTTGCAAAGCGTCGATTGAAGCTGGTTTATCCCTGAAGACCAGAGACTTCGTGTAACCCCAAAGAAAATAATCTAAAGGTGTGATATTACACGATCTAGGCGGCCAATTTACTGGTCCAAAACGTGAAATCAGATTTTCACCAAAATGATTTCTCAATAAGTCCATTGTTTCTCTCGCTGTATACGAAGTAGCGCCATCTTGTTGAAACCAAAGTTGACCGATACCACGGGCTTTAATTTCAGGTAGCGAAAAATCCGTTATCATGGTGCGATAGCGGTCGCCATTGACGGTTACGTTCTGACCGGACTCATTTTGAAAGAAATATGGACCGATGATTTCACCGGCCCATAAACCACACTAAACTGTGCATTTCTGTGGCTTTAGTGGTAGCTGTTGAAGCGCTTCAGGTTGTTCATTAGCCCAAATACGGCAATTATGCTTATTGACGTATCCATTGAGCCAAAAATGCGCCTCATCACTGAACAAAATTTCGCAATAAAATAGCGGATTTTCATTGAGCTGATTCAGAGCCCATTCACCAAAAACACGACGCAAACCTAAGTCACCCGGCTTCAATTCTTGCACGAGTTGAAGTTTGTAAGCCTTAAAACCAAGATCTTTATGTAAAATGCGCCAAGTTGTTGCGTACGACAAACCAAGTACATCACGGTCTTCAGCCACACTCTCAGCTACAGTCGCTATATTCTCTTCACTACGTGCTGGATGTGGTCTAATCGGTCGAGTATCATCCAATAATGTATGCTGGGTTTTAAATTTGCGGATGGTATTGGTTATAGTCGTTTCGGTAGGTCGACGATGCACACCATTAGTTGCTCTAAGAGCACGAAAAACATTTTTCACAGAATGCTGATTTTCGTAATACAGCTGAACAATTTGGATACGTTGTTGCGGTGTACGTCTTTCCATGATGATTTGTCAAACAATACTGAATAAAATTACATTACAGTTTGACAGGAGTCACACGTGATCTGTAAAAAAAAGCCTATTGAAAATCAAACCTCATAATGAATCACCCTTTATTAATTTTTTAATATTTATTTATATATAAAGTTTTACAATTCAAGTTTAAATATTAAATTATATTTTCTTTTCTATATACGCTGATTAAATTATAAAAAGCTTCATCTACATGTACATAAAAATAAAAAAGTACCATTTAGCAGAAAATTTGAAATATAATAATAATTCAATAAAATATTTAAAATAAAATTATAAATCTGTATATATCAATAAATATGAAAGAAATATTGCGTAGGACATTTTAAAATATTATTCACCTTGTAGAATTAACTGATAAAACCTTATACATAAATAAAACTAGGTGGTTCAACGTGAAGCCGGACTAACTAAGAAAATGCGGTTTTTTTGGTAAAATTCTTATCTAGTCTTCAACACATTCCCCTTTTACCTTGATACACTTATTTCAGCGGTCCCTTAACATTTTGATACCTTCTTTAGAATAAGATCGATCGAGACCCTCAAAATACACTATTGTCTCCTGCTTGACCTCCTCATTTGACAGAAATCTTTTACCCTGAAATTATCTTTCCAGATTTGGGAAGAGGTAATAATCACTAGGGGCCAGGTCAGGAGAATAAGGCGGATGAGGAAGCCATTCGAAGTACAGTTTATCAATTTTTGTGATTGTTTGCAATAAATTGTTAGCTGGTGCATTGTCTTGCAAAAGCAGAATTTTTTTCCTCGCCAAATGAGGCTGTTTTTGCTTGATTTCCTTACTTAATTGGTCAAATAATAAACGATAATATACCCCTGTTATTGCTTTTTCTTTATCCAAAAACTCTATAACAATTATTCCGTGTGCGTCCCAAAATACGAAGGCCATAACCTTTTTAGCCGATTTTCGGGTCTTAGGTTGTTTGGGAACACTTCCACCTGCTTCTACCCATTCTTTTGATTGTTGTTTGGACTTTGATATGAAGTAGTAGATCCAGGTTTCATCAATAGTTATTAACCGGTTAACAAAGTCCTTTGGATTACGCTTCAATAGCTTCAAAAAATGCTTTGAATCACGAGCACGTTGTCGTTTTTGGTCAAGGATGAGCAAACGCGGCACCCATCTTGCGGTTAGCTTTTTCATTTCCAAATTTTAATGTGAAATGGAAATAATCGATTCATTTGACATGTCTGTGATCTAAGCTAACTCACGCACTTAAACTTTAGGATCATCAAGAACAATGTCGTGAACTTTTTCAATCATTTGTTCGGTGGTAGCCGTTTTCTCTGATCCACCACCATGTTCGTTTTTTGTGCTCGAGCGACCACTTTTGAATTCAGCAAACCAATAACAAACAGTTGTTTTCGACGGAGCTGATTCTCAATAATATTCATCTAGCTTTTCCTTCGTTTCTTTTGCATTTTTTCCACGTAAAAAATGTTTGATAAGTGCACGAAATTCAACGCTATTCATGTTTTAAAGAAAATTTGGCAGTAGACTGCTTTCAATAATTGTAACTACTTATAATTAGCAGATCAATTTAAAACTTTCAAAATAATTAAGACAGGAAACAACTTGTTAAACGTACATATTTTGATTGAGCTCAATGCTGCTATCTGTTCGAGTCCAGCTGCATGTTGAAACTCCTAATATAATTAATAAAAGATTAATGTGTATAATTGTTTTGAAATCTTTTATTAATTATTTATGTATAGAGTTTTATAAGTTATTGGGTGTACAACTTTGCTTCCGCCGTTTTGCAATATATGGCTGTAGCGGTAAGTGGTAGTTGAAGTAAGTAGATCATAGATGTCATACAATAAGCTTAAGTATTTGTAAAGATAACGCCATCGAAATATTAGTCGATTTGTGTCTGCATCATAAAGTTATTCTCGATTAAACATGTCAGCTTACAAGCTAAATTCTCTTCATTTGTGGGAGGTTTTAATTTTCTGCTTTAATATAAAGAAATCTGCGACTAAGACTTATCGAATGCTCTCAAATACCTATGGTGAGGCCGCTATTAGTGAAAGAACATGCCGAGAGTGGTTTCAACGCTTTAAGAACGGCGATTTTAACGTCGAAGACCAGCATGGCGGTGGAAGAAAGAAGGTTTTCGAAGATGCAGAATTGGAGACATTACTTGATCAAGACTCGTGTCAAACGCAACAAGAACTGGCAGGATCATTGGGAGTGACGCAACAAGCCATTTCAAAACGCCTGAGAGTCATGGGAATGATTCAGAAACAAGGAAATTGGGTGCCGTACGAGTTGAAACCGAGAGATGTTGAACGGCGTTTGTGTGTTTGTGAACAGCTGCTTGCAAGGCAAAGACGGAAGGGATTCCTGCATCGCATTGTGACTGGGGACAAAAAATGGGTTCACTACGATAATTCCAAGCGCAGAAAATCATGGGGATATCCCGGCCATGCTTCCACGTCGACGGCCAAACCAAATATTCACGGTTCCAAGGTCATGCTCAGTATTTGGTGAGACCAGCTCGGCGTAGTGTATTATGAGTTGTTAAAACCGACTGAAACAATCACAGGCGATCGTTATCGAAAGCAATTGATGCGTTTGAGCCGAGCATTGAATGACAAACGGCCGCAATACAACGAGAGACATGATTAAGTGATTTTACAGCATGACAATGCTCGACCCCATGTTGCGAAAGTGGTCAAGACATACTTAGAAACTTTGAAATAGGAAGTCCTACCCCACCCGCCGTATTCTCCAGCCGTTGCTCTTTCGGACTATTACTTGTTTCGATCAATGGCACACGGCCTGGCTGACCAGCACTTCCGATCTTATGAAGAAGTAAAAAATTGGATCGATTCGTGGATCGATTCAAAAGATGACCAGTTTTTTTAACGCGGGATTCGTATGCTGCCCGCAAGATGGGAGAAAGTAGTGGCCAGCGATGGACAATACTTTGAATCATAAATGTATAACCAGTTTTTTTACAATGAATCCTCGAATTTCGGAAAAAAATGGCGGAAGCAAAGTTGTACACCCAATAATTTTACACGGTTAATATTATTTTTGTATGTGAATGTATGAAAATACGCAGCGAAATTATTTTTGTACGTGACTGTACGTAGATACGTAGCAAAATTATTTTTATACCTTCTTTTTTACACTAATTTTATCAGTAAGAAATATAGAAAGTTGATATAAGGTCTCAAGTGAATTTATATTCATGAATAAAATCAGTTTTTGAAAAATATTGAATCATTTTGTTTGTTTATTTATATTTAACAGTAAGGGTCAATTCTTTAAATGTTATAAATTTATTATTAGCGTACTTTCAAACTCTACAATTACAAGATAGTGCGATAAATTATAAAGAAATTAAGATATCTGAGAAAATTAAACAAATATTAATAAATTCTACAAAGGAATTTAACGACATAGACGTGATTGTTGAAGACACATTGGATTTTCAAGAAAAATATAAGGATCGCGATGCAAAAATTGTTAAAGATCAAAAACTGCATCACTTACTTTATGCTTTCGAAGTAACAACAGATCACTGTACATATAATACGTGTTAGAAGCAGATTTTAAATATAAAAGAAGAGCCGTCGAATATTGGAGACGTGGCAAAAAAAATTTAAGTTTAGAAAGTGTACGGAGTACACTTATATAAGTTATATATAAATAAGAGTGGTACATACAGGGAAAAGATTTCAAAAATTTGTCAATATACATATGATAATTTCAATGCTGCTGTTCAAGCTGGTTTAATTATTCATGTCCATGATATACGTCGATGGGCTTTGCAAGCTCAAAAACTAATTGGCTCTAAAGATTTTAGATTCAAGGCTTCTGAAAATTGGCTATTAAAGTTTAAAAGAGCTCATCAAATACAATCCAGAAAAAAATAAGTTTATAAGTAAAAAACTTTGGAAAGTGTATTACAACTTGAAACTTAAGCAAATAAATTCGTAGCTGATGTAAAATCATGTATACCAACAATCGGACTTGAAAATTCATATAATTCAGATCGAAGTGGATTTCAATTAGAACCAATTCTGTAGCTAGTATTTTTCCACTCATGAGAATGGATTATTGGAAATGGATTATTGAAAATGGATGGACCATTTCTACTACATGAAAATGGATATATCAGAAAAGCGTGCGGTCATCAAATACTTCTATTTAAAAAACCTAACACCCTTAAAAATTAAAGAAAGGCTGGATTCTACACAAAATTATCTAAAGACTCTTTTCCATCATATTCAACGGTTAGAAAGTGGATTTCTGAATTTAAGAAGGGTCGCACAAGCTCCTCTGATAGACCATGTTTAGGACACCCTGCTGATGTCGCAACTCCTGAAATGATTAAAAAAATTCATAAGAATAGTAATGGGGGACCGCAAATTAAAAGTAAAAGAGATAGCTATGGCTACTAAGATGTCAATCGAACGTGTACGCAATATTTTATATGAACATTTGAGGATGGAGAAGCTCTTTGCTAGGCGGGTGCCGCATCTGCTAACGGTCGATCAAAAAATTCATCCGGGAAACTGTTACGATTAAAAATTCGGCGCTGTGCAAATGAAACCCTAGCGAATTTTTGCGTCATTTAATAACTGTAGATAAAACTTGAATTTGCCACTACACTCCTTATAGTAAATAACAGTCTAAGCAATCGAATGGATTAGGTGAACCAACCCCAAAGAAGGCAAAAACAATTTTATCGGTGAATAAGGTTATAGCCTTAATTAACTGTTTTTTGGGATTAGAAAGGAATTATTTTCATTTATTACCTAGAAGAGTTAAACCATCACTGATCAATACTAGACAGAGTTATTGCAGCATTTGAAGGACGAAATGAAAAATAAACGACCTCACTTGGCGAAAAAAAAATCTTGTTTACCGTGATAAAGCACCGGCCCATTCATTGATTGTTGCGATGGCTAAAATCAACGAATTAAAGTTCGAATTTTTACCCCAATCACCATATTGACCAGACTTAGCCTCCAGCGACTATCATTTGTTTCCTAACCTTAAAAAATGTCTTAACGACGCTCGCTTCTCTAATTTTCCTATTTTCACATAAATAATCAAAACGTTTGGTTCAATCGTTTCTTAAATGTACACTAACAGAGCAATCGACCTGAAAATTTATATATAAGCTAGTGAGATGTCGGACTACAGAATACAAGCCAAACTTGATCTGCTGGCGCTATCTTCAGGTCAGATCAAAAACTTTTCACCCTTACCTCGTAGTATGCGGAGAGCGATGGGTTTCTAATTTTAAGACATTCCCTCCAACTTTTTTAAAAAATTTTATATGTTAAGATTAATGAAAAACTCGTGCATAAATTTTTTTTAATTTTTTGTCCATCCTTTTTCGAAATATGAATTCGTTTCAAAATTTGTGTTTTCTTTTTTCAAATGTTCATAACTTTGTGAAAAATGCACCAATCAGATAGTTTTTTCTTTCAATTTTTGTTTTTAAATTCTCTTTCAAGAAAAAAATATGACTTTATTCTAATTTATTGCCTACATCGTTTATGTTTAGTTTAATCGTAAAAAACTTTTTTGTAAGATGTTTGTCCCTTTCGATTTTTTTAAGAAAATTTTTTAAAAAACTTAGATGGATTTGATCTCAAATTACCTCTCGAAATCACTTCTAAATTTATTATATTATTCTACTTGGAAAATAAGCGCCTGTGTAATTTTTTTTTTTTTTTTTACATATAAATTGTATGTATTATACACTTTTGAAAAGCGACTCGTCATTTTCGATTCTTAAAAATCGAAAACTTTTTTCTTTTTTAACCGTTCTGCTGCGTCTTCTTACTGATCTTTTAAAATTATTCTCTTTTTGTTCGATGCTATAAAAGATATTTTTCCGATACCTTTCTTTTTTATCATTCTTTAAAAAAAAAACAAAGATAATATTGCACTTCTTATAAAAAATGAAAAATGCATTTTTCTCAAAAAGGTCATTTTTTGGCTCAATTTTATTTTATGAGTAGCTAGTCTCAATTCCTATATTTTCATATATATGGCATTAGGAATATTTTGGTTTTTTTAAGAGTTATAAATATAATAAAAAATTATTTTATATTTTAATAACAAATGTACATACGTGACAGTTACGATAAATATTGCAGAACATAGGTCTAATGTCAATTACTGGAGATTAGGGTAATTGCATTAGTGAATAAATAAGCAACTAGTTGGAAGTATAATTATTCTATATTTTACAATTAATTAATTTACAAATTTTAAAGTGAGTTGCATGGAAGAGCGCCAGTCGCGCGCAATGTCGTAGCACGTTATTTGAATTTTGACGCGTGGCTTTGGTAGCCGCGTAAGCTCGCTAGCACTACAAGAAAAAGATATTATCCCCGCGAAATTAACTTATAGCACGGAGCACTAGAACGAAGCCACTTTGGATTTCCGTACGAAATGTATACGCGAGCAAGCGGTTATATAACGGCTACGTAAGCCGTCAAACGCGGCACTCGAGAAGGAGGCAAAGAGATCGAGCGAGGGACGGTTACCTGCTGGCCAATAATTGAATGCAGCTTACCCTTGCTGACCCTTTTCCACTCGTGCACTCCTCGACTTCAACCTACTCGACATTTAGCGCACTTCACAATATTCTACACGTTATGATATGGTGCTATTCGCAAGCCAAGCAAAGAGAAAAAAAACGTGCGTGCGTAGTCGCATGCTACTACCGGTGTAGTAATGGCCGTACTTGTCTAGCCACCTGTAGCTTAAGTGCTAGTTCCCAAAAGAACATACTTGTAGTGTGGCGCGCATGTAACACGTCTTTACGTATGTAGCGTCGTAGTGCCGATGGCACGGCGAGCATGTAGCACTGGCGAAGTAGGATGTAGCCTTGTTGTTGTATGGCGTATTCTAACCTCGCCGCGCCGGGTACGCAAGTGTGTTTAGCTTATCTAGTGAGGCGACTTCTAATATGGGAGCAGCTCTTGAAGCATTAGGTCAGTTAATTTGCTGTTCCAACTTTCCCCACACGATACCAAAGATTTTCGCAAGGTTTTTGCAAGGTTTTTGCAAGGTTTTTGCAAGGTTTTTGCAAGGTTTCATGAAAGGTTTGAAACCTCGCCAAAATCTTACGAAAAATATTTCTGTGATGTATCTATGTCCGCGCATAATCCTTGTATAAACATCTCCCGTAAAGTTATGGAATGATTTTTCGCTATGTTTATAAAAGATTGACAGAAAAATTGCAAAAACATTTCTTGCATGATTTTGGCAATGCTTTTTGAAACCTCGCAAAAATCTTACGAAATATGTTATAGTGATGTTCCTGTGTCGGCGCATAATCCTCATATCAACATTTTCCGCAAAGATGAGTAACATTGAATGCAACCTTGCATAAAGCTTCTTGTGCGCTTTCTAGAATGATTTTCTTAAACTCCCCAAAAGATTTAATAATCTTCCAGGAAGCTTTCACAGAATATTGACGTAATATCGAAATATCTGACTTAAGAAACTGTCAGTTACCTCCCATGAAAGATTCCAGTAACCTTTTACACAATCTTTGTGAAAGATCAGTTGTAACCTTTATTAACTTTTATTAAGTAGTTTATATATTTTAGAATTCTATTATTTATTATGATTATATATATTTTTAACATCCGCATTACATTTAATCGTTTATTGGCATTGTCGCACATGTTATTTTACACATTATTTTACGGAAAAAAACGCAGAAATATGTTTGACTTACGGTGGGATCGAACCCGGGTCCTTCACATTATAAAGCAGGCGCCCTAACCATTACGCTATGCAACGCTTGTAAAACTAAGATTTAAATTTGAATCATAAGTTGCATGGCAATCCATATACACTTGTATTAATTTTACATTTAAAATTTCTCCTATAGTGTTAAGTATTTTTTAAAATTAAGAAATAATTAAAAATTTAATATATTTAAATACATAATTTCGCTCTTGAGATTTTACTACATATACAAGTATAATAAATTTTAATTGTTGATGTATTTTTATCCAAAATAAAAAATAAATTTTTAAGATAACAAATAGCTCTGCTGCAAGATTACGATTAATATTCAATGCACTTTTCACGGAAGCTAACAACATGCTTATATGAAATTTTCTTAAAATCTTCCCGATAAACTTTTGTAAAGCTTACAGAAATCTTTTCTTAAAGATTTAACTAAAGTTTGTATGCAATATTAACGCGAAAGTTTATTGATAGCTTACAGTAACATTGCAAAATACTTTTAAGAAAGCTTCCAGTTTTTGTTTTTTGTAAGATTACAGAAGGTATCGAAAAAAGAAATATTTTTAATTAAATATTAATAATTAAATATTTCTAAGAAATTTTGCAGTGACCTGGCTAAAATATTATGACAAAATATTTTAAGAAACTTCCCTGTATTCTTACGTAAAATATTTTGTAAAATCTTCCAGCAAGTTTTCTTCAAGTTTTCATTGAAACATTCACCAGAAATTTTGCATCAACCTTACTAAAATATTACGACAAAATATTTCAAGAAACTTCCTTGTATTCTTTTATAAAATGTTTTGCAAAATGTTCTAGCAAGTTTGCTCCAAGGTTTCGTTGAAACATTGATACGAAATCTTGCAGCGACTTTTCTAAAATGTTTCAGATACATATTTCAAAAAACCTCAAGGCAATCTTTCTTGAAATGTTTTGTGAAATGTTCCAGCAAGTTTGCTTTAAGGTTTCGCTGAAACATTTATACGAAATCTTGGAGCGACCTTTTTAAAATGTTTTAACCATATGTTTCAAAAAATCTCACAAGAATCTTTTGTGAAATGTTTTGTGAAATTTTACTGTAAGGTTTCGTTGAAATCTTTAATTTGTTAAATATTTTTTTTTTGTAGCTTAACTTTCCTTATAAAACAAAATAGTAAAAAATAAGATGTATCACATAACTTTTTTATCATAATTATAATTTATGTAAATTATCAACTTGAACTGAAGTTACTATGAATATACAAATTATTGCTTATGGATGACAAATTCAAGTTTTAGCTTAGTTGGATAATGCTCGTACTCGCGAGCTAAGGGCTCAGAGGTGGATTCCTATGAGGAGAAAAATGTTTCTTTTTTCCTAATTATTTACCTCAATTGAAGGGTTGTAAGTCTGAAGGGTCTAAGCGCCAAAAAATCCAAAGTTAATATTTTTACGAAAATATGATCTAAGTGCCAAGGCTAATAATATCCAAATGGATCCAAGTGCATTTTTGTTTTGAAATTTGGACATGTATTCAATTGAATTAAGTAAAAATAAATAATTATTTCATTGAGTTGTTTATTTTATAATGTTTTTCTGTTATATCCCTAAATAATAAAATTGGCACTAAGACCCTTTAGACTTACAACCCTTCAATTATTTTAATTTGTTTTTTTTCGATAAAAACCATATTTAAATATATGTTATATAAAAAAATTATGAAATAAATAAATAAATATCGCATTGATTTGATATAATATTCCAGCAACATTGCAGTAAGATTTTACACATCCTTACAGGATAGATTGCTGCAAGGTTTTTAAAAACATATTTTTAAAGTATTTTTTAAAGTTGTCGGAAGGTTTCGAAACAAGAAATATTTTATTTACTAAACGTATCTACAATAATTTGCAGCAATCTTGCTAAAATATTACAACAAAATCTTTTAAGAAAGCTCGCTGTATTCTAACGTAAAACGTTTTGAGAAATGTTCCAGCAAATTTGCTTCAAGGTTTTGTTGAAACATTTACACGGAATCTTGTTAGACCTTTTTAAAATGTTTCAACTAGATGTTTCAAAAAACCTCACAGGAATCTTTCTTAAAATGTTTCGTGAAATGTTCCTGCAAGTTTGCTTTAAGGTTTTGCTGAAACATTTATATGGAATCTTGCAACGACTTTTTGAAAATGTTTTAACTAGATGTTTCAAAAAACTTTACAGGAATCTTTCTTAAAATGTTTTGTGAAATGCTCCAGCAAGGTTGATGCAAGATTGCCTTGTAAGATTTTAATGTAATGTTTTTATTATCTTAAAGCAATGTTTTAATGTTATTTTTCTCTGAAAGATATCTACAAGGTTTTAATATAACCTTTCTACAAGTTTTCACTAAAACCTTACACTAAATCTTTCACTAAAATCTTTTATGCTATGTGGGTATGTTATAAATTCTAGTCCTTCTAATAAAATAACTATTAGAAATTTCGAAACCACCCAACTTCTGGCACCTTCTTATCTAACCGCTCTAACATCCCTTGAGTTAATAATCTGATCCATAATTAATAATTTCGCTAGTATAATACGAGTATACATTTCTAAAATACTATCTCGCACTACGTAAGATATATGTATATTAGTATTTTAAATTTTCAAATTATCTTATCACTAAGAGTCTGGGCCCATAATCTGTTAATAATTATAGATCAAAATACTTCTAAATATTATAAAATAGACTTTATTTAAAAGTTATTAAAAAGCGATAAAACGTTTCAACATATTTCATTGACTTAAAACTAGAAACTAGTAAACAAATTTTAAATGTTAAAATAAAATAAATGTTAAATACACATATACATATCAAGGGGCGCGATAGCGACCCCGCTAGCAAGTAGAAGTATGATACGCGGCACGGTCGCGAGCGCCTTATATACAGCCCATTTACATTTTTATAACCTCACTTTTTTTTTTTTTATATTTAAGCTAAAATATTTTAAAACCATCCATATTAGAATCTTTATATATTTATATATTTAATGACTACAAAAAGTTTCATGAAAAACGTGTCTTTTTACGATGAATCATGTCTTTTTTCTTGCTATGTGTATCTATATATATGAATTTCTCTAATTTCTTTAATTTTTATTGCGTTCTCCTTCCTATTTGTTTCCTAATGACGTCACATCCGTTATATGTATATATATATATATATATATATATATATATATATATATATATATATAACACATCGTTCAATAAGTCCCGAAATTAACAACCAAAACAACATCTTTTTTCAAAAATCATTTTTATTCATCAATATAATCTCCTTTTAGAGTAATACAATCTTTCCAACGCCTTTCCAACATTTCTATACCATGTTTATAGAAGGATATATCCTTTGCTTCAAAATAGGCTTCAGTATCGGCAATGACCTCCTCATTCGAGCCAAATTTTTTTCCTTAAAGCATTTTTTTGAGATCAGCGAAGAGCCAGTAGTCGTTGGGGGTTAAATCTGGCTAATACGGGGGGTGAGGAAGCAAATCAAAGCCCAATTCGTTTAATTTTGCCATTGTTTTCATGGACTTGTGGCATGGTGCATTGTCTTAGTGAAAAAGGATTTTTTTCTTCTTCATGTGCAGTCGTTTTGCTGCGATCTCCTCCTTCAAACGTACCAACAAGTCAATAGAATAATCACTGTTGATCGATTTACCTTTTTGCAGGTAGTCAATGAAAATCACGCCATGTGTATCCCAAAAAACAGACGCCATGACTTTGCCAGCAGACTGCTGTGTTTTTGGACGCTTCGGGCGGCTTTTGCCAGCCATGCGCCACTCAGATGATTGCCGATTCGACTCCGGAGTAAAATGATGTATCCATGTTTCATCCATGGTCACGTATCGACGCAGGAAATCCTTTTTATTGCGAGTAAATAGCGATAAAAAGCTCTCTGAATCGTCGACTCGTTGCTGTTTTTGTTCCACTGAAAGCAATCACGGCACCCACTTGGAAAAAACCTTTTTCATGCTCAATTTTTCATAAAGGATTGTAAATACGCTTCCAGATGATATTTGTGTCATTTCTGCAATCTCATGGACCTTTACTTTGCGATTTTTCATTACAATTTTTAACACTTCACTCACATTTTCCTGTGTAACGGCTTCCAATGGCCTACCCGAACGTTCCGCATCGTTTGTGTCCGTACAACCACGTTTAAACTCAGCATACCAACGACAAATCGTTGGTTTGGATAAAGAGGAGTCCGGGTAATGTTTCTCAAGCCATTGCTGGGCTTCTACAGTGTTTTTACCCATTAAAAAACAATGTCTTATCAACACGCGAAACTCGCTTTTTTCCATTTTTCAAATAAATTACAAAGTGACTTTAGTCTAACCTCGATAACTATGTTGTCTATGATCCAATCGACGTGAAATTTTTACACGTTTCATGTAAAGGTTCGCACTCTATGGAAACGTGGCTAGTTTGGTACTACTAGCACTATCTCTGGGTTAGTCTCGCGACTTATTGAACGATGTGTTATATATACACAGTGTGTCCCATGGAAAACGGAACTTTTTTAAAACATCAATTTATATTGGCGCCACCTATTGGTGGATGTTAACAATGGAAAGGTCCATTCCTAACTGACATCCTGTCAAAATTGTATGACATTAGGTTCAATGGAAACTAAAATATCGCGCTCAAAGTGACAGTGTGTTTGTGGCATCGGTCGAAAAATGAACTCCGAACAAAGAGCAAATATTAAGTTCTGTTTTAAACTCCGTAAATCCTTTACTGAGACACATAATTTGCTGGAACAAGTTTATGGCGATAATTGTCTATCCCGTACCAGAGTATATGAGTGGTATAAGCGGTTCCAGGAAGGTCGTGAAGACATTCAGGACGACGAACATCCAGGTCCTTCGAATACCGTGGTTACTCAAAGTAACATTGAATAAGTGCGTGAATTTATAAAAAATGAGCCAAAATCTTCGTTGCGATACATGGAAATGAAATTGAATATGTACAAAAATTCAATTCATTGCATTTTGATCGATCATTTGAATCTACGGAAGGTGTGTGCACGCTTTGTTCCACACAAATTGACCGACTACGAAAAATTGCTCCGAATTCAACATTGTGAGGATTTGATTAAATAGTCAAAAAAGGACCCAAACTTGAAATATTCAATTGTGACTAGTGACGAGACATGGTGTTTCCAATATGATCCCAAAACCAAGCGTTCAAGTGCTGAATGGAAGCCCCCAACCGAGCCCAATCCGAAAAATGGTCGTCTTGAAAAGTCAAAAGTGAAGACAATGTTGATTTGTTTCTACGATTCAAAGGGTATTATTCATCGTGAATTCATTCCACCTGGTCAAACGATTACTGCTGTGTTTTATCTTGGTGTTAGGAAGCGTTTGCTCAGCCGTATTCATCGTGTGCGGCCACAATACCGTGAAAAAGGGAGCTGGCGTTTGTTGCATGATAAAGCCCCGTCTCATCGATCAAACTTGATCACGGAGTTTTTGATCAAAAACTCTATTTTAACCATCAACCATTCACCGTACTCACCGGATTTGGCTCCGTACGACTTCTACTTGTTCTGCAAATTGCACTTGCCTCTGAAAGGAAAACGTTATGCCGACGTAGAGGCCATCGAAAGAGCGACGACCGACATACTAAAGTCGATGGATAAAAATGATCTCAAAAACTCATTCGATATGTTAATTGATCGTGCAAAACGTTGTATTGATGCGGAAGGAGACTATTTTGAATAAAATAAATGAGATTTGCCGAAATATTAAGTTTTTGTCTTTATTTTGAAAAAGTTCCGTTTTCTATGGAATACAGTGTATATATATATATATATATATATATCTATATATATAATGTGTGTAAATAAGTGCGTTAAGGCGAGCGCGCCCACGCGTAACGTTCGAAACCGAGTAAAACAAAACAGAAACCGCTTATTCAATCTTAATATTAATTACAATAATTAAATTCGCGATTTTACAAGAGTTCAGGGCGTCAGCTACACACGTGTAGCGCGGTCTCTTACGCGGCACTTCTGTTCGCACGGCTAGCTTACGGTTAGAGCGGTCGTGGGCCTACAAAACGAAAAAACAGAAAAAATGGCGCGTAGCACGTGTCGCGGTTGCACACACAGCCGGGAAAAAACGGGGACCGTTAAGGTGAAGGGATGTCTTCTGGCAACAGCTACTGCACCCGGGGTGCACTTACCAGATACCTTACACGCACTTGAATACAAAAAAGAATGTTCCGCCCGCTTTTAACACGCTCGTATCTCTTCTAACGCTAGTTCGTTCGCGACTACTCTCAAAAATGGAACCGAACGGAGTGTACTGCTTGCGACGACGAGACCGAACGGAGTGTCGACTGCCCGCGGCGATGGAACCAAAAGGAGTGTCGACTGTCCGCGGCTTTGGAACCGAACGGAGCGTCGACTGTTCGCGGCTATGGAACCGAACGAAGTGAACAAAAAATCTTTGATCGGCACGCTCGCGAGCGCGGATCTTAGATGAGCGTTCTGCGCCGACGCAACGTGCGTGTAAAATACGTTACGCGATGCAGCCACCGCGCGCCAGCAGCGCGCGTTCTAGATTATCCGCTCGCGAGTGCTCGTGTTGTTTCTATTTTTCCCTGGAACGGCGAGAATCATCATCCGATGTCCAGGGAGTCCAGGTAAGTCGACGCGTTCCATGGCGGTTAGGCGTCGACTGATTTGTCTCTTCTCTCTCTGTTACATGTGCAGCAGAGCGGCGGATCAACGGCTAGGCGGATCGGAACGATAGGCGGCGGAGAAGACGAGACGGTGCTGTCGGGGACAGCGATGGCCTGCTAGCAGCGACAGCGAGGCAACGCTCCTAGACATTCCCGGGTATGTAATCACTTGCACGGAGAAGCTGTGCTTATGTGTTTCCTTGCTTCCTAACCTCTCCTTGTCAATTTTCCAATAGTGTTGTGTGGCAGTCTGTACTCTCCTTCCAAAGTGCAGCTGCTACCATTACTTTCCTTCTCTAATGACTGTCTGGGAGGTTGCAGATAAGGGGACAACGACAAGGACAGGGAGGAGCCTGGGAAGGAACCCTGTTGCAGTATGTGCAAGCACTGCTACGAATAGCCATGGGCTCCTGAGATTGGCTCCTCGCTGGAGCCCACACTTGAGCTCCAAGCCCATGTATCTGGTGGAGGTACAGTATCCACAGCTCTGCGTGGCTGTTATTTAGGGTTAAGCGTGGCAGTCCTGCGAGACTGCCTAGATTGTAAGGGGTAGTGTGGGCTACAAGGAGGCTTACAAGCTATGCTTTGGCCTCCTCATGTGACTGGTGCAAAGCACCACGTCACAATATATAGATTTCAAGGGTATATTGTTAAATATTCTGATTCATATATAAAATTGATTAATCTTTTAATAAAGAAAACATTAGTTTAGTTAGTTTTAAGACAATTCTAAACTTAAAAGGCATAAACCATAAGTGAATATGATTATTGTAATAAAACTTGTTTTCTTAATAATAATTCAATTTTAATATTTTTTAAAACAATAATTAGTTTTAAAGCATCAACCATAAGTGAATGTGATTAATAGATATTTAATAAAATATCAACGATAAGTGAATGTGTTAGGAAGAATTCAGAAAGAATAATAGAATTAGTTTAGTTTGATTTTACATTACCTTCTGTTTCTTTATAGTATGTAAATGATAAAATATAGCAATCTTATCATTTATTTTTATTCGCATGCTGTATTACCAATCAGATGGACTACACATCTATTTGTATAAAATTTATGTAATTTAGTTTTCTATGTAAGGTATATTTGAAAAAAATGCGAATAAGGTCACTTCATAAACTAAAATATGATTTTTTCAATTATTGAAATAGTTAATATAAATTTATTAATTATGTATTACAGACTTTTCAAAAGTTATGAAATCTCCTCAAGAAAAAACCTTTTATAAAAGGTAGAATGGTGGCAAGTAGCAGTTGTTTTGCATCCCATTTTAAAACCATTACTTTTATATTTTTCAAACATATAATTTGTAGATAAAAAATTTGCATACTTTTAGTTTGACCAGATTTTTAAAATTACTTTTTAAAAGCAAGAAAAAGGTAAATGTTGGCAAGTAGGAGTTTTATCATCTTATTTCATATTTTCATACTTATTGCAAATTTGTATGGTTTCATTTTTTATTAATTAATTGTATATTTGCATACTTTTTACATATTTGTATGATTTTATTTTTTATTAATTAATTGTATGTTTACAAACTTTATGTCATAACTTTTTTTTTAAAAGGTTCATTTATTCATCTATGGCTGCTTAGCGCAATTGTTTTCAGAGCTTTATGTATAATTTGACCTACAGAAAGTTGTGAAATCAAAATTGTCAAGTATTTGTTTTCTTTGTGAGTTTCACATTTTCAACATTGTATCGCATTACGTTGGTTTATTTTAATCATCCGACTTCCAAATTTTCATTATAATTAGGAAAAATTATCTACTTACTATTTATATGCAATAATTTTTAATGTAAGTGAAACAAAATAATAGCATTTTTCATTACCAACAGTAGAATTTTAGCTAAAGAAGGTTGTAAAATCTGTAAAACTATTGTCAAGTATTTTCATCAATTCGCTTTTACTTCGGATAGAAAAATTAACGTATTTAATCAATTTACTAGATAAGCTATATTTTATTTACTAAAACCATATTTAGACAAAAAATATATGCAACTTATCAATAATTATATTAGTAGCTGATAAAAGAATAATAGATACATGTAGGTATTGCCTTTGCATTAAAAAAATACAATTAAGAATTATGGTACATGGTGACAAATGGGAAGTTGCCTAAAGTAATTACTTATAATTTGGAGATGAGTGCAGGGAAAAAAATAGTAAAAATACATATTAAATCAGTGAAGTGGTCATTTTTATTTGAAATAGATTTCAGTTTAATCGAACATTTTCAACAGACACATATTACGTTTTTAAAAAAATGACAAAACCTGGCTAGGGAATAACTATTAACGGTAAATATTTTTGAAGGGATCCCCATCTGAACTTGCACAATAATCAAGCCGTTTTTGGAAACTATGAAAAACTTGTTTGATTTTAGTTGAAGAAATACTGAAAATTCCTTTTCTAATAGCTTCTCTCAAATCATCTTTGGTCTTGGGTTTTTCCGCATAACAGTAATCTTTCAGGTAGTCCCATAAGATGAAATCACTCGGATTTAAGTCCGGTGAATAAGAGCGAGCAGGCATTCTATACCTGCATGTGCAAACTTGGGATATCCTAAACCAATGACACGTTCACCATAAACTTCGTAAATAGCTTTAAATACCTCTTTAGTTATATGCGGCGTAGCACCATCTTGCATAAAATAATAGTTCCTGACTAATCCACGTTTCTTAGCGGAAGGAAAAAATTTTGTAAGGATGTAACTTAATGAAATTTTTTATTATTAATCTTAGTGTCTCTTGATTCAGTTTTAAAGCTGCTGCAGCTTCTCTTATTGAATCCGTTGGATTATTCTTGAAATGTTCTTCGACCTCAGCAGCCTTATTTTCTGTTGTAACTGTATATGAAGGACCGGAAAGATCATGACGATGATCATCAAGAGTATAATAATTGATGAAGTTATCAATTACTCTGAGAAAGAAGTTAAAACAGATTTGAAAACTTTATTAAAAAATGCGGTCATACGATAAAGTCAAATATAATTTTTTTCATTCTTACCTTCTAAGAGTGTTTTGACTGGCTACTCTTTTACTTTCACATTTAGTACGAAAACCTCTATACGCTTCAGTATAGTTTTTACCTTTAGAATAAAATCATTCGATAAGATACACCTTTTCTTCGTTCGTAAGGGCACTCATTTTGAAGTACACGTATTGCTCTTTACGGCGTTTCAATAGAAACTTACAACATTCTAGAATGCACCTACGTGGGCCCAGCCTTATACGATACAGTAGAGGGGGAAAGAGATGCATATTCTTTAGGCAACTTTCCATTTGTTACCCTGTAGAATTCAAAAATCAATGTCGGACAAATATCAAGAAACAAATTACATAGAATAAGTAATGGGTACTAAAATAATTAACCTAACGTTAGTTTCCGTTTTATATACATTACTATTTAAATATATACTTGACGGACCCGTCGTTGTGTAATTTATTGGTGCAACAATCTAATTATAATTTTCTTTTTTATTTATAAACTAAGTGTTAGTTGATTAATAAAATGTTATATAGTTCAAATATTCAAAATGTTATAAAAGTTAAATTTCTCGAATATATTTACTTTGTTTTCTAATCATACGCTGCTAACCATTTATTTTAAAACCAATATTTATTCAATGTTACTTATCTTTGCGGAAAATGTTTATATGAGGATTATACGCAGACACAGGAACATCACAATAACATATTTCGTAAGATTTTTGCGGGATTTCATAAGACATTGCAAAAATTCTGTAAGAAATTTTTTTACAATATTTATGTTAATCTTTTAAAAACATAGCGTAAAATCTTACCTCGTCTTTTATTATTGTATGGGATTATGCACGGACATAGATACATCACAGAAACATTTTTCGAAAGATTTTTGCGAGGTTTCAAAAAATATTGCAAAAATTCTGCACAAAATGTTACTGCAATTTTTCTGTCAACTTTTATAAACATAGCGAAAAATCTTTTCTCAATTTTACAGAAAATGTTTATACGAGGATTATGCGCGGACATACCATAGACACATCACAGAAATATTTTTCGTAAGATTTTTGCGAGGTTTCAAGCCCTTCATGAAACCTTGCAAAAACCTTGCAAAAATTTTTGGTGCTTGTGGGATGTTCACTCCTCTTGATAAATGCATGAAAATAATTTTTAACGATCTTGTTGAGAGCCATATTATTTCTGTGAACTATCTTAAATTGGTAATAAAGTTGTTACCGAAGAGATCGTTAAAAAATAGATTTCATTTTTTAATTTATTGAATGATATTTCCATTTATTTATTTGTTGATTCACTTATTTAATTATTGATTTATTTAATTATTTATTTATTCATTTATTACTTTTTTATTTAACATACAGTAATTTCGAATATTCATTAGAAAAAATTTCCGAAAATTTCAGAATTCCAAATAACTAAATTCGGCAATCGATTCTACGTAAAATATCACGCTTTTATTCATAACATTTTTACATTGATAATTTGAGTTTTTATAAAAAAATTTATACAGATTTTTTTATAATATTTCCTGTAAATTGCCGCGTACAGTTTTTTAGAATTTTAAAATATTTTTGTAATTTATTTAAATATTTTTTTTAATGAACAATTGTAAATGGCCAAGAAAAAATCCAATCAATTTTTTTTTGCTATTCTACTGATCAAACATTGTAATAACACCTGTCCTAGATTTGAAAATTAAATAAAGTAACGAAAATTTTTATTAAATTGATACTACTGAATTTTCATTCCATATTTTTTTATTAATGTTACAAGGTTCTTATAGAATAGAAAAAAACCGATTCCAAAGAAATAATATTAGTTTTTGACAAAATTTTGTAAAACGAATTTACACATGTTTTGAGTAGCTCTTATGAATGAAAATTTTCAGATTACTGCAGTGTCTTATTTAATAGTTTCGAATATAAAAAGTAGTGTTAATCACTTACTTTTTATTTTGTTAATCTCAGATTGAAAGATAAAAGTAAATTCTTTAAATGTTGTAAACAATTTATCAGCATATTTTCAAACGTTGCAAAAACCAGATAGCATAACAAATTATCGAGAAATGCAGTGGGCAGAAAAAATAAAATATATTTTATTATAAGCAAAAGTGAATTTAATGATGAAGAAATGATAACTGATGGAACTTTGGATTTTTAAGAAGAATATAAAGACCATAATGCAAAAATTATAGAGTACGAAGTGCTTCATCATTTTCCTGAACCACATGAAGCACTAACAAATCAGTATACAAAAGATAATGAAGAAATATATTTAGAATATAAAGTAAGAGCCGTAGAGTTTCGGAAAAGTGGTAGCAAAACGGAAAATCTAAGTCTCAAAACTGTTCAGAACAGATTTAGAAAAGTTACATTCATAAGTCAGATGCGACATTGGGCTTATATAATTAATAAAGGTGGTACATATAGAGAAAAAGTTGCACGAATTTATCAGTATACACTGGATAATTTCAAAGCTGCTCTCGACAGCACTACAATTACTCACGACCGCGATATAATTCGGTACGAACGGTAATTACGAGCGAAAGAAGAACTTGAATTTAATAATACATGTAATATATGTATTAGTTTCAAAGTTTCTAAAAATTGGTTATTGAAGTTTAAACACGCACACAAAATAGTGTCCAGAAAAATAAATAACTTTATAACAAGAAAAATACTAGAAAATGCAACGGAACTTTCGAGCGCAGCATACACTTTCTTCACTAATATTCGATCGTGTGTATCAAATATTGAGCTTGAAAATTTATACAATTCAAATCAGAATGCATTTCAACTAGAAATGCATTTTGGCAGAAAATTATTAGTGGAAGGAGAATAACAAGTACAATGTCTTGTACAATCACTCATATCAGCTACTGGACAATTACTATCTCCGCTTTTTCTTGTGTTAAAGAAACCAAATCATAAATTTGGCCCTGTTGTAGAACAAAATTTATTTAGACCAGATAATGTATACTTGGAAGCTTAAGAATCTGGAAAATTAACAACAGGTTAACACGTGAACAACAATTTTTATGTTGTAATATTACATATAACTTAACTAAAAAGTCGTTTAGTTGCAGATCACTTTAGAATTTGGTTGGAAAAAATATTTTTACCACACGTGGAACAGCATTCCATACTATTGCTTGATTCTTAAAGAGGTTATTGTGATAAATCCATAGAGGAATAAATGCCAGAAAATAAAATTGTTAACATAAAAGAAATTCCAACAGGAACCACAGGAAAAATTCAACCAGTTGATGTTTACGGATTCCGTATTTGAAAGAATTTAGTTCGGAAATTTTCCGATAATGAAATGTTGGTTGACGAATTTATTCATTTATACACGGAGTAATATAAACTATTATTATTATTTTTATTATTTTTATTATTAATACTATTATTATTATTAATATTATTATTATTATTATTTTTTTTTTCTCTCGGTGGTGAAAAAACGAGGAATCTGCCTAAACCAAATCATCAGTAAGGACCCCTTTGTCTACCTGTAGACGCGGGGGGACGCACCGATGTGACGGGTTCCGTAGTCGCATCAGCTCTGGCGTTGGATGAACTCGATTGCTCGAGTACATTCATGGCGAGGGCATTGGATACTCTGGGGACCGTCTAACCAGCCATACGCCAGCATATGTATGATATAAAACCATAGACATATGATGCGCGGATGGAATATCCACCTTCTGTCCAATCTGCAGCGTGAATCTACTTTCGTATTGCTTCGCCGCTGCAGGTTCTGTCTATTCGTCAGTCCGTTTTCCATAACATTGTAACCTGTCTCCGTCTCGTAATTCCTTTCATACGATCCTTTCTTTCGCAATCACTCACCGACTCGTGCTCATGCTACCCACCACCAATCATTCCAGGTCCACCCGTCCGGCTTTTTACCCCTCAAGACAGTCTCGACGAAGGTAGCTATCGCCGTCCAACTGTCCTCGTCTTGCAGCATCTTCGCCACTGTATTTCCGGGCGTGATGCTGCCCGTTCTCGTCTCAAGTGACAGTCTGTCTGTAGTCCATCATCGGCACACATAAGACGTATGCTCAGCGTCGTCGCGCTCGTACCCACAGTATTTATATTCCGGCGACCTAACTCGGTAACACCGAATTAAATACTGTCTACAGTAACCGTGCACCGTAAAGAACTGGGTTAGGTAAAAATTGACCTCCCCAAACCCTCGTCCGGTCCACGATACCAGGCAGCTTATTAAGTGTCTCGTCCACGTAGCAGTGGCATCCGTTAGCCAACGGTCCGTCCATTCGCGCATTGCCCTGTCCTGTTTCTCAACTGCCGCGTTTGTCCTCCCTACGTCAGCACTTCGTTCGTATGCCCGTTTCCGTTCCTTAGCGAGCAGGTCAATGGGTATTACACCCGCTACCACCAGGACGGCCTCCGCTGAGACCATTCTGTAGGCGCACGCGATACGTAGAGTATCTTGTCTCTGTAGGTTTGTCAGTCGCCTGCGGTACTTCTTTACCTCAAGCGCATCGGCCCAGACTTCCGCCCCGTATAATAGGATCGAGTGAGAAGTGGCCATAACCAACCGTCTTTTTCCCGGTCTCGGTCCATATGTGTTCGCCATAAGGCGGGAGAGCGCGGAGACCCACGTCGCCGCCCTATGTGCCGTCTCCTGTATATGCGGCTAAAAGGTCAGTTTTGTATCCAGAGTTACCCCTAGATATTTCACCTTTCCTTTGGTCTGCGTCTGCACCGACCCCACCGTCATCGGTATGACGGTTTGTATCCTCCTTCCGGTGAGGAGGATCAGTTCGGTCTTTGCCAGTGCTAATGTCAGTCCGTGACTCGTCATCCACCCGTCTAACCGTAACATAACCCGGTTTAGCGTCAGCTGTGCTAATTCTGGATTGCGCTGAACGATCACTACCGCCATGTCGTCGGCGTAGGCGATGAGTTAGGCGTCCTCGGGCATTTCCAGCCACAGCAGGCTGTCGTAAACCGCGTTCCAGAAGTCAGGTCCTAGTACCGATCCTTGCGCGACGCCCGTAGTGATCGGTCTACTTGACTGTCCTTCCGTGGTCTCGTACGTATTTCGTCGGTCTTTCAAGTAATCTTGCGCCACCGGCAACAGATAGGGGGGTACCCTAAAAGCCCGTAGAGCCTCCAAGATATCCCCCCACCCGGCGGAATTGAAGGCGTCTCTTACATCCAAGGTCGGAAGCAGTACTAGTGGTCTCGCGCCGTAGCAGTGCCGCCTTGTCCGTAGGAAAGTTTCGGTCACTTCCCTTATCGCGCCTATCGTCGAATGGCCTTTCCGAAAGCCGTGTTGATTCTCGGCCAGCCCTCTGGCGGCTATTATCGCTCTCGTTATTCGTGGTTTCAACAACGCCTCATACAGTTTGCCTGATGTATCAAGAAGACTCAGGGGCCTATAGGACGACGGTGTCTCGAGTTCCCCTTTACCTTTATACAAGAGGACCAATCGAGCTGTCTTCCATCGCGTTGCAAATCTCCCGGTCCGTAGGCTTGCATTGTACATATCTAAGAGTAATCTTGGACGTAAAATGGAGATCTGCCGGAAGATCTCCCCCGGGATACCGTCAGGTCCAGGCGCTTTCCCAGACTTCAGCGAGGACGTAGCTTGAAGAAAGCTCCACCTCACTGAATTTCGCGACAACTAGGTCGCGATAGTCCGAGGGCTCCTCCGTCACCGGGTGGGTCGGGAAGAGACCACCCACTATCGCGTCCATAGTGGTCTTGTCTTTGCGTTCGGGTGGACCGAAACTACCTAGTTTATGTGTTACGATTTTGTAACCCAGTTCCCAGGGATTTCTGTCCACCTCTTCGCATAGTCTCCGCCAACACCGTTTCTTACTATCATTTATAGCGTACGTCAGTCGCTTCCGTGCCGTCTTGTACGCAACCAATAATTCATCGACTTTAGGGTTTCCCCTTTTCCGCGCGCGATGTAGTCGTCTACGACACGCGATACAGTCTCTCCGGATAAGACTGATTTCGTCGGACCACTAGTACATGGCTCTTCGCTCCGGTACGTTTCGTTTGCGAGGCATAGAAGCCTCGCACAGTCGCGTTATCAGTGACATAGTTTCTTCTACTATGCAGTCTGTCCACGTGACCGTGCCTTCCGTAAGGTCTTCTGGAACGGCCTCGGAAGGCACTACTGCTTCCAAAAGCACCTCCCTAAAACGGTCATGGTTCTGTTTCGCGAGGTCAAACCTTTTTGGTTGCAGACCCCCCCTTTGTACATTTCGTGGCGTCGAGGTACTACTCAATACTTCAAAGACGATGTACTGGTGATCGCTGGCAGTAAAGTCATCGATCACCCGCAACCGACTTATCCGCGAAGAGATACTGTCCGATGTCATCGTTACGTCAGATATCGAGTACTCAAACCCTGGTCTAAGGTACGTCGGCGTACGTCCGATGTTGACCACTACCAGTTTAAGCCTCGCGGCCATCTCCAGTAGCAGCCTACCCCGTTTGTCCGTTGCCGGCATTTCCCACTCGATCGCTCTGGAGTTGAGGTCGTCTGCAACGATGAGATCACCCGGGAGATCTCTTAGGGCATCTTTCAGCGTACCAATCTTTTCCTCGAAGACCCTCGCCGCGACGTTCGGGGACAGGTAAACACTAACGTAAGTGATAGTGCCAACCCTAACCCAGACAAAGTCCTCTCCATACGAGGAAACTTGTACCCGTCGGCCCGTCGCACCCCTCACCCAGATAGCCGAAGTGCATGAGGCATTCGAAAACCATCCGTCAGTAGTGCATAGGTCCCGGTAGTGCTTGCTCAGTATCAGTACGTCTGCGTTTTGTTCCGTCGCGATCTGCGGTAATAGCAGCTGGGCTGTTTGGCACCGATGTAGGTTTCCATGTAGTTCCCCCATCATGCTGTAGACTTCTTTTTGAGATTTTCAACATAGCACAACGCACCAGGAAACGCGGTCTGGATGCAGCCCCCTTGGCCGCGGAACATCTTGCGGCCAAGAAAATACTGAAACGGGCCATCAAGTCCAGCCTGCGACGGTGCTGGAGGGAGCTGGTCGAGGATCTCGATGAAGGTCCTTAAGGATAAGGGTATCAAATCGTTACACGCAAACTCAAGGCGTTTTCTCAATCTACACCCCGAGACGTGGTGACGATAATAAACATTGTTAACACTCTTTTCTCCACGCAACCAACAAAATTGGATAGCATGTTCGGACATATAGAGGTGCCTCTATTTACCGAGGGGAAGCTTGCCACTGCCGTTAGAGCAATGAAGAACAGATAAGGCTTCTGGTCTGGACGGCTTCCCATCGGAGATCTTAAAAGCCGTCGCTACATGTCACCCTTGCCTTTTGCTGAACATGTATAACGCCTGTCTAGAGGCGGGAATTTTTTCATCTCGCTGGAAGAAAGCGCGTCTAGTCCTGATAAGCAAAGGTAAGGGACCAGTAGACAAGCCATCATCTACCAGACCTCTATGTATGTTGGACACGGCCGGCAAACTCCTGGTGAGAATGCTCAGGCCTCGCCTACTCTAAACCGTCAGAGCAGCCGAAGATCTTGCCACTCAGCAACACGGCTTTAGGCGGGGCTGATCCACCATCGGAGCTATCCAGGAGGTAGTCAACACCGCTAGGGGTACGGAATGTGGAAACCACTACTCCCGTCCCCTATGTCTGCTGGCCACCTTAGACGTGAAGAACGCCTTCAACTCAGTAAGGTGGGAGATCGCGCTGGACGCCATCGAGCGGGACTTAAGGGAACCTGAGTATCTTGTCAGGATGCTCGACGACTACCTGGAGGACCGCTCATTACTCAACGACACCGAGGATGGCCCGAAAAGAAAGAAAATAACATCTGGGGTAGCCCAGGGATCAGTATTAGGACCGGGCGTATGGAACATCTTTTACGACGGAATCCTACGTATGCAGATGCCCGAGGGCACTTCCCTAAATAAGTATGCCGATGACATCGTGGTAGTCATTATCGCCCACAACGTCACTGTGGCGGAGATGAGACTTAATCAGATGATGCGTCGAGAAAGCTCCTGGTTGCAAGAGCACGGGCTCGATCTGGCCGCACATAAGACCGAAATCGTGCTGTTAACAAAGAAGTGTATCAACACCTAATGCCTTTTTAAAGTAGGAGACGCCACGGTCCAGGCTTATACAGCAGTGAGGTACCTGGGGGTGACGCTACATAATAAGCTCACCTTCAGGGCCCACATAAGAAATGTCACCGATAAGGCGGCAACAGTAACGGCGTCGCTGGGCTATCTAATGGCCAACACAAAAGGCCCAAGGCCCGACAAGCAACGCCTACTGATGCGTGCAGCCGAGGCTGTAATGCTTTATGGCGCCAAAGTCTGGGCCGATGCGCTGTGGCTAGAATTCTACCGCAAGCGCTTGGCCGCAGTGCAATGAAGAGCGGCCATTTGTATTGCGTGCTCCTACCGCACGGTCGCCAAGCCCGCAATCATGGTGATCGCTGGGATCATACCTATCGATCTGCTCGCCCAGAAGCGACGTTTTGTCCACCAGCAGAAGACTGCTCTGGGGAAAATTGCTGCCCAGCACATAGCCAGAGTCAACACTATCCAGGTCTGGCAAATGCGCTGGGAAGAAGAAACGCGAGCCAGATGGACGGCCTGATTAATTGGCCATCTTCACCCCTGGCTCAAACGACAGCAGGGTGAGGTAAATTATTACCTCACCCAATTGTTGACGGGGCACGGCCTGTTCCAATCCTTCCTTTACAAGATGGGTAAGGTTGAGGATCCAGACTGTGCCCTTCGCCGATCTCTCTCCGACGATGTAGAGCACACCTTCCTTACGTACGACGCGTGGCGTGTCGAGAGGGAGAATATAGAAGCGGCCCTTGGACGCATCACGCCCGAAACCATCATCGGGCTGATGCTACAAGGGCCAGGCCACTGGAGCAAAGTGGCTACATTCGTGGAGGATATCCTCCGGAAAAAGAAGAGGAAGATAGACGGTACCCAAGAGGCATAAGTGCCGTCTAACGAGGAGGGAACGGGAAACACCCGTCGTCATGCCGTGGGGTTGACGTTATGACCCTAGAAGTGGCTCTACTCCGTCGTAGTGTCCGCCAACAGTGCCAGGATGGTTAACTAGCCACAAGGCTTAGGAGGATTTTTAGCCATTGAGAGTGCAGCACTCTGATAGGCCCCTGCCAGGTGCATAATGCATTTTCCCTACCTACCCAAAAAAAAAAATTATATGTAACCGTGATTGAAAAAATCTATTACTATGAAATATAATAAAAAGATAATAATCCTTACTTTGATAAAAAAAAATATTAGATTATAGTCTCATATTGAAAAATATGGTCAATGAAAATGCTTAATGAAATTGAGTTTCCTCGTTTACAGGTTCTGAAGTTTAGATTTGCTTGGTTTAAATCGAGGCTTTTGACCTGTCTGCAATTTTGGACGTGTTGTTGACAACTAGATTGGGGGATTAGGTGGTTAAGAGTGTGTTTAAAATTTTTCTGAAAGACTAAGACCAGTCTGTGGTTTCAGATGTGTTGAGTTAGGGGCTTGAGAGTTTGTGTTTAAAATTTGGACAAAATTCAGGCCCTCGGCCTGTTTGCGATTTAAGATTTGTTGAGTGAGGGGGTTAAGAGCGTGGGTTTTAAATTTTCAAAAAAGTAGGGCCTTCGGTCTGTATCTGATTTTTCATTGAATTTTTTGAGCTAAATTTTTTCGTTTCTGTTTCATCCAAAAATATTGAATAGAACCGAAGATATTCAAGAAGATATATTTAGGGGGGGGGGGGGGGGAACTTCAAAAATAGTTTAAACCCTTTAAACATTTTTTGTTACAGAATGCAATATTACTTGCTTCTTATTTTCCGATAAGCCATAAAATATTAAAAAATCAGCCATTTTATCTATCGAAAAATCTCCATGTAGTTTGAATGTAATTTAGGAGTAGTTTACCCCCGAAATAAAATTAGGCAAAAATACTAAAATTCATCAACTGATTTTTATTATTTTATAGTGAAAAAAATTTTTTTTATATTTTGACTTCTTCCTAAATTTTTCCAGGAAAAAAATTTTTAAAAAATGCAGCTTTACTCCTATGAAATTTAGGAGTTGTATTTTTTTAAAATAAGACTAATAGGGTCTCGTTGTTTTTTTTAAAACGAATGTTTTCCATTTTATTTTGTTGAAAAATATTGAAATTAAACAGGAGATATTTAATGAAATGTGTTTTTGGGGGTGAACTGCAGAGGTGATTTTCGCTTCCTTAAAGTGAATGTTAGCAGATAAAAAATACGTAACTCTTATTTTCCGATGTTTTACAAATTATCAAAGTTTCAATAAAATCAGAGAGTTTGGGTTGCGGGGTTTTCTTGTTAGTTGCGCACCTAATCGAATTGATCGTAAAGAAAAATAGGAGGTGTGATCAAAAAGTAAGGCGACTTTTTGAATTTCGCGCGCTCTGTACACTCTAATGTTAAAATTTCTTTTTGTTATGTTTGTACACTCGTCACGATCATATGTTCACAGTTTTGACTATAAAACATGTGTTGTTTTTATGTGAGACGCATAAAAGTTAGAGTCGTGTCTGCGTGCTCGGCGATTTTTTGCTGTTGAAAATAATGAAGCGAAGAGTTTGTAATAATTTTTGTGTAAAGAATGGCATTAAGTGCCTAAAAACTCTTAAAGTGTTGACAGTGGCGTACGTTGAGTCAACTCTGAGCAAAAAAAATATTTATTAGTGGTATAAGTTATTCCAAGAGGGCCGAGAAAATATTAACGATGAACCTCGCTCCGGATACCCCAGCACCTCGAAAACCGACGAAAATGTTCAGAAAGTGAAAGAAATTGTGTTGAAAAATCGTCAAAACAAGATTAGAGAAGTAGCTGATGATCTTAACATATCGTTTGGCTCATGCCAATCGATTTAAACGGATGTTTTGTGTATGGCACGTATGTCAGCGCACATAATCATAATGCACCTGAGCACACGTCGTTACTAGTGAGTAGTTCTTTGGCCAAACACAATCTACCATCATGCCTCAGCCACCGTATTCACAAGACTTGGCCCCCTGCGACTTTTTTCTCTTCCCAAAATTGAAAGAACCCATGAAAGAACGAGGATTTGCGACGATTGAGGAGATTAAGGCTGCATCGCTGAAGGAGCTCAAGGCAATACCCAAAAGTGCATTTCACAAGTGTTTAGACGACTGGAAAAAGCGCTGGCACAAGTGCATTGTATTAGAAGGGGATTATTTTGAAGGGGATAACATAATTTTAGATGAATTAATGAATATTTTTTATAAAAAATGTAAAGTCACCTTGATTTTTATCACGCCTCGTATTTAACTCGATATTTAATACTTTTTGATTCAAAAGAAGACTCACTTTATTGGTCGAAAATTGTTAGAATGATGTAGTCTTTTAATTGTAACGTTCCAAGTATTTCAATGATGTATATATTTTTGGTATTTCTATTGAACATAATTTGAGACTCTAAATTATTCATTTACAAAAAGTGTAAATTGATCTTACAATTTAATATGATAATTATAAAGTTAACTTGCATTTTTAATATTGGATAAGTTAAAATATAAAAAAACTTTAATTCATTTTACAAAAAATTTAAAAATTATTAAATTTAATAATATATTTAATAACATTTAGAAGTTATTGTAGAAAAATTAAAATAAAATATTTTATCTGCGTATTCTTATCCTTTTGAAATTATATAATTACAATTATATAATTAATCAATAATCTTCGAATAAAATAAATCAAATAAAAATAGTTAAAAAAAGAAATACATAAATAACAAAATATTGTTGATATCATACAAACTATAAAAATATATATTCAGAATATAAATATAAATATGAGAGGCGTTTGAAAAGTCCGTGCAAAAATAAAAACTGCTTACGTGTTTGGGGTAAACCTTTTTTATTTTTCGACATAGTCTCCCTTTAAGCTTATACACTTCGTTCAACGATGTTCTAGTTTGTTGATCCCTTCCGAATAAAAGGATTTGTCCAAGTCTGCTAAATATCCATTAGTGTCTGCAATCACCTCCTCGTTTGAATAAAATCTTTGTCCCGCCAGCCATTTCTTCAAATTATGGAACAAGTAGCTCCAAGGGAGCTAAGCCTGGAGAATAGTGGGGATGTGAAACGAGTTGGAATCCTATTTCGATTAATTTTGCGACCAAAACTGCTGAGGTGTGTGCTGGTGCGTTGTCGCGATAGAAAAGGACTTTCTTGTAGGCCCATCGCGAGCGTTTTTCTTGCAGCTTGGTTTTCAAACGGTCCGATAACGATGAATAATATGCGCCTGTAATAATTTTACCCTTTTCCAGATAGTCGATGAGGATTATCCCTTGCGAATCCCAAAAGACAGTCGCCATAACCTTTCCGGCCGAAGGAATGGTCTTCGCCTTTTTTGGTGCAGATTCCCCCTTGGTAACTCATTGTTGAGATTGTTGTTTGGTCTCAGGAATATAGTGATGTATCCATGTTTGATCCACAGTGACGAAACGACGCTTAAAGTCCTTCGGATTTTTCTGGAACAGCTGCAAACCATCCTTGCAACACTTCACACGATTCCGTTTTTGGTCAAGCGTGAGCAATCGCGGCACCCATCTTGCGAATAGCTTTCTCATGTCCAAATGTTTATGCAAAATATTATGTATCCGTTCAGTCGAGATGCCCACAGCACTAGCAATCTCACGCACATTAACTCTTCTTTCATCTATCACTATATCATAGATTTGATCAATGATTTCTGGAGTTGTAACCTCCACAGGCCATCCAGAACGTTCAGCACCACTTGTGCCCATATGGTCAGTCCGAAGATTTTGAAACCACTTATAAACTGTTCTAAATGAAGGTGCAGAGTCACCATAATGTTCATCAAGCTTCTCTTTAGTCTTCTGAGGCGTTTTGCCTTTTATAAAGTAATGTTTAATCACCACACGAAATTCTTTTTCGTCCATTTCTTGAAAATCACTCGACTTCCTTGATTCACACGAATGCCAAACACAAAGAAATAGACCAATATGGCTGCAACTTGGTGTGTGTTCATTCAAGAGATGCTTCTAACTAAACATGACCTCGATACGCGCCGGTGGTGCCATCTCTCGGACTTTGCACAGACTTTTCAAACGCCCCTCGTGTACGTATTTATATATATATATATATATATATATATATATATATATATATATATATATAAACTAGGTTGTTCAAAAAGTTTTGAATGCGACATCTATAGAGCAGTAGAAGAACTAAAATTTTTACGCCATTTTAATATTTTATCTTTCATATAAACATACCCAAAGTTTCATTTCACTCTGTCAATTCATTGTTTGTTTACAAGCCATTTGAAGTTGACGTGTCAGTGTATTTTTTTTACAATGGAAAAAACCGAATATCGTGCAGTGATAAAATTCTTTGTTTTGGAAGGTTTATCACCAACGGAAATTCATACAAAAATGGTGAAAGTGTTAAAGGAATCTGCTCCTTCATTTCCAACTGTGCATCGATGGGTTTTAGAGTTTAGACGTGGTCGAAAAAGCGTTGAAGACGATCCACGCTCAGGACGTCCAAATAGTGCATCAACACCAGCATTCATAGCAAAAGTACAGGATATGGTTTTGGAAAATCGTCGATTGACCGAGAAAGATTTAGCAGAGGCCCTAGACATCTCATTAGGTAGTGTGAGTCATATTTTAAATGAAGTTTTGGGTTTCAGAAAGCTCTGTGCACAATGGGTGCCGCATTCGCTCACAATGGAACAAAAACACGTTCGAATGCGACTTTCTGAGCAACATTTGGAGCGTTTTCGAAAGGATAAAAAGGATTTTTTGCGTCGATTCATCACTATGGATGAGACTTGGGTCTACCATCATGACCCTGAATTAAAACAAGAGGCTAAAGAGTGGTGTCAACCAGGCACTTCGGCACAGAAGCGAGTTCGTGTCCAGAAATCGGCGGAAAAGGTGTTAGCGTAAGTTTTTTGGGATGCAAAAGGGATTTTGTTGGTGGATTATCTCCAAACTGGCAAAACAATAAATTCTGAATATTATTGTAACCTTTTGGACCAATCGGATGAAAAAATTAGTGAAAAAAGACCCGGTTTGCAAAAGAAAAAAATCATTTTTCATCAAGACAGTGCACCCGCTCACACAGCTTAAAAAACCATCACTAAAATAACCGAATTAAAGTACGAATTGTTGCAGCATCCACCTTATTCGCCTGATTTAGCTCCCTCTGGCTTCTGGCTGTTCCCACACCTCAAGAAATTCCTTCGTGGGAAGCATTTTTCATCAAACGAAGAGGTTATAGCCGTCGTAGAGGAGTATTTTGCAGGCCTTGCAAAAAGTCACTTCTATGATAGGATAAACAAGTTGGAAGATTGTTGGACCAAGTGTATTGAACTTATGGGAGATTAAACTGAGCAATATAAGTGATTTCACCTACAAAAAAAAGTATCTTCATTTCCGCTTTCAAAACTTTTTGAACAACCTAATATATATATATATATATATATATATATACTACTGTGATCAAAAAGTAAGGTGAATTTGTTTATAACATGTAAATTCTTTATTTATTCTTCCAAATCAATTTCATCCCCTTCAAAGTAATCCCTGTCCGATAAAACGCACTTTTGCCAACGCTCCAGTCCTCGAGACAGTTGGAATAGTCTTTTTCCGGTATAGTCTGCACGACCTTCTTTGATTCGGTTTTAATCTCCTCAATCGTATCAAAACGGCGTCCCTGTATTGGCCTTTTGAGTTTGCTGAATAGCCAGAAGTCGCACGGAGCCAAATCAGGCGAATACGGCGGTTGCGGAACGATATGAGTCAAGTTTTTTGCAAAAAAGTCGCGAAGAACCAATGCAGTATGACATGGTGCATTATCGTGATGAAGGAACCAAGAGTTGTTCGCCCTTAATTTCGGCCGTTTCAGACGAATAGCTTTACGCAAACGACGTTATTTTTTATTAACAGTTTGGCATTTAAGTGGCTAAAACCGAGTAATCAATAAATACCCAGAGAAACACAGTATCCATCACACCACGACACCTGATTATCACCCGCAGGCGAATACGGTTGAGTGGGCCAATCAAATAATCAAGATAATGATCGTGGCCTGCTTGTAGAAGTCGCACGACCCCTGGAACAAACACCTGAATGAAGTCGTGTTCGCCTTGAATACGGCGGAGCAGAGCACCATCAGATCAAGCCCGGCGATGCTCGATTACGGTTGACAGCCTGCCTTACCGAAGAGCAAAGCCAAGAGGCTGCAAGAAGCTTCTGCTGAACTACTGCAGAAGAAGGCAGTGCAAAACTGAGCAGAGTGCGTGCGGAAGGTACCAGAGCTTTACGCGTGCGTATCCAAAATTGCGACGAGCGAGCAGGGGAGATAGGTGCGATATTATGATAGTGAGCACACCAGAGCAGACCTGGTCCTCAGCGGAGGACCAACGTGGAGCGACAGTGCGGCTGCTGCGCCGGCCAAGAAGCAAGATCGGCCTCATGAGACGGTAGGCGTTGTTTAGTGTCCAACATACGATGTACAGGAGCTACCATCCCAAGAAGTGCGACACTTATCCTAGTGCGAGCGTGAAACGAGGGAAAAGGCCACCGGGTACGAGGAAGGCAAAGGGTGCGAGCGAGTGCGCTCCGACTTCGTCCCGTAAGACGCGCGCGATCTCATAACCACCGTTCGACCATCCCTTATAATCGCCCTCCCCTCGTTTGATTACAGTGGCACCTACAAACGAAAGCGAAGCGGCAATGGACGCGCTCATGATGGCACTCGCAATTGAGGCAGATGGCGATCAACCGGGAGGCCGACGAGTTTATCGTCGGCATGCTCCAGGTGATCGACGAGTTCGCCGGACCGACAGCAAACTAGAAGGCCGACGATGAACCGCCCACCGTCGTCATAGAGGAGGTGGACGAAGACTCCCCAGCAAGAAGGACGCGCACGGAGAGACCCCGCGCGCTTCCCATCAGAACCCCGAGTACAGGTAGCCAAATTTCAAAAGCGCACCATTTTGTTAAAAAAATTTTTTTTTTTATTGATTTTGCTTGCAATGATATCGACACTCATACAGATTTATAATCTAATTTATTTTTATTTTTCAGATGACTGACAAAGCTTAAATCATCAACGCTACCCAGGTCCATTTTTTTAAGGGTGTCATCTTTTGCCTCATTTTTCTTATAATAATTTTTTTTCATGATAATTTTTTTTTTTTATTTATATTGGGTAGATTATTAAATGTACATCATTTAATTATCGTTTTTTCATTAATTTCACCTTCAAAAAAAATACTGAAAATGTCTTAAATTTACGCGCGCTAGACCACCAGGTTCCCTTAAATATGGTATGTACATGTATTCTTATTCTTATTCATACATGACTTCTTTTTAATAATATTTTGGTGAGCGCCATCATTAGGAACAGTACTAAGTACGCATTGTTATGGGCCTGCATAAATGCCTAGGGAACTCTCGCAAGTTTTCCTAGCAGTTTGATACATATGTTATGATTAGTTTAGTAAAGCAAGCTCATGCGAGCATAGTCTCGGCGCGATTATTTAGATTACAGGCGTCGATTGCGGAGAAAATATAAAGAAGACTTTCTAAGTGCAACGAATAAACTTTTTGCAGTGAGCAAAGCCGAGAAAGCTGTCAACAAACCACTCGTAGAGAATGTAAAAACTATGCATTAACGCATTTATAAAGTGATTTTAAGTCTAATTGACAGTGATGGTCAGCTGGGCAATAGACACCGGGGAGTTTGTAGCATTCGCAAAAGTTAAATATCGGTATTTCAGCTATTTTTTCATATAATCATATGGGAGTCAATCATCTTCAATTAATTTTGTATAATTTCCTTAGAAAAATTAATAATTAATAACTATCTCATTAAATTTAAAGTAATATTTTAATAAGTATGATTCCTATTTAGTATATCTGATCTGCCAAGCAAGACAGAGAAAGAAACTGTAATTCTCGTAAGAAAGGCGATCAAGAGTCGCATTGTAGTGAGTACCGCTGGCGTAGCAGCAAGTTGTTTTTTCACATGCCGCAAATATCCGTTGGCAACCTTAACCACACCGAAAGGATTGTTATCTTCTTAAAAGATGTAGCACATGATAGCAGCGAAACTATGGCGAGTGTTTTTTTTTTTACGCAATTCGTGAATCATATACACAGTTACACTGTTAAAGATGGATATTTAATTTTTTCAGAATTATAAAATCTACCTAGATTTTTATTTAAATATTTTATATTTTATTCTGGCTGTATATTTTTAATAGGAAATTTTACTTTTGAGTAATATTATATACTTGACATTGGTTTTATTTTAAAATAAATTAACACATAGAAAAATGTATATTTATGTTCACATTTTTTAAAATAATATGTGTTTAAACAAAGTTAATTTAATTTCAGGAAAAACTATGTCAGATTCGAAGAAAAAACGATCTCCAGCTTTCTCGTTCGGAAGCAGGTAAATGTGTTAATATAATTTGTATATTTTTTACAATTTCATAAAGTTTTAGTCTTAAGTATAGTCATTTCACGTAGTTTTTGGATTGCTGAAACTGCATCTGCAAAACCAATTATTTTAATCTTAAAATCTATACAAAAGTATTTTAAAGTACAAGTCCTGCTCTTTTAAATACTGATGAGCTTGCTTAAATATCTCTTGTTTTCTTCGAGGTATTAAATTAAAAAAATTTTAAGTTACATATGTGGATTTTGTATGTTTTAAGATACTTTTCTTTCCGTGACGATAAACAACATTTTTTTAAATTTAATTCCTCGAAGAATAAAAGAGATATTTGAGCAAACTCAACGGCATTTGAAAGAGCAAGACTTGTATTTTAAAATACTTTGTATGGATTTTCAAAAAAAGAATTCGCTTTGCTGCATAACCTCAAATACATCAAAAAGCAATATTTTTTACTTTTAGGTTAGAATATCGCATTACTCTGCGCTATGACCGCATTTTTATGACCAGATTTAGCGATCGAAAAACTACGCTAAACTACCACTAAAAAATGATTATGCATACTTAGTTCACGCTAGTTATTTTGGGCAGTGTAATTATCGCTAACTGTACTAATATATTAGATTAAGTTTTATGATATGAGCATGGTATTTGTTTGAGGCTATTTAATCGGTATAGATGGGATCGACTATATAAAACAGGCTACAATGCTATTCACGATAGTTTCGTTCTTTTTAGTTTGTTTATGATTAAACGATTAAACATTAAAAAACATAAAAAATGAACATAAATTGACAGATTCCCCCTATCATTTATATTTTTTGTGAAGATACAGAAACTCTAAATTATAAGAATAGTTTTTCAAACAAGTACTTCAAAATGTTATCTAAACTTTACATGCAGCATACGCTTTCTCACCTAAACCAGCCATCGATACTAGATCTGGCACTTTCGATCGAACCTCTGCATCTCAAACCTTTTACCTTTAGCTGATATAATAAAATGAAAGACATTATCCAACTAATGTTAATTTAAAATTTTTCATTTTTTTGAAGATTCTTTAGAATTTGGCTAAAAGTTCTTGAGTTTAGAGGTTCCGTGAGGGAAAAGACGAGAGAACTCAATATCCCTCGAATGCGCACGGAGACTGAACTTCATTCATTTAAAGATGATCTTGAAGTTGGCACGGACTTGTCTAAAAATGAAAATTTACCTATGCCAATCGTTGGCGAGTTAAAGAGAATTATGCCAAATAAATTCCCGCGCAAACAAAAAATTAGGACATATAAAAGAAAATTAAACCCAAGCTAGGAGCGTAATATAAATAGATTCTTTTGCACAAATGATCATAATTAGATATATTTCTTTTTATAGAATTGTAAATTTTCTAACGCGCAAACAGCTCCACCAAAAATATTTAAAATTCGTCAATTATTTATTTAAATATAATTAACTAAGCAATTTTCCGCACCAACACTGCTGATTCAAACGCGAGCAGCTGTATGAGTGCATATATATGTGCATTATTAGACTTGGGAACGTTGCGCGCATGGTGTGTAAGCAAATCGTGCCATTATAATGCAGCATTTGTTCGTTCACGATTGCTCACTAACAAAACAACGCAAGAGTAAGTATAAGTTGTACCAAATAATAATCCAAATATGCATTAAACTTTGGTATTATTTATTGTACTTGTATACTGGGTGTCCCTGAATGCAGTTAAAATATTTATAACGCCTGATGCAGGAAAAAATTTTATAAATAAAAAATCTTGTTACATTAAGTCGGTGAATTAATTACTATTTAATTAACAATAGATTAACAGCTAATCAGATTTCTTTGCGATCAAGTAGGCGGGCCTTGAGAGAAAAAAAAAACAAAAATGGGCGGGGCTTTCGATTTTCAACTATACATCGATATGCAGCGATGTGTGTGTCGCTCTGCTATGCTTGTTTTTCCCCACTCCACTGCGAATTTGAATCCTGATTTTCTTATGTCCTCTCATTCGTAACATCTTATTTATTCAAATGATAAATGATTTTATTAATGTAAAAACATTAATTAAAATTCAAATATATTATAACGTAAAAAATGGAAATCATTATTTACTCATAAAATGTTTATAGAAAATCCATTATTTTAAATAATAACTTCAATGAAAGTGCCTTATTAGTGAATTATAAAAATATTTCAAAATTAATTAAGAAAAAACCGATGAGCGAATTAATGTTTTAAGTTTGGCATCGTAAATTTTAATATTGCTCATGATTTTCAAACTGTTAATAAATTGGTATGAAAATTCCTGCACTCTACGAGGACGGTTCAATAAATACCCGTGTTTGACGACAGAGGGCATTCCTGAGGGAAGTTAGTATTATCATCGTGTGCTGCCATCTATCAAACGATGGTAAAACAAATTTCAGACTGAGTGATAGGTTAGTTTGGATTTGGCAGCCATTCGAGTAAGACGTGTTTCGTGATTTTCGTTAAGATGGAAAAAGAGCAGTATCGTTCCGTAATTCGCTTTTTGTTTTTCGATGGAAAAAAATGCGAGGAGATAAAAGCAAAGTTGGATGCTGTTTATGGGGACACTTCGCCATCTATAACCACAGTTAGATATTGGTTCAACGAATTTAAAAGTGGGCGAACATCCGTTTTTGATGAGGAGCGACCAAGACGCCCGGCAGACGTGGTTACCGAGGAAATCATTCAAAAAGTCTACGACATGATTCTCGCTGATCGACGAACGAAAGTGCGCGAAGTAGCAGAGGCCGTAGGTGTATCGACGGAAATGGCAATTAATATTTTACATGATGAGTTGGCGATGAAAACATTGTCGGCCCGATGGGTGCCGCGATTGCTCACGGTGGACTACAAGCGGATACAGCTGTTAACTTTGAAGCAGTGTTTGGAGCAATTTAAGCGAGATCCAAAGGAGTTTTTGCGTCGAGTTGTCACCGTTGATGTAACCTGGATCCATCATTACACACCAGAAACTAAGCAACAATCAGAACAATGGATTTCTCCCGGTGAATCTGCTCTAAAGAAGGCGAAGACGGTCCCATCGGCCGGAAAGGTCATGGCGACGATTTTTTGGGATGGGAACGGCGTCATCCTCGTGGATTTTTTTAGGAAAAGGAAGAACGATCACTGGATAATACTACAGTGAGTTATTGGACCGCTTTGACAAAAAATTAAATGAGACACGGCCGCATTTGGCGAAAAAGAAGGTGCTGTTTCACCATGATAACGCACCAGCACATTCATCCGGAGTTGTCGCCGCTAAACTGCATGAATTGCGTTATGAATTGCTGCCGCACCCCCCATACTCACCCGATCTGGCTCCCTGCGACCTTTTCTTGTTTCTTAACATGAAAAAATGACTCGCGAGAAAAAAATTTAGCTCAAACGAGAAAGTCATCGCCGAGACAGAGGCGTATTTTGGAGAATTCGACAAATCCTATTTTTTGGAGGGGTTAAAAAAATGGCAGGAACGTTGGGAGAAGTGTATCTTTCTAAAAGGGGACTATGTTGAATAATAAAAAAAAATTTTTTTAAAAAATAGTGTTTTCATTTCTAACACGAGTACTTATTGAACCGCCCTCGTATTAAAGGAGATTGAACGTTCTGAAAAGTACTTTAATAATGTCTTTAGTTACAATTTTTTACAAAAAATAACATTGATGGTATTTTCGAGTATTTCAGATAAAATTGTTTAAAATTTATATTTTATCAGTAATTATTTTTTAAAGTATTCTTTATTCTTGAAGAAAGTATTATAAAATCAATTTGATATACTTTTCAAAATCATTATCCTATTCGAGTCACGTATTAGGAAATTATAAGCGTAAATGAGTTTTTGTTTTTTCAGTTTTCCATTTTTACGTCATAATATAATGTTTGAATTTTAATTAATGTTTGTACATAAATCAATCATTTATCATTTAAATAAATTCGAGGATGTTACCAATGAGAGGACATGAAAAGATCAGGATTAAAATTTGCGGTGGAGTGAGAAGAAACAAGCAAGTAGCAGTAAGACGCGCACATCGCCGCATATCGATGCATAGTTGAAAATCGAAAGCCCGCCCATTTTTGTTTTTTTTTATCTCAAGGCCCGCCTACTTGATCGCGAAGAAATCTGATTGGCTGTTAATCTATTGTTAATTAAATAGTTATGAATTCACCAACTTTAATGTAACAAGGTTTTTTATTTATAAAATTTCTCCTTGCATCAGGCGTTATGAATATTTTAACTGCATTTAGGAACACCCAGTATACCATGATCTTAATTTTACAGAAAATTTAACCATTTCATCGAAAATGAGTAGTTTTTATACAATCAATTCAAATTATTATTATTAATTACTACTAAAATTAATATAATTGAATAGGTTTCATACGAGAGCAGAATCGATTCTGCCCTTTTTTTTCTTGTTCCTGTTTCCGTTTGTATAGCCTTTACATCATAATGAAATGGCCCAATTTTTTGTAAACTTAAGACTATAGTATATGCAAGTACAATAAATAATACAAGATTATACTGCATACTATTATTTGGTATTACCATGGTATAACTTACTTTCGCATTGTTTTCGTTAATGGGCAATCGTGAACGCACGATCAAAATTCAATTATTTATAATAGTTACCAAATGATTTGTAATTGCAAAAATTACTGAAACGGGTCCCACAATTAGATAAATAGCTTAGAAAATCCTTCTTTTTGTCTCTCTCTCACTCCCTCTCCCTCTCTCTCTCTCTCTTACTCTCCCTCTCGACTAACACTTGGCTGGACCTATGCTTAGTTGATACTAACGACATTGTGCTGGACTACTGGAAGACTAGCACTCCCTTTATTGATGGACACGACTTACTTACTGCTACCGTTAAATGCTCTATCTCACGACCGACGCCTTTCCGCAGCTTTACTTTCCGTGATTACAGCTCCATAAACACTACAGCTCTTCTTGATTACTTTCGCTTCTTGAATTGTCCTACATGTGCGAGTGACTCTCCTCTGGATGCATGCCTGCACTGTTTATACGATCATCTACAACACGCTATTACTACATTTGTGCCACTTAAGGTTGTCACTCGGAGGAGAGCACATCGCGCTTGGTTTACCTCCTCCCTTACTAATCTCTTACAAAATAAAGACAGACTATATAGACGCTACAAACGTACTAGACTGCCCTCTGACCTTCGACAGTACAGAATAGCACGCGACGACTTCCACAAACAAACTGAATCAGCCCGGCTACTTTACTTTCAGGACAGACTTACTAGACTTACTGACCCTAATCACCTATGGAAGGAACTACGCCACTTGGGTCTCTGCTCTTCCCCTACTGAATCTCTCCACAATTTTCCTCCTGATGATCTAAATAATTTTTTGGTAGTGTTGCATTTGACCTTTGTGTACCTACTGTTAATTCCTTCCGAGACTCTTTAAACACTGGCATAACATTCAACCCTTAGTCTCATTTTTGTCATGTTACCATCGACGAGGTGAGAAGTGCTGTACATCATTCTTCCTCTCAGGTGCGGGGCTATGATGGACTCCTACAATCCATAATCGTCGCTGCCTTTCCAGTGATAGGCTCTTTACTGTGTCGACTATTTAATGACTCTTTGCGTGAGCCCTACGTACCCCCTGTTTGGAAGATATCACTGGTACCAACCATCAACAAAGTTGCAATCCCTCGTGATATAGGTGACATCCGACCAATCTCCCTTCTTTCATTCCTGTCAAAAGTTTTAGAGCGCTTGGTTCATCAACAAGTATACAATTATCTTCATACTCGCCAACTCATCGACCCTTTTCAGACTGGTTTCCAACAACACCATAGTACTCAGACTGCGCTCATTAAACTCACGGATGACATCAGGACAGGAATGGACAGACGCTTGGTTACCCTACTCTTGCTATTTGACTTTAGTAAAGCATTCGATAAGGTCTGTCATGTCACACTACTGCAAAAACTATTAAGTTACGATTTTTCACCTGCTGTTATTCGGTGGTTCGCCTCTTACCTTACTGGTAGGAAACAAGCAGTGCTGGATCAAAATGGCAACCCATCGTCGTTTATGAGTCTTAATACCGGTGTTCCTCAGGGCTCAGTGCTTGGGCCATTATTATTCCTAATCTACATAAATGATGTATCCAGCAAGCTTGATACCACTATCTGTCATTTAACATACGCTGATGACCTCCAGATTTATGTCCAATTTCCCCTGTTCAACCTCGAAACATATGTTGAACTAATTGGTAGGCAAGCTAAACTCATCGTGAAATGGGCCGATGATAATCATCTACATCTTAATGTAGCTAAGACAAAAGCAATAATTTTCGGCTCTTATTTCTACATAAATAAGCTTACTATCATGCCAATCAAGGGTGTTCAGATAAATAATACTCTTGTACCATTTGAGAAATCTGTGCGTAACCTTGGTGTCTACCTCAATGCTAAGTTTAACTGGAAGGAACATGTTGCTTACACTTGTCGCAAAGCTAATTCTCTGCTTTACAGACTTAACTTTTTCCGTCAGAGCACTAACTTCGCCCTCCGTAAGCACTTAATTGAGACTCCCTTGTTCCTTATAGTAGACTACTGCTGCGTCGCTTATTGTGATATTTCTGGTGAACTTGATCTCAAGCTACAGAGAGTCATAAGCTCTGGTGTTCATTATGTCTATGGTGTAACTAGGCGCGAGCATATTGCTCTGTATAGGGTTTCTCTTGACTGGCTTACCTCCTCGGATAGGCGTAAATACTTCACCATCACTCTGCTTCATGAAAGATTTAAACATCACGATCCAATCTACCTACTTGAATATTTCTTATGGAGCCAGTCTGATAGACCCTCTCGGGGTGATGTGAGGCCGTTGGCCATACCGTCATCTAGTACTGAGTTCCGTGATAATTCTTTTCTTGTTTATTCGTCTCAACTCTGGAACAGTCTACCTTCTTCTTACTATACTATATCCTCTATTTCCCGCTTTAAATTCACTATTTTCACCTACCTTCCTACCGTTGAGAGAGAGCATACAATGTCTTTATTATCGAGGCTATAATTCAAATTATAATTTAAGCTCTTTGTTTACACTGTATGTCATTATGTTTTATTTCTTATTTTATAATTAGTTTATATCTATTGTATATTGTCATATTACTTTTATTATACTATTAAGTGCTATGCACTGTTATTTAATTTTTTTTGTTAATGTTTACTTGTTAATTTACTGTTAATTTACTGCGCTATCCTTGTACACTATTTTTGTACAATAAAAGTTTTTATCTATCTATCTATCTTTCTCTCTCTCTCTCTCTCGCTCCTTCCCTCCCCTCCTTCTTTCCCTCCTTCCCACCCTTTTTCCCACCCTCTCTCTCTCTCTCGCTCTCTCTCTCTGTTTCTCTCTGTCTCTCTCTGTCCCTCTCTCTCTCTCTCTCTCGTGAGTAGTGCTCGTCAACTTTTGATTTATTCTATTTTACAAACAATTTTCCGCCGCTTGCTGCCTTCGGGCTTCTTGTTGCAAGTACTACTTGCATGCGCCTTTATTCGAGTCCACGCTGAAACATTAATTTTTTATGATCAACGTTGGAATCCGTCTGAAATATCAATTCATTTGCGTGCTTGGTTTGGAGTTTTTAGAGGTTAGTTTTAAGCTACAAGTATTATTAGCGCAAATTTTAATTTAAGTGTGTGGCCACACTGCCACGCTAACCTTTCTCTACGTCAACAACCATCTTAAGCAATCAGCCGCAGCGCGCAAAAATTTCAAATTTAAATTTGAGGAGGAGAGGAATTTAATTTTATTTAAACTTATTACTTTTTTTTAATAAATTTATAATTTTTAGAATTAGTCTATGCGTGTTTTGTTATAAATTTATAAATTATATTTTATTCTAAAATTTTAATTAATTTATTTTTTAGGATGACCTGTTATAAGGCTACTCTACTAATTGTCCGTTGAGTCGCATCACTGCCTGACTATAATCGGACTTACTGACTGACTACTAGGTTGTTCAAGGAGTTTTGAAAGCGGAAATGAAGATACTTTTTTTTGTTGGTGAAATCATTTTTAATGCTTAGTATAATCTCCCATAAGTTCAATACGCTTGGTCCAACGGTCTTCCAACTTGTTTATCCCATCATGGAAGTGACTTTCTGCAAGGCCTGCAAAATACTCCTCTACGACGGCTATAACCTCTTCGTTTGATGAAAAATGCTTCCCACGAAGGAATTTCTTGAGGTGTGGAAACAGCCACAAGTCAGAGGAAGCTAAATCAGGCGAATAAGGTGGATGCTGCATCAATTCGTACTTTAATTCGGTTATTTTAGTGATGGTTTTTTGAGCTGTGTGAGCCGGTGCATTGTCTTGATGAAAAATGATTTTTTTCTTGTGCAAACCGGGTCTTTTTTCACTAATTTTTTCATCCAATTGATCCAAAAGGTTACAATAATATTCAGAATTTATTGGTTTGCCAGTTTGGAGATAATCCACCAACAAAATCCCTTTTGCATCCCAAAAAACTGACGCTAACACCTTCTTCGCCGATTTCTGGACACGAACTCGCTTCTGTGCCGAAGTGCCTGGTTGACACCACTCTTTAGCCTCTTGTTTTAATTCGGGGTCATGATGGTAGACCCAAGTCTCATCCATAGTGATGAATCGACGCAAAAAATCCTTTTTATCCTTTCGAAAACGCTCCAAATGTTGCTCAGAAAGTCGCATTCGAACGTGTATTTGTTCCATTATAAGCGAATGCGGCACCCATTGTGCACAGAGCTTTCTGAAACCCAAAACTTCATTTAAAATATGACTCACACTGCCTAATGAGATATCTAGGGCCTCTGCTAAATCTCTCTTGGTCAATCGACGATTTTCCAAAACCATTTCCTGTACTTTTGCTATGAATGCTGGTGTTGGTGCACTTTTTGGACGTCCTGAGCGTGGATCGTCTTTAACGCTTTTTCGATCACGTCTAAACTCTAAAACCCATCGATGCACAGTTGAAAATGAAGGAGCAGATTCCTTTAACACTTTCACTATTTTTGTATGAATTTCCGTTGCTGATAAACCTTCCAAAACAAAGAATTTTATCACTGCGCGATATTCGGTGTTTTCCATTGTAAAAAAAATACACTGACACGTCAACTTCAAATGGCTTGTAAACAAACAATGAATTGACAAAGTGGAATGAAACTTCGGGTATGTTTATATGAAAGATAAAATATTAAAATGGCGTAAAAATTTTGGTTCTTCTACTGCTCTATAGATGTCGCTTTCAAAACTTTTTGAACAACCTAGTATACTTACGCCACATCCCGACTATTAACATGGTTCCAATTGCCTGCATTAAATGTAAAAGAATTAATAGGAAAAATGGCGTATTAAATACCTTTGCGAAATATAATAGAAAATATCATAATATTTGCCACAATTTTACTTCCCGTCGTATATGCAGTAATAAAAACACGATATTACTTTGTGAAAATTGTATTATCACTATTAATAATCAGAAAAGCGGACACTCGCTATCAATTAGTAGTAGCCTAAACAGTAGTGCAATTAGTAATATACCGATGACCGTCTCGACGCCAGTTGCTGAAATAAATACCGATCACGTATTAAATAATACACCAATGCAGAGGAAGAGTATCACCGCGATAGCTGCATCATCTGTTCCTAATACTAATTCTTTCATGCAGCAAAACACAGCTCTGACTGATTCTGGAACAGCAATAATTAAAAAAATGGAGCATTTACTAGATCCAATTAAAAAACTGATTGACTTTGAAACATATTTTAAATTAATGACAAAAGATCTCTAAAATGTTGCTGCACTCATCCGGAATCAGACCACTCTGCTATCTTAAGTTCATTCGAGTCAATTAGAGCTGCTAGAAATGAACAGTAATCTGCATAAAATAATAACAAAACTTAAAAATATCATTGATCTTAATTTCTCCAAGACCGAAAAACATATCGCGGATACTATCAAATCTCAACAGGTCGACTTTTTTAACCATATAAACTCTGAATTTGATTCTATCCAAAACAATCTTAGTGAACTGACAGTTAGTGTAGCGACCGTGGTGCAGACCGTCTCCGATTTGACGCATATTGAAACTGGCGTGGACTCAGAATTAAATGTAACAGGAATAGGTAAAGATAGTACTCCAGTAACAGCGACCAACTGTAATAAGCCTGATGTACATATTGTGAGCAAGTGCGATGCTGAGGATAGCCGGATCGTGATCTCGGGTGCAATTGACTGCTCAGTTGCTAATATTGCTCCTAAGACTTTTGCTCTGGCCGTTCTCAACGCGGTTTCACCCAATATCACAACGGATAATATACTATCTACCGATTCGATCTCGCGAGCAAAAATTAGCGACGGTTCGAGAGGTGTCTCTTTTCTATTAGTTACGCTCTCCAGCAGTCACCTTGTATCGCAAGTCCTGTCAGCGAAACAAAATTACTGCTCTTAGTATACGAGACCTTCACTCACCTATTCTTGACAATGGTTCTATCTTGGCAAATTCTAAAATTTTTATTAATGAATATTTAAACAAGACAAAATATAATGAATTTAAACAAATAGAAATCTCAGACAAGAAGCTCGGTTTAAAGTATGTTTTGCATCTTCAAGGTAGATTTCTTGTCAGAAAGGTGGATGGAGACAGAGCCTATTGCGTTTTCTCTGTACCTAAATTACTTACACTATTCTCATCATCCATTGCCAGTGATTCTAGTGTACCAACAAATAAAGTTAATATTAATAATAGTATTGACACATGCGTTGCAGTTGACATGATTCCAGAGGGCGTAAATAATGCAGCAGATACCGACATCAATAGCAATAATAATCCTAGTGAAATTGAAAATAAAACTGTTAAAATTAAAAATGCTAAAGAGAAAAATAACAAAGCTGCAAATAAAGATTAAGATAATAAAAATAAAGTTTGACTAGACAATGGTACTGCTGTAGAGCACCAGAGAGTCAAAGGGGAACTGCGAGCGGGCTTTCTCAACGTAAACTCACTAAGAGCGCATATTGAGCAAGTTCGTGAATTTCTAATGGACAATGACTCTTATGACCTTTTCGGTGTGGCTGAGAGCTGGCTGGATTCGAACGTGCCGGATGACGTCATTCAGATTAAGGGTTTTAATTTATTTAGACAAGATCGCAAGACCAATGGAGGAGGTGTTGCTCTTTATGTCAGAAATTATCATAAATGTGAAATCTTTTCTTCTTCAGAAACTGAACAAAAGGCCAAACCCGGTATCCCAGAATACATTTTTTGCAATGTTAGATACAATGATTCACCTCCAGTATTTGTGGTCGTCATTTACAGACCACCTAAAATTGCGTTTCAAAAAAATGATAATTTCTTAACTAATTTACGTATTTCCTGTTTTGACTATAGTCATAAAATCATAATGGGTGATCTGAATGCCGATCTTCTTCGAGAGAGTGATGACGCTAAATTTGTACACAAATTGGCGGCTGAACTCTCTCTGCAACTAATTCAGCATGGCCCAACGCACATCATACCCACGTCTCGCTCCTGGCTTGACGTACTTTATGTAGATGACAATGACAGCGTCACTGATAGTCTCAACATACCGGCACCATTTCACAGTAGGCATAATATTATCACAGTCGCCATCTCCTACAATAGTTATCAGCCAATTCATAATTCATATACATGCCGAGATTTTAAAAACATTTCACTAAACGCTCTAACTTCATTCTTAGCTTGCTGTGACTGGTCGTCGTTCACGGATGAGATTCTTGACATAGACAGATCGGTGAGCCATCTCTGTGCCAACCTAATGGCGGCAATAGATGATCTTACTCCCATTAAAATAATCTCAATAAAAAAGGGACGACCTCCATGGGTTGATGCAGATTTGGCTCACTTATACAGGAAACGTGACGCTCTATACCGACGGTATAAACGCACGAACAATACGTCACTACTTAATGAATTTCATGACATGCAAAGACTTACAGACGAACTTACAGAGAATGCGAGAACAGCGTTATACCATAACAGATTGTTTGATGCTCTTGCTAACAACAATGCTTGGCGTAAGCTTCGTAGTCTGGGGCTACTCCTAAACATGAGGAGGGGTTGAGTGGCTTTTCACCCGATGACCTTAATAAGCATTTTGTTGATGTGTCAGTATCTCCCTGGGATGACGAGGTGGAGCGTTAGGATATCATTAAAAAGTCAGTTGCAGAGGGCTTTTCTTTTAAGCAAGTCAATATTAACGACGTTATTCTTGCGATCTCTCACTTTTCGTCACAGGCGCGGGGGGCTGACGGCATTCCATTGAGTGTTGTTGTTGACGCACTACCGGTCATCGGTAATTTTCTGGTGCGGCTGTTTAATCTCTCCTTTACTAGTGGCAGCTTTCTTAGCGTCTGGAAGAAAGCGCATGTCATTCCATTAAAAAAATGTAAAGCGCCATGTTCAACGTCAGATTTCAGACCAATCGCGATCTTATGCGCTCTTTCTAAGGTGCTGAAGAAGCTAGCCTATGAGCAATTGCAGGAGTATCTGACAGCGTCTCGCATTCTCGACCCCTTCCAGACTGGTTTTAGACCCTTTCACTCCACACAAACCGCCTTACTCAAACTTACAGATGATATAAGACGTGGTATTGACAAAAAAATGATGACGCTACTATTGTTGTTTGACTTTAGTAAGGCTTTTGATACGATACGTTCTGTGCGGTTATTAAAACAATTACGGACTATGGGGATTTCCAGGACAGCTCTCAAGTGGATTAATTCTTATCTTTCTGATAGATTACAGTCAACTGTAACTTCTTCGGCCGGTAACTCTGATTGGCTGAGTACAAATCTCGGCGTGCAACAGAGATCTGTCCTGGGATCACTTCTGTTCTGTCAGTACATTAATGACTTACGTGATGTACTTGACTCGAGAAGCGTTTAGCATATTCTGTATGCTGATGACCTACAAATTTATACGCAATTTCCTATTAAGTGTCTGAATCACGGCACGGAGGCGATTCGGCGAGCCGCTAAAGCAGTGTCGGACTGGGCTGCGGATGCATCTCTAAGACTCAACACTAATGAGACTAAGGCTATTTATTTTGGTTGTCGAAGATTTGTGAAAGAACTCTATGAAGAGCAAGCCTTTATTGATCTTGGAGATGACGTCTGCATCCCTCTCTCTGACACTGTTACCAGTCTTGGGATGGTTCTAGACTCCAAGCTTTCGTGGAAACCCCACGTAGATCTTATTACAAACAGATTTAATAGTCATTTATTGTCTTCGCTTTTTTTGGCCTTATACATCCCAAGAGTTGCGTAAGAGACTCGCCGAGGCACTGCTTTTTCCTCATTTGAACTATTGTTCGGTGGTCTTGCTGGACGCTTCTTAAGAACAGAAGACACGACTCCAGACGTTACAGAACTCCTGTGTTCGATATGTGAAGAGTCTTAAGAGGGACGACCATGTCTCTTCTCACAGAGTTTCTCTGGGCTGGCTATGCACTGATATGAGGAGACAGTATTTTTGGCGGTACTTATGTGCAAAATCGTGCGTATGCATGTACCAGACTATTTAGAGGGTCTCTTCTCTAAATATGTGCCCAGGGGTTCTCTCAGGGAAGAGACAAAAGAACTCAATGTCCCCTTGATGCGCACCGAGACTGGTAAACACTCGTTCTATGTTCAAGGTGCGCATCTATGGAACTCCCTACCTTCTGAGTTACGCAATTTTTCGTCGCTCAGTGGGTTTAAAAAAGCAGTTAAGAGGCACCTCCTCGAACTTGACTAGCTTTGGTAAAATTGTTATATTTTGTGTTAATTTATTTATTTATTACTGTATTGTCCCTTTTACACCTTTTTAATAGTATGAATGTATTTAAGGGGTGTATGAGTAAAGAGTGCCTGCGTTGAGTGAATGGATTATTTTGTTTTATTTAATGACGTATATATTATTTTAATGATCTATGACTGAATTTTATTGTATTTGATTCTATTATACACAGTATGTCCCATGGAAAACGGAACTTTTTCAAAATAAAGACAAAAACTCAATATTCCGGCAAATTTCATTTATTTTATTCAAACTGCTCTCCTTCCGCATCAATACAACGTTTTGCACGATTAATTAACATATCGAATGAGTTTTTGAGATCATTTTTATCCATCGACTTTAGTATGTCAGTCGTCGCTCTTTGGATGGCCTCTACGTCGGCATAACGTTTTCCTTTCATAGGCAAGTGCAATTTGGAGAACAAGAAGAAGTCGTACGGAGCCAAATCCGGCGAGTACGGTGAATGGTTGATGGTTAAAATGGAGTTTTTGATCAAAAAATCCGTGATCAAGTTCGATCGATGAGACGGGGCTTTATCATGCAACAAACGCCAGCTCCCTTTTTCACGGTATTGTGGCGGCACACGACGAATACGGCTGAGCAAACGCTTCCTAACACCAAGATAGAACACAGCAGTAATCGTTTGACCAGGTGGAACGAATTCACGATAAATAATACCCTCAGAATCGTAGAAACAAATCAACATTGTCTTCACTTTTGACTTTTCAAGACGACTTTTTTTCGGATTTAGCTCAGTAAGGTGCTTCCATTTAGCACTTTGACGCTTGGTTTCGGGATCATATTGAAAACACCATGTCTCGTCACCAGTCACAATTGAATATTTCAAGTTTGGGTCCTTTTCTGACTCTTAAATCAAATCCTTACAATGTTGAATTCGGAGCAATTTCTCTTAGTCGGTCAATTTGTGTGGAACAAAGCGTGCACACACCTTCCGTAGATTCAAATGATCGGTAAAAATGCGATAAATTGAATTTTTGGACATATGCAATTCCCTTTTCCTGTATCGCAATGAAGATTTTGGCTCATTTTTTATAAATTCACGCACTTTTCCAATGTTACTTTAAGTAACCACGGTATTCGAAGGACCTGGATGTTCGTTGTCCTAAATGTCTTCACGACCTTCCTGGAACCGCTTATACCACTCATACACTCTGGTACGGGATAGACAATTATCGCCATAAACTTGTTTCAGCAATTTATGCGTCTCAGTAAAGGATTTACCGAGTTTTAAACAGAACTTAATATTTGCTCTTTGTTCGAAGTTCATTTTTCGACCGATGCCACAAACACACTGTCACTTTGAGCGCGATATTTTGTTTTCCATTGAACCAAATGTCATACAATCTTGACAGGATGTCAGTTGAGAATGGACCTTTCCACCAATAGGTGGCGCCAATATAAATCGATGTTTTGAAAAAGTTCCGTTTTCCATGGGACACACTGTGTATTGTATTTTATTGATCTTGACTGATAGATGTAACGCCAAATTAATTATTTATTTTATTCGTATTGAACTGTGATATTACTATTACTGAAGTTGACCTACTGTATTATACATACCAGTATTATTCTAGTTTTAAGTAAAACTGTGATATCATCAAGTGCAATGTTTGTTTTGTTTTATATTTTATTCCATCTTTTAAATATTATATTGTATCTTGTATTAACATGTATTAATTTTATATGTAAATACGAATAAACGCATATCTTTCTATCCATCTTTCTATCTATCTCTGCATCGAGAAAGCCACTAGGCAACTACTCGCTATTTTGTTCAAGTAATTTACAATGGATACTCTTACAACCTTTATTTTTTAACTCGAGTGGATTTAATAGTAATTGTCAACAACTCCTGGATATAAGATAAGATTCATATAGTCAGTTCGACAAGTGGGTAAAATTAACGCCTCTCTAATACCATCATCACCAAGTATCATGTCCTATACATGTTTTATAGGATTGGGGTCTGGGCTACTAGCTGGATGAGGCAATATCTTTACATTGTTTACTTTCAAGTAATCACGAGTTCTTCTTGCAATATGGGGGTGTGCATTATCGTGTATCAAGATGAAATAACGGCTAATTTGCTGACGTATTTGAATGACGGAAGGATACACAACTTTGCTTATGTAACGTCTCTCTGTTACTTCTGGAGATCAAACAGAGAATCACTAGATATGTTCGATGGTTCAATGATGTTCCATCGCATATTATAACGGATTCTTTACCTAACGCCTGAGTTGGATCAATGTGATTTGCTTCAAAACACTCTTATGCACGACGCCAATTTAAATCCTATCATCATTTCCGTACAGACAAAATCGATATTCGCCTGTAAACAATATATTTCTCTACTATCTGGCTGTTTAATTTCGATGACTACAGGCGTAGCATAAACGAACTTGCCGGTGCATTTCTCTTAACGTAAGCCCTCTAACATGAGTTCGTGCTTCCGTGAAGGCATCTGCTTATCTTTTGAGCGCTAATTTGTCTACCTAGTGAGGCATTATTTCCAATTTATCGCACACTGTCTTGGATTTCGCAGAATTTTATTAACAATGTTGCGACCTTACGATTAGTAATTATCCTATGTCGATCTCGACCGTATCTCCCATGATAAAAGCCTGTTTCTTGGTACCGACTAAAAATGCGAGTCGAGCGATGAATCATCAACCTTCTAGATTTAACGCTATATCTCAATCCCGCTTCTAACAGGGCAACTTGAGAAATTTTAAGTTGAATAAAAAATATTCTATTTTTCTGTAATTTTTAACTGGTACAAACTCTGTATAATAAAATTAATTTATCAATACGGATCCTTCTCCTTAACTCTTGGTCGGTATGTTGCCTTGAGACGTCATGACTTTACTTTTTTGAACGGCTAATTTTTTAAATCTAATAACGAATAGTTTTACGTGATGTAAAAATTAAAATCTTAAAATTGAAATAATTAAATATTGGGAAAATTACATATCATTATAAATTTTATAATTAAAATTAATTAAATTAGAATCTTTAAATTATCGATAAATTCGTCAAACAATTAATAGATTCATAATTATAAATAAATCGATAATCAATTGAACTAGTAAAAGATATACAAAAAACTATATTTTATCTTGTACCTATGAAAACTATAAGAACAAACATACAGTATATAGATGTTAAATCCATATGGTAATGTGTGATGACGTTGCGCGTTCTATTCAATGGAACGTCTCTATATAACAGTGTCTTGGTTCCTATATAAAATGTGTAATGCAACAATAATGCAAACAAATTCTTGCGGAAAAACCTAGGAGGCATGGAGGATAACTTCTTTCAATACGCGTATAGAAAGCCGAGTAACCCAACTCTTCTCGGCACGCACACACTTAGAGAAATAAATGCACCAAAGTTGCATTTTTGTTTTAGAAGGCGCAGAGAAGATTCAAGAGTCTAGAAAGACTTATGCTGACGCCTAACAAGCAAAAATTCCCATGATGTATCCGCGACCGAGTCTTTAAATATGGGGAAGAGCGGACCCGCAGGGGCTTTTTTGCCCTTTCGATTATAAGTGAGGTAAGATTTAAATTACTAAACTACATGTCATATCGTAATTTTCCTAATGCCTCTACGGTGCAGAGGCGTCGTCTCGTCCTGTCGACGTATAAAGATCTAGAGATGTAAAGATCGTTTTCGATTCGCGATAAGCGAGCAAGCCCGTTCGGGACGGGTTAGTAGGCTCCGCACTATAATAAATATTAGAATTTCATACTGTGCGAGTTCCTCCGCACGTAACACTGGGATCAGATTTTATAAATTTATGCTATAAGAGCTCCTCCCACGCCTCAAAATGTTCCAACTTCTCGATGACTGAAAACCATCAGGTTTTTTCCGTTCGATTTCGTGGTTGTAGAAACCATCCGTATCGAATAATTCGGTATAATGATAAGGTGCTATTTATTAAAAATACAGAAATATCTTTAAAATGGTATAACTAGATAAAAAAAATCGTAGAGGACCGATTTTTCTTTAAATAACTTGTTGAGAAGTGCACTTTCTCATAGTATTCATAAGTAGTATTTTTGAAAAAAACAGTGTAATGACCTAGATAAACGACAAATTTAAAAGTAAAAAAAATTTTTGGACCTAATTAAGACATGGATACGCGGTATTGACTCGTATACATTTTGCATTATCTTTTCCTATAAGTATAGATAATTACCTACAAAATAAAAAAATTATTTTAATGCGATAAAAATTAAAGGAGTTACAAGCATTTGAAAAGCAGCAATATTTCGATAAAAAATGTTGCAATAATTTTGTTGCATAGTATATATAAACATGCAAAATAAACGAATATTGGAATTTATCCTCTTTTGTATCATTTATTTTACACACTTTCTCCTTCTTAAAGGCTCACGTTTCCCGAAAATATTAGCTCGTGAGATCTGTCTGAAAACTAAGAGAGACAAACGCTTAGTGACGTTACACGTTTAAACTGCTTTTGAATTTGACTGTATATACCGGGTGTCCCATTTTATAAAATACGCGCTAATATTTCTAAACTGAAGGATGGTGAGGAAATTTTTTTTAAAAAAGTTTTATATCTATCTACCTATCCACTAGACTTTGATTTAGACTTAGACTTAGACTATTATTTTGATTATGACCTTCCAGGTTATTTCAAGATTAAGTTTATTTTTGTTTTTATAGAAATCCCCACATTCGATACTAGAAACGGATAGAGCAAAATATTTTATGACCGAATATGATCTAGACTATTACCTTGATCTTCTAGATTCTTTGAGGGTTAATTACATTTTTTAAAAGGTAAGTACCAATATAGAAAAAATCGGCCAATCAAAGCAAGACCACAGAAAGACCCGACCAGTCAAGGCAACATCACGGAAGGATCCAGCCAGTCGAGGCAAGATCATTGGAAAACCCGGCCAGTTTAGGCAAGATCAGAGATTATTGCTCAATGATGATTGAAAGTTTCTCCATCAACTTGTAAATAGCGATAAAATCGTTTCTGAAAACTATAATAGTAATCGTTAACAGTGCATCTCGTGGAATACTTTGACACTTATTCTGGATTCTCACTATCATGTCATTTCTTGTAATGGGTCGATTTCGGTATATTGAGTTACTCAAGAAGCCTCATAAATAAGAATTTATCGAGGTCAGATCTGGTTACCAAAGAGGCCACTTTACAGGACCTCTTCTACTTATCCATCGATTATTAAATAACTGATTGAAATACGTTCTCATGTATAAACATAAATAACAAGAGGCACTATTTTGTCACAACCACATTCTATTTCTGGTATTAAAGTCAATCTCTTCAAGCAAAGTCGATAATTAATCCCTAATTAATTGCAAGTAATTTTGCCTATTTATTGAACCTTCAAAAAAATAAGAACCAACTAAATAATTATTGACTATGCCGCACTACACATTTACACACCAGCGATGTGGATGGTCAACGTCTTGCATCCAATAAGAGTTTACTGGAGACCAATAATGACACTTATGACAATTTAAAATACCAGTGCTATAAAACGTGGCCTGATTACTAAACATAACATATTTAAAGAAATTTTACTCGTTGATGATTTACTACGTTGCCCATTGGCAAAACGTTACTCTCTTTTGACAATCGACAGCAACTAAAAAGGGAACCACCCTTACCCGACCATACCGATTTTAATAATTTTTGGATATGTCGTAATAATCACAAAAATATTCGACACATGTTTATTTTTATCGGTTGACATCCACTTTTAAAGAGTGAAATCCACCCCTAAAAACCACCTCGAAAAATCGTTTCTTTAATATATCTCTGCATCTAATGAATATTTTTATATAAAATCAACGCCAAGATATTTTTTATAAGTAGGCGCTTCTACTGATATAACTTTAACACTAAAGGGTTGCAACCCCTTTTTCTATAGGGGTCAAAGTACTATTTTTTTTGCTATTTGGCGATTCAAAATCTGTTAAATAAGGTCGAGTGGGTTAAAAACTGCATTTATAATAAGAAAATAAGAAATTAAAATTGACGGATTTCGGGGTTTTTGCATAAAAAATTTTTTGGGAGTGTGTTACCCCTAAAGACCACCTCTACCAAATCACAAGCAGGCTAACCCACCTAACCCTGGCCCCAGTGTGTTTATTAATTATTTGTTCTGTTATGTATACCATATGACAAGCAAAATATATTAGATAACCAAGCTACCCCTAACCTCTAACCCCTAACCTCAAAAACCCAAAAAACCACCCCTATCAAACCACAAGCAGGTAAACCCACGTAACCTTGGCCACCGCATTTTCATCTATTATTTTTTTAACTAAATGTATCCTACATCGCAAGCGAGCTATTTCCACAGAAATCCGACCCTTGACCCCTAACCCGCCCAACCCCAAAAAACCTCCCCTACCAAGCCACAAGCAGGCTAACCCAACTAATCCCTGCCACAGCATGTTTAATAATTATTTTTTCTGTTATTAAATAGATCCCATATTACAAGCGAACTATATTAGCTAACCAAGCTACTTCTAACCGCTAACCGTTCAAAATCCAAAAAACTACCCCTATCAAACCACAAGCAAGATAATCCATCTTAACCTGGCCCCAGCGTGTTTTTCGATGATTATATTTTTTTTAAATAAATATATCCTACATAATAAGCAATTTATGACAGCAAACCATTGTACCCTTAACCCAATGAATCCCTAAAGAACACCCTTACCAACCTACGAGCAGGCTACCGATCTCAACCCTGACCACAGCGGCGTTTATCGCTCATTTCTTCTTGAAATAATTGTTAAATCGAAACCTGGGATGAAAAAAGTCACGTTTAAAAATAAGAATCTAATGTAATACGTTGTCTTATTATTTTCAAATGAACTTTATTATAAGTTATTCTTATTAAAGACTATATTTTTGACTTATAGGTAAATTAAAATGTATTATTTGACAGAGTTTTCACAGTAATGATAATCTTCAAGGAAGTGCTTGAAACGTAATGACTTTTTACACCAACCACATCGTATTATTGCAACATTCTTACATTCTTCTACTTCGCAGTTGACATTACAAGATCCTCCAAAACTGAAGTCAACAGGATTATCAGTTTTATTTGGTTTTTGAGTAATATAGCCGCTTTTGTACTAGGAATATTAAAAAATATCCGTGTATCTCGGTAAAGAAAACTGATTCTGCACCAGCGATTGTAATGTGATAATGTCATTTCTTACATGTAAATTTAAGTCATAATCCATCAGCATTACTTGATCTGAAAATTGCCTAACGAAATTTTTCTAAATCCTAAAACCATATACATCAAGAGGTTAGAATTTCCCTGTCGTTCTAGTGGGAATTTTTTATTGTCAACACATTTATTCGTTGGCATCGTTTCCTCTATAACTTTATCACAATGTCTACTCCAAAAATCGAGTTAAAGAATAGATTAAGGACCAACATTTGGATAAAATACTTCTTTCAACCAAATTTTAAAGTGCTCTGAAATAAATAAAATGTTGCTATAGAATACTTTTTTATATTATTGCATTATTATAACAAAAAATAATCTCACCTGTAGTTAATTTTCTAGATTTTAATGCTTCCACATGCACATTCTTTCGTTTTATTAAAGTTGATTGTACTATAAGACCGAATTCACCAGTTTTTTCTTTTAATACTGAAAAAAGTGGTGATAGGAGTTTCCCTGTAGCTGATATAGTTGGTTGAATTGTGTAACTGTGCGTTGTCGATGAAACTGACTGTACCAAACATTGCACTTGTTTTTCTCCTCTATCGTTAATGTCCTTCCTGAATGCATTTCTAATTGGAAACCACTCTGATCTAAATTATAAATATTTGCTATTCCGATTCTTGGTATACACGATTTCACGTCAGCAACAAAAGCTTCAGCACTAGCTTGAAGCTCTAAAGCATCTTCTATTGTTTTTTTAGTAATAAATTTATTTACAGTCTGTCAAGTAAGAGCGTGGTCGACTTCACCGACAGGTAATAGAAGATTTTGATTTAATTTCTTCGCAAGCCGATAGAAGAAAGCTTTGTCCTTAATGCATTGTTAACAAAAATTTAGTTGTCGTTGATCTTTTAAAAGAGAATCACGTTAAACGCCATGAGACTAAGTACGCGTCGCGCTATGAGGCTGTGTCCCTTTGCATCCACCCGAAAGGTCCCAAAATGTCGCAATCAGCGGCTGCTAAATATATGAGAAAGTCGAAGGCATTTGTACAGAAGTGGATACAGCAAAATAAAGTGGCTAAAAATGTCGATGATTTACCAGAACGTGACTCGATAGGAAGAGTGAACAAAAAAGATGAAAAAAGAATAGTGAATCTGTTTTTGCGGAATCCTGCTTTAACACTGCGGCAAGGACAAGCAAAATTAATAGCAAAAGGTTCAGATATATCTTACGAAACTATCCGAACCCATCGTCGTACTCAACATCTGAAATGGCGCAACACAATGAAGAAGCCTCTGTTGACTGAAAAACATGTTACAAAGCGACTCGCTTGGGCGCATGAGAATATTGATAGAGATTTTGAAAATGTCATTTTTACTGATGAATGTTTTATATGGGCACGTTCTGTCCTCACGCGAGCCTGGTCAACTTCCATCAATAGGCTTGTTCAGCGGACCGTAAAACATGTCATAAAGGTGCATCTTTGGGGCTGCTTCTCAAAGCAGGGATTCGGCACTTTGCATCTCTTTACTGACAACCTAAATGCCGAGAAAATGATAAAAATCTACAAAAAGGCTTTACTGCCATCTGCCAAACGATGGTTTATCACAAAAAATGAAGATTGGATTCTGCAGGAGGACAACGATCCTAAACACCGCAGCAACTTCTGTACTCAGTGGAAGACTCAATCTGGCATCGTTACATTGGATTGGCCGTCGCAGTCGCCCGATGCAAACCCTTTTGAAAATGTGTGGGCATATATTAAACGAAAGCTTCGTGGAAGACGCACATACACTTTGAAGCAGTTGTCTTACGAAATTCGTCGGATCTGGAGATCCTTGCCACTAGAATACGCCGCCAAGTTAGTAGAAAGCATGCCTCGGAGATGCCAGGCAATTATCGACGCCGGTGGTGACTGGACACATTATTGACCGAATCGCATCATTGTTTGTAATGTGTACAATGTATATATAAATATGAAAGTTTCATCAAATAAATTTTTTTATAAATTAACACGACCATGCTCTTACTTGACAGACTGTATTTTTCTGGACACAATTCTATGAGCTTTTTTAAACTTTAATACCAAATTCGCAGAAGCCTTGAATCTTACATCTTCTGAGCCGAGTTCTTTTCGTGCTTGTAACGCCCATTTACGTATATTCTTGTCATGCACTATCAAACCAGCTATAATAGCCGCTTTGAAATTGTCTAATGTATACTGGCAGATTTGGGCAATTTTTCCTCGTTAAGTACCACCTTTATTCATTGTTTTAGCCCAACGTTTACGTTGACTTATTAATGAAACTTTTTTAAATCTATTACTTACAGTTTCTAATTTTTAATTTTTCCCTTTTTTCCGCATCTTTAATATACTACCGCATTATTTTTATATTCAAATGATACTTCTTCAACATCATTTGTACAATAATTCGTTGGTGCAAATTCTGGATCAGGAAAGTGATGTTGTATTTCATCTTCGACTATTTGAGCATCACTATCTTTAGATTCTTCATAGAAATCCAACGTTTCTTCAACAATCATGTCCACTTCATTGAACTCGCGTGCTGCATCTATTAATATTTGTTTCAAGTTCTCTGATAATTCAATTTCTTTAAAATTAATCTCACTGCTTGGTATTTGTAAGTTTTGAAAATATGCGAATAATAAATTCAATACGTTTAAAGCATTAATCTTCATAATTAAATCTAAAATAAAAGCACTAAATAAATATTTTTTTCGCAGTTGTAGAGTATAAATAAAAAAAACCTAGTCAAATGCATATTTTGTTTTACAAATCAAAACATGTGATTAAAATTATACGTGAAAAGTGACATAAATACTTACGTAGCAATCAAAAAATTTTCTTCTTATTTTTATTTATAATATTCTTGTGCTAAGAAAATTTTATACAAAAATACAAGTAAATGTGTTTATACATCCAGCACAATAAATAATTCACTTTAGTTGAACTGTTATTATTTATCAAATGCAAGCCAGATGTTATCCCCAATGATGTTTACACAAGAAATTATCTTCCTCGAAACATGGATTAGATAAAACTTTGTAAGCATTAAAACTTTCTTAAAAGAGCAATGATGATAGTAGTTATCTAATTAAACTTTTTTATAAATTATTCTTTAAACGAAAAATAACAGAACAATACATTATATTACGAGGTCTGGCTATTAAATAACGAGACTGCGCGCCTAGAGAGCGCCGTATAGGGGTGGGGAGAAAAACATGTAGTGCGTTGGGTATCTAGATATCTTGTCTATGCACGTACCAAAACACGTTCTCGTCACTATTATTGTATTTGTGCAGTAGCGGTTTGAAACGAACGGGTTTTGTTCTTGTGCCGAAAACCATGTGTGACGAAAAACAGGAGCAACCTATCAATCTCAAATTTCTCGTTAAATTGAAAAAAACTCTGACTGAGTGCTGTAAATTGTTGCAAGAGGCCTATGGGGACAATTCTCTATCTCGTGCGCGTGTTTTTGAGTAGTGTAAGCGCTTCAGTGAGGGCTGAGTGAGCACTGAAGATGACCAACGCCCAGGTCGCCCTGTCACTGTTTCAACTCCGGAAACAGTGACCAAAATCAACCAAATTGTGCGTGCAGATCGTCGAATGAGCATCCGGATGATTGCCGAGGCTGTAAACGCCAATAAAGAAACGGTTAGACAAATTTTACACGAGGAATTACACATAACAACAGTCTGTGCGAAGTTAGTGCCAAAAAACCTGACTCCTGACCAAAAGCTCTTGCGTCAACAGGTCTACTCAGATTTCCTTTAAAGGTTAAAAAAAGATTCCAGACTGATGAAAAACATTATTACTTGCGACGAAACGTGGATTTTTCAATACAATGTTAAACAAAGCGGCAATCGATGCATTGGAAGACGGCTGAATTGCCCAGAATCGAAAAAGCAAGGATGTCCAAATCAAAATTCAAGGCAATGTTGATCGTTTTTTTCGACATTAACGGTATCGTGATGACTGAATGGGTTCCAGAGGGTCAGACTGTCAACCAGACTTACTATTTGTCAGTTTTGGTAACACTGCGAGAACGAGTTTGTAAGAAACAGCCCGAGTTGTGGAAGAACAACTCGTGGATTTTGCACCAGGACAACGCACCTGCCCATAACGCGCTATCTGTGAAGCAGTATTTGGCCGGTAAGCGCACTCTAGTGCTCGAACACGCGCCGTACTCGCCAAATTTGGCACCGTGCGACTTTTTTTTGTTTCCAAAGATAAAATCTGCTTTAAAAGGGACCCGACTTGAGTCGATGGAAGCGGTAAAGCAAAAAACGGCAGAGCTCCTAAAGGCCCTCACCAAAGAAGACTTTCAGCACTGCTTCGATCAATGGAAAAAACGTATGGAAAGATGTGTGTTGAGAGAAGGGGAGTATATCGAAGGGGAGCATTCGAATGTAAAATAATTTTTATAATAAAACCTTTTTTCGTAACCAGTCTCGTTATTTAATAGCCAGACCTCGTATTACACTAAATTACAATAAATATAAAATTTAAACATTGAAATTTTAATATATAACACTCACTCTGTTTTTTAAATGGCGAAGAATTGAAGACTCTCCTTTCAATTTACAATAATAGCGAATAATAAATTATTTCGAATATATATATATATATATATGTATATATAAGATTCAAACGTTATTACATAATTATTTTATGAAATGATTCCTCAATAATTTTGGAATTATTTTATAGTTATTTTATGAATTAATTCTGAAAGAATCAAAAAGCGGACATGGCATTAATACAGAATTAATTCTACAATAATTTTATCATATCATGAATTAATTCAGAATTAATTCAGAATAAATTCGTGCTGTGTGGGTACCCCTAACAATCCAGAAGCAGGCTCAATTTTTTAAATTTTAAACATATTTTTCGAAGTGGCACCATAATTTATTATTTGCTATTATTGTAAATTGAAAGAAGAGTCTTCAATTTCGTGAGGTAATTTTCAGATCAAGTAATGTTGATGGATTATGACCCGAATTTACATGTAAGAAATAACATTATAACATTACAATCGCTGGTGCAGAATCAGTTTTCTTTACCGAGATACACGGATATTTTTTAATATTCCTAGTACAAAAGCGGCTATATTACTCAAAAACCAAATAAAACTGATAATCCTGTTGACTTCAGTTTTGGAGGATCTTGTAATGTCAACTGCGAAGTAGAAGAATGTAAGAATGTTGCAATAATACGATGTGGTTGGTGTAAAAAGTCATTACGTTTCAAGCACTTCCTTGAAGATTATCATTACTGTGAAAACTCTGTCAAATAATACATTTTAATTTACATATGAGTCAAAAATATAGTCTTTTATAAGAATAACTTTTAATAAAGTTCATTTGAAAATAATAAGACAACGTATTACATTAGATACTTATTATTAGACGTGACTTTTTTCGTCCCATTTTCGATTTAACAATTATTTCAAGAAGAAATGAGGGATAAACGCCGCTGTGGTCAGGGTTGAGGGCAGTAGCCTGCTCGTGGGTTGGTAAGGGTGTTATTAAGGGATTCATTAGGTTAAGGGTACAATGGTTTGCTGTCAGAAATTGCTTATTATATAGGATATATTTATTTAAAAAAAAATCATCAAAAAACACGCTGGGGCCAGGTTAAGATGGATTATCTTGCTTGTGTTTTGATAGGGGTAGTTTTTTGGATTTTGAACGGTTAGGGGTTAGGAGTAGCTTGGTTAGCTAATATAGTTCGCATGTGATATGGGATATATTTGATAACAGAAAAAATAATTAATAAACATGCTGTGGCAGGGATTAGTTGGGTTAGCCTGCTTGTGGTTTGGTAGGGGAGGTTTTTTGGGGTTGGGCGGGTTAGGGGTCAAGGGTCGGATTTCAGCGGACATAGCTCGTTTGTGATGTAGGATATATTTAGTTAATAAAATATTAGATAAACATGCTGTGGCCAGCGTTACGTGGGTTTACCTGCTTGTGGTTTGATAGGGGTGGTTTATTGGGTTTTTTAAGTTAGGGGTTAGAGGTCAGGGTTAGCTTAGTTATCTTATATATTTCGCTGGTCATATGGTACATATAACAGAACAAATAATTAATAGACACACTGTGGCCAGGATAAGGTGGGTTAGCCTGCTTGTGATTTGGTAGAGGTGATTATTAGAAGTAACACACCCCCAAAAAATTTTTGCTTTAAAAACCCCGAAATACGTCAATTATAATTTCTTATTTTCTCATTATAAATGCAGTTTTTAACCCACTTGACCTTATTTAACAGATGTTGAATCGCAAAATAGCAAAAGAAATAGAACTTTGACCCCTATAAAGAAAGGGGTCGCAATCCCTTGGTGTTAAAGTTATATCAATAGAAGCGCCTACTTATAAAAAATATTTTGGCGTTGATTTATTTAAAAATATTCATTAGATACAAAGATATATTAAAAAAACGATTTTTTGAGGTGGTTTTTGGGGTGGATTTCACCCTTTAAAAGTGGATGTCAACTGATAAAAAAAAGCATGTTTCGAATATTTTTTTTAATATTACAACATATCGAAAAATTATTAAAATCGGTGGGGTCGGGTTGAGGTGTAAGACCTGGTTTAACGATACGAGGTCTGGCTATTAAATAACGAGACTGCGCGCCTAGAGGGCGCCGTAGAGGGGTGGAGAAAAAAACGAGTGGTGCGTTGAGTATCTAGATATCTTGTCTATGCACGCACCAAAACACGTTCTCGTTACTATTATTGTATTTGTGCAGTAGCGGTTTGAAACGAACGTGTTTTTTTCTCGTGATGAAAACCATGTGTGACGAAAAACAGGAGCAACGTATCAATCTTAAATTTCTCGTTAAATTAAAAAAAACTTCGACTGAGTGCTGTAAATTGTTGCAAGAGGCCTATGGGGACAATTCTCTATCTCGTGCGCGTGTTTTTAAGTAGTGTAAGCGCTTCAGTGAGGGCCGAGTGAGCACTGGAGATAATCAACGCCCAGGTCGCCCTGTCACTGTTTCAACTCCGGAAACAGTGACCAAAATCAACCAAATTGTACATGCAGATCGTCGAATGAGCATCCGGATGATTGCCGAGGCTGTAAACGCCGATAAAGAAACGGTTAGACAAATTTTACACGAGGAATTACACATGACAAAAGTCTGTGCGAAGTTGGTGCCAAAAAACCTGACTCCTGACCAAAAGCTCTTGCGTCAACAGGACTGCTCAGATTTTCTTGAAAGGTTAAAAAAAGATTCCGGACTGATGAAAAACATTATTACTTGTGACGAAACGTGGATTTCTTAATACGATGTTGAAGCAAAGCGGCAATCGATGCATTGGAAGACGCCTGAATCGCCCAGAATCAAAAAAGCAAGGATGTCCAAATCAAAATTCAAGGCAATGTTGATCGTTTTTTTAGACATTAACGGTATCGTAATGACTGAATGGGTTCCAGAGGGTCAGACTGTCAACCAGACTTACTGTTTGTCAGTTTTGGCAGCACTGCGAGAACGAGTTCGTAAGAATCGGCCCAAGTTGTGGAAGAACAACTCGTGGATTTTGCACCAGGACAACGCACCTGCCCGTAACGCGCTATCTGTGAAGCAGTATTTGGCCGGTAAGCGCACTCCAGTGCTCGAACACGCGCCGTACTCGCCAGATTTGGCAGCGTGCGACTTCTTTTTGTTTCCAAAGATAAAATCTGCTTTGAAAGGGACCTGATTTGAGTCGATGGAAGCGGTAAAGCAAAAAACGGCAGAGCTCCTGAAGGCCCTTACCAAAGAAGACTTCCAGCACTGCTCGATCAATGGAAAAAACGTATGGAAAGGTGTGTGGCGAGGAAAGGAGAGTATATTGAAGGGGAGCTTTCGAATGTCGAATAATTTTTAGAATAAAACCCTTTTTTGTAACTAGTCTTGTTATTTAATAGCCAGACCTCGTATGTGATAAAGATAATGTTTCATTTCTTAAGAATCTGCTAGCTGTCAGTCTAGGGATTCCTAAATCTCGTTGAAAATCACGTACAGTAACACAAGGATCTAAATGTATCATAGCTAATACCACAACTAATCAAGGATTATTTTTATAATCTTCTTCTTTCTATTTTCGCCTTTATCGAGAAAAATTTCCGGCTCAGCCTTGCAATTAGATATACTAGATTAATGTGGCATTAAGATGTTATTTGTTTGGAAATATATTTGCATAGATCATTGGTGCTTGACGTAATTGCGTCGACATTCTTGTAAGACAAGAAAAATATCAACGATTTTATTGGCTGTATAGTCAAGAATACCGCAATGGCAACTATGAAAACTATTACGATTACGTCAGAAGTCATCGAAGACTATCTTAGTGTCCCTAATATAAATATTACAGTTGTAGGAAATTGAATCTTTAAAATTTCATATACCATTCTTCCGGAACATTCGTTTATATATGCAGACCTATTCTGTATGCCGAAGGATAATGGCAAGAGAATTTGTAAATAATGATCTATTAAGTTGCTGCAATTTTAGTGTATTATGTTGGCACAAGGCGGCGCAAATGATACTAGGTTGTTCAAAAAGTTTCAAAAGCGGAAATGAAGATACTTTTTTTTGTTGGTAAAATCACTTTTATTGCTCAGTATAATCTCCCATAAGTTCAATACACTTGGTCCAACGGTCTTCCAACTTGTTGACCCCATCATGGAAGTGACTTTCTGCAAGGCCTGCAAAATACTCCTCTACGACGGCTATAACCTCTTCGTTTAATGAAAAATGCTTCCCACGAAGGAATTTCTTGAGGTGTGGAAACAGCCACAAGTCAGAGGGAGCTAAATCAGACAAATAAGGTGGATGCTGCAACAATTCGTACTTTAGTTCGGTTATTTTAGTGATGGTTTTTTGAGCTGTGTGAGCGGGTGCATTGTCTTGATGAAAAATGATTTTTTTCTTGTGCAAACCGGGTCTTTTTTCACTAATTTTTTTATCCAATTGGTCCAAAAGGTTACAATAATATTCAGAATTTATGGTTTTGCCAGTTTGGAGATAATCTACCAACAAAATCCCTTTTGCATCCCAAAAAACTGACGCTAACACCTTCTTCGCCGATTTCTGGACGCGAACTCGCTTCGTTGCCGAAGTGCCTGGTTGACACCACTCTTTAGCCTCTTGTTTTGATTCGGGGTCATGATGGTAGACCCAAGTCTCATCCATAGTGATGAATCGACGCAAAAAATCCTTTTTATCCTTTCGAAAACGCTCCAAATGTTGCTCAGAAAGTCGCATTCGAACGTGTATTTGTTCCATTATAAGCGAATGCGGCACCCATTGTGCACAGAGCTTTCTGAAACCCAAAACTTCATTTAAAATATGACTCACACTGCCTAATGAGATATCTAGGGCCTCTGCTAAATCTCTCTTGGTCAATCGACGATTTTCCAAAACCATATCCTGTACTTTTGCTATGAATGCTGGTGTTGATGCACTTTTTGGACGTCCTGAGCGTGGATCGTCTTCAACACTTTTTCGACCACGTCTTAACTCTAAAACCCATCGATGCACAGTTGGAAATGAAGGAGCAGATTCCTTTAACACTTTCACCATTTTTGTATGAATTTCCGTTGCTGATAAACCTTCCAAAAAAAGAATTTTATCACTGCACGATATTCGGTTTCTTCCATTGTAAAAAAAATACACTGACACGTCAACTTCAAATGGCTTGTAAACAAACAATGAATTGACAGAGTGGAATGAAACTTTGAGTATGTTTATATGAAAGATAAAATATTAAAATGGCGTAAAAATTTTGGTTCTTCTACTGCTCTATAGATGTCACTTTACACTCAATACTTTACAGCTCTATCATTAACCCGTTTCGGCTCAGAATGCCACTCGGGACATATCGATCTTCGAGGCTTTATAACTAAGGCTACTAGCGTTGAAAAAAATTGGGAAGTAAATATACTCACAGTTTAAGGTCCGCCCTTTCCAATGATGAACTCGAAATTTCTCTTAAATGTTATTAACTATGAAAAAATTTAGTTCTAACAAAAGAAATAATGATTTTTTCACACTTTCTTTTTTTTCAAATCGAATTTTGAAGGTGTTTATGGTCTTAAATGTACCTGGAACTTCAATAATTCGTGAAATAAATGTCTAAGCATTAAAAATAATTAATTTGGATATCGATTTTTTGCCTTAGTGTTTTCAAAATGGCGTCCGGAACGCAAAATTCTTTTGTATACATTCATTAATTTTTTTCTCGAAAAATATGAACTTACGGGAAAAATATAAACTTACAGAAAAAATCACCAAGAATAAAAAGTTCTTAGAATCGCTCAAAAAATGCACTACAATTTTCTCAAAGCATTTTGAGCAATTTCAAATTTTGCTAATTGTAAATTTTTGCAAAATTCAAAAAATTGCTCGAAATGCTTCAAAAAAATTCTAGAGCATTCTTCGAGCAACTCTAAGAACTTTTTACTTTTGGTAATTTCTTTCAAAATTTCTTTATTTCCAAGAAAAAATTTGGAAATTTCAAAATAGTATTGTATCGTATGTTTGTAGTATTCGCATACCAATAGATTTATGGTTTGAAAAAGGTCTAAATTGCTTAAAACTCTTCGAGAAAATTTCAATGCATTCTTTGAGCGATTCGAAGAACTTTCTACTCATGGTGATTTTTTCCGTAAGTTCATATTTTTCGAGAAAAAAATTAATGAATGTATACAAAAAAATTTTGCATTCTGGACGCCATTTTGAAAACACTAAGGCAAAAAATCGATATCTAAATCACGTAATTTTAATGCTTATATATTTATTCCACGGGTTATTGAGGTTCCAGGCACATTGCAGACCGAAAACACCTTCAAAATTCGATTTGAAAAAAAAGAAAGTGTGAAAAAATCATTATTTCTTTTGTTAAGACTTGATTTTCTCATAGTCAATAACATTTTAGAAAAATTTTAAGTTCATCATCAGAAAGGGTGGACCTTAAACTATAAGAATATGTACTTCTCAATTTTTTCAACGCGAATAGCCTTAGTTATAGAGCCTCGAAGAGCGATATGTCCCGAGTGGCATTCTGAGCCAAAACGGGTTAAGGCAACGTCTCATCAATATTGATGAGTGAGATTAGGCGGCAGTGTATAACACTTGAGGTTACCTTCGCCTGCACACGTACGAACCACGGGTAGGACGTGAGCGATAATACACATGCGCGCTTTATCTAGAGACGACAGCTGTCTAGGAGGCCGCAGTGAGCTGGTTAAATTGGTCGCGAGACGCATACGTGTGGTTAGAGCCGAACGAATGAGTGCATGGAAGATCGATTTGCGCAACAACAATACGCGAACGTAATGAATTTCGTGACCGAGTAAGTGCGTAGAAATATGAAATTGAAATTATAAGACGGCGGTTTCAGTAGAGGCGAGCGTTGTACATCGTTAAGTGACGTTTCGTGACCACGCTAATACAAACCCGTAGAATACGCATGCATGGTTGATATACTAATAATGATTAGGAAAAGGGTAGAAATAAGTATAAATCAATTAGTGTAGTCAAACAAAATAAAGAAGGTGGAAGTGAATTCGAACGAACGAGACGGCGTGATTAGTTGGAAATTTGTGGTCACAACACCTGCATCTTGCAAATTTTCATTTTATTTTATATCATCTCTGCGCGAAAAAAGATAGGAACGTCAGAGTTGAAGAGATAGAGGGAAAATTGATAGTAAAAGATACGTAAGAATTAGACACAGTTGAGCGAGAGGAAGAATAAGTAGAAGGAAGGAAGCAAGAAGGAGAGAAATGCAACGTCCAACGGCGGATGATAAGAGCAGGTTATTACGCCACAGAACGTCTCGAGGCTCTCCAGCGAGTATGTCACTTTTCGTATATCATAGTGTCGGCTGTGCGGCGAGATTTTTAGTTTACAGTAGCTGGTTATTGTGGATAAATAAGGAGATTTCGCAAGTGTATGTGTGCGCATGGATGCGACAGGAGTAACTCGGAGGCAACGTCGGCGCCAATTTAACGGTTTTTCAGAAGGAGACGACAACAAAGAATCCAGGGCCAAGAAGTGGTGACAGTGGTAGTTGAGAGGAAAAAAGACGCTAACCAAATCAACATTGTAACTGCATAATGGAATAGAAGAATTCTAATAAATTGTCTTTGAATTTAAAATCAATCATGCTATCGGATCATTTTTAGTTAGCACCACTCGTCATTGATTTCGCGCTCGTTTCAAGAAGGATCTAACAAACAGTTTTCGGCTATCGGCGAACCTCCGTGAAGGAAAAGTTTCGTACTCACGAGAGCGAAGCCGGGATGCCGGCAAGGTGCCCACTTTAATACACAAATTATAATTTAATATTATTTAACAAATTTTGGCAGTGCGGAACTGCCACGTTGCAACTATTAAAAATGTGTAAAATATCAATCTTAATGGATTGATAGCATTTTTGATATTTTTACTTTACATCTAATTACTTCTAAAACTTAAAATATCTAAAACTTTAATTTCGTTCATTTAAATAAAACTCATTTATGTACAACAATTATTGTAACGTCGGGTGTTACTCTTTTAGCTATGGTTAACCTTTAGACGGCCGAAAAACCAATATTTTGGCGCATCAGAAAATGCTCTTTTATTTTTGTTTTTACATTGAAATATCCATTTTCTTAATGATATTTATTATTTTTATTACAATTTATAATAAATTTACCCCTCTTCACCCCTTTTTCCTACCCTATATCGCCTAATTCTACCTTACAAAAGCGTTACCTTGTTTCGTTTGTTGGCTGTAATTACAAACAAATATATTTTATAAAAGGTTTCTGATATCACTATTTTAATGTAATATTAGGGCACCTTACTCTCTTTTCATCCCTTTTCACCTCTTTTTACTCCACTTATACCCCATATACTTTTTGATCAAATTTTTTAGAAAAAATACATTTGTTCGCATGTGTCTGTAATTATAAATAAATTTATTTTCATAACGGAGATTTCAATGAAAGATATAAATAGTGGCTCAGGAATATATTCATGAATCATTTCGTATGAGAAAATATAAATTTTTTACTAGTGCAAATGTAAATTTGTAAATAAAGGCTTCTGAACGGAAATTTACTATACTTGATCTCGATTTTTCGAAACTTTTGATTGCGAAATATAAATATATCATCAAGATACTGTCACTAGCCGCCGCTAGGTGGCTACGTCGTTCCTATCATCAAAGTAGTGACGTTGAGAGTATAAGTATACCTCGCGTTTGGGTCGTCGAGCAACCTTTTGGGATCGCTTACTCGACCATTGTATAAACATAAAGGCTCCGGCCAACTCCTCTGCTTATATTAGTATATATTAATTTTGCAATACAATCAATACAGAAAATGATGCTTGGAGTAGTAGAGAATCAGAACCTGAAGAAGATGTTATAGAAAGAACTGATGCATGTGATGTCGATTTGAATGATACTACATATGATGAAAATTTATCTAAAATAAACTTTGATCGATATTTTTATCCATCTGTAAAAAATTTTACTGATAAAGCTCGAATTCGTGCTCATGTGTCGATACAAAAAATTACTCCATTGGAATGTTTCAAATATTTTTTTGATCAGTTTCTTGTAAATCATATCATAGAACAAATCAATCTTTTTCAAGATCAAAATCCTGAACTACCTCGAAAAAAAATGAAAACGTGGACTGCTGTAACAGAAAAAGAATTATGGAAATTTATCGCTTTATCAATAAATATGGGTCATGTCATAAAAGGTGAAATAGAAAACTATTGGAGTGAGGATCCACTGCTATATACCCCAATTTTTGGCCAAACTTTGACTAGAAACAGATACCATCAAATTCTGCGATATCTCTATTTTTCTAATAATGAAAAAGTTTCTAATCATCCTCTAAAAAGAATCAAACCGATAATTGATCATTTGTAAACAAAATTTTCTAATACTATTTTTGCTGGAAAAAAACTTTGCATTGACGAAAGTTTAGTTTTATAAAAAGGAAGACTAAAATTCAAACAATACTTACCATTGAAAAGAAATCGATTTGGTATGAAATTGTTTGAATTAGTTGACTGTGAGACAGGATTTTTGCTAGATTTTATCATTTATACTGATTCAGATACCGATTACGAAATATTTGATTCAGGCGTTTCTGGAGATATTGATGCTTATTTGATGAAACCTTACTATAACGTATGTCATGAGTTATTTACTGATAATTGTTATACGTCGCCACAACTTGCAGAATATCTTCATGATAAAGACACTGGTCTTTGTGGAACAGTAACAAAAACTCGAAAAGGAATGCCTACTCTTGGTTCAAAGCTCAATCGTGTTGAAGTAGAAGTCGCTCATAATGATGTCTGGATGGTAATCAAATGGATGGATAAGAATGAAGTTTACGTACTAACAACTATTCATGAACTTGAATATTGTGCAATTGGTAAAATACACTACAAAACTAACAAAAATGTTATAAAACCAAGTTGTATTTATGATTATAACAAACATATGGGCGGAATCGATGATATTGATAGACAATTATCTATGACAGAGACAATTAGAAAATGCATGAAATGGTATAGAAAATTATTTTTTCATCTAGTAGACTTGATGTTGGCAAATGCCCATAAGTTATTTAAGATGCTAACTACGGATGCTATTTCGTTTCCTGATTTTCGATTGAGCGTAGTAAGAGACATTTTGAACTTAGGTTCTCAAATAGAAATAGAATCTCTAATGCCAGATATTCGACTAAATGGTCGTCATTTTCAGAAAAAGAGAACCCGATCTATATACGAGTGTAGAGTATGTAGAGAAACTCTATGTATTGTACCGTGTTTTGAAATCTATCATACCAAAAAATCGTTACCGTAATTTATAAAATTTGTTTAAATAATAGATAAAAAAACTTGAAAAAAAAATTTTAGTAAAAAAAAATAAAAAAATAAATAAAAAAAATAAAAACCAGTAACTCTGGTGTCAGATTTGGATTCAGCATCGAAAAATACATCAAGACATGTATCCACGCTTCTGAATGAAGAAAAATAAATTTACGAGGCAAAGAGGGTGGTTTTTTCCCTGTTATAGGGGTTGCTTTTAGATTTACAGTAATTTTGATGTCAGATTTGGATTCAGCATCGAAAAATACATCGAAAACATGTATTTATAAATTGGAAAAAGGTGTATATACTATTAAATAATTTTTTTATATTTGAAAATTTTTTACACAGGCTGTAATACATGTTTTGCCGTAGCGGACCACAACGCCTATATATTGGCGCACCCTCTGATCGATACTTTCCCAACGATCATTCAGTGATATGAGATACCTTTTTTACCGGTTTTCTATGGGCGATATGCCACCTCAAATCCCGGCCGTCTAAAGGTTAAGCTACACTGCTATTTTGACGTATTTGAGCCTAAACATTAAAGCTTATGGACTCGGAGCGGCGGAGGATATAGTTTGTAAACATTTGCTTGGGAGAGGTGGGTGTTTCCAGGATTGAGCAGATGCAGGAGGCTCGGTTCCTGAAATTGGAATCAGCCTCGAGCCCTGCTCTGGATCAGGTCCTACTAAGATGATAGTGGATAGCAGAATAGTCGGCCGCATTTCGGCCAATAGTTCTGTTGGAGGATTTTAAGATAAAGAAAAGATTTTAAAACATTTAAATCCGAACTCACTTTTTATTTAAGAATTTAGTGGCGCGCGACAAATCCTCTCTCTCTCTGTCTCTCTCTCTCTCTCTGTTACTGTGATTGACTTCTCGTCGTCTTCTTCTTCTTATTTATAAAATTGAATAGTCTGTTTGGCGTAGCTGATTCGTAGTGGCTTCCTAGTAGTTTCCTTGTAGTTGCTTAAGATCTACTCATAGTGATAATTCCTTGCTTGTAGTAGTGTAACTTGTTCCTTAGTAATGTTCCTCGTAGTAATATTTCCGTAGTAATGTTTCCCCCGTAGTATTTTGCGTAGTACGTGGGTCCTCGAGTGCTGCCTGAGGTCTGCTGCTTGGTGATCATTTTGTGCCGTATTTAAATGCGTTGGAGAAGCTACTCAGCAAATTCCTTTTTTGACCGGGAAATTCGGGGAGAGGCCGAGTTTTTCAGGCCCCTCTTCCTGACAGACTTCTCGGTTAGAGAGAGTGAGAATTAGAGAGAGAGATGATCCATTTTTGCAGAATTTTTACATAAATTATTTAATATTTACAATAAAATTATGTTAATTTAAATTGTACAATCGTGTTCCATTTAAAATTTAACGCATTTTATAAAAAGAATGAAGTTTTTTGTTGCATTTTAAGAGATTAATTTTCACGAGGTCTGGCTATTTAATAACGAGACTGGTCACGGAAAAGAGTTTTATTATAAAAATTATTCTACATTCGAGTGCTCCCCTTCCATATACTCCCCTTCCCTCGCCACACACCTTTCCATACGTTTTTTCCATTGATCGAAGCAGTGCTAGAAGTCTTCTTTGGTGAGGGCCTTCAGGAGCTCTGCCGTTTTTTGCTTTACCGCTTCCATCGACTCAAATCAGGTCCCTTTCAAAGCAGATTTTATCTTTGGAAACAAAAAAAAGTCGCACGGTGCCAAATCTGGCGAGTACGGCGCGTGTTCGAGCACTGGAGTGCGCTTACCGGCCAAATACTGCTTCACAGATAGCGCGTTACGGGCAGGTGCGTTGTCCTGGTGCAAAATCCACGAGTTGTTCTTCCACAACTCGGGCCGTTTCTTACGAACTCGTTCTCGCAGTGCTGCCAAAACTGACAAATAGTAAGTCTGGTTGACAGTCTGACCCTCTGGAACCCATTCAGTCATTACGATACCGTTAATGTCGAAAAAAACGATCAACATTGCCTTGAATTTTGATTTGGACATCCTTGCTTTTTTGATTCTGGGCGATTCAGGCGTCTTCCAATGCATCGATTGCCGCTTTGCTTCAACATCGTATTGAAAAATCCACGTTTCGTCACAAGTAATAATGTTTTTCATCAGTCCGGAATCTTTTTTTAACCTTTCAAGGAAATCTGAGCAGACCTGTTGACGCAAGAGCTTTTGGTCAGGAGTCAGGTTTTTTGGCACCAACTTCGCACAGACTTTTGTCATGTGTAATTCCTCGTGTAAAATTTGTCTAACCGTTTCTTTATCGGCGTTTACAGCCTCGGCAATCATCCGGATGCTCATTCGACGATCTGCATTCACAATTTGGTTGATTTTGGTCAGTGTTTCCGGAGTTGAAACAGTGACAGGGCGACCTGGGCGTTGGTCATCTTCAGTGCTCACTCGGCCCTCACTGAAGCGCTTACACCACTCAAAAACACGCGCATGAGATAGAGAATTGTCCTCATAGGCCTCTTGCAACAATTTACAGCACTCAGTCGGAGTTTTTCTCGATTTAACGAGAAATTTGAGATTGATACGTTGCTCCTGTTTTTCGTCACACATGGTTTTCGGCACGAGAAAAAAGCACGTTCGTTTCAAACCGCTACTGCACAAATACAATAATAGTGACGTGAATGTGTTTTGGTAGGTGCATAGACAAGATATATAGATACCCAACGCACTACTCGTTTTTTTCCCCACCCCTCTACAGCGCCCTCTAGGCGCGCAGTCTCGTTATTTAATAGCCAGACCTCGTATAGTGATTTTAAAATAAAAATGATTATTTAAATACAAAAAAAAGACTGCTATTATTGATACAAATGATATCCTTAGTTTAGCGAGAAGGAAATAGAAGTAAAATAATAGCTTAAATAATCATTTCTAATTATTCGTTACGGACTGTTGGAGGAGTACTTGTTTGATTATCGCTCTTTTTAAAAAGTTATTAAGTAAATATTTGCTTGTATGATTGTAAATTTATATTGAAATTTCTATTATTAACGATCATTTTGATTACAAAATGTAATTATTAATGCAATTTCTTTTTGTACAGTTTTGTTTATAAAATAAAATAATGTAGCTAGTTGCGGACTATTATTTTGTTGTATCAAATAGTGAAATAGTAATAATTAGCATCGTTGAATTGTCGCTGAAATTAAAAATTAAACTAGAGGAATTAATAATAGTTGAACGTTGGCCTATTGCAGTTAATTTAAATTAATTATTGTATTCATCTTAATTCGCTTAATTAATTAATTATTTATTTAAAAAATTTTATTTGATTAATTATTTATTTATAAAAAAATTATTTTGAGTGTATTACAAGAATTTAGGACATTCCAGATTATTGCGCCATGTTTTAAATTACGCTATAAGAAAGACTACCTTGCAAGAATTTGTGTACGAATGTCAATGAAATTTGTATTGACTGACTTAGCGATTTAGTTATTTCCTCACTTAGAAGGAAGAATTTTATTTTATTATGACATGTGTGCGATTGTCTGTTAAAATTGCATCGTAGTAAAACTGAGTTTAACAAGAGCGGCTATTTAACTCTCGGTTTAAGCTTAGGTTGAAATTCCTAATGGTCTACGTCAGTGGAGAGTGCGTCGAGTAGGTTGTGGAGGGGATTTTTGTGTTAGGAAAGACAGTAAAGAACTTCTCGGCTGACAAAACACAAAAAAAAACGGAGGTCATGCACCCACGTTACATTATTAACGAAGTTGAATTAATAATATCTTAAAATTTTTAATTTACTTTTATTTCAAGGTACTTGATCAAGAGCGAAACTCCCGGACCAGGTCCAGGTCAATACAATGTTGCTGGTCTTTGTGCAAAAGGTATTTAACAATTTCTCTTTAATAATCTACAAAAAATTGATGATTATTTCGATTATAATAATATAATAGAATTTTAGTCAAATATTTAGATAAATAATTATGAAATTGTAATGCAAAATTTTTATCCGAATATTTGTGAGTTTCAAATTCTTCGTACTTATTATTTGAGCAAATTATTAAACGAATTTTTGTGATTTTATAAATTTATAACGAAAGTTGCATTGAAAAAATATTATTTTCAAGAAAATATTAGATTCAAATAAAATCTGTGGTGTGTTTTCTTTATTGAGTAAGTAGCATAAAGTGTGTCTGTATACGGCCAATATTCAATGAATTCAGCTGTAATTTATGCAACTTTTTCAGAAGTTTCGACATGGTGAATTATATAAAAAATTTAATTTCTTTACAGAATCAGTCATTTTAGATTATAATATAACGATTATTAAACATTGTCGACTAGTTGCTAATAACCTGGTCTCCCGGTGACAAAAACATTGGCAACCAGGCTAAAAAAAATAGCCATAGAAGAAATTGTAAAATTAACGTTGTTGGTAACTTTAAAAGTTAGTTCTATATAAATCCGTGCTTCTATTAGTTGTATCAACTATTAAATTTTGTTTGTGCAACCTAACTGCACATCGAATCATCAAGTTATTCGATCGATTAAAGAGTTTTTACTTCGATACCTATTTAAACTAAAGAAAATCACATTTATCATAGACCACGTTACCAGTGATTAGTACGTAATGATCTTAAAAACCATTATAAGATTGCAAGAAAACTTTCAAAAGTCTATGAGACGTGAAATAAACATAAATAAAAAAAATAAACATACATAATATATGCCCGCAAACGAACTATTCTATTGACGAAATGAGGATATTACAGCTGTAATCTGAGAGGGCTTCCGGATCAAAATGATGTATCAAAAAGATGAGAAAAAGCGAGCATATAGTCCACTATTGGAGCAAATTAAAGTGGACTACGAGAAGGAAAAAAAAGCTAAAAACTGTTATTAAAACATCCAAGAGCAAGTGTTGGCAGATATTTTGCGAGAAGGTGGACCAACATCTTTGGAGTAAATCAAATAAAACGGTTTTGCGCAAGATCACCTGTCCCCATCAGAAAAAAATACCGCTGATATGTCTGTCATAATCAAGGCCTAACTGAAGCCCGCGACCTAGAAAATTTCTATTTGGAATATGCCTGGATCAGATAGAATATCCAGTGTGAACATAAAGACAGCAGCACTGAATGTGTCTTATATATTTCTTGCAGCCCAGGTAGAATTATGAAATATAACATAGACAGAGGTACACGTACCTACAGAATCTTGGAAGACTTAACGTAAAGTTCAGAATTAGGTCTGCTTTGGAATTTTCTGTATGACGATCTTCTAAGATAGTCGTTTACAGATGGGATGAATATTATAGCTTTCGCAAATGACATCGGACTCGTTGTAATCACAAAGACAATTAGTGAGATTCAACGCATTGGTGACATCGCTATCGACATAGTAGAGAAGTGGCCTTGGACCATGGACAGCGACTGATGACAAATAATACCGCGACAGCGCATATTTCCCAAATCAAGAAGTGAAATTACGTCAACTTTACAGTAGATATGCGGCTATTATTTAACCCCTTGGCCTACACGGTATCAGCCGATTGCACGAGCTATAGTAAACAAGAATGTCGGTCACGCGCCGTGCCATTCAGCTGCTCAGCCGTGTACCTGAACCTGCGCAAAATCTATACTTTTCATGACATGTATATTTCGGTGTAACAAAAGGAATTGTGAAATAATAAATTCTTTACCACGAGTCAGACTCGTGGTTTTCGTTCATGACACAAATTCTTTACCACGAGTTAGACTCATGATTATAAGCCAAAGGGTTAAAAAGCATCCATCAAACGCGGGCTTGAAGGCGGCAAAAGTGACCCGGAATATCAGTAGGTATCTTGCCCAATATAAGAAAACTGGAATAACAAAGATCTCTTCTTTCCTTCGTAGTGAACTCCGTAATACTTTATAGGGCTCCAATATAAGTATTATAAATATCATACAAAGCCACACAAGCCATAATGCAATATATCAAAGGAAAAGTATAATGGCTAGACTCAGGGTAGATTATGCCTATGGCACCGTGTCTGACATCACCCTATCAGCAATCGTCGGAGTTCCTCCCATAGACTTGCTGGCAATGAAAAGTATTAATAAACTTCACAATGTAGGGTGATCGAAAGGAGAAAAAGCATAAATGTATAACTATAACTTATGATCCTTTTGGACCATGCAGGAATAGCAACGGCAATCAAATGCAACTGTTAAGATTAGAGGTGGCTTAAATAAATAAACTATATTATTTATTATTAATTATAATTAAGTATTACATAATTGTAGCTGTGCGGAGTTCTAATCTATACGGCGTCTTGCGATAAACTAAACTAAAAACGAGCTCTATGTTTACTATATTATATATACCATGCAGCATACATTGTATAGAATAAATGTATTCATATATCTAACACGCCTCCTTACATTTATACTATACTTACAAAATTCAATTTTTTAGAATTATACATCATACAATTTATTATAAAATTCAAAATTTAGATCAAGTTCAGCTTTTCACGAAGATATTCAAATTTTTCTCTACCGTATGACTTTGTAAATACATCAGCAATATTATCATTTGACTCGACCTTTATTACATCAATAATATTTTCTTTTATACTTTCATAGACATAATGATAGTGAACTTTAATATGCTTCGAATTTTTTGTAAAATTACCGTTTTTCGCAATGCTTATTGCACCGGAATTATCTTCATAAATTTTAATAGGTTTTATACATTTAATTTCGAATAATTTTAATAACTCTCTTACAAATTTTATTTCACTTATGGCTTCTGATAAAGCAATATACTCAGCAAATGTCGAAGCTTTTGTAACAGATTTTTGCTTTCTTGATTTCCAGTATATTACATTACCAAATAATCGTATTACATATCCCGTCGTTGACCTTCGATCTATATTATCGCCAGCCCAATCGGCATCAATGTAACAGTCAAGAATTTCAATATTATTGTCACCTCTATAGGTCAAACTTATATCTTTTGTTAAATATAAATACTTTAAAATTCTCAAAGCATATTTAAAATGAGTTTCGGTACAGCAATTTTGAAATCGACTTAAATAATTTACGGCGAAACTTATGTCAGGTCTTGTAGCTGAACTTATATATAATAAAGCACCAATCAAATTTCTATATTTGATATTCTTTTCGCAATTATCAGATTTTTCTATTTTTAAATTTACCTCCATAGGAGTATTATACATTTGACTATTTTCCAAGTTATATTTTCTTACTAATGATTTAATATACTCAGTCTGATTTAATTTCATTATTTTATTAGAAACATCATACTTAACCGTAATCCCAACATATTCTTGTACTTTTCCAAGATCATTCATTTTAAATCTTTCTGACAATAATTTCTTAATCCTATTTATCATATCTTTATTTTTTCCACATATTAATAAATCATCAACATAAATTAATAAATAAATTGTATCTTTTTTATTTTTAAAAATATATAAACAACAATCTAAAATATTTTTCTTAAAACCTAAACTTAATAGAAATTTATCAAGACATTCATACCAAGCTCTCGGACTTTCTTTCAAACCATATAGGGCTTTAATTATATTACAAACTCTATTAGTACCATCCTTATAACCTTTTGGTTGATGTACATAAACTTTAGATGTGACTTTGCCATTTAAGGGAGGAAATCACAGTAAAATTTTCAATTTTTCGAAAAAAATTTTTTTCGCCTAAAAGATGCTTTAGGGTCTTGAAAATAATATATCAAATGATGAAACACGGCAAAAGTGTCCGAGTGCCCAAATTTTTCATTCTGCGGTAACGCCACTCAGGTATGGTTTGTCAGTACTTAAAACTTTAAACGCGTTTTTCTCGAAACCACTTTTTTTGAGCTCGCCGAAAACATAACTCAAGCAAATCTTTACCGATCTACTAAAAATTTTGACAATAGCTTCGAAATATATCTTTTTTCACGGAGCTACGTAAGATTTTTTATTTTATATGGCTTAGTTGTTTTTATCGAAGATTTGATGGCGTTTTTTTCTGTTAAAAATTTAACTTTATTTTCAAACATGCACTATTTTGTAAAAAATTAATACATCAAAAAAATCCTACGTAGCTCGCTAGCTGTTGTTATATAAAAACTAAAAAATTTTGGTTTTTTCTTCCAGGTCAAAAATTAAGGAGTCTACGTCTTCGGCCATCGACACGCTTTCAAAAATAGGCGCCTTGGGGCATATGCTGTGCAGCCGCCATTTTTAAATATTTTTTATTGAAAAAATTACATTTTGTTCTTTTTTAGTATTGCTATAAAACCTACATAACAGATTTTTGATTGATACTTTTATTCAGCCAAAATTATTTCCCGAAAATATGCCTATTTTTTTGTGTGCTACGGTGATTTTCCCCCTTAAAAAGGCTGTTTCCACGTCCATCTGATCTATCATCAGGCCCATTCTACAACAATAAGATAACAAAATCTTGAAGGTTTGAATTTTTGCTACCGGAGAATATATATCATCAATTTGATCTCTTTGTTAAAAGCCCCTTACTACTAATCTAGCTTTATAAGTACCGTTATTCTTTTTGTTATATACCCATTGAACATCAATTACCTTTTTATTTTCAACTTTTTCAATTAATTCCCAAGTTTTGTTTATTTTTAGACTTTCAATTTCTTTATTCATAGCAATTTTCCACTTTTTACTATCATTTGAATTCACCGCCTCCTCAAATGTATTAGAAGTATCAATGTTACAAAAATTTACATAAACATTATTATTACAAGCTTTATATTCATCATATCTATTAGGAGCACTTCTGATTCTTTGTGATCGTCTTACAGTCAATTCATCTTTTTTACTCTCAACTTTTGCATCTTCATTCACACTTTTAAAACTATCGTTAAATATTTAATCGTCCGAGCTGTCCTCGTTATTTATTTCATTTTTTATATTATCACGGTAAGACCTTTTCTCACAAGAAATACTATCATCATTTTCCAATCCGAATCACTTAGTCCAATTAATTTTACTTCTTTTTCAACAATATCAACGTGTCTAGCAACAATTATTTTATTATCAAGTAATACACGGTAACCATTCTCACTGTAACCGACTAATATTCGCATTTCGGCTTTTCTATCCCATTTTGTACTTCTTTTTTGTTCCGGTTTTCTGACAAAGACTTTACTACCGTACAACCGTCAATTCATAACATCCGGTCTTTTCCCGAAAAATATTTCATAGGGCGTTTTCTTCTCAATTGTGTTTGTTAACGTACGATTTTTTAAATAAGTTGCTGCGCAAACTATTTCCGGCCAATATTTTTTATGAATTTGAGCTTCTTCTAATAAGCAACGTGATATATCCATAATTGTTCGATTAAACCGTTCCGCAACTCCGTTTAATTCATGATCATAAGAAGGGCATTGAGAAATCACAATACCCTTTTCTTTAATAAACTTATAAACATCACGATTTAAATATTCTTTTCCATTATCACATCGTAAAAATCTTATTCGTTTGCCAGTCAAATTTTCACATTCATTCACATACTGTATAAAACAATCACAAACTTCAGCTTTTGATTTCATTGTGTGAAATCTCGATATTTTACTATAATCATCTGTAAACGAAATAAAATATTTTTCCCCTTTAAATCCTATAGTTTGAAAGGGTCCACAAACATCAGTATGAACTATCTCTAAAATTTCTTTAGCTCTATATCTGTTATTTTTAAACGGTGTTCGGGTTATGTACGGCATTGAGGGATTATGAAAATCGCGTCGTAGCGCGTCGATCGCGGCGGCAAGAGCGGGCGAGCGCATGCGCGCGCCGCCAGGGGTCTCTCCCGTTTTTAGCGCGGATTTTCTCGGCTTGCACGTTCGTGCCAGTTAGTACTGACAACTCCTCTCGAGGAATCAGTCACCTTTGCGTTTTATCTCTGATTGATAAATAATTTTATATATCTATCGTGCGTCTTGGGTCTTCACGTACGTCCTTCTCGCGTAGCGTCGTGTGACTGTGTGTGTGTGTTGCAAGCGGCGTGCAGCGAGTGTGTTTTCCATCGAGTGTTGGGACGTCGGCTACGTGCGAGCTTCCTCGACGTGCCGATCTCCATCCGGCGATTGCTACCTACGCGGCAGGGCTGAGAAGGTCTGCCCGTGGTCCAGGATTGGTTCCCTCGAGACGTCGAGGCGTCCTGCGACCGAGGAAGGTGCATCCCACCCACGTGCGGCCAGGACTTTACGTCGTGCTGTCCACGTTCCCGGCGACCGTAAAGGTAGGAGAGCTCTCCAACGTGCGAAAGGTACCTCGCGGCGAATTGCGTTTAATTATAATGCGTTTTTCTCCCTTTGTTGTCTATCGTAGAGTCTCTTTCTTTTGCATAATTTCTTTAGCGTCTTGAATAAAATATTCGCTTGTATCGGCTTTTCTCTCTGTTCCGTGAGAGTTTTTACGCCGATACAAGTCGTCTTTTCCCGCGAAATAAATTGTTAATTTCTTTATCTAACCTTCCCTCGCTCATTCCATTATTTAATATACATATAATTAGAACTCATTTGCTTCTTTTTTTCAAACGGAATATTATGCATCTTATTTTCGATACAAACTTTACACTTCATATATTCACCATTAATTTCTCCTGGCATGCCTTTTAATAATTTATTTCTACACAAAATTTCTAAATAACCAAAATTAACATGGCCCAATAAAAGATGCCATTTTTCTTTTAAATTCATATCATCAACATTTTTATTCGCAATATTTACTAATAAATTATCAAAATTCAATTTACTTTTCATATGATATAAATTATTAATCTTAAATGCAATTGCTGTTAAACTAGCAAATTTATTATAAATTCTAGAAATTTTACCTTCAGAAACAATCTTATTTTTATCTGTAATTTTACTGTAACTTATTAGATTTGAATGCATATCTTTCGCATAAAAAACATTTTTCATATTAACTTTAGTTTTCTTTCCATAAATATCAAAATAACTTACTACATTTCCAATTTTCGTAGCTTTTACAATTCTATTGTCCCCCAAATAAACATTTAAAGGTTCTTTTAAATTAGTATAACTTTCAAAATATTTATCATTATTTATAATGTGGTCCGTACAACCAATATCTAAAATCCATTTTATTTCACACATATTTTTATCCTTATTATTTACCTCGCTTATATACGCAATACTATGTTCAACCTTTGTAATCCAAGCATTGTTTTCTTCTTTTTTCTACTGCTGCTTATTTGTATAATGCGTACTTGCACCGCTCCGTCCACGGAAGTTGCCACGTCCACTGACGTACCTTCCTCTCCAGGCGCCTTGCCGTCCTCGTGATAATGAACACCACGGTGAATTTGTCGTTGTCGATTTTCTGCCATTTTTGCACTCTCGTTGAACATGCCCAATATCTCCACATTTATAACACGTGGGCTTTCGTCGATCCTTATCCGCCATGAATGAACTTGACCTATTGCGAATATTTTCTTCTTTTTTACTCTTCATTTCGACCATTTGAATTTTATTTTTTATGTAGTCAGCAGTCTGATCTTCAATTTTTAACGTGTCTATTAACTTTTGCTTTTCAGTCACTGTAGCACCCGCACTTTTCAATCCATTAACATATCTTTCAAAATCACCAAAAAAGGTTGCATAATCATTATAATTTCTTAATTTCAATTTTTCTAATTTATTTCGGCATATTATTTGCAGTGCCGTCGACTCTTTCAAATATAAGTTATCGAGTTTCTTTATAATTTCTAACGCCGTTGTTTGATTTTCAATAAATTCAAATTGCCTGTCTGATATAGCACTATATATATAATTCACTGCTTTTAAATCTTTTACAGTCTATTCTTCTTCTTTTTCGATTTCTAATTTTTCTCGCTTTATAACATCATCACATTTTTTTAACTTTAAATAGACAGTTAGGCGTTTCTTCCAAATTTTATAATTTTCACCATCGAACACTGGCAATTTTATATCACACTTATCATCTACCATTTTGTATCGCGGCACGTTCTCGAATTTTGTAACCATTCAAAGATACGGCACTCTATTATGATGCTATTATTTATTAAAAAAACGGTAATACTTTTTAATTGAAACCACGCTCGGCTACCATGTTAAGATTAGAGGTGGTTTAAATAAATAAACTATATTATTTATTATTAATTATAATTAAGTATTACATAATTGTAGCTGTGCGGAGTTCTACTCTATACGGCGTCTTGCGATAAACTAAACTAAAAACGAGCTCTATGTTTACTATATTATATATACCATGCGGCATACACTGTATAGAATAAATGTATTCATATACCTAACAGCAACTCAATAAGATTGGTAAACTTACTGTATTGTTACGTATATTATTCAATGAAGATAGGTCACAAATGTTTGAGTTACTAAAATTAATAAAATTAGGAAAAAATTTCTTTTCTTGTCATGAATTAGTAGACTGACGGTTCGCTTTAAAGTATCATCGCATACTCCAGTTTCATGCTTTAACCAATAGTAGTACTAATCGCACCATTGGTACAGAAGGAAGAAAAGTGCAAAGTCTCTAGAAATCGTTACAAACAGTGCCAAGATGTAGATAATATCACACTTTGACCACGAACTCGAGAAGTACTGAAGATGGTAGGATAAGACCGAACCAGAGATCAATAGGGAGATTGCCAGAGACATGATAAAAATGCAAAGAAACTTTTGCGCACCAGAAGCTGCTGCCGCCTTACGGACTAGCAGCGAGCTGACTTGCGCATTAGAAAGAGAGGGAACATTTACGCGCATGATAGAAAGAGAGGGAACGTTTACGCGCATAATAGAAAGAGAGGGAACGTTTGCGCGCATGATAAGAGAAGGAAAGTTTACACGCACATTTCGTGTAAACGCAGCAAATGTTCACAGACTCAGAAGAGCGTTTTAATAGACCACGAAAATTGGAAATTTTTTTTACGAAATCGAAACCAATGACAAAAATTTTTATTCTATTTGTAAAGAAACTCCTGACAACAAAATTAAAATAAAACAAAACTTCTATTTAACATGAAAATAAGGAAAAAATGAAACGTTAATGAAAAATTTTAATAATAAAAGAATTCTCTAAAAAGTAAAAAATAAGAATATTAATTTTTTAATTAAATACTTAAAAAATAAACTTAATTTTGAAATTTATATAAAAAATACGCCGACATATAATAAAAGCGTATCACATTAAAAATATTTTATTACTATTTGTTAATAATTATTGATTAAATTATTTTTTCGGCTACAATGTGTAATGTACTTGAGTATAAAATTCCATTTTACTAATTATAATTGTGACAGGTGGCTTATTGAGGATAGGCCACCTGCCATGTGACGCGAGGCAGAGTTCGCGGCGTGACTAACTGCAGCCCCATCGATCAAGTAATCAATAGCGCTACGCGGGAAATAGCGCAAGAATTCGCGGCGTGCCAAAACGCGGCGCCATCGATTAAGCAATCAATGGCGCTACGCAGGAAAACCGATAGGCACGGGAGGGGAAGGAGGATCCCTTCCTTCGATCTTCTCGTTCGAGCCGTCAAGGTAGCCGCACGCAAGTTTAACGTTGAGAGAGATTTTTCACCGCGACCGAGTCTTTCGAGGAGTCATAGGAACTCTTTGAGAGGACGAGTCTCCCGAGAAATTAGAAGTAAGTGGCCACTTCGTAGTTATTAGCCCGCGTTTATACAATTATTTCCTGAGCGCGTGCGCGATCGTGCCAGGCATCAATTTTTCTTAAGCGCGCGAGACCGCATTGGATCGAATTTGTAAAGGCCGTGCGAGTGCGAGTGAGAGAGCCGATCTCACTTGCGCAACCGTAGAATAGTTATACAAGTGAGAGAAAGTCACTCTCACCGATAGAGGACCGAGCTCTCTCGCTCAACCATAGACTGAAAAGACGAGTGAGAGAACCGCTCTCACTTGTCCAGTCATAAACCACAACAGTATAGAGTAAGAACTGCTCTCTATATCGGTCGTCCATTGACTGCACGTGTGGGTTTAGCCGCTCGAATCGGGAAGAGGGTGCGTATGCGCAGTGCGTACCTAGCGAATTAGTATTGCGCGTTAGGCAATACTAATTGCTCGTTACCCAAACGGACTTCTACGCGATACTTGTTGTAATTTTGTATTGTTTTGTAGTTAATCAGCCATTAAATAAGCTATTCGCACGTAGTAGGTATGTTTTTATTTATTTGATTCCCTACAGCTTCCTTATCCCGAATCCCGCCGCCTTCACGGGTGTGCCAACTAATTGTTGACACACATTCTGAGCAGCTAAGCTCGGTGAGAGCAACACCGGCAGTGGAGCCTTAGGCAAGGCTCCTTCCACGTAAGTTTAAAACAGGATCTGAGGAAGATCCTGCGTTGTCAACGAGTGTATCCCCAATGTACCCGTTACAAAATATTCAAAAAAAAGTGATTACAATTAATTTTAAAGTAGCAAAAGTAAATAAAGTTTTCATGTTAATATTTGATTAGTTGATTATTATAATCGAATAACAAATAATTAGCAATTAAATCTATAATTATTTACTAAGTTCCGTTACGGAAAATCAGATAAGCCAATGTCAATTCTTGACATGAAATAGTAACTTCTTCCGCTAGCCATTCGGATTCAGTTATTTCCTTTTACCTCTGAGATTCGAGATCAAATCCTTGTGGTAAAACTTTTTTTTTTTTTTTTTTAATATTTAATTATTTATACTAATGAAATTATTATGTCAAAAAGTAAAAAATTTTAATAAAATAATACTTTGCTAACAAATTTTATTATTTTATTTTTTTCTTTTAGGTTTGCTAATTTAAACTATTAATTTACATTGCTAAGCAATCTCCCGGCATGTTGAAGGGTCAAAAATAATTTTCAATAACTATTTTATTGCGAAAAAAATCGTTTAATGTAACAGCATAAATATTTTTGATAAAAATTCACTTGTGATTTAATTACCGGAAGTCTAAAAAATATATAACATTTAATATTCATCTATCAAAGCGTTCCTGCAGACACAAATAAATTATTTATATAATTAAATATTATGACACTGTTTTTTTTAATATTCTGTTTAATTATACCCTTTGCGTATCTTTTTTTTTTCCTCTAAAGAAAATATAAACATTATTTCATAACCATTTATTTTTGTAATCATTTTAAAATTCATAATAGTATATCTATCTCTGAGAAATTATTTTTCTATTTATTGAACTATTGCATTATTGTAAAAAAATTTAATATAAATACCCTTAGTAAAGCTTTTTTCGATGACGGTTTAATACCAACTTTTCTGTTTTGTAATGTTAAATTAAAAGGACTAGCAGTAAATGGTTCTGGTGAATTTCCTTTCAACAAAGCTTGAGCTTTCCAATTTCTTTTAATTTTAAAAATGTATATATAAAACGTATCTATAAAAATTTCAAAATTTTAGCACCATCACACTTAGCATAAACCGTTCATTTTTCATTAAAAAAAAAAAAATGCGCTTTATGATATATGTGGAGTTGCTGATGCAATTCATGTTGATTTTATTTGAAAGTGTGTCGCTTAAAGGATCGAACGAATATCTTTTACTACAATAAATTTCAAGCGTTTATCAATTTTTAATTAAATATTTTTTTATTGATTAATATAAATTAATAGCAAAGCCTTTTTCTTAATGTAATAAAAATAAAATATATATTTAAGATATTTTTAGAAAGAAGACGGTAAAGAATTTATTCTCTACTAAAATATGTATTAGGTGTAGTAAAAGGAAATCCATTATTTTTGCATTAAATTGAAGGTTTTATTTAGCATAGATAGAATGATACGATTTAGGTCAAATATGCACCGTTTTGTTCGATAACTTGTTGCCATTTTAGAGGTAATTTTATAATGCCTCTTTTGTAGAAACCCTTGTCCCTATTGTCAAAAAACTGGGACAGCCGATTTTCACAATCTTCTCTTGTGGCGAATTTTTCACCTGCAAAATCATTCGTCATAGACAGGAACAGGTGGTAATCACTTGGTGCCAGGTCCGCACTATTAGGTGGATGCATAAGAACTTCTCAACGAAGCTCCCGGAGCTTCTGGCGAGTCACTATCGATCTATGCGGTCTGGCGTTGTCCTGATGGAACACAATTCCTCTCCTATTGGCCAAAGCTGGCCGCTTCTAGGCGATTGCTTCTTTAAGACGGTCCAATTGTTGACAATACAGGTCCAAATTAAGAGTTCGGCCGTAGGGGAGCAGCTCATAGTAGATGATTCCCTGCCAGTCCCACCAAACACACAGCAAAACCTTCCTGACTGTCAATCCTGGCTTGGCCACCGTTTGCGCCAGCTCACCGCGATTTGACCACGACCGTTGTCACTTGACGTTGTCGTAAGTGACCCACTTTTTATCACTAGTAACCATCCGCTTCAGAAATGGATCGATATTGTTGCGATTCAGCAGCGATTCGCAGATGGAAATTCGGTCCATGAGGTTTCTTTGCGATAACTCGTGTGGCACTTATACATCGAACTTCTTTTTGTATCCAGCCTTATTTAAGTGGTTCCAAACGGTTTTATGTACAATTTTAAGCTCCTGGGCAATCGAAACAGTGCCTACGTGACGATCGGACTCGACGATTTCCATTATTTTATCGACATTTTCGACAATTGGCCTTCCAGAGTGTAGAGCATCTTTGACGTCAAAATTACCGGAACGGAATTGAAGAAACCAAAATTGCGCGTGATTAGCTGTTACAGTATTAGGACCATGAACACTATTCACATTTTCAGCTGCCTAGCTTGCGTTTTCGCCTTTATAGAAGAAAAACTGTAAAATATGGCGTATTTTCTCTTTGTTGGTGTCCATCTTTGACGCGTGCTAAAAAAATACTAAGTCAAGCAATCACAAAACTGTATCAGAAGCTTTTTTAGTAAAAAATATTATCTTTCTAACGCTATCTAGTGTAACCCGATCGTACTTTTACAACGGGAGATACAGACTACTAAAGCCATCTATTGGCAAAATAATGAATTACTTTTTACTACACTTAATATTTAAATTAGCAATAATACTTTGTACAAAAAATTAATATACGTAACATACTTAATTATAATTTTTAATTCATTTATTGTTTAATTATTAACACTTAGCGCTCCGTTGGCTCCGCCACGGAGCCGTCTGTCATTTGGTATAAAAACGTGCGGAGCGCTAAGGATAATTTTTGCCATGATTTTACTTTTCAATATTGCTAATTGACAATAAAATAAAGCTTTTTTTTTAAATATTTTAAATTATTTATTGTAAATCATTAACAAATATTGTTTTACTTAAAAATTTTAATTTTAAATAATTGTATTCATTACCAGAAATTGCCCGTTTCACCTTGTGATGTACCTCAAGCTCAAGCTTTGTTAAAAGAAAATTCACCAGACCCATTTACTGCAAGTCATTGTTAGTTAACATTACTAAAACAAATGGAATGTTTAAAAAAAAAACAGTATTACAATATTTAATTGTATAAATAACTTATTTGTGTCTGCAGGAACGCTTTAATACATGAATATTAAATGTTATATATTTTTTAGACTTCCGGTAATTAAATCACAAGTGAAGGAAAGAAGTAAAAAGAAATAACTGAATCCGCATGGCTAGCGGAAGAAGTTACTATCCCATTTCAAAAATTGACATTGGCATATCTGATTTTCTATAACGTAACTTAGTTAATAATTATAGATTCAATTGCTAATTATTTATAATTCGATTATAATAAAAAACTAATAAAATATCAACATGAAAACTTTATTCACTTTTACTACTTCAAAATTAATTGTAATTACTTTTTATTAAATATTTTGTAACGGGTACATTAGGGATCTGCTCATTGACAACGCAGGATCTTCCTCAGATCCTGTTTTAAACTTACGTGGAACGAGCCTTGTCGAAGGCTCCGCTGCCGGTGTTACTCTCACCGAGCTTAGCTGCTCAGAATGTATGTCAACAATCAGTTGGCACACCCGCGAAGGCGGCGGTATTCGGGATAAGGAAGCTGTAGAGAATCGAATAAATAGAAACACACCTACTACGTGCAAATAGCTTATTTAATGGCTGATTAACTATAAAACAATACAAAATTACAACAAGTATCGCGTAGAGGTCTGTTTGAGTAACGAGCAATTCGTATTGCCTAACGCGCAATACTAACTCGCTAGGTGCGCTCTGCGCATACGCACCCTTTTCGATTCGCGCGGCGACACCCACACGTGCAGCCTATGAACGACCAATATAGAGAGAGCAGTTCTCACTCTATACTGTTGCGGTCTATGACTGGACGAGTGAGAGCGGTTCTCTCACTCGTCTTTTCAGTCTATGATTGAGCGAGAGAGCTGGGTCCTCTCGCTCAACTGCGTGCTTAATGCTTGTATGGGTGAGAGTGGCTTTCTCTCCCTCGTATAACTATTCTACGGTCGCGCGAGTGAGATCGGTTCTCACACTCGCACTTGCACAGCCTATATGAATTCGATCCAACGCGGTCTCGCGCGCTTCAGGAAAATTTATGCCCGGCACGATCGCGCACGTGCTCAGGGAATAATTGTATAAGCGCGGGTTAATAACTACGAAGTAGCTACTTACTTCTAATTTTTTGGGAGACTCGTCCTCTCGAAGACTTCCTATGACTCCTCGGAAAACTCTCGGTCGCGGCAGAAAATCTCTCTCAACGTTAAGCCCGCGTGCGGCTTCCTTGATGGCACGAACGAAAAGATCGAGGGGAGGGCTCCTCCTTCCCCTCTCACGCCTATCGGTTTTCCCGCGTAACGCCATCAATTGCTTGATCGATGGCGCCGCGTTTCGGCAAGCCGCGAATTTTCGCGCTATTCCCCGCGTATTGCTATTAATTGCTTGATCGATGGCGCTGCGGCTAGTCACGCCGCGAACTCTGTCTCGCGCCCCATGGTAAGTGGCCTAACCTCAATAAGCCACCTGTCACACCCCTCCCCCAGTCACTGCAAGGCCTTGCTTAGCAGCTACTGTACGATTACCTCCCCTGGGTTTAGGCCGGGATGAGGAACTGAAGAATGAAATAAGACACCATAATTTTTTAGAAAAATACAAAAAAATATATTTCATTTATTGAATTCTCGGATTTGATCTCGTATCTCAGGGGTAGAAGGAAATAACTGAATCCACATGGCTAGCGGAAGAAGTTACTATTTCATGTCAAGAATTGACATTGGCTTATCTGTTTTTCCGTAACGTTACTTAGTGAATAATTATTGAATTAATTGCTAATTATTTATAATTCAATTATAATAATCAACTAATTAAATATAATATATCCACATAAAAACTCTATTCACTTTAGCTACTTTAAAATTAATTGTAATTACATTTTATGGAATATTTTAATAAATAAAATAGAGTTTTATACGCAAGTACATTACATATTGCAGCCGAAAAAATAATTGAATCAATAATTATTTAAAAATAGTAATAAAATATTATTTATGCGATACGCTTATATTATATGTCGGTTTATTTTTTATATAAATTTTAAATTTAAGTTTATTTTTTAAGCATTCAATTAAAAAATTAATATTTTATTTTTTATTTTTTAGAGAATTCTTTTATTATTAAAATTTTTCATTAACGTTTCATTTTTTCTTTATTTTTATGTCAAATAGAAGTTTCGTTCTATTTTAATTTTGTTGTCGGGAGTTTCTTTTCATATCAAATAAAAGTTTTTATTACATTGGTTTTGATTTTGTAATAAAAATCCCAATTTCCGTGATCTATTGAAACGCTTGTCTACGTCACCACATTTACTGCGTTTATACGAAATGTGCGTGTAAACTTTTCTTTTCTTGTCATGCGCGCAAACGTTCCCTTTCTTTCTTTAATACGCGTAAACGCTTCCTCTCTTTCTATCGTAAGTAGTGTAAACGTTTCTTCTCTTTTTATTATGCGCGTAAACGTTCTCTCTCTATCTATCATGCGCGTTAATGTTCCCTCTCTTTTTAATGTGCAAGTCAGTTCGCTGCTAGACCGTAAGGCGGCAGCAGCTTCTGGCGCGCAAAAGTTTTCTCGCATTTTTATCATGTCTCTGGCAATCTCCCTATTCATCTCTGGTATAACTGCTGATTTTCTCAGTAATCACTGACGAACAATATTTTTGGTCGATAAATTCTACACTTCTCATCATGTAAATACCTGATGTAATTAAGATATGAATATCGCATGAATCCCATTCTATTTATTAGCAAGGGCTTCATAAAATCTCTTCGAAAAACTAATTATTCCGTTGTTTTTCATAATTTTAACAGCCATCTTAAATCCACTATCTTGTATTTCATAAAGAAACCAACAGAGTTTTAAAAAACTAACACTGACGCTACAATATCGTGCATTACAAGTTTCAAAGTACAAATTATTCGTTATCAAAGCTACGATTTAAAAAAAAATTGTCAAACATGCATTTATTTCAAAAAAAGATAAGATAACTTTTTTTGATCATATTCTAGATAAAATCTAAGTACGGCATTTGAAAAAGGAGGTCTATGTAAGTCGTTTAAAAATGACTTATTTTAAATTCTTAATATTATTTTTTTACTAAATGATCCAGGAACCAAAGTTGATAAAAAATAAAACAAAATACTAACATGGAGAGAAATAAATTATTTCTATTCAGAGTTAAGTTTTAAAAAGAGTACTAGCATACAAAAATTAAGTTTTTGAAATTTTAATTTTTTAACAAACGAGATAAATCTTTATTCGTATTTTTTAATTTTTCTACTTTAATGGATGTACTAGATGAAACTTCTTTTACTCAAGTATATGTATTTAAAGGTAATGTTGTGACAGGTGATACGTCGAGGTTAGGCCACCTGCCATGCGGTGAGAGTCGGAGTACCCAGCGCAAGTATCCGCAGCGCTATTGATCAAGCAATCGATAACGCAGCTTGGGAAAATCAATTGGCACGATGCGAGACGCGCAAAAGGGGGTCCTTCTTCTCTTTTTTTCCGCTACGCGTAACCACGTGCGACACCCACGAGAGAGAATTTTCATATTGAGTGAGCCATTTCCCGAGGATGAAACCTTCACAGAATAAAAGTAAGTGGTCACTTAATTTCCCCGGGTAATAACCGCGATAATTATAACGCACACGACCGCGAACGTTTATATACAGGGTGACAAAGGGGAAGCTGCCTAAAGTAATCACTTATAATGTTGAGATGAGTGCAGGGAAAAAAATAGTAAAAATACATATTAAATCAGTGAAGTGGTCATTTTTATTTGAAATAGATTTCAGTTTAATCGAACATTTTCAACAGACACATATTACGTTTTTAAAAAAATGACAAAACCTGGCTAGGGAATAACTATTAACGGTAAATATTTTCGAAGGGATCCCCATCTGAACTTGTACAATAATCAAGCCGTTTTTGGAAACTATGAAAAACTTGTTCGATTTTAGTTGAAGAAATACTGAAAATTCCTTTTCTAATAGCTTCTCTCAAATCATCTTTGGTCTTGGGTTTTTCCGCATAACAGTAATCTTTCAGGTAGCCCCATAAGATGAAATCACTCGGATTTAAGTCCGGTGAATAAGAGCGGGCAGGCATTCTATACCTGCATGTGCAAACTTGGGATATCCTAAACCAATGACACGTTCACCATAAACTTCGTTAATAGCTTAAAATACCTTTTGAGTTTTATGTGGCGTAGCACCATTTTGCATAAAATAATAGTTCCTGACTAATCCACGTTTCTTAGCGAAAGGAAAAAATTTTGTAAGGATGTAACTAAATAAAATTTTTATTATTAATCTTAGTGTCTCTCGATTAAGTTTTAAAGCTGCTGCAGCTTTTCTTATTGAATCCGTTGGATTATTCTTCAAATGTTCTTTGACCTCGTCAACCTTATCTTCGGTTGTAACTGTGAATAAAGGACCAGGAAGATCATGACGACGATCGTCAAAAGTATAATAATTGATAAAGTTATCAATTACTCTGAGAAAGAGGTAAAAAAAATTTGAAACTTTATTTAAAAAATGCGGTCGTACGATAAAGTCAAATATAATTTTTTTCATTCATACTATCTAGGAGTTCCAAACTTAGTTCGAAAACCTCTATACGCTTTAGTATAGTTTTTACCTCTAAAATAAAAGGACTCGATGAGATACACCTTTTCTTCGTTCGTAAAGTAACTCATTTTAAAGTACACGTATTGCTCTTTACGGCGTTTCAATAGAAACTGACAACATTCTAGAATGTAGCTACGTGGGCCTAACCTTATACAATACAGTAGAGGGGGAAAGAGATGCATATACTTTAGGCAACTTCCTGTTTGTCATCCTGTACATTAACTGCAAGACGTGAGTAACAGCTTAGCTCTTGCTCACGCGCGTAGTCTTCCGGTTGACCGCGAAAGACCGCGCCTAACCAATAACCAGCCCGAGAGCCATTAAGACTGGTTTACACGCTTTGCTAAGTAAACATAGCAAGCCGAGTGACTGACACGCATGCGCAGTGCGTGTCTCGCTCGAATCAATTGTGCGCAAGTTATTTTGTATTATTAATCTCGGCAATGGTCTAAAACCTATTGTATAAGTATTTATTGTGTATATTTTAGATAAATTGACTCCAATAAAGTTGACAGCGTATAACGGATGCACCTTTTTAACTCTTTCCCTTTTTAGCGTCCCTTTCCCGAATATCGTCGCCTCCGCGGACGTGTCAATCTTCAGTTGACACGCACCTTGAACTAGCTGAGCCCGGTGGAAATATTACCGGTAGCGGGGCCTTGAAGTAAGTCCCCTTACATATAGAAAGTAGAATCTAATGAGGAACCTACGTTATAATAGGTCCGGCACCGCACACAAGTGCCATTGCCCGACGGCTAACGTCCGTCGGCACTTACAGCCACATCGAGGGATAGCTGCGTCCTCAGCAGTGTACATGTGTAAGGCAGAGTCCCGCACGTGCACCGACAGAAAAAACCTTGTTACAACTGGCGCCCCCAATGTGTGTGGGTGGAATCGGGACTCGCAATCGTAGAAGGCACAGCTGAGGCGTATGCACACGAGAGTGTGCGTGTAAAAAATTAGGCGCGCAATAGAAGTATTCCTGGCGTGGTAAAGGAAACTCTAGTAAAAATAGAATTCAAAGAGCCGAATAGCCAACCTTCTTTTTGTCTTTCTTCTTTTGGTGTATCTGTTAAGATTAGAGGTGGCTTAAATAAATAAACTATATTATTTATTATTAATTATAATTAAGTATAACATAATTGTAGCTGTGCGGAGTTCTAATCTATACGGCGTCTTGCGATAAACTAAACTAAAAACGAGCTCTATGTTTACTATATTATATATACCATGCAGCATACACTGTATAGAATAAATGTATTCATATATCTAACACGCCTCCTTAGATTTATACTATACTTACAAAATTCAATTTTTTAGAATCATACATCATACAATTTATTACAAAATTCAAAATTTAGATCAAGTTCAGCTTTTCACGAAGATATTCAAATTTTTCTCTACCTAATGACTTTGTAAATACATCAGCAATATTATCATTAGACTCGACCTTTATTACATCAATAATATTTTCTTTGATACTTTCATAGACATAATGATAGTGAACTTCAATATGCTTCGAATTCTTTGTAAAATTACCGTATTTCGCAATGCTTATTGCACCAGAATTATCTTCATAAATTTTAATAGGTTCTATACATTTAATTTTGAATAATTTTAATAACTCTCTTACAAATTTTATTTCACTTATGGCTTTTGATAAAGAAACATACTCAGCAAATGTCGAAGCTTTTGTAACAGATTTTTGCTTTCTTGATTTCCAGTATAATACATTACCAAATAATCGTATTACATATCCCGTCGTTGACCTTCGATCTATATTATCGCCAGCCCAATCGGCATCAACGTGACAGTCAATAATTTCAATATTATTGTCACCTCTATAGGTCAAACTTAAATCTTTTGTTAAATATAAATACTTTAAACTTCTCAAAGCATATTTAAAATGAGTTTCGGTATAGCAATTTTGAAATCTACTTAAATAATTTACCGCGAAACTTATGTCTGGTCTTGTAGCTGAACTTAACACATCGTTCAATAAGTCCTGAGTCTAACAACGAAAACAGCATTTTTTTTTCAAAAATCATTTTTATTCATCAATATAATCTCCTTTTAGAGTGATACAATCTTTCCAACGCCTTTCCAACATTTCTATACCATGTTTATAGAAGGATTTATCCTTTGTTTTAAAATAGACTTTAATTTCGGCAATGACCTCCTCATTCAAGCCAAACTTTTTTCCCTGGAGCATTTTTTTGAGATCAGCAAAGAGCCAGTAGTCGCTGGGGGCTGAATCTGGCGAATACGGGGGGTGGGGAAGCAAATCAAAGCCCAATTTGTTCAATTTTGCAATTGTTTTCATGGACTTATGGCATGGTGCATTGTCTTGGTGAAAAAGGATTTTTTTCTTTTTCATGTGCGGTCGTTTTGCTGCGATCTCCTCCTTCAAACGTACCAACAAGCCAATATAATAATCACTGTTGATCGATTTACCTTTTTCCAGGTAGTCAATGAAAATCACGCCATGTGTATCCCAAAAAACAGACGCCATGACTTTGCCAGCAGACTGCTGCGTTTTTGGACGCTTTGGGCGGCTTTCGCCAGCCATGCGCCACTCAGATGATTGCCGATTCGACTCCGGAGTAAAATGATGTATCCATGTTTCATCAATGGTCACGTATCGACGCAGAAAATCCTTTTTATTGCGAGTAAATAGCGATAAACAGCTCTTTAAATCGTCGACTCGTTGCTGTTTTTGTTCCACTGAAAGCAATCGCGGCACCCACTTGGAAAAAACCTTTTTCATGCTCAATTTTTCATGAAGGATTGTAAATACGCTTTCAGATGATATCTGTCATTTCTGCAATCTCACGGACATTTACTTTGCAATTTTTTATTACAATTTTTAACACTTCACTCACATTTTCCTGTGTAACGGCTTCCAATGGCCTACCCGAACGTTCCGCATCGTTTGTGTCCGTACGACCACGTTTAAACTCAGCATACCAACGACAAATCGTTGGTTTGGATGAAGAGGAGTCCGGGTAATGTTTTTCAAGCCATTGCTGGGCTTCTACGGTGTTTTTACCCATTAAAAAACAATGTTTTATCAACACGCGAAACTCGCTTTTTTCCATTTTTCAAACAAATTACGAAGTGACTTTACTCTAACCTCGATAACTCTGCTGTCTGGGATCCGATCGACGTGAAATTTTTACACGTTTCATGTAAAGGTTCGCACTCTATGGAAACGTGGCCAGATTAATACTACTAGCACCATCTCTGGGTTAGTCTCGGGACTTATTGAACGATGTGTTATACATAATAAAGCACTAATAAAATTTCTATATTTGATATTCTTTTCGCAATTATCAGATTTTTCTATTTCTAAATTTACCTCCATAGAAGTATTATATATTTTACTATTTTCCAAGTCATATTTTCTTACTAATGATTCAATATACTCAGTCTGATTTAATTTCATTATTTTATTAGAAACATCATACTTAACCGTAATCCCAACATATTCTTGTACTTTTCTAAGGTCTTTCATTTTAAATCTTTCTGACAATAATTTCTCAATCTTATTTATCATATCTTTATTTTTTCCACATATTCATAAATTATCAACATAAATTAATAAATAAATTGTATCTTTTTCATTTTTAAGAATATATAAACAACAATCTAAAATATTTTTCTCAAAACCTAAACTTAATAGAAATTTATCAAGACATTCATACCAAGCTCTCGAACTTTCTTTCAAACCATATAGGGCTTTAATTAATTTACAAACTCTATTAGTACCATCCTTATAACCCTTTGGTTGATATACATAAACTTCAGATGTGACTCTACCATTTAAAAAGGCTGTTTCCACGTCCATCTGTTCTATCATCAGGCCCATTCTACAACAATATTATAACAAAATCTTTAAGGTTTGAATTTTTGCTACCGGAGAATGTATATCATCAATTTGATCTCTTTGTTGAAAGCCCCTTACTACTAATCTAGCTTTATAAGTACTATTATTCTTTTTGTTATATACCCATTGAACATCAATTACCTTTTTATTTTCATTTTTTTCAATTAATTCCCAAGTTTTGTTTATTTTTAGACTTCCAATTTCTTTATTCATAGCAATTTTCCACTTTTTACTATCATTTGAATTCACCGCCTCCTCAAATGTATTAGGAGTATCAATGTTACAAAAATTTACATAAACATTATTATTACAAGCTTTATATTCATCATATCTATTAGGAGCACTTCTGATTCTTTGTGATCGTCTTACAGTCAATTAATCTTTTTTACTTTTAACTTTTGCATCTTCATTCACACTTTTAAAACTATCGTTAAATATTTTATCGTCCGAGCTGTCCTCGTTATTTATTTCATTTTTTATATTATCACGGTAAGTCCTTTTTTTCACAAGAAATACTATCATCATTTTCCGAATCCGAATCACTTAGTCCAATTAATTTTACTTCTTTTTCAACAATATCAACGTGTCTAGCAACAATTATTTTATTATCAAGTAATACACGGTAACCATTCTCACTGTAACCGACTAATATTCCTATTTCGGCTTTTCTATCCCATTTTGTACTTCTTTTTTGTTCCGGTTATCTGACAAAGACTTTACTACCGTACAACCGTAAATTCATAACATTCGGTCTTTTCCCGAAAAATATTTCATAGGGCGTTTTCTTCTTAATTGTGTTTGTTAACGTACGATTTTTAAATAAGTTGCTGCTCAAACTATTTCCGGCCAATATTTTTTATGAATTTGAGCTTTTTCTAATAAGCAACGTGATATATCCATAATTGTTCGATTAAACCGTTCCGCAACTCCGTTTAATTCATGAACATAAGGAGGGCATGGAGAAATCACAATACCCTTTTCTTTAATAAACTTATAAAGATCACGATTCAAATATTCTTTTCCATTTTCGCATTGTAAAAATTTTATTTGTTTGCCCGTCAAATTTTCACATTCATTCACATACTCTATAAAACAATCACAAACTTCAGCTTTTGATTTCATTGTGTAAATTCTCGATATTTTACTATAATCATCCGTAAACGAAATAAAATATTTTTCCTCTTTAAATCCTATCGTTTGAAAGGGTCCACAAACATCAGTATGAACTATCTCTAAAATTTCTTTAGCTCTATATCTGCTATTTTTAAACGGAATATTATGCATCTTATTTTTGATACAAACTTTACACTTCATATATTCACCATTAATTTCTCCTGGCATACCTTTTGATAATTTATTTCTACACAAAATTTCTAAATAACCAAAATTAACATGGCCCAATAAAAGATGCCATTTTTCTTTTAAATTTATATCATCAACATTTTTATTCGCAATATTTACTAATAAATTATCAAAATTCAATTTACTTTTTATATGATATGAATTATTAATCTTAAATGCAATTGCTGTTAAACTAGCAAATTTATTATAAATTTTAGAAATTTTACCTTCAGAAACAATCTTATTTTTATCTGTAATTTTACTGTAACTTATAAGATTTGAATGCATATCTTTCGCATAAAAAACATTTTTCATATTAACTTTAGTTTTCTTTCCATAAACATCAAAATAACTTACTACATTTCCAATTTTCGTAGCTTTTACAATTCTATTGTCCCCCAAATAAACATTTAAAGGTTCTTTTAAATTAGTATAATTTTCAAAATATTTATCATTATTTATAATGTGGTCCGTACAACCAATATCTAAAATCCATTTTATTTCACACATATTTTTATTCTTATTATGTACCTCGCTTATACACGCAATACTATGTTCATCCTTTGTAATCCAAGCATTGTTTCCTTCTTTTTTCTGCTGCTGCTTATTTGTATAATGCGTACTTGCACCGCTCTGTCCACGGAAGTTGCCACGTCCAGTGACGTACCTTCCTCTCCAGGCGCCTTGTCGTCCTCGTGATAATGAACACCACGGTGAATTTGTCGTTGTCGATTTTCTGCCATTTTTGCACTCTCGTTGAACATGCCCAATTTCTCCACATTGATAACACGTGGGCTTTCGTCGATCCTTATCCACCATGAATGAACTCGACCTATTGCGAATATTTTCTTCGTTTTTACTCTTCATTTCGACCATTTGAATTTTATTTTTTATGTAGTCAGCAGTCTGATCTTCAATTTTTAACGTGTTTATTAAGTCGCCTATATAACTATACGACTCTGGCAGTGTATTTAACATGTAATTTAACTTTTGTTTTTCAGTCACTGTAGCACCCGCACTTTTCAATTCATTAACATATCTTTCAAAATCACCAAAAAAGGTTGCAGAATCATTATAATTTCTTAATTTCAATTTTTTTAATTTATTTCGGCATATTATTTGCAGTGCCGTCGACTCTTTTAAATATAAGTTATCGAGTTTCTTTATAATTTCTAACGCCGTTGTTTGATTTTCAATAAATTCAAATTGCCTGTCTGATATAGCACTAAACATATAATTCACTGCTTTTAAATCTTTTACAGTCCATTCTTCTTCTTTTTTACTTTCTAATTTTTCTCGCTTTATAACATCATCACATTTTTTCAACTTTAAATACACAGTTAGGCGTTTCTTCCAAATTTTATAATTTTCACCATCGAACACTGGCAATTTTATATCACACTTATCATCTACCATTTTGTATCGCGGCACGTTCTCGAATTTTGTAACCATTCAAAGATACGGCACTCTATTATGATGCTATTATTTATTAAAAAAAACGGTAATACTTTTTAATTAGAACCACGCTCTGCTACCATGTTAAGATTAGAGGTGGTTTAAATAAATAAACTATATTATTTATTATTAATTATAATTAAGTATTACATAATTGTAGCTGTGCGGAGTTTTACTCTATACGGCGTCTTGCGATAAACTAAACTAAAAACGAGCTTTATGTTTACTATATTGTATATACCGTGCAGCATATACTGTATAGAATAAATGTATTCATATACCTAACAGTATCTTTGGCTTGTAGTACTTAAGCTCAAGCGAGTACAAAGGTCAGGGAGAAACTGACTTTCCACAGCCAGGTCTGTGCGAGTTGTGATATCACGAGAAGAGGGACAAGGTGAATCTCTCTTATACGTAAATATTATATATTTATTTGTTCATAAATTTATTTATTTATTATATATTTAATCGCGTTGCGGTACTCACGATATTGCAACTAAAAATTGATGGTGTATACTGCGTGCGAGGGAAATCGCGAAGGAAAATGGCGTTAGAGCAGGCATATAAAGTAGACCAATAGCTCTTTGCAATAGAAGGCAAGGAGATAAAAGAAATCCTCCAAGCCATAAGGCTTAAACCAGACGAGCCTAGAATGGTCAAATTGGCCTGGATGAGCAATTGGTTGCTGGGTAGTTACTAGATAGGCTGAAAAGTTCCAAGATTTTTAATGAAAACAAGCGTTCTTTGGGCAATATTGTATTTATTCCTCAAAATAGTTGCCTTCGAGGGCGATACACTTAGTATAGCGATTTTCCAATAATTATATGCCCTTTCTGTAGTACGAAACGTCCAAGCCTTCGAATTACGCCTCGCTTTTCGCGATGACTACCCCATTCTATGTGAATCTCTTTCTCTGAAGCCACCGCTTCAGGTTTGAGAACAGATCATAATCGCTGGGGGCCAAACCTGGAGAATACGGTGGGTGAGCAACCAATTGGAATCGTAATTAGTCCAATTTTGCCTTCGCTTCCAAGGACGTGTGTGACGGTGCGCTATCGTGATGGTACAGAACTTCTTTTTTCGCCATATGGAGTCGTTTTATCTTTATTTCTTCGTTCAGTTTGTCCAATAACGCTGCACAATACTTTTCGGTAACTGTTCTTCTTTTCTGCACATCCCAAAAAACGGAGTCCAAAACCTTTTCAGCCGTGCGTTGATCTTTTGGCCGATTTGGTCAGCTTTCGTGGCTTTTCAGCCACTCTGCAGACTGCATGTTGGACTCAGGCATGTGGTAATGGATCCACGTTTCACTCATCGTCACAAAACGTCGAAAGAAGTCTGCTCAATTACGCTTCAACAACGCCAAACCGGCAGTTGAATCATCAACGCGCTGCTGTTTTTGATCGTCGGTCAGCAAACGCGGCAACCATTGCGGATAGCTTTATCATATCCAAAACATTTTGCAAAATATAACCAACCCGTTCTTTTGAGATGCCTGCGGCCTCAGCTATCTCGCGCAACTTCACTTTACGATCATTCAAAACGATTCGATGCACTTGCTTTACGATTTCTGCATTCGTAGCCTCTTTTGGCCTTCCAGAGCAAGGTGTGTCTTCGGTGCTTGTACGACCCATTTTAAATTTACTTTACCACTGATAAACTGTTGTTCTCGAAGGAGCAGATGTAGGATAACATTTCGTCAACCATTTCATTGATTGTTCAGGAGTTTTTCCCATCAAAAACCAATGTTTGATCAAGATGCGATATTCCTGTTTTTCCATTTTCTTTACGAAAGCGAAGGTAGCGAAACTTAAACGACTGTAGCTTGTAAATAAATGAACGAAATGTCATGAAACTTTACACATAAACTAGTGACAGATGAACCTCTCGAAATGAATTATGTTTATTTTCTAGTGGCGTCACCTATTGGAAAATCCCGGTACTTTTCAGCCCATGTACTACACAGCAGGCGATTTTTAAAAAGAAGCCGCAGGGAAGGAGGAAGTAGCCAAAGCAGCTAGAACTAAAGCGAGACGACGCTTTGTGCTCCGAGTTTGCCAAGAGAGAGCAAATACAACGGCGGGGTCAGCGGATTACGACCTAGACGAGCCACGTCCGCTGACCGTTTTGTTGAAGGACGAGGCAAAACGCCCGCCTCTGGTAGAAAGCGATTAAGAAGAGGAGGTGGCGGAAATTGATGACCCGCCACCAACACGCAGGGATTTAATGATGCAAAAGCGCATCGAAAGCCTCACGCGGACCATATAGGAAATGGTCGCGTGTATGCAGGAAATGCAGAGGCAGGTACGGGATTTGCGTACCCAACAAGAGGTCGCAAATACGAAACCAAGCATATGGTCGGAGCATAGTCAGTCGGTGAAACATCTCATTCAGGGAAGAGCTGACCGACAACATTGACACGTTCTTTCACAAGGCCGAAGAACCGTAGAACGCCGCGGGACTCAGTGACCCAGAGATGCTGGCGTCACTACCCGCATTGCTTAGTGGCATCGCGGAGATGTGGTACGCTGGCCACAAGCATAAATGGTAGACCTGGAAGGCGTTTTACCAGGCTGCGCATGCGCGATGGGGTTGGAAGGCCAACATTCAGGAGAAGCTAAGTGATAAGGCCAGCCACCTCTATACGCGCTTATTAAAACTAATGTAAAGAAATATTTGATATTATTACATACATCTTATTTTGTTCTACTCGGATTCTTTATGTTTTGTTTTATTTCATTATTCCTTTTCGTTATTTATTTAATGATTTATTATTTTTTAAGATTCGGAATTCTTTTTTCCTTCTTTTTCCTTGTTGTACTGCTGAATGTTCCAACGGGCACGAGCCTGTTGACGCGTCCAGATATAAGTTATGATTTTACATCTGGGGCTTTATTCTATCTAATTGATATTAGTATTTTAAAACTATCTCCATACTACTAATTCTCTTTTAAAGTATTGTAAAGTAATGATATATTGACTTCAGGAGCTCTTCAATCGACGAGAGAAGGTTCGAGATCTGTTCTTTTTTGCTTTACTAGCATTATGCGCTACTTGACTCCCGTTGGCCTGCAAGCCGTGAGTGCTTTCGCGAACGAGAATATTTCTCGGCCGAGCTAGCGATTATCGTGGAACTGAATGAACGAAAGCAGAAAGCGATATTTTGAAAAAAAATTGAATAAATATTATAAGTATTGTAAGTATTAATATCACCCTAAGACTCATTTCCAAGATACCATCAGGGCTTTTCGCACCTAACTCATAACTAAGTTTGTCAGGTGTGAAGGCCCCTACGATCAAGTGATGAGTGGCAAGTGATAATCATTTAATCTCAACTAAATTTTGCGAAATAGTTGTTAAAGTCATGAGGCAAGAATCGTTCTTTCCATATCGATTAGGGAAGAACGGATTGGGTCATAACAGTTATCAATGAAAAGGAGATTTTTTCATCCTTAGTTTCCGACATAGCCAAACGCTATTTTGATGTAGCACATATTATGAGGCAATGTCCTTCCTAGTATTCCTTCCCAGCCAGCGAGTATATTACAGCGACCTCCGCTGAGAATTTAAGTATCGGCAGAGGGATCACTTTTATTCAAATCTCGCTCCAAATAAAGCCTAAAAAGTCTCCGAACTAAAATATCGGTTCGCAAGAATACCAACAGAAGCAATGTATTTTGAAATTTAAGATAAAAAAAAGATAATTTATTACTAACAACAATCTAATTACTAGCACTGTATCTAGCTGGTCTTTCTCTCTATTGACTATGTCCTTGGCTTATTAGTAATTAACTCCTAGCTAACCTCTGTAGTTTCATAAAACCTTGAAATTTTATTATAAAGTATTATAAAATAAATTATCTAAATAACACACTAGAATAACATGTTATAGAATGAGCATAATATAGTATAATATTTATAAAATAGGTGAAGTATGCTGAACAAAAAAAACTTAAACCAATAAACAGTATAAAGAGAAGATATGTAAAAAAAAAAATTATTAACATATATTAAACAATTGAATATATATTGAAAAATATACCACGTAATAAAATATTCAAAATCAAATGATATAAAAACATCAAAGTCCCGTAGGATCGCAAGAGATTATTACCGCAATTGTTTTTTTTTTTCGATTATACTTTTTCGTTTACATCGCAAAGTTTAAAGACGTATAGAGGAAATCACTCACAAGATATTACAATATTATATTTGTCATAGAACAGAAGCAAAATTGACACTTAAATACTTTATTAATTAACCTTGTCAATATAATTCTTATAATACTTTATGAAAAATTCAATAGTTTAGGTTTTCATATTTGCAATATAATACTGCTAATTTTAATTTATTAAAAATTGAATTATAAAAAAAAAAAAAAAAAAAAAAATATATGTTTCCATCCGTAATTTAATAAAAGCTAGTAAGTGAAAGTTTCTATTCAAGATTAGTTTGGAATTTTTGTTTAATGAAATTATCATCTCTAACTTTTTGACAACATTTAGCTCAATCGGTAGTTAGATTAATAAATTAGCGAGTGCTGTAAAATTTTAATTTGCAATAACAAATTTTTTTGTTGTATTAATGTTTTTCAATTATATAAATTTAAATCGTTATTACTAGATAAGAAATCGTAATTTTTATTCTAACGGCGAATTTTGATAAAATATTCTCTCTATATAAATAACGTCATACAAAGTAAATTATTAACGTATTAAATGCGTCAGCTGCGAAGGATTTTCCTAGTATATATGAAATAACAAATTTAATTTACTTATCGAGTAAAGTTTCATCAAGATTAAGATTCTTTAAATTACAATTGCTCATCTAAAATAATTATTTCAATTTCATTACGCGCTTATGGTTCCCTTGCCACTTTTCATTAGACACGTCTGTCGTTGACTAGCGGCATTGTAGAAATCTCAACCATCGAATACTTAGCTTTGCACAGTCGGCCAACAAAAATACACACACATACATACAGAAATACATTCCCCCATCTAATAAAATAAACAAGCTAAAAGTGGTATAAATAAAAAAAAAAAAAAAACTAGTAAAATTTGTCGAAAAAAAAAAAAAATAAGAAAAAGAAATTTGTAAAGAAATGATTCCCATGATTCCCATTTGCGCTGTCATTCTGTTATTCATCATATACATTGTCTCTTTTAAAATGCATATTTTCTTAATTAAACATTTTCTTATTCAATTTCCATAAGAATTTTATTATTTTCCATTCCTATTTACAACAGGGATGGGAAGAAAAAGCTAGGAAAAAAAAGGAATTACCAAAAATAATAGCCATGGAAAGGTTGGAGGCCCTGGTAGGCCTACGCATCATGAAGGAAATACTGCAATACCATCGCACGAAGAAGGTTAAACGGGCAAGGACCCAAAGGCAGAAGGAGTATCTGTCGATGAACGGGACTTTATTTGACGAAACATACCGCATAATAATGAAGAGATTACGGGATCAAGACAAGCCTGTCAGAAGACCAGGGGCTGAATTTCTCTTTGGAACCTGGAGGCACGAGTTACGGACTGACAACGAAATGCACCATTACCCCGACCTCACGCCGTTCACTACAGAAATGGATCCCGAGGACTGGCAGGAAGAAATCCAGCTTAGAAAAACCTTAGAATACGACAATTATGTAGTGACCCATTTATTCACGCTCCACCTCACCTACGGAACACATTACTTCGGGTCGACCATAAGTGAGAGTGCATGCATAGCATGCCAGCAGCCTCTACTCATTTGGCGAAATTGAAGGGTATCTATCCAATTGATTAGAAGAAAACGTGGAGTATATTTATCCAGGTGCTTGGGAATGTAGAGATCCTCATTACTAAGAGAAATTGATGCTGTCAACCTCGTGCAGGAGATGCTAGAAGACGGCCTATTACCATCTCTCAAGAGGAACCCTGGAATGACGACTATACCGATTAACACCACGCATCGTCGGGGGGAAGCCCTTGCAAGTGGGCCGAGAATATCTCATTGCCGCCATACTCAAAGGGGCAGCGTGAACAAGGTGAGTGGCCATTGCCCCTCTGGAGGAATTGCCTCGACTGCATTACGACTATAGTCAATGTGGATGTAGTGCTGAACCAATGCAAAAACGCAGACTATAGGTAAGAATTAAAGACTCTATCCACTGCGATCGATGCAAAGGATTGTTACCGCTAAAGGTATCCACCAGCCTCAATCAAGAGTAGACAGGGATGCGTCAAGGCAAAACTAATCTTTCCACTAAAACCAACCACTTCATACTAACTTCCTACTTACCAGTGTATCACCCTTCTCCCGTCTAACAATAAGACAAATGATGACCAGGAATGCCTAAAATAATCCAATTTATGTTGGAAATGGGTGCACAAAATTGATGTTTTTGCAATTTCTTTTCCTTTTCCCTAAAATACTAGCAGAATAAGGGAAATTGATAGTAAATTGTTAGAAATGAACGTAAGAAGCGCGAATCAAGTGGATGTTTTTGTAAACGACGTGTATACAATAGCAACTAAATAGTTGCGACGCCTCTGCTCCAATTTTTATCGTTTAGCCTACCTTACTATCCAACCATTATAATTATAATAACTAATATTTATGTTAATCGATTATACTATATATATCCGTATATTTACATACTATCCATTTAAACATATTAATACCTATGTACACCCATAATTTCAACAAAAAGATAAAGAAGCCCAGGTTTAATCGCATATTAACTCAATTTACGTCTCAATTCTGAACGAGATCAAGAACAAAAATCAGTACAGATCAATTTACTAATATATTGTGATTGAAGCAAATCATACCAGAAGAAAAAAGAACACACAAAGACCAACACATATATATGACCGATACTTGTAAGACCAAATAAGAAGACCAACCTACAATTATATTCGAGGCCGTAAACCCACCAGTTCTGAACCGAAATGATGAAGGAGAAGGGCTTACTTATACCACACAAGAAGACGATGAAAACACAGATAAATCTATCCGAGCTCTAGTTACAACGATAGCATCAAGCATTAACTTAAAGAACGGCATTAAAAGTTTGAAAACCTGTAATAATTTTATTAACAGACCACTCAAAGGTTTCTTGATAAATGTCAAGAACAAGGCCGCCCAACTCTCAGAGAATCAACAAGAAAATTATATAAAAAACGTACTTGGATGTTTGGAAAGAGAAGTCCGAGACGGCATATATGTATATGCGTTTAAAGACGTAGAGACTTTAATAAAGCATTTAAAAGAGCAATTCGCGCCTGGGAAAGACTACTCTGTTATATTACGTATTTGTTCTGGTTAATAAGAGTAGTCTGAAAAGAGGAGAGTCAGTTTATATGTTTTATGATAGACTGAACATACTATTAATAGGAGCTCGAGGAGCCTTAAGGCAACCTGGTGTGATCTCACAATAAATAGCTGAGTGGATTCAACCTATAGAAGAGGTAGCATTATTAATGTTCAGAAAGAGGCTACCGACAGAAATTGCCATTACTGTGCATAGTCAACTGCCAGTAAATTTAAATGAGGCGTATAAAGTCTCTGTGGAATTAGAAAATCTAATGAAAAAGCACATCTTGCCGGACACTATACCTAATCATAGATGAATCAAAGAAGACGAAGAAGATGATGAGTTATCGGGATCATTTAACCGCAGAAACGATAGATCTTACCCAAAAGACCGAGGCAGCATAAACTATAGACCGAATGATCGAGAGTATAGTCGTAAAAATGTCTTGCCTATAGAAAAAGAAACCTCACCATAAGGAGCCTGGACTAACAGTAAGACGAACTATAATTCAGATAGACGATATGGGCCGACGCATAACGACAACCGAGTGAAATACCCTCAACAAAGAAATTACCATCCAACGCATTACCTCCCGTTTATAAGTAATTACGAACGTCCTAATGAATCCTCAGAGCAATACCCACAAAATAGCAGGGACAAATACTACGATCAATATAATAACAATTTAAGTTTATATCATCCTGTGATAGGTAATCATAGACAGAAATATTCGACCTACCAGCCAGGCTAAGACAATAATAGGTATACTGGAAGCAACTACAGAACACGAATCAATTATAGTGGGCCATAAAATCAAAATCCAACAGGGCACCTGTAGCCAAATGAACCCGGGAGAACACCAGCTTATATTTTCTTTTAGGCATCAAGACAAACAGAGAGGAATTTAAACTCCTTAAGGGCTTGTCACAAGATCGCAATGACGGACCAAGGCCCATACAACCCTGAACCTGTCCTGTATACGAGGAGGGAAGAGCTCCCAATCTCGGAAAGTGGGTCTCAAAGACAAATGTTACTAGTCCAGAACAAAATACAGAAACCGTTAGGCAAATTGTTACGTGTACAGGACCTCAAGAGGAAGATTGAGGAGATGTCGAACCCACCGTCATAAGGCTGCGAATCCACGAAGGCCGAAGGTCATGGTTAACCTTTATAATAGATAACGGAGCTTCAGTTAATCTAATTACACTCAGTTACTTGAACCCTTGATTAACCAATTGATGTAGACGATATAGACACATTGGACGGCATCACAGATGAGACCATGAAAACCTCAGGTACCACTTATTTAACTATACAGGGATCGCTGGCAAAATTTCACGGTGTGACAAATGAGATAAAAATTGACCAGAGTGGAATAATCGGATGAGGTTACTTAAAAAAGGAGAAAGCCGTCATCTCATACCATAACAAGGCACTTATGGTACAGTCTGTCAAGTAAGAGCGTGGTCCTGTTAATTTATAAAAAAATTTATTTAATGAAACTTTCATATTTATATATACATTGTACACATTACAAACAATGATGCAATTCGGTCAATAATGTGTCCAGTCACCACCGGCGTTGATAATTGCCTGGCATCTCCGAGGCATGCTTTCTACTAATTTGACGACGTATTCTAGTGGCAAGGATCTCCAGATCCGACGAATTTCGTAAGACAACTGCTTTCAAGTGTATGTGCGTCTTCCACGAAGCTTCCGTTTAATATATGCCCACACATTTTCAATAGGGTTTGCATCGGGCGACTGCGACGGCCAATCCAATGTAACGATGCCAGATTGAGTCTTTCACTGAGTACAGAGCTTGCTGCGGTGTTTAGGATCGATGTCCTCCTGCAGAATCCAATCTTCATTTTTTGTGATGAACCATCGTTTGGCAGATGGCAGTAAAGCCTTTTTGTAGATTTTTATCATTTTCTCGGCATTTAGGTTGTCAGTAAAGAGGTGCAAAGTGCCGAATCCCTGCTTTGAGAAGCAGCCCCAAAGATGCACCTTTATTCCATGTTTTACGGTCCGCTGAACAAGCCTATTGGTGAAAGTTGACCAGGCTCGCGTGAGGACAGAACGTGCCCATATAGAACATTTATCAGTAAAAATGACATTTTCAAAATCTCTATCAATATTCTCATGCGCCCAAGCGAGTCGCTTTGTCACACGTTTTTCAGTCAACAGAGGCTTCTTCATTGTGTTGCGCCATTTCAGATGATGAGTACGAAGATGGGTTCGAATAGTTTCGTAGGATATATCTAAACCTTTTGCCATTAATTTTACTTGTCCTTGCCGCAGTGTTAAAGCAGGATTCCGCGAAAACAGATTCACTATTCTTTTTTCATCTTTTTTGTTCACTTTTCCTATCGAGCCACGTTCTGGTGAATCATCGACATTTTTAGCCACTTTATATCGCTGTATCCACTTCTGTACAAATGCCTTCGACTTTCTCATATATTTAGCAGCCGCTGATTGCGACATTTTGGACCTTTCGGGTGGATGCAAAGGAACACAGCCTCGTAGCACGACGCGTACTTAGCACTCATGGCGTTTAACGTAATTCTCTTACAAAAGATCAACGAAAACTGAATCTTTGTTAACAATGCATCAAGGACAAAGCTTTCCTCTATCGACTTGCGAAGAAATTAGAGCAAAATCTTTTATTACCTGTCGGTGAAGTCGACCACGCTCTTACTTGACAGACTGTAAGTGGGGACATTATGCATCTCATACCGTTTCAATCGATGAATAACCAACATACGAGGTCTGGCTATTAAATAACGAGACTGGTTACGAAAAAGGGTTTTATTATAAAAATTATTCTACATTCGGATGCTCCCCTTCAATATACTCCCCTTCCTTCGCCACACGCCTTTCTATACGTTTTTTCCATTGATCGAAGCAGTGCTGGAAGTCTTACTTGGTGAAAGCCTTTAGGAGCTCTGCCGTTTTTTGCTTTACCGCTTCCATCGACTTAAATCGGGTCCCTTTTAAAGCAGATGTTATCTTCGGAAACAAAAAGAAGTCGCACGGTGCCAAATCTGGCAAGTACGGCGCGCGTTCAAGCACTGGAGTGCGCTTACCGGCTAAATACTGCTTCACAGATAGCGCGTTATGGGCAGGTGCGTTGTCCTGGTGCAAAATCCACGAGTTGTTCTTCCACAACTCGGGCCGTTTCTTACGAACTCGTTCTCGCAGTGTTGCCAAAACTGACAAATAGAAAGTTTGGTTAACAGTCTGACCCTCTGGAACCCATTAAGTCATCACGATACCGTTAATGTCGAAAAAAATGATCAACATTGCCTTAATTTTAATTTGGACATCCTTGCTTTTTTGATTCTGGGCGATTCAGGCGTCTTCGAATGCATCGATTGCTGCTTTGTTTTAACATCGTATTGAAAAATCCACGTTTTGTCGCAAGTAATAATGTTTTTCATCAGTCCGGAATCTTTTTTTTACCTTTCAAGGAAATCTGAGCAGACCTGTTGATGCAAGAGCTTTTGGTCAGGAGTCAGGTTTTTTGGTACCAACTTCGCACAGACTTTTGTCATGTGTAATTCCTCGTGTAAAATTCGTCTAACCATTTCTTTATCGGCGTCTACAGCCTCGGCAATCACCCGGATGCTCATTCGACGATCTGCATGCACAATTTGGTTGATTTTGGTCACTGTTTTCGGAGTTGAAACAGTGACAGGGCGACCTGGGCGTTGGTCATCTTTAGTGCTCACTCGGCCCTCACTGAAGCGCTTACACCACTCAAAAACACGCGCATGAGATAGAGAATTGTCCTCATAGGCCTCTTGCAACAATTTACAGCACTTAGTCGGAGTTTTTCTCGATTTAACGAGAAATTTGAGATTGATACGTTGCTCCTGTTTTTCGTCACACATGTTTTTCGGCACAAGTAAAAAACACGTTCGTTTCAAACCGCTACTGCACAAATACAATAATAGTGACGAGAACGTGTTTTGGTACGTGCATAAACAAGATATCTAGATACCCAACGCACTACTTGTTTTTTTCCCCACCCCTCTACGGCGCCCTTTAGGCGCGCAGTCTCGTTATTTAATAGCCAGACCTCGTAAGCAACAGACCAGACGGATATATAACACAAGCGACTTTTACACATAGCATAATGACTTATCTAAGACATTTATGAGTAAATTATTCATAAAAAACCACCAAGATACGCGTCAATCGACCATCAATCAAGAGAAATCCAAACATAAGTATATACTTAAAGGAAGAACTAGGCTAGTACTCCAGATAAATATTTAAACCCAGTAAGTGAAAGGAAGGATATTTGCCTAAGCTAGAACTCAACAACGACCAAATATATATACCGGGTGTTTAAAACCACCAGTCCACCCTTTATAAATCATTAAATAACGTTATTTATAAAAAATTTATATTGCTATTATAAGTAAATAGGGCTCTATCGATTGGCGATAAAATCAACTTGCGTTCTGGACCGAAAGTTGGTGAAACTAACTGAAAAGTGGTTTTTTTAAATAGAATATGCATATTTTTATGGTGGATTCGGTTTCTGGGTGGAAAAATGAACAACTTTCATTTAAAATTTTTTTAAAAAAATGCATCAGAAGTCCTTTAAATGACCTTTAAAACCTTCAATATGAAAATTTTCATTCAGTAATAACTCAATAACCCAAGAACCCAATAACCCAAGAGCTAATAACTTTACAGGTAAATAAGGTATGCTCTATTGATTGGCAGTAAAATAAACTTCCAGTATGTACCAGAAGTGAGCCAAACTGACTGAAAGTTGGTATTTTTAAATGGAAAATGCATATTAAGGTGGGTTCAGATTCTGCGTGAAGAAATATAAAAATTTTTTACGAATTTAAAAATATGCATTATAAATAACTTCCAGTTTGATAAATTCAAATGTGAATTAGGGGTCAAAAATTGAAGATTGGCCGTTGGAAATTTATGAGCACGTTTACTTTTTTAAGTTATCGATTCGATTTATATCTCGAAATTAATTTCAATTCTGATTGTATTTGAAGCTTGTTTTTCTTTAAGAATAATTTAAAACATAATATCGGATTTTAGTAGTGAAATTTCCTATTCATTTGACGTTATATCTAGGTATGAAGTTTTTCTAAAAGTCGGGAGCTTAATATTTCAAAATAGTACACTTGTACAGTAGTACCTAGGGCCGAAGGTTGGATATTACCGATCAGGTGTTATTACTGCACACATTCATAAGGGGTAGGGAAAACTGAAAATCCGTATTTTTCAATGATTAATAATTACAATCTGTACTAAAATTAATTTTTAGGTAAGAATTTAACTATTGTCACCAAATTTTGTTGCTAATCAAAATTTGGTGACTTTTCCAGTGTTTATTCTAAATGCCGTTAAATCTGTAAGTTTCTTTGGATCTCACTTATCAACATTTCTAGCATATTTATTACTTAAGATACCATAAAAGTAAGTTTAAAACATTATTGAGGTTTATTATTTATCATCACATTGAAATAAATTTTTATCCTGATCAAATTTGAGTTTCTCTTTTAGAAATGGTGTATTTTAATGAAGAAGCATACGATATGCTTCAAATTTTATTTAAAGTGGGCCTTTTTCTGCTGCTGAGACGTTATAGAGTATACGATTTCCTGATGGATTTCCACACTCTAGAAAAGTCTTTTCTCGACTTTCTAATCTAGTAAAAAATAATGGGATTGTGCAATCTTATCACAATAAAGGACGAAAAATTAGAAGACGTATTAGAGATGTAAAATCGGCAGATATTGTAGCATCACCGATTATTGCTCTACATGATTCTCTGAGAAGTAGGAAAATTGATTCTGGTATCAATTATTGTACTATCCGTAACATTTTAAAAGACAATAAGTTTCATCCCTATAAAATACAATGACACCAAGATCTTAACAATCATGACATAGCCCAACGTCTTCAATTTTGTAATTGGTGCCATGTTCAACCAGCAGGTTTTTATCAAAGAATTTTATGAACAGACAAATGTACGTTTAAAAGTGATGCATCTGTAAATACTTGAAATTGCCGCTACTGGGCACTACAAAATCTTCACTGGTTAAGAACAATAGATAACCAACGTATTTGGAAAGTAAATGTGTGGTGTGGTATTATTGATGACAAAATTATAAGTCCAATTTCTTTTGACGGCAACCTAGACAGACATCGCTACGTTCAACTTCTGGAAACAGATTTGCCAAATTTATTAGGAGATATTCTTCTTCATTTGCGTTTGAACATGTGGTTCCAGCAGGATGGATGTCTTGCACATACATCGCTTATATCTTGAGCCACTCTAAACAGATGGATAGGAAAGCACGGAACAGTTAATTGGCCACTTATGTAGATCTACAGATCTGTCTGTATTAGATTATTATTTGTGGGAAAGAGTTAAAGTCTGAGTATACCGTGAATGTCCAACAACAGGGGCAAATACGATAAAAAGAATCCAACAATCAATTCAGTCACTTGAGGCATCTAAAATTTGACGAGCAGTGAACAATTTACTAACAAGAGTTCAAACCTGTTTTTTACAAAGTGGATCTCATTCTGAGCATTATTAATTAAGTTGTGATTTTCGATATTTCTTTTATGTTATTTTGTTTGATGTTACAAATATTGTTAAGAAGATGATTATGAAATTTACGCAGTTATTCCTTTCGGCATCGATGTTTCTTGATCCATTCGTTTAAAAGTTAGTAAAATAAGTTAAAAAATGTTATTGTGTTAGAATAAAAATTTTTTCTTTGAAATGTTTAGATTTTTAGTTTTATTTTTGTTTATCAGATGTAAATAAAAATTGTTTATCAATGGTAAATGAAAAGGTAAATATTCCTGCACTTCAGCAAGAGTAGAAGCAAAAACTTCGTGCATCGTTTAGTTGAATTGCTTTCGTTATTTTTATATTTTTATTTATAAACAGTATAAACATATAAATTTTAGTTATAAACAGTATAAACATATAAATTTTATTTATAAACAGTATAAACATATAAATTTTATTTATAAACAGTATAAAGAAAATTTATTTATCAACAGAATATTTAATTCCGAGTAAAGAAGTGTCTGGAGTATACGTACTTTTAATTTCAAATATGACTGTAGTGACGGCTACTAAATTCACAGTGAAAAGTTTACATTCGGTATGAAGTTTCACATCCAGTGTCTACTTCCTGTCTGGACGCTCGGACGCTCTCATTTGCAGTTAAAGTATCAACTTTTGCTTGAAAAAGTTTTCATAAAATTCAATTTCTTACCTCTGATTCACATTTAAATTTGTCAAACCAGAAGTTACTTATAATGCATATTTTTAAAATATATTCTTAAAGAATTTTTGTTTTTTTTCACGCAGAAACTAAATTCACCATAAAAAATATGCATTTTCCATTTAAAAAACCAACTTCCGGTCAGTTTGGTCCACTTCCGGTCCATACCGGAAGTTGATTCCACCGCCAATTGATTGAGCATAGCCCATTTACCTGTAAAGACATTATTAGCTTTTGGGTTATTGGATTCTTGGGTTATTGAGTAATTACTGAATGAAAATTTTCATATTGGAGGTTTTAAAGGTCATTTAAAGGACTTATGATGCATTTTTTTGAAAAAATTTTAAATAAAAGTTGTTTATTTTTCCACCTAGAAATGGAATTCACAATAAAAATATGCATATTCTATTTAAAAAAACCACTTTTCGGTTAGTTTGACCAACTTCCGGTCCAGACCGGTAGTTGATTTTATTGCTAATCGATAGAGCACACCCTATTTACCAATAATAGCAATGTCAATTTTTTATAAATAACGTTTTTTAATGTTTTATAAGAGGTGGACATGTGGTTTTAAACACCCGGTATAGGGGAAGTGTCTGAGATGAAACAGCAAATATAAGAAATCGGATGCAAGTAATTAAAAAAATGATTTAAATAAACGTTTTTTTTTTTTTTTATAAAATTAATTTTTTTAAGTTTACAAATACTTTTAAAATATAAACCGCAGCGAGTTATGAATACTAAATGCAAAGATACTAAATGCCAAATACAGAATTACTGAAATGCTGCCAGGCGACTCAAGCGCGCGCTTTTTATAGCTTCGCGGAGAGCTATGCCGAAACTTTGTCTTCTATATTTCTCGTAGCCAATTAGCTTTGACTAAGGGCTAAAAGCTAAGCGCCGCAATACATAACATTTTTATCACACGATTTATAATTTACAATTTTCTTTCAAAAATTTTTATAGTTTTCTTTGGAAGGGGGAGATGGGTGCTTACTGCATACCTAGCTCCCTGTCGGACTCGGTTCATTCGTACGGTTTCCCCTTAACGCTGGACCTATATAGCTCGAGGCCAAGCCTTGAGGTGAGTCAAATGGCCTCGGGGAACTCAGAGTTACCACGAGCTGAGAGCGATGGCGGATACTCCGACGCCGACTCTAGTCGCCTGCTAGCACCTGTCTCGACAATCCGAGAATCAACCCTATCCTGGCTTTACTACAATCATTATTATAATTAAATATAAGATTCTAGATCTTCCATATTTTTTAATAAAAATTTTACTTAAATAATTTTGCAAACATTAACAATGTGTGTGTTACTTTATCGCCCCAATGAGCAATAAATCATATTATTTTTATATGCAAACATTCAAAATAAGTGTTTATTTGTCTTTCCTTCCTTCCCTTGGCCGATTACAATTAAAATCACAAATTTCTACAAATTGTTGAATCATAGCATAGTCACATTATCTCGATTTTCATTTATTTTAAAATAAATATTTTATTTTATTAACTAGAAAAAATATTATACGCATTTTAACTATGTTTAGCTTTTGCCTACTTTCGCATTCTTCAGCTAAGACTTTTATTTCCGCGTTTGCACTTCCGCATTTTACTTCCGCATTGTACTTCTGCATTTCAACGATTTTTTGCCACATAAAGCAATAATTCCATCCCCGTTATTTACTAACTTTAGATATATATAAAATTATAAAATATTATTTTTATTTTATTTAATTTCAAAACTTTTTCATGTGCCTTAGCTACATTTGTCACTTTTTACATACAAAATAATTTTTCCTACATAATAAGGTATTCTTTCTAGACTATTGTCCCCAAATTATTTATTATTTTATTCGAATATTGTAAATTTATTTATTTCAATATATCATTCTATCGGTAACAAAAAGGAATAGTACAAAATGACCACAATACTTGTCGGGCAATGGCAATAAACACTTAGGAAGAATAAATCTGTGTAAATACAGACCCCCTCCCTTTTACTATTGGGTGTACAACTTGGCTTCTGCCCTTGTTTTCCGAAATTCGAGGCTTTATTGTAAAAAACTGGTTATACATTTATGATTCAAAGTATTGTCCACCACTGGCCACTACTTTCTCCTATCTTTCGGGCAGCATACGAATCCCGCGTTAAAAAAACTGGTCATCTTTTGAATCGATCCACGATACGATCCAATTTTTTACTTCTTCATAAGACCGGAAGTGCTGGTCAGCCAGGCCGTGTGCCATTAATCGAAACAAGTGATAGTCCAAGGAAGCAACGTCTGGAGAATACGGCGGGTGGGGTAGGACTTCCCATTTCAAAGTTTCGAAGTATGTCTTGACCACTTTCGCAACATGGGGTCGAGCATTGTCATGCTGTAAAATCACTTTATCATGTCTCTCGTTGTATTGCGGCCATTTGTCTTTCAATGCTCGGCTCAAACGCATTAATTGCGTTCGATAACGATCGCCTGTGATTGTTTCAGACGGTTTTAACAACTCATAATACACTACGCCAAGCTGGTCCCACCAAATACTGAGCATGACCTTGGAACCGTGAATATTCGGTTTGGCCGTCGACGTGAAAGCATGGCCGGGTTATCCCCATGATTTTCTGCGCTTGGGATTATCGTAGTGAACCCACTTTTCGTCCCCAGTCACAATGCGATGCAGAAATCCCTTCCGTCTTTGCCTTGCAAGCAGCTGTTGACAAACACACAAACGCCGTTCAACATCTCTCGGCTTCAACTCGTACGGCACCCAATTTCCTTGTTTCTGAATGATTTCCATGACTTTCAGGCGTTTTGAAATGGCTTGTTGCGTCACTCCCAATAATCCTGCTAATTTTTGTTGCGTTTGACACGAGTCTTGATCAAGTGATGCCTCCAACTCTGCATCTTCGAAAACCTTCTTTCTTCCACCGCCATGCTGGTCTTCGACGTTAAAATCGCCGTTCTTGAAGCGTTGAAACCACTCTCGGCACGTTCTTTTACTAATAGCGGCCTCACCATAGGTATTTGAGAGCATTCGATGAGCCTCAGTCGCAGATTTCTTTATATTAAAGCAGAAAATTAAAACCTCCCGCAAATGACGAGAATTTGGCTCGTAAGCTGACATGTTTAACTGAGAATAACTTTATGATGCAGACACAAATCGACTAATATTTCGATGGCGTTATGTTAACAAATACCTAAGCTTATTGTATGACATCTATGATCTATTTATTTCAACTACCACTTACCGCTACAGCCATCTATTGCAAAACGGCGGAAGCAAAGTTGTACACTCAATAATAAAACTGAAATATATCTTGTCAATAAAACAAGTGATATCACAGATAGTTAAATACGAACAGATACGAATACAATTCTACTTAAATACAAACATACAATGCATATAAATAAATAAATAAATTAACATAAATAAAATAACACAGAGACGCTACTGATTGAGTTCAAGGTAGTGTCTTTAGACCGCATTTTTAAACCTACCGAGAGACGAGATGTTTCGTATGTCAGTAGGCAAAGAGTTCCATAAATGCGCACCTTAAACTTAAAAAGAGCGCTTTCCAGTCTCAGTGCGCATCAGAGGAGATACGAGTTCCTTAGTTTTACCCCTAAGAGGTCCCCTGGGCACAAATCTATCGAAAAGACTCTCTAGATAGTCAGGAACGCACATGCGTATGATTTTGTACATAAGTACAGCCATAAAATAGTGTCTCTTTATATTAGTATGCAGCCAACCCAGAGAGTCCCGATGAAGAGAAACATGGTCGTTCCCCATTAGACCCTTCACGTATCGAACACAGGAATTTTGTAAAACTTGCAGTCGATTACGTTGTTCTTAAGAAGTATCCAGCAAGACCACCAAACAGTAGTCCAGGTAAGGAAATAGCAGCGTCTCAGCAAGTATCTTACGCAGCTCTTGGCAGGTATATTTCCAAAAGAAACGAAGATTATATAACACTCGATTAAATTTTTTCGTTAAATCATTAACATGGGGTTTCCATGATAATCTTAAGTCTAAAATCATCCCAAGGCAGGTTACAGTGTCGGAAAAGGGGATGCAGACGCTATCTCCAAGATCAATAAAGGTTAGCTTTTCACAAAGTTCGTTAACGAATCTTTGGCAACCAAAATAAATAGCCTTAGTTTTACTTGTATTGAGTCTTAAAGCGGCATCCACGGCCCAATCCCAAACTGCTTTAGCTGCCCGCCAAAGCTCCGATATCCCCCCATCAAGACAGTCTATAGAAGTTTAAATATATATTTGAAGGTCATCTGCATACAATATGTGCTGAATGCTTCTAGTGTCAAGTGCGTCACGTAAGTCGTTAATGTATTAACAGAACAAAAGGGGTCCGAAGACAGATCCCTGTGGCACATCAAGATTCGTACTCAGCCAGTCAGAGTTGCTAGCTGAGGTAGTGCTAACTGCTTGCCATCTACATAATAAATAAGAATTGAACCACTTAAGAGCTGCCCTAGAAATCCCCTTAAACTGCAATTTTTCAAGTAGTCGTGTCGGTAATATTGTATCGAAAGCCTTGCTGAAGTCGAATAGAAGAAGTAACGTCACCATTTTTTTGTCGATATCTAGTCTGATATCGTCAGTGAGTTTCAGTAAGACTGTTTGGATAGAATGAAATGGTCTGAAAACTGTCTGAAGAGGGTCAAAAATGCGATAAGTTGTCAGATGCCCCTGCAACTGTTCATATGCTAACTTCTCCAGAACCTTTAAAAGAAAGCACAAGATCGCAATCGGTCTAAAGTCCGATGCTAAAGAAGGGTATTTGCATTTTTTCAATGGAATAATTTGTGCTCTCTTCCAAGCCACCGGAAAAATACCTTTTGCAAAAGAGCAATTGAACAGCCGCACAAGACATTGTCCTATTATTGGTAGAGATTTGATTATAACCGACTGTGGAATACCATCAGCTCCCCGAGCCCGCGATGAAAAGTGAGAAATTGCAAGAATTACATCGTTCATTTTTTGGTGAAATCACTTTTATTGCTCAGTATAATCTCCCATAAGTTCAATACACTTGGTCCAACGGTCTTCCAACTTGTTTATCCCATCATGGAAGTGACTTTCTGCAAGGCCTGCAAAATACTCCTCTACGACGGCTATAACCTCTTCGTTTGATGAAAAATGCTTCCCACAAAGCAATTTCTTGAGGTGTGAAAACAGCCAAAAGTCAGAGAAAGCTCAATCAGGCGAATAAGGTGGATACTACAACAATTCGTACTTTAATTCGGTTATTTTAGTGCTGGTTTTTTGAACTGTGTGAGCGGGTGCATTGTCTTGATGGAAAATGATTTTTTTCTCGTGCAAACCGGGTCTTTTTTCACTAATTTTTTAATCCAATTAGTCTAAAAGGTTACAATAATATTCAGAATTTATTGTTTTGCCAGTTTGGAGATAATCCACCAACAAAATCCCTTTTGCATCCCAAGAAACTGACGCTAACACCTTCTTTGCCGATTTCTGGACACGAACTCGCTTCGGTGCCGAAGTGCATGGTTAACACCACTCTTTAACCTCTTGTTTTGATTCAGGGTCATGATGGTAGACCCAAGTCTCATCCATAGTGATGAATCGACGCAAAAAATCCTTTTTATCCTTTCGAAAACGCTCCAAATGTTGCTCAGAAAGTCGCATTCGAACGTGTTTTTGTTCCATTGTGAGCGAACGCGGCACCCATTGTGCACAGAGCTTTCTGAAACCCAAAACTTCATTTAAAATATGACTTACACTGCCTAATGAGATGTCTAGGGCCTCTGCTAAATCTCTCTCGGTTAATCGACGATTTTCCAAAACCATATCCTGTACTTGTCTGTGAATGCTGGTGTTGATGCACTTTTTGGACGTCCTGAGCGTAGATCGTCGTTGAGACTAAAAAGTTACTTACAAGAGAACCACCCCAACCCGACTCCACCGATTTTAATAATTTTTGGATATGTTGTAATACTCAAAAAAATATTCGACATGTGTTATTTTCTATCGGCTGACATCCACTTTTAAAGGGTGAAATCCACCCCTGAAAACCACCTCTAAAAATGGTTTTTTCAATATATCTCTGCATCTAATGAATATTTTTAAATAAAATTAACACTTAAATATTTCTTATAAGTAGGCGCTTCTACTAAAATAACTTTAACACCAAGGGGTTGCAACCCCTTTTTCTATAGGGGTCAAAGTTCTATTTTTTTTGCTATTTTGCGAATCAAAATCTGTTAAATAAGGTGGAGCGGGTTAAAAACTGCTTTTGTAATCAGAAAATAAGAAATAAAAATTGACATATTTCAGGGTTTTTTAAGAAAAAATTTTTTAGGCGTGTGTTACCCCTAAAAACTACCTCTACCGAATCACAAGCGCGCTGATCCTGGCCACAGTGTGTCTATTAATTATTTGTTCTGTTATACTTGTATGTAATACATCGTTCAATAAGTCCCGAGACTAACAACGAAAACAACATTTTTTTTCAAAAATCATTTTTATTCATCAATATAATCTCCTTTTAGAGTGATACAATTTTTCCAACGCCTTTCCAACATTTCTATACCATGTTTATAGAAGGATTTATCCTTTGCTTCAGAATAGGCTTCAGTTTCGGCAATGACCTCCTCAATCAAACCAAATTTTTTTCCCTGGAGCATTTTTTTGAGATCAGCAAAGAGCCAGTAGTCGCTGGGGGCTAAATCTGGCAAATACAGGAGGTGGGGAAGTAAATCAAAGCCCAATTCGTTCAATTTTGCCATTGTTTTCATGGACTTGTGGCATGGTGCATTGTCTTGGTGAAAAAGGATTTTTTTCTTCTTCATGTGCGGTCGTTTTGCTGCAATCTCCTCCTTCAAACGTACCAACAAGTCAATATAATAATCACTGTTGATCGCTTTCCCTTTTTCCAGGTAGTCAATGAAAATTACGCCATGTGTATCCCAAAAAACAGACGCCATGACTTTGCCAGCAGACTGCTGCGTTTTTGGACGCTTTGGGCGGCTTTCGCCAGCCATGCGCCACTCAGATGATTGCCGATTCAACTCCGGAGTGAAATGATGTATCCATGTTTTATCCATAGTCACGTATCGACGCAGAAAATCCTTTTTATTGCGAGAAAATAGCGATAAACAGCTCTCTGAATCGTCGACTCGTTGCTGTTTTTGTTCCACTGAAAGCAATCGCGGCACCCACTTGGAAAAAACCTTTTTCATGCTCAATTTTTCATGAAGGATTGTAAATACGCTTCCAGATGATATCTGTGTGATTTCTGCAATCTCACGGACCTTCACTTTGCGATTTTTATTACATATTTTAACACTTCACTCACATTTTCCTGTGTAACGGCTTCCAATGGCCTACTCGAACGTTCCGCATCGTTTGTGTCGTACGACCACGTTTAAACTCAGCATACCAACGACAAATCGTTGGTTTGGATGGAGAGGAGTCCGGGTAATGTTTATCAAGCCATTGCTGGGCTTCTACTGTGTTTTTACCCTTTAAACAATGTTTTATCAACACGCGAAACTTGCTTTTTTCCATTTTTCAAACAAATTACAAAGTGACTTTACTCTAACCTCGATAACTCTGCTGTCTGTGATCCGATCGACGTGAAATTTTTACACGTTTCATGTAAAGGTTCGAACTCTATGGATACGTGGCTAGTTTGGTACTACTAGCACCATCTCTTTGTTAGTCTCGGGACTTATTGAACGATGTGTTACCATATGACAAGCGAAATACGAGGTCTGGCTATTAAATAACGAGACTGCGCGCCTAGAGGGCGCCATAGAGGGGTGGGGAAAATAACGAGTAGTGCGTTTGGTATCTAGATATCTTGTCTATGCACGTACCGAAACCCGTTTTTGTCACTATTATTGTATTTGTGCAGTAGCGGTTTGAAACGAACGTGTTTTTTTCTCGTGCCGAAAACCATGTGTGACGAAAAACAGGAGCAACGTATCAATCTCAAATTTCTCGTTAAATTGAAAAAAACTCCGACTGAGTGCTGTAAATTGTTGCAAGAGGCCTATGGGGACAATTCTCTATCTCGTGCACGTGTTTTTGAGTGGTGTAAGCGCTTCAGTGAGGGCCGAGTGAGCACTGAAGATGACCAACGCCCAGGTCGCCCTGTCGCTGTTTCAACTCCGAAAACAGTGACCAAAATCAACCAAATTGTGCGTGCAGATCGTCGAATGAGCATCCGGATGATTGCCGAGGCTGTGAACGCCGATAAAGAAACAGTTAGACAAATTTTTCACGAGGAATCACACATGACAAAAGTCTGTGCGAAGTTGGTGCCAAAAAACCCGACTCCTGACCAAAAGCTCTTGCGTCAACAGGTCTGCTCAGATTTCCTTGAAAGGTTAAAAAAAGATTCCGGACTGATAAAAAACATTATTACTTGCGACGAAACGTGGATTTTTTAATACGATGTTGAAACAAAGCGGCAATCGATGCACTGGAAGACGCCTGAATCGCCCAGAATCAAAAAAGCAAGGATATCCAAATCAAAAATCAAGGCAACGTTGATCATTTTTTTCGACATTAACGGTATCGTAATGACTGAATGGGTTCCAGAGGGTCAGACTGTCAACCAGACTTACTATTTGTCAGTTTTGGCAACACTGCGAGAACGAGTTCGTAAGAAACGGCCCGAGTTGTGGAAGAACAACTCGTGGATTTTGCACCAGGACAACGCACCTGTCCATAACGCGCTATCTGTAAAACAGTATTCGGCCGGTAAGCGCACTCCAGTGCTCGAACACGCGCCGTACTCGCCAGATTTGGCACCGTGCAACTTCTTTTTGTTTCCGAAGATAAAATCTGCTTTGAAAGGGACCCGATTTGAGTTGATGGAAGCGGTAAAGCAAAAAACGGCAGAGCTTCTAAAGGCCCTCACCAAAGAAGACTTCCAGCACTGCTTCGATCAATGGAAAAAACGTATAGAAAGGTGTGTGGCGAGGGAAGGGGAGTATATTGAAGGGGAGAATTCGAATGTAGAATGATATTTATAATAAAACCCTTTTTCGTAACCATTCTCGTTATTTAATAGCCAGACCTCGTATATTAGATAACTAAGCTACGCCTAACCTCTAACCCCTAACCTTGAAGACCCAAAAAACCACCCCTATTAAACCACAAGCAGGTCAACCCACGTAACCCTGGCCACAGCATGTTTATCTATTATTTTTTTAACTAAATATATCCTACATCACAAGCGGGCTATGTCCACAGAAATCCGACCCTTGACCCCTAACCTGCCTAACCCCAAAAAACCTCCCCTACCAAACCACAAGCAGGCTAACCCAACTAATCCCTGCCACAGCATGTTTATTAATTATTTTTTCTGTTATTAAATATATCCTATATTACAAGCGAACTATATTAGCAAACCAAGCTACTCCTAACCGCTAACCATTCAAAATCCAAAAAAGTACCCCTATCAAACCACAAGCAAGCTAATTCATCTTAACCTGGCCCCAGCGTGTTTTTTAATGATTTTTTTTTTTTAAATAAATATGTCCTACATAAAAAGCAATTTATGACAGCAAACCATTGTACCCTTAACCCAATAAATCCCTAAAGAACACCCTTACCAACCCACGAGCAGGTTACTGCCCTCAACCCAGACCACAGCGGCGTCTATCGCTTATTTCTTCTTTAAATAATTGTCAAATCAAAACCTGGTATGAAAAAAGTCACGTCTAAAAATAAGTATCTAATGTAATACATTGTCTTATTATTTCCAAATGAACTTTATTAAAAGTCATTCTTATAAAAGACTATATTTTTGACTTATATGTAAATTAAAATGTATCATTTGACATAGTTTTCTCAGAAATGATAATCTTCAAAGAAGTGCTTAAAACATATTGACTTTTTACACCAACCACATCGCATTTTTGCAACATTCTTACATCCTTCTACTTTGCAGTTGACATTACAAGATTCTCTAAAACTAAAATCAACAGGATTATAAGTTTTATCAGATTTTTGAACTTTTATACTAGGAATATTTAAAAATATCCGTATATCTCGGTGAAGGAAACTGGTTATGTACCAGCGATCGTAATGTTATAATGTTATTTCTTACATGTAAATTTAAGTCATAATCCATCAGCATTACTTAATCTGAAAATTGCCTCACGAAATCCTTCTGAACCCTAAAACCATATACATCAAGAGGTTGGATCTTTTCTGACGTTTCAGTGGAAATTTTTTTAATGTTAACAATTTTATTCGTTGGCATCGTTTTCTATATAACTCTATTACAATGTCCACTTCAAGAATCAAGTAAAAGAATAGATTGAGGACCAACATTTTGATAAAATACTTCTTTTAACCAAATTTTGAAGTGCTCTGAAATAAATAAAATGTTGCTATAGAATACTTTTTTATATTATTGCATGATTATACATAAAAATAATGTTACCTGTAGTTAATTTTCTAGATTTTGATGCTTCCACATGCACATTATTTTGTTTCATCGAAGTTGATTGTACTATAGGACCAAATTCACCAGTTTTTTCTTTTAATACTAAAAAAAGTGGTGACAGAAGTTTCCCTGTAGCTGATATAGTTAGTTGAATTGTGTAACTGTACGTTGTCGATGAAACTGACTGTACCAAACATTTTACTTGTTTTTCTCCTTCTATCGCTAATGTCCTTCCTGAAACCACTCTGATCTGAATTATAAATATTTGCTATTCCGATTCTTGGTATACACGATTTAACGTCAGCAACAAAAGCTTCAGCACTAGCTTTAAGCTCTGAAGCACCTTCTAATGTTTTTTTAGTAATAAATTTATTTGTTTTTCTGGACACAATTCTATGAGCTTTTTTAAACTTAGTGACGTGGTGTTTTTGCACCAGTCACATGAGGAGGCCAAAGCATAGCTTGTGCGCCTCCTCGTAGCTGAAATATCCCCTTTTACAATCTTGGCAGTCTCGCAGGACTGCCACGCTGACCCTAACTAACAGCCACGCAGGGCTGTGCATACCTTACCTTCCCTTAGGTACAGGGGCTTCGAGCTTAATCACAGGCTCTAGTGAGGAGCTAGTCTCAGGAGCCCCTGGGTAGTCGAGGCAGTGCTCGCATACACTGCAGCAGGGTTCCTCTCCAAGTTCCTTCCTCTCCAAGCTTCTTCCTCTCCAAGCTCCTTCCTGCCCTTGTAATGGTCAACGTACCTGCAACCTTCCAGACAGTAATTAGACAAGAAAGGAAATAATAATAGCAGCTGTACCTTGGAAGAGAAGTACAAGCTGCCCCACAACATCATAGGAAAGTGGAAGAGGAGGTTAGAAGGCAGGCAAAACACATGAGCACAGCATTTAAGTGCAAGTAATTACGCACCTAGAGGTGTCTAATAGTGTTGCCTCGCTACCGCTGCAAGCAGGTTCTCGCTGTCCCCGACACCGCTGCTTCGCTTTCTCCACAGCTCATCGTTCGATCAGCAGCCGTTGATCCACCGAACTGCCGCACCTGAAAAAGAAAAAGAGGAAGCAAATTAGTCGACACCTACCAGCTATGGAACGCGTCGACTTACCTTGACTCTCTGTACACCTGAGGTAGATTCTCGCCGCTCCAAGGAAGAAACAACAACACTGGCACTCGCGAGCGGATAACTTAAACGCGCGCTGCTGGCAAGCAGTAATATTAACTGCCGACAGCGCTAAGCGCGCGGTGGCTGCGTCGCGTAGCGTACTTTACACGTACGTTGCGCCGGCGCAGAACGATGATCTAAAATCCGCGCTCGCGAGAGTGCCACGCAAGAGCTTCTCGTTCACTCCGTTCGGGTCCGTTTTAGCGAAAAGTCACAATTAGCGAGCAGTCGACACTCCGTTCGGGATAATCGTAGGCAGCAGTCGTGAATTAAGAATTTGTTTTTCGTAAACTATACGAACGAGCGCGCGGGAGAAAACCGTGTAGTAGTCCGAAGCGTGGAAGAATATCTGGTAAGTGCACCAAGGTGCAGCAGCTGTTACCAGGAGGCATCCCTGCAACGAATCGTCCCCGTATCCTTCCCGGCTGAGTGCGTGCGACCGCGTCGCGTGTTACGCGCCATTTTCGGTCGTTGTTGGAAGCTGTACGCCCGCGACCGCTCTAACCGTAAGTTAGCCGCGCAACGAATTTGCCGTGCAAGAAACCGCGCTACACGAGTGTAGCTGGCGCCCTGGGCTCGCGTAAAAACGCGATAAATTGTTGTATTTTATAATTTTAGTTTAAATAAACGTATTTGTTCGTGTGCTCATTTTAATCGATAGTTTTACCTTGCACTAGCAGGCAACCCGCCCACTTCCCGCTTACATTTCTACGCCACCCTGATCCCCAGTGGCGTTACAACTTTAATACCCAATTCGCAGAAGCCTTGAATCTTACATCTTCTAACAATAAGCAGAGTTCTTTTTGTGCTTGTAACGCCTATTTACGTATATTCTTGTCATGCACTATCGAACCAGTTTTAAGACCCTCTTTGAAATTGTCTAATGTATACTGGCAGATTCGGGCAATTTTTTCTTGATAAGTACCACCTTTATTTATTGTCTTGGCCCAACGTTTAAGTTTACTTACTGATGAAACTTTTAAATCCATTACTTCCAGTTTCTAATTTTAAATTTTTTTTTTTTTTCCGCTTCTCCAATATTCTCCGGCATTATTTTTATATTCAGATAATACTTCTTCAACATCATTTGTACAATGATTCGTTGGTGCAAATTCTGGATCAGGAAAGTGATGTTGTATTTCATCTTCGACTATTTAAGCATCACTATCTTTAGATTCTTCATGGAAATCCAACGTTTCTTTAACAATCATGTCCACATCATTGAACTCGTGAGCTGCATCTATTAATATTTGTTTCAACTTCTCTGATAATTTAATTTCTTTGAAATTAATCTCACTGCTTGGTATTTGTAAGTTTTGAAAATATGCGAATAATAAATTCAATACGTTTAAAGCATTAATCTTCATAATTAAATCTAAAATAAAAGCACTAAATAAATATTTTTTTCGCAGTTGTAAAGTATTAATAAAAAAAACCTAGTCTAATACATATTTTGTTTTACAAATCAAAACATGTGATTAAAATTATACGTGAAAAGTGACATAAATACTTACGTAGTAATTAAAAAATTTTCTTCTTATTTTTATTTATAATATTCTTGTGCTAAGAAAATTTCATACAAAAATACAAGTAAATGTGTTTATACATCCAGCACAATAAATAATTCACTTTAGTTGAACTGCTATTATTTATCAAATGCAAGCCGGATGTTATCCCCAATGATGTTTACACAAGAAATTATCTTCCTCGAAACATGGATTCGATAAAAATGCATATAACGTATGCTTTGAAAACATTATAACTTTCTCAAAAGAGCAATGATGATAGTAGTTATCTAATCAAACTTTGTTATAAATTATTCTTTAAACAAAAAATAACAGAACAATACATTATATTACGAGGTCTGGCTATTAAATAACGAGACTGCGCGCCTAGAGGGCGCTGTAGAGAGGTGGGGAGAAAAACGAGTAGTGCGTTGGGTATCTACAGTCTGTCAAGTAAGAGCGTGGTCGTGTTAATTTATAAAAAAATTTATTTGATGAAACTTTCATATTTATATATACATTGTTTCTCCGAAAATACATAATATTGTCGAAAGCGAACTATACACTGCTCTGTACATTTTACCGATTTATAAGCACTCTATATAATCGTCAAAAGTAATCGTAGTTTACACGACATTAGTTTTCACAACTTTCACACTTTTACTTTTCTTATTTAATTTTTTACATCAACTCTCTTCTTAAAAATTTTACTTCCTAAACCTACAAGTTCAATCCTAATACGTCCACTGCGCTCATCCTGTATTAAACCGACTAGTTTCTTATTTACATGCGGCATTCCAAAAACATTATCTGATTAATAGTCTGAGGAATCGAAAAACTGAATATCACGTTACATAACTTGATAAATATCCATATTATTAGGACCTTGAATAAGTTCTCGATGTTTCTTTGAAGATGGCAGTAGCAGTACTTCGTGCATGGAACATCGAGAGGTGACGTACTTGCAAGAAAGTACTTTATCTAACCTTAAATTTCAGTGTATGATAGTTAACTTTAGTGTAAACAAAGTAACAAAGAAGCACACAGGATTCTTACGGTGACAAGGCTTTGTTCAATACGACATGCAGAGACTGGTTTCGATGTTTCAAAAATAATGATTTTGAACTTGAGGATAAAGAAAGTTCTGGCGCACCGAGAAAATTTGAAGACAAAGAATTGGACCAATTGCTTGATGCCCAGACCGATGCCAGATCCTAGCAGAATTGGAAAAATATTACAAGTAGATGAGTCACCAGTTTCAAAACGTTTGAAAGTGTTAGGAATGATCCAGAAGCAAGGACATTGGGTGCCGTATGGATTGAAACCGAGAACGTCGAATGGCGTTTTCTCACGTGTGAACTACTGCTTCAACAACAGAAAAGAAAAAGTTTTTTGCATCGTATCATAACTGGCGATGAAAAGTAAATATACTACGATTATCCAAAGCGTAAAAAATCGTGGAGTAAACCCGGCCATGCATCAACATTAAACGCAAAACCAAATGTCCATGGTTCAAAGCTTCTTCTCAGCATTTGGTGGGATCAGCAGGATGTTATTTATTGTGAGTTGTTCAAACCGAATGAGACTATCACGGTAGTTCGCTGTCGTCTTTAATTGATGCGTTTGAGTCGAGCCCTGCCCGTTGTACGTTCAGAGACACGACAAAGTGATTTTGTTACATGACAACGCTCGGCCTCATGCTGCAAAACTAATGGAAACCTACCTGGAAACGCTTCAATCGGGAGTTCTACCACGCCCGCTGTATTCGCCTGACATAGCCTCTTTCGATTTTTACCTATTTCGTTCGATGACTCATGGTCTGGCTAAGCAGCGCTTCCATTCTTACAAAGATACTAAAAAATGGGTCGATTCTTGGATAGCTTCAAAAGACATATCATTTTTCCGACTTGGAATTCATATACTGCCAAAAAAGATGGGAGAAAATGGTCTCTAGTGATGGGCAATACTTTGAGTAAAATGTTTTTGTGCCTTATATTTAAAATAAGGCTTTTATTTTGTAAAAAACAGCGAAAACATATTCAAGGTCCTAATACAAATTCCATATATTAACCGTTTGAGTGCAGCGAAGCGCTATTGCGCTTCGCTTGTTCATCAGGAAAATTCTTCCGCACTTAAACAGTTAAAGCATAAAATCCCAAGCCAAATCTAGGCTATATAGCTCCAAAGTAACTATTGGATTTGGAACAAATACAAAAAAAAGGTATTTCTATTTTTTTCTTGTCATTTGAAAATGTTTATGAAAAATTATTTAAACAAATTATGAAAAAGTTTTTTATTTCGATATGACGCTTTTTAGTCAAAGTTCAAATTGTTAGTGTAAAAACGTTATAAACAATTGTGGCACGTGAGTATCACATTGAAAAATTTTCTCTTATACAGCAAACTTAACCGCAGAAGATAAACTTTGTTTTATCGAAAGAAAATGAGATAAGAATTGGAGTACGTGAAAAATGTGATATACCAAGGTGCCCTATGAAAACTTTTGCTTATTACACAAAATGCAAAATGAACTTGTGCAGAAGTTATAAGAAAGATCATGCATAATTTATCGATGACATAATGCATTATATCGATTTTACACTAACAGTTGGAGCTTTGACTAAAAAACATCATATCGGTTTTTTTGATGATTTTTCCCGTAGAATCGATTTCCGCTTTCAGTTTTTCAAAACAACAAGCTTTATAGTAATTTTTCAAATAATTTTTTTATAAACAATGCAAATAACGAGATAAAAAAGAGTACTTTTTTTTAGTTTATCCCAAAACCAATAGTTAATTTGCCAGTATAAAGTAACTTGCGATTTTCACCAAATTGTTTTACATTATAATCATAATAAAAGTTATACACCAGAGTCTTAGCTATATATAATATACAGATACCTGCATAGATTGGTTTTTCTCATATAAACATCAATTTGCCTTAGCTCTATAGCCATTAGATTTTCATCTACACAGTGTGTCCCATGGAAAGCGGAACTTTTTCAAAATAAAGACAAAAACTCAATATTCCGGTAAATCTCATTTATTTTATTCAAAATAGTCTCCTTCCGCATCAATACAACGTTTTGCACGATCAATTAACATATCGAATGAGTTTTTGACATCATTTTTATCCATCGACTTTAGTATGTCGGTCATCGCTCTTTGGATGGCCTCTACGTCGGCATAACGTTTTTCTTTCATAGGCAAGTGAAATTTGGAGAACAAGTAGAAGTCGGACGGAGCCAAATCCGGCGAGTACGGTGAATGGTTGATAGTTAAAATGGAATTTTTGATCAAAAAATCCGTGATCGAGTTCGATCGATAAGACGGGGCATTATCATGCAAAAAACGCCAGCTCCCTTTTTCACGGTATTGTGGCCGCACACGACGAATACGACTGAGCAAACGCTTCATAACACCAAGATAAAACACAGCAGTAATCGTTTGACCAGGTGAAACGAATTCACGATGAAAAATACCCTCCAAATCGTAGAAACAAATTAACATTGTCTTCACTTTTGACTTTTCAAGACGACTTTTTTTCGGATTGGGCTCGGTTGGGTGCTTCCATTCAGCACTTTGACGCTTGGTTTTGGAATCATATTGAAAACACCATGTCTCGTCACCAGTCACAATTGAATATTTCAAGTTTGGGTTCTTTTTTGACTCTTTAATCAAATCCTTACAATGTTGAATTCGGAGCAATTTCTCTTAGTCGGTCAATTTGTGTGGAACAAAGCGTGCACACACCTTCCGTAGATTCAAATGCGATGAATTGAATTTTTGGACATATGCAATTCCATTTTCATGTATCGCAATGAAGATTTTGGCTCATTTTTTATAAATTCACGCACTTTTTCAATGTTACTTTAAGTAACCACGGTATTCGAAGGAACTGGATGTTCGTCGTCCTGAATATCTTCACGACCTTCCTGGAACCGCTTATACCACTCATACACTCTGGTACGGGATAGACAATTATCGCCATAAACTTGCTTCAGCAAATTATGCGTCTCAGTTAAGGATTTACCGAGTTTAAAACAGAACTTAATATTTGCTCTTTGTTCGAAGTTCATTTTTCGACCGATGCCACAAACACACTGTCACTTTGAGCGCGATATTTTGGTTTCCATTAAACTAAATGTCATACAATTTTAATAGGATGTCAGTTAAGAATGGACCTTTCCATTGCTAACATCCACCAATAGGTGGCGCCAATATAAATCGATGTTTTGAAAAAGTTCCGTTTTCCATGGAACACTCTGTGTATAATTAATGGACTATAAAAATTAGGTTGAGATATTAGAGCTTTAGCACTAAAACAACCTTGCCACTTTGAGGCGAGTTTAAAATCGACACGTTTTCTTATATTTTTCATTGTTTTAATAAATACTGCACTATTTGTCAATTTATAAAAATTCTTTTTAAACTCCTTCTAGCCTAATTTGGTTGCCAAAATACTGTAAGTATCTATTCCAGTTATATTTAACTTTTTTCTTTGACACTTGGCTAGACACTAGTCGAGAGAGATCGTTAATTAAAGCATAATGTTATATTATTAAACTATCTCCTTCTTCATTGTCTTTCTCTTTCTCCTCCTCGTCATCCATATAGTAATTTTGTATTGGAAGTGTAATAAGTTAAGTTATGGAATAAACGAGTGGAATAAGTTCTCGCCGTTTTTTTGTGAAAATAAGTTCTTTATTTAAAAAGAATAATAAAAAAACAAGTCAATTAAAGAATTGACAATCGCTGGAGATTACTTTTTTAATCTTTCTAGCAGCATTTGAATTCTACGTCAAAGAAACAACACTTCTTTTGCGGCTATCTACGAATCGATCCATTTTTTCATTTCTTTATACGAAGTGAAGTGCTGCTCAGCCAGGCCGTTAGTCATCGATCGAAATAAATAGTAATCAGAAGGTGCAATGTCTGGAGAGTATGGCTGGTTGGGTAAGACTTCCCATTTCAGCGTTTTCAGGTATGATTTGACCGGTGACGCGACATGTGGCCAAGTGTTATCATGCAGCAAAATCAACTTATCGTGTCTTTGCTTATATAGCGGCCGTTTTTTTTTTTTTCAATGCTCGGCTCAAACGCATCAATTGTTGTCGATAGAGATCTCCTGAAATGGTTTGTTTGGGTTAAAGCAGCTTGTGATACACTACCTCCAGCTGATCTCACCAAATGCACAGCATAAGCTTGGAACCGTGGATATTTCGCTTTGGCGTTGATGCTACTGCTTCGCCGGGCTTAACCCACGATTTTTCACGCTTGGGATTACTGTAGTATATCCACTTTTTTATCCGGGTTCTGGAGGTATTAATTTAAGTTTGTTTGGATTAGAAACAATCAATAAAGATGAAAAGATTGTTTTTCCTATGTGGAAAAATGGGCAGCTGATAAAAAAATAACATTAATAATGTTCGATTTTATAAGCAATCTTGCTATTTGGACGATAAACACAAGCTTCCATATTCATATTAAAAATATACACAAAGAAGCCATAGAAGAAGCGGCGGAACAGTTTCTGTCTACAATGGCGACTCGACCGTAACAATCTAATGAAGACGACTAAACCCTAACTACTCACAAGACAACTAGACGCTAAATACTGTACAGCACGGAGAGAGTCCTTCTTTTCCGTCTAGTTCGCCGATATTTCGTTTTTTCATGGCAGCGCGCGCGTTGCAGCAAGGCCCGCTTAACTATTAGGTTGCTGCAGATGAAATGGCTGATTTAGCAATGACATAAAGTTGGCTGCAATTTTAGTGTATTATGTTGGCACAAGGCGGCGCAAATGATATGACATATTGAAGTATAAATACTGCTACCTTGGTTTATGGAGTCATTTCTGTTTTGCACTTCATAGTGATCGTAAAAACCAAAAGAGAAAGTGAACATGGAAGTGAATCAAAAACGACTACTTTTACTATACGAATTTAAATTAGAGCACAACGCAACGGAAGCAAAGAGAAATATTAACAGCGCATTTGGGTCTGATACAGTTAGCGAACGAACCACTCGGCGGTGGTTCGAAAAATTTCGATCCGGAGATATGGACCTTGGAAATGAGCCACATGGACACCTAGGACCACCGATCGATAACGGCGAGCTGCGTGCATTAGTAAAGTCTGACCCCCGCCAAACTATGAGGGATCTTGCCAAGAAATTAGGCGTTCACAATTCGACAGTTTGCCGCCACTTGCAACAACTTGGAAAAGTGAAAAAGCTTGACAAATGGGTTCCGCATGATCTTACCGAGCAAAACATGACGTGTCAAATAGAGATTTCAAGTTCTCTTCTCTCCCGCAACAAAAAGGAACCGTTTTTGCGTCGAATTGTGACCTGCGATGAAAAGTGGATTTTATACGATAATCGGCCGATCGGCCCAATAGCTAGATGCCGATGAAGCGCCAAGACACATGCCGAAACCAAGCCTTCATCCAAAGAAAATAATGGTAACTGTTTGGTGGCCTGTAGCTGGAGTTATTCACTATTCGTTCCTGCAACCTGGCGAAACCATCAATGCTGAGAAATACTGTGCTCAACTGGATGAAATGCATTAGAAATTGATAGTCCAACGACCTAGGCTTGTCAACAGGGATGGAGTGATACTGCTTCATGATAACGCACGACCTCATGTATCGAGAACAACGGTCCAAAAATTGAACGAGTTGTGCTATGAGACTTTTCCTCACCCTCCATATTCACCAGACCTCTCACCAATAGATTAACATTTCTTTAAACATTTGGATCACTTTTTGACAGGAAAAAGATTTAATAATGAAGCTGCTGTCAAAAATGCCTTCAAGGAGTTTCTTCGAACCAGAAACTCGAACTTCTAAAAAACTGTAATAAATGCACTTGTGTCTCGTTAGGAAAAGTGTGTTGCATCTATTGGTACCTATTTTGATTAAATAAATTATCTTTATAAAAAGTTACAACTGTTTAAAAATTTATTACTAAATCGGCCATTTCATCTGCAGCAACCTAATACAACGCCGTCGATGTAAGTGCCGTACGCACCGCTATTCTCTTTTGTCAAATCTTCCATCTTTGTTTAACTTAAAGCTGTCGCTCAATGTAACTCAAACTTTAATAAGGTATTGCTCAAAATCTGTAACTTGTGCAGTCGGCAGCTTTTCCTTGAATAATCTTCTGCACTCTAGTTATAATACAAGGTAACATTTTGGATCAGCACGTGCTTTGTTAATATAATATTAGATGTACAACTAAGTTCCCGCTGTTTGTCAATAGATGGCTCTAACAGTCAGTGATTGACGATTTCGACATCCAAAACGTCATGAAGCAAGCTTAAACATATGGTAAACGAATCACCTTGACACATTTTGTTTGGGCGTCATATATTTTTGGTTGTGTGGAAATGTCTCATTTTGAACTAAATAATCGTCATTTGCGGAATGTGTTGCTTTTCTTCTTTCATTCGAAGAAAACGGCAGCTGAAGCACATCGAGAGCTCCAAAACGTTTACGGAGATGCTGCTCTAAGTGAAACAATGTGCCATGATTGGTTCCATCGCTTCAAATAAGATGATTTTGATATTGACGATTGTCCGCGTGAAGGAAGACCAAAAACCTTCGAAGACGCTGAATTGGAAGCACTGCTGGACAAGGATTCATGCCCAACGAAAAATAAGCTTGCTTTAGTATTAGGAGTTATCCGCCAAGCCATTTTTAAACAATTGCATGCGTTAGGAATGATTCAAAAGCAGGTAATTTAAGTTTCTTATGATTTAAAGCCAAGGGACATTAAGCGTCGTTATTTCGCCTGTGAATAACTGTCGCTCTAGCGACAAAAAAGGAAGGGTATTCTTATTCGCATTGTAACAGATGATGAAAAATGGATTCATTACAGCAACCCGAAGAGACAAAAGTCATGGGGCTACCCGGTCATGCTTCTACGTCGTCGACTTGACCCAATACTCACGCTGCGAAGGTTACGCTGTGTATTTGGTGGGACCAGGTCGGTATTATTTATTATGAACGGTTGAAACCAAATGAAACCATCATTGGACAACGGTATCGAATTTATTTGATGCGATTAAGCTAAGCATTACGCGAAAAACGACCACAATACTACTGCATGACAGAGATTAGCCTCAAGTTGCCGGACCCGTTAAAACGTATTAAAAAACGCTCGAATGGGAAGTGTTATCCCACCGGCCAGATTTCCCAGATATTGCGCCGTCCTATTATCACTTGTTCCGTTCGATGGCACATAATCTGGCTGATCAACAATTTTGCTCAAACGAAGATATCAAAAATTGACTTGATTTGTGGATAGCTTCAAAAGACGAACACTTTTACCGTAACGGTATTCGAGTTCAGCCAGAAAGATAGGAATAAGTTGTAGCTAGCGACGGGAAATACTTCGAATGATTCATTTGTAACTATTTTTACAATGAAGTTACATTTTCATAAAAAAAAGAAACAGCAAGAACTTAGTTATACACCTTATATCTTATTAGCAAAAGCGTATCACTCTGACCTTCACCAGCTGTCTTTCCTCCAATAAGCCAAGTGAGCAGTTTTTGGAGCTACACCATAATTTTTCCAACAGCTATTTATCTATTAGAGATTATTCTTCATAAGTGTCTTGAGTTCATCAGATATTAGTACACCTTTAAACTATAGCTAAAGTATCTTTAATCTATAGAATTGCACTTTTTGGGCTACTCGATGTCTGCTTGAGCTGAATGACTCAAGCAGCTTCGTTATAATGGATATTAGAGCTTAAGAGAAGGATAGAATATATTAGAATCACTTGAGCGAACAGGAAGTAGTACAAGGGCAGTTCAATAAGTACCCGTGTTAGAAATGAAGACACCATTTTTTCAAAAAATTTTTTTTTATTTTTCAACATAGTCCCTTTTTAGAAAGATACACTTCTCCCAACGTTCCTGCCATTTTTTTAACCCCTCCAAAAAATAGAATTTGTCGAACTCACCAAAATATGCCTCTGTCTCGGCGATGACTTCCTCGTTTGAGCTAAATTTTTTCCCACAAGCCATTTATTCATGTTAAGGAACAAGAAAAAGTCGCAGGGAGCCAGATCGGGTAAATACGGGGGGTGCGGCAGCAATTCATAACACAATTCTTACAGTTTAGCGGCGACAACTCCGGATGAATATGCTGGTGCGTTATCATGGTGAAACAGCACCTTCTTTTTCGCCAAATGCGGCCGTGTCTCATTTAATTTTTTGTCAAAGCGGTCCAATAACTCACTGTAGTACTATCCAGTGATCGTTCTTCCTTTTTCTAAAAAAATCCACGAGGATGACGCCGTTCCCATCCCAAAAAATCGTCGCCATGACCTTTCCGGCCGATGGGACCGTCTTCGCCTTCTTTAGGGCAGATTCACTGGGAGAAATCCATTGTTTTGATTGTTGCTTGGTTTCTGGTGTGTAATGATGAATCCAGATTTCATCAACCGTGACAACTTGACGCAAAAACTCCTTCGGATCTCGCTTAAATTGCTCCAAACACTGCTATGAAGTTAACAGCCGCATCCGCTAGTTGCCCACCGTGAGCAATCGCGGCACCCATCGAGCCGACAATTTTTTCATCGCCAACTTATCATGCAAAATATTAATTGCCGTTCCGGTCGACACACTTACGGCCTCTGCTACTTCGCGCACTTTCGTTCGACGATCAGCGAGAATCATGCCGTAGACTTTTTGAATGATTTCCTCGGTAACCACGTTTGCCGGGCGTCCTGGTCGCTCCTCATCAAAAACGAATGTTCGCCCACGTTTAAATTCGTTGAACCAATATCTATCTGTGATCATAGATAGCGAAGTGTCCCCATAAACAGCATCTAACTTTGCTTTTATCTCCCCGCATTTTTTTCCATCCAAAAACAAAAAGCGAATTACCGAACGATACTGCTCTTTTTCCATCTTAGCAAAAATAACGAAACATGTCTTACTCGAATGGCTGCTAAATCCAAACTAACCTATCAATCAGTCTGAAATTTGTTTTACCGTCGTTTGATAGATGGCAGCACACGATGATAATACCAGCTTCCCTCAAGAACGTCCTCTGTCGTCAAACACGGGTACTTATTAAACCGCCTTTGTATAGTGGATGTGCTTTTAATTTTGATGCTATGTTATCTAATTATTTTCTTAAAAAATGGTTTTGCGTTGTGGCTTTGACAATCACGTTCTTTTGTCATGTATCATTTTTGTTAATTATTAAAGAATGCTGCCAACGACAAATAATTTGTTTATCAAAAATATAATGTTTCGATTCAAAAAATTAAATGCACCTGACAATTAGGCTGCATAAGCAAAAACTGTCGTCATTAACAAGTTCATTTAGTCTCCAAGAATTAAAAGCATCTAAAAATTCTTAGAATTTCACAATTTGTCACAAAACGATGCAAAATTTTTCGTGATAACGCGAAATAAAATGAAATTTCCATTTGGAATAGAGAAAATGAGCGAAGCCGCATGGAAAGAGGCTGTTGAGAGAGGATGCTAAGAATGGCGTTACGCAGGGCGAAGGGACCTAGGATAAGAGGATCGCATTACCGACTAGATTATTAACCGCATTACCGTCTTGAACCTTCTCACTTGCACAGGTGTGCTCTTGGGAGTGATGGTGATGAGGAAGAGAGGTTAAAAACCTTACTAGTTTACCTACTTTTAAAATGTTTCGTCTACCTATTTGTCGATCTATTTTTATTTTTACTCTAGCAAAGCAAGAGTACTTCAGATAGTATAACATATATTTTTAAGTACACAAAAATGTGTAGAATTTAAAAAATTTTAATAAATATTATAAAACTCAAATTATAATTATCAAACTCTGAGAAGCATTTTGATTAATCTACACCTCCATTTCCCTGTAATAGTTTGTCTATATTATTTGTATGCACATTTTTTCTTAGCGGATTTTTTTTTTAATGATTCAGCTAACTCAACCAATGTATACTTTTTCAAAAATTTTTCTTTTAACTTGTTTTTAATACCTTCAGTATACAATTCCATCTAATTTAGCATGGTTCAGTGTGGACTCAAGTTTTTGACAAGATCATTAATAATAAGATCGACTCTGAGGCCCGTACTCACTTCATAGCATCAGCATGTTCGCTCTTTTCATGACTACAGCAGAGTCAGGCAAGATTTGTCCTCGCAACTCTTCTCTAGTAATTTTAAAACGCGCATCTCCAAAAATCGTAACTATATGGAGGACGGAGAAAGTTCGTAGTCGTCATTCAATTTGTGGTTAAAAGGTGGAACTAACAACTAACCAAAGAAAAAATTAATTAGCTCTTTTCAAAGCTAACTGACTACATAATATAGCAAATCCACGTTCGCCAGATATTAGTAACTTTAAAAATAACTTCATTTAAGATAATTTCATTTCAACTATTAAAAATCTTAAATAAACAAGATATTGATGTATCTTCACCTTACGGTCAAAACATAGAATATCTTTTGATAAAATATAGAGAGATTCATATAATCTAGTGGTGACAGATTCCGCCAATTTTACTGGTATAAATAAATACGATTCGTTGAGACATTAAGATAAATAAAAATCAAATTTTATTTCTTACTATTTGTCAAGGTGCGAGGGAAATAAAAGATTCTTTTTTATAGTAATGAAAGTCTTGATTTTATCTTAAGTCTCTATTAAATCTTTGCCATGTATAAATACAAACTAAACGAGCGCAATGCTTACATCGCGTGCATCTTTCACAGCGTCTCACAACGCTTCAAACAACAGTTACGCTCCTCGCTAGCTCTCGCATGAGTTCTGTCTTCACTCGCACATACGTACATCTGTACAATATGCTTATGCACACCAATAATATCAAGCGTCTTTACACTTTTCAATATATATACTAGTATATATATACAATATATATACTAGTATATAGTATGCAGCCTGTCCCACTATCTAGTGAAAATATTCATAACGCCTGATGCAGGGAGAAATTTTATAAATAAAAAACCTTGTTACATTAAAATCGGTAAATTAATTACTATTTAATTAACAATAGATTAACAGCCAATCAGATTTCTTCGCGATCAAGTAGGCGAGCTTTGAGAGAAAAAAAACCAAAAAAAAAATAAAATTGGGCGGAGCCTTCAATCTTGAATTATATATTAATATGCGGCGATGTGTGCATCGCATTGCTATGTTATTATTTCTCCCCACTTCGCCGCGAATTTTAATTCTGATCTTCTTTTGTTTTCTCATTTATCTTTTTATTCCTTTCATTCAGGCTATAGCACTGACGGTTTGGGTTCTAATCCCCAGTTCCGTATTTTTTTTTTTTTTAGCTCCTGCAAGTCTTTGTAAAATTCAAAAAATAATATTAAAATTTTTCTAGATTAAGTTTTTATTCGTTTGTGAGCATCTTTTAATATGTGTTTAGGAAAATTATAAATTAATTATTATAATTCTTGATTACAGTCAATTGTTTGATAAATACAATAAAATTTTCATAAAGTAAGATATTAAAATAATTAAAATTTTGTTTTCACACGAGATTTTAAGCTGTATACCATTATAAGTTACACCAAAAAAAAAAATGCCTCTAAAAAAAATATTTAAAAAAAGTTCATCGATGTTGCAAATTAGAAAACGACCTTGAATCTATTATACATTCGAGTCTTTCACACTCAGTTACCTCATATTGCATTTTTATGCATTTAACGTAAAAATAATAAGACGCAGCATTTTTTTAATAATATTTGTTTTATGAATAAATGGACATTACAATAAAAGATTAAGTTCAATCAAATATAGGGTGGAAAAATCATAGTTAATTAATAATCTTAAGCATCAATTGTAGAAAAAATTAAAAAACTTTTAGATATATTGGCTTTCATCGAAATACCTAAAAAAAACTTACAGAAGCTACAAAAAAAAAAAAAAAAAAAATCGGGACTGGGGATTAGAACCAAAACCGTCAGTGCTATAGCCTGAATGAGAGGAATAAGATGAATGAGAGGACATAAGACGATCAGGATTAAAATACGCGGCGAAGTGGGGAGAAACAATAACATAGCAATGCGATGCACACATCGCCGCATATCAATATATAATTCAAAATTGAAAGCCCCGCCTATTTTTGTTTTTTTTTTTGGTTTTTTTTCTCTCAAGGCCTGCCTACTTGATCGCGAAGAAATCTGATTGGCTGTTAATCTATTGTTAATTAAATAGTAATTAATTCACCGATTTTAATGTAACAAGGTTTTTTATTTATAAAATTTCTTCCTGTATCAGGCGTTATGAATATTTTCACAAGATAGTGAGACAGGCTGTATATTCAACACTGTTTTCTTGATGAGAGAATCATGCAGACAGAATGTAATTAGTTAACTAAGACGGGTTCTGTTATAATTTAGTATAGTCTTTATTAAATCACTTGCACTTTACAAGGTTCTTAAAAATATAATACAACAATTCCGCAAATCACATTGGTTTGCTGAAACACTTCTTTCGTCAATTTCATTAAAACGATAATAGATACAGAGTCTTCAAAAAGTCTCGGACTGGTTGAATAACTTGAAACGTAGGCATTGCTCAGAAAAATAGTTAGTACAAAAGTTGTAGGAAACTTCTCTGGCTATCCAACTGTGGCATCGGCCATGACCTCGATTTTGACCCTTAAGGTCATTTCAAGGTCAAGTCAATTCTTTTATGTGACTACCCCTAATTTTGACATCGGAAATAGAAAAGGCGGACAATTCTACGTCTAGATACGATCCTAACCATTGGAAAAATTTAACTTCGAAAGGTCAAGTGAAGGTCAAGCAGTGACCGGCTAGATACCTTAAAACGTAGGCGTCGCTTAAAACAATGGTTGAGACATAAGTTATAGAAAATTTCCCAGACTATCTGATGACGATCTTAGTCGTAAACTTGACCCTGACCTTCATCCCTTCTATCCGTCATATTGTATCCGCCATCTAAAAATTTTAAGTTTTCAAAATCTGACCTTAAAATAGTCATCAGCGACCTCGAAAACCCATATGGAAATTTTTTAGTATACTTCCGAACAAATTTAAAATTTTCCGCCCACCATACTGGATTCGCCATCTTGAATGTTAAAACTCTCAAAATCTGTTTTCAGAATCTTAATCAACAAAAAGTGATAATTGTGTAAGTGAAAGAATACAATTTAGAATATCTATAAACTGCTTCCGTTTATTAATACTAAATATTAATACTCCATTTTAATATTTATAATTAAGTTCGCTCCTTACTTCGTATTTTTTTTTATTACTTTTAAGAACTGTGTGACATATTCTTTGATGATTTAGCCGTTATCTTCATTCATACTTCCTTCCCTAATTTTTAGGTCTTACGATCTTATCGTATTTCATATTGTAATCTTAAACTTAAATTTTTCTATTAGATTATTCCTTCATCTGAATATAACATAACTCCTCTCACTGAACGAGAGCAAATAATTATTTTTATGATAAAAGGATACGGTGACAGAACGAGATCTAATGAAGATGAACGGATCTTATTCAACGATACCTTCAGGGTAGGAATGAAACCGATATCCAAATCGACAGTGCAAAGGACAATTAAGCGTTTCAATTTAAGTAGAGGTATAAAAGATCTTTCTAGATCAGGTCGTCCAGTTAAAGCAACTACTGAAGAAAAACAGTTATAATTTGCTCTTTCAATCAATAAAGATTACCACAGTACAGTTACGAAATTGCATCAGCAACATTATATTAGTATCGGATCGGTGCATAATATTCTGACAAGAAAGATGAAGTTCCATCCATACAAAATAAAACTTGTACATGAATTGCTTGAACATGATCCACTTAGACACGTAGAGTTTTGTGACTGATGGTAAACCGAATAACTGCTGATGACTATTTTTTTAATTGTATTTTCAGACGAAGCTACATTCGAGCTTAATGGCAATGTCAATAGACATAACTTTAGGCACTGGAGTAACATAAACCCAAGATGGATGTCGGATGCTCAAAGTACTCAATACCCTCAGAAAGTGAATGTCTGGGCTGTCGTTATAAACAACAATATTGCTGGTACCTTCTTTATTAAAAGAAATCTGACTGCGATTAAATGTGAAGACATACTCCGAAATGAAATCATCCCAGTGATTCACGCAATTGTGGGCAATAATTTTGATCAAACGTTGTTCCAGCAAGACGGTGCACCACCTCATTATGGGCCTAGGTGTACCTGCTTATTTAAATGGAGTGTTTCCAGGAAAGTGGATAGGCAGAGGAAGTGCAATAGAATGGCCAGCCAGATCTTCTGACCGTCCGCTTGATTATTTTTTGTAGGGTTACCTCAAAGATAAGGTATGTCAAACGGAACTAGCGAACCTTGATGAACTCCAGCAGAAAATTAGGGTTGAAATTATCACTATTGATTAAGGCATAATTCGTCAAGCTGCATTTTACTACCACGTAGTGCATTGCCAGGCAGTTGAGAGTGGAAACTGAGCATTTACTAGAATAAAAAATATTGATTGATATTCGACTAAAATAATTCAATATTCCCTTTATCTGATGATCTTCACTCTGCCTTGCCTTTACTGGCTGGGCATCACACCACTTCACCTTAACTGGCTGGTGTAGCTCTTTACCGTGCCTTCACTGGCTGAGCATCATACCACCTTACCTTAACTGGCTGGGGTAGACTCTAGCCTTGCCTTTACTGGCTGGGCATCATACCAGCTTTCCTTAGTTGACGGGGATAAACGCAAATCTCAGTTTATTCACGCTACCTTACCTCAATTAGCTAGTATGAATGCAAGCCTCATTTAATCGAATGCTTTAAAAAAAATATTCCTTAATATGACCTTAAAAATCAAGATATTACCATAAGACAGCCAGGGAAATTTTCTACAACGTTTTGCTAAAACATTTTTTTGAGTGACGCCTACTTTTCAAGATATCCAGCCGGTCACTGCTTGACCGTGACTTGACCCTTAAGGTAAAATTTTTCATATGGTAAAGATCGTATCTAAACGTAGAATTGCTCGTTCTTTTTATTTCTGGTGTCAAAATCGGGAGTTGCCAGATAAAAGAATGGACTTGACCTTGAAATGGCCTTGAAGATAAAGATCAAGGTCACGTCTAAGGACGCGGTTAGATAGCCAGAGAAATTTCTGACAAATTTTGTCTAACTATTTTCTCGAGTAATGCCTCCGTTTCAAGTTATTCAACTTGGCCCAGACTTTCTGTAGACCCTGTGCGTGTGTGTGTGTGCGTATATATACGAGGTCTGGCTATTAAATAACGAGACTGCACGCCTAAAGGGCGCCGAAGAGGGCTGAGGAAAAAACGAGTAGTGCGTTGGGTATCTAGATATCTTGTCTATGCACGTACCAAAACACGTTCTCGTCACTATTATTGTATTTGTACAGTAGCGGTTTGAAACGAACGTGTTTTTCTCTCGAGCCGAAAACCATGTGTGACGAAAAACAGGAGCAACGTATCAATCTCAAATTTCTCGTTAAATTGAAAAAAACTCCGACTGAGTGCTGTAAATTGTTGCAAGGGGCCTGTGGGGACAATTCTCTATCTCGTGCGCGTGCTTTTGAGTGGTGTAAGCGCTTCAGTGAGGGCCGAGTGAGCACTGAAGATGACCAACGCCCAGGTCGCCCTCTTACTGTTTCAACTCCGGAAACAGTGACCAAAATCAACCAAATTGTGCGTGCAGATCGTCGAATGAGCATCCGGGTGATTGCCGAGGCTGTAAACGCCGATAAAGAAACGGTTAGACAAATTTTACACGAGGAATTACACATGACAAAAGTCTGTGGGAAGTTTGTGCCAAAAAACCTGACTCCTGACCAAAAGCTCTTGCGTCAACAGGTCTGCTCAGATTTCCTTGAAAATTTGAAAAAAGGTTTTGGACTAATGAAAAACATTATTACTTACGACGAAACGTGGATTTTTCAATACGATGTTGAAACAAAGCGGCAATCGATGCACTGGAAGACGCCTGAATCGCTCAGAATCAAAAAAGCAAGGATGTCCAAATCAAAATTCAAAGCAATGTTGATCATTTTTTTCAACATCAACGGTATCGTGATGACTGAATGGGTTCCAGAGGGTCAGACTGTCAACCAGACTTACCATTTGTCAGTTTTGGCAACACTGCGAGAACAAGTTCGTAAGAAACGGCCCGAGTTGTGGAAGAACAACTCGTGGATCTTGCACCAGGACAACGCACCTGCCCATAACGCGCTATCTGTGAAGCAGTATTAGGCCGGTAAGCGCACTCCAGTGCTCGAGCACGCGCCGTACTCGCCAGATTTGGCACCGTGCGACTTTTTTTTGTTTCCGAAGATAAAATCTGCTTTGAAAGGGACCCGATTTGAGTCGATGGAAGCGGTAAAGCAAAAAACGGCAGAGCTCCTAAAGGCCCTCACCAAAGAAGACTGCAGACTGCAGACCAGCACTGCTTCGATCAATGAAAAAAACGTATGGAAAGGTGTGTGGCGAGGAAAGGGGAGTATATTGAAGGGGAGCATTCGAATGTAGAATAATTTTCATATTAAAACCCTTATTCGTAACCAGACTCGTTATTTAATAGCCAGACCTCGTATATATATATATATAATTTTCTTGTTTTTATACTACTATGATCAAAAAAGAAGACCGATTTTTATTTCTAAATTCTTTATTTATTCTTTTAAATCTATTGGGAGTACAAATTAATCTGGTACGTTTTTTTGCGGTCAAAAAAGCATTTATTTCAAAATAAAAAGAATTAAAAGATTAATCAAAGTATTATCCATCGCTAGTTACTACTTTTTCCCACCTATCAGGCAATTTTTGAATTTCATCTCGAGAAAATGTCTCGTCTTTCAAGGTTATCTAAGTTAGGAGCTAATTTTCGATTTCTGTGGATAAAGTGAACCGATGACCCAAATCATGCGGAACAATCCGGTTGATCCTTCGGAACAACCAGTAATCAGAAGGAGCAATGTTCCAAGAATACGGCGGGTGCGGCAAAATATCCCACTTGAGTGTTTCCAAATATTTTTTCACGACTTTTGCGACATGAGGCGGAGCGTTGTCGTGCAAAAAAATAACTTTGTCATGTCTTTCCTTGTTTTTCGGCCGTTTTTTTCGTAATGAACGGCTCAAACGAATAAATTGCAGCCTATACCAATCAGTCGTTATAGTATCGCCAGGTTACAGCAGCTCATAGTACACAACACCCTTTTGGTCCCACCAGATACACATGATCTTCGAACCATGAATATTCGCCTCTAGTGTTGATGTTGAGATCGATGGCAACAATTGGCCGGGCATAGCGTAATATTTTTCTTTTTGGGGTTATCATAGAATATTCATTTTTTATTCCCAGTAACAATTCTATATAAAAAACCCTTTCTTTGTTCCCTTTGAATCAGCTGCTCGCAACAGAAAAATCGCCTGTCAATGTCTCTCGGTTTCAGTTCATAATGCACTCAATCGCCTTACTTTTGAATCATTTCCATGGATTCTAATCGTACAGAAACTGCTTGTTAAGTCACTTCCAATGATTCTACAAGCTCCTTTTGCGTTTCACTCGGATCTTCATCGAATAATCCCTCCAACTTGTCTTCGAATTATTTTGGCTGTTCAGAGCGAGGCTTGTCTTCAACGCTGAAATCTCCATTCTTGAAACGTCGAAACCATTCTTTACAAGATTTATGAGCTAGAGCATTGTCACCATAAACTTCCACAAGCATTTGATGCGCTTCAGCTGCTCTTTTCTTCCAATTAAAACAGAAAAGTAAAACCTCCCGCAAATGCTGCCTAGTTAACACAAAATTCGACCTATTCAACACAGTTGATAACAAGATTTTTTTATGAAACTCGAAGCGATATAAACTGAATGTTATTGACAGATGTCTAAGCTCTCTGAAACTACCGACTTCAGCTGTTACTATTAAATATTCATAATAGCCAGACCCATCTTTTGAAAACCGATCGAACTAATTTGTACTCCCAATGTCTCGTTGTCTTCGAAATAGTCCCCGCCCGGCACAATACACTTGTGCCAACGTTTTTTCTAATCCTTGAAACAGTCAGAAAAGTCCTTTTACAGAATCGCCTTTAATTGACGCAGCGATTCACGTTTAATCTCCTCAATCGAGTCAAAACGATGTCCCCGGAGTGGTTTTCTGAGTTTGTTGAACAGCCAGAAGTTACACGGCGCTAAATTAGGTGAATACGGTGGTTGTGGAATGATATGAGTAGAATTTTCGGACAAAAAGTCGCGAATAATCAATACGGTGCGGGACCATGCTTTAACGTGATACAAAAACCATGAGTTATCTTGCCACAATTCCGGCCTCTTTTTGCAAATGGCTTCATGCAAACGACGCATGACACTCAAATAATATTCCTTGTTAACAGTTAGGCTCGGCGGAAGAATTTCTGCATGCACAACACCACGATAATCGAAGAGAACTGCCAACAGGACCTTGATTTTTGAACGACTTTGACGTGATCTTTTGGTACTTGCTTCACCTTTGGCACGATATTCGCTTTATTGATCGATTGTTATTGGATCGTAGGCATAAATACATGTCACATCTCCCGTATCAATGCGTCCCATGACGTTCTGGTAGTCAGAAAGCATCTCTTCGCACACATTAACACGACGCTCTTTTTCGAAAAAGTTGAGTGTTTTTGGAATCAATCAAGATTTGACGCGTTTGAGACCCAAATAATCTTCCGAAGTTGCTTGAATTGATCTAAATGAAATTCCAACAGTATCAACAAGGTCTTTAATTGTTAACCGACGATCTTTAAGCACAAGGTTTTTGATTTCTTTGATGTGTTTCTCATCAGTTGATGTTTATTATCGTCCGGGAAGTTCTTTGTCTTCGACGCTGTCTCTGCCTTTTTTGAACTGTTTGTATTACTTGCAAACATTTCTTTCCAACAAAAGCTGCTCACCGAAGGCCTTCTGCAACATTCTGAACATTTCTGCACAAGAGATTTCATTTCGAAGATAACATTTATTGCAACTTCTTTGCTCACTAAAATTTGACATTATAAAAATCGCCGAAATAAATTTCTAATGTTCACAAAAACGAGCGTCACTTGCAAACTAATGAATATATTATCATGAAATTTGACACAGATATCTCTTACAGTGCTACTAACTTAAAAAAAAAAGTTTCGTCAAATCGATAAACCCGCGAAATTTAAATTGAAAATTGGTGTTACTTTTTGATCACAGTAGTATATCCTTGTTATAGTACTATTATATTAGAAAATCCTTTTATTTAAACTTTTCTTCAAGTCCTATGAAGCTCGTATCATCTCAGCAGTGGCTTGAAGTCCTCTGTCATCTTTCTTTTTTTCGACGCAAGCACGCGAGCTACTGTGTCCTCAATTTTTGCGAGTCTCGCTTGGTATTCCGCAACATTGGTGGCCAATCGAAATTGTAAGTAATCGACTTTTTCTTATTATTTTTTAGTAACCTGGGTCGTAAGATCTTCATTTTGAAACTGTATAAAGAAATATTTAAATTGTCAATGCGTGCAATTTCAAAAATCTTTGCGAGTTTTATTTGATTGCTTTACATATGTGGGCAGAAATTCAAGTTAAGCATTTTGTAATAAGGGTCTAATAAAAATATAAAAGATACGTCACGCGACGAAACAATAAATTTTTTAAAAGTTTATTTTATTCATATAAGGATAATTTTTTCGGTACATTTTCATTTCCCTTTCTATCTCATACTTTTTTCGAGTTTTTCTATAGCTTAATTTTATAAAATACATTTTACAGAAATTATCTGTTAAAGTTATTGAGAATAATAATCCAATTAATTATCTTCACTATCCAGTAGCCCAACGATTCAATTAATTCGCTGCAGTACTCATTACTGAAATACAGTAACATGATAATTTATTAACTTCGCAAGTAACTCAATCATTTATTTAAGTTATATATTTAATTAATTTATTTTAATTATTTTCCTACACCACAAAAAAACAAAAAAATGAGGAAGAGGGGAATGAAAAAGTACCCTTTTTTCCTTCAAGTTATGCTGATTGTTTTTGAAATATTAATTTTATTAAATTTTTTAATTATGTATTAATATTTATATTGTTACCATTAAAATAAATAGTATGCACGATTGTGATTATAGAAATTTTCTTTATTGAATAAAATTTATTTTGTTGATAATTTTGTAAACATTTTTCGCAGGAAAAGATGTCGCACCTGCGTTGTCATTACACGGTCGTACAAAACTCAACAGAATTGAGATATTTCCAGCTCCAGGTGTCTATGATCCTCAAAAAGCCGAAAAGGTTATACTTAACAGTTCGCCAAAATTTTCATTTGGTATAAAAGCACAATTTGAAAACGTAAATAATAATCCTGGTAAGTAAAGTTTTATGCAAAAAATATTATTGATATTATTACATTTTTATTATAACATTATATTTATAGAATTTACTGAATTTATTTCTAGTTTTTTATCGTACTTACTTAGATATCAATATTGTACTTTACACCTTGAAATTATCTGCTATAGGTCAAAAAGATACCATTTTGTGTGAATTTACCAATACATCTTTTATTGTTATAATGGCGTATGTAAAATTTGAAAGCCGTTTATGGGTTTTTTAAACAATTATTTGCATTATTTTTTAATCAATTATTAATTTTATTTAACGTATACAGAGATTCGTATAATCAATTCTTGAAATTTTATATTTAATTAAATTATGTATGATTTATATTTGTATGTATTTTTTATAACTTCCAAATCATGAAGTAATTATCTTAACGATAGTCGTTGTAAATAAAAGATTAAATTATGTCATACCTACCCTTAATTCTCTCTCGCACAAACTGATGGGCAACATTCTTGTTTTCTATTCTTGTTTACATAAGACAAGCTTTTAATAAAAAATCTGGTCTTACAGCAAAGATGAAAATTACGTTTTATTCTTTCCCGACTTCCTCTTTTTCGCACCAATGATGCATTCCGACATTCAAGTACACTTGCACTTGCGAGAGAGAGAGAGAGAGAGAAAGATTTTAGAGCCTTGCTAGCAGGCAAAAAGCAGCTCCACTTGGACTTCTATCGCCGCTACCGAAAACAGATTCTCGTACGTCGCTGACAACTAGAAGCCAACACCAATGTCCAGACAAGTCCTTTACCCAGGGCACGAAATGTCGACACCTATCTCCCATTTCCAGCTCGGAATACCCTGATTTAAGGGCACAACGCGGAGTCCTCAAAGCGGCTATTTCTCATCCCTGCAGTGGCTCCCACTTTCCCGGACCTGTGGACGTTCCTTGAGACAGCGCTGGCAGCAACAACACCAAAGGTGTAAACCGTCATTTAAAAGGTGACCGCCGACGAAGAGAAAGCGGACCATTCTAGTCCGACCCGGATGTTTCAATCCCAGAAAGATATCCGACAAACTGCTGACGACACCGCTCCTACCGCCACCGAAGAAGAATGAAGACGTTCCCGATGTCCTTCCACGGTCATCTGTGCCTAAGACAATTGATCTCATGATCAATTACGGTGCCCTTCGCCATATTTTTCTGAACCGACTCTTTCTTAGATTTTTTTTTCAGGACTGACTACCCAACGTCGTAAATCTAAAAGACTAACCCAAAAAATATGGTTTGAAAACACCTTACCTATTTATTTGTAGTTATAAGTAACAATTATTTGAATTACATTGATTATGAAACATAGTAAAACAATTAGTTGAAAGTTAAATAACCTAAAACTTTATAGATACTTTAGCTACACTTAAGTAGTAAAAGAGCTTATCAAAAACTAGTTTATTCAACTCAATTTTTTGAGCTTCCCTAAAAAAAAAAATAAAAAATGTGTAACTTTAACTTAGAAAAGCAGTTGAAAAATACACCGGCTATTGTAAAAATAACTAATTAATAATGGAATGAAAACTATTATTTTAAAGTCAATTCAGTCGCACTTATGCAGTTAAAGAACTTGAATTAATGAACTTAATATTTTAGGCATTTTTAACCAAAAAGTAAACCAGTAATTTTAACTTGCTAGAATATTAAAAAAGAATTAGTTATTTTTTAATAAGAATAATTAAAATTTACTACAGTTAAATATTTGAGAGAAGGTTTACTTGGAAAAAGGGTAAATTTGGTACAAAGTCGATGCTCAAATTTACATTTTCCTTCCTTTTTTTAAGATCTAATTATAACATTATAACATTATATAATTATAAAATTATAACATTATATTATAACATTATTTTTTCATACAGGGTCTTCAGAAAGTCCCGGACTGGTTGAATAAGTTGAAACGTAGGCATTGCTCAGAAAAATGTTTGAAACAATTTGTATTTAATTTTAAATTTTACCTTTAATTTACAATCAGTAACTTTAAAAAGAGCCCTAAGAAACTCTTCCGCGATTTACAAAAGTATTAAATTGATCCAACTTGACCTTTTGTAATTGCTCTAACTTAAATTGAATCCTAAATGATTGGTTAGTTATCTCAAGAAGCCTTCAAAAACTTCTATAGCTATTTCCGTAAATATTGTAAAATTAATCCTACTTAGATGTCTCTGACTCTTCTAAGGACCGATCCTTTATTCTTCTGAGTTTCGCAGCCAGTGACAATATAAATATCTAGTATTGTAATTTTTAGTTTTAACGCATACTTCTGTAAAATAAAATTTATTGTGTAATTCAGTTGTTTTGTAAGTGAGTGTGAATGTCCTTGCATTTTTCATAGTATTCTTTTAATTTTCTAAGATTTAGTTTTTGATAGTCGTTATTTGTGAAATGGCTTATCTGATTAAATTGCATTTGTTACATCTTATTACATTTTCTCGAAATAGCCTCATTTTTTTACGTAAAATTTTAATTTCTTTCATATCGTTCTTTGATATCATTTTTTTTTCGGATAAATTATATTTATTCAACTTGATTTAAATTATGGTAGACTATCCAGCGGATGAAAAGGTTGATATCCTATTGATAAGAATTACCATGATTATCGGCAAGCTGCTATGATTTATCAAAATTGGTACCCAGACAGAAGATATTAAAACTACACTGTCATTCGAGACATTTATTTCAGATCTTGACAAGGATGCAAGCGCGTGTTAAACAACAGCATATTACGACAGAAATGATATTCACGTATTAGTTGTTCTGTCAATGATTCACTTAGATCCTTATGTTTGTACCCGTGTGATCGAAATAAAATCTAGAATTCCTGAATTTACTGCTTGGATAATAGTCCATAGCCGACGTTACCATCCACATCATATCATTTTAATAAAGGCTTTCATGCTTATTGATATGCAGCTAGGCTTATAGTTTTGCCAATGGACACGACGAATGATTTATAATGATCCAAATTTTTATTGATTCGTTGTTTTCTGATGAAGCGAAATTCAAAAATAACGGAGAGCTTAATAGAAACAATTGCTCACAATTGGTAATTGCCTAACAGACACTATTGGTCCGATGATAATCCGCATTGGCATAGGCAAATTGATAAGCAAAAACGCTGGAACATTGATGTATGGTGTAGAATGTTGAATGGGCATCTCATAAACCCTTATTTTTTTGATGATAATGTAAATAGATTTAATGTTTTACAGTTGTTTAGAGATAATCTTCCAGTACTCTTTAAAAAGGTAGATTTAGAAACCAGATTAAGGATGTGGCTACAATTAGATGGAGCTGGACCACACTTGACTTTGATAGTTCGAGCATTTCTTAATGAATTTTACTGGGATAGATAGATTGAACGTACTAAACCTAGAGATTTTGGTGTTCGTTGGCTACCGAAATCTCCAGATTTGACGTTACCTAATTTTTACAATACTTGTGATGATAACTAAAAACTGTAGTTGATGAACGATCAGTAACTAGAGAAGACCTGATGGACTGAATTCGAACTGTCTGTCGAGCTATCTCAAGAGAAGTACTGTTAAGAACAGTCGATGAATTTCAGTGAAGGATCAAATTGTGCATCAAACAAAATGGACGTATCATCGAACACCTGCGCTAAATTCTTAACACAAGTGAGCGGCAAGGGGACTCACTCTAATCGAGTACTTTAAAGTAGAAGGCGAAGGGACTCACTCTAATCAAGCATCCCAAAGTGAGAGGCGAGGAGATTCTCTCTAATCAAGCACCCCAAAGTGAGAGGCAAGAAAACTCACTCTAATCAAGAACCCCGAGGAGGGGGACAATCCTGTTATGTCCACGCCGTTATCCCTGGGTAGTTCTAGAGATAGGATGCAATACTGAGGGAAATAAAATTCATTAACAAATTTTAGATTTACCTTCAAGATAAAATTCAAGGTCTGACCCTATTCGTACCCTTTAAATTTTGTAATAATCATGAAAAAATATCGTTGATAACTGTTAACACTGATGTCCGCTAAAAATCGTCTTGTTAATCAAACCAAAGTTTTTTTTTGACCCTATAGCACTTGTACGAGGCAGTTTAGCCCCATCCAAAATAGCTTGACCAAATGTAAAATTTCCCACTCTTTCTAATTCTAAAGTCGAAAATGGGGATTTTTATTGAAAAAAGCCAAGTTGACTTTAAAATGACCATAAAAATGAGCTTTAAAGTCAAATTCAAGGTCACTATCATTTAACCCCCGTAACATCCTTTAATTTTTGTAGAGGTCATTTTTTTATTTGATGCGTCTTTATGGGGTTATCAGCGTAGGTCGATTTAACACTATATCTATCAGACCGGTTGAATGACAGGTTTAAAAAAATTTCATTTCTTATTTTATTTTTATTAATTTGTTATTTTTGAATTGATACGTAAATTTATTGCAATTTTTATTTATTTATATGCCAAATATAGTAAATGGCATATTTTTAGTTATAAATCATAAAATTTAACTCACTAAAAATGGGTCATTTTCATCCCGGTAGGTTTAGTGTTAAATGGGACAGCCTGTATATTTATGCTCGATACTTTATTTTTAATAATATTTCACTATTTTAATTTGCACGTTCGAGTGCTAAACCCCGATTTATTGATAATGACCGTATGTTTGTTTGTTAATTTTTATCATTCGCTCTTGTGCCTTCTCTTGACACGACATCTTATATACAGGTTGGGCCATTTTAATTTCTTCACCTAAATATCTCAGAATCTAAGCAAGATACAAAAAAAAGTTTCAGACAAAAGTCGAAGAAGGATAGAAGGTCAGATAACAGTGACCTTTAGCTTGACCTTGGAGTTGACCTTTAAGGTCAGTTAAAGGTCAACTTTATTTTTTTTTTTTAAACCCCTATTCTTCATGCCGGAATCGGAAAGAAGAAAAAATTCTTCATTAAATTTGTTCAAAACAAAATTTTGTTTTACGACCTCTAAGAGGTCAAAAATTAAGGTCGAATATCTTAAAAAGCCGCTTCTTGCATTTTCACTGCATTATCGTGGTTTTTAGGAAAATCACACTAATCTATTATTAATCTAAGGTACTATCAATACTTACCCTACTAACCCTAAGCCCAAACTTAACATATTACCCCCCCCCCCGCCCGGCAACTCCCTCCACCACACAACCCCCTTTCTCTTTACGGGTTACCCCCACTTGCGACTTTGAAAAAATCGATTTTTTGTCAATTGCATTTTTTTGAAGTATAAGTATCTAAGAATATGACCTGGAAATTTCAAGTCGATCCGAACAAAATTGACTGAGATATGAGCGTTGAAAGAGAAGAATTAACTGAAAGAATAAACTGAAATTAAAACTTTAAACGCGTTTTTCTCGAAATGGCATTTCTGAAGTCGGTGACCAAGATTACTCAAACACTAAAGAATCGATCTTCTTGAAATTTTGCAGGCCTATTTAATACATAAAAATGTAGTCTTTAATCGTTCGATTTTTTTCGTTAAAATCAAACCATTAACTTTGACTGTCCGCCATTTTGTGAAAAATAAATATTTTTCTAAATCCTTTAATTAAAGACTAGTTTATACTTATATTTAACTAAATCTATCCACATTTTTTGTTTCAAATGATCCACTTCGCCGCAATGTTGGTCACCGCAAACCGTATAAATAAAAACACTATTTCATTGGCGGCCATTTGCCACTTAACAATGTAATATTTTGCAATAAAAAAATTACTGAAAGTTCTTCAAGATGTATTCTTTAAAATGATATGATAATCGTTTGAAAAAGTTTTGTAGTTTTCTTTAAAAAAATTCATGAAAAAAGCTTTTTTTGTTGAGCTACAACTGGGGGTAACCCATTAAGATAAACTGTTCAATCTCAAGTTTCATCCTCCAAATCCCTATTTTTAATGGTGGAATCGAAATGAACAAAAAATTCTACATTATTTTTGTCCTAGAGAAAATTTTATTTTGTGACCTCCAAGAGGTCAAAAATCAATGTCAAATACCTTGGAAGGCGTTTTCATGCTAACGTGACTTTGAGGAATAAAAAAAAAAAATTTTGTACACGTGTTTGAATTAGAATTTTTTAGCGAAAAAAACAGTTTTTGACTTTCAAAATGTATAATTTAAAAAAAAAAATCAAATTTTCAAAAATCCCTATGAGGTCTACTAGATAAACATGTTTTGAACATATTCACACACAAATTAGGCCATAGGGTCGCGTGGTATTATTGGGAAAATTTCGACCGAAATTCACCTTTTTTTTGAGGCGATTTGGAAGATCAGCTATCACACCGCCATTTTGTTTTCAAATTTCATAAGGAAAACACACACACACTCATTTCCTCTCCAATACCCTGATACCTCATGGATCTCAAATACTATTTATTACTACGCTGCCTACCCAAAGTTCTACTCGCTTGTAGGGAGAGGTGAGTAGGGCATTTGCGGCTAGAGCTTGCGGTGGGAAGAGGAATAAAGATAAGTGTGAACTTTAAGTCGACGTCGAAGTTGACTTTCACAATTATTTTAAGGTCATCTTTACATTTTCAGATAAAATACTTTGTTTTCGATTCTGAAATCAACCTCTATTTCCCAAACGGCCAATCTTCCCTTTTACCTACGTGTACCCTGCACATCTCAAATTTTATCCTTACTATCTACCACTACTCTACTTTCCCAAAATTCAATCTGCTAGTAAAATTAATTTGTTCGGGTATTATTCAGTAGATTTCAAGATAGGAAAGACAATAAAAATAAAGGTAAACTTTAATTTGACCTTTCAGCTAACTTTTCAGGTTCTTTTAAAATCAACTTCATTATTTATAATAAAAACCGTTATTTTTAAGGCTGAAATAGAAAATAGACTTTAAAAATATTTTAGAAGAAGTTAATTATCTTATCTTTGAAAAATTACGTAACTCATAAATGTTTTGAATATCTGATATTTAATCGTGAAAATCGTTAACAAATTTCTGATTCATGTAACTTTTAGTTAAATGACAAAATTAATTACATTTTTTTAAATTTTACATTTCGGCCAATCTTAGGAAGTACATTTATAATACTGTTGCATACGGGGCCTCATTTTTCTTTTTATAAGTTTTTAAAATTTTAATTATTATTATATCTTAATTTTGCAAAAGTGATGAACAGAACTAAAAATGGCTGACTATCAGCCAAATGATATTGTTGATATGATAATGGTTCTAGAGGAAAGTCATAATAATTATCGTGCTGCGGCAAGACTGTACGCAGAACGATTTCCTAATAGAATACATCATGATCATGAAATAATACGAGGGCGGTTCAATAAGTACCCGTGTTTGACGACAGAGGGCGTTCCTGAGAGAAGTTGGTATTATCATCGTGTGCTGCCATCTATCAAACGACGGTCAAACAAATTTCAGACTGATTGATAGGTTAGTTTGGATTTGGCAGCCATTCAAGTAAGACGTATTTCGTGATTTTCGCTAAGATGGAAAAAGAGCAGTATCGTTCGGTAATTCGCTTTTTGTTTTTAGATGGAAACAAATGCGAGGAGATAAAAGCAAAGTTGGATGCTGTTTATGGGGACACTTGGCTATCTATGATCACAGATAGATATTGGTTCAACGAATTTAAACATGGGCAAACATCCGTTTTTGATGAGGAGCGACCAGAAAGAGAACGCCCGGCAGACGTGGTTACCGAGGAAATCATTCAAAAAGTCTACGACATGATTCTCGCTGATTGACGAACGAAAGTGCGCGAAGTAGCAGAGGCCATAGGTGTGTCGACCGGAACAGCAATTAATATTTTACATGTTAAGTTGGCGATGAAAAAATTGTCGGTCTGATGGGTGCCGCGATTGCTCACGGTGGACAACAAGTGGATGCAGCTGTTAACTTCGAAGCAGTGTTTGGAGCAATTTAAGCGAGATCCGAAGGAGTTTTTGCGTCAAGTTGTCACGGTTGATGAAATCTGGATTCATCATTACACACCAGAAACTAAGCAACAATCAAAACAATGGATTTCTCCCGGTGAATCTGCTCTAAAGAAGGCGAAGACGGTCCTATCGGCCGGAAAGGTCATGGCGACGATTTTTTGGGATGGGAACGGCGTCATCCTCGTGGATTTTTTTAGGAAAAGAAAGAACGATCACTGGATAATACTACAGTGAGTTATTGGACCACTTTGACAAAAAATTAAATGAGACACGGCCGCATTTGGCGAAAAAAAAGGTGCTGTTTCACCATGATAACGCACCAGCCCATTCATCCGGAGTTGTCGCCGCCAAACTGCATGAATTACGTTATGAATTGCTGCCACATCCCCCGTATTTACCCGATCTTGCTCCCTGCGACTTTTTTTTGTTCCCTAACATGAAGAAATGGCTCGCGGAAAAAAAATTTAGCTCAAACGAGGAAGTCATCGTCGAGACAGAGGCGTATTCTGGAGAGCTCGACAAATCCTATTTTTTGGAGGGGTTAGAAAAATGGCAGGAACGTTGGGAGAAATGTGTCCTTCTAAACGGGGACTATGTTAAAAAATTAAAAACTTTTTGAAAAAATGGTGTCTTCATTTCTAACATGGGTACTTATTGAACTGGCCTCGTAAGTCAGTTAACACAAAAAGCTCTTAGTGGACAGCTGGTCCGTCAACGCAGGCGTTATGAATATGACAAAAATGATGTTCGTGTTGTGACTGTTCTTGCAATCATTTATCTTGACCCTCATATTAGCAGTCGCCGAGTTGAAAGAAAAATTGGTATACCTAGAAGAACCTTCTTGAGAATCCTTAAAGTCCTTAGATACCATGCCTATCGAATAACTTTAGTTCATGAGTTACAGTTTCATCATTTTCAATAGCGCATTGTGTTTTGCTAATGGGCTTTGGATATGATAGGAAATGATCCTGATTTTTTCAATTTTGTACTTTCTGCTAATGAGACCAAAATTCAAAGTGACAAGGAGCTCAATAGGCATAATTGCCATTATTGGTCCGACGAGAATCCTCACTGGCATAGAACAGTCAATCATCAAAGACGTTGGAGCCTTATGGTATGGTGTGGAATTGTAAATGGATATTTAATTGGTCCTTACTTTTTTGAAGAAAATGTTTTTAGAAATACGTATTTACAGTTTATTAGAGATTAGTTACGAGTGCTGATGAAAGATGTCGATTTAGAGACGCGACGAAGAATGTGGTTTCAGCACGATGGTGCACCAGCACATTTTGCACGGATCGTACGGAATTTCTTGAATGAAAACCGCAATGGTAAATGGATTGGACGAGGAGGTCCTATAAACTGGCCTGCTTATTCACCTGATATGACATCCCCGGATTTTTTTTTATGGGGCTACATAACAAATGTTATTTTTGAACAACAGCCTACGACAAGATTAAACATGCATTAGTCAAGTAAGAGGCAAGGGAACTCACATTAAAAAAGCACCCCATGGGGACATGATTCTACTACATCCACGTCGTTGTCCCCGGGTAACGCTAAAAGTAGAATAAACATTTTCATCAAAACAGATTTGTTTTAAACGTATTTATCCACAGAATTGTAATTTGCAGATCACGATGTGTATTCCACGAGAAATTATAATTCGGCAACGATTTTTGTACGCATTTTTAATTGTGTCGATTACAGCGACATCTGTTACAAATCTGAAAAATGTTCCGAACAAAATTTTCATATTTTTTGACGCAGAATCAGAATCTGCAATATAAAATTGGGGTAGCCGTTTCAGATTTTTAAGCTGAAGCCGCTCCATACGGGGGATTAGAGGAGGGGGGAGGGGGGGGGGGTAGATTGTGGTGTCATTGCATGTCCCCTATGCAGATTAACAAATTTTCCTTTTCTACCTTCTTTTATGCGTAGTTGTTGAGATGTTCGCATCGATAGATTAAAACTGCCGATTACAGCGCCATCTGTCACGTATTGAAAAAAAATTTTCAGGTAAAAATTTTATATTTTTTGACGTAGAATCAGAATTTTCAATAAAAAGTTGAGATTTCCATTTAAAATTCGCAATTCGACCCTTAAATAACCTTCAAATTTGACCTCAAGCTTAACGCCAATGTCAGCGTTGGACGAACCCATTTAACCCTTATAACTTTTGTCTGAAACATTTTTTGATATAAATATCTCCCTTTGAAGTTATTTCGACCGATAGATAAAAACGAACCACTCTGTATAATTGAGGCGTCTTGTTCAATCAGCTCTCAAATGTACACTAACAGAGCAATCGACCGAAAAATTTTTACACAAGCTAGTAAGATGTCGGGCTATATAATACAAGCTAAGTACTTGTCCTTCTGGTGCTATCTCTAGGTAAGGTCGGAAACTTTTCACGCCATTCTCGCAGTTATACTGTACAACCTCAAATATACCAGACTGTTCAAAAAGTTTTGCGGTTCGATAAGAAAAACACAATTTTATGGTTTGATGTACACTTTATTATTCAGTATATTCTCCCTGAACATTAATACATTCGCACCAACGAGATTTTAATTTACGAATTCCATCCCTGAAGTGAGAATCTGGAAGGGCTGCAAAATACGCTTCCACATCTGTTATGACCTCATCATTTGATGAAAAACGCTTTCCACGGATGAATTTCTTTAGGTCTGGAAACAGATGGGAGTCGCTAGGGGCCAAATCTGGTGAATGCGGTGGATGCTCCAACAATTCGAACTTTAATTCATGGATTTTAGCCATTGTCAAAATGCTCTTGTGACACGGTGCATTGTCCTAATGAAAAAGGATTTTTTTTTTCTGCAAGCCAGGTCTTTATTCACGAATTTTTTCCTTCAGCTGGTCTAAAAGGTTACAATAATATTCAGAATTTATTGTTTTACCAGTTTGCAAGTAATCTATAAACAAAATTCCTTTTGCATCCCAAAAAATTAATGCCAACACCTTCTTGGCCGATTTCTGGACACGAACTCCTTACAGAGCCGAATAACCTGGTTCACACCACTCTTTAGCCTTTTGTTTTGATTCAGGATCATGTTGATAGACCCAAGTCTCATCCATAGTGATAAGTCGACGCACAAAATCCACTTTGTCCTTTCGAAAACGCTCTAAATGCTGCTGGGAAAGTCGCATTCGAATGTGTTTTTGTTCCATTATTAGTGAATGCGGCACCCATTGTGCACACAGCTTTTTAAAATCCAATACTTTAGTCAAAATATTGCTTACACTGCCCAATGAGATGCCTAGGGCTTCTACTAAATCTCTTTCAGTCACTCGACGATTTTCCAATACGATATCCTGTATTTTTTCTACGATTTCTGGTGTTGTTGCTGTTTTTGGACGTCCTTGACGTGGATCGTCTTCAAGGCTTGTACGACCACGTTTAAATTCAGCAACCCATCTTTCTACTGTACTAATTGAAGGCGAAGAGTCCTTATAAACTTTCAACATTCTTTCGTAAATTTCCTTTGCTTTTAAACCTTCCAAAAATAAAAATTCAATCACTGCACGATACTTGACTTTTTCCATTGTAAAAAAATACTGTGACACGTCGATACTAAATGGCTTGTAAACAAAGAATAAATTGACAGATTCAAATGAAACTTCACATACGTTCATATGAAGAGTGTACCAACATAACAAAAAAAAATTAAGGCTAGTAGCAACACCCTCTCTTATCGAACCGCAAAACTTATTAAACAGCCTGGTAAGGTGATGGTGAATTACTTTTACCACTTTTTCTAGTTTTAAAAGAAAAAAGTGGCCAGTTAGGACCAATTTTTGAATCTAATTTATTTTAACCTACAAATGTACATATTAAAGCAACAACTTCTCGAAAACTGGCTTTAGATATTTATCAATGTTTTTTATCGAAAGTAATATTTTTACGATCATACTTACACACTATTTTCTGAAAGTTGTTTCTAAAAGTATATTATTATTAGATACTTGGAGTGGACATTGCCCTAAAATAGTCGATAAAGTTACACTTGTTAATAAAGAAGTAAATATAAAAGAATTTCTACAGGAACTACAGGAAAAATTCAACCTGTAGATATATTTGGCTTCCGCATTTGGAAAAATTATGTTATACATTTTGCAGATAAAGAAAATTTTAATGGATTTTGATAATGGGATTGCGTAAACTTAATAATATTATTAAGCTGCAATCTCTAGCCGCAATCAATTTTCACCCCTAAGATATAAAAATTTTATACAATATTTCCGGTATAAAAATGGTTACCTTGATATAAATTTTGAAAAAATGATCTTATTTATTTAGCAATATCGTACAATACTAATTAGCAGGGTGCCAGCCACGCATGCCCGCGACGTATTCAATTTAAAGTTTCTATCGCCTCTAACACGAAAGCTAAATCCGAAATTTATGGAACGAGCAACAACCCTCCCCCTTCCCGCCAGAAAAAATAAGACGCGCGGTTGCTTAGAGCTAGAAGAATCGCACTCGTAACACGGTTGAGACGACATATCTGTAGCTGCTTCAACAGCTCAAGGTCACCAGCGGTAGACTACTAAATAAATCCAGAAATGTAATTGCACTTAACTTTTTTATGTTAAAAATGAAAACAAAACCTCGTCACACGTCACAGTTGGATCGGAACCAGTGGGTAGCTTCATAAATAACCGACGAAAGCAAAAAGAACTGGGGTCAAATGGAAAAGAGAAACTTCAAAATGGTCGCTTGCTTGCTTATTCGCATGTAGTTCTTTCTTCTTCATAATGAGACCGTATAAGTGCTGCTTTGCGCGCCACGACTCGAGCAGTCTACTCGCCACGCTAAAGTATACGTGATGTCACATATATATTTTATGTGAAGCTAATAAGTGCATATTTTTTTCTATTACAGGTCGTTGCCGAAGCTGCAGCTCGTACGGCATCCACTGGAGACACCATTGAGACTAGATCGTCGACTTTCTGGGGTAAGTAATTGGCTTTTTAGCTCAAAAACTATCATGTAAATGTATACAACATAGCCACTTTCCATACGTTTACACGCATTCCTTTCTCTCAATTTCTTGTTCTGCATACATCCTGCCAGCTAAAGACGAAAGTCTATTGCCTGAAAGTTTCTTACGAGATTTTGAATGATTTTCTGTGTTTGACTAGAGCGAAGAGCTGCAGTGAGGCTGCGCATTTCAGGTGACGGTGTCTATATCTCATGCCTGAGCTACTTGGTGAGGTGACTGGTGTTTGATTATCCTTCTGCTGCTGCCGGAAGCCTTTCTAGACTTCCCCGTGGACTTACATAGCTAAAGGAGGCTCCTTTCAAGCCATGAAGGTTAAAGCTTAAACGCAAGAAGGTTAAGCTGAGCTAAATTTTTACTGATTGAAGGGCTGGAGTATGTGCAAGTGTCACATTTCGTGTCTAATAACTAGATTAGTTTTAATCACTTTAATAATACAAGTAATAGCTAGATTAGTTAACTGGTGCTTGCTAGTCTGCTGAATTTGTGACAGTCTCGCATGACTGTCTCAGGCCTGGTTGGCAAGTGTTTTAGGTCATAAGGCTTCGCAAGGCCTTATGACTAACTTAATCTATGTGTTTAAAGATAGCAAAACTATGTTTATTCTATTTAGCTTATATTTTAATACTATAACAGGCAGTCCAAGTGCCTGGTCCTAATTTTTATCTTGTTTTAATGCCCAGAAATTTAGAAAATGATGATAAAATCAGATGAAATGAATATCTACTTGGAGGTCTCGAGAGCATTGATTATGAATCTTTATCAGATTAACGGAATGCAAGATAGCGGATACAGCATGGTGAATGATTCTGAAAAATAATAATAAAATGAAAATAAACAACTTACTGAAGAGTTTTTAAGACGGTGATAGGAGGGACGTTGACATCAAACAGAGTTTTTTTTATTTAAAAAAATTTTTTTTTTAGTTCATAATTTTTTTTATGTATTAGTACACATTTATCTTTCTGAATTATAGAGTTACTTATGGAAGTTATAGAAACATTTTAAACTTTAATAATTTTGACAATCAATACGGAATTTTTGAGTTCTTAAAGAACATGTTAAGAAGTTGAAACAACTCATCTTAGCTTTCACAATTTAAAATTTGTGTGCTTGCAAATTCTCTTTGTGTTATCAAAATGAATGTAATAATGAATCATTTTTATCAATGTCGAAGGTATCAGAAACTTCTGAAATATTTGTAATACGACACAACTTTCCAAAGAGAGCTCGCTCTCATTTTCTAAGTTTTCTGAAGAGCGAATATTAGATCCTTTTCTAGTTAGAGAATACAATAAAAAAGGTAGCCTTCTTTCCTGCAAATATCCCACAGCTTCAAGCCAAAACGAATTGGTTTACCTTTGATGCATAAATGACTTTAGTACTCATGCATTCATCAATTAATAAAGCAGAAGAAAAAAATTAAACTGTTGTACACTTTTATTGAAACTTTCATTTATCGTGTGAATTTAAGACATCGATTTTTGAAACTCTAATATTCGATTTTATAATTTCGAATTTATCTCGACTCATAGCTAACTTTACAGGTTCATGAGCTAGTAATGGGTCGTTTGCCCAATAATCTCTTTGAAATTTTTTGGAATCAAAGATTGATAGAATAATTACGATACGTATTCTTTTCTGTAAGTCTTAAACATTCTTTATTAGTCTTTAGACCTCCAATTCTCTTGCATACTCACAAACTATTGGCGCCTTTCTTGCAAGTTTTGCATCCAAAAAATTCATCCATTACAAAATCAAGAAAGCGATAGATATCATAGTGGATTTTTAAAAAATGAAATTGTTCTCAGTGAATTTAAAAATACGGAGTAACTGATATATTTTATTATTATTTTGATATGTATTATCTATAATTTTTCTAAATATGATTAGTTGTACATTTTATAAAGGGATAACAACTAAAAGTTTTCAGTCATAACCCAAATCGCTGAGGGGATTTCAAAGGAATTTGTCACTATCTTTTGGAACGAATTTGTAAACAATGCACCTAACAAATCCTTAGTGGGCATTTTTATTTCGTCGTTTATAACTATATTCCAGTAACTATATTTGATCCACTACCTTCAATTTTATAAATTTGATAATTTGCTTTTAATGAATCTAAAAATCCCTCGGTAAACATTTTATTTTAATTATATTATTATTTTTCGCAATCTCATCCTTCATCTTGAATTGCAATTTGATAATGGATTCGTAATCAATAACTGCAAGTATCCCTGTGTGAACATTTTTATTCGATTTTATCATTTTCAAAAATTTTTAGTATTAAAAAGAAAGCCAATTTTCAGTCTCCATAGAGCCATTTTGGATTCGGCCGTTTAAGAATATTGAGAATTTTATTGATTTTAAACATATTTGTCACAGAAAACTTATCGTTTTTTTTGTCAAAAACTGTTTATAAAAATCAAGGCTTACAATATTAAGGAAAAAAAATATCAGATACTGAAAGAGTGGAGGTACAAATTTAAGGTCATTTTAAGATAAAAATTGGATGCTTTCTTGAAATGCATAAAAATATTACCCGCAGTATTTTAAGCAGTAATTTATTCATCATAATTTCTTGAAGATGAATCCTTAAGATTCTTGAATAAGATTTCAGACAAAATGACTTGAAGGTCATTTTGAGTCAATGGTTAAAGAATATATTCAGATTTTAGAATTTCCTGCTCCTTAGATTACTCATATCATAACTATCTTTTTTCATTAAATAAATAAGGGTTCACCTTAAAAACGAATTAAAACAATGATATCAAGATCATTTTAAGATTATTCTTCCATTTTTTAGTATTGAATATAAACCAAATTCTGAATACATGCACAATACTGGATACTACCTTTTTATGTGTTTATTTTTTTACTTAATTTAGAAAAAAAATTATAAGAATAATGTTAAAATTTAAAATTAAACAAAAAACCCACATAATTTTTGTTTTATATTCCAAACATTTTTTATCATTATAAATTCAATGAAAGAATAAACATTTAAAATTGTGGTATCAAGTATTGCATACGCATCCAATATTTGCCTTTCGTATACTGTTACGTCCGTAGCGTAATATTAGAATATATTATATACCCTTATGGTAAATAGAATAGCGTTACCTCTGGGAAAGGATAAGGAAGGAATCATCTAAGGCAATTTAAAACTATCAAGCTCGCACTAAATATATAACTAGCTCCAAAGACCGTTTTAAGCTTTCGTTTACTCTCTTCTTTCTTCGCGCTAGAAACAAACAAATCGCATACTTGAAGGAAAAGCGATACAATCAGGCGACCGATGACATAAGATATTATCCAGATGTAAACAACGTGTCTTTTATATACAATTTTCTCTTTGTACCTTACCGATCACGAAAATAGCGAGGTTGCCGATGTTCCTTTCCTTTCATTTAATTTAATTATTTTTAATTTCTTCTTATCGATTCTAAGGAAAACCTCCCTTTATCATATATCTAGGATATGTATTTTGTAATTAGTCGCTTCCAATAGTCAACTAGAGGATTTTCATTCGTGTTACAAACATACGAACAATTTTTATAACGGAATTAATATATCTATGAAACACCTTTATGTTCAATATTAAACGATATATCACTTAGAAACTTTTCTTTATGCAATAGCTAACATTCGATTTATCCTTATTATTTATAATTATTATTATTACTATTATTATTACTATTATTATTATATTATTAATTATTATCATCAATATTATACTATGTAAAATTTCGACTAAAGAATCGTATAGACTTTAATTATTCTAGGATAGTCGATTAAATATTTTTTTTATGAGACAATGCAATATAAACGTAATTCTCTTTTGACAATTTTGTAATTATTTTAAAAATTATAAAGATTATTAATAATCAGAATCTTTCAGAAGAATACATCAGTAATTTTTAGAATAGATTTGTCAATTTAGGCGCGATAATTATGTAGTTTTAAGTTCTTTTTTTTATCAATATGTGTTACATGTGTATGTTAAAATAGTATGACTAGCAATAGATGGCGTGGCTATGAACAGATAACAGTATAACGAGAGGGAGAGCTTCACGGTAGAACACGTTGGTAGGCTGCCGAGTACAGACTAATTATGTACCACTGACTCTTATCTGAATTTAATAAATATTATTTAGTAATATACAATCTTGTAAGTGTTTCACTAAACACTAAACATAACATAGCGCTGCGTGAGTGAAAGAAGTTTAACAAATCTGCATATGAAAAAAAAAAAAAAAAAAAAAAAAATTTTAATAAAAAAGTGAAAAATGGTGAACGGTGGTGAAGCAAGAACAGAAAATGCTGCTCCACAGAATGTTGGAATATCGGGATTGAAACCCCCAGATAAAATACAAAATCTAACAGCTGAAGGATTCAAAAGATGGAAGCAACAGTTTGAATTTTACCACAAAGCATCTGGTGCTAATAAAAAAGAAAGTGAGATACAAGTGGCTCTTTTGTTACACTGTATGGGTGAAGAGTGTATTGAAATATAGAACACATTTACGTATGAGACCGCCAATCTGAAGGATGATTATAAAACAGTATTTAAAAAATTTGAAGAATATTTTATACCAAAAAAGAATGAAAGTGTGAGTTCACATATTTTTTTACGAGAAATCAGCATACTGGTGAAACATTCGACGCATTTGTAACTGATTTGAAAAAGTTAAGTGTAGATTGTAATTTCGGTACATTAAAAGACAGACTGATAAGAGATAGAATAGTGGCTGGTATAAATGATACAAAATTAAAAGATCGGCTTTTAAGAGAAATTGATTTAGATTTAGAAAAAACAGTGAAAATTTGTAAAGCCGCAGAATTGGCAAATGAACAAGTGAAACAGTTTGGGAAAGGTATGGAAGTGTCAGCTATCAAAAAACAAAGAGCCGCCCTAGGTTCGCAGAATAAAATCCAATCGACAAGTCGTAACCAGCAACAACAAAAGTTTACGGAAGCCTTCTCAGCGCGTGATGTAAATAGCGGCAATGATCAAAGGCAGAAGAAAGCATGTCAGCGATGTGGGTATAAACACGCTAAATTGAAGTGTCCGGCGTATGGACAAACTTGTAAAGTATGTCAGAAATATAATCATTTTGCTTCTTAATGTAGAGAAAGAAAAACTGTAAAATTGGTAAATGTTGAAGAAAAATATGACGATATTCATGACGAATTGGGAGAAGTGTTTGTAAATGTGATAAATACGTGTAAAAAAGAAAGTGATAATGGGTGGTATGAAGAAGTAGAATTCATAGAATCGAAAGCAAAAGTATTGTTTAAACTTGACACGGGAGCTGAATGTAATGTGATTCCGTTGAGTATTTGTAAAAGGTTAGGTTTGATTGTTACGAAATCAAAAAATATAATAAAAAATTATGATGAGAGAGAAATGCCCATGGCTGGAAAAGTTGATGCACAATGTAAAGTTGGAAAAAATGGTGCTGAATTGTGTTTTGAAGTACATAAAAATAATCATGTACCAGTATTAGAGTTTCCTACAATTAATAAATTGAAATTAGCCGTAAGAGTTGAAACAAAGAGTATTGATTCCATAAAAGTTGAAACAAACAGTTTACTAAATAAATATAAAGATGTATTTCAAGGTTTGGGTGAAATAAAAGGCTATAAATATGAGATAAAATTGAAAAAAGATGCCCAAGGAAAAGTAGAACCATGTAGACATGTACCCTTTAAAATGAAAGATAAATTGAAAATTGAGTTGGACAGAATGGAGAAAGAAAATATTATTAGTAAGGTAGACAAACCGACTGAATATGTAAATTCTTTAGTAGTAACCACGAAGTCAGATAAGTCGTTGAGAGTATGCCTTGATCCCCGACATTTGAATAAACAAATACAGAGAGAACATTTACAATTGCCAACGGTAGATGAAATAACTGTGAATTTAACTGGTTCAAAAATATTTACTACATTAGATGCTAATAGAGCATTTTGGCAAATAGTGTTGTCAGAAGATATGAGAGAATATAATACTTTTAACACACCGTTTGGGAGGTATTACTTTAATAGAATGCCTTATGGATTGAGCTCAAGTCCTGAAATTTTTCATAGAATATTTAAAGATATATTCAAAGATATTGAGGGTGTAGAAATATGTGTGGATGATATTTTGATTAAAGCAAAGAATGAAGTTGAGCATGATATCATTTTGGAAAAGGTATTCAAAAGAGCTCAAAAATGTGGAATAAAATTTAATTTTAAAAAATGTCAGATAAAAAGTAAGGAAGTTAAATACATCGGTCGTATTATATCCGCTGAGGGTGTAAAAATGGATGATGATAAAATAAAAGCAATCATTGAAATGGACGAACCAAAAAATGTAACAGAATTGCAAAGATTTTTAGGTATGATTAACTATGTATCGCCTTTTTTACCTTAAGCGTCAGATTTAACTGCTCCTTTGAGAAATTTAATAAAGAAAAATGTACCATATATATGGGGTAAAGAACAAAAAGGGGCATATGAAAGAATAAAAAAGAGACTAGTTGAACCGCCGGTGTTAGCATTTTTTGAGGTTGACAAGCCTATTGTATTGAGTGTAGATGCATCGAAGCAAGGTTTAGGTTCTGTGATATTGCAAAATAGAAGACCAATTGCTTATGGTTCTAGATCATTAACGGAAACAGAACAAAATTATAGTCAAATTGCGAAAGAGGCTTTGGCTACATGGTACGGATGTAATAAATTTCATCAATATTTGTTTGCTCAAACGTTTACAGTAGAAACTGATCATAAGCCATTGATATCCATAATAAATAAACCATTGAATAAATGCCCAGCAAGGTTACAAAGAATTATGTTAAGTTTACAGCAATATGATTTTAAGTTGATATATAAGTCAGGTAAAGAATTGTTTGTAGCAGATCACTTAAGTTGATCTTACTTAAAAAATGAACAGAAATCATATGAGATACAAATTGAAGCGCATGTTGCTACGATAAATAGTAGTTACAATATTACTGATAAGCGTTTAAATGAAATTGCTAATGAAACTGGTAAAGATATTGAGTTGATATCGATGATTGAATATATTAAAAATGGATGGCCAAATAATAAAAGTGAGGTTAAAAACGAAGCGAGACTGTATTTTAGTTACAGAGATGAATTAACAGTAGACAATGGTATAGTTTATAAGGGCATGCAAATTGTAATACCAAAAATTTTACAAAAAGAAATGTTGAATAGAATACATTATGCACATTTAGGCATTGAGAAATGTAAAATGTTAGCGAGAAAAACGCTTTTTTGGCCAATGATGTCAAAGTACATTGAAAATTGTATAGAGAAGTGCGACATATGTAAAAAATATCAAAGAATGAATTCCAAAGAAAGTATGATATGAAGAGAAATTCCAGAAAAACCATGGAAAATATTGGCTACAGATATTTTTCATTTGTATGGTAAAGATTACATAATTGTTGTTGATTCATACAGTAAATATGTGGAAATAGAAAGATTGCATGGAATAAGTGCGGAATCGATTATTAATACGTTAAAAGCAATATTTGCCAGGCATGGAATTCCAGAAACACTATATTCTGATTCAGGTACACAATATGAAAATGCGAAATTTGTTAAATTTAGTAACGAATGGAATTTTTCACATAAAATTATAAGCCCAAAGCATCACCAAGGTAATGGGTTAGCAGAGAGATTCATACAGACAGTAAAACGAATTTAAAAAAAAATAATTGACACGAATCGAGATACTAATATGGCATTGTTAATTTTGAGAAATACTCCGGTTAATAGTCTGGGTCAAACGCCAGCTGAATTGTTGTTCAATCGAACTGTAAAAAGTGTATTACCTGGTCGAGATAAAAAATTAAGTAAAACTGATGCACATTAAGAAATATTAAAAGCTAATCAGAAAAAGCAAAAATTATATTATGATAAGGGTAGCAAACATTTGAAAGAATTAAAAGAAAACAAGATTGTAAAAATTTCAAATGAAAATCGTAGATTACCTAATGAAAGTGCGATGGTAATAAAAAAGGGAGAGAATGAGAGATCGTATATCGTTAAAACGGAAAATGGACAAGTTTTAAAAAGAAATCGTAAAATGTTAATATCTGGAGGAACATTTAATGAAAAGTTTAATCATCATATTGAACCTGAAATTGTAGAATCAAAGATCGTGAATGAAGACAACCAGATCAGTCCATCTTCAGTCTCAACTACACAAAGTAAAATGATGAATGAAAAATCTAATGATCAAACGATGTTGAGTTCCAGTCAAAATGAGTATAGGACTAGATCAGGTCGAATAAGTAAAAAACCATCATATCTTAATGACTTTGTTTGAATAATATGTACTACCATGTAATATTTAAAAGAAAAAGAGAGATGTTACATGTGTATGTTTAAATAGTATGACTAGCAATAGATGGCGTGGCTATGAACAGATAACAGTATAACGAGAGGGAGAGCTTCACGGTAGAACACGTTGGTAGGCTGCCGAGTACAGACTAATTATGTACCACTGACTCTTATCTGAATTTAATAAATACTATTTAGTAATATACAATCTTGTAAGTGTTTCACTAAACACTAAACATAACAATATGATTTACGTTTTTCATATTCAAGTACAATTTATCTATCATTGGAAACTTATGAAAATAATTATAGGACTTAGTATCAACAAATAAATATATAAATAAATATAATTATATTCATATTGGATAAATAAATACGTTAACCACATAAGCGATCTTAGACATAATTTATTAAAAATATATATTCTTTATATAACAATGTTATCATTGAAATACGTTCACTAATGCTTATAAATTATAAAAACTTTAATAAATAATAAAAACATTACTGGTATAATTAAAATTTCTGCGATATGCGGCGTAATAAGATGCATCATCATGCAGCAAGCCCTCCCACCACTGGATCGCGCCGCCAAAAAAAAAGCTCGTTGAACATATAAAAGCGCCGCACTATTCAATAGACCGGCTCAGATCAGATCAAATCTCCAGTCTAAATTCACGTCACTTGATTTTTAAATTTTTTTTTTGTTCAATTTCTTTTCTGTAAATCCGTGCACCGAAATCCGCCACCACTATTGTAACCAGCGAGTTTCGTATCAAGCCCGTCATATCCTTGTATAACACCAGCTAAAAGAAAAACCATCAATAAAAGTGAGTTAATTTATAAAACTTGTTAATTATTTTTCTTACAAGCAATTTCCTTCCTATTTCATTATTAACAAAATAAAGTGCAGCTAGGACTGTAATACAGGCCGGACACTTTATTTCATTTTACAATTTTATCATACTAACACACATATACAATTTCATTTCATTATTAACAAAATAAAGTGTAGCTAGGACTGTAATACAGGCTGGACACTTTATTTCATTTTACAATTTTAGTATACTAACTCGCATATACAATTTTATTTTATTATTAACAAAATAAAGTGCAGCTAGGACTGTAATACAGGCCGGACACTTTATTTCATTTCACAATTTTATTATACTAACTCGCATATACAATTTTATTTCATTATTAACAAAATAAAGTGCAACTAGGACTGTAACACATCGTTCAATAAGTCCCGAGACTAACCCAGAGATGGTGCTAGTAGTACCAAACTGGCCACGTTTCCATAGAGTGCGAACCTTTACATGAAACGTGTAAAAATTTCACGTCGATCGGATCACAGACAGCAGAGTTATCGAGGTTAGAGTAAAGTCACTTTGTAATTTGTTTGAAAAATGGAAAAAAACGAGTTTCGCGTGTTGATAAAACATTGTTTTTTAATGGGTAAAAACACCGTAGAAGCCCAGCAATGGCTTGAAAAACATTACCCGGACTCCTCTCCATCCAAACCAACGATTTGTCGTTGGTATGCTGAGTTTAAACGTGGTCGTACGGACACAAACGATGCGGAACGTTTAGGTAGGCCATTGGAAGCCGTTACACAGGAAAATGTGAGTGAAGTGTTAAAAATTGTAATGAAAAATCGCAAAGTGAAGGTCCGTGAGATTGCAGAAATGACACAGATATCATTTGGAAGCGTATTTACAATCCCTCATGAAAAATTGAGCAAGAAAAAGGTTTTTTCCAAGTGGGTGCCGCGATTGCTTTCAGTGAAACAAAAACAGCAACGAGTCGACGATTCAGAGAGCTGTTTATCGCTATTTACTCGCAATAAAAAGGATTTCCTGCGTCGATACGTGACCATGGATGAAACATGGATACATCATTTCACTCCGGAGTCGAATCGACAATTATCCGAGTGGCGCATGGCTGGCGAAAGCCGCCCAAAGCGTCCAAAAACGCAGCAGTCTGCTGGCAAAGTCGTGGCGTCTGTTTTTTGGGATACACATGGCGTAATTTTCATTGACTACCTGGAAAAAGGTAAATCGATCAACAGTGATTATTATATTGACTTGTTGGTACGTTTGAAGGAGGAGATCGCAGCAAAACGACCGCACATGAAGAAGAAAAAAATCCTTTTACACCAAGACACTGCACCATGCCACAAGTCCATGAAAACAATGGCAAAATTGAACGAATTAGGCTTTGATTTGCTTTCCCAACCCCATATTTGCCAGATTTAGCCCCCAGCGACTACTGGCTCTTTGCTGATCTCAAAAAAATGCTCCAGGGAAAAAAATTTGGCTCGAATGAGGAGGTCATTGCCGAAACTGAAGCCTATTTTGAAGCAAAGGATAAATCCTTCCATAAACATGGTATAGAAATGTTGGAAAGGCGTTGGAAAGATTGTATCACTCTAAAAGGAGATTATATTGATGAATAAAAATGATTTTTAAAAAAAAATGTTGTTTTCGTTGTTAGTCTCGGGACTTATTGAACGATGTGTTAATACAAGCTGGACATTTTATTTCATTTTACAATTTTATCATACTAACACACATATACAATTCTATTTCATTATTAACAAAATAAAGTGCAGCTAGGACTGTAATACAGGCTGGACACTTTATTTCATTTTACAATTTTATTATACTAACTCGCATATACAATTTCATTTCATTATTAACAAAATAAAGTGCAGCTAGGACTGTAATACAGGCCGGACACTTTATTTCATTTTACAATTTTATTATACTAACTCGCATATACAATTTTATTTTATTATTAACAAAATAAAGTGCAGCTAGGACTGTAATACAGGCCGGACACTTTATTTCATTTTACAATTTTATTATACTAACTCGCATATACAATTTTATTTCATTATTAACAAAATAAAGAGCAACTAGGACTGTAATACAGGCTGGACACTTTATTTCATTTTACAATTTTATCATACTAACACACATACACAATTCTATTTCATTATTAACAAAATAAAGTGCAGCTAGGACTGTAATACAGGCTGGACACTTTATTTCATTTTACAACTCTATAACAATAATTTATTTAAATATATGTATACTATTTCCTTTCTAGTTGTTCACGAAATCTAAGTTATTAACAAAAAAAAATAAAGCGCAGTCGGCCTATAACACAGACCGAATATATTATTAGTATTTACAAATTTATACTGCTAATTTATTTTACTATATATATATATATATATATATATATATATATATATATATATATACTATAATATTTAATCAGTTAATTATAAAATTAAGCGCCAAACAAATGTACCCCTTTCCTTAAGACTGACAGGAAATTATCGGTCGAATGGTGTTATTTAAAACAAGCACGGTAACCTATCCAAAGCTATAAGACTAATATCTTGGCTTAAAAAGAGATTACGTGCGAAATAAATTCGTGGTAAGGATTCTACGAATTTAACGAGGATTATGTCTGTCACGAATAATCATTTGGACGTAACAATACGTTATTTCCCCATACTAATAATTTATGATTTTTTCAATGAAAAATATTTTTAATGTAATCAAAAATAATAAATTTTAATAAGAGATGTAATAATTTTTATTTAGCTCCGAATGTATATAACATACCTTCGGCTCTTGGCAGAACAAAGGAAAGCAACAAAAAAACAGCGCCAGCCTTTTCAATATCTGGAAGACCAAAAATTTTAACCTATGAACGAGTTTTAGTACCAGGTCCAGGGACTTACGAATGTGTAAAATCCGATACTATACGATCAAAGAGTCCAGCTTATAGCATTAGTATGCGGTATCGGCTACCCAACAGTCATCTACAAATGCCAGGACCCGGTGCACACTGTCCAGAAAAAGTAAATTTTTAATTTAATACGTTAACTAAGTGTGAACAATATCCAAATTTAATAATAGTGCTTAGAGAAAAAAATCCAATATAATATAAATAACATCTAATGATATCTTAATAAATTGCTAGTTTTTTAACACATTCTTTAGTTGAATTTCATTTAACCACTTTCAGTTTTTATTAAACGAAGATTTTACATCAAGTGAATTTAATTTTAAAGTTTAGATTAGAATATTAATTTAAAAAAAGTTATACGTATTAAAAAAAAAAGTAAAATTTTAAACTTACTTTATCATTTTTTTCAAATGAAAATAACATTGTACTTTTATTAATATAATTTGAAGAAACGTTGTAATATTAAAAAAAAATTATAAATATTTTTATAAGCAAATTAACTTATTTTATTGAACGACCAATTCATTCAGAATTTTTGAATTTCTCAAGAATTAAAAAAATTTATTTTTTTAATGTTTAAAAATATGTGACCTTAGAACGCAGTAGATTGTTTCAATTTTTCTACTTAATTTTCCATTTCAAAGTACTTTGATTTTTCCTGTTACAACATTTTTTATATTATTAAAATTTGAATTATAATTTATTATAATATTATTTTTAATTTTAATTTCTATACTTACATAATTTGTATTTTACTCGTAAATGTTGACATCAATTAATACTGCAGTGAAAAATTTGAAAGCGGTTTGATTTGAAATAAATGGTTAGAAGCGTAAAATTAAAAAATAAAGTAAATACGCTTTTAGCAAAAATCAAAAGAGCAAAAAAAATTCTAAATTTTTTGGTGATGTTTGACGGGCTGTATCTCAATGAAAAATGGTCGTATCGAGATTTTGAAAAAAGCATTTTGAAGCTCTAAGATTCTAATCTCAAGATCTTTTGACCAAAACTTTTGAAAAGCTAGGATTATTAAATACTCTAAAGTAATAGCACGAGAAGAACTTATTTTAAGTATTTCTTTAAAAGATCTGGCCTTTACCAGAATATCGTTTAAATAAACTAAACAACTTTTATTATTAAAATCATGAACAATTCTTTCCATTAATTTTTCAAATGTTGCTTGTGCATTGCATAAACCAAATAGCATAACTGTAAATTGCCACAATAAGTTTCCAAATAAAAATAAAGTTTTTTCCCTATATTTTCTTCTAATTTTAACCTGCCCATATACACTCTTAAGATTTAAAGAAGAAAACCGAGAAGATCTACAATTTAATTGATCAAAAATTGTATTAATCCTTGGTAACGGATACGAATCATTCACAAATAAAATACTTTCGTCAATCGTTTCCGTTACAAACATAGGAAGTGTCATTTGATATTTTTCAAATATAACATTTACTACGGTTTTAAAATTAACTCAGACATTTTCTCCTATTGTATATCTTAAATTACAATTATTGATGGGAATTTGAATTTGTTTTGAATTTATATATTGATTATTTAAAATCGATACATCATAACCTATATGAATTCTAAAATTATATAAATTATAATTAACATAACCTGAAAAAACAAACTCATTCAAATCTTTATTAATTCTACACTTTTAGCAAAAATTAAATGAGCAAAAAATAATTCTAAATTTTTTGGTAATTTTTGACGGGCTGTATCTCAATGAAAAATGGTCATATCGAGACTTTAAAAAAAAAATTTCGAAGCTCTAAAATTCTAGTTTTGAGATCATTTAGTCAAAACTTTTTAGAAGCTACGGTTGTTCAATACTCTGAAGTAATAGCACGAAAAGAAAAATTTGCAAATTTTTTGCGATGTTTCTCTCGGTCCACGGGCTCAGAAAAATTTTTTTTTCATTAAACCATCATACAGAGCTGATAGCATGTTTATTAAGCTCTAATTTCCTTTTTCTAATTTTTCGCTACATTGATTTCTTTCAGAGATATCCGACTTTAAATGCAAAAAGATCCTTTTGTCTTTAACCATTGATATCTCAGCAACCAATAATCGGACAGAACATTGAAGGGCAGTTTTGGAATTTGGAATCAATTTCCTAAAAAATCCCGTAGCGTTAAGTAGAAAGAAAAATTTTTTTTCAACCCTGATATTACCCACATAACACTAACGATTTTTGCAAGGTTTTTGTAAGGTTTCATGAAAGGTTTGAAACCTCGCAAATATCTTACGAAAAATGTTTCTGTGATGTATCTATGTCCGCGCATAATCCTCATATAAACATTTCCTTTAAAGTTGAGTAGAGATTTTTCGTTATGTTTATAAAAGATTTACTGAAAAATTACAGAAACATTTCGTGCAGAATTTGTGCAATGTTTTTTGAAACCTCGCAAAAATCTTACGAAATATGTTATAGTGATGTTCCTGTGTCTGCGCATAATCCTCATATCAACATTTTCCGCAAAGATAAGTAACATTGAATGCAACCTTGCATAAAGCTTCTTGTGAGCTTTCTAGAATGATTTTTTGAAACTCCCCAAATGATTTAATTATCTTCCAGGAAGCTTTCACAGAATATTGACGTAATATCGAAATATCTGACTTGAGAAACTGTCAGTTACCTCCCATGAAAGATTCCAGTAACCTTTTACACAATCTTTGTGAAAGGTCATTTGTAACCTTTATTAACTTTTATTAAGTAGTTTATATATTTTAGAATTCTATTATTTATTATGATTATACACATATTTTTAACATCCGCATTACATTTAATCGTTTATTTGCATTGTCGCACATGTTATTTTACACATTATTATACGGAAAAAAACGCAGAAAAATGTTTGACCTACGGTGGGATCGAACCCCGGGTCCTTCGCATTATAAAGCAGACGCCCTAACCATTACGCTATGCAACGCTTGTAGAACTAAGATTTAAATTTGAATCATAAGTTGCATGGCAATCTATATATACTTGTATTAATTTTACATTTAAAATTTCTTCTATAGTGTAAAGTATTATTTAAAATTAAGAAATAATAAAAAATTTAATATATTTAAATACATAATTTCGCTCTTGAGATTTTACTACATATACAAGTATAATAAATTTTAATTGTCGATGTATTTTTATCCTAAATAAAAAATAAATTTTTAAGATAACAAATAGCTCTGCTGCAAGATTACGATTAATATTCAATGCACTTTTCATGAAAGCTAACAACATGCTTACATGAAATTTCATTAAAATCTTCCTGATAAACTTTTGTGGAAGCTTACAGAAATCTTTTCTTAAAGATTTGGCTGAAGTTTACATGCAAAATTAACGCGAAAATTTATCGATAGCTTACAGTAAAATTGCAAAATACTTTCAAAAAAGCTTTCAGTTTTTGTTTTTTGTAAGGTTACAGAAGGTTTCGAAAAAAGAAATATTTTTAATTAAATATTATTAATTAAATATTTCGAACAAATTTTGCAGTGACCTTGCTAAAACATTACAACAAAATAGTTCAAGAAACTTCCCTGTATTCTTTCATGAAATGTTTTGTAAAATGTTCCAGCAAGTTTGCTTCAAGTTTCCGTTGAAACATTTACACGAAACCTTGCAGTGATTTTTTAAAAATGTTTCAACTATATGTTTCAAGAAACCTCATAGAAATCTTTCTTGAAATGTTTTGTGAAATGTTCTAGCAAGTTTGCTTCAAGGTTTCGTTGAAACATTCATACGAAATCTTGCAGCGACCTTTTTAAAATGTTTCAACTAAATGTTTCGAAAACCTCACAGGAATCTTTCTTGAAATGTTTTGTGAAATGTTCTAGCAAGTTTGCTTTAAGGTTTCGTTGAAACATTAATACGAAATCTTGCAGCAATTTTTTTAAAATGTTACAACTATATGTTTCAAAAAACCTCACAGAAATCTTTCTTAAAATGTTTATGAAATGCTCCAGCAAGGTTGATGCAAGATTTCTTTGTAAGATTTCAATGTAATGTTTTTATTATCTTAAGACGATGTTTTAATGTAATGTTTCTTTGAAAGATTTCTGCAAGGTTTGAATATAACCTTTCTACAAGTTTTCACTGAAATCTTACATGAAATCTTTCACTGAAATCTTTCGAAATCTTTTGTGTCGTGTGAGTAGCTTGGAAAAGGTTTAAAAAAGTCACTTTTTCTGCTGTTTTGGAAAATCGACCGCATCCTTACTAATTTTGATGAAACCGCTAATGTTTTTAAAAATTCTATCACCTCAATATATCCCCAATAGCTTTGTGAAGTTTCGGATCGATCCATCAAACGGTTTTTCCGGACCGATTGATCAAAATTTCCGAAAAAATTAAAAAAGCAAGATTTATGTTTTTAAGGGGGGGGTATGGTTTTGAGGGTTCAAAAAAAGTGATTTTTTTTTATTGCATATTATGAAAGTATAGTAACTCAAGAATGTTGTCTGTTAATATGAAGTCAATCGGAGCAAAACTCACAAAGATATAGCTTTGGAAGTAGGCGTGTCTCGAACGACTACCTGAGCTGTAACCGCTCAGCGGAAAGGCAGCTGTTTCTCAATCTCTTTTGTTATTGTCCCTAAGCATTTTACAGAAAGGTCTTAGACAAGGTCGTTGTAACGGTACCTGGTGTTGGTTCATTTTCGAAGCAGACGCGGAAAATAAAAAATAAATAGCTTACTAAGTTTTATCAGGGTCTTTTCGCTACGAAAAACTTTAAACGCGTTTTTCTCAAATCGATGTTTTTTGAGTCGGTGCACTCTGTAACTCAAAATCTATTCAACCGATCGTTCTCAAATTTTTTACAGTATTTCCTTACATAATTCATGAGGTAACCCTGTTGAGATTTTTTCGTTTTTGATTTTATTTTTTTTATTATTAACAACAATAGTCATGAATTCAGGCCAAAAATCGGTATTTTCACTTTCAAGTCTTGTAAAAAGTTCAAAAATTTAAAAAAAATGGAAAAACTCGACAGGGATACCTAGAGGGACATAAAAATTAAAAGAAAAACTTTGGTTATTTCATTTCAGATGATCCAGTGCTGAGGTATGACGTGCATTGCAAAATGTATTTTTTCTGAGGCGCCTGCGAAGAATTGCTGCCATTCGGTCAATTTTCAATATTTTTCAACCAATATTTCACAGAATATAGTTCAATAACTACTCTTTAATGTATAATAATTAGAAATAAATTTACTTTTACCGTACGCCCAAAAAAAAATCTGTAAAAACCTGTTTTTTTCTGCCTTCAAAACCCTACCCCCCCCCCCCTTAAGGACCTTGTAATCTTAAAAATAAAAAAAATTAACTTTTTTCTACTTTTCCCACAATTCCTCATCTCTCACTTTTTGAATTTGGAAACAAAAAAAAATTTTTCAAAAAAAAATTTGAAAAAAAAAATTTTTTTTATAAGAAATATTTTTTTCCAAAATTATTTAAAAAAAAAAAAAAAAATTACTGATCCATTTCTAGAATTCTCGATCCATTTTTTATCTTAAGGGGTTACATGGGTTTAAAATAATAAAAAGATCGACTTTTTAAACTATTTTTTTTAATGGTAAATAATGTATTAAACTATTATATCTTATTACTATCAAATAAAGTAACTTTAGAACTGTACGTAAAAAAATTTTTATCAAAAAATGTTGAAAATTCGCCCTCTGACGGCTATTTTACGAAAATCTTAAAGAAATGCGGTGGAAATCATAACTTGGGCTAGAGTCATCTGAAACAAGAAAACTAAATTTTTTCTGTTAGTGTATGAGTTTAACTTGTACTTGAACAAAGGATATTATTTTTCGTTCATTGTAATTTATTACACATGGCATTATTTATTGGGTTTTTGTATCGAAAAATTAATTTTTGACACGCAACGTTGCCAAAAATTCAGATTTTAATTTTTTTACAAATCCTTCGTTCAAGTACACGTTAAACTCATACACTAACAGAAAAAATTTGGTTTTTTTGTTTCAGATGACTCTAGCCCAAGTTATGATGTCCACCGCATTTTTTGAAGATTTTCGTAAAATAGCCGTCAGAGGGCGAATTTTCAACATTTTTTGATAAAAATTTTTTTATATACAGTTTAAAAGTTACTTTATTTGATAATTATAAGATATAATAGTTTAATACATTATTTACCTTGAAAAATAATAGTTTAAAAAGTCGTTTTTTTTTGTTATTTTAAACCCATGTAACCTCTTAATTTTGGAATTAATCAATTAAATTAATCATGAGTTGATACCCTCAAGGTATACCGAGTACTCGTTCTACGAAATTTCGGGCAGTAAATTCTATACTCTATCTACAAAGCTTACAAGCGTTAAAAAAAAATGTTTTTGAGCACGTCTGGGATATCATGAGCCGTCGATTGCGAAACGATTACCCAAATTTACAAAATGTGGCTGCACTTGAACGGGCTTCGATTGCAATTTGGTGGAGGATTCTTCAGACGATGATCCGAAATTGCATCATGAATATGCGTGAAAGGCTGCAAACGGTGATTCGGAGTCGCGGTGGTAACACTCGATATTAAAACACACACACACACTTATTTTAGAGAATGAGTTTGGAGTCATAAAAAACTGTGGAATTGACGAACCACGGGGGCTCATTTTCCTTCAAGAACCCCACACACACAAACACAGACACACAGTGCGAAAGCACAAAAGAAGTGTTTTAGTGGTAGGAACGTCCATTTTAACTTTTTTTACCTTTAGTGCTAGATGGTTTATAGATGATGAGGCTCGCTATATATTTTTCCCTAAGCCTCTGTATCTCTTTTTCAAAAAGTAAGAAACGTTTCAATCGTCCAGCTTTCTATAGAGCATTCGCATTTCATTTGTCTTTTTTTTGTTTTACTACAAATAAATGGTAAAAGTTGTTCTTTAAAATCCTTCTTTTATAAATGCTAAAAAAAGTCACCTTGGCCCGTGAAAATTCCAAGACTTTTGGTAATAATAAGGTTTTTCAACCATTTTTACCAATGTTGCTGCATTTAAATGAGCAAATTATTACCCGCAATTTATAAATTGCGGCCCGCTTATCTGAAGTTTTCAAAAACCTGGTACAGAACTTTTATTTTTCTCTTAGTTTTTTCAAAATGGTGGTTTTTGTGAGACAGCATTATGTGAAAATTCATAATTTATTTCTCGAAGGGTTTGAACTTTACGAAAAAAATTTATACGACAAAAAATGTTAAGAATAATCCAAAAAATACGTACGAAATTATTAAAAATTTTCGGAGCCATTTTTGGATTTCTCAAAAAATAGTCAATTTTCAAAATTCGAATTTTATTTAAAAACTTCAAGAAAAATTTTTATGTATTTATTCATTCTGAGAATTTTCCGTTTTATAAAACTTTTCCGTAAAGCTTATACGTTTCGAGAAAAAAATTATTAATGTATTTATTACATAATGGATAAAAAGTTACAATGGTTTAAAGACATACCATAATCGTCATTTTATTACTGCAAATAATATAACGCTGTATGATTCAACCATAGACACTTCTTATTCTTTTATCAATTTAAAATTTGCTGAAGAATTTTTTTGTAAGAAGTTTAATAATTTTCTGTCTTTTAAAGTACAGAAACATATGCGTACTTTTTTGATTTCATAATTAAAACTAAGATAATTAAAAAAAATATGATTGTATAAAATTTCTGAAGATTTTTACATTACACGTTAGAAAATATATTTGTCTGCAATAAATCAAGTTTGAATTAGCTTTTTTCATACAATATATGTAATATATTATATATAGGGTGATTCATTATGAGGTTTGGTTTTTAATCTCAAATAAAAGGCATAAAGTTGAATTTTATAGTAAAAATTTTATTGTGAGTCAAAAGAACAATCTATGGCATTTACTTTTTAAAGATTATCTTATTTAAATGTCGACCGCGACTACGCCGTAAATGGTCCATCCTGAGGGTCCAATTTTGGACGACGCGTTCCAGCATAGTGACCGGTATCTCGCGAATGACACGAGTAATGTTGGCTTGCAAAGCGTTGACTAAAGCTGGCTTATCCCTGAAGACCAGAGACTTCGTGTAACCTCACAGAAAATAATCTAAAGGTGTGATATTACACGATCTAGGCGGCCAATTTACTAGTCCAAAAAGTGAAATCAGGTTCTCATCGAAATGATTTCTCAATAAGTCCATTGTTTCTCCCGCTGTATGCGAAGTAGCGCCGTCTTCTTGGAACCAAAGTTCACCCATACCACGGGCTTCAATTTCAGGTAGCAAAAAATCCGTTATCATGGTGCGATAGCAGTCGCCATTGACGGTTACGTTCTGACCGGACTCATTTTGAAAGAAATATGGTCCGATGATTCCACCGGCCCATAAACCACACTAAACTGTGCATTTCTGTGGCTTTAGTAGTAGCTGTTGAAGCTCTTCAGGCTGTTCATCAGCCCAAATACGGCAATTCTGCTTATTGACGTATCCATGGAGCCAAAAATGCGCCTCATCACTGAACAAAATTTCGCGATAAGACAGCGGATTTTCATTGAGCTGATTCAGAGACCATTCACCAAAAACACGACCCAAACCTAAGTCGCTTGGCTTCAATTCTTGCACAAGATAAAGTTTGTATGCCTTAAAACCAAGATCGTTACGTAAAATACGCCAAGTTGTAGCGTACGACAAACCAAGCCGTTGAGAACGACGCCGAACCGATTCGTCACGGTCTTCAGACACACTCTCAGCTACAGCCGCTATATTCTCTTTACTACGTGCTGGATGTGGTCTAATCGGTCGAGTACGAGGTCTGGCTATTAAATAACGAGACTGGTTACGAAAAAAGGTTTTATTATAAAAATTATTCTACATTCGAATGCTCCCCTTCAATATACTCCCCTTCCCTCGCCACACACCTTTCCATACGTTTTTTCCATTGATCAAAGCAGTGCTGGAAGTCTTCTTTGGTGAGGGCCTTTAGGAGCTCTGCCGTTTTTTGCTTTACCGCTTCCATCGACTCAAATCGGGTCCCTTTCAAAGCAGATTTTATCTTCGGAAACAAAAAAAAGTCGCACGGTGCCAAATCTGGCGAGTACGGCGCGTGTTCGAGCACTGGAGTGCGCTTACCGGCCAAATACTGCTTCACAGATAGCGCGTTATGGGCAGGTGCGTTGTCCTGGTGCAAAATCCACGAGTTGTTCTTCCACAAGTCGGGCCGTTTCTTACGAACTCGTTCTCGTAGTGTTGCCAAAACTGACAAATAGTAAGTCTGGTTGACAGTCTGACCCTCTGGAACCCATTCAGTCATCACGATACCGTTAATGTCGAAAAAAATGATCAACATTGCCTTGAATTTTGATTTGGACATCCTTGCTTTTTTGATTCTGGGCGATTCAGGCGTCTTCCAGTGCATCGATTGCCGCTTTGTTTCAACATCTTATTGAAAAATCCACGTTTCATCGCAAGTAATAATGCTTTTCATCAGTCCGGGATCTTTTTTTAACCTTTCAAAGAAATCTGAGCAGACCTGTTGACGCAAGAGCTTTTGGTCAGGAGTCAGGTTTTTTGGCACAAACTTCCCACAGACTTTTGTCATGTGTAATTCCTCGTGTAAAATTTGTCTAACCGTTTCTTTATCGGCGTTTACAGCTTTGGCAATCATCTGGATGCTTATTCGACGATCTGCACGCACAATTTGGTTGATTTTAGTCACTGTTTCCGGAGTTGAAACAGTGACAGGGCGACCTGGGCGTTGGTCATCTTCAGTGCTCACTCGGCCCTCACTGAAGCGCTTACACCACACAAAAACACGCGCACGAGATAGAGAATTGTCCCCATAGGCCTCTTTCAACAGTTTACAGCACTCAGTCGGAGTTTTCTTTAATTTAACGAGAAATTTGAGATTGATACGTTGCTCCTGTTTTTCGTCACACATGTTTTTCGGCACGAGAAAAAAACACGTTCGTTTCAAACCGCTACTGCACAAATACAATAATAGTGACGAGAACGTGTTTTGGTACGTGCATAGACAAGATATCTAGATACCCAACGCACTACTCGTTTTTTTCCCCACCCCTCTACGGCGCTCTCTAGGCGCGCAGTCTCGTTATTTAATAGCCAGACCTCGTATCATCCAATAATGTATGCTGGGTTTCAAATTTGCGGATAGTATTGGCTATAGTGGTTTCAGCAGGTTGACGATGCACACCATAAGTTGCTTTAAGAGCACGAAAAACATTTCTCACAGAACGCTGATTTTCGTAATACAGCTGAACAATTTGGATACGTTGTTGCGGTGTAAGTCTTTCCATGATGATCTATCAAACAATACTGACTAAAAATTACATTACAGTTTGACAGGAGTCACGCGTGATCTGTAAAAAAAAGCCTATTGAAAATCAAACCTCATAATGAATAATCCTTTATAAAGGCTTTTTCAACAAGTTTGAAAGTTTTACATGTAGAATTTTCGTAATATAGATTAATAATTCCTAAAAGAAATAGTTGTAAAACTAGAAAAAGAATTCGCCAGGTTGAAGTTGAAATTGCGAAATGTGAGAATTATTATGATGTTTCTGTAATAACAGATAATGATTATTCTGGAGGATTTGATTCTTGTTCAAAATCAGAAAATGATTCAGAAGATGATGATGATAAAACTAATGTTAAAGACAAAATAGACCTTGGCCCTTTAAAATAGTTAAAAACAATTATAGATTCATACACCGATTTTCAAAGAAAATTAGAGGGGAATCATGTTTATAAATGGGTTGATGGCGAAACAAAGTATAATAAATCATTAGAAAAAAAATTTTTGAAAAATAGCGATCGTAAAATAATATTAGATAGTTCTTTGACTGAGATTTTTGAATTTTTTTTTTTCTTTGAACTTAATCATATTATTGACTATACTACTACTACATCATATAGGTATGAATTTTCTCTGGATGACTTGAAAAAATTTATTGGGATTTTAGATTTTAGTAGCTTCAACAAAAGATTGGCTATACAAAACTATTGGCCTCAAGATAAATTTTTGCGCGCAAAACCAGTAGCCTCATGCATAGGTGTGGAAAAATTTGAATCAATTATCATCTACCTTCCTGTAGTAAGAACTGGGTAACAATGTATCAAATTATATACATATTAGGTGTAGTAAAAAATAGTTCATTATTTTGCCAATAGATGGCTTTAGTAGTCTGTATCTCCCGTTGTAAAAGTGCGATCGGGTTACACTAGATGGCGTTAGAAGATAAGATTTCGTACTAAAGAAGCTTCTTATACAGTTTTGTGATTGCTTGTTTCAGTATTTTTTTAGCACGCGTCAAAGATGGACACCAACAAAGAGAAAATACGCCATATTTTACAGTTTTTCTTCGATAAAGACGAAAACACAAGCCAAGCAGCTGAAAATGTGAATAGTGTTTATGGTCCTGATACTGTAACAGCCAATCACGCGCAATTTTGGTTTCATCGATTCCGTTCCGGTAATTTTGACGACAAAGATGCACCACGCTCTGGAAGGCCAATTGTCAAAAATGTCGATAAAATAATGGAAATCGTCGAGTCCGACCTGACGTAAGCACTGTTTCGATTGCCCAAGAGCTAAACATTGCACAAAAAACCGTTTGGAACCACTTAAATAAGGCTAGATACAAAAAGAAGTTCGATGTATGGGTGCCACACGAGTTATCGCAAAGAAACCTCATGGACCGAATTTCCATCTGCGAATCGCTGCTGAATTCCAACAATATTGATCCATTTCTGAAGCGGATGGTTATTGGTGATGAAAAGTGGGTCACTTGCGACAACGTCAAGCGACAACGGTCGTGGTCAAATCGCGGTGAACCAGCGCAAACGGTGGCCAAGCCAGGATTGACAGTCAGAAGGTTTTGCTGTGTGTTTGGTGGGACTGGCAGGCAATCATCTACTATGAGCTGCTCCCCTACGGCTAAACTCTAAATTCAGACCTGTACTGTCAACAATTGGACCGTCTGAAAGAAGCAATCGCCCAGAATCGGCCAGCTTTGGCCAATAGGAGAGGAATTGTGTTCCATTAGGACAACGCCAGGCCGCATACATCGATAGTGACTCGCCAGAAGCTCCGGGAGCTTGGTTGGGAAATTCTTATGCATCCACCTTATAGTCCGGACCTGGCACCAAGTGATTACCACCTGTTCCTGTCTATGACGAATGATTTTGCAGGTGAAAAATACGCCTCAAAAGAAGATTGTGAAAATCGACTGTCCCAGTTTTTTGACAATAAGGACAAGGGTTTGTACGAGAGAGACATTATGAAATTACCTCCAAAATGGCAACAAGTTATCGAACAAAACGGTATATATTTGACCTAAATCGTATCATTCTATCTATGCTAAATAAAACCTTCAATTTAATGCAAAAATTATGGATTTTTTTTTTACTACACCTATCATATAGTGGTAGTGAATATTAAACTGTTTTTGAACCAAAAAATACTTTGATAATTTTTCTCAAAACGTATTAGCATTACGAAAAAGTTCCATAGAACAAGAAGTGCTTAAAATTATTGAAAGAATATGTATGAGTTTTTACAGAAGCTTTTAAGCGAATTTCGAATTTTTTAAAATTGACTATTTTTTTAAATATCCAAAAATGGGTCAGAAGCTTCCGAAAAATTGATACATATTTCATTGATTGTATTAAACAAATTTTGTTCTATAAATTTTTTTGTAAAGTTCAAAATTGTTCAAAAAAAAATGATAAAGTTTTAGACAATGCTGTTCCACAAAAACCACTATTTTGGAAAAATTATTGTAAGAGGATAAAATGTTCTGCCCCACGGTTTTGAAAACTTTAGACATTCAAGCCGCGATTTCTGGCATTAATTTGCTTATTTTAAAGTAGCAACATTAGTAAAATTCGATTAAAACAAAAAAACGTTAAAAATACGTGACTTTCTTTTAAATGCAGAGAAAAATAACGATTTTTATTTACTTTTACAAAATAATCGCCAGTTTCTAAAAAAACATCCTTGAAAACTCCTTATATGGAATTTTGAAAGAAAATGGGTTTCCTTTTCTAAAAGCACAATGTACTTGAAGTATCGTGCATAAATTTGGCCTCTTACGCATTAACCCTTTCAGTCACGAATTTTTCCAGCAATCGGTTTTTTATGAAATTTAGAAAATAAGGGTTCTCGAAATCGCTAATTACGAATCAGCTATCAAAATCTCAAAATTCAAGATGGTGGATCCAATATGGCGGACCTAAATTTTGAAAAATGGTAATTTTTTTTTTAATTTGGTATGTATAGATTTTGAAGGTCACTGATTACGAATCCGCTATTAAAATTTTAAAATTTAAAATATCGGATCCAATATAGCCGATACAAATTTAAAAAAATGGTAATTTATTCTAAATTTTGGTATACGAGGGTGGTTGAAATATGATGGAGACAAACGCTGTAGATGGCGTGCATGTATGTTTTGAAGGTCGTGGCTTGAGTATGTGATAGCTGGGTCCCTTACGAACAGTGTGGCATAGTTTTCGTCGGGAGTGCATGTTTTACACGCGTGCTACGACCATGAGTGAACGTCAAGTGCCGACCGCCGTTGCGCAACGTATTGTCATTCGTTTTTTAGTGTAGGAAGGCGTTAAAAATACGGAAATTTTTCTGCGTTTGCGAAATCAGTTCGGTAGTGAGTGCCTGAGTAGGGCTGCTGTGTTTAAATGGGTCAAAGCATTCAAGGATGGTCGCGAAACCGTCGAGAATGAGCCGCATGATCGTCGACCGCGAACCAGCATCACACCAGACAACATTTGCCGCGTAGAACAACTCATTTTGGAGGACTGTAGGATGGATGTTCGAGACGTTCCAGCTAAACTTGGCATCAGTATTGGTAGTGTAGAGTCTATCATCCACGAACGCCTTCAATATCGCAAAATAACGGCGCGATGGGTTCCTAAACTGTTAAACTTTGAGCAAAAATTCCCTCCACCAAAAGAGCCGTCATACCGCGCGTCTCACGCTCAATACAATATCAAAATTGGAGCGGCAGGTACTGGAACAGCCCCCCTACAGCCCGGATTTATCACCCTGCGACTACCACATGTTTGAAACACTGAAAGAAGCCCTCGGAGGTCAAAGATCCAACACCGACGACGAGGTAGAGGGGTTCGTGCGCACATGGCTGTTCGAGTTGCTCAAGGAATTCTTCGATACCGGGATCAAAAAGCTTCCGGAAAGGTGGATAAAATGCGTAACTTGTAAGGGAGAGTACCTAAAAAAACTGTAAATTTTTGTAAATTTTTTTGATCGTAAATAAACGTGTCAGAGCATTTGTCTCGATCATATTTAAACCGCCCACGTATAGGGGCTTTTGAGATCGCTGATTACGAATCCGCTATCAAAATTTCAAAATTCGAAATGGTGGATTTAATATGGCCGATATGTAATTATATGTATACTATGAAACGTACTACGTATGAATTGTCTCCACTACATCAGCCATTCTAAAAAATGTAAATCTAATGACTTATTCGCAATCAGCAATCTCCGAAATTCCTATTTACTAATATATTAAAACCGCCGTATTAAAAATTTCGGATATTTTTACACAGGCTCGTAATCAGTTATCCAAAAAATCTTAAAATTATAAAAAATTTTGTTAGTCATATTGAACCAGGCATTCAAAATTTTCAAATTCTAACAGCAGATTCGTAATCAGTGACTTTGAGAACCCCTATACATCAAATTTCAGAAAAAATTAACATTTTTCAAAATTTTTATCGACCATATTGGATCCGCCATCTTTAATTTTTAAATGTTTCCCCCAATGATGTTTACACAAGAAATTATCTTCCTCGAAACATGGATAAGATAAAAATGCAGATAACGTATGCTTTGTAAACATTATAACTTTCTTAAAAGAGCAATGATGATAGTAGTAATCTAATCAAACTTTGTTATAAATTATTCTTTAAACGAAAAATAACAAAACAATGCATAATATTATTACAATAAATTACAATAAATATAAAATTAATACACTCAAAATTTTAATATGTAACACTCATTCCGTTTTTTAAATGGCGAAGAATTGAAGACTCTTCTTTCAATTTATAATAATAGCAAATAATAAATTATTTCGAATATATATTGTAACGGGGTAGCAGATTTAACGTTACCTGCCACAGGAGCAATTAGCTTCGGGGGACGCGCAATTCGCAAAAGGTACGAAAATGCCCTTTGCGCCCCCTTTTAGGAAGCTAAAATCTCGGACGACTTTGCTCCTGGGTCCAGGCTCGAGAAGCAGGTCTACGGACCCAACTTACCCGTTGCAAAGCCGCGCAATCGTCGTTGCGCGGCTCGTGTATCGTCTTCACCTGGCTAGTTGAATCTCGGAGAGGGCGGTATTCGGGAGGAGAGCTGAAAGCTCCTCGTCGCAGAAATAATAAAGAAAAATCAAAAAATAATAAAAAGAAAAAAAAGGAAATTGAATTAAATAAAAAAGGAATTTATATGCTACACCCTTAATTGTTATAAAATTCTAAAAGATGCAAGAAAGAGATATTAGGGAAGAATGCAAAAAAAAAGAAAGAAAAAGAACGAATTAAATAAATAAAATAATTTAATAAATTAACAACTGACAATAAAAAATTATCAAAGAAACAATAAGAAGAAATTATAAATAAATACGCACGAGAAGCGCAGGTAACTAGGCGAATGTAAGGCGCGAAAACGGCTCCCGCACGCAGCGTATTATACAAGTGCGAGAGAGAAACAACGTCTCCCGCACTACGCCTATAAGAGTGAGAGAGAAAGGCCTCTCTCACTCGCGCGCGCCGTTTAACGTACGGGTGCGAGAGAGAAGAACGCTCTCCCACACGGAGCCCGCTGAAGCGAGAGAGAGAGAGCGCTCTCCCACTTCTGCGCGCCGCGTCTACTGCGAGTACGCGAGAGACAACGAGTCTCCCGTACTGCGCCGTAGGAGTGAGAGAGAAAGCGCTCTCCCGCACTGCTGCCACAAGAGTGAGAGAGATACCGCTCTCTCACTCACGCGCGCTTATGCTTCTATAGGTGCGAGAGAGATCGCAACTCTCTCGCCCTGTATACGATAGTGAGAGAGATAGCGCTCTCTCACTCGCACGAACCGCAAAAAACTAACTCGCAAAGGGAAGGAGTAACCGGCGGAGGTTACTCCTACGCAAAAGAACGGAAAAAAAATGCGCGCGCGAATGTGTAGTTTTAAACTACTTACGCTTTTCGGCTGGCCAGCCTCGCTCGCTACGCGGAGACGGGCGAACAGATTGGGCGACCAAGAAAGGCACCGTCACCCTGATCGGCTTTGCTGGATTTTCCTTCGTCGCCGCTGCTGGGTGCCTCCGCCGTCGGCCGGTGATCTCTCCTGGCGACTCACGTGGCTGATGCTCACCGAACCGTTGCACCGCAAGAGCTTCGCGCGCGAGAAAATCTGCACAAAAATCCCACAAAAAAAAAAGAACGCGGGAGCACTGGGACGTAGCGCGTCCCAAAATGGCGGATTATATCCAAAAACTATCGACAATTTACGCGTGGTAATTGCGAAGGCGCTAAACGAACTAACTGGAAAACGCGGAAAGAAACTAGCTTGCCTAGCCTAAACTCGCCTATCTTTTCTATACGGCACACGACTATTCTATCTATCGGCGTGTACCGTATTTTCCCGCCCGGGGCCGTCACGTAGCCGAAATTAAACTCGGCTCGCGGACCGCGGAATCGCGCGAAATATAAACACGCGCGGAAAACGGAGTGTTCTCCGTGACAATATATATATATATATATATATATATAAACATATAATTCGAATGTTATTACAGAATTATTTTATGAAATCATTCCTCAACAATTTTGGAATTATTTTATAATTATTTTATGAATTAATTCTGAAGGAATCAAAAAGCGGACGTAGCATTAATACAGAATTAATTCTGAAATAATTTTATTATATCATGAATTAATTCAGAATTAATTCAGAATTAATTCATGCTGTGTGGGTACCCCTAAAAATCCTGAAGCAGGCTCAATTTTTTAAATTTCATACATATTTTTCGAAGTGGCACCATAATTTATTATTTGCTATTATTGTAAATTGAAAGAAGAGTCTTCAATTTCGTGAGGCAATTTTTAGATCAAGTAATGCTGATGGATTATGACTTAAATTTACATGTAAGAAATAACATTATAACGTTACAATCGCTGGTACACAACCAGTTTTCTTCACCGAGATATACGGATGTTTTTAAATATTCCTGGTATAAAAGCGGCTATATTACTCAAAAACCAGATAAAACTGATAATCCTGTTAATTTTAGTTTTGGAGAATCTTGTAATGTCAACTGCAAAGTAGAAGGATGTAAGAATGTTGCAATAATACGATGTGGTTGGTGTAAAAAGTCATTATGTTTTAAGCACTTCTTTGAAGATTATCATTACTGTGAAAACTACGTCAAATAATACATTTTAATTTACATATGAGTCAAAAATATAGTCTTTTATAAGAATAACTTTTAATAAAGTTCATTTGAAAATAATAAGACAACGTATTACATTAGATACTTATTTTTAGACGTGACTTTTTTCATCCCAGGTTTCGATTTGACAATTATTTCAAGATGAAATGAGCGATAAACGCCGCTGTAGTCAAGGTTGAGGGCGGTAGCCTGCTCGTGGGTTGGTAAGGGTGTTCTTTAGGGATTCATTGGGTTAAGGGTACAATGGTTTGCTGTCATAAATTGCTTATTATGTAGGATATATTTATTAAAAAAAAAAAAGTCATCAAAAAACACGCTGGGGCCAGGTTAAGATGGACTAACTTGCTTGTGGTTTGATAGGGGTAGTTTTTTGGATTTTGAACGGTTAGGGGTTAGGAGTAGCTTGATTAGCTAATATAGTTCGCTTGTGATATGGGATATATTTAATAACAGAAAAAATAATTAATAAACATGCTGTGACAGGGATTAGTTGGGTTAGCCTGCTTGCGGTTTGGTAGGGGAGGTTTTTTGGGGTTGGGCGGGTTAGGGGTCAAGAGTCGGATTTCTGCGGACATAGCTCGCTTGTGATGTAGGATATATTTAGTTAAAATAATAGATAAACATGCTGTGGCCAGGGTTACGTGGGTTTACCTGCTTGTGGTTTGATAGGGGTGGTTTTTTAGGTTTCTGAGGTTAAGGGTTAGAGGTTAGGAGTAGCTTGGTTACCTAATATATTTCGCTTGTCATATGGTACATATAACTGAACAAATAATTAATAGACACACTGTGGCCAGGGTTAGGTGGGTTAGCCTGCTTGTGATTTGGTCGAGGTAGTTTTTATGGGTAACACGACCCCAAAAAATTTTTTCTGAAAAAACCCCGGAACACGTCAATTTTAATTTATTTTCTTATTATAAATGCATCGCAAAATAGTAAAAAAAATAGAACTTTGACATCTATAGAAAAAGGGGTTGCAACCCCTTGGTGTTAAAGTTATATCAGTAGAGGCGCCTACTTATAAGAAATATTTTGGCGTTGATTTTACTCGTATCTCAAAAAGTACGAGAAATATTGATAATTGCAATGGAAGGCTTTTAATAGATATTTTTAATATCTACAATTTTCTTATTTAACTTTCTTTGATAGGAGCTATATTATAGCTTTTTAGATATTTACGTGTAACGTCAGGTTGACGTTTCAACCGCGTTTTAAATAAACGCGAACTGCTTTTTGCCTTTATGAGCCTAAGTACTAAAACTTATGGGCTCGGGACGGCGGAGGAATTAAAGTTGTAAGAATTTTTAGGGATAGAGATGAAGTTCGGGACTAGACAACCGTATAGACCGATGTTGGCCTATATGCTGTCCTGGAAAGGACCTACTAAGTGTTTTTTTGGATAGAGATATTTAGCCGATTCTGGCTAATACTATCTCTTTGGAAATGAGAGAAAAAAAACACAAAGTCTTAGATAAACTTACTTTTTATTGAATGTGAGATGCAAAGAATAAGGGCGATCTTCTCTCTCTCTCTCTTTCTCTTTCTCTCTCTTTCTCTCTTGCCGTGGTTGACTTCTCATCGTCTTCTTCTTCTTATTTATTTGAAAAATTGAATAATCTGCTTCGTAGTTGCTTCCTAGTAGTTGCTTAAAGTCTGTTCATAGTGATAATTCCTTACTTGCTTGTAGTAGTATAACTTGTTCCTTAGTAATGTTCCTCGTAGGTAATATTTTGCGTAGTACGTGGGTCCTTAGTAGTGTTTTCTTCTTAGTATTTTGTGTAGTACGTGGTCCTCGAGAGCTGCCTGAGGTCTGCTGCTTGGTGATTATTTTGTGCCGTATTTAAATGCGTTGGAGAAGCTACTCAGCAAATTCCTTCTTTGACCGGGAAATTCGGCGAGAGGCCAAGTTTTTCAGGCCCCCTCTTCCTGGCGGGCTTCTCGGTTCGAGAAAGTAGGAATTAGAGAGAGAGATGATCCATTTGTACAGAGTTTTTACATAGGTTTATTATATATTAGGTGTAGTAAAAAGAAATCCATTATTTTTGCATTGAATTAAAGGTTTTATTTAGCATAGATAGAATGATACGATTTAGGTCAAATATGCACCGTTTTGTTGGATAACTTGTTGCCATTTTGGGGGTAATTTCATAATGCCTCTCTCGTAGAAACCCTTGTCCCTATTGTCAAAAAACTGGCACAGTCGATTTTCACAATCTTCTCTTGAGGCAAATTTTTCACCTGCAAAATCATTCGTCATAGACAGGAAAAGGTGGTAATCACTTGGTGCCAGGTCCGGACTATAAGGTGGATGCATAAGAACTTCCCAACCAAGCTCCCGAAGCTTCTGGCGAGTCACTATCGATGTATGCGGCCTGGCGTTGTCCTGATGGAACACAATTCCTCTCCTACTGGCCAAAGCTGGCCGCTTCTGGGCGATTGCTTCTTTCAGACGGTCCAATTGTTGACAGCACAGGCCCAAATTAACAGTTCGGCCGTAGGGGAGCAGTTCATAGTAGATGATTCCCTGCCAGTCCCACCAAACACACAGCAAAACCTTCCTGACTGTCAATCCTGGCTTGGCCACCGTTTGCGCCGGCTCACCGCGATTTGACAACGATCGTTGTCGCTTGACGTTGTCGTAAGTGACCTACTTTTCATCACCAGTAACCATCCGCTTCAGAAATGGATCGATATTGTTGCGATTCAGCAGCGATTCGCAGATGGAAATTCGGTCCATGAGGTTTCTTTGCGATAACTCGTGTGGCACTTATACATCGAACTTCTTTTTGTATCCAGCCTTATTTAAGTGGTTCCAAACGGTTTTTCGTGCAATGTTTAGCTCCTGGGCAATCGAAACAGTGCTTACGTGACGGTCGGACTCGACGATTTCCATTATTTTATCGACATTTTCGACAATTGGCCTTCCAGAGCGTGGTGCATCTATGAGGTCAAAATTACCGGAACGGAATCGACGAAACCAAAATTGCGCGTGATTGGCTGTTACAGTATCAGGACCATAAACACTATTCACATTTTCAGCTGCCTAACTTGCGTTTTCACCTTTATCGAAGAAAAACTGTAAAATATGGCGTATTTTCTCTTTGTACGTGTCCATCTTTGACGCGTGCTAAAAAAATACTGAGTCAAGCAATTACAAAACTGTATAAGAAGTTTTTTTAGTACAAAATCTTATCTTTCTAGCGCCATCTAGTGTAACTCGATTGCACTTTTACAACGGGAGATACAGACTTCTTAAGCCATCTATTAGCAAAATAATGGATTACTTTTTACTACACCTACAGTCTGTCAAGTAAGAGCGTGGTCGTGTTAATTTATAAAAAAATTTATTTGATGAAACTTTCATATTTATATATACATTGTACACATTACAAACAATGATGCAATTCGGTCAATAATGTGTCCAGTCACCACCGGCGTCGATAATTGCCTGGCATCTCCGAGGCATGCTTTCTACTAATTTGACGGCGTATTCTAGTGGCAAGGATCTCCAGATCCGACGAATTTCGTAAGACAACTGCTTCAAAGTGTATGTGCGTCTTCCACGAAGCTTCCGTTTAATATATGCCCACACATTTTCAATAGGGTTTGCATCAGGCAACTGCGACGGCCAATCCAATCTAACGATGCCAGATTAAGTCTTCCACTGAGTACAGAGCTTGCTGCGGTGTTTAGGATCGTTGTCCTCCTGCAGAATTCAACCTTCATTTTTTCTGATAAACCATCGTTTGGCAGATGGCAGTAAAGCCTTTTTGTAGATTATCATTTTCTCAGCATTTAGGTTGTCAGTAAAGAGGTGCAAAGTGCCGAATCCCTGCTTTGAGAAGCAGCCCCAAAGATGCACCTTTATTCCATGTTTTACGGTCCGCTGAACAAGCCTATTGGTGGAAGTTGACCAGGCTCGCGTGAGGACAGAAAGTGCCCATATAGAACATTCATCAGTAAAAATGACATTTTCAAAATCTCTATCAATATTCTCATGCGCCCAAGCGAGTCGCTTTGTCACATGTTTTTCAGTCAACAGAGGGTTCTTCATTGTGTTGCGCCATTTCAGATGATGAGTACGAAGATGGGTTCGGATAGTTTTGTAGGATATATCTAAACCTTTTGCCATTAATTTTGCTTGTCCTTGCCGCAGTGTTAAAGCAGGATTCCGCGAAAACAGATTCACTATTCTTTTTTCATCTTTTTTGTTCACTTTTCCTATCGAGCCACGTTCTGGTAAATCATCGACATTTTTTGCCACTTTATATCGCTGTATCCACTTCTGTACAAATGCCTTCGACTTTCTCATATATTTAGCAGCCGCTGATTGCGAAATTTTGGGACTTTTCGGGTGGATGCAAAGGAACACAGCCTCGTAGCGCGACGCGTACTTAGCACTCATGGCGTTTAACGTGATTCTTTTTCAAAAGATCAACGACAACTGAATCTTTGTTAACAATGCATCAAGGACAAAGCTTTCCCCTATCGGCTCGCGAAGGAATTAGAGCAAAATCTTTTATTGCCTGTCGGTGAAGTCGACCACGCTCTTACTTGACAGACTGTAATACAATAAAATTATGTTAATTTAAATTGTATGATCGTGTGCCATTTAAGGTTTAACGCATATTACAACAGAACGAAGTTGTTTGACGCATTTAACATAATTAGATGAAGAATGAGTATTTAAATAATAAAAAAAAGATTGCTATGAGTGTTTTATTATTACAAAAGAGAAAATAATTGTAGAAAGATAGTTTAAATAGTCATTCTTTAGAAGTTATAATTTTTAATTAATGGACTGTTGGAGGAGTACTTGTTTGATTATCCTTAAAAAAAAAGTTATTAAATAAATATTTGCTAGTATGATTGTAAATTTATATTGAAATTTTTATTATTAATAATAATTTTGATTACAAAATGTAATTATTAATGCAATTTTTATTTGTACAGTTTTGTTTATAAAATAAAATAATGTAGCTGGTCGTGGTCTATTATTCTATTCTAGTGAATTAGTAATAATTAGGATCGTTGAATTGTCGCTGAAATTAAAAATTATCTAGAGGACTTAATAACAGTTGGCCTATTGCGGTTAATTTAAATTAATTATTTAATTAATTACTTATTTTAATTTAATTAATTATAAAAAAAATATTTTGAGTTTATTACAAGAATTCATGACATTCCAGATGATTGCGCGATGTTCTAAATTACGCTATAAGAAAGACTACCTTGCATGAATTTGTGTGTCGAATGTCAATGAAATTTGTATTGACTGACTTAGCGATTTAGTTATTTCCTTACTTTGAAGGAAGAATTTTATTTTATTATGACATGTGTGCGATTGTCTGTAAAAATTGCATCGTAGTAAAACTGAGTTTAACGAGAGCGGCTATTCAACTCTCGGTTTAAGCTTAGGTTGAGTTTCCCAATGGTTTACGTCAGTGGAGAGTGCGTCGAGTAGGTTGTGGAGGGGATTATTGTGTTAGTAAAGATCTTTTCGGCTGACAAAACAAGCAAAAAAACGGAGGTCATGCACCGACGTTACATACGAAAAACCGTTTTTTGCAACTTTGTAATTTTTTTTTGGTTAAGTTTGCCATTCAGGACCGATGTAAAAAGGAACACCCGTATTGAAATTTAATTTTCTATACGTTCATATTTTTTTTCATCCAGGTAAGAATTTTTATCACCAATGGTACTCATAGGAAAGTCAAGAAGTTGCTAACAGTTTACTCTCTCTCTCATTCTCTTTCTCTCTCTCTCTCTCTCTCTCCCTCTCTCTCTCTCTCTCGTGAGTAGTGCCCGTCAGCTTTTGATTAATTCTATTTTAGAAATAATTTTCTGCTGCTTGCTGCCTTCGGGCTTCTTGTTGCAGGTACTACTTGCATGCGCCTTTATGCGAGTCCACGCTGAAACATTAATTTTTTGTGATCAACGTTGGACTCCGTCTGAAATATCAATTTATTTGCGTGCTTGGTTTGGAGTTTTTGGAGGGCTACTCTACTGATTGTCCGTTGAGACGCATCACTGCCTGACTATACTCGGACCTTACTGACTGACTATACGTACGCTACATCCCGACTATTGACATGGCTCCAATTGCCTGCATTAAATGTAAGAAAATTAATAGAAAAAATGGCGTTTTAAATACCTGTGCGAAATGTAATAAAAAATATCATGACATTTGCCATAATTTTACTTCCCGTGGTATAGGCAGTAATAAAAACACAATATTACTTTGTGAAAATTGTATAATCACCATTAATAATCGGAAAAGCGGACACTCAGCACCAATCAGTAGTAGCCTAAACAGTAGCGCGATTAATAATATACCGATGACCGTCTCGACGCCAGTTGCTGCAATAAATACCGATCACGTATTAAATAATACCCCAACGCAGCGAAAGAGTACCACCGCGATGGCTGCATCATCTGTTCCAAATACCAATTCTTTCATGCAGCTAAACACAGCTGTAACTGATTTTGGAACAGCAATAATTAAAAAAATGGAGCATTTACTAGATCCAATTAAAAAACTGATTGACTTTGAAACATATTTTAAATTAATGACAAAAGATCTCCAAAATGTTGCTGCACTCATCCGGAATCAGACCACTGTGCTATCTGAAGTTCATTCGAGTCAATCAGAGCTGTTAAAAATGAATAGTAATCTGCATGAAAGAATAACAAAACTTGAAAATATCATTGATCTTAATTTCTCCAAGACCGAAAAACATATGGCAGATACTATCAAATCTCAACATGTCGACTTTCTGAACCATACAAACTCTGAATTTGATTCTATCCAAAATAATTTTAGTGAACTGATAGTTGGTGTAGCGACCGTGGTGCAGAGAGTCTCTGATTTGACGCATATCGAAACTGGCGTGGACTCAGAATTAAATGTAACAGGAATAGGTAAAGATAGTACTCCAGTAACAGCAACTACCTGTAATAAGCCTGGTGTACATATTGTGAGCAAATGCGGTGCTGATGATAGCCGGATCGTGATCTCGGGTGCAATTGACTGCTCTGCTGCTAATATTGTTCCTCGGGCTTTTGCTCTGGCCGTCCTCAGCGCGGTTTTGCCCAATATCACAAAGGATAATATACTATCTACCGAATTGATCTCGCAAGCAAAAATTAGAGATAGTTCGAAGCGTGTCTCTTCTCTATTGGTTACGCTCACCAGCAGTCACCTTGTATCGCAAGTCTTGTCAGCGAAACAAAAAATTACTGCTCTTAGTATGCGATATCTTTATTCACCTATTCTTGACAATGGTTCTATCTTGGCAAATTCTAAAATTTTTATTAATGAATATTTAAATAAGATAAAATATAATGAATTTAAACAAATAAAAATCTTAGCCAAAAAGCTCGGTTTAAAGTATGTTTGGCATCGCCAAGGTAGATTTCTTGTCAGAAAGGTGGATGGAGACAGAGCCTATTGCGTTTCCTCTGTATCTGAATTACTTACACTATTCTCATCATCTATTGCCAGTGATTCTAGTGTAGCAACAAATAATGTTAATATTAATAATAATATTGACACATGCGTTGCAGTTGATAGTATTCCAGAGGACGTAAATAATGCAGCAGATACCGACATCAAAAGCAATAATAATCCTAGTGAAATTGAAAATAAAACTGTTAAAATTAAAAATGCTAAAAAGAAAAATAACAAAGCTGCAAATAAATATAAAGATAAAGATACTAAAAATAAAGTTTGACTAGACAATGGTACTGCTGTAGAGCACCAGAGAGTCAAAGGGGAACTGCGAGCGGGCTTTCTCAACGTAAACTCACTAAGAGCGCATATTGAGCAAGTTCGTCAATTTCTAATGGACAATAACTCTTATGACCTTCTCGGCGTGGCTGAGACCTGGCTGGATTCGAACGTGCCGATGACGTCATTTAGATTAAGGATTTTAACTTACTTAGACAAGATCGCAATAGAGGAGGTGTTTCTCTTTATATCAGAAATTATCTTAAATATGAAATCTTTTCTTCTTCAAAAACTGAGCAAAAGGGCAAACCCGGTATCCCAGAATACATTTTTTGCAATGTTAAATACAATGATTCACCTCCAGTATTTGTGACCGTCATTTACAGACCACCCAAAATTGCGTTCCAAAAAAAATGATAATTTCTTAACTAATTTACGTACTTCCTGTTTTGACTATAGTCATAAAATCATAATGGGTGATCTGAATGCCGATCTTCTTCAAGGAAGTGATGACGCTCAATTTGTACACAAATTGGTGGCTGAACTTCCTCTGCAACTAATCCAGCATGGCCCAACGCACATCACACCCATGTCTCGCTCCTGGATTGACGTACTTTACGTAGATGACAATGACAGCGTCACTGATAGTCTCAACATATCGGCACCATTTCACAGTAAGCATAATATAATCACAGTCATCATCTCCTACAATAGTTTTCAGCCAATTCACAATTCATATACATACCGAGATTTTAAAAACATCTCACCAAATGCTCTAACTTAATTCTTAGCCTGCTGTGACTGGTCATCGTTAACAGATAAGATACTTGACATAGACAGATCGGTGAGCCATCTCTGTGCCAACCTAATGGCGGCAATAGATGATCTTGCTCCCATTAAAAAAGGGAATTAAAAATCAATCTCATTAAAAAAGGGACGACCTCCATGGGTTGCTGCAGATTTGGCTCATTTATACAGAAAACGTGACGCCCTATACCGACGATATAAACGCACGAATAATACGTCACTACTCAATGAATTTCATGACATGCGAAGACTTACAGACGAACTTACGGAGAATGCGAGAACAGCATTTTACCATAACAAATTGTTTGATGCTCTTGCTAACAACAATGCCTGGCGTGAGCTTCGTAGTCTGGGGCTCATACCTAAACATGAGGAGGGGTTGAGTGGCTTCTCACCCGATGACCTTAATAAGCATTTTGTTGGTGTGTCAGTATCTCCCTGGGATGACGAGGTAGAGCGTGAGGATATCATTAAAAAGTCAGTTGCAGAGGGTTTTTCTTTTAACGGGTTACCCCCACTTGCGACTTTGAAAAAATTGATTTTTTGTTAATTGCATTTTTTTGAAGTATAAGTATCTGAGAATATGACCTGGAAATTTCAAGTCGATCCGAACAAAATTGACTGAGATATGAGCGTTGAAAGAGAAGAATCCGTCGTGTAAACAACCGGCAATTCAAACTTTAAACGCGTTTTTCTCGAAATGGCATTTCTGAAGTCGGTGACCAAGATTACTCAAACACTAATGAACCGATCTTCTTGAAATTTTGCATGCTTATTTAATACATAAAAATGTAGTCTTTAATCGTTTGATTTTTCGTTAAAATCGAACCATTAACTTTGACTGTCCGCCATTTTGTAAAAAATTAATATTTTTTTAAATTCTTCGATTAAAGACTAGTTTATACTTATATTTAACTAAATCTATCCACATTTTTTGTTTCAAATGATCCACTTCGCCGCGATGTTGGTCACCGCAAACCGTATAAATAAAAACACTATTTCATTGGCGGCCATTTGCCACTTAACAATGTAATATTTTGCAATAAAAAAATTACTGAAAGTTCTTCAAAATGTATTCTTTAAGATGATATAATAATCGTTTAAAAAAGTTTTGTAGTTTTCTTTAAAAAAATTCATAAAAAAGGCCTTTTTTGTTGAGCTACAACTGGGGGTAACCCCTTAAGCAAGTCAATATTGACGACGTTATTCTCGCGATCTCCCACTTCTCGTCACAGGCGCGGGGGGCTGACGGCATTCCATTAAGTGTTGTTGTTGACGCACTACCGGTCATCGGTAATTTTCTGGTGCGGCTGTTTAATCTCTCCTTTACTAGTGGCAGCTTTCCTAGCGTCTGGAAGAAAGCGCACGTCGTTCTATTAAAAAAATGTAAAGCGCTATCTTTAACGTCAGATTTCAGACCAATCGCGATTTTATGTGCTCTTTCTAAGATGCTGGAGAAGCTAGACTATGAGCAATTGCAGGAGTATCTGACAGCGTCTCGCATTCTCGACCCCTTCCAGACTGGTTTTAGACCCTTTCACTCCACACAAACCGCCTTCCTCAAACTTGAAGATGCTATAAGACGTGGTATTGACAAAAAAAAAACGACGCTAATAATATTGTTTGACTTTAGTAAGGCTTTTGATACGATACGTCCTGTGCGTTACTACAACAATTACGGACTATGGGGATTTCCAGGACAGCTCTCAAGTAGATTGATTCTTATCTTTCTAATAGATTACAGTCAACTGTAACTTCTTCGGCTGGTAACTCTGGTTGGATGAGTACAAATCTCGGCGTGCCACCGGATTCTGTCCTGGGACCACTTCTGTTCTGTCTGTACATTAATGACTTACGTGACGTACTTGACTCGAGAAGCATTCAGCATATTCTGTATGCAGATGACCTATACAGTCTGTCAAGTAAGAGCGTGGTCGTGTTAATTTATAAAAAAATTTATTTGATGAAACTTTCATATTTATATATACATTGTACACATTACAAACAATCATGCAATTCGGTCAATAATGTGTCCAGTCACCACCGGCGTCGATAATTGCCTGGCATCTCTGAGGCATGCTTTCTACTAATTTGACGGCGTATTCTAGTGGCAGGGATCTCCAGATCCGACGAATTTCGTAAGACAACTGCTTTAAAGTGTATGTGCGTCTTCCACGAAGCTTCCGTTTAATATATGCCCACACATTTTCAAAAGGGTTTGCATCGGGCGACTGCGACGGCCAATCCAATGTAACTATGCCAGATTGAGTCTTCCACTGAGTACAGAGCTTGCTGCGGTGTTTAGGATCGTTGTCCTCCTGCAGAATCCAATCTTCATTTTTCGTGATGAACCATCGTTTGGCAGATGGCAGTAAAGCCTTTTTGTAGATTTTTATCATTTTCTCGGCATTTAGGTTGTCAGTTAAGAGGTGCAAAGTGCCGAATCCCTGCTTTGAGAAGCAGCCCCAAAGATGCACCTTTATTCCATGTTTTACGGTCCGCTGAACAAGCCTATTGGTGGAAGTTGACCAGGCTCGCGTGAGGACAGAAGGTGCCCATATAGAACATTCATCAGTAAAAATGACATTTTCAAAATCTCTATCAATATTCTCATGCGCCCAAGCGACTCGCTTTGTCACATGTTTTTCAGTCAACAGAGGCTTCTTCATTGTGTTGCGCCATTTCAGATGATGAGTACGAAGATGGGTTCGGATAGTTTCGTAGGATATATCTAAACCTTTTGCCATTAATTTTACTTGTCCTTGCCGCAGTGTTAAAGCAGGATTCCGCGAAAACAGATTCACTATTCTTTTTTCATCTTTTTTGTTCACTTTTCCTATCGAGCCACGTTCTGGTGAATCATCGACATTTTTAGCCACTTTATATCGCTGTATCCACTTCTGTACAAATGCCTTCGACTTTCTCATATATTTAGCAGCCGCTGATTGCGACATTTCGGACCTTTCGGGTGGATGCAAAGGAACACAGCCTCGTAGCGCGACGCGTACTTAGCACTAATGGCGTTTAACGTGATTCTCTTTCAAAAGATCAACGACAACTGAATCTTTGTTAACAATGAATCAAGGATAAAGCTTTCCTCTATCGACTCGCGAAGCAATTAGAGCGAAATCTTTTATTACCTGTCGGTGAAGTCGACCACGCTCTTACTTGACAGACTGTACACAGCACGAAAGGATTTTAAAATGTTTTTAAAAGGCTTTATAAAAGGATAAAAACCTTTTAAAAAGCTTTCAAAAAATGTTTTTAAAATGAGTTTATGTCCGTTTTTAAGCCTTTCAGCAACGTTTCCTAAATCCTTTTATAAGACTTTCGATATAAGTTTTAAAAACATTTCTATAAAAGTTATAGAAATATTTAAAAAAACATTTTTGAAAGTAGTTAATGAAACCTTTTAAAATACTTGTTTAAAACCTTTTTAGAAACTTTTATTAAATATTTTATACATTTTAGAATTCTATTATTTATTATTATTATACATATTTTTAACATCCGAATGATATTTAATCGTTTATTCGCATTGTCGCACATTTTATTTTGCGAAAAAAAACGCAGAAACATGTTTGACCTACGGTGGGATCGAACCCGGGTCCTTCGCATTATAAAGCAGATGCCCTTACCATTACGCTATGCAACGTTAGTAGAACTAAGATTGAACCTTGAATCATAAATTGCATGGCAATTCATATAGACTTGTGTTAGTTTTACATTTGAAATTTCTTCTCTAGTGTAAAGTATTTTTTAAAATTAAGAAATAAATAAAAATTTAATATATTTAATTACATTATTTCGCTTTTGCGATTTTGCTACATACATTCTGTCAAAAAAATACCGGGAATTGTCGATTTAAATCTGGCAAAGCAATTTAGGCAGATAAAACTTTTTTTTCTAGGTTGGTACAACTGTCCTTAATGACTATGCCAAGTTTGAGCGGAATCTGTTAACGAGTGTGTTTACAGTAGCTGGTTGTCAGTCGATGTCAATAGTGCGTGCCGATTTTTTACAATGGGTGATTACGTTGAACAAAGAATTTGTCTAAAATTTTGTGTTGCGAATGAAATTTCGTGTACCGATGCATTGAAAATGTAGTAAAAGGTTTTTGGTGATAAAGCACTATCGAAAACCCGTGCGTATGAGTGGTACAAAGCCTTCAAGGAGGGTCGTGAAGTCGTCGAAGACTTGCCTCGTTCCGAACGCCCATCGACGGCTTCTGCCGTAGATAACGTCGATAAAATTAAGGAAATGGTGCTTGAAAACCGTCATACCAGCTTGAGAGAGATAGCACATGAACTTGAGATATCTCACGAGTCCACACGATTGTGACCGACTTTCTCGCCAAAAACTTAACGAACACGCTTGAACAACCACCGTATTCAGCGGATTTGGCTCCCTGTGACTTCTTCCTCTTCCCAAAACTCAAATTGCCGCTCCGTGGCACCCGTTTTCAGTCAATTGAAGCCAGAAAATAAAATTCGGCGCGCGAGCTGAAGGCCACTGACTTAACCAGCTACTGTAAACACACTCGTTGACAGATTCCGGTCAAACTTGGCATAATCATTAAGGACAGTTGTACCATCCTAGAAAAAAAATTTTACCTGCCTCAATTACCCCGCCAGATTTAAATCGACAATTCCCGGTACTTTTTTAACAGAATGTATACAAGTATAATACCAGGTGTACAAGTATGAAATGCGGATTTTCAAAGAAAAAATAACACGTTAAATTTGGTAAAATAATAAGAAGTGCTTTATTCAAAGTATGCTCTATCGTGTTTTATACATTTTTCCTATCTTTCGGACAATTTGTGATCACCACGCCAGTAGGAATCTTTCCCTTTTGCCGCGAACCATTCGTCGAGCCATTTTTTGACATCTTGATAGGAATCAAAGCGCTGCTCAGTAAGTGCATGACCCATCGATGCAAACAAGTGGTAATTAGAAGGAGCTACAGTCTGTCAAGTGAGAGCGTGGTCGACTTCACCGACAGGTAATGGAAGATTTTGCTCTAATTCCTTTGCATGCCGATAGAGGGAAGCTTTATCCTTAATTCATTGTCAACAAAAATTCAGTTGTCATTGATCTTTTGAAAGAGAATCACGTTAAACGCCATGAGTGCTAATTACGCGTCGCGCTACGAGGCTGTGTTCCTTTGCATCCACCCGAAAGGTCCCAAAATGTCGCAATCAGCGGCTGCTAAATATATGAGAAAGTCGAAGGCATTTGTACAGAAGTGGATACAGCGATATAAAGTGGCAAAAAATGTCGATGATTCACCAGAACGTGGCTCGATAGGAAAAGTGAACAAAAAAGATGAAAAAAGAATAGTGAATCTGTTTTCGCGGAATCCTGCTTTAACACTGCGGCAACGACAAGCAAAATTAATGGCAAAAGGTTTAGATATATCCTACGAAACTATCCGAACCCATCTTCGTACTCATCATCTGAAATGGCGCAACACAATGAAGAAGCCTCTGTTGACTGAAAAACATGTGACAAAGCGAGTCGCTTGGGCGCATGAGAATATTGATAGAGATTTTGAAAATGTCATTTTTACTGATGAATGTTCTATATGGGCACGTTCTGTCCTCACGCGAGCCTGGTCAACTTCCACCAATAGGCTTGTTCAGCGGACCGTAAAACATGGAATAAAGGTGCATCTTTGGGGCTGCTTCTCAAAGCAGGGATTCGGCACTTTGCACCTCTTTACTGACAACCTAAATGCCGAGAAAATGATAAAAATCTACAAAAAGGCTTTACGGCCATCTGCCAAACGATGGTTCATCACAAAAAATGAAGATTGGATTCTGCAGGAGGACAACGATCCTAAACACCGCAGCAAGCTCTGTACTCAGTGGAAGACTCAATCTGGCATCGTTACATTGGATTGGCCGTCGCAGTCGTCCGATGCAAACCCTATTGAAAATGTGTGGGCATATATTAAACGGAAGCTTCGTGGAAGACGCACATACACTTTAAAGCAGTTGTCTTACGAAATTCGTCGGATCTGGAGATCCTTGCCACTAGAATACGCCGTCAAATTAGTAGAAAGCATGCCTCGGAGATGCCAGGCAATTATCGACGCCGGTGGTGACTGGACACATTATTGACCAAATTGCATCATTGTTTGTAATGTGTACAATGTATATATAAATATGAAAGTTTCATCAAATAAATTTTTTTATGAATTAACACGACCACGCTCTTACTTGACAGACTGTAAATCTGGTGAGTAAGCCGCATGAGGCAGAACTTTCCAGTTGAGTGCTTCCAGTGTGTCGCGAACCAGTTTTGCCGTGTGTGATGAAACATTGTCATGAAGAAAAATTACTTTGTGTTGCCTCTTTCGATATTCTGGTCTTTTTTCAAGCAGCAAACGGTTTAAATCGGTAAATGGTTGTTGGTAACATGTAGTATTAACCGTTTTCTCAGGTTTCAATAACTCATAATAGGCCACGCCCCTCTGGTCCCACCAAACACAGAGCATCGTCTTTCTGCCAAAACGATTTCGTCTTGCAATCGATGTGGATGGTGCTCCTGGACCTACTCATGATTTTTCGCGTTTGGGATTTACAAAATAAATCCACTTTTCATCCACTGTTACTATTCGATGCAAGAAGGACTTCCTTTTGTACCGAGCGAGCAAAATTTCACATGTGATTTTGCGATTTTCCAGTTGCCTGTCATTCAACTCATGTGGTACCCATCTACCGCTCTTCTGAATTTTTCCCATCGCTCGTAGGCGATTGGAAACAGCTTGTTGGGAAACTCCTAATTGCTGTGCGAGATGTTCTTGTGTTTTCGAATCATCTGCGTCCAACAATGCTTGCAAACCCATATCTTCGAATCTTTGTGGCGGTTTCCCATGTTCCTTATCTGCAACGTCGAAGTCACCTTTTCTGAAACGCTGAAACCATCGTTCACACGTATCTTGTGATGGAGCAAGTCGCCAAGAGCATTGTCAATGTATTTTTTTCTAAAGTAAAAAATAAATTTTCAAGATAACAAATAGCCCTAATGCAAGATTACGATCAATATTCCATGCACTTCTCAAGGAAGCTTACAACAAGCTTATATGAATGTTGCTTAAAATCTTTCCGATAAACTCTTGTGGAAGCTTACAGAAATCTTTTCTTAAAGATTTAGCTAAAGTTTACAAGCAATATTAACGTGAAAGTTTACCAATAGCTTACAGTAACATTGCAGAATACTTACAAAAAAGCTTCCAGTTTTTATTTTTTGAAAGGTTGCAGAAGGTTTCGTAAAAAGAAATATTTTGTTTATTATATATTTCTACAAAATTTTGCAGCGACCTTGCTAAAATATTACGACAAAATATTTTATGAAATGTTCCAGCAAGTTTGCTTTAAGTTTGCGTTAAAACATTTATACAAAATTATGCAGGATCTTTTTTTAAATGTTATACTATAGGTTTCATGAAAACCTTATCAGGAATCTTTTGTGAAATGGTTTGTGAAATGTTCCAGCAAGTTTGCTTCAAGGTTTTGTTGAAAAATTTACACGAAATCTTGCAGCGACCTTTTTAAAACGTTTTAACTATATGTTTTAAAAAACCTGATAGGTATCTTTCTATAAATGTTTTGTGAAATGTTCCAATAAGTTTGATGCGAGATTTCTCTGTAAGGTTTCAATGTAATGTTTTTATTATATTAAAACGATGTTTTGATGTTATGTTTCTTTGAAAGATATCTGCAGGATTATAATATAACTTTTCTACAAGTTTTCACTAAAACCTTACATTGAATCTTTCACTAAAATCTTTCACGCTATGTGGGTACATATTAAAATCAATTAATAGGAATGAATTTAGTTTAAAGAATAGGAAACAATATAGTAAAACGAATATTATTTAATAATATAAATTGATTTTATTCTATTACCTCAATTTTAATGTATTAACTCTTTTGGATTTTAGTTGGTTTTCTTTGTTTCAATTGATTTGAAAATATAATCCGGATTTTATTGTATTGATTCCTATAAAGCTTAATTGGCCTTATTCATTTATCTTAATTGTATTTTGTTGACCCCTATTTATTTTATTAAGTTTATTAGATTTTAATTCATCTGAAAATGTACCTTTGATTTTACTGTATTGATTTCTATTGAATTCAATTGATCTTATTCGTTTTAATATTTTTCAATGTGCTTTGATTTAACTCATTTTGTCCCAAGCAGACATTTCATAGTCGACTGAATTTTGGCGTAGAATATAAGGAAAATAAATAAAGGCTAACAAGGTTATAATCGTTCTTTTATGTAAAAATACCTACTCTTTCCGAATCCGGCATCAGAATTTCAAAATTCTGCACCTGAAATTAAATATAGTCGCCTATATTTGACAAAAAAATTTTTTATTATTTTCACTATGGACATAATTTTCAAAGATTTCTTCTGCAGTATTGCTTGAAACCAGTTTATATTAATAGTTTAGATTGCTATATAATGTTATAACAATGTAAAAAATGAATTTGTATTCTTTTCAATAAGGCAGGACCAATATGGCAACTGTAAAAACGAAAAATAAATACAATTAAAAACTTATTATACAGACTTTCATGTTCGCTTAGTTAGAATTTGCCATCAGATTTTACTTTTTTAATATGGAAAATTCAAAATGGCGATCTGAAATAAATGGAAATGAGATTTTTTATAGAAATAGCAAGTAGGTATGCATTGTATAGGTTTTTGTAACGTCGGTGCATGACCTCCGTTTTTTTGCTTGTTTTGTCAGCCGAAAAGTTCTTTACTGTCTTTCCTAACACAATAATCACCTCCACAACCTACTCGACGCACTCTCCACTGACGTGGACCATTCGGAAACTCAACCTAAGCTTAAGCCGAGAGTTGAATAGCCGCTCTCGTTAAACTCAGTTTTACTACGATGCAATTTTTACAGACAATCGCACACATGTCATAATACAATAAAATTCTTCCTTCTAAGTGAGAAAATAACTAAATCGCTAAGTCAGTCAATACAAATTTCATTGACATTCGCACACAAATTCTTGCAAGGTAGTCTTTCTTATAACGTTATTTAGAACATCGCACAATAATCTGGAATGTCCTGAATTCTTGTTATACACTCCAAATAATTTTTTATAAATAAATAATTAATTAAATAAAATTTTTTAAATAAGTAATTAATTAATAAAGCGAATTAAGATAAACAATTAATTTAAATTAACTGCAATAGGCGAACGTTCAACTGTTATTAATTCCTCTAGTTTAATTTTTAATTTCAGCGACAATTCAACGATCCTAATTATTACTATTTCACTATTTAATAGAACAAAATAATAGTCCGCGACCAGCTACATTATTTTATTTTATAAACAAAACTGTACAAAAAGAAATGACATTAATAATTACATTTTGTAATCAAAATGATTAATAATAGTAGAAATTTCAATATAAATTTACAATCATACTAACAAATATTTACTTAATAACTTTTTGAAAATAAGGATAATCAAACAAGTACTCCTCCAACAGTCCTTAACGAATAATTAGAAATTAATTAAAAATGATTATTTAAGCTATTATCTTACTTTTATTTCCTTCTCGCTAAACTAAGGATATCATTTGTATCCATAATAGCAATCTTTTTTTTTGTATTTAAATAATCATTTTTATTTTTTAAAATCACTATATAAATTAATCCCTTGAAATTCGACAAAAAAAACTTCATTCTTTTTATAAAATGCGTTAAACTTTAAATGGAACACGATTGTACAATTTAAATTAACATAATTTTATTGTAAATAATAAATAATGAACCTATGTAAAAATTCCGCAAAAACTGGATCATCTCTTTCTCTAATTTTCACTCTCCCTCTCTCTAACCGAGAAGCCCGCCAGGAAGAGGGGGCCTGAAAACTTGGTCTCTCCCCGAATTTCCCGGTCAAAGAAGGAATTTGCTGAGTAACTTCTCCAACGCATTTAAATACGGCACAAAATGATCACAAAGCAGCAGACCTCAGGCAGCACTCGAGGACCCACGTAATACGCAAAATATTACGGGGGAAACATTACTACGCAAATATTACTACGGAAACATTACTACGAGGAACATTACTACGAGAAACATTACTAAGGAACCAGTTACACTACTACAAGCAAGTAAGGAATTATCACTACGAACAGACCTCAAGCAACTACAAGGAAACTACTAGGAAGCAACTACGAAGCAGCTACGCCAAGCAGACTATTCAATTTTTTAAATAAATAAGAAAAAGAAGACGACGAGAAGTCAATCACAGCAAGAGAGAGAGAGAGAGAGAGAGAGAGAGAGAGAGGATTTGTCGCGCACCACTAAATTCTCAAATTAAAAGTGAGTTCGGATTTAAATGTTTTAAAATCTTTTCTTTATCTTAAAATCCTCCAACAGAATTATTGGCCGAAACGCGGCCGACTATTCTGCTATCCACTATCATCTTAGTAGGACCTGATCCCGAGCAGGGCTCGAGGCTGATTTCAATTTCAGGAACCGAGCCTCCTGCATCTGCTCAATCCTGGAAACACACACCTCTCCCAAACAAACGTTTACAAACTACGTCCTCCGCCGCCCCGAGCCCATAAGCTTCAATGTTTAGGCTCAAAAACGGCAAAATAGCAGTATAGCTTAACCATAGCTAAAAGAGTAACACCCGACGTTACATTTTTATTTTTTATTTATGTATTTTATATCTTTTAAAAGTGTTGAGATTCATAAGATAAATTTTATTTAAATTATTAAAATCAATTAAAACGAATTCATTTTTATTCTTCTGTTACATTAAAATGAAATAAGAATTTTATTACCCCTTCATCCATCGTGCTATGGCGGAATCTATGCATTTTTTATTGAGTAATTATTTCAAAATAAACTTTCTTAGCTTCTTGAAATTATATGAATGCTTTGTTCTTTCGATCTTTAAACATCTAGTGATAATTAGCCGCATGTGTGACTAATAAACTCGATAGATTTTTTAATATGCGTAGCGTTGCCACATGTCACATGCCGCAAGTCACGCGATTTCATGTGTCATAGGCGGTATTGTAATAATCTTGGCAACGCTGTTAAGTAAAACAAAATAAACGGCGATCCGTAGCAGTGGGATGAGAATGAAGGCTGGCAAAGTCACGTGACAGACGAAAAATCAAATTTAAAAAATTTATTTCATTAACAAAATACATTTCTTACAGCAAGTTGCAATATCAGCTAAATTTAATGGTAAATAAAAGTAATTACCATTTCTTCAATTACTTTATCAAACAAATTAATAAAGTAAAATTCAACATCAAAATCAATTGTAATAAATTGAGAATCAATCATTCAAATTTATATTAAATTAAATTTATATTATGTTCATAACAATAAATTAATGTAAACTGTGACGTAGGCACCACGTCGTAGCCGATTTAGCTACGTGCGCCCTGAGTACCTTGCACAAAAATAATATTTAATTGAACTAATGTTTCAATCTCTCTCACTCTCTCTCCCTCACTCTCTCTCCCGCTATTTATGTCGCGATGATGCAGGCCGGCCGCCCGCGACTGTCTCCCAGCCGACGGAGGCCTATCGCTTCCTTAGGGCCAGGAAGTGGCAATCCCTCGCCTCCCTCACCGAAAACCCGCCACCTCACACTCTCGCTCTCTCTCTCTCGCTCTCGCTATTTCGCACGAATAAATAAGTGCACTCACCCTTGCGGCTTACGACTCGTCCGCTGGCCGTTGAGCTCCCGGCAGCTTCCTTTGGCACCGCTGCACCTCGCTCCTGCGGCTCTCCCTCCGGAAAAGGGCTGCTGGACCTCGCTGAGAGTTCGCCTCGATGCTTATTTTCTCCGCCTCACCCTCGGCTTCTGAGGTCGCGGTGGCAACCTTGAGTCGCCTCCCGACGACTCTCGATTTCCCCGTCCCTTGGCTTTCTGCTACGATGCTTTCCGCCGTCGTCACTCCTCTTCCTCGCGCTGCACCCTCGACTTCGTCTTCTTCACTCTCACTGCTCTCTCGACTTCTTCCTCACTCTCTCACTCTCTCTCTCTCTCTCTCGCACACCTTCACCCCTGGCTTTACTCACGACGCTCACTCTAATCAAAGAGGAACAAAACTATATTCACCGCGGGACTTATCTCTCCGTCCTCGCGGGAACGCGCAGCGAAACTCACTCGCAGGAGAGCACAGCGTAACTGCCCGTTACGCTCGCTCTTCTCTTCCCTTCCCTTGCGGCTCCCAAATTCCTCGCCGATCGTCGCCGCAAGTTCGAAAACCGCGTGATTTTCGAACGTTGCTGGCTTTTGGAAAAATCCGCATTTTCGCGGCTAAACAGGCTTACACAAGCTGGCAACCTAGAGACGGTCGCGCAAGAATGTAAACATTTACATTCTTCGTCGACGAACTATGACGGATTCTCCGTCACAAAACTAACATGTATTCTAAAAGCTACAATATAATGAAATACATAAAATGTTATTAAGACCAATTAAAATAAATTAAGAATTAATCATACAAATTTGCATTAAAGATAATTTTTTTTTGCGAATTGATGTCGATCATAATCAAATGATTCGTATTTCTATAATGCAATAGAATGCAATTCAAAAAAAGCATACTATACATATTTATTTAAATCAATTGAAATCAATATTAAAAATCGTAATATAATTTAATTAGAATTGAAACCAATTAAAGTCAATAGCTTTTTAGTTGATCGAATAAAAATTATCAATTGCGAATATTCAAATCAATATTTATTTCTATTGATTTCAATTAATCATTTTTAGCTGGGTAAAGCACCATCTTGTTGAAACCAAATGTTCTCAAAATTTTCACATGATATTCGTCTTATTTATGGTAGTATTTCATTTCATAACATGGTTTCATAACTTAGAACATTGAAATTACCATCAATGAAAAAAGGACTAATTAATCTATTATTTACAATACCTGCTTAGACGTTTAGTTTTTGAAGATATTGCGTATGTTCTTCGACCATCAAATGAGGGTTAATGTCAGAATAGTATCGAAAATTATGTGTTAACATGTCGATTCAATGAAAATGTGCTGTAATGAAAATTCAGCATTTTAACGTGAGAAGCAAGGTAACTCACGTCAACTGAGCACCACAATATGAGAGGCAAAGAAACTTATATTAATCAAGCACCCCAACGTGAGAGGCAAGAGGACTCACGTTAATCAAGCACCCCAATGAGACCATATTTTCGCCACGCCTACATCGTTAGTCCTGGGTCACGCTGAGAGCGAATTTTTCGCTCTTTTTATTTATGTAAAAAATAGGGTTTGAAAAAAAAGTTGACCTTCAAATAGCTTTTAAAAATGACCTTGGAGTTAAAGTTAATATCATCAGTTAATCACGCGGTACGAAACCTGTATCTTCCGTTTACAAGAATTATTAAATCTGGTTCGAGATTCGTCTTTAAAAACTAAATATGACCTCCAAACGAGCTTCCAGAGTAACTTTCACCCAAAGTCAAGTACATATCTTAACGTTAAATTTTTCGCTTTCTACATTTCTGAAGTAAATAATATTGGTTCCCATTTGAAAAATAATAGTTAACCTTGTAATGTCCTTAAAAAAATGACCTTGGGGTCAACGCCAAGGTGATTGATCAACTCTTTTGACCAAACCCTACAACTTCTGTCTGAGAAATTTTCTTAAAAAATATGATTTTAGAAAGTTATTTAAGGGTATCATTACTTTTGTTATACCCTGTATAAATGCATACATGTATTTATCTGTATTTATTTACATACGTATTACAAAATTATTGTATATTTATGCATATTTAAAATGTTCAAACTAATTAATCATTATATTAAAAATAAATTTGTTTGTACTATAGTACAATATTTTATTAACTAAATTATACATAATAAGAAAATTTAATGATAAATAATAATGCAAGTGCTAACTACACGGTCGTGCCTTTTCTGCAAAAAGCAAGCGAAGCAAGCTGCTTGCATGCATCGACCAGCTTGTTTTTGTTTGAATTTTGTAAATTTTTTACTTACTGGCAGAAATTAAGTTTAACCTTTTAATGTACATATGTAATTTTCTTATTGTATTGAATTAAGAATCGCCTCTTGAAAAATAAGAAGTTTACGGTGTATTCGAGTTTACTTAAATTTTCCTAATTATACTACTCATTGTAAATTTCTAAAATGGCTGATTACCTTCCAAATGAAATCATAGATATGATTTACATTTTAAGAGAGTGCCAAGGAGTTTATGTCCGTGAAACCGCACTTTATGTTGATCTTTATCTAAATAGACGACATCTAAACAATATTACTATTCGAGATCTTACTCAGAGAGCTCGGAATGGCCAATTACATCGTTGGGTGCTTTACCAAATGACCATATGGTTGCAACGCCAAGGCCTAATAGCCTGCGTGCTGTCATCGCGATTGCACCCCACCCATGCGAACCTGCGCCACACGTCCACATCCATGCATCTCACACTCACGCTCTACATTCACGTTCACGCTCCTCGCACCTCGCAGCATCCTCGAGGACGCCCGACCATCCATGACGTTAATAACCACCTCCCGCCACTTAGCTTAGACTCCTGGATACCCTTTATAGGCTTGTTCAGAATCTCACCAGAAAACTAAAATGAAAATTTATTTCAGCCAAATTTGATATTTGATATTGACTTCCCACAACATAGGCTGTGATTTGATTTTCTTATTAAGGCTTGGTATACTCGTATATAAATTTCTCACTTATTTTCAATACTCTTAATGGACAAAAATTTTCAAAATTCCAAAAGACCTTGTTTTAAAAATAAAGAAGGGTTCGCTTTTCAACGCTTTTCTCAGACTTTCGACACGATGATAACAAAAAAAGTTATGACTTATTTTATACAAAAAGGGAATTAATTATGACTGGGTAATCAATACCTTGCTTTCATTAGCTGGGTAGTCAAAGTTTTGCTTTGATTGACTAAATATTTACCCCTTGCCTTCATTGGTTGAGTTGGTTCTTCCGTGCAAAATTAAACTTGTGCACAAACTGTTTCAAAATAATTCTAATAGAAGTCTTTAATTTTATAAATTAATGATGGTTCAAATAGAAACTAATAGATATCTATTGAGTAATATTGAATTTAGAGACGAAATTATGTTTGAACGTAATGGCAACGTGACGTGTAGGCATAATTTTAGGTAACTAGAGCGGTAACAACCCAAGATAGATGGCTGATACTCGCAATACTCAATATCTTCAAAAAATGAATGTTTTAAATAGTTGGGTTTTGAATGTATTTTATTTACATTTATGCTTTTTTGTAGGTTTTATTTTATAATTTTATCATGTAAGGGTATTTTTAATTGTATAAAATATCACAGAACTTGTTTTTATGCACGTAAGCGTATGTTTTATATATATGTGGTCGTTATGCACTATATATATTTGAAAGAGGTTAATTTATCGTTAAATGATACATTTCGATTTTCTAGGAATGCATTTAACAGACACTTTAAGAAGGTTTTTCTCTAAAACTAATCATTTCTGGGTATATAGTATGCTTATAGAAAGGCTTAAATATTTGTTTTCACTTAAGGAATCAAGCTGTTATTCGCAATATTGAAAAGTCACGCTGTATATTATTATGTACCGCAGTAAGCATCTACAACTGAAACTCTAGAGAGAAACCCTCTCGCTCGCCATTCTTCGAATGATAAACATCGCGAGCCTCTTAATATTTCACATCACTATAGACTATAGATGATACACCAGGCGATAAGTGAGAGCCATTAGTAACTAACAAGGAAACTATCCCTCACCGATTTCTTTCATTTTGTAATATGTTGTTGTACTCCAAAAAATATTTAACACGTGTTTTTTTTTAAGTGCTAATTCGTCGATTTAAGGATGAAAATCACCCTTAAAATTCACCCCCTAAATCGATTTTTTTTCAATATCTTAAAAAGTTTTAGGAGTTTTTAAATAAAATCAATGGCAAATTGTTTCTTATGAAAATACGCTTCTATGGGCATAATTTTATGCAGAAGGGTTGGAACCCCTATTTTTTTAGGAGTAAATGTAATAAAAAAATAAGAAATAAATAAATGAAGATATAGCACCCTTATGTAACGGGGTTTACTACCCCCTAGCCCTTGATCGTTATAAGATAGGCAGTAAATTTTTTTCTTTTTATTTACATGCAAACTGTTTTTTTACTATTATTTTATTATAAACTTTTAAAATCTAAACCCACAAACCTCAAATCTATTAATCCTAAACTCATAAGTCACCCTTGTAGTTCACCTCCAAAAATTATTCTTTTTTTATTATTTCAAGAGCGAATTGGAATTTTTTAATAAAACAAAAGTCATTTGATTTTTTAAAAAAAGATGCTCCAATAAGCATTGCTTTCGTGCTCAGGAATAGCATCCCCTATTTTTTATAAGGGTAAAACTGATTTTTTTTTTAATTTTTTTCGGCTGAAAACTTTTGTAAATTATTTTATACACTTGTGACGATAATGTTAAATTAAAATTTAATGCTAAAAAATTTTAATAAGCTCAATGCAATTAAAAATTGTTTTACAACGATGAAATTGAATATCGAAGTTTACATGTCTTATAATTTAGTACTCGAACTTTTCTTTTATACGTAAATATTACTGTATGCAAACCTTAATCAAGACAAGTGAGATATTGTTTTTCTCACACGTTTGTGTTAAATATATTTTTATTCATGAATTTTATTCATTTGAATGAAACAACAAATAAGATTTGGTCTTTATTTCACCATGCTTGAGTAACATTTATTTTTATTCATGGATAATGTCGTTCGACTGAAACAATAACAGTTTAAGATTATATTTCGTCAGTTATATCTAACGTGACTTTGAGTTCAGAAGCGTACCTAAAGTAATTTTAACTTTTAAATTTTTCAGAATTTGAAATAAAATGAATTGGATGTTCGAAACTAGAAATGGCAAAAAACATGTTTGCGGGCCTTGAAATATTTTTAAAAAATAGGCGCGATGACGATTTAACGTTTGTGTACAATCATAGAATTTCGGTCGTTATTTCACTTAACTTAACCATTTTTTTTAAAAAGTAAGTTACACCAGGAAATCTTTAATCTAAAGTTCAAGAAATTAAAAGATAAATAAAAAGTTTAATTATTTTATATATTTTAAAATATTTTATTATATTTACATCTTATCAATTTATATCGTATAACAAATGCTGTATTCATTTTATTTATTATATAAGTTGTGATGAGGCACCATATAGTAGCCGAAATAGCTATGTGTGCCCTGTATGCCTCGCACAAAGAAAAATTATTGTGTCTCTTATTATATTAATTATATATGCTTCCACCCTCTCGCACTAATAATCCCCCGCATTAACCCTGACCAGCGGATCTCGGGGTGTATCACGGATACGCCTCAACGAGATCTACGCGTGTACCTCCAAAGACGCGGCAATTCAAGATCATGCAAAAAATCTATATGGAATATTTTAAATATAGCGCACGTATATCTATTTGATATACGTTATAATATACCACGTCAATCACTCACTCACTCTCTCTCTCTCTCTCTCTCTCTCTCTCTCTCACTTTCTGATCGCGTGTACCTCCAAAGACGCGGCAATTTAAGATCATGCAAAAAATCTATATGGAATATTTTAAATATAGCTCACGTATATCTATTTGATGTACGTTGTAATATACCACGTCAATCACTCACTCACTCTCTCTCTCTCTCTCACTTTCTGATCGCAGCGCACGCTTGCGCCGTCTCTCTTCCGCACACTCGGATAGGCGCAAGATTCTCCCTAAAAAAATGCAGGCCAGCGGGGCTGCTTCTCTAGCCGGCGAAGGCCTCTCGCTTCCTCAGGGCAGGGAAATAGTAATCAGTCACCACCTAAAACGCGAACTCACGATCACTCACTTATGCTCTCTCTCTCGCACTTATTATTCCCGGACACAATAAGGACACTTACCGTTGGTGTCTCGGTGACTCGTTCGCTAGCCGTTGAACGCCCGGCTGCTCTCTTCCGTGCCGCGGTCCTAGGCTCCGGCTGCTTTCCCTCCGGAGAAGGGCTGCTAGACCTCGAGAGTAGCTCGCCTGTTCACCAACGGCCTCTGCCTTAACCTCGGCTTCAGGTGTAACGATGGCAACTTCCAGTCGCTCCCCGCTGACACCTGCCCTCCTTGTCCCCGTCTCAAATCCTCACTGTAACTCCTCGTCGTCGCTCCTTTCCTTCCTCGCACTGTCCTCTGTCCTTCTTCCTCACTCTCTCTCTCTCTCTCTCTCTCGCACTCCTTTACCCCGGCTGCAACTCACTCGCGACGCTTGCTCTTGAAACGCAGGAAATATCTCGACTTCCTTTGCGGGAGCGCATAGCTTGACTGCCCGTTGCGCTCGCTCTCCTCTACCCCTTCCCTCGCGACTCCGAAAATTCCTCGCCGATCGTCGCCGCAAGTTCGAAAATTTCGTGATTTTCGAACGTTGCCGGCTTTTCGAAAAGTCAGCCCTTTTGCTGCTAAGCGGGCTTTTACAAACCGGCAACCCGGCAACAGTCACGCAAGAATGTGAACATTTACATCCTTCGTCGACGACCTATGACAGACTCTCCGTCACAAAATCTGCACGAGAAGTATGAATTTATTATTAGGGTTTGTAATTTGAACATTTATGATAATCATGAAAAAAATGTTTCAAACATAACGTCTTCTTACACCAAGCACATTTTTTAATTGCAATATTAGAACATCTCTCTACTCCACAGCGAGCACTAGATTTTGATCCAAAAGCAAAATCAACTGGATTCTCAAACTCACTAGGTTTTAAATCTGTGTAATCACTTTTAAGCCAAGAGCGTTTGAATAAATTTTCATACTTCGGTGACGACAGTTGATTATGTACTAAAGATTGGAGAATGATTATATTATTACATTTGTAAAGATTTAAATCTTCATTCATTAATATGATACTGTCAGAGAAATGTCTGACATAATTTTTCCATATTCTGAATCCTTATACATCAAGTGGTTAAATGTTACTTGTTGTTCCTTTTAGTATTAACTCCAAGATAACTTCTTTATATTGAGATTAAATTTCTTGCACTGCTGAAGGACAGTAGCCACTTCATGACTCAATCAACAAAACACTTGATGAGCCAACATTCGGATAGTACACTTCTTTCAGCCAAGTTCTAAAGTGATCTAAAATTAAATAAGTTTTTAAAAAATTATCATTATGCATTAAATATTATATTATTATAATGATTTGGTGAATTATCACTTAAAAAGAAACACGTGTTAAATATTTTTTAGAGTACAACATATTATAAAATGAAAGAAATTGGTGAGGTACACCTGGGGTTGTTTCCTTGTATTGGGAGTTCAAATTAATTCGGTCCGTTTTCTTGCGATCAAAAATACATTTACTTCAAAATAAAAAGAATTAAAAGATTAATCAAAGTATCGTCCATCCATAGTTACTACTTTTTCCCACCACTCAGGCAATTTTCGAATTCCATCTCGAAAAAATGTCTCGTCTTTTTAGGTGATCCAAGTTAGAAGCCAATTTTCGATTTCTACCAGAGAAGTGAACCGATGACCTGCCAGATCGTGCTGCATCCCTCGGAACAACCAGTAATCAGAAGGAGCAATGTCCGAAGAATACGGCGGGTGCGGCAAAATATCCCACTTGTGCGTTTTCAAATATTTTTTCACGACTTTTGCGACATGAGACCGAGCGTTGTCGTGCAGAAAAATACCCTTTTGGTCTCACCAGATACACAACATGATCTTCGAACCATAAATATTCGGCTTTGGTGTTGATGTTGAGGTCGATAGCAACGATTGACAAATATAGTGTATTTTGTGTTATTGTGTAAATATAGTATACTTTGTAACGCATAACAAAGTATTTTTTCTTCTTGGGGTTATCATAGAATATCCATTTTTCATTCCCAGTAAAAATTCTATGTAAAAAACCCTTTCTTTGTTGCCTTTAAATCAGTTGCTTGCAACAGAAAAATTGCTTGTCAATGTCTCTCGGTTTCAGTTCATAAGGCATTCAATTGCCTTGCTTTTAAATCATTCCGATAGATTTCAATCGTACAGAAACTGTTTGTTGAGTCACTTCCAATGATTCTGCAAGCTCCTCTTGCGTTTGACTCGGATCTTCATCGAGTAATGCCTCCAAGTTCTTGTCTTCGAATTTTTTTGGCTGTCCAGAGCAAAGCTTGTCTTCAACGCTGAAATCTCTATTCTTGAAACGTCGAAACCATTTCCTACAAGATTTATCAGTTGGAGCATTGTCACCATAATCTTTTACAAGCATACGGTGCGCTTCAGCTGCATTTTTCTTCCAATTAAAACAGAAAACTAAAACAGCCCGCAAATGCTACTTAGTTAACACAAAATCGGACATATTTAACACAGTTGAAAACAAGATTTTTTTATGAAACTCGAAGCGATATAAACTGAATATTATTCACAAACGTCTAACCTTTCTGAAACTACCGACTTCAGCTGTTACTATTAAATATTCATAATTGCCAGAGCCATCTTTTGAAAACGGGCCGAATTTGTACTCCCAATAAGTACAATCATTTTAATCTGTATACAATATTAGAATTCACAACTATATACTGACTCGATTGTCGAGTACAATGAAAAAAGACTCTATGCATTTCTAAATAAATATTTATTCATTTACTGCGACCTGAAATTTCATGTTATGTTACTTTTATTCCTTTCCTGTCGTGAGATGAGTTGACCGAGTGCTCTAGATGTTGACGCAAGCAATTTGGACTCCAGTTCCACGCTCGATAACTTTAATTTAAATAATTTGAATTTACAACTATTAATTTAACCTTCACATCATTTTGTATATAATTTAAGAACTCAGGCATTTATAAAATAAGCATATATATACAGGGTGCATGCGGAATTTGAGGACATGCATAAATGTGACTATAACTTCGCGATTTTTTTTTTATTTTTTTTCCTTTTCAGATAAGAAATGGCGGACTACAACATCACTCAAGAAATAAAGAGACATGCTGTCATCGTCGCTATATGTGCCAACCATACAGATTGAGAGATCTCTAATTTTCTTAATTGCGCCAGTTCATTCGTGCATAAGGTTCGCCGTGAATTGGAAGCATCAGGAGGCGATACAGAATCGGTTGCAAAACGCAAAAAGCACGAACAACGTTCTGACACTGTCCAATCTGCAGAATTTTTAGAGCAAGTGCAAGCGATCATAGACGAGGACCCTTCAAAATCAATGAGGGTTCTTGCGAGTGAGCTTCATGTTTCTCAGCGCCTTATTCGTAAAGTTGTCCACGAAGACCTTCGGTATAAGTCTTACGTGATGCGCAGAGGACAGTTCATGTCGGAACGAACACGGGAACAGAGAGTTCTCCGATCAAAACGTCTTTTAAACAAAATCAAACACCTTGAGGCGCCAAAAATGTTATGGTTTTTTTCCGACGAAAAAAATTTTGACCAAGATCAAAAGACCAATCGCAGAAATGACAGATGGCTATGTTTAAATCCTACGGAGGTTCCTGTTGTTATGCACACAAAATTTCCAGCCACTGTTATGGTTTTAGGTGTTGTCAGCAACGAAGGACATGTTATGCCACCACACTTTTTTACTCAAGGACTTCGAGTGAACTCTGCTGCATACATCGAGGTTTTGGAGACGGTAGTGAAACCCTGGATAGACAATGTAAGCGGAGGCAGACCATACATTTTTCAACAAGACTCTGCTCCTTCACATAAAGCGATGGCGACACAAGATTGGATGGCCGAAAATTTTCATGACCACATAACACCGAACCTATGGCCACCTAGCTCCCCAGACCTTAATCCTTTGGATTATTACGTATGGGGCGTAGTTGTACGTGAGACCAATAAGCGTCCTCATAACACCACTTCTTCGCTGAAGACTGCTATTAATGCCGTTATGGTCAATATGAACAAGAAGCATTTGATTCGGGCATGTAATCGTTTCCGGACCCAGATCGAAGAGGTTATTGCTGCTAATGGCGATTTTATTGAATAACTTTATAGCCATATACTAATTTAACGTTGTATAAAAAATTCCTAAAATTTCATTAAATTTTATTAAAAATACAAGCTGATTAATTTTACTCTCAAGTTGTCCTCAAATACCGTACGCACCCTGTATATATATATATATATATATATATATATATATATATATATATATATATATATATTTATTAATGTTATAAAAAATATTATAAAAAGTATAATTTCATTTTTAGGTAGTTTTGGATGTTCCTCCAGCTTATACTTTTGGTATTAAACACTCACCGTATACATGTAACTTAAAAGATGTTGTACATTAAAGTAAGGTAATCAATCACAAACCATAAATATAATAATAAAATAATCTATTCTAATAAGCTTTTGTGACATCCGTCATAGATATTTAAAACCTTAAATATATGAATATATAAATGTTACTGTTCACAGTCGTAATTCTAAGCCTGGCGTTAGAGTACATAGCCGACCTTTTTTGCCATGCTTTCTCAATGCATAAGGCCGAGCGCAAGATCAACAGATCGATAGCTGGTCGATGTGAGAAGTTAGCCTGGGGAAGGTGAAAACGGGAAAAACTAACCTAAATACTTGTTTTCCGTTACTTGAATTTAAAATAAAAAAATCCTTATGCAACCAAACAATGATTTTTTTTTTGCTTTTGTTCTTCTCGGAAGCGATAAATGAGGCGAGCGTCGCCGTTGCTACGTGGGATACTTCGAGTTTGAGTACGTGCAGTCAAAAGCAATAAACTAAACCTTTTTTTTTATTAATACTTTTCTCCGTTTGCGTTTTCTTACTTGTCACCGATAACTGAACTTTTCTTTTCTACATGCACTTTCCCTTTCTCGCCACCCACAGATGATGAAAAAATATGTACAGTCTGGTACAAAGTTTTGTTCGTTTCTTATTAATTCAAATTATATTATAAAAATTTGCGTCGTATGAGTATCACCTTTAGCTTAAGTTATTTTAATTATGTAATTTTAATTTTACACGTTTTTTTTTTATAATGATACGATTAATCTAATATAAATATATATAACTTATATATACACGTATAATAATTATTTAGGTGTCAAGTAAATTTTGTTCACGATATAGTATTTAATACAATTTACTGCAATGCGTTTCGAAGTAACAATTATTAGCGAAATTGCGGATTATACTATATTTTTAGTTTATTGTAATATTAAGTAAGCGATTCTTGTCTTGGCGTTTTTAAATATTTTTTTTTTATTTCATGCGACTAAAATTAAAATATAAAATAATTATGCGAATATTATTATTAATAATTATGTGTATTTTTAGGATTACGCAAACAACAAAATATTTTTGTATACGTTACTCTATCATTAAAAAATTATAATTTGCAGTTAAAATGTATATAAGAGTTAAACGTCCTCTTATATATATTAAATTAACTTTTTAGAGAATTTACGATAAAATATTTTGTAGTTTGTAATGTATTATTTTGTATTTTTAAAATTACTAATTGTAATAAAACTAATTTTACTATCAAGCGCATTATATGTGTAATTTAAGTTACGATTTCCATTTTTTTTTGTTTTTAGATCATTGTTTTTTTATATATTATTAATTTAAAATTTATTATTTCATATTTTAAGGCAAATAGGATTCATTACCGATAAACGCGAAGTATGCAAATTTCAACTCTTCACTCACTCTCTCTTTCTCTCGACGCCATCGCAAGAACCCTTTGTTGAAAGACCTTTTCATGCCTTTTCGCCTCCCCCGATCGAGAGGACTGACCAAAGCGCATAAATATAGAGCGAAATTTTCTTAAGAGAACACAATTTTTTTTTCGACTACTAAAGAGACAAGCTTACACAAATAAGAGTACTTATCGAGAACATCACTCTAAGTCAGCAGCTGAATTTGAACGAGTCAGGAAGCTCTGCGCCCCAGACTGCATTGCAAAAAAAAACGCGCAATAAGGATAGAGATAGCAACAGACAGAGAGAGAAAGAGAGAGAGAGAGAGAAAGAGAGAGAGAGATAGAGAGAGTGACAGAGAGGGAAAGAGAATTGAGGCAACGTCTTAATAGTAATAAAATAAGATATCAATTAAATTTAATTTCTAATCTTTTTAACTATTCAACAAATTTATTTTTTTTTTTTTTTAATAGTTTTGCAATTTTCCTAATAACTTAATATTTCTTTCTACTCTCTATCATCCTGAAAAAGTGACAGGGCCTTACACGAAGAGGCCTAATCACTTTCTTACCTTATCTGGAAGCTCGACCGGACCTTACACGAAGAAAGACTATTCAGCTAGGCCTATTCAGGGCCTATTCAGCTTCCATCGTAGCATTCCCCTTTCATAAGATTTTTTTGTTTTTGTTATTAACCCGTTTTTTAAAAACTTTATTTTATATTTAACATTTAACCCTTTATATACTGGCTGGACCTTTAAGTCCCAGTATATTTAATTTTTTTTATTCTAATAAAAATTTGTTGTTTATAATCCTAATAAGACTTACAAGTCCGATTTTGAAAACTATATAATAAAATACCTATTACATAAAAAATATTTTTTATTTTTATCCCATCTCAAAATAAGCACATTTAAACACCATATAAAAAATATTTTTGTTTACATTGGAATTATTCTAAATTTATTTTGGACTACATCATGTTTTTCAAGATTCAAGAAATAAAGGGTCAAAACAAAACGGTCTAGCATTCTTAGCCCGAGCTACTGAAGAAACCCAGGCTCACAAAGGAAAGCTACATACAAACTTTAAATTTTTATTTTTTCTAAAAAATATATTGGGTATACAACTTTGCTTCCGCCGTTTTTTTTCGAAATTCGAGGCTTTATTGTAAAAAACTGGTTATACATTTATGATTCAAAGTATTGTCCATCGCTGGCCACTACTTTCTCCCATCTTTCGGGCAGCATACGAATCCCGCGTTGAAAAAACTGGTCATCTTTTGAATCGATCCACGAATCGATCCAATTTTTTACTTCTTCATAAGACCGGAAGTGCTGGTCAGCCAGGCCGTGTGCCATTGATCGAAACAAGTGATAGTCCGAGGGAGCAACATCTGGAAAATACGGCGGGTGGGGTAGGACTTCCCATTTCAAAGTTTCCAAGTATGTCTTGACCACTTTCGCAACATGGGGTCGAGCATTGTCATGCTGTAAAATCACTTTATCATGTCTCTCGTTGTATTGTGGCCGTTTGCCTTTCAATGCTCGGCTCAAACGCATTAATTGCGTTCGATAACGATCGCCTGTGATTGTTTCAGTCGGTTTTAACAACTCATAATACGCTACGCCGAGCTGGTCCCACCAAATACTGAGCATGACCTTGGAACCGTGAATATTCGGTTTGGCCGTCGACGTGGAAGCATGGCCGGAATATCCCCATGATTTTCTGCGCTTGGGATTATCGTAGTAAACCCACTTTTCGTCCCCAGTCACAATGCGATGCAGAAATCCCTTCCGTCTTTGCCTTGCAGGCAGCTGTTGACAAACACACAAACGCCGTTCAACATCTCTCGGCTTCAACTCGTACGGCACCCCATTTCCTTGTTTCTGAATCATTCCCATGACTCTCGGGCGTTTTGAAATGGCTTGTTGCGTCACTCCCAATGATCTTGCCAATTCTTGTTGCGTTTGACACGAGTCTTGATCAAGTAATGCCTCCAACTCTGCATCTTCGAAAACCTTCTTTCTTCCACCGCCATGCTGGTCTTCGACGTTAAAATCGCCGTTCTTAAAGCGTTGAAACCACTCTCGGCACGTTCTTTCACTAATAGCGGCCTCACCATAGGTATTTAAGAGCATTCGATAAGCCTCAGTCGCAGATTTCTTCATATTAAAGCAGAAAATTAAAACCTCCCACAAATGACGAGAATTTGGCTCGTAAGCTGACATGTTTAATCAAGAATAACTTTATGATGCAGACACAAATCGACTAATATTTCGATGGCGTTATGTTAACAAATACCTAAGCTTATTGTATGACATCTATGATCTATTTATTTCAACTACCACTTACCGCTACAGCCATCTATTGCAAAACGGCGGAAGCAAAGTTGTACACCCAGTAGTAATTTTAATTAAATATAATAGTAGTATACAATTTGTAAGTGTTAAGGCAATACAATGTTATTTTTAAAGATTTTTATTTAATTTTTATAATTTATTTTTACATATTTTAAGAATATTCAGTTATACAAAATATTTTTATACTCAAATCTAAATCAAATGATTTGAATTAATCTTAAAATAAATATTGAAGCCAATAAAGAAGTAGAAAATGTATTACAAACTATAATAATAAGCTAATATATTGGGTGTACAACTTTGCTTCCGCCGTTTTGCAATATATGGCTGTAACGGTAAGTGGTAGTTGAAATAAATAGATCATAGATGTCATACAATAAGCTTAGGTATTTGTTAACATAACGCCATCGAAATATTAGTCGATTTGTGTCTGCATCATAAAGTTATTCTCGATTAAACATGTCAGCTTACGAGCCAAATTCTCGTCATTTGCGGGAGGTTTTAATTTTCTGCTTTAATATGAAGAAATCTGCGACTGAGGCTTATCGAATGCTCTTAAATACCTATGGTGAGGCCGCTATTAGTGAAAGAACGTGCCGAGAGTGGTTTCAACGCTTTAAGAACGGCGGTTTTAACGTCGAAGACCAGCATGGCGGTGGAAGAAAGAAGGTTTTCGAAGATGCAGAGTTGGAGGCATTACTTGATCAAGACTCGTGTCAAACGCAACAAGAATTGGCAAGATCATTGGGAGTGACGCAACAAGCCATTTCAAAACGCCGGAGAGTCATGGGAATGATTCGGAAACAAGGAAATTGGGTGCCGTACGAGTTGAAGCCAAGAGATGTTGAACGGCGTTTGTGTGTTTGTCAACAGCTGCTTGCAAGGCAAAGACGGAAGGGATTTCTGCATCGCATTGTGACTAGGGACGAAAAGTGGGTTCACTACGATAATCCCAAGCGCAGAAAATCATGGGGATATCCCGGCCATGCTTCCACGTCGACGGCCAAACCGAATATTCACGGTTCCAAGGTCATGCTCAGTATTTGATGGCACCAGCTCGGCGTAGTGTATTATGAGTTGTTAAAACCGACTGAAAAAATTACAGGCGATCGTTATCGAACGCAATTAATACGTTTGAGTCGAGCATTGAAAGACAAACGGCCGCAATACAACGAGAGACATGATAAAGTGATTTTACAGCATAACAATGCTCGACCCCATGTTGCGAAAGTGGTCAAGACATACTTGGAAACTTTGAAATGGGAAGTCCTACCCCACCCGCCGTATTTTCCAGATGTTGCTCCCTCGGACTATCACTTGTTTCGATCAATGGCACACGGCCTGGCTGACCAGCACTTCCGGTCTTATGAAGAAGTAAAAAATTGGATCGATTCGTGGATCGATTCAAAAGATGACCAGTTTTTTCAACGCGGGATTCGTATGCTGCCCGAAAGATGGGAGAAAGTAGTGGCCAGCGATGGACAATACTTTGAATCATAAATGTATAAACAGTTTTTTACAATAAAGCCTCGAATTTCGAAAAAAAACGGCGGAAGCAAAGTTGTACACCCAATAATAAAAATTGTACATCTTTTTACAGTTTACTTATTATTAAAAATTATGTTCATTTAATTTTTTACAGTAAAATAGACCTGCATTTAAAATAAAATTACAGTTTTATTTGAATTATAAAAAATTTATCTATAGATAAAATTCTTATTATTAGTAAAATTTATGATGTATTATATACTAAACATTTAAATAAAATATATTTTTTTCGAGCTAGAATTATATTTTATATTATGAAAATTTTAAAAAAATATTACAAAAACCAAAAGAATAAAAAGTATAAAATTTGGCAGTTTAATTTGAACTCTGAATTGTTATTTATATTACATTAAATAAAAACAATAGTTGTTGAAATGTTCACTTTTATTTATTAAAGATATAAGGTTTAATTTGCTATTCTCATATTTCTTTAGTGTCACGTTATGAAATTGCATTACTAAATATTTTTAAAACATTCGTATACACATTCGCCAGCTATCCATGTCGACAATACATTCAAATTTTCATCAAGTAGCACAAAATCAGCTTCTGCTCCGAAATTCAAGACACCTTTCATAGATTCAATTTCTAAAGCTCTTGCTGGATGTAAAGTAGCAGCTTCTAAAGCTTCTACTTTCGAACAATCTAAAACACAATAAACAAAAAAAATTGATATTTTTCAATAAAAATTTTGTTAAATATATCATAACAAAAAAAAATTTTAATTATCTTTTTATGACTTTTTTACAAAATTATTATTATAAAAATAACATTAATTATTTAAAACACTATTGTAATTAAAAAATTAAAATAAATTTTGTTAATCACGTAAATTAAGTAATATTTCTATTTAAGAACATTACACAGTCTTGAGAAAGTATCCTACCTCCCGTAATTCGCGAAAATATGTATTTCCGTGAAAAATGTTTACACAAAAGTCTTAAGATTTCTGTGGGGGTATTTAATCCTTAAAGATCATTTTTAGGTCAACTTTGAAATTTTAAATAAAACCCCCTTTTCTTGAAATTGGTAATAAAAGCGATTAATTTCATGTTCGAATATGTATTAAAGTATAGGATCGAAGTGACTTGCAGAGATTAAAAAAAGATCTAAATAGCCTAGGCGATATTGATACGGTTAATCACGCGAATCTACACTATTGTAAAAAATGTTTTATAGGTCTTGGTCAGGTAAGGCAATAAAGACTAACTGATTCGCTATTTATTGTTAACCTTTAAATCAGATTTCAAGGTCGTTTTATCATTAACATTTTAAAATTAGAATTTATATATTTTTAAGTCAAAATCTTTCTTCTGATGCTACCTAGGAATAGCGACGAGGATATAGAATAAGAGATGTAGATACAGATTTTCAAGTGTTTTTAACATTTCATTGATCGTGAAATTGAATAGAAGAAGCCGATACTTGGTGAAAATCCATTATTAAATAATTAAGGAAACACTTAGTTTTCAATTTTCACTTATAATTTTATTAAATTTATTTACAAAACATATGACAGCTGTTTCAAACACACTGTGTCTTCTTCGGATGTTATAAGCTGACTAGATGTATAAGATGAAATATAATAAAACTGTATATTATGAATCTATTGTAAGGTAAAAGTAGCAATACTGGAATGAATTTTAAAAGAAATTATTAATTTTATCAAATAAAAATAATTTATTGAAATTTCAAAAAATTTTGAATTGAATTTGACAAATAATACTATTTTATTAGAATTTATGATTTTTTAACTTCAATACTTAATGTATTTTAAGTTACAAGAACATAAAAATTAAGATCATTGTGCCATACGAGGTCTGGCTATTAAATAACAAGACTGGTTACAAAAAAGGGTTTTATTATAAAAATTATTCTACATTCGAATGCTCCCCTTCAATATACTCCCCTTCCCTCGCCACACACCTTTCCATACGTTTTTTCCATTGATCGAAGCAGTGCTGGAAGTTTTCTTTGGTGAGGGCCTTTAGGAACTCTGCCGTTTTTTGCTTTACCGCTTCCATCGACTCAAATCGGGTCCCTTTCAAAGCAGATTTTATATTCGGAAACAAAAAAAAGTCGCACGGTGCCAAATCTGGCGAGTACGGCGCGTGTTCGAGCACTGGAGTGCGCTTACCGGCCAAATACTGCTTCACAAATAGCGCGTTACGGGCAGGTGCGTTGTCCTGGTGCAAAATCCACGAGTTGTTCTTCCACAACTCGGGCCGTTTCTTACGAACTCGTTCTCGCAGTGTTGCCAAAACTGACAAATAGTAAGTCTGGTTGACAGTCTGACCCTCTGAAACCCATTCAGTCATCACGATACCGTTAATGTCGAAAAAAAACGATCAACATTGCCTTGAATTTTGATTTGGACATCCTTGCTTTTTTGATTCTGGGCGATTCAGGCGTCTTCCAATGCATCGATTGCCGCTTTGTTTTAACATCGTATTGAAAAATCCACGTTTCGTCGCAAGTAATAATGTTTTTCATCAGTCCGGAATCTTTTTTTAACCTTTTAAGGAAATCTGAGCAGACCTTTTGACGCAAGAGCTTTTGGTCAGGAGTCAGGTTTTTTGGCACCAACTTCGCACAGACTTTTGTCATGTGTAATTCCTCGTGTAAAATTTGTCTAACCGTTTCTTTTTTGGAGTTTACAGCCTCGGCAATCATCCAGATGCTCATTCGACGATCTGCACGCACAATTTGGTTGATTTTGGTCACTGTTTCCGGGGTTGAAACAGTGACAGGGCGACCTGGGCGTTGGTCATCTTCAGTGCTCACTCGGCCCTCATTGAAGCGCTTACATCACTCAAAAACACGCGCACGAGATAGAGAATTGTCGCCATAGGCCTCTTGCAACAATTTAGAGCACTCAGCCGGAGTTTTTTTCAATTCAACGAGAAATTTGAAATTGATACGTTGCTCTTGTTTTCGTCACACATGGTTTTCGGCACGAGAAAAAAACACGTTCGTTTCAATCCGCTACTGCACAAATACAATAATAGTGACGATAACGTTTTTTGGTATGTGCATAGACAAGATATCTAGATACCCAACGCACTACTCGTTTTTTTCCCCACCCCTCTACGGCGCCCTCTAGGCGCGCAGTCTCGTTATTTAATAGCCAGACCTCGTATTGTGGAATGATATTTTGATAGTGTGTACCCTCATTCCACATTTGGCGTACCCATAGTGAAATGGTCCTGATAATGAAATAAGGAACTTTAAATGAGAATAATATTATTATAATTTTTCAAAAAATTATATTTAAACACATATTTCACAATAATATAAGTTTTTTATTACAATATATTTTAAATTATTGTTATAAATTATGTATAAAGATAATAACATTATTCAAATTTCAGTTTTGATCTTTTTTTGAATTTCTTTTATATTTTCCTATAATTTCTTCTTTTCTTCTGCTATCTTTTTCTTTTTTTCTACTAATTTTCTTTTTTTTGCTGCCTTTTCTTCTTTTAAAGCTTGTTCTTTCTCTTTTTCCATCTAAAGTTTCCACCAAACATCATTAGTACCTGCCACTGGCAATTTAATTGCAGTCCCCTTTGCCTTTAATTTTCGCTTTTTTTTCTTCGGTAGATATTCAATTGTTAGAGTAAAACATTCAGAAAAGATTTCACTCTTATTATTATTTTCTGTAAAAGATCATATTTATTAAAAATCATATTAATTAAATTTACAAATAATAATATATCGTTTACCTTCATTAGCAACAGATAAGTTATTTCCTTTACCAAGATTGTCATTGTCAATTTCTTGTCTTTTATTTGATACACAATTATTATTACATATATTAATTAAATTATTATTCGCTTTTAAAGTAACAGTAGAATTTGATTCATAAGTATCAGTTTTAACTTCTGAAGGAATATTTTCTTTATTTCCATCTGCAAGTACGTAATCTATATTACAATCTTCAGAGTTACATGTGACTACTTCTAAAAATATAATTTACATTCAGATATTTTATTTAAATTATAAATTTCAAATTTCAAACAGTATTTAGATAAACCTATTATATTACTTGTATTCGATAAAAGATTTGTAAGATCAATGTTACTTGTATTCCATGAAAGATTTCTAAGATCAATGTTACTTAAATCACTGATGTCAATTATTTGAGCATCGCTAAGTATATTATTGTTTAAAGGGATATTTAATATATCATCTTCAAAGATTATTTGTTTGTTACTTTTACATGGATTGTCACTTATTTCTATTTTATCTACTAAATATTCAATACTCTTAATTCTAGGCTTAACAATATTTTCATCTAAATATAATAAGTTAATATTATTTGCGAATATCACTTGTATTTAAATATTATTTCAAAATTATAATGTAAAAAATTATTAAGATTAATACATAAAATTGTAAATATTAATGAAAAGAATGTAAATATTTGTTGCAGAGTATTGTAAAAAAAAAAAATATATATATATATATATATATACACAGATATAATTAATATTTAAATATACCACTAGCATTCTTAATGTTAAACCAAAATTTAAATAATCCTTCCTGCTCAATTTTATTCGACCATATACCTCCACTCGACTTTGCTGCTTTGAACTCTTGTAGTAATTGAACTGACAATCTATCTTCAAAGTTTTTCAGAAAAGATTTATTTTCTTCATTCTTATAATCTAAAATTTGATTATCTATAGGTTTATTATTTTCATTATTATTATTTTTTTTTTTTTATTTAAAATATCATATTGCACAACATCAGCATTAAATAGCATTAGTCCAGAAGCTCTGAATCTACTTTGTATTATTCTTTTCTCCTCTGTCACAGAATCCAAAGCCATTTTTAATGCTAAAGCAAATTGCTCTTTTTTTAATTTTAATGTTTCATTTTTTGTTTTCCATTTGGAAACGGTTTTCTTCCAAACGTCCTTGGAAGGATGGAAAAATGCTATATCGAGAGGTTGGAATATGTGTGTAGCATTTGGATATAATAAAATCAATTCAATTTGTTTATCTCTACAGAAGGAGACTAAAGGAGCGGTGACATGAGAAGAATGACCATCTAAATAAACTATTACTAAAAATTCAATCTTCTCTTGCAGTAGCCATTGATAAAATACATTGGTGAAATACTCATAAAAAGTTTTGATGGTCATCCACCCACTTTCAGACATTCTAATGCCCCAGCCTTTTGAGCAGTTTTGAATAATTATTTTTGGCAGTTTTTCTTTATATGGATATAAAATCATTGATGGAACTCTTATACCTTCTGCATTATACATAAATAGTGTAGTAATGCTCTCTTTTTCAAATGCATCGACTACTTAGTATAATGCCCTTGCACCTTTTGAAGTTAATACTTTTTCACTTTTGGGACACAGTTGTATACTTGTTTTGTCACAATTAAATACCTGAGAGGGATGAATGTCTATTAAATTTTTATTTAATAAATATGCTTTAACTTCGCTAAACTATTCTTTTAAATTTTTTTTGCGTGACAGAAGCTCGCACTGCACTTAAATGCTGAGGCACTCGACAAGCTATATTGGGGTGACGCTTAAGAAATCCCTCATACCAGTCTATTGTCTATTGTCTTTCAATAAAGTCTGCTTCTTTGAAGAATTTAGAAAATATTGCACACTATCTAATAAATTTAACTTTGTTATTGGGAATCCTCTATCTGCCCTGTCGGTAATCCAGTTAGCTATTTCCTCTTCTTCTTTTACAAAAAGTACTGTTGCTAGATCTTTTTTACAATTTCTTTCAGGATTACAACACTTTCTAAAAAGTGTTGTTTGAGGCACTTTATAAACATGAGCAGCTTTTGCATAGCTGTATCCTTTATGCATTACTGCATGTTTTGCTTTTAGAAGTGCTTCTTCAGAATATAACTTTTCAACTTTTTTTTTCTTAGAGTTTGTAACTTTTTTTTTAAATATATTTTTTATTTTTTCACGTTTTTTTTCTGCTTTTTTATGCTTTTTTGTCATTTTTATAGCTGAAAAGTTTTACTTATATTTAAAAGTTTATAAATTTTAGGTTAGTTTTCTAAATTAATAAATTGTCAATTATAATTTACTTATTTTTAACGATCTAACAATCAAATATGATTTTTATTTATTTTTCAAACTTTTTAATGAAAATTTTTTAAAAGACACTGACAAGTATTTTCATTTAAAAAAAAACAAATGTGCAAAAGCGTTGTGTACTCGTATGTTTCACTTCACCTACAAGCGCATAAGAATGAGCTGAGCCAAAAAGTGGAACGCCGAAATTCCATATTCCACTATATGGACGTCTAAAATGTATTAGGTTACTGCAGATGAAATGGCCGATTTAGCAATGACATAAAGTTCGCTGCAATTTTAGTGTATTATGTTGGCACAAGGCGGCGCAAATGATATGGCATATTGAAGTATAAATACTGCTACCTTGGTTTATGGAGTCATTTCTGTTTTGCACTTCATAGTGATCGTAAAAACAAAAAGAGAAAGTGAACATGGAAGTGAATCAAAAACGGCTATTTTTACTATACGAATTTAAATTAGAGCACAACGCAATGGAAGCAACGAAGAATATCAACAGCGCATTTGGGCCTGATACAGTTAGCGAACGAACCACTCGGCGGTGGTTCGAAAAATTTCGATCCGGAGATATGGACCTTAGAAATGAGCCACGTGGACACCCAGGACCATTGATCGATAACGACGAGCTGCGTGCATTAGTGGCGTGTCTGACTCCCGCCAAACCATAAGGGATCTTGCCGAGAAATTAGGCGTTCTCAATTCGACAGTTTGCCGCCACTTGCAATAAGTTGAAAAAGTGAAAAAGGTTGACAAATGGGTTCCGCATGATCTTACCGAGAAAAACATGACGTGTCGAATGGAGATTTCAAGTTCTCTTCTCTCCCGCAACAAAAAGGAACCGTTCTTGCACCGAATTGTGACCTGCGAGGAAAAGTGGATTTTATACGATAATCGTCACCGATCGGCCTAATGGCTAGATGCCGATAAAGCACTAAGACACATGCCAGAACCAAGCCTTCATCCAAAGAAAATAATGGTAACTGTTTGGTGATCCGTAGCTGGAGCTATTCACTGTTTGTTCCTGCAACCTGGCGAAACCATCAATGCTGAGAAATACTGTGCTCAACTGGATGAAATGCATCAAAAATTGATAGTCCAACGACCTAGGCTTGTCAACAGGGATGGAATGATACTGCTTCATGATAACACACGACCTTATGTATCGAGAACAACGGTCCAAAAATTAAACGAGTTGTGCTATAAGACTCTTCCTCACCCTCCATATTTACCAGACCTCTCACCAACAGATTACCATTTCTTTAAACATTTGGATCACTTTTTGACAGGAAAAAGATTTAATAATGAAGCTGCTGTTAAAAATGCCTTCAAGGAGTTTCTTCAAACCAGAAACTCCGACTTCTACAAAACTGGAATAAATGTACTTGTATCTCGTTCGGAAAAGTGTGTTGCATCTATTTGTACCTATTTTGATTAAATAAATTGTCTTTATAAAAAGTTACAGCTGTTTAAAAATTTATTACTAAATCGGCCATTTTATCTGCAGCAACCTAATAGAAGCTCGTAAAGAGGCATATGTAATTAGAAATATGAAACAGTCATAAAAAGCAAAAATTATAGATGAAATACATATTATAAGTTATAGTTACTAAAAAAATATAAATAAAAATAAATTTAAGTAATTATGTTTATCAATATATACTGAGTTTTAAAAGAAGTAATAGTCTGACGAAATTGTAGAAGAAATGTAAAATTCATGAGTTTAGAGGAGATTTTATTTGCATGAATTTTTTTAAATACTAAACATTTATCAATAACGATTAATTATATGTAAATATTTAATTTATTTCCTAAAGATTATTATAAATAGTTGTTTCATTCATTTATATATTATTTGAATTTATATAATTAATCTTCATAACAATATTTCACTTATAGGACGCGTTCCTCTATTGGTACTTTTACCTTAAGGTCAATGAACGCAGATGTCAACAAAGTTTTGGAGGCCGTTGATATTGAAATATAAGGAGACATAATACTAAAACAAATTTAACAAAGGTCAGCTATTAAATTCAAGTTGGTTATTTAATAAAACATCATCAAATCTTAATTTATTAATTTCTATTTTTTCTAATAAATCTAGTGTTTCTCCTTTGCCTATTTCATATAAAATATTGAATTCTTTATTAAAAATGTGCGATTCATAAAAAAAAACATGATTAGCGTAATTCGATTTTCGTCTATTATAATTATAACTATATTCATGATCTGATATACGAGTGGCGAATGCCCTACCCGTTTGTCCTATGTAAATTTTATCACACGAGCCATAAGTAAGTTTATAAACTCCTGATTTTTGCCATTTATCTGTTTTACTCTTATTATTTTTAATAAATCTGCCTAAAGATGTATTTGTTTTGTAAGCTACAGTAATGGCTTTCGACTTTAAGTAATTATACAGTTTTTCTGATTGTTTGCCAATGTAAGAGAGGGATGAAATTATTCTTTCTGTATTTTTAATGGGATGAACTAATTGAACAGCTTGTTTATATAATTTTTTATTTAATAATTTATCCATGAGGTTGGATCGGTAACCATTATTTACTGCTATTTGTTTAATTATATTCAATTTTTTCTCAAAATCTGATTTTGAAAGTGGAATACTTATTAATCTATGTATATAACAGCGAAATGAAGCTAGTTTGTGCGTATAAGGATGATTAGAAGAATTATGTATAACCATATCTGTTTGTGTAGGTTTGTGGAAGATACTGAATGAAAATTGATTATTAACTTATTTAATTGTCAAGTTCAGAAAATTTATTGAACTATTTTCCTTTATCCCTAAAGTAAGTGTAATATTTTGGTGAAGTTTATTGATGTGGTTTAAAAATGTATCAAGTTGTCTACGAGTTGCTAAAAAACAAGCTAAGAAATCGTCTAAGTACCTATACCAAAACGAACGAGACTAAAATAGTAGTAAGTCTTTTAGGTAATTTGTTTGATGGAGCAGTGATAAATGATCTGACTATCAGAAAAATTGTAATTTTAAACCAGTACATAGTATTTCTAATTTAGTTGAATTAGTTGAAAAAATCAAGGAACTTTACATACCTGATAATACTATTTTAGTGTCGTTCGACGTTAAAAATCTTTTTCCAAGTGTTCCTCCTATAGATGTATGAAATATTACAAACAATTTACTAACTAATACAAAATGTGATCCACAATTTAAAAAAAATATTCTATCTCTGTTTAAAATTTGTTTGGATCAAAATTACTTTGAATTCGACGATAAAATTTATATAGGTAAAGACAACTTAGCTATGGGTAACCCCCTTAGCCCACTTGCTGCAGAAATTTTCATGGATTATTTAGAATCTAAAATTCGCAAACATCCATATTTAAAATTTTTCAAATTTTGGTATAGGTACTTAGACGATTTCTTAGCTTGTTTTTTAGGAACTCGTAGACAACTTAATACAATTTTAAACCACATCAATAAGCTTTACCAAAATATTACATTTAATTTAGAGATAGAAGAAAATAGTTCAATAAATTTTCTGGACTTGACAATTAAATAAGTTAATAATAAATTTTCATTCAGTATCTTCCACAAACCTACACACACAGATATGGTTATACATAATTCTTCTAATCATCCTTATACGCACAAACTAGCTTCATTTCACTGTTATATACATAGGTTAATAAGTATTCCACTTTCAAAATCAGATTTTGAGAAAGAATTAAATATAATTAAATAAATAGCAGTAAATAATGGTTACCGATCCAACCTCATAGATAAATTATTAAATAAAAAATTATATAAACAAGCTGTTCAATTAGTTTATCCCATTAAAAATACAGAAAGAATAATTTCATCCCTCTCTTACATTGGCAAACAATCAGAAAAACTGTATAATTACTTAAAGTCGAAAGCCATTACTGTAGCTTACAAAACAAATACATCTTTAGGCAGATTTATTAAAAATAATAAGAGTAAAACAGATAAATGGCAAAAATCAGGAGTTTATAAACTTACTTATGGCTCGTGTGATAAAATTTACATAGGACAAACGGGTAGGGCATTCGCCACTCGTATATCAGATCATGAATATAGTTATAATTATAGTAGACGAAAATCCAATTACGCTAATCATGTTTTTTTTTATGAATCGCACATTTTTAATAAAGAATTCAATATTTTACATGAAATAGGCAAAGGAGAAAAACTAGATTTATTAAAAAAAATAGAAATTAAGAAATTAAGATTTGATGATGTTTTATTAAATAGCCAACTTGAATTTAATAGCTGACCTTTGTTAAATTTGTTTTAGTATTATGTCTCCTTATATTTCAATATCAACGGCCTCCAAAACTTTGTTGACATTTGCGTTCATTGACCTTACAATAGACTCATAATATACAGTTTTATTATATTTCATTTTATACATCTAGTCAGCTTTTAACATCCGAAGAAGACACAATGGCTTTAAAACGGCTGTCATATTTTTCGTAAATAAATTTAATAATATTATAAGTGAAAATTGAAAACTAAGTATTTCGTTATTATTTGATCGTGTTGTTAAATCAGAAGATTTTGCCAACAGTAAAACGCAGTTAAACAATCAAGCGGACCAAATACTTAACAATTCGATGTACTTGACTTCCTTGATTTTTGGTGAAATTTAAGCGTTAATGAAGTAGGTTAAAGCTGTAAGTAAATAAATGACACAAAGAATTACATTTCAATATTAAGATTTTATTTATGCGCAATTATATAAGAAAAATGATTCCTTTTTTAAAAGACGCAGCTGTTCGTGAAAATATCTAAAGATGTATGTTCGTTGACGTATTTTGGTCATGGATAGCGGCGCCTTTCGGTTTCATTGCAGCAGCTCTTTTTCTCTCTCTTTCGGTGCATGCATAATGCTCCGCGAGTAATCATTCCTTCTGCTCCTAACACTCTTGATGCCCTAAAGAGCCTGGTTGGTCGTTGTTGTCAAGTTCTTGATGTAACTTATTACAAGATGCCAAGATATCTACATAGAAAAACTGACCGTCGTACGTTTAGTTAGCTTTTTATGACTCCGATGTTGGTTTCTAATATCTTGATCTATCACGTGACATGCTGATGCATCATCACTGATTCCGTTATCTTATTTATGGAAAACACTCCATCGCAAGCTTAATTTACTTTTTTTATGGAACTGTCGTAGATTTCTGGTATTTGGCTTACTATATAATATCGTTGTTTTTGTTTCGATCTCATTTTTTTATACAAAAAGAACATTATTGTTTTAATATTCCAAATCTTTGAATCTATCACTAAGAATATCTAATTATTTAAATAAAGGCTATAGAATTAAAAATACGAGATGTGGCAGAAAAATATTGAGACTGATTTTTTATTTACCAGTTTTTATTTTATTCAAACATCAATGCTATCCCCTTCAAAGTAGTTCCCTTGGGCAGCTACACACCGATGAAGACGTTGTTCCCACTTTTGGTAGCAGCGCTGGAAGTCTTTAACCGCTATGGTCTTCATAATGTCCGTTACACTCTTTTGGATGTTTTAGAAAGTCCCGAAACGACGTCCTTTGAGGACATTTTTCAGTTTAGGAAAAAGGAAAAAGTCACAGGGACTGAGGTCAGGTGAATAAGGGGGCTGGGGAACCACAGGAATGCCTTTTAAGATCAAAAGTTCTGTGACGGAAAAGGCAGTGAGACATGGGACGTTGTCATGATGAAGCATCCATTTGTCTGCAATGTCTAGTCTCACGCGAATGACCCTTCTTCAGAGCCTTTCGGTTGATAGTTTGTCCTGGAGGAATAAATTCTTTGTGGACGATTCCCCTTCGATCCCCCAGTGTGCCCACTCCTCACTTTGCCTCTTGGTCTCAGAATCGTATTCAAAAATCCATGATTCATCACCTGCGATCACACGACTAAAGAAATTTTGCTCATTGGCGATTCTGTCAAGAAGATCAAGACACTTGTTTTTTCGATTGTCCCTCTGCTTAATTGCGAGGTTTTTCGGTATCATTTTGACACAGACCTTTTGCATGTGCAAATGTTCAGTCAAAATTTGATGAACGGTAAATCTATTCAAATTTAATTGTTCACTCAACATTCTTAACGTTAAACGACGGTCTGATCTCACAAGAGTATTCACACGTTCGATGTTTTCATCGGTTTTCAAAGTTGAAGGCCTCGCTGAACGGTGTTCATCTTCAACGTGTTCTCTGCCTTTCAAAAATGATTTGTGCTAGCGATAAACTTGAGCTCGGAAAAAAAAATGTTCCTCATAGGCCTATTTTAACTTTTTAAACGTCACACTTGCTAATTCTTCAAGCTTAATACAAAGTTTAATGGCACAACGTTGCTCCAAATTCCGCTGTTCCATTCTAACCAAAACACAACTTCACTAATAGCAGTCACAAAAATCACGTAGTTAACGGAAGGAATTGAAACTCACACTAAGCCATGGGAGGGTACTGATACACGTGCAAGCGATCTGGCAACAGCGCAGCGTTGCCAGATCACTTGCATCGTTGCTAGTCTCATTACTTTTCTGTCACACCTCGTATATGATACACAGAATGTCTCATTTTACCTGAAGATCTCATCAAGAAAGCTATCAAAAAGAACCTTTACAAAAATTATCAAAATTTGATCGAGGCCTTGAATAGTGTCTTTGAATTTGATCCAGACCTTAATAAGCTTAAATTTCAGTATGGTCTTAAAAAGCCACAAGCCTTTTAAGGTTTGAGCCCTTATCTTGTCCCAATAGCTGTCTTTTACTACATAAACTTGTACAATACCTTTAGAATTTATCTCCATTTTCAGCACAAAAGAGATCAAACTGATAGGTCTGAAACTTGTACAATATCTTTTGAATTTATTTCCGTTTTCAGCACGAAAGAGATCAGACTGATAGGTCTGAAACTTTTCATTGTGAAGTAATTCTTTTCAGGTTTAGGCACAAATGAAATCCTTTTCTTCCATTTTTTTAGACTATATCACGTGGTGATGTATCTTCTGAAAATACCCGTGATCAGTTTGTGACGGAGAGCCCGTCGTTGATCGTTGACGGAGAATGTAATATTTACATTCTTGCTCGACTGTCGCCGGGTTGCCAGTTGGGGAAAGCCCGTTTAGAAGGACTTTCCGAAAAGCCGACAACGTTCGAAAATCACACGATTTTCGAGCTTGCGGTGACGATCGGCGAGGTATTAGGGAGCCGTAAGAGAAGGGGAGAAGAGAGCGAGCGCAATAATTAGTCTAGCCGTGCGCTCCCGCGGAGTAGGTAGTTTCCGCGCTTCTCGCGAAAGTTGAGATATTTTTATTTGTCACAGAGAGAAGAGCGAGCGTCGTGAGTGAGTGAAGCCAGGGACAAAGGTGTGCGAGAGAGAGTGAGAGAGAGAGAGAGAGAGAGAGAGAGTGAGGAAGAAGTCGAGGGTGCAGTGCAAGGAAGAAGAGCGACGACGAAAAAACACAGCGTAGCAGTGAGCCGGGGGTACGAGGAAATCAAGTGTCAGCGGGAGGCGACTGGAGGTTGCCACCGCGACATCTGAAGCCGAGGGTGAGGCGAAGGCAGACAGCGTTCAGGCGAACTTATATCGAGGTCCGGCAGCCCTTCTCCGGAGAGAGAGCAGCAGGAGCCAGGTGCAGCGGCGCAGAAGGAAACAGCCGGAAGTTGAACGGCCTGCAGACGAGCCACGTGAACAACAACGGTGAATGTCCTCACTTATTCGCGTGAAATAGCGAGAGAGAGAGCGAGAGTGTGTGTTAGCGGTTTCGCGGTAAGGGTGGCGAGGGATTGCCACTTCCCTGCCCTGGGGGAAGCGATAGGCCTCCGTCGGCTGGAGGGACAGTCGTGGGCGGCCGGCCTGCATAACATTGCGTCATAGAGAGCGAGAGAGAGAGAGAGAGATTAAAACATTGTTTTAATACAATATTATTTTTGTGCAAGGCACACAGGGCGCACGTAGCTAATTTGCTACGACGCGGTGCCTACGTCACAAGTTTCAAGATTCCTTTGTATCTTTCCTATAGTATCTTGGGAAGAATGTCATAAGCTTGGTATTTTCTAAAGTTTAAAGAAATTATTAATTACCCATCTAACTATTCCCGGAATGACGACCATTGCAGCAATCCTCCAGTCAATTCCTTTACATGACCTCGTTTTACTGCGTCTTCGTGTGATTGTTAATTCATCGCTTCATCTGACAAAATCAGAAAAGTTTGTTCTCAGTAGGAGTTCCAAAATATTTGCCTTTGTTTCTGTATAGATTCCCGATATGTCCTAAAATTTTATAGTCAAGCAATATTCTTCTTGGTCAAAACCCTAGTTAATTTAGCCGTCTCTGTACAGCTATTAATGATTTTAAAGCTTTGTTACATTTTTCTTTTTGCTGTGATAATCTTCTTCTTAAAATCTTTTAATGCCTCCTTGTACACCTCCCATCCTGTCGAGATAATTATCATTCTAGTCCTATTAAACGCTTCTCAGGCCTTCTTCCTAGCCATATCTAGGTTCCATCATGGCACACTATTTAATTTTCCGCTTAGTTTAAATGGGTATTTGTTCTTGTATACTTTAATCATAGCTTTCTCGATTTGTTCATTTTACTATTTCAGTTTCGTTTAAAATCATACTTTCCTTCGACGTCGGCTGATATATCTTTTAATTTCTTCTTATAGTCTTCTCAATTTGCATTTTTTGACTTATTTTGGTTCCATTCTCGGTTTTAGAACTTCTATTTCAAAAGTAATGGTCCTATGATCAAACATGGATGGCTCCTTCTCTACTTTCAAGTTAATTACATTTGTTTCACTACAATTCATAGAAACCAAAGTAAGGCCCAGAACCTTCATTCTACAGCAAGTTATGAGAATCGATCATGCCTGATTTGCTACGTTTATTTGCGTCCTCGTAACATATTCAACTCATGCTTCTCCCTTTTGGTTGATATACGTGCTTCTCCCAACCGTGTAAAGAGTGTTAGCGTCGCTTATATACCAAGTTCAAGTTTGTAAGTTTGTAGTACTCTATTATTTTCATACCTCATACCTGCTGTAGATATCTCCTCATTATGAAGTAAATAGACAGAAGCGACAATCAGTACCTTCCTCCAACCTTCTTTATACTCACGTTCGTTCCTGTCAGTTGTACAGTTCCTAACACGGATCTCCTGTTACAAAAATTATTATTAGCTCCTTTGATGCAGATACATGTACGTGCGTCTCCATCATTTATCCTCACTAACAGTTCTCTATTTGTTTTTAGACTTCTAATATGCCTTCTCGATATCCCAGAATCCTGAATTCAGTGTTATATATATTTGCAGTCTTGCCATGCTCCTTGCTAGTAGCAGAGTGGAGCTTTTGCAGTGGTGCAGATTAATCTGAGTAGAACATATCTTATTGAGAACCATAATTATTAAGGCAGTCAGCCCGTGTGACGGCCAATTTTTTTAGCTTTCTTTGGGATTCTTTTTTGAGAAACAATAAGAATATAGAAGTTTTAACTTTTTACTATAGATTTATTAACATTTCAACAGTAAATCACAATTTTCAGGCCAAAATCTTCATCAGAATCTGTGTTAAACTACTCCAAAGGCGCCCATCTTGAAAAAAAGTGCGTCAACGGCCTCCATGATTCCGGCTGATTGGCTTATCAGAAATTAAAAAACCAACGGAATTTGAATCTATGAAACTATTGCTAGCGAAAACCTATGATCATTTATATATATTAAAAATTAAATAATTCACATGTTTTTGAAAATTAATTTTTAAATTTCATGATTTTTGTGGATTATTTTGTTACAAAAAAAAAAAAAATGGCTCGGAATTTTCGCATTATATTAGTTTAATCGACGACTATACATGTGCTAAACCTGCCATTAAAATTTTAAATTAATCGTGTAAACCGTTTTTGAGATATCGTAGAGGTAAGTTAAAAATGCAGTGTTGAGAAAAACGAGTTTAAAAGTTCAAGTACGATTTAGACTATGAATTCTTAACTCACTGTTAACTGCTGTAACTTTCCAACGACTTCGAATGTCAGAAAATCATTCTAACCAGCATATTCTATACATGTTTAGGAATCAATTTATACAAAAAAAAAAAAAAAAAAAAGATTTTTTTAACATATAACGCGGGGTTACTGCCTTAATGTTACATTTTATTGAGAACCATAATTGATAATGTTTCACCATTACATCTTGCTGTATATCAGCTTAAAACTTTTTTTTTTTCTCATTGGTAACAGCTCAGTCCAATACTATAAAGGAATTGCCCCTAGTTCCACTAGCAGTCCGAAATTCTGACTCTTAAAGGTAGTAAACGATGATCTATCCAAGCCAAGGCAGTTGCTCCAAGACCAACTATTTAGTAGTATATCCTTCCCTATATTCTGCCTCCAGATCAACTTCAAGAAAACCGATACAGTTTTTAATCTTAAGGGCATGTGAGTTATCACTTTAATGACCCTCACTTCTTCTAGAGTTACAAACTATAACTTACGGTTCAGTTCTTCTAAGTTCAGCTTGTCTACCTCGTTCTTCAGCCAGGTGCCTGACTCCTAGCAAATAAAGACCAGAGTGACCATTGCCTACATTATAATTATATTCTGGATCTAAACCAGAAACAATGGTATGAAAGTGATAAAATTATGGCTCCTTTCAAATGCTTGATTTCAGTAAGTCCCCTCACCTCACATTTGCTTTGATAATTTAATGCTTTTTATTCTTACATTGTCTCCAAAAATAAAAATCGCAGTGTTCACGCAAGAGATTCGATTTGATTGGGCAATTAGAGCAGTACTTCTGTTTACTTTGACAAATAGTTTAATATTCTTCTCGTCGTCTCTGAATATCATGAATATTTCTTTTAATGATTGGCATTACAAATTCTTTTAAAACTTACCAATATCGATTTTTTTGAACGAGTACTTGGTTACGAAATGAATATTTAGTACATTATTAATAAATATCGTGAACATCAACCGCACCCATAAATCAATTATATATGTGAAACGCTTGTGAAAACGGTGTCTCAATTGTAAATTTTTTTTTAATTATACCTCTTTGATGGTAACAGTAGATTAACCCCTGCAGTTGTAGATAGTAATGATACCAATTTTGAATCCACTTGAGTGACGTAATCAATCCCACTGTTTTACTCATGCTTTACTGCAAATGTTCCATGGAAAATTCTCATCCATAAAATTTTTATTTATTCAATTATCTCTAATAGTTGCGTTATATAGTAGCTTAAAACTTTGCAAATGAAGAACGAGATCTAAATTTTTAAGAAACTTATCAAAAAAGAATAATATAGACGAATGCCATAATTATCACACTTAAACACACTTCAAGCTTTGAATGATAAAATAAACAAAAAAGAATACTGAAAAACATTGGTTTTTTCGAATTTTGCGAAAAAATTTCTTCTTAAAATACGAATCGGTCCTTGTACCAGGTGTACAAGTATGAAATGCGGATTTTAGACAACAGATGATGTACCAATGCAGTTAAAGCTGTTATGATTTGACACTGAGCCATTTTGTTGTGTCATCAACAAGTTCAGACGCGCATTAGTGATAGACTGAAAAAGAGTGTGCATCGTGTTGTACGAGGGTGGTCTGAAAAGTTTCCGACCTAACACAGATACAAGATATTTTTTCTTAATTATTTTTTTTTATTTCTCAACATAGTCTCCTTGCGATTCTACACACTTCTCCCAGCGATGGTCCCATCTCTTTAACCCATCCAAATAGTACTCGGCGTTTTCCTCTGCAAAATGACTGTTCACGAAGGTGATTATCTCCTCATTTGACGAAAATCTCTGTCATCCGAGTGAAATTTTCACATGAGGGAACAAAAAGAAATCGCTTGGGGCTAGGTCTGGTAAGTAAGGCGGATGGTCAAGCAGCTTCAACCGTAATTCGTGGATTTTCGCCATGGCAACCGCTGAGGTGCGAGACGGCGCGTTGTCTTGGTGAAACAGGATTTTCTTTTTCTGCGAATGTGGACGTTTTTTCGCAAGTTCTGCCTTCAGCTTGTCAAGTAATGATGCGCAGTATGCTCCTATAATGGTTTTTCCTTTTTGAATATAATCGATTGAAATAACTCCATGACTATCCCAAAAAACAGTCACCATCACTTTCCCAGCCGAAAAAACAGTTTTTGCTTTTTTTGGAGCCGGTTCCCCCTTTGCAGTCCACTGTTTTGACTGTATTTTTGTTTCAGGCGTATAATGGTGTATCCAAGTTTTATCTACAGTAATTAATCGGCGCCAAAACTCGGATTTATTGCGCCTAAACTGCGCCAATAGAGCGTTGGAAATGTTCATTTGAACACGTTTTTGGTCTAACGTGAGCAAACGCGGCACCCAACGTGCGGACAGCTTTCTCATGCCTAAATCTTGATTTAATATGTAGCAAACACGTTCTTTGGACATGTTCATAACCTCTGCTATCTCTCTCACTTTAATTCGGCGGTCGTCTAGCACCATTTGGTGAACTTTGGCGATGTTATCGTCAGTGGTTGCAGTTTTTGGACGTCCCGAACGTTCATCGTCTCCCAAGCTCTCACGGCCACGTTTGAATTTAGCTGCCCAAAATTTCACTGTAGTAAATGATGGTGCAGAGTCCCCATACACAAAGTTCAACTCATTTTTGATTTGCGTAGGCGTATTGTCTTTCAAAAACTAAAATTTAATGACAGCTTGATACTCAATTTTATCCATTTTCACAACAACACTCACATCGACTCACTCAAACGACTGTCAACTAACAACTGCGCATCCAAAATGACTGAAACTTTGGTGAGCAACTGTCAACAGATAAACAACGAAATTTGCTAGCTTTTATTGACGAGTGCTGCTATCTTCACGTTGAGGTCGGAAACTTTTTAGACCACCCTCGTATTGTTGTGTTTAATATGTCAAAATTTATATCGAACAAAGAGCATTCGCGGACAGCATTAATTTTTTGTTTTCATTTAAAGAAAACTGCTGTTGAATCCTTTCGGTTACTACGAGAAGCTTATGGTGAACATGCTCCATCGCAAGATACGTGTGAACGATGGTTTCAGCGTTTCAAAAAAGGTGACTTTGACGTTGCAGACAAGGAACATGGAAAACCATCAAAAACATTTGAAGATAAAGGTTTGCAAGCATTGTTGGACGAAGATGATTCGCAAACACAAAAAAAACTCGCATAGCAATAGGAGTTTCCCAACAAGCTGTTTCCAATCGCCTACGAGCGATGGGGAAAATTCAGAAGAGCGGTAGATGGGTACCACATGAGTTGAATGACAGGCAACTGGAAAATCGCAAAATCACATGTGAAATTTTGCTCGCTCGGTACAAAAGGAAGTCGTTTTTGCATCGAATAGTAACAGAGGATGAAAAGTGGATTTATTTTGAAAATCCCAAACGTAAGAAATCATGGGTAGACCCAGGAGCACCATCCACATCAACCGCAAGACAAAATCGTTTTGGCAGAAAGACGATGCTCTGTGTTTGGTGGAACCAGATGGGGCGTGGTCTATTATAAGCTATTGAAACCTGGGGAAACGGTTAATACTACACGTTACCAACAACAATTAACCGATTTAAACCGTTTGCTGCTTAAAAAAAGGCCAGAATACCGAAAGAGACAACACAAGGTAATTTTTTTCCATGACAATGCTCCATAACATAAAACAAAATCGGTTCGCGACACATTGGAAGCACTAGACTGGGAAGTTCTGTCTCATGCGGCTTACTCACCAAATTTGGCTCCTTCTGATTACCACTTGTTTGCATCGATGGGTCACACACTTACTGAGTAGCGCTTTGATTCCTATCAAGATGTCAAAAAATGGCTAGATGAATGGTTCGCGGCAAAAGGAGAAGATTTATACTGGCGTGGTGTTCACAAATTGCCCGAAAGATGGGAAAAATGTATAAAAAGCGATGGAGCATACTATAAATAAAGCACTTTTTATTATTCTACCAAATTTAACGTGTTATTTTTTCTTTTAAAATCCGCATTTCATACTTGTACACCTGGTCATACATTAATGCGCAAAAGGCCAAATTTGTGCACAAAACTTTAAGTACACTGTGCTGTTAGAAAAACAAATCCATTTATTTTAACAAAATTCCATATGGGGGGTTTTCGGGGATGCTTTTTCGGAATTTAGCACTTATTTTGTAAATAAAAATTAAAATCGTTAATATTTTTGTATTCCAAAAAAAGTCACGAATTTTTAACGTTTTTTTTTTTTTTTTTTTTTGTGTCAACTTTCACGAATGAATAAGCAAATCACTGCCAGAAATCGCGACCTGGATGTCTAAAGTTTTCGAAACCTTGGTACAGAACTTTTTTTTTTTCTTAATTTTTTCAAAATGACAATTTTTGTGAAACAGCATTATCTAAAACCTCATGGTTTTTTTTCGCAACAAGTTTGAACTTTACGAAAAAAATTTATAGAGAGGAAAATGTTACGAATCGTCTAAAAAACATTTGTGAATTTTATCGAAAGTTTGTGAGCCATTTTTGGATTTTTCAAAAAATAGTCAATTTTTAAAATTTCAAAATTAACTTAAAAACTTCTGGATAAATACATACGTATTTTTTCAATAATTCTAAGCATCTTTTGTACTATAAAGTTTTTACGTTTCAAGAAAAATAATTATCAATGTATTTTTATTGGTTTGAAAACAGTATATTCGTCACTTTGCCACTATACGAGGTGTGTTCAGAAAATAACGAGAATTTATAAATTTCGCGGGTTTGGAGAGTCCAATTTTCAACATTTTTTTTTATTATGTTGGTACACATACCCCTCAAGTATGATACAATTTGCAGCTGTATTCATTGTTTACTTAATAAAGACTCATTATACTTTGTTTCGCCATTAAGCCATTAATAAACATGATTTCCCTATAATTTTTTTTTAAGAATTGGTGTACAAATCTCTAACTGTTTTGAACAATTTTAAAGGGCCAAGGTCTATTTCATCTTCAATATTAATTTTATCATCATCATCTTCAGAATCATTTTCTGATTCCAGACATGAATCAGATCCCCCAGAAAAATCATCATCTGGTATTACAGAAACATCATAATAATCCTCATATTCCGCAATTTCAACTTTAATTTAGCGAGTTCTTTTTCTATTACAACAACTATTTCTTTTAAGCATTATTAATCTATATTACTAACATTCTACAAGTAAAACTTTCAAACTCGTTGAAACCTTTCTTTTTTTAAGCCTGAACACTGAAGTCTATGGGCTTGGGATCGCTAAAGAAATAACAGAGTAGTAAGAAATTAATTAATTTTGTTTGGATAGGTATGAATTCCGGGATTGAGAATGCGGCAAGCCACAACAGGCTTGTCTACTCTCGGTATAGGACCTAACAAATATTGTATTTAGGTAAAAGTCGAAAGACACTTTGCTTTAAGTCCAGCGACTTTTCGGATAAAATATATGATAGAAAGAAGAAAAAGAATGAATTTAAATTAAAATCTATTTTATTTTTCTTTACTCACTTTTACAAAAACAAGATGAAACTTCTCACTCTCTCTTTCTTGCTTTTCCCTTCTTAATGAGATGATTAAACGATGTCGTGGGCGCGGTTGGCTCGTGGTGATCCGGATCGGGCTCTGCCTGCTGGGGTCTTACGATGTCCTTCGGTCCGGGGCGCAGTCGGCTCGTTGAGATCCAGCAACGTCTCGTTGGCAATCCGTGCGGAGGATGGTCTGAGCTGATGGTGATGGCCAATCTTAAAGAATCACGCTGAATGCCTCTCTGCAAGTCAAGCTTGTCTTTTTATGAACTTGTACAGAGACGATTTTGCACCAATCAGATTGCTCGAAATCAGCACGCGATGGGCGCTAATCGCTTATCTCGAACGTATTCCTCTTGGGAGGGAGAGCGAGAATTAGAGAAAGAGAGAAGATTGCTTTTGCACAATTTTTATGCATATGCATTATTTATTATTTGTAATAATTAAATGTTAAATTGAATTACATGGTTGCATTCTATTTAAAATTTAACGCACATTACAAAAAAAAACGAAGTTTTTTGTCGAATTTTACGCAATTTACGATGTAATTATTTATGCAATGATATTTCAAATAAAGAAAAATTATTTAAATTAAAAATGATTGTTACTGAGAACAAGAATGATAACTTTAGGTTAACAAAAGTAATTTATAATTTTCAGATTGTTGAAAGGAAAGGAAATAAGTGCAAAATAATAGTTTAAATAATTATTATTTAAGAATTACAATTCTCAATTAATTCTTAATTATTTGCCATGAACTGTCGGCGAAATAATTAATCGATTAACGTTATTCTTAGGCGAAATCAAAGAGTTTCTAATTAATATTCATTGAGTTTTTGAGTTGCCTGTACTACGCGTTATGTTATTTTAATCAAATTTAAGAGTAATTATTTTAATAAATTGATAGTGGAATTAATTATTATTCGAGGGGGATAGTAATAATTATTACTTCGAGGATTAATTAATGATTAACGCAATTCATTTATAAAATAAAAAAAAAAGATGCGACGAACAAATTATTATTAGGTATATAGTCATGATAAATTGTAATATTTAGCACTATAACTTTAAGTATACGAGGGCGGTTCAATAAGTACCCGTGTTAGAAATGAAGATACCATTTTTTCAACAAATTTTTTTTATTTTTCAACATAGTCCTCTTTTAGAAAGATACACTTCTCCCAACGTTCCTGCCATTTTCTTAACCCCTCCAAAAAATAGGATTTGTCGAACTCTCCAAAATACGCCTCTGTTTTGGCGATGACTTCCTCGTTTGAGCTAAATTTTTTTCCCGCAAGCCATTTCTTCATGTTAGGAAACAAGAAAAAGTCGCAGGGAGCCAGATCGGGTGAATACGGGGGGTGCGGCAGCAATTCATAACGCAATTCATGCAGTTTGGCGGCGATAATTCCGGATGAATATGCTAGTGCGTTATCATAGTGAAACAGCACCTTCTTTTTCGCCAAATACGGCCGTGTCTCCTTCAATTTTTTGTCGAAGCGGTCCAATAATTCACTGTAGTATTGTCCTTTTTCTAAAAAATCCATAAGGATGACGCCGTTTGCATCCCACAAAATCGTCGCCATGACCTTTCCGGCCGATGGGACCGTCTTCGCCTTCTTTGGAGCAGATTCCCCGGGAGAAATCCATTGTTTTGATTGTTGCTCAGTTTCTGGTGTGTAATGATGAATCCAGGTTTCATCAACGGTGACAACTCGATGCAAAAACTCCTTCGGATCTCGCTTAAATTGCTCCAAACACTGCTTCGAAGTTAACAGCCGCATCCTCTTGTTGTCCACCGTGAGCAATCGCGGCACCCATCGGGCCGACAATTTTTTCATCGCCAACTTATCATGTAAAATATTAATTGCCGTTCCGGTCGACAGACCTACGGCCTCTGCTGCTTCGCGCACTTTCGTTCGTCTATCAGCGAGAATCATGTCGTAGACTTTTTGAATGATTTCCTCGGTAACCACGTCTGCCGGGCGTCCTGGTCGCTCCTCATCAAAAACGGATGTTCGCCCACGTTTAAATTCGTTGAACCAATATCTAACTGTGGTCGTAGATGGCGAAGTGTTCCCATAAACAGTATCCAACTTTACTTTTATCTCCTCGCACTTTTTTCCATCCAAAAACAAAAAGCGAATTACCGAACGATACTGCTCTTTTTCATCTTAGCGAAAATCACGAAACACGTCTTACTCGAATGGCTGCCAAATCCAAACTAACCTATCAATCAGTCTGAAATTTGTTTTACCGTCGTTTGATAGATGACAGCACACGATGATAATACCAACTTTCTCAGGAACGCCCTCTGTCGTCAAACACGGGTACTTATTGAACCGCCCTCGTATAGTAATAGTAATATAATTTTAACCTGCAAAGAAGCATCAATTCTATCGCAAAATTAAAATTCCTCGGACATAGAATATGTAGGAAGGTGACAATAAAGAAAATGTTAACTCTCTCGAATATAAGAGTGGTGAATATTATAATGCTTGATTTGATAACAATAATAAAACGGACAATGCCTTTTACAACATTTCATTTGGCTTGCTTTTAGCATTAATTATTAATACAATGTCAAAGAATTTAAATTATAATTATAATTATTATTAGGGGAAAATTATAAAATAAAATTGATACGACATTTTACAAAAATTACGAGTAATTAGATAAGAAACTAATTATGATGAATATAAGTACGGGTTAATAATTTTGATATAAGTCACAGACTTAATGTAATACCTGTTTTAAGGAAAACGCCGATATTACAATGATTTTGGAGATAATGATAATAATGGAACGCGTTTTACAATGATGCTCGGTTATTAGGTTCGGAATTAAGTGGTTAAAAATTATTACAATGACTGATAAGTAATTATGTATTTCGCTTAACTACCTTATTAATAATAAATGAAGATTAAACATCCATTTGGTATTTTATAAAGAATGAGTAAGCTTACAGAGTAAGTTTTCCATTAGGAAATACAATAGCAATAATAATAATTTTGGAAATTAGAATAGTTGAATTATAATGTAGAAGTTCTAAGCAAACAAACGTAGCTCAAGATTTTGTATATACGGTTAATTTACGAGAAAATGTAAAACTCATTACTATTAAAACTAGACTAATTTTAAGTCTTTAGATCTATAGTCTAAAGATATGAATTAAATTACAACTTTGATCGTGGCTGAGATACATTGGAGTATTTTACAATAATCTGTGATTATGTTTCGCATTCTCTTTATATTTTTTAAATTATTAAATGGACATGAATAAAAAAGGAATAAAATCATATGCAGGAGACAACGGAAAATCTGCTCGCTTCCGCCCTTTTTGACATGAGTTCGATAATTAATTTAAATTAATGATTAATTTATGTACGGAGAGAAAGAAAAACTTTTACCACGAGTGTACAGTAAAAAAAAAATACTTGGTATTCCAAGTTGGAACGGAAACGCTGTTATCGCGCGACGTCTCAAATTGCGCTATAGATGCATTTTTCCGATGTCTTAAAGCTATAAATTCCTTCACATTATAACTGAACATTAAAATAAATAAAATTATTTTATTATTTGTTTTTTGTTTTAAAATTTAAATTAAATAAAGGGGAAAAAAAGGAAAGATTTCCGGGGAAAATCCGAAGAGGAAAAAAAATATATTCCCCTTTTTTTAAAAAAAGAAAAGAGATCTTTCTTACCTGCACCTCTAAAGCGAGTGTAGATAAAGGAAACGGGGATCGGTAAGGTGACGTTACTGATCGGCCTTAAGTCATGTGGTTTAAAAACGTCGAAACGCTGTACCGACATTACAAAGGTAAATGAAATATAAGGTAAATAAAAGTATAAGAACGAAAGAAATATATAATAATTTTGATAATAAACATATTTGAAATAATTACTAAGTTCGAAATACAATAAGCTATGCGTTGGTGTACTATTAGAGAGAGTTTAAACATCAGGTAGCCGATATAAATATTTTATTGTTTCTTACGGGTGGCTCAAGCGATTAAGCTTATTATATATAAAATATTGTGCGTCTAACGAATATTTTTTCAACGGTTCGTAAGCCACCATCTATCATTTTCTATTTGTCAAGTGCTTAACGCACATGTGTGCGGAATAAGCATGCAAGGGAAAATGTAGGGGAGATTTTCTTTTATACTGGGTTTTAAAACATTTGGGAAAAAAAAAAATTTTTAAATTGGTTAGAATATAACAGGACGAAACAATGAGTTAAAATGGTAAGGTGGTATTGTACAATTTAAAACAAAAAAACAAATAATAAAATAATTTTATTTATTTTAATGTCCAGTTATAATGTGAAGGAATTTATAGCTTTAAGACATCGGAAAATGGTAAGGTGGTAGATGGTTATTGTAATAAAGGGAAGAATGTTTAGCAGCACTTTTCTTAATGCAATTTCAATCGTATTTATTAGAAGAAAAATTGCATTCCAAGCAGACTATAAATCTTTAAACTAAACCAGAAACCAACTGAATCTTTAAAAATAAACTCAAATGATTAAATAGTTCTGAAGATCATTATGCTCAGAATGCGAGATTTTATGTAACTATTGATCCAATTATTGAAAAAACCTTCATAGAAATAATAGATTTATAGGTAGAAACATAACACACAGCAAGGAGATTATACGAATGGATATGCCTAAGATAGATACTCTCAATAACAAAAGAGAAGAAGTAATAATAGTTCAAACAGACGTTTTGAACGATCTGAAATTGAGAACTGACTTAGGGGGGGGGGGGGGGTAAAGTTTTAAAATTTATTTTGCATTTTTTTTTTTTTTTTTCTGAATGCACAATATGTCGAGAGTATTGTGTCAAAATTCCAAGTAAATCGGAGCTAAACTAATGAAGATACAGCGTTTCAAGCGACCGGCCCTCATGCTCGATTTGTACACCTGCCTGGCAACTGCGCGACGCGCCTACCTGGAACTGCTTTAAGTCCCTTTGTGATCTCCTTACCTTTATACTTTCTACTTTTATAAGTCTTTGTATGTAAACTGACTTTGTATAGTTTGCATATTTTCGGTATATCGTATATAAATCAGTTTACAGGCATACTTTCTGCCGAGCGGTTGTGTAAAGAGACGCTAAAATTTTATCGTAGTTTTCCGTTGATCTCTGTTTGTGTTCATTAGTTAGTAGTGTATTTTCGCTCGATTTGTGTTGTGTCGTGATAAATTTATTTATTTATTTGCAAAATGCCAAAAAAAGTGACAAGACAAGATTGGCAGAAAAGTGGTGATATTTTGGGTCGACCAAGAAAAAAAACTTTCCCAAAACGCAGCAATGGTGATGTCCAGCGCATCGCATAAAAAAATAAAACTGAGTACTGTTGAAAGTGTAGAGCAAGATTTAGAGAAACATTACAGAATTATAGACTTCCTTTTAGTATTTTCAACTGTCACTATATTAGTGAAGTGCGTTGATTGTGATGGGAAAATGTCTTGTCGCACCTGCAAAACGAAAGGTTTAGCCTTCAAAATCAAAATTTTATGTGAAAAATGCAAAAAGCATCGGTATGTTTCGTCTAGTGAAAGAGTGAAAAAGAAGGGGTAAGGCAATCGTATTATGAAGTGAATCATTGTTTTGCTTTCGTCATGCGTGTGTTAGGCCTAGGCTTAGCTGAATGTGATAAGTTCTACGGTTTAATGGATTTAGCGGAGTCTTTCTTATCAAAACCAAGTTATAAGATGCATGTACAGAAGATATATACGGCTGTAAAAAATGTTGCGAAAAGATTTTTTGCTGCTGTTGTAAAAGAAGAGCAAGAGGAAACATGCAAAGCGAATAACGTACAAAATACTAACGAATTAACAGTATCAGGCGACGGAACGTGGAAGAAACGTGGATTCACAGATGTTACAGAAGCCATAAAGCCAATCTACGAGGACTCGAGCAAGGACGCACTTTTGCAGCGGTGTCTTGGAGGTTTCACGCAGAATAACAACGAGAGTCTCAATCAACTCATTTGGAAAATCTCTCCAAAATCAGTGAGCGGTACTACAATCGTTGTCGAAATTGCCCCTCCCCCCCCCCCCCCTTAAAGAAAGAAAGACCTAAAGAACCATATATTGGATACAGCTAAAATAGATATTATAAAAAATACAATAATAATTTATAGATATAGAAGATAAACTTAATTTAATAATTAACTTATCTATTCGGACTATCAATTGAGTTATAATAATAATTACGAAACAAAACAATTACGCACAGAATAATTATTAGGACCTTGAATAAGTTCTTGCTGATTTTTTTTTTTTCAAAATATAAGCTTTATTTAAAATATAAGGCACAAAAACATTTCACTCAAAGTATTGTCCATCACTAGAGACCACTTTCTCCCATCTTTCTGACAATATATGAATTTCGCGTCGGAAGTACGATGTCTTTTGAGAAAAATGATGTCTTCTTCTATCTAAGAAGCGATCCATCTTCAAGAATGGAAGCGCTGCTCAGCCAGACCATGTGCCATTGAACGAAATAGGTGAAAATCGGAAGAGGCTATGTCAGGTGAATACGGCGGGTGGGGTAGAACTTCCCATTAAAACGTTTCCAGCTAGGTTTTCACTGGTTTTGCAAAATGAGGCCGAGCGTTGTCATATAACAAAATCACTTTGTCATGTTTCTGCTCGTATAGCGGCCATTTTTCTTTTAAAGCTCGACTCAAACGCATCAATTGAAGTCGATAGCGATCTCCCATGATAGTCTCATTCGGTTTAGGCAACTCATAATAAATGACACCCTGCTGATCCCACTAATACAGAGAAGAAGCTTCGAACCATGGATATTTGGTTTTACGAACGATGTTGATGTATGGTCGGACTTACCCTACAATTTTCTACGCTTTGGATTATCGTAATGTATCCACTTTTCATCGCGTCACGATACGGTACAAAAAACCTTTTCCTTTCTGCCGTTAAAGCAGTAGTCCACACGTGAGAAAACGCCGTACGATGTCTCTCGGCTTCAAATCATCATACGGTTCTCAATTTCCTTACTTCTGGATCATTCCTAACACTTTAAAACGTTCTGAAACTGTTGACTTATCTAACGCATCGTTCAATAAGCCCTAAGACTAATCCAGAGATGGTGCTAGTAGTACCAAACTGGCCACGTTTCCATAAAGTGCGAACCTTTACATGAAACGTGTAAAAATTTCACGTCGATCGGATCACAGACAGCAGAGTTATCAAAGTTAGAGTAAAGTCACTTTGTAATTTGTTTGAAAAATGAAAAAAAACGAGTTTCGCGTGTTAATAAAACATTGTTTTTTAATGGGTAAAAACACCGTAGAAGCCCAGCAATGGCTTGAAAAACATTACCCGGACTCCTCTCCATCCAAACCAACGATTTGTCGTTGGTATGCTGAGTTTAAACGTGTTCGTACGGACACAAACGATGCGGAACGTTTAGGTAGGCCATTGGAAGCCGTTACACAGGAAAATGTGAGTGAAGTGTTAAAAATTGTAATGAAAAATCGCAAAGTGAAGGTCCGTGAGATTGCAGAAATGACACAGATATCATTTGGAAGCGTATTTACAATCCCTCATGAAAAATTGAGCAAGAAAAAGGTTTTTTCCAAGTGGGTGCCGCGATTGCTTTCAGTGGAACAAAAACAGCAACGAGTCGACGATTCAGAGAGCTGTTTATCGCTATTTACTCGCAATAAAAAGGATTTCCTGCGTCGATACGTGACCATGGATGAAACATGGATACATCATTTCACTCCGAAATCGAATCGACAATCATCCGAGTGGCGCATGGCTGGCGAAAGCCGCCCAAAGCGTCCAAAAACGCAGCAGTCTGCTGGCAAAGTCGTGGCGTCTGTTTTTTGGGATACACATGGCGTGATTTTCATTGACTACCTGGAAAAAGGTAAATCGATCAACAGTGATTATTATATTGACTTGTTGGTACGTTTGAAGGAGGAGATCGCAGCAAAACGACCGCACATGAGGAATAAAAAAATCCTTTTTCACCAAGACAATGCACAATGCCACAAGTCCATGAAAACAATGGCAAAATTGAAAGAATTGGGCTTTGATTTGCTTCCCCACCCCCCGTACTCGCCAGATTGAGCCCCCAGCGACTACTGGCTCTTTGCTGATCTCAAGAAAATGCTCCAGGGAAAAAAATTTGGCTCGAATGAGGAGGTCATTGCCGAAACTGAAGCCTATTTTGAAACAAAGGATAAATCCTTCTATAAACATGGTATAGAAATGTTGGAAAGGCGTTGGAAAGATTGTATCACTCTAAAAGGAGATTATATTGATGAATAAAAATGATTTTTGAAAAAAAATGTTGTTTTCATTGTTAGTCTCGGGACTTATTGAACGATGTGTTACTTGTAATATTTTTCCAAATTCTGACATTCCAAGTCTGACATCGGTCTTGTTTAAGTAATTCCTCCAATTCTTTGTCTTTAAATATTTTCGATGCGCCAAAATGTTCTTTATCCTCAAGTTCAAAATCATTATTTTTGAAGCGTCAAAACCAGTCTCTGCATGTTATATCCAACAGAGCATTGTTACCGTAAGTCCCAACAAGAATTCTGTATGCTCCAGCTGCAGATTTCTTTTGAAAAAATAGTGCAATAAAATTCCGTTGACAGAAGTATAAGAAGAATGAATTAAGATATATACATAAGATTAAGGGGGGAAATCACAGTAGCACACAAAAAATAGGCATATTTTCGGGAATTAATTTTGGCTGAATAAAAGTATCAATCGAAAATCTGTAAAGTAGGTTTTATAGCAATACTAAAAAAGTACAAAATGTAATTTTTTCAATAAAAAATATTTAAAAATGGCGGCTGCGCAGCATATGCCCCAAGGCGCCTATTTTTGAAAGCGTGTCGATGGCCGAAGATGTAGACTCCTTAATTTTTGACCTGGAAGAAAAAACCAAAATTTTTTAGTTTTCATATAACAACAGCTAGCGAGCTACGTAGGATTTTTTTGATGTATTGATTTTTACAAAATGGTGCATGTTTGAAAATAAAGTTAAATTTTTAACAAAAAAAAACGCCATCAAATCTTTGATAAAAAAAACTAAGCCATATAAAATAAAAATCCTACGTAGCTCCGTGGAAAAAGATATTTCAAAGCTACTGTAAAAATTTCAAGTCGATCGGTAAAGATTAGCTTGAGTTATGTCTTCGGCGAGCTCAAAAAAAGTGGTTTCGAGAAAAACGCGTTTAAAGTTTTAAGGCGCTCGGAGCATACCTGAGTGGCGTTACCGCAGAATGAAAATTTGGGCACTCGGACACTTTTGCCGTGTTCCATCATTTGGTATATTATTTTTAAGACCCTAAAGCACCTTTTAGGCGAAAAAAATTTTTTCGAAAAATTGAAAATTTTACTGCGATTTCCCCCCTTAACACATATAATCATGAAAAAACAAATACCAATACTTAGATTACATATTGACGTATTTCTTGTAAAGGCAATCTGAATAATTTAACTTTTGCAGTCTTGCGCATTTAATTTTTATTATAATTATAAATAAATCGATTTGAATAATCTTCACATATATAAGCAATGTCATACTTATACACTAATTTACTAATACACTAACACACAAGGTATATAAGGGATCGCACCTATCAACGCTGATGAGTCATAAAATTAATATCATTAAATGCTACTAGCAAATAGGTTAAGCTAACCCATAAAAACAGAAACTCATAATAACAATTAATCAGCGGTAAGACAACATAGAGGGGGGAACGGAGAATGTTACGCGACGACAAAATCGTAACTATCTTTTTTTTCTTAATTAATTACACAGAGAAACAAAATCAACCTTTTTTCTTGTTGCTTGAAGTTTTTCTACTGTTGTTTATTAATTTGGATGCGCTGATTTCAAATCTACCCTCAGATTTTTTGTAGCAGCTCTAGTTAGTGAGATACAGGTACCGTCTTGAATTTACATAAGTAGTCGGTAGTTTCTATCAATAGCGGTGTAACTTAACTAGTTCCTTAATAAATTTCATTATGTCTTTTTCAAGAAGGACGTGTTTAAATAATCCTGATTGTTTTTGTGTTATTTGTGGAGAATATATGTTCCAAAAATTTCGTTTAAATGTGTCGAACTTTGTGAAAAAGGCATACTTCGACTACTTTGGGTTTCCGTTGCCGTCAAACGGTAAACCTTGGATGCCAAGTTTGGTATGCAAAAGTTGTGTTGAATCTTTGCGACTGTGGGCAAACAAAAAAAGACCCACTTTTAAGTACAAAGCTCCTATGATTTGGCGTGAACCATCCAACCATCATGACGACTGTTATTTCTAATTAACGAAAATCATAGGAATAAACCGCAAAAATTGCTCTAAGTGGATATATCCAAATTTAAAATCTGCCATAAGACCAGTCTTGAGTATTAGTGACACATCAACACCACAGCAGCCATGTACATCTTCGGGAAATCCAGACCAGTGCAGCGGACAAACCGAAAACGACGACAGTGGTAGCGACAGTGATTTTGATTGCTACGGTAGTCCCCGACCACTAAATCAAGATGATCTAAATGACTTGATCAGGGACCTTGGACTGTCTAAAACGGCATCAGAAATTTTAGCTTCCCGATTGAAAGAAAGAAATTTGTTGACCAGAGAAACGAAGATATCGTACTACCGTAACAGGGAAAAGGATTTACTTCCTTTCTTTATTAAAAAAGATAATTTTGTGTTTTGTACTGATATTCCGGGCCTAATGACTGCAATGGGATTAAAAGAGTATAATCCAAATCAGTGGCGGTTGTTCGTTGATTCGTCAAAACGAAGTTTGAAATGTGTACTTTTACATAATGGTAACAAACTTGGTTCCTTACCTATTGCTCATTCTACAAAGGTTAAAGAAGAATATCCTACAATATCTTTAGTTCTCGACAAAATCAAGTACAAGGAACATAACTGGCTTGTATGTGTAGATTTAAAAATGGTAAATTTTTTCCTGGGCCAACGAAGTGGCTACACAAAATATCCCTATTTCCTATGCTTATGGGACAGCCAAGCTAAAGCTGAGCACTGGACAAAAAAAGACTGGCCTTCCAGAGAGGCTTTAATTCCCGGTAAGCAAAATGTAATTAATGCTCCACTAGTATCCAGAGACCGAATTATATTGCCTCTTTTGCATATAAAATTGGGGTTGATAAAACAGTTCGTAAAAGCTCTTAACAGAGATGGCGAATGTTTCAAATACATTATAAAAGTGTTTCCAAAATTGAGTAGTGAGAAAATCAAAGGTGGTATTTTCGATGGCCCACAAATCAGGAAGTTGATAGATGATAATTTCATCAACCATATGACAGCTGTCGAGAAATGTGCATGGAAAGAGTTTGTTTGGGTAGTGACAAATTTTTTGGGCAATAGGAAGTCTGACGGCTACATTCAGCACGTTGAACAGTTGCTGATACACTTCCAGCGGCTTGGATGCAACATGAGTATTAAGCTTCACTACCTTCACAGCCATCTAGACTATTTTCCTGAAAATCTCGGTGACCTGAGCGAGGAACAAGGAGAGCGCTTTCACCAGGATATTCGCACTATGGAGGAGAGGTATCAGGGGTACTGGAATGAACATATGATGGCTGATTATTTTTGGAGCATTCAAAATAGTACTCATAATACATCTCACTCTAGAAAATCTAAAAAAAGGAAATTTTATTCAGAATAAATATATTTAATAAATTTTTTAAACTTAAACTATGTGCGTTTTCAATAAAAACCCCTGTCACTTCGTAACTCCAAAACTAGAGCTGCTACATAAAAACGGCATGTATTTTTGAAATCAGCGTGGAAAAATTATTCAGATTCATGTAAAAAATCTCATGCAACAGACATGCTGTTTTCCAGTGTTATTAACAAAACGTGCTTGTATCGAGAAAATGCACCAAGCGTAGATCCTATTGTGCCTTTGTAAATAGCGACATTTTGACGACAGACTTAGCACATACGAGGTCTGGCTATTAAATAACGAGACTGGTTACGAAAAAGGGTTTTATTATAAAAATTATTCTACATTCAAATGCTCCCCTTCAATATATTCCCCTTCCCTCGCCACACACCTTTCCATACGTTTTTTCCATTGATCGAAGCAGTGCTGGAAGTCTTCTTTGGCGAGGGCCTTTAGGAGCTCTGCCGTTTTTTGCTTTACCGCTTCCATCGACTCAAATCGGGTCCCTTTCAAAGCAGATTTTATCTTCGGAAACAAAAAAAAGTGGCACGGTGCCAAATCTGGCGAGTACGGCACGTGTTCGAGCACTAGAGTGCGCTTACCGGCCAAATACTGCTTCACAGATAGCGCGTTACGGGCAGGTGCGTTGTCCTGGTGCAAAATCCACGAGTTGTTCTTCCACAACTCGGGCCGTTTCTTACGAACTCGTTCTCGCAGTGTTGCCAAAACTGACAAATAGTAAGTCTGGTTGACAGTCTGACCCTCTGAAACCCATTTAGTCATCACGATACCGTTAATGTCGAAAAAAACGATCAACATTGCCTTGAATTTTGATTTGGACATCCTTGCTTTTTTGTATCTGGGCGATTCAGGCGTCTTCCAATGCATCGATTGCCGCTTTGTTTCAACATCGTATTGAAAAATCCACGTTTCGTCGCAAGTAATAATGTTTTTCATCAGTCCGGAATCTTTTTTTAACCTTTCAAGGAAATCTGAGCAGACCTGTTGACGCAAGAGCTTTTGGTCAGGAGTCAGGTTTTTTGGCACCAACTTCGCACAGACTTTTGTCATGTATAATTCCTTGTGTAAAATTTGTCTAACCGTTTCTTTATCGGCGTTTACAGCCTCGGCAATCATCCGGATGCTCATTCGACGATCTGCACGCACAATTTGTTTGATATTGGTCACTGTTTCCGGAGTTGAAACAGTGACAAGGCGACCTGGGCGTTGGTCATCTCCAGTGCTCACTCGGCCCTTACTAAAGCGTTTACACCACTCAAAAACACGCGCACGAGATAGAGGATTGTCCCCATAGACCTCTTGCAACAATTTACAGCACTCAGTCGGAGTTTTTTTCAATTTAACGAGAAATTTGAGATTGATACATTGCTCCTGTTTTTCGTCACACATGGTTTTCGGCACGAGAAAAAAACACGTTCGTTTCAAACCGCTACTGCACAAATACAATAATAGTGACGAGAACGTGTTTTGGTACGTGCATTGACAAGATATCTAGATACCCAACGCACTACTCGTTTTTTTCCCCACCCCTCTACGGCGCCCTCTAGGCGCGCAGTCTCGTTATTTAATAGTCAGACCTCGTATAACCACAGAAATATTTAATAATATAATAAATATAAATAAATAAATGAATATGTGTATATGTGTTGTGTGTGCGTGTGCGTGCGCGCGCGTGCGTGTGTGTGTGTGTGTGTGTGTATACACCACGTGTCCCTCTAAGTAGTTAAAATATTCATATCGCCGAATTTAGGAAGAAATTTTATAAATGAAAAACCTTGTTACGTTAAAATCGGTGAATTAGTTATTATTTAATTAACAATAGATTAACCTTTAGACGGCCGGGATTTGAGGTGGCATATCGCCCATAGAAAACCGGTCAAAAAGGTATCTTATATCACTGAATGATCATAGGGAAAGTGTCGATCAGAGGGTGCTCCAATATATTGGCGTTGCGGTCCGCTACGGCAAAACATGTATTACAGCCTGTGTAAAAAATTTTCAAATATAAAAAAAATTATTTAATAGTATATACACCTTTTTCCAATTTATAAATACATGTTTTCGATGTATTTTTCGATGCTGAATCCAAATCTGACATCAAAATTACTGTAAATCTAGAAACGACCCCTATAACAGGGAAAAAACCACCCTCTTTGCCTCGTAAATTTATTTTTGTTTATTCAGAAGCGCGGATACATGTCTCGATGTATTTTTCGATGCTGAATCCAAATCTGACATCAGGGTTACTGTTTTTTATTTTTTTTATTTTTTTTATTTTTTTTTGCTAAAATTTTCTTTTCAATTTTTTTTATCTATTATTTAAACAAATTTTATAAATTACGGTAACGATTTTTTGGTATGATAGATTTCAAAACACGGTACAATACATAGAGTTTCTCTACATACTCTACACTCGTATGTAGATCGGGTTCTCTTTTTCTGAAAATGACGACCATTTAGTCGAATATCTGGCATTAGAGATTCTATTTCTATTTGAGAACCTATGTTCAAAATGTCTCTTACTACGCTCAATCGAAAATCAGGAAACGAAATAGCATCCGTAGTTAGCATCTTGAATAACTTATGGGCATTTGCCAACATCAAGTCTACTAGATAAAAAAATAATTTTCTATACCATTTCATGCATTTTCTAATTGTCTCTGTCATAGATAATTGTCTATCAATATCATCGATTCCGCCCATTTGTTTGTTATAATCATAAATACAACTTGGTTTTATAACATTTTCGTTAGTTTTGTAGTGTATTTTACCAATTGCACAATATTCAAGTTCATGAATAGTTGTTAGTACGTAAACTTCCTTCTTATCCATCCATTTGATTACCATCCAGACATCATTATGAGCGACTTCTACTTCAACACGATTGAGCTTTGAACCAAGAGTAGGCATTCCTTTTCGATTTTTTGTTACTGTTCCACAAAGACCAGTGTCTTTATCATGAAGATATTCTGCAAGTTGTGGCGACGTATACCAATTATCAGTAAAAAACTCATGACCTACGTTATAGTAAGGTTTCATCAAATAAGCAACAATATCTCCAGAAACGCCTAAATCAAATTTTTCGTAATCGGTATCTGAATCAGTATAAATGATAAAATCTAGCAAAAATCCTGTCTCACAGTCAACTAATTCAAACAATTTCATACCAAATCGATTTCTTTTCAATGGTAAGTATTGTTTCAATTTTAGTCTTCCTTTTCATAAAACTAAACTTTCGTCAATGCAAAGTTTTTTTCCAGCAAAAATAGTATTAGAAAATTTTGTTTTCAAATGATCAATTATCGGTTTGATTCTTTTTAGAGGATGATTAGAAACTTTTTCATTATTAGAAAAATGGAGATATCGCAGAATTTGATGGTATCTGTTTCTAGTCAAAGTTTGGCCAAAAATTGGAGTATATAGCAGTGGATCCTCACTCCAATACTTTTCTATTTTACCTTTTAAGACATGACCCATAATTATTAATAAAGCGATAAATTTCCATAATTCTTCTTCTGTTACAGCAGTCCACGTTTTCATTTTTTTTCGAGGTAGTTCAGGATTTTGATCTTGAAAAAGGTTGATTTGTTCTATGATATGATTTACAAGAAACTGATCACAAAAATATTTGAAACATTCCAATGGAGTAATTTTTTGTATCGACACATGAGCACGAATTCACGCTTTATCAGTAAAATTTTTTACAGATGGATAAAAATATCGATCAAAGTTTATTTTAGATAAATTTTCATCATATGTGGTATCATTCAAATCGACATCACATGTATCAGTTCTTTCTATAACATCTTCTTCAGGTTCTGATTCTCCACTACTCCAAGCATCATTTTCTGTATTGATTGTATTGCAAAAGTAATATATACTAATATAAGCAGAGGAGTTGGCCGGAGCCTTTATGTTTGTACGATGGTCGAGTAAGCGATCCCAAAAGGTTGCTCGACCACCCAAACGCGAGGTATACTTATACTCTCAACGTCACTACTTTGATGATGGAAACGACGTAGCCACCTAGCGGCAGCTAGTGAAAGTATCTTGATGATACAGTCTGTCAAGTAAGAGCGTGGTCGACTTCACCGACAAATAATGTAAGATTTTGCTCTAATTTTTTCGCGAGCCAATAGAAGGAAGCTTTGTCCTTGATGCATTGCCAACAAAGATTCAGTTCTTGTTGATCTTTTGAAAGAAAATCACGTTAAACGCCAAGAGTGCTAAGTACGCGTCGCGCTACGAGGCTGTGTTCCTTTGCATCCACCCGAAAGGTCCCAAAATGTCGCAATCAGCGGCTGCTAAATATATGAGAAAGTCGAAGGCATTTGTACAGAAGTGGATACAGCGATATAAAGTGGCTAAAAATGTCGATGATTTACCAGAACGTGGCTCGATAGGAAAAGTGAACAAAAAAGATGAAAAAAGAATGGTGAATCTGTTTTCGCGGAATCCTGCTTTAACACTGCGGTAAGGACAAGCAAAATTAATGGCAAAAGGTTTAGATATATCCTACGAAACTATCCGAACCCATCTTCGTACTCATCATCTGAAATGGCGCAACACAATGAAGAAGCCTCTGTTGACTGAAAAACATGTGACAAAGCGACTCGCTTGGGCGCATGAGAATATTGATAGAGATTTTGAAAATGTCATTTTTACTGATGAATGTTCTATATGGGCACGTTCTATCCTCACGCGAGCCTGGTCAACTTCCAACAATAGGCTTGTTCAGTGGACCGTAAAACATGGAATAAAGGTGCATCTTTGGGGCTGCTTCTCAAAGCAGGGATTCGGCACTTTGCACCTCTTTACTGACAACCTAAATGCCGAGAAAATAATAAAAATCTACAAAAAGGCTTTACTGCCATCTGCCAAACGATGGTTCATCACAAAAAATGAAGATTGGATTCTGCAGGAGGACAACGATCCTAAACACCGCAGCAAGCTCTGTACTCAGTGGAAGACTCAATCTGGCATCGTTACATTGGATTGGCTGTCGCAGTCGCCCGATGCAAACCCTATTGAAAATGTGTGGGCATATATTGAACGGAAGCTTCGTGGAAGAGGCACATACACTTTGAAGCAGTTGTCTTACGAAATTCGTCGGATCTGGAGATCCTTGCCACTAGAATACGCCGTCAAATTAGTAGAAAGCATGCCTCGGAGATGCCAGGCAATTATCGACGCCGGTGGTGACTGGACACATTATTGACCGAATTGCATCATTGTTTGTACTGCGTACAATGTATATATAAATATAAAAGTTTAATCAAATAAATTTTTTTATAAATTAAGACGACCACGCTCTTACTTGACAGACTGTATATTTATATTTCGAAATCAAAAGTTTCGAAAAATCGAGATCAAGTATACTTAATTTCCGTTCAGAAGCCTTTATTTACAAATTTACAATTGCACTAGTAAAAAATTTATATTTTCTTATACGAAATGATTCATGAATATATTCCTGAGCCGCTATTTATATCTTTCATCGAAATCTCCGTTATGAAAATTAATTTATTTATAATTACAGACACATGCAAACAAATGTATTTTTTCTAAAAAATTCGATCAAAAAGTATATGGGGTATAAGTGGAGTAAAAAGGGGTGAAAAGGGATGAAAAGAGGGTAAGGTGCTCTAATATTACATTAAAATAATGATATCAGAAACCTTTTATAAAATATATTTGTTTGTAATTATAGCCAACAAACGAAACAAGGTAACGCTTTTGTAAGGTAGAATTAGGCGATATAGGGTAGTAAAAAGGGGTGAAGAGGGGTAAATTTATTATAAATTGTAATAAAAATAATAAATATCATTAAGAAAATGAATATTCTAATGTAAAAACAAAAATAAAAGAGCATTTTCTGATGCGCCAAAATATTGGTTTTCCGGCCGTCTAAAGGTTAACAGCCAATCAGATTTTTTCGCGATCAAGTAGGCGAGCCTTGAGAGAGAAAAAAAACAAAAATGGGCGGGGCTTACCATCTTCAACTATACATCGATATCCGGCGATATGTGCGTCACACTGCTACGTTTGTTTCTCCCCACTCCGCTGCGAATTTTAATTCTGCTCTTTTTATGTTCTCGTATTCGTGAGTTTTAATCCACAGTTCAGATACTTTTTTTTTAGTTTCTGAAAGCTTTTGTAAAATTCAAAAAATTGTATTAAAGTTTTTCGAAATTAAGTTTTCATTCGTTTGTATGCATTTTTTTAAATGTGACCAAGAAAATGCATCGACTATTAAAATTATGAATTAATTATTATAATTCTTTATTATAGTCAGTTTTTTGATAAATGCAATAAAGTTTTCATAAAGTAAGATATTAAAATAATTAAAATTTTATATTCACGCGAGATTTTAAGCTTTATTACATTATTCATTAAACCAAAAAGAAATGCGTTTTTAAAAAATATTTTCAAAAAATTCATCTATGCTACAAATTGGAAAACGACATTGAATCTATTGTACATTTGAGTCTTTCACGCTTGCTATCTAGTACTACTAAGTAGTTATCTTATATTGCATTTTTACGCATTTAACGTATAAATAATATGACGCAGCATTTTTTTTTAATAATTTTTGTTTTATGAATAAATATACATTACAATAAAAGATTAAGTTCAATCAAATATAGTGTGGAAAAACCATAGTAAATTAATAATCTTAAGCATCAGTTATAGAAAAAATTAAGAAACTTTTAGATACGTTGGCTTTCGTTGAAATACCTAAAGAAGTTCTTTTACAGAAATTATGCAAATAAGTTAGTGCATGTTACGAATTGAAAAAAATCATATCGTATTTGCTATAGCTTTGAGTATTTCATAGTCAATTCATTTAAATTAATATTTTATAAACGAAAAATTTGTATCTATTATGTTTAATAGTTTATGAAAAATTAAAAAAAAAAATCTAAAATTAATCATTAAAACTATAAACAAAATAGAAAAAGATATATTTTACAATAATACAAAATATTATTAGTATTTAATTCATTCAGAAGAAAATCGGGAAAAACTCGAAATATTTAAATAAAGTATTATTTATAAAATTTGAATCGAAAAAAAGTGAGCATAAAACACTCGAATCTGCAAAAACTATGCGGCGATGTATGCGTTGCACAGCTACGCTTGTTTCTCCCCATCTCTCCATGAATTTTAATTCTGCTCTTTTTATATTCTTTTATTCATAACATCTTCGGATTTATTTAAATAATAAATGATTGATTTATGTACAAACATTAATTAAAATTCAAATATCATATTATAACGTAAAAATTAGAAAACTGAAAAAACAAAAACTGATTTACGCTTATCATTTCCTGTTACGTAACTCGAATAGGATAATGGCTTTAAAAAGTATATCAAGTTGATTTTATAATACTTCCTTAAAGAATAAAAAATACTTTTAAAAAATGATTACTTATAAAATGTAAGTTTAAAACAGTTTTATCTGAAATACTCGAGAATACCATCAATGTTATTTTTTGTAAAAGATTGTAACTAAAGACTTTATGAAAATAAAATGTAACGTCGGTTGCGACGCCACCATGCGTTAATTTGAGTTACGCAAACTCATAATTGCCTTTTTGAGCCTAAGCAGTCAAGCTTACGGGCTCGGGATGGCGGAGGAGATTTGAAGTTTTATCTTTTCTTTCTTTTGCGGATGCGGTGGTGTAGTTCGGGACTGAACGCACGTCTAGGCCGAAACTCAGGCCAGCTATGCCGCTCTGGATAAGGACCTAACCGATGTGGTATTAGGTAAAAGATAGTTAGCCGAACTCGAGTTTTCCTCGAGTGCTGCCGGAGGTCTGCTCGTGTATATGATCCGTAGTAACGTTTTCTTCAAGTGCTGCCTGAGGTCTGCACTTGGTGAAAATTTTGCGCCGTATTTAAACACGTGGGAGAAACTATCTCGCAATTTTTGAAAATTCAGGGGAGGACAAGTTTTTCGGGCCCCCTCTTCCTGGCGAGCTTCTTGGTTCGAGGGGGGGGGGGGGAGAGCGAGAATTAGAGAGAGAGAGAGATGATCCATTTTTGCCGAATTTTTACATAGGTTTATTATAGAATTATGTTAATTTAAATTGTATAATCGTGTGCCATTTAAAATTTACTATGGACACAAGTGATTTATTATTACAAAAAAAAGAAATAATTGTAGAATAATAGTTTAAATAAACATTCTTGAGAAGTTATAATTTTTAATTAATGGACTGTTGGAGAAGTACTTATTTGGCTTAATTTATTTTCAAAGAGTTATTTAATAGATATACGATACGCTAATGCAATTGTAAATTATTATTGGAATTATCAGTAATAATATGCAAATAATTGTTCTATAGGGAGTTAATCAAAAAATTAATTTTAATTACAAAACTCAACTATTTTTATAAAAATGCATGTCGCAGACAGTTATTAAAGATATATAAAATAGTATAATAATAATAAATATTCACTATAAAATAGTAAAATAATAATAAATAAGATAGGTGAATTGCCGCCGAATAATAGCCGTATAAATTAAAATTTAACTAGAGGAATGTTTTTAAAATAGATGCATGTAACAGCTGAACATTGGCCTATTAATTTAAATTAATTATTTATTTTAAAAATTTTATGTAACTAATTAATTATTTATAAAAAAAAAATTATCATGAGGGTTTTGCAAGAGGAGTTCATGACATTCTAGGTTATTGCGCGATGTCCTAAATTACGCTATAAATGCTTATTCATTGGGTAGTCCTTTTTAATGGCTGTAATGGAAGAAACTTCTGGATGACAGAACTTGTTGTGATGCTGCTGGTATTGAGTCGGCTAGGGTTGGTTCCTTAGTGATGGTTGGCGTGGGATGTATTGGGCCTCCTCCTGGAGGCTTGGTTACATTGTCCGGTCCCAGGAATCCCATTTCTATGTCGCCTTGTCGTGCAGATGGTCTTGTGGGCGGATCCGTTATCTGAGTCATTAATAGACGAGTTATAGAGCCACAGAGTGCGGCTAGGAGGTGCATTGAACATCCGTACATACGGTGAAGAAGAAAGCCGTTGATTATGGCTCCTGTTATAGTATTGACTGCTTGTATTATCAAAAAGATAGCTATTATAGCGAAACTGATGGTGCTGAATATGGTTAACCTATTCCAGGCTGTTGTCCATACTGAGTTTAATATTTTTCCTACCATGTCTTCATTTAGAAGTCTAGAGATGGTGCCTCCATTGTCCATTATAGGTTGACCATGTATTTCCTTGGCGAATTCATTAAGTAACGATGGTTTTTCGATTGGGAACATAATTCGTTCTTTTAATTGCTCGAGATCTTTTTCAGTATAAATGCCACTGGTGGCAAGAGAAACCGGGTCAGTGTATTTCCATGTTATCTGTCTGAAAGGTTTCAGTGTTTGAGGTGTTTTGCCTTCCATGGGTTTCGGCATGACTTTTAGCCATTCCTCGTTTACTCTGTAACATGATGGCAGGATGGCATTGCATGATACCCTGGTGCCATGATCTTTTAGAATGTGGGTTTTGGGAGTTAGATATTGAGTCCGATTGTTCCAAGAGACTTCTAATTCGGCGTAGCAGTATTCTCCATGTTGGAGTTTTACTTCTACAGGTATGCACTTCATGATGTGTACTACTTCTCCACCCGCGATCGCCATGTAACCAGGTCCGTTAATTAGGTTGTAAACGAATTCGTCAGGCGATCGGTCGGCTATGACTAGGGCGTTTAGCAGTATTTGTCTCTTAATCCTGCATTGTTGTTGTAAGATGTTATGGTACAGAGATTTGATCTGTGTTTTGATGTGTTTTTCGACGTATATGAATTTGGAATTCACATATGCGAAAATGTCCAAGTTTTCTATCGCTATCCTTCCTGGCTTCACAGACGAATATCCTTTGGTGGTTTCTAGGATAAACAGTTTAGGGTGTTCGGTCCTGACCACTGTGTATCCCATAAGTTCTCGTTGCCTTTGCTGGATAGGGCAAAGGTTACGTCGTCTGTGGTGAGGGAATATGTGATTCTCTCGTGGTTAAAGTTATTGTCTGTGATTTTGTTAGCCGACCCTTCATATAAGAGCCCGTAATGGTCGAATTTACATTGGTCTAGGGGTAGGGTGTTCCAAAAAGAATAACCGCTCTCGAAGTCGATACAAGATGTTTCAGAGAGGGTGCACGACGTTTCAGAATTTAAGTGTATTTTATTATTGTCCAGGTCTATTTTTGCAAAATGTTCTCTTAAGGTGATTTTTAGTAATTCCTGTACAACTACGTTCTCCCAAGCACCATAAGGGTCTCGGTAAACGCTTCCATAACATCGCCCATACTCAGAGAGTGTACCTGCGTAGACGATTGGGTGCTTTACGGTACTATTGATTTTTATTTCGCTAATTGCTGTATTATCGCCAAATTTAAACAGTCCGATTTCGTACATCTGTGTACACGCGTGCCTACTAATTTCATGTATATATTCCGCCTGACCATGGTTAACTATAGAGATATGTGAGGACATCCCGCAGTAGTAAACTGTCCGCTGTATCTCTACTTTGCATTGTATTACATGGGTTTGGCGATAATTCACTACTTGCAACCATTGTATATAACGACGAGTTATATTTACAGGATTTAAGGGGAATTTGCATTCGCCTACTTTTAGTAGAGATACAGTGGTTACGTTTAGGTGTCGTGATCCACAGTCGTAACCTATAAGGCTATAAATTGGAGCGAAAAGAGATAAGAAAATGGTTATTTTTGTCAAGTCTATCTGAAAAAACAGAAGTATTTTAGTTTTCTTTTATTAGTGTTCGTTTGGTTTGTGATTAGCGTTTATAATTTTAAATCCTAATTTCCGGTTAGTTAGTTTGTTTATTATTTTAGGTTTTATATTTTATACACTTTATCACTATAAAAAAAATTATTACTTTTTTTTTTTTTTTTTTTTTATTTATTTATATTTATTGTTTATCTTATATGTATTTATACGTATATATATAAAGGGTGATTCATTATGAGGTTTGATTTCCAATAGGCTTTTTTTTACAGATCAGTCGTGACTCCTGTCAAACTGTAATGTAATTTTTATTCAGTATTGTTTGACAAATCATCATGGAAAGACTTACACCGCAACAACGCATCCAAATTGTTCAGCTGTATTACGAAAATCAGCGTTCTGTGAGAAATGTTTTTCGTGCTCTTAGAGCAACTTATGGTGTGCATCGTAGACCTACCGAAACCACTATAGCCAATACCATCCGCAAATTTGAAGCCTAGCATACACTATTAGATGATACTCGACCGATTAGACCACATCCAGCACGCAGTGAAGAGAATATAACGGCTGTAGCTAAGAGTGTGGCTGAAGACCGTGACGAATCGATTCGGCGTCGTTCTCAACAGCTTGTCGTATTTAACGTAAAAATCTTGGTTTTAAGGCATACAAACTTCAACTCGTGCAAGAATTGAAGCCGGGGGACTTAAGTTTGCGTCGTGTTTTTGGTGAATGGGCTCTGAATCAGCTCAATGAAAAACCGCTGGTCTATCCAGAAATTTTGTTCAGTGATGAGGCGCATTTTTGGCACAATGGATACGTCAATAATCAGAATTGCCGTATTTGGGCTGATGAACAACCTAAAGAGCTTCAATAGCTACCACTAAAGCCACAGAATGCACAGTTTGGTGTGGTTTATGGGCCCGTGGAATCATCGGTCCATATTTCTTTCAAAATGAGTCTGGTCAAAACGTAACCGTCAATGGCGACCGCTATCGCACCATGATAACGAATTTTTTGCTGCCTGAAATTGAAACCCGTGGTGAATTTTGGTTTTAACAAGACGGCGCTACTTCGCATACAGCGAGAGAAACAATGGACTTATTGTGAAATCATTTTGGTGAGATCCTGATTTCACGTTTTGGACCAGTAAATTGGCCGCCTAGATCGTGTGATATTACACCTTTAGATTATTTTTTTTGGGGTTACACGAAGTCTCTGGTCTTCAGAGATAAGCCAGCTTTAATCGACGCTTTGCAAGCCAACATTACTCGTGTCATTCGCGAGATACCGGTCGCTATACTGGAACGCGTCATCCAAAATTGGACCCTTAGGATGGACCATTTACGGCGTAGTCGCGGTCAACATTTAAATGAGATAATCTTTAAAAAGTAAATGTCATAGATTGTTCTTTCGACTCACAATAAAATTTTTACTGTAGAATTCAACTTGATGCCTTTTATTTGAGATTAAAAACGAAACCTCATAATAAATAACCCTATATATATATGTTATATATATATATATAGGACGTTTTATGTCAAACGGAACAAAGCTCAGACCAAAATACCTTTTGATGGATTTTAACGATTTTGAGCTTAACCCTCCGTCCATGTCGTGTTTTTTGTCTGATATTTGCACTGCTTGGCGTTTCGCGTATAACTGACTGCCACACCTGGGCCCACGCGGTCACAGACCCTCAAACCTAAACTTTTTTTCAGTAACACTCAAATGGCGCCACCGTCGCCGGTGTCCGAGAAATTTCAGGTAGAAATTTTCGCCCGGGACCCACGACATGGACGGAGGGTTAAAATTTATGTTTTTGAATTCGCTTTATGGTCCCGTTAAGCAAATTAGGAAATTTCAAAATTGCGGCTCAAAATGGCGGTTAGAAATCAAAGAAAAAGCAAGTCTTGACATAAAATTCACCAAAAAAAAAATTCGATAGATGCCGATAAAGCGCCAAGACGCATGCCAAAACCAAGCCTTCATCCAAAGAAAATAATGGTAACTGTTTGGTGGTCTGTAGCTGGAGTTATCCACTATTCGTTCCTGCAACCTAGCGAAACCATCAATGCTGAGAAATACTGTGCTCAACTGGATGAAATGCATCAGAAATTAATAGTCCAATGACCTAGGCTTGTCAACAGGGATGGAGTGATACTGCTTCATGATAACGCACGACCTCATGTATCGAGAACAACGGTTTAAAAATTAAACGAGTTGTGCTATGAGACTCTTCCTCACCCTCCATATTCAATAGACCTCTCACCAACAGATTACTATTTCTTTAAACATTTGGATCACTTTTTGACAGGAAAAAGATTTAATAATGAAGCTGCTGTCAAAAGTGCCTTCGAGGAGTTTCTTCGAACCAGAAACTCGGACTTCTACAAAACTGGAATAAATGTACTCGTATTTCGTTGGAGAAAGTGTGTTGCATCTATTGGTACCTATTTTGATTAGATAAATTGTCTTTATAAAAAGTAACAGCTGTTTAAAAATTTATTACTAAATCGGCCATTTCATCTGCAGCAACCTAATACATTCCAAACAGTTATCGATATTTTTCAAGTGCAGTTCATCAAAATCCGCTATAAGAACTTTACGCGATAAAGAAACTTCTTCTATGTTGCATTATTTATTTTGTTGTTGCATTATTTAATTATAAAAACAAGCGTAATTTAACTATAATTTTCATTTATGAATTTATTAATTTACGATTTATTAAATTACGATACGTTTTTTTCATAATTTTATAGTTTTATCTGTTCAAATAATATCTGATATTTCTTCAATAAAAATTTTCCGTCCGCCATGTTGGATTCATCTTGAATTTTAAAATTCTTTAAATCTGACTTCAGAGTCTTAATCAACGAAAAACAATAATTGTGTGAGCGAAAGAATACAATTTACAATATCTCTAAATTGCTTTCGTTTTAATACTAAATGTTAACACTTAATTTAATGAGTTAACACTAAACTACTTTCTTTAATAATAAATGTTAATACTCCATTAATTTTAATATTTATCATTAAGTTCGATCCTTACTTTTGATTTTTTTATTACTTTCAAGAACTGCGTGTCATTTTCTTTGATGATTTAGCCGTTTTTGTTCATTCATACTTCCTTCTGTAAGTTTTAGGTCTTACGATCTTATCGCTTTTCATATTGTAATCTGAAATTTGAATTTTTCTATTAGATTATTCCTTCATCTGAATGTAACATGACTCCTCTCACTGAACGGGAGCAAATAATTATTCTTATGATAGGATACGGTAACAGGACGAAATCTAATGAAGATGTACGGATTTTATTCAACGACACTTTTAGGATAGGAATGGAACCGACATCCAAATCGACAGTACAAAGAACAATTACGCGTTTCAATCTAAAAGGGGATATAAAAGATCTTCTCAGATCAGGTCGTCCAGTTGCAGCGACTACTGAAGAAAAATAGATAGATGTTGCTCTTTCAATCAATGAATATTGCCATAGTGCAGTTACTAAATTGCATCAGCAACATGATATTAGTGTCGGATCAGTGCATAACATTTTGACAAGAAAGTTGAAGTTTCATCCATACAAGGTAAAACTTACACACAAATTGCTTGAACATGATCCAGTTAGGCGCGTAGAGTTTTGAGACTTGATGACCCAAATAACTGCTGATGAATATTCTTTAAATAGAGGTTTTTTTTTAAACGAAGCTACCTTTGAACTTAATGGCAACGACAATAGACTTAACTTTAGGTACTGGAGTGACATAAACCCAAGATGGATGTCGGATACTCGCAGTACTCAATACCCTCAGAAAGTGAATGTCTGGGCCGACGTTACAAACAACAGTATTGTTGGACCCTTCTTTATTAAAGGAAAGCTTACTGCGATTAAGTATGAAGACATGCTTCGAAATAAAATTATCCTAGCGATTCACGCAATTATGGGCAATGATTTTGATTAAACGTTGTTCTAGCAAGACGTTGCACCACCTCATTATAGGCGAGGTGTACGTGCTTATTTGAATCGAGTGTTTCCAGAAAGGTGGATAGGCAGAGGAGGTGCAATAGAATGGCCAGCCAGATCTCTTGACCTTAGTTCGCTTGATTATTTTTTATGGGGTTACCTTAAAGATAAGGTGTATCAAATAAAAGCAGCGAACCTCGATGAACTCCAGCAGAAAATAAGGGATGAAATTATTACTATTGATAAAGGCATAATTCGTGAGGCTGTAGCAGCATTTTACTACTGCATAGCACATTGCCAGGCACTTAAGGGTGGAAACTTTGAGTATTTGCTACAATAAAAATTGATTGATATTTGAATATAGTGATTCAATATTGCCTTCATCTAATGATCTTCACTCTACCTTGCCTTTACTTGCTGAGCATCACACCACCTTACCTTAATTGGCTGGGGTAGACTCTAGCCTTGCATTTACTGGCTGGGCAATACCACCTTGCCTTAACTGGCTAGGGTAGACTCTAGCCTTACCTTTTCTGGCTGGGCATCACATCACCTTGCTTTAGTTAGCTGGGATAAATGCAAATCACAGTTTCTTCGCAATACCTTACCTTAATTAGCTGGTATGAATGCAAACCTCATTTTATTGAATGCTTTAAAAAAATTATTCCTCAATATGACCTTAAAGATCAAGATATTACCATGGGATAGCCAGGGCAATTTCCTATAACGTTTTGCTGAAACATTTTTTTTGAGCGACGCCTACTTTTCAAGATATCCAGCCAGTCACTGCTTGACCTTGACTTGAACTTCCGAGGTCAAATTTTTCCAATGGTAAAGATCGTATTTGGAAGTAAAAATGTCTGCCCTTTTTATTTTCGGTACCTAAATTGGGGAATGTCATTTATAAAAATGGACTTAACCTTCAAATAGCCTTGAATGTCAAGGGCGTGGTCACGGCCGAGGTCGCAGTTAAATAGCCAAAGAAATTTCCGACGATTTTCGTATCTATCATTTTTTTGAGTAATGCCTTCGTTTCAAGTAATTCAACCGGACCGAGACTTAAGGCCCTGTATAAATTTCAAACCATACTTAAACAGAACGTCGTATATTTGTGATTGCTTTTAACATACACATGAGCGCCGTGACTATCCAAAGTTGCTTTAAATGTTTAACAACTTTCAATTATATTTAAATAATGAAATGATATCTAAATAATAAAATTAAAAATTCTTAATTTTCTTTTTGTCTATTTTAATTGTAGCGTCGGTACACAACCTCCGTTTTTTTTTGTGTCAGCCGATAAGTTTGCTCCCTGCTTTCCAGTCCCCAGTCGTTATTCAAAAAAAAAAAACATATCGACCGCCCGCATCGATCCACACTCAAGTGCTCCACCACGATAAGGCCTCCCTCCACAACCTACGCGACGCACCTTCCACCGACCCAAACCATTGTAAAACCTAGCTTAAGCGCGGGCCAAGAGTTTGCGAGTCTCTTGAAATACATGTATTACCAGGCTGTTAAATAACTTTTGCGGTTCGATAAAAGAGGGTGTTGTTACTAGCCTAAATTTTTTTTTGTTAGGTTAGTACTCTCTTCATATGAACGTATGTGAAGTTTCATTTCAATCTGCCAATTCATTCCTTATTTACAAGCCATTTAGTATCGACGTGTCACAGTATTTTTTTACAATGGAAAAAATCAAGTATCGTGCAGTGATTGAATTTTTATTTTTGGAAGGTTTAAAAGCAAAGGGAATTTATGAACGAATGTTGAAAGTGTATAAAGACTCTTCGCCTTCAATTAGTACAGTAGAAAGATGGGTTGCTGAATTTAAACGTGGTCGTACAAGCCTTGAAGACGATCCACGTCAAGAACGTCCAAAAACAGCAACAACACCAGAAATTGTAAAAAAAATACAGGACATCGTATTGGAAAATCGTCAAGTGACTCAAAGAGATTTAGTAGAAGCCCTAGGAATCTCATTGGGCAGTGTAAGCAATATTTTGACTAAAGTATTGGGTTTCAAAAAGCTGTGTGCACGATGGGTGCCGCATTCGCTAACAATGGAACAAAAACACATTCGAATGCGACTTTCTCAGCAACATTTAGAGCGTTTCCGAAAGGATAAAGTGGATTTTGTACGTTGATTCATCACTATGGATAAGACTTGGGTCTATAACCATGACCCCGAATTAAAAGAAGAGGCTAAAGAGTGGTGTGAACCTTGTTCTTCGGCTCCGAAACGAGTTCGTGTCCAGAAATCGGCCAAGAAGGTGTTAGGATCAGTTTTTTGAGATGCGAAAGGAATTTTGTTTGTAGATTACTTGCAAACTGGTAAACAATAAATTCTGAATATTATTGTAACCTTTTAGACCAGTTGAAGGAAAAAATTCGTGAAAAAAGACCCGGTTTGCAGAAGAAAAAAATCCTTTTTCATCAGGACAATACACCGTGTCACAAGAGCATTTTGACAATGGCTAAAATCCATGAATTAAAGTTCGAATTGTTAAAGCATCCACCGTATTCACCAGATTTAGCCCCCAGCGACTTCCATCTGTTTCCAAACCTAAAAAAATTCATGCGTGGAAAGCGTTTTTCATCAAATGATGAGGTTATAACAGATGTGGAAGCGTATTTCGCAGCCCTTCTAGATTCTCACTTCGGGGATGGAATTCATTAATTAAAATCTTGTTTAAACAAGTGTATTGCTTTTTAGGGAGACTATACTGAATAAAAAAAGTGTATTTCAAACCATAAAATTGTGTTTTTCTTATCGAACCGCAAAACTTATTTAACAGCCTGGTATTTATATAAAAAATAGATGCAATCGTTGAACATAATTTAATTATGTTTTATTTCAAATAACGCAATTGCCTTTTTTTTATTTTACTTTAAAAATATACACATGCAAATACATATATATACGAGGTCTGGCTATTAAATAACGAGACTGGTTACGAAAAAGGGTTTTATTATAAAATTATTCAACATTCGAATGCTCCCCTTCAATATACTCCCCTTCCCTCGCCACACACCTTTCCATACGTTTTTTCTATTGATCGAAGCAGTGCTGAAAGTCTTCTTCGGTGAGGGCCTTTAGGAGCTCTGCCGTTTTTTGCTTTACCGCTTCCATCGACTCAAATCGGGTCCCTTTCAAAGCAGATTTTATCTTCGGAAACAAAAAAAAGTTGCACGGTGCCAAATCTGGCGAGTACGGCGCGTGTTCGAGCACTGGAGTGCGCTTACCGGCCAAATACTGCTTCACGGATAGCGCGTTATGGGCAGGTGCGTTGTCTTGGTGCAAAATCCACGAGTTGTTCTTCCACAACTCAGGCCGTTTCTTACGAACTCGTTCTCGCAGTGTTGCCAAAACTGACAAATAGTAAGTCTGGTTGACAGTCTGACCCTCTGGAACCCATTCAGTCATCACGATACCGTTAATGTCGAAAAAAAACGATCAACATTGCCTTGAATTTTGATTTGGACATCCTTACTTTTTGGATTCTGGGCGATTCAGGCGTCTTCCAATGCATCGATTGCCGCTTTGTTTCAACATCGTATTGAAAAATCCACGTTTCGTCGCAAGTAATAATGTTTTTCATCAGTCCGGAATCTTTTTTTAACCTTTCAAGGAAATCTGAGCAGACCTGTTGACGCAAGAGCTTTTGGTCAGGAGTCAGGTTTTTTGGCACCAACTTCGCACAGACTTTTGTCATGTGTAATTCCTTGTGTAAAATTTGTCTAACCGTTTCTTTATCGGCGTTTACAGCCTCGGCAATCATCCGGATGCTCATTCGACGATCTGCACGCACAATTTGTTTGATATTGGTCACTGTTTCCGGAGTTGAAACAGTGACAGGGCGACCTGGGCGTTGGTCATCGTCAGTGCTCACTCGGCCCTCACTGAAGCGCTTACACCACTCAAAAACACGCACACGAGATAGAGAATTGTCCCCATAGGCCTCTTGCAACAATTTACAGCACTCAGTCGGAGTTTTTTTCAATTTAACGAGAAATTTGAGATTGATACGTTGCTCCTGTTTTTCGTCACACATGTTTTTCGGCACGAGAAAAAAACACGTTCGTTTCAAACCGCTACTGCACAAATACAATAATAGTGACGAGAACGTGTTTTGGTACGTGCATAGACAAGATATCTAGATACCCAAAGCACTACTCGTTTTTTCCCCACCCCTCTACGGCGCCCTCTAGGCGCGCAGTCTCGTTATTTAATAGCCAGACCTCGTGTATATATATATATATATATATATATACCAGGTGTACAAGTATGAAATGTGGATTTTAAAAGAAAAAATAACACGTTACATTTGGTAGAATACTAAAAAGTGCTTTATTCAAAGTATGCTCCATCGCTTTTTATACATTTTTCTAATCTTTCGGGCAATTTGTGAACACCACGCTAGTAGAAATCTTCCTCTTTTGCCGCGAATCATTCATCGAGCCATTGTTGACATCTTGATAGGAATCAAAGTGCTGCTCAGTAAGTGCGTGACCCATCGATGCAAACAAGTGATAATTAGAAGGAGCCAAATCTGGTGAGTAAGCCGCATGAGGCAGAACTTCCCAGTTGAGTGCTTCCAATGTGTCGCGAACTGGTTTTGCCGTATATGATGGAGCATTGTCATGGAGAAAAATTACTTTGTGTTGCTTCTTTCGGTATTCTGGCCTTTAGCAAGCAGCAAACGGTTTAAATCGGTTAATTGTTGTTGGTAACGTGTAGTATTAACCGTTTTCCCAAGTTTCAATAGCTCATAATAGACCACGCCCCTCTGGTCCCACCAAACACAGAGCATCGTCTTTCTGCCAAAACGATTTCATCTTGCGGTCGATGTGGATGGTGCTCCTGGGTCTACCTATAATTTCTTGCGTTTGGGATTTTCAAAATAAATCCACTTTTTATTCCTTGTTACTATTCGATGCAAAAACGACTTTCTTTTGTACCGAGCAAGCAAAATTTCACATGTGATTTTGCGATTTTCCAGTTGCCTGCTATTCAACTCATGTGGTACCCATCTACCGCTCTTCTGAATTTTTCCCATTGCTCGTAGGTGAATGGAAACAGCTTGTTGGGAAACTCCTAATTGCTGTGCGAGTTTTTTTTGTGTTTGCGAATCATCTTCGTCCAACAATGCTTGCAAACCGATATCTTCGAATTTTCTTGGCGGTTTTCCATGTTCCTTGTCTGCAACGTCGAAGTCACCTTTTTTGAAACGCTGAAACCATCGCTCACACGTATCTTGCGATGGAACATGTTCACCATAAACTTCGCTTAGTAACCGAAAGAATTCAGCAGCAGTTTTCTTCAAATGAAAATAAAAAATTAATGCTGTCCGCGAATGCTCTTTGTTCGGTATAAATTTTGACATATTAAACATAACAATACAACACGATGCACACACTTTTTCAGTCTATCACTAATGCGCGTCTGAACTTGTTGATGACACAACAAAATGGCGCAGTGTCAAATCATAACAGCTTAAACTGCATTGGTACACCATCTGTTGTCTAAAATCCGCATTTCATACTTGTACACCTGGTATATGTATATATATATACTATTACAAGAAGAATTTTACCATAATTACTATGACTATGTTTCACTATAGTAAATCTCATAACGACTTAAAACATGGAAACGGCCTGACCATGTTCTTTTTCTTACTCTTAATATAAGAATTTTTTATCATCATTTTTCTAAATTGCCGGATCGATAAGTCGGTCAATATGAATTTTAGATGGTAAGAGAGAAACCACAGTTTAAAGATTACTTCCAGTTACCGACGGTGTTGTGAACTGTATTGGCACGTGTGATCCACATTTTTAAAAGGTAGCTTTTTTCGCTAAGATATAGGAAAATGAGCGTCTCCGCCGCGATTTGAGACGTCGCGAGATATAAGCATTTTCTTTCTCACGCAAAATGCCGAGTATTATTTTTACAGGTCCACTCTTGGTAAAAATTTCTTTACACAAATTTAATAATTAATTTAAAATAATATCAAAAAGCTTGCGATTATACCAAGATTATTAATAATATTAACACCAAACTCGTATCAATCATAATTCCTTATTAAATTTGCGATATGATGTATTGATTTCACTTCGCAACCTTTTTTTTACAACGATAGATATAATTACTATTTCACTTCCTTAATGCTATATTAATGATTAACGCTAATGTATTCTCACCTATATATAACATATGCAAGCACCTATCCTTCCTTACGAGGACAAATTATAGCACTGAATATTTCAATTTATTATAACTATTTCTCTATTAATTATTTTTTTTTTATTCTATTTCTGTTTGCAATACGTTACATTATTTTTATATACAAAATTGTATAAGAAGAGTTGCGTTAATCTTTACTATACTATTAATTATATTTTGCAATGTCTAAATTTCTATTTATAATAATCATTGTAAATGCCCAACAGTTAATTAATCCAATTTAAAATAACGCAGCGACTTGAAAAATTTGATAAATGTTAAATTAAATAACTCTCGGCTTTACTAAAAATTCATAACGGTTACCTATGAATAAATTGGAAATTGTATTTTCTAAAGGATAATTATTTAAACTATTATTTGTGACGGAGAATCCGTCATAGGTCGTCGACGAAGAATGTAAGTGTTTACATTCTTGCGCGACCGTCTCCAGGTTGCCAGCTTGTGTAAGCCTGTTTAGCCGCGAAAATGCGGATTTTTCCAAAAGCCGGCAACGTTCGAAAATCACGCGATTTTCGAACTTGCGGTGACGATCGACGAGGAATTTTGGGAGCCGCGAGGAAAGGGGAGAGAAAAGCGAGCGTAACGGGCAGTTACGCTGTGCTCTCTTACGAGTGAGTTTCGCTGCGCGTTCCCGCGAGGACGGAGAGATAAGTCCCGCGGTGAATATAGTTTGGTTCCTCTTTGATTAGAGTGAGCGTCGCGAGTGAAGCCAGGGGTGAAGGTGTGCAAGAAAGAGAGAGTGAGAGAGAGTGAGTAAGAAGTTGAGAGAGCAGTGCGAAGAAGGAGAGCGAAGTCGAGGAAGAGCAGCGAGGAATTAAGCCGTGGGACGAGGAGTCGAGAGTCGGCAGGAGGCGACTGGTGGTTGCCACCGCGACCTCAGAAGCCGAGGGTGAGGCCGAGATAGGAAGCATCGAGGCGAACTTCAGCGACGTCCGGCAGCCCTTTTCCGGAGAGAGAGCCGCAGGAGCGAGGTACAGCGGTGCCAAAGGAAGCTGTCGGGAGCTCAACGGCCAGCGGACGAGCTTCGTGAGCAACAACGGTGAGTGTTCTCACTTATCCGCGTGAAATCATTAGAGAGAGAGAGAGAGAGTGAGCATTAGCGGGTTTGCGGTGAAGGTGGTGAGGGATTGCCACTTCCCTGCCCTGGGGAAGCAATAGGCCTCCGTCGGCTGGGAGATAGTCACGGGCGGCCGGCCTGCATTTTCACGACATAAACAGCGGGAGAGAGAGAGAGAGAGAGAGAGAGAGTGAGAGATAGATGGAGGCATCATTTAGTATAAAATTATTTTGTGCAAGGCACTCGGGGCGCACATAGCCAAATCGGCTACGACGTGGTGCCTACGTTACATATTTTACAATTATTTCCTTTTTTTTCAACCGTTTTATAATTATAAATTACTTCGCTAATCCAAGGATACCGCACGTATTTTTGGTGGCGATCATTTTTTTTTATTTAAATAATTATTTTTTATTTAACGATGCTTGTGTGAATTAATTGCGTAAAATGCGACTAAAAACTTCGTTCTTTTTTGTAATAGGCGCTAAATTTTTTAATAAAAAACAATTGTGTAATTTAATTTAACGTATTTCTGCGATAAACAATAGGAAATAAACATGTGTAAGAATTATGCAAAGAAGAATCATCTCTTTCTCTAATTGTCACTCTCCCACTCAAACGGAACGCCTTCAAGATAAAGCAGTAGCGTCCACCCCGCGCTAATTCCGAGCAATCGGATTGGCCCAAAGTCGTCTCCGTACGAATGTAAAAAAAGAGAAGATCAACCTGCGAAGGACACTCTTGCCGTGATTTCAATTTATTTCTAAAAAAGTTAAGACGAAGAACTTCGCAGTGCCGTAAAACTTAAAAAAAAAACCACTTCGGCCAGCAGAGCACCCAGAGCCACAGCACTTCGCAAGTCGTCCAGCACCAGTTCCAGCAGCCGAACACATACATATACTGTCTGTCAAAAAAGTACCGGGAATTTTAAATGAAAACAACATTTTTACGTTTACTAATCAAAATTTATTGGGTCGCCTTCAAAATAGGCTCCATTTGCTCCGATACATCTATGCCAACGGCACTTTCAATCATCGAAACATTTTTTATAGGTGCATTCCGGGATGACCTTCAGCTCGTGCGCCGAATTTCGTTTTATGGCTTCAATCGACTGAAAACGGGTACCACGGAGCGGCAATTTAAGTTTTGGAAAGAGGAAGAAGTCACAGGGAGCCAAATCCGGCGAATACGGTGGTTGTTTAAGCGTGTTCGTTGAGTTTTTGGCGAGAAAGTCGGTCACAATCGTAGCTCGGTGAGACGGCGCGTTATCGTCGTGCAAAATCCACGAGTTGTTCGCCCACAAATTTGGCCGCTTCTTACGGATACGCTGACGCAAACGTTTCATAACGCCTAGGTAATACTCTTTGTTTACCGTCTGACCCTCTGAAATGAATTCGTAGTGTACCACGCCACGGATATCGAAGAAAACAATGAGCATCACCTTCACTGTTGAGCGGCTTTGGCGTGGTTTTTTCGGTTTTGGCTCGTTTTTTCCCACCCATTCCGATGCTTGCTGGCTTGTTTGCATATCGTACTCGTACACCCACGTTTCGTCACCAGTTATGATGCATTCCATGAATGCGGGATCGGAATTGGCGCGATCCAGCATGTCCGAAGCGACCTGTTTGCGATAGCGTTTTTGAAGAAAATTAAGCTCTTTTGGAACGAGTCTTGCGGCCACCTTTCTCATGCTCAAAATATCAATTAAAATCGTACGTGTGGACTCGTGGGATATCTCAAGTTAATGTGCTATCTCTCTCAAACTGATATGACGGTTTTCAAGCACCATTTCCTTAATTTTATCGACGTTATCTGCGGTCGAAGCCGTCGATGGGCGTCCGGAACGAGGCAAGTCTTCGACGACTTCACGACCCTCCTTGAAGGCTTTGTACCACTCATACGCACGGGTTTTCGATAGTGCTTTATCACCAAAAGCCTTTTGCAACATTTTCAATGCATCGGCACACGAAATTTCATTCGCAACACAAAATTTTAGACAAATTCTTTGTTCAACGTAATCACCCATTGTAAAAAATTGGCATGCACTATTGACATCAACTGACTTAACCAACTACTGTAAACGCACTCATTGACAGATTCCGCTCAAACTTGGCATGGTCATTAAGGACAGTTGTACCAACCTAGAAAAAAAAATTTTACCTGCCTAAATTGCCCCGCCAGATTTAAATCGACAATTCCCGGTACTTTTTTGACAGAATGTATCATAATTCAAAGCATCAAGGAAGAAGAAGACGTCAAGCACAGCAGCGGACTACAGACAGAAAGAAAAAGAGAGAGAGAGAGGGGATTTGTCTCCGCACATTTAACCTACATGAAAAGTGAGTTTTCAATTTAATTTTTGTATTTCTTTCTTTCTATTTTCCTCCAAGGAGATAGTATTAGCCAGAATCGGCTAAATCTCCTAAAAACACTGAATAGGACCTCTCCAGAGCAACATATAGGCCAACGTCGACCTATACGTGTATTCAATCCCGCATCTCATTTATTTTCCTAAAAATTTTGCAAATTTAATTCCTGCGCCGTCCCGAGCCCATAAGTTTCAGTACTTAGGCTCGATAAAGGCAAAGAGCAGTCCGCGTTATTTTCAACGCGATTGAAACGTCACCTCGACGTTACATAATCATAATATCATGCTCTTACAAAAATTTCTTTTTTATAAAAATTAACAAAATGAATGTTTTTTAATTCTATAAAGTTTAAATTTTTATCGGTCTCCGCATATCTATGACTTGTTATGGGAATTTGTTTCAAAAATTTCATAAAACCGATTAGCATTATTAGATCGTTTACGGCGTTCGTTAAAGATTGAGAATCTTCAATATTTACCAGGAATGGCTAATTAAAGGTAAAAAATTGGTTACGAGCATTTTATATACAAAAATTACGATACAAAAACTTAAAACGTATTTTTTTTTAAATCACCACTTCTCTCGAAAACTACTCATTGAATTTTAACAATCCAAAAACCATTCGATTAATTATAAAAAATACTAGTTACTAAATCTTTAGAAATATTATGTTGCACAACCCTATTTTTTATACAATATAGTTTGCCGCCAAAAATATGGATTTTTGATTTTTCAGAAAAATATTTATAAAATGATACAATATTAATAATAAAATATTTGTAGGTTTAATTTTAGTATTTAGTCTTGTAAATAGAATCTTGTTTGAATTGTTACTCTATCTGTTACAGAAAGTCCAAAACAATGTGAAGCCGTTTAAAAAGTATCTTTTAGAAGATACCCTCTGCAGTAATCCAGATGTACGAGAGCGGTTCAATAAGTACCCGTGTTTGACGACAGGGGGCGTTCCTGAGGGAAGTTGGTATGATCATCGTGTGCTGTCATCTATCAAACGACGGTAAAACAAATTTCAGACTGATTGATAGGTTAGTTTGGATTTGGCAGCCATTCGAGTAAGACGTGTTTCGTGATTTTCGCTAAGATGAAAAAAGAGCAGTATCGTTCGGTAATTCGCTTTTTGTTTTTGGATGGAAAAAAATGCGAAGAGATAAAAGCAAAGTTGGATGCTGTTTATGGGGACACTTCGCCATCTATGAACACAGTTAGATATTGGTTTAACGAATTTAAACGTGGGCGAACATCCGTTTTTGATGAGGAGCGACCAGGACGCCCGGTAGACGTGATTACCGAGGAAATCATTCAAAAAGTCTACGACATGATTCTCGCTGATCGACGAACAAAAGTGCGCGAAGTAGCAGAGGCCGTAGGTGTGTCGACCGGAACGGCAATTAATATTTTACATGATAAGTTTGCGATGAAAAAATTGTCGGCCCGATGGGTGCCGCGATTGCTCACGGTAGACAACAAGCGGATGCGGCTGTTAACTTCGAAGCAATGTTTGGAGCAATGTAGGCGAGATCTGAAGAAGTTTTTGCGTCGAGTTGTCACCGTTGATGAAACCTGGATTCATCATTACACACCAGAAACTAAGCAACAATCAAAACAATGGATTTCTCCCGGTGAATCTGCTCCAAAGAAGGCGAAGACGGTCCCATCGACCGGAAAGGTCATGGCAACGATTTTTTGGGATGCGAACGGCGTCATCTTCATGGATTTTTTAAAAAAGAAAGAACGATCACTGGACAATACTACAGTGAGTTATTGGACCGCTTCGACAAAAAATTGAAGGAGACACGGCCGCATTTGGCGAAAAAGAAGGTGCTGTTTCACCATGATAACGCACCAGCACATTCATCCGGAGTTGTCGCCGCCAAACTGCATGAATTGCGTTATGAATTGCTGCCGCACCCCCCGTATTCACCCGATCTGGCTCCCTGCGACTTTTTCTTGTTCCCTAACATGAAGAAATGGCTCGCGGGAAAAAAATTTAGCTCAAACGAGGAAGTCATCACCGAGACAGAGGCGTATTTTGGAGAGTTCGACAAATTCTATTTTTTGGAGGGATTAAAAAAATGGCAGGAACGTTGGGAGAAGTGCATCTTTCTAAAAGGGGACTATGTTGAAGAATAAAAAATTTTTTGAGAAAATGGTGTCTTCATTTCTAGCGCGGTTACTTATTGAACCGCCCTCGTATTATAAATGTAAAAAAAAAGAAAATTTTGTATTCTCAATAGGTTTTATAAAAATGCCCAAAAGGGATCAGTTCTATAAATATAATAGACTTTTCAAAAAAAAAAAATTATAAAGTTTATTTTTTTTTCATTTATAGAACGAAAAGTTCTCTTAAAACCTGCAACTATACTAGGGCGGTCCGATAAGTACTTAGCCTCACCGTCCGATGGCGCCACTATCGCGAGAGAAATTCACTATTATGTAGTACATTTTTATAGATGGTTACTGCCAAATTTTAGCCAAATCGGACTCGTAGTTTTGTTTTGACCGCGTGTGGAAGCGGGTGTGTCCGCAGATTTTAAAAAAATGGAGAAAGAGCAATATCGGTTGGTGATTCGATTCTTGTTTTTAAATGGGAAATTGCGCAGCGAAATCAAAGAGCACTTAGATGCTGTGTACGGCGACTCTGCTCCTGCAATGGCGACCGTAAAAAACTCCGATTTAAAACTCTTTAAATGTCGAATGTAAACATTGTCGATTAAACGACCGCAGTCGCGTCTATCTATGACGTCACACAATGGCGTACGGTCGTGAATTTAATATTATATATAGTCGGGCAAATTACAAATATAATTTCATAAAATTGAGTCATGAAGGGGTTAGAATAAACACTTATCGTAAAAGAAAGTACGAAGATTTAGAAAATCAACACGAGTAGAAATTAAAGCGACCAATTCCATATTTATTGTAAAACCTAGAAATAAGATTGTAGGTAATAATGGATATCTGTTTAAAGTAAAAAAATTTTTTTAAACCATTAAGGATAACGCGTGCCGACGGTTTTTGATGAGCCACGCCCAGGTGCTACGAAAACGGCTACCACGGAGGATGACGTGACAAAAATCCACGATTTCGTATTAGCAGACCGCCGATAGAAGATGCGCGAGATAGCTGAGACAGTAGGCATCTCAAAAGACCGCGTGGATCATATCCTGTATGCAATTTTGGACATGAGGAAGCTGTCGGCGCGATGGGTGCCGCGTATGCTCACTCCGGACAACAAGCGCAACCGTGAGACCACTTCAGAGCAGTGTTTTACCCTGTTTAAACGCAATCCGAAGGAGTTTCTGCGTTGTTTAATGACCGTCGACAAAATATGGGTCCACTTGTACACACCAGAGACCGAGGAACAGTCGAAACAGTGGACTTCATCCGGCGAACGTGCTCCGAAGAAGGCGAAAACTGTCCTATCGGCCAGAAAGGTGATGGCCACCGTTTTCTGGGGTTCATAAGGTGTGATCTGCATTAACTACCTGGAGAAGGGCAAAACGGTCACAGGGCTCTACTATGCCGAATTATTAGGCCGATTCGACGCCGAATTGCAGAAAAAAGGCCCCATTTGGCGAAGAAAAGTGTTCTTCCACCATGACAACGCACCGGCTCACACCTCCGCCACGGCCAAATTGGTCGAATTGGGCTACGAACTGCTATCCTATCCACCGTATTCTCCAGATTTGGCCCCGTGCGACTTCTTTTTGTTTCCAAACTTGAAAAAGTCACTCGCCGGGCAGAAATTTGAGTCGAATGAGGTCATCGCCGCCACGGACGCCTACTTTGCAGACCTCGAGAAAACGTATTTTTCAGACGGGTTAAAGAAGTTGGAGCATCACTGGGTCAAGTGTATCGAGTTAAGAGGAGACTATGTTAAGAAACAAATCGCCATTTTTCCAAAATTTCCGTTTTTCTTTTGTAGGCCAAGATTTCTTATCGAACCGCCCTCGTAATACCTCCTATCTTTTATTTAAAAGGAAATTAACATAAAATTCTAATCTCGTAAAACACATAAATGAGATTGTATTTAAAATTTCAAGAGTTTCAATCTAAAACAGATATTTGCCTATTCTATATTACTATGTACTTTGCAGCGAACCAATTTTACAAATTGAAGTTTTTTAAATAATTTTCAACTTCCGATTACGACCTATCACTATTGTGGTTGGTAAATTTTCAAAAATGTAACTCCCATTAAAATTGAACTAATTCTTTTTTTAATTCTTAATGATTATAAAACCTCATATTAAGTAATATTATAATGGCGCATAACGTTCTTAATCTGTTAACCTAAGAACTCAAATTGTCAAAATAGTTTGTATATACATATTTAATATATATTAAAACTCAACATCAACTCAAGTAATAAGAATCAATATTGTTTAAACGATTTTTAATAATATTGAGTTAATCCATTAAATCCTGAGCCGTATCTAGGCTAGATAGCATGAATCTAACTATTAGATTGGTGGCATAGCCGAAAAAGAAATTATCCGCGTTTTTTCTTTAATCATTTGCAATTGATTAATAAAAAATTATTTGAGCAAATAGAAAAAAATTTGTAATTTTGACAAATTAAAAGCGGCAATCGATTTTACGGAAAAAATCATGAAGAAAATCTTAGCGACGTTTTTTTGTCAGACTTCAAATCGTTAGTGTAAAAATGGTATAAACAAATGTATCCTCATAAGCATACGTGAAATTATAAGTGATTATTTTTGTGACTTTTTCATAGATATTTTTAACATTTACAGCAAAATTTCTCAGTCCTTGCAGAACACATTGATACACTGCATTTTCTACGTGGCTCTGTCTTCATCTCATGTTCATCCAGTAATGAAGAAGTCCTTAGTTGTCGTCTACATCGCTGTGTATTGAAGAACTTTTCAATATAATATTCACATACGAGGGTAGTCCCAAAAGTACCCGACCTGACTTATGAATACAGGTAGTTTTAAAAAAACAATTACTGCGATTGACAATACCACCTTTCAACAACTTAATGTGAAAAATTCATAACGGTACGTTTATTATTATTTTTTTTACAGACATCCAAAGTGAACGCTCTCAGTGAATTTGTGAATATGGAAAAAATCGGACATCGTTATGTGATACAATACTTTCATTTGAAAGGTCTAAGTCCAACCGATATCAAAGCCGAGTTGGATTCTACTCTGGGGAAGTCTGCTCCTTCGTTTAAAACGGTCAAATATTGGGTAGCTGAGTTTAAGCGAGGTCGTACGAGCTGCCAAGATGAACACCGCAGTGGTCGACCAAGTGAGGTCACTACGTCAGAAAATGTGAAGAAAATCCACAAAATTGTATTGGATGACCGTCGACTAAAAGTGCGCGAGATAGCAGACATGGCAGGCATTTCAAAAAGTGCTGTGCATCGCATTTTGACCGAAAATTTGGACATGAGAAAGCTGTGCGCAAGATGGGTGCCGCGTTTGCTCACAATGGAGCACAAGCAGCAACGTGAGGATGTTTCCATCGAGTGTTTGACAATGTTTCGCAGCAATAAAGCCGAGTTTTTGCGTCGATTCATAACCATGGACGAAACATGGGTCCATCATTTTACACCTGAGACCAAGGAGCAGTCAAAGCAGTGGGCTAAAAAAAGAGAACCGGCTCCAAAGAAAGCAGACAGTTCAGTCAGCTGGCAAGGTCATGGCATCCGTTTTCTGGGATGCGCGTGGAATAATATTTATTGATTATCTCGAAAAAGGAAAAACAATCAATGGCGCATATTATGCAGCCTTATTGCAGCGTTTGAGTGATGAAATCAAGAAAAAACGGCCCCATCTGACGAAAAAAAAAGTGTTGTTACATCACGACAACGCACCAGTCCACACGTGCGTCATTGCGATGGCTAAAATCAATGAGTTGAAGTTCGAATTGCTTCCTCACGCACCCTATTCGCCAGATCTGGCTCCCTCGGATTATTTTCTTTTTCTGAATTTGAAAAAATGGCTCTGCGGCAAAAGATTTGCCAACAATGAAGAGGTAGAGTCTGCGGTTAATAGGTATTTTGAGGAGCTTGACGGTTCCTACTATAAAGCGGGTATCAAAGCTATTGAACATCGTTGGGAAAAGTGTATCGAACTGAAAGGAGAATATGTTGAAAAATAAAAAACATTTTCGAAATTTTTTTACTGTTTTCTTTGTCAGGTCAGGTACTTTTGGGACTGCCCTCGTACTTCTTTACGACATCTTTAGAACCTTTTTTTTATCAACAGTATGAAGTTTATTATAAATGATTGTAGCATTAGCTAAAGATGCTTGAATAAATTGTAAAAAAAAGACACCATATCCATTTTTTACTTCGAATTGAAGGCATCAGAGCATTGCTAATATTGATCATGTAGATCGACTCCTCTCATATTTTTATTATACATAGAAAATGCATATCGGAAAAGAATGGATTTTTTAGATTTCTCATGCCATCTCTGCATTTCAACATTTGGTACATCTTCAAATGTAGATATGATTGACATTGGCTCAGAGTCGATGGCAGTTATGTTATTCAAATTAGAATTAGCTTCATGAACTGAAATGGCAGTTCCTCTTCCTGATTTTTTTGGCATATCAGTTTTCGTTTTTAAACGATTCTGTCGAACTGTTCCAGTTATCGCTAGTCCATTTTTTTTTAATGTATCATCAAATCGGGAGAAGAAAAGAATTTATCAAAATATACACAGTATGTCGGAAAAGTTCCCGAACTTTTGAAATAAAAAATCAAAAATTACATCTAAAGAAATTTATTCCAGTTAACTTTAAACATAGTCCCCTTCCCTAGATATACACTCATTTGAGCGCTCCATGAGTGATTCGAAGGCTCTCTGGTACTCCTCTGAAGTTATCGCTGTGAGACGCTCGGTGCAAGCCGCTCCAATGCTCGGTAAATCTTCAAAAAATCGTCCTTTCAAGGCCATTTTTAGCTTGGGAAATAGGAAAAAGTCGGCTGGAGCCAGATCTGGCGAGTATGGGGCGCGATTGATGCGTGGGATCTGATTTTCGGCGAGATAACGCTTCACAATGTTCAAAGAATAAGCAGGAGCCACGATGTTCAAATTTCTAATCCATCGTAGAGCTTGCACCGGGGTACTAAACACACGTTCACTCAAGCACGTCTATCTCGGCAACTAATGAACGGATACTGGTGAAAAAATTCTCAGACACTCCAGAGGGATGTAGCAACATAGTACCGGTGTCGTCCAAGAGGTGGCGCCACTCGTACAAGCGCTATAAAATAAATTCGGGAACTTTTCCGACATACTGTGTACATGATATTTGCTTAGCTCTTCTTTTCGAGTAGTTGTCAATAGATCTGAAGCAATTTGATTACCACTCTTGATCGTAAACATTCTGAAACTAATGGATTACACGCACTAGTACCAAATGCGCCTATGTGGATGTCAAGATATAAATATCCATCAGAAAAACATAGTGCCCATAAGTACATTCCAAATCTGATCGGTTTTTTTTCAGATACATTGATTTACTCGAAACTTTCCAAAATATTTCACTATCATTTCATCAACAGATAAAATTTAATCAAAAAACCTAAATTGCGTACAATTTTCTCGGAATAAGTCATGCAAATAGTTAATTTTCCATACCTTATCGTTTTCATCTTTGTCTTGCAACTTGTAAAATTTTAGGTATTTATTTCTAAAAATGTATCTCTTATCATGAGTTCTTTGATCACAGAGGATTGTAGAAGCCGACTATTTGACCAATAATCACGCTGACTTTTTCTGGAGTTGAAAATAGTAATCATAATAATCACAAGAAATTTTTCAAAATTAATCATATTGAGTTCGAAATTATTGTCTGAAGTTGCTTCAATAACATGGTTTTTTAACAAAAAAAAAAAAAAAAAAAAAAAAAAAAAAAAAAAAAAAAAAAAAAAAAAAAAAAATCAAATAATTCTGATAAATTTTTATTATACAATGATAAAATGGAACTATTATTAAAGGAACTAGTATAATTGTCAATACTTTCAATAGAGCTATTATTGTAAGCATAATTTTTCTAATCATAGACATGATTAGGATCTAATAATTTTTTTGTACTTGTGTAAGAACTCCTTACATATTCGTAAGAACCTGCAGGAAGTTCACAAGATATGGTATTTTCATCTGAATCGCGAAGAAAGTCTTCATCAGAACTATCGTCGTCAGAAGGTAAGAGTGCTATATCGATGCGTTGATCGTAATCAACATCATCATCGTCAACTAAATCAAGTAAATCGGTGTCTCATCGCCTTGAGCTAATATGTAAATCGAAAAAAAATATAGAAAAATTCTATTACTATATAGTTTTTTCGAATAGAAGTGCTATATTGATTTCAGATATAGAATAGTTTCTGAAAATCAAGACATTTTGAATAAGTAGAATAAATGAGAACAAATATAGACATGTATACTAATTGGCTTTGCTTTGCCACTTGAAATGCATAAAGAATAGTATTCTTTTGACACGTGTATTTCAAATGCAGTGTTGTGGTCGGAGAATTCACCCTCGTACTAGTATATCTATACGTATAATAAAGATAGATATAGTGTATCTATTTATAGGGTATACATAAATATTATATAATTATTTATGCGGTATGAATATAGATATAGTATATCTACAGTCTGTCAAGTAAGAGCGTGGTCGTGTTAATTTATAAAAAAATTCATTTAAGGGGGGGGTATGGTTTTGAGGGTTCAAAAAAAGTGATTTTTTTTTATTGCATATTATGAAAGTATAGTAACTCAAGAATGTTGTCTGTTAATATGAAGTCAATCGGAGCAAAACTCACAAAGATATAGCTTTGGAAGTAGGCGTGTCTCGAACGACTACCTGAGCTGTAACCGCTCAGCGGAAAGGCAGCTGTTTCTCAATCTCTTTTGTTATTGTCCCTAAGCAGTTTACAGAAAGGTCTTAGACAAGGTCGTTGTAACGGTACCTGGTGTTGGTTCATTTTCGAAGCAGACGCGGAGTGTAACAGTCGTGTTGTATTTTCTTACTCTATTTCGTTGTGATATTTTTGTTGTTCGCAAAATGCCGAGAAAAGTTTCAAGAGAGTGTAGAAAGGAGTCTGCAAAAAAGTTGTATCAAGCTAAAAAAATAGTTCCTCCGCATAAACGAAGAAACGATGACGATATTGAGGCAAGGAGTACGTCAACGAAAAAAATCAGACTAAGCTTTAGCCAAAAAGTTGCTGAAGATACAAATAAACATTTCAGAATCATTGATTTTCTGTTAGTTTTTTCAACAATTTCTACGTTAGTAAAGTGTGCAGTTTGTGATAGTACAGTATCATTTCAGTGTTGTGGCAAAATAGGTCTTGGTTTCAAGATAAAAATAAAATGTGAAAAATGCAAAGAACCTCGTTACGTTCCGTCTAGTGAACGAGTAGATAATCATATGTATGAAGTGAACTACCGATTTGCTTTCGTGATGCGAGTTTTAGGCTTGGGATTAGCTGGTTGTGACAAATTCTGCGGACTGATGGATTTATCCAGTAATTTCGTATCAAAATCGGTATACAACAATTACTTGAAGAAAATGTCCTCCAGTGTGACGAATGCCGCAAAAAGATTTTTTGTTTCTGCGATTAAGGAAGAAAAAGCAGCTATGTGTAGAGAAAAAAATATTGAATCTTCATCAGAATTAACTGTATCAGGCGATGGAACTTGGAAAAAGCGTGGATTTTCTTCTTTGTATGGCGTGGCTTCCTTGATTGGATATTACACCGGAAAAGTCGTCGATGTTCTCGTAAAAAGTTCATACTGTCACATGTGCGTTACTTAGAAGAATAAGCTTGATTCTGCAGAGTTCGAACAATGGCAAGAGAACCATATAAATGAAGATCAATGTTCTGTAAATCACAAAGGAGCATCCGGTAACATGGAAGTCGACGCAATTGTCACAATGTTCAAAAGATCGCAAGAGAATAACGTGAAGATTCGCAACTATATTGGAGATGGTGACTCGAAAACATATAGTGGTGTTATCAATGCTGAACCTTATGGTGAAAATTTTCTGATCAATAAAAAAGAATGTGTTGGACACGTCCAAAAAAGGATGGGAACTCGTTTGCGTGGTTTAGTCAAAAAAACTGTGACTGATAGTGAAACTAAAACTGGAAAAAATATCCAAAAAAAAACTCTCTCAGGTAAAGGGAAACTGACTGCAAAAATGATTGATAAGCTCACCCAGTACTATGGTCGTGCAATTCGTTTCAATTCTAATTCTGTAGAAGAAATGAAAAAAGCCATTTGGGCAACTTACTATCATTATGCCTCAACCGATGCAAAACCACAACACGAAAACTGCCCTAGCGGAGAAGACTCATGGTGTGAATGGCAGAAAGCCGCAGCTTCAAACAAGCTGAATAATTTCAAACACTCATATTCTGCTCTACCAACTGATGTTTTACAAGGAATCAAGCCAATTTATGAAGATTTAAGCAAAGATGCTCTCCTAGAGCGATGTATTGGCGGATTCACACAAAATAATAATGAGAGTTTGAACCAGCTTATTTGGAAGATTGCGCCGAAAGTTGAGAGTGGTTCAGCAACTGTCGTCGAATTTGCATCTTCAGTGGCTGCTTGTGTTTTCAATGAAGGCTGTAACGCTTATTTAACCTTCCTAGAAGATATGCGAATCAGTACTGGTCCAAGTTGTCATGGATGGGCGCTTCTAACCGACGATATTCGAATGAACAGAGCAGATGAGCGAGCAGCTGAAACCGCTAAAAATGATAGAATTCGCCGCAGACTTGATCAAAAAGATGCTTTGGACATTCTTGACGAAAGTTCTATACTCTATGGTCCCGGCATTGATGATTCTATGTGAGTAAAATAAAAAATAAATAGCTTACTAAGTTTTATCAGGGTCTTTTCACTACGAAAAACTTTAAACGCGTTTTTCTCAAATCGATATTTTTTGAGTCGGTGCACTCTGTAACTCAAAATCTATTCAACTGATCGTTCTCAAATTTTTTACAGTATTTCCTTACATAATTCATGAGGTAACCCTGTTGAGATTTTTTCGTTTTTGATTTTATTTTTTTTATTATTAACAACAATAGTCATGAATTCAGGCCAAAAATCGGTATTTTCACTTTCAAGTCTTGTAAAAAGTTCAAAAATTTAAAAAAAATGGAAAAACTCGACAGGGATACCTAGAGGGACATAAAAATTAAAAGAAAAACTTTGGTTATTTCATTTCAGATGATCCAGTGCTGAGGTATGACGTGCACCGCAAAATGTATTTTTTCTGAGGCGCCTGCGAAGAATTGCTGCCATTCGGTCAATTTTCAATATTTTTCAACCAATATTTCACAGAATATAGTTCAATAACTACTCTTTAATGTATAATAATTAGAAATAAATTTACTTTTACCGTACGCCCAAAAAAAAATCTGTAAAAACCTGTTTTTTTCTGCCTTCAAAACCCTACCCCCCCCCCCTTAATGAAACTTTCATATTTATATATACATTGTACACATTACAAACAATGATGCAATTCGGTCAATAATGTGTCCAGTCACCACCGGCGTCGATAATTGCCTGGCATCTCCGAGGCATGCTTTCTACTAATTTGACGGCGTATTCTAGTGGCAAGGATCTCCAGATCCGACGAATTTCGTAAAACAACTGCTTTAAAGTGTATGTGCGTCTTCCACGAAGCTTCCGTTTGATATATGCCCACACATTTTTAATAGAGTTTGCATCGAGCGACTGCGACGGCTAATCCAATGTAACGATGCCAGAATGAGTCTTCCACTGAGTACAGAGCTTGCTGCGGTGTTTAGGATCGTTGTCCTCCTGCAGAATCCAATCTTCATTTTTGTGATGAACCATCGTTTGGCAGATAGCAGTAAAGCCTTTTTGTAGATTTTTATCATTTTCTCGGCATTTAGGTTGTCAGTAAAGAGGTGCAAAGTGCCGAATCCCTGCTTTGAGAAGCAGCCCCAAAGATGCACCTTCATTCCATGTTTTACGGTCCGCTGAACAAGCCTATTGGTGGAAGTTGACCAGGCTCGCGTGAGGACAGAACGTGCCCATATAGAACATTTATCAGTAAAAATGACATTTTCAAAATCTCTATCAATATTCTCATGCGCCCAAGCGAGTCGCTTTGCCACATGTTTTTCAGTCAACAGAGGCTTCTTCATTGTGTTGCGCCATTTCAGATGATGAGTACGAAGATGGGTTTGGATAGTTTCGTAGGATATATCTAAACCTTTTGCCATTAATTTTGCTTGTCCTTGCCGCAGTGTTAAAGCAGGATTCCGCGAAAACAGATTCACTATTCTTTTTTCATCTTTTTTGTTCACTTTTCCTATCGAGCCACGTTCTGGTAAATCATCGACATTTTTAGCCACTTTATATCGCTGTATACACTTCTGTATAAATGCCTTCGACTTTCTCATATATTTAGCAGCCGCTGATTGCGACATTTTGGGACCTTTCGGGTGGATGCAAAGAAACACAGCCTCGTAGCGCGACGCGTACTTAGCCTTCATGGCGTTTAACGTGATTCTCTTTCAAAAGAGTAACGACAACTGAATCTTTGTTGACAATGCATCAAGGACAAAGCTTCCCTCTATCGGCTTGCGAAGGAATTAGAGCGAAATCTTCCATTACCTGTCAATGAAGTCGACCACGCTCTTACTTGACAGACTGTATACATACGAAATACGTAAATACCCTATACGGTTTTCAATCTTCCAACTAAAATACTGTTCAAATTTAGATTTCGTCAATTTGTATTTGTTTATATCATTTTTACACTAACAATCTGAAGTCCGACAAAAGAACGTCAATAAGGTTTTCTTCATGATTTTTCCCGTAATATTGATCGCCGCTTTTAGTTTTACAAAATTACAAATTTTTTATCTATTTGTTTAAAAAATTTTTTATAAGCAATTGCAAATGATAAAAGAAAAAACGCGGGTGATTTTTTTTTTTCGGCTATGCCACCAATCCAATAGTTAGTTTGATGCTATCTAGCCTAGATTCGGCTCAGGATTTAATGGGTTAATAAGTTAAAAACGTTATGCACCATTATAATATTGCTTAATATGATGTTTTTTAATAGTTAGAGACCATACAAAAAATATTACCTTGATTCTAATAGGACTGAAACTTCCAAATATTTACTTCGGGGATTGTCTTCGAATGTTTCTTAAAATTGTTGAGCGAGAAAATTATCACCGCTGTCCGAACTGATCAACAACGCATAAGATATACAGACCATTGTAGCTTATTTCATATATACACGGAAAAAAAACTTTCGTTAAATGATTCGCTGTTGACGAGGGAATATTGATCGACACTCGATCGGCAATTAGTTTTTCATTTGTTCTAGTCGCAAAAGACACTATTATTGCTCGATCAATGAAATGCCAAAATATTTCGCTGATTGAGTCTATTGCATTTCGGTAACTCAGTATCCAAAAAATATGAATTGAATCTTCGAAAATTAGCAGTGAATGGCATTACTACCATTTGATAAATAAAATGCCAACATTCTTTTTCGTGTATATAGACGATTCGTTCGACATTAGTTTAGCACGCTATCACTACAACATGCACCGGGTACGCTAGGAACTATCGCTTAGGCAAAATCCAAATTTGGCTATTGGATCGACAGCCAGATACAAGAGGTAAATACACGGCAGCCTAAATATTTATTTTCTTCGCACTTCTAATTAATATTTTTACCTTTAAAATAATATTTTAATATTTAATTCTTATTAAAATACAAATAAGAAATTATTTTGAATCAGATATTTATATCACAAAAAAAAATATTTTACAATTATTAACATAGCATAAATACTATTGTTAAGAAAATTTTTCACTAAATTAAAACTGTCTAATTTTTTGTTAAATATAATAACATGCTTAATATACCTGTAGCTTTTTGAAAGAATCTCACACACTCAGCCATGTTAGCTATACTTCCACACAAAGTATCTGAATCTGCAATATAAGCTCGATTATTTCTAACTTCGATATTAAATTGACCTAATTGATGTACACCATCTTGCAAACCAAGTGCCGAAATTGCATCCGTAACTAGAACTAAACCTAATTTAAAAAATTATTTCAAATAATATTCTTTTATCGTAATTAAATAAACTAAATAAATGCATACCATTAGGATGAATGCGATGAGCAATCCGTAAAGCAGCTGGATGAGTGTGAACTCCATCTGCTATTATTCCATAATAAATCATTTTTCCTGGAGGCAATTGATCAGATGTAAGTAAACCAACAAGACCTGGATCTCGATGATGAAACTATAAACATAAATTGAATTATTTAAAAAATTATTTTTTAAGAAAAAATATTAATATTTTGATTATAAAATTTAGTACTGGTAACATTGCGTTAAATAAATGAGTTATAAATGTTGCTCCATTTTTCACTGCTTCTTCTCCTTTTTTTAAATTTGCAGCAGAATGTCCTGAAAAATTAATATATAATTTAACAAAAATTAAGCAACTTATGATGAGAACAAAATAAAAACATTTCTATTTCATTGCTTACCAACAGAAATTTTAATATTTTTTTCATGCAATTCTCTTATAATTTCCATTGCATTGTCAATTTCAGGAGCTAATGTAATATAACAAATATTTTCAAGGTCACCAAAAACGTTAATTAATGATTGTATTCCCTATAACAAATAACAAATTTAAAATTTCAAAAAAATAATAAAAATTTACTTTATATAAAAATTTATACATTGTCAAATTTTCTAATACATTTTTCAGGATGTGCTCCTTTTTTTATTGGACTAATGAAGGGCCCTTCAACGTGAACTCCTAATATAGCTGCTCCATGTTTTCCACCGTTTTTTTTTTTAATTTTTGGAAGAATCTTATGATAAATTTCTTCAGGTGAAGTTACTAAAGTAGGACAAAATGATGTGACTCCATATGAAAGTAATTCTTTGGCTACTTTATTCATTCCTTCTTCAATATTTTCAGTATTGTATGAAAAATCAATACCAAAACCTCCTAAAAAGCAATTTAAATTTGGCAATGAAAATAAAAATTTTCTTAAAATTAAAAAAATGCTTTATTTTTAATTTGAAATTTAATATACAAACCATTGATCTGTAAATCTATAAAACCTGGTGAAATTAAAGCGCCATTACAATTAATTTTCACATCAGGTTCAAGTTTTTCATCATAAAACACTTTTTCTGGATCAATTATTTTTCCATCTCTGACCCAAAGATCTTCAATTAGAATCTTTCCACATCGTAAAATTTTACAGTTATAAAATCGCTTTAATAAATCCCTCATTATTTATAAGATTCGGAATATACTTAGTTAACCTTTAAGAAGACTACGAGGAATATCTCGTAAAAGATATTTTAATCAAACGGAATTCTTAACTTAATACATTTTAAGCGTTATCAAATCTCAGACTTACCACGATGCTCACCACACACTTCTTTACAGTAAACTTTAATTAATTTATATGTAAAATACATTCTTCTAATCACATGATAGCAAACTATTCAAAAACTCATGATAATGAATATCTTTGTTTGTAACCTCAAATTTATTTATTATCATAAATCACTTCATAAGTTTCAATGTATATTATATTAATTAACATAAAATAAATAACACACATAGATATTTTTTATTTGAAAAATATTAGATTAACTTTTAAAGATATTTATAATTTTTTATGTTTATAAACAATTTAATAAAACTTAATTCAAAATTGAAAAAAATAAAAAAACATTTGCCTTTATTGTAGAAAAAAATAGCAAATACATAGATTTTTGCCTTCTAACAGTCAAAGTCTTTTCTTAGTAAATTTTGTATTAAAATGCTTTCTACAATACTAAAATTTGTTATATGTATTATTTGTATGTTTCTTATTTGGAAAAAAAGAACATTTCCGATTTGTTTAAGAGTATAACAATGGTAAAGGATGAAGCAATATAAAGCGCATATAACGGTTTTTATACATAAAAGAGTACAAATGTCACGTATTCGCTCAAATTCCGTGTATCAAATCAATTATTAGAGTAGTAATTCAATTTATTATTCAGTTTAATATGTCAATATTGTTAATGACAGGGTGCTCTCTACACAATTTTTCATGTTGCTTTGCCTTTGATCTAGTATTCATCTGGAATAGGAGACATGATATGATTAATATAGACTGATGTTACAAAGTGACAAATCAAAGACTCAGATGCAGGTTATCTAGGTAGTTATTGACCAGTAGTTTTCATGTCTTGTTATTTAAAATAATTTAACTTGAGCAGTGTCGTTTTACTTTTATTTATATGAATAATTATTTACTGTTGTTTACATTCAGGTGCTGAATCTTGTATTTTCCCACCTGCAGTTTCATGAGAACCGTCTTCCTCATCTTCATCTTCATCAATGTCAGCATCATCATCATCTCCATACTCTTCATCATAATCATCTTCATCCTCCAAACCTTCACCTAAAAAATATTGCAGTTATTAAAATTCTTAACTTCAAATATTTTGAATTTTATTTTTACCTGTATAGTATAGAATAGCTCTTGGAACTATTCTTTCTCTGATATAATGACCAATTTCAAAATCAGATGATAAAAATACTTGGTTTTCCTCATCAACCTCTGCTTCAGCATCATCTGGTACTAAAAAAATTATTAAAAATTTACTCAATTATCTCATAACATACAAAATTTTTAAGAAATCTTACCAATTGGTGGACTAAAGAAATTAAAAAAGGAATCATTGTGTACAGTTTTAGTTATTGTGCGCATAGAACCTCGAGATTTATGTTTTTGATTTTTTTTTATTGTTTTTACTGTTACATTTTTTCCTTTTTTCCAATTAATTAAGCACCCCTAGAAAATTTATACATTATTATATTCACATATTTTATAAAATGATATGTTATTAATTACTTTGCACTTGTAAATTTCTGGTCCTTCAAAACTAAATGGATCATCTTTTTCTGGCATACATTTCATATAATACTCTTTTGTCAAAACAGAATTAGAAAAATATTCATTAGCAGAGAAATGAAATTCTAATACAAATCCCTGAAATTAAAAAAAATTCATTTAAAAAACAAAATAAAATTTTCTTATATTTTATTTGACATACCATAGGATCTTTTTCTAAAAAAATAACTTTAATGTCATATAAATGTTTTAATATAGGTTCATCATGCTCTTGAACCATATCTGCTAGCATTGCAACATTTTTGAATATTGTCAACCAGAAATCTGGAATTCCTTTAGCATCCTTGTCTTCAGATCTAAATTTAATTGTATACATAAATATGATTGATAGCACAGACATTTTACAAAGAATATTTTATTATTACATCCAAACTAATGACACTTATACCAATTAACTCATTAGCATAATATAGATATATAAATATATTTTCAAATAAGTTTACATATAACAAAATATATTCATGAAAAATCAAAAGTTTACCCATTTGCATCCTTTTTAATTTCTGCTTCATCTTTTACTTCTATTTTAACTTTAGATTTCAAATCATTACTAATTTCTTCTTCTTCTTCACTTTCCCATAAACATTCTTCGTCATTTGGTTCATGAATACCAGAAATAATATTACTTCTTTGTTCATAAAGAGGTACACAAAGTTGATAAAAACGACATTCGAGTGCATGTACTTCTTCGTAAAACTTGGCTTCAATATTTATAGTTTTTAATTGGAGTTGTTTTAAAGCTTTAATTCTACGTTTAACTGGTGCAGGTAAATGCTAAAAGAAAATTGTAAATTTTTTAACACTATTGTTATTCAAAAATCAAGAAAAATTTAAAAGCAAATTTTACATCAACAGAAAATTCATTCATTTGATTTTGAAAAGAAGCCAAAAAACTTTGTTGTGCCTGATTATTATAGCTTTTTATATCTTTTCTGTTATTGTCCTCTTCATCTTCCATTGATTCTATATCACTGGCATCTACACGTTCAGGATCGGATGTCATTTTGTATTAAACTGTAAAGTTTTAAATAATCAATGTCATTTAATGATACATAAATTAAACTTAAATTGCTATTATTACTTTTATAATTTTTGTTGAAAAATGATTAAATCTACTTTTAAACAATTTTGAAATAAATCTTAATTTATATGAATTGATATATTTTATAAAAAATTTATGAATTAAAAAATAATTGTTCTCTAATTTTTGAAATGAAGAGAATTACTAATGAAATAAATTAATAATTAAACATATTCCAAAATAGAAAGTTAAATTTTTAGTTACCTTAACAGGAAATCTATATTCAGTGAATTTCAACTAAAGAATTCGTAAATTTGAATTTTCGTGAATTTTATAAATGATTTATGTAAATTGCATATTTAAAAAATACAAAGAAGCTTGAGAGAAAAATTTATTGCTAAAATTTCTTTTGCCATTTGTTGTCGATCATTAACGATTAGATATATGATTATAATGATCATTAACGATTAGATCATATTAAGAAGGTTAGAACATCGTATAATAACTTCATTTTAGTTACAGAAAAAGGAGACACAAGAGAAGATAGACTATGGAGACAGAACTTTCAAAATTTTTTATTACATTACTTCAAACTTAACTCAATTTTTCATGATAACGTGACAACAATTTCTAATTTCGAAGTATATAACATGCAAATGGTTGTCAGACGGTAATATTGGATCTGACAAAAATGCTTTATATACGATAAATTTTACAAATGAAATTATACTATAAAATTAATTTACCTTTTATTGAAGGAAATCGAAAGTAACGAGATGGATGATTAAATCTAGGAAAAGTTGATCCGTTAAGAAGAATGAAATGAACAACGAACGTGTCAATTCTAGATCAACGTGATTATTCGAATAGTTGTACTTATGCAAAGGAGATTACATATCTTACGCTTTGTAAATTACTATTATAATCTGAAGTTGGCAGTAAAATGACGCAGAAAGAAACTTTCGATTCATGAATGTTTTTGAAGTTGACTCGGAGTTGTCACAAAATAAAAATTTATCTTTGTCAATCGTTTGCGTTGAAAAAGTTATAAAAAATTATGCTAATTATATTTTATACAAACGAAAAATTAAGAAATATGGAGAAATCACGTCCGTGCTAGAAGTGTTATAAAAGTAGATTATTCTTATCTAAATGATGTAATTTGGTATATTCTTTTACTAAAATTGTATACGTGTTTACACGTAAATAGCCCCGCTAAAAAATTTTCTATCGGTTTATTATTTATTTAAATAAATATTAAACAAATTTTGCATAGCAACCCAGCTGATTTAAGCGATACCATCACCTACTATACCTCAGCCTGCAAACTATGCATTTTGCAATAAATAAGCATAATAAATAACGTCTTTTAATTTCAACATTTATGTTATGCCAATTATTTATTTTGCAGATTTATCATATTTTTTTATAAACAAAAAGCATAAATGGAACATATGCATATACTGAAATGACGATATTTCAAAAAACATGACCTCTTTTAATTTGCACACCACGTCAAATTATTAACTATTAATAATTTTAATTTGCACACTCAGTGAATTTCATAAAATGTTAATAATTTAAAAAAAAAGGCATGAAAAATACTTTAACCAAAATTTTGAAATAGGCGCATGCGCAGAGACGTATGTTTATCTGCAAGCTTACGTCAAACATACGTGAAGTATTACATTCAAATTTTTCAATAACAAAATACGTTTAATAAACGAAAATAATTCTTTAATTAATTTGGGTACCTTATGAAAACGTTTATAAATAATTATTTTAATTAGCACATTACATAATTGTTGTTAAATATTCATTATTAATGTTAGACAATAAAATGATTATTAACGGCTGATCGCACAAAGCTTATGTCACGTTTAAAACGTGCGACAATATCCCTATAGAATCAGTAAATATTGCAACACGCGGAATAAACGGATATAATTGAAGGGTTGTAAGTCTAAAGGGTCTAAGTGCCAATTTTATTATTTAAAGATATAACAGAAGAACATTATAAAATAAACAACTCAATGAAATAATTATTTATTTTTTACTTAATTCAATTGAACACATATCCAAATTTCAAAACAAAAATGCACTTGGATCCATTTAGATATTATTAGCCTAGGCACTTAGATCGTATTTTCGTAAAAATATTAACTTTGGATTTTTTGGCACTTAGACCCTTTAGACTTACAACCCGTCAATTGTTAGATTAATTCGCACACCTTCTAAGAACGTTATAAACGTTTAATTTAATTTGTACATAGCTTAATTGTTCTTAAATATTCATTATTAACAACTGATTTCATTACAACTGATCGCACGGAGATTATATCCTGTTTAGAACGTGCGATAATATCTTTATAGAATCAGTTAATAGTGCAACACGCTGATTCAATGAAAATAATTGTTAAATTAATTTGAACACCATATAAGAACGTTCATAAAAATATAATTCCATTTGCACATAGTTGAATTGTTATTATTTATTATTAATATTAAAAAATAAAGTGATTGCTAACAGCTGATCGCACGAAGATTATGCTCCGTTTACAACGTGCGATAATATCTTTATAGAATCAGTTAATAGTGCAACACGCTAAATAAGCGAAAATAATAGTTTAATTAATTCGCACACCTTCTAAAAACGTTTATAAGCGATTAAGTCAAATAACACATAGCTGGAATGTCAGTAAATATTTATATTTATTATTAAATATTTGAAAATATTTATCAATATGAAAAATTATTTTTTTAAATAAATTTTCGTGTTTAAAAATTATAAATTGTACATTTTAGGACAAAAATCTGTCAAAGATGAAGTACCTATAGTGCGAACTAACAAACTCAGATACAGAGAAATTAATTGTATTGGCATAAAGAATAACAACACTCATATTAATGTTTAAAGCACGTCTTAACACATTGCTGACCGGCACTTTTTCTGAAAATTTACCTCATGTGCCCGGCTATTGTTTTGAAAGCGGATGTGGAACTTTAATAAATTTTTTTTTTACAACTAAGATCGAAACTTGGCCGGTCTTATAAGCAAGATACAACTCGAGGTATGCAGACCAAATAATTACACTGCAAGATTTCCAACAGAGCGCCGTGAAAACAATAAAGATGCGAAAAAAAGCTTATCACGAGTTAACTCGTGACCGGTCAGCAACGCTTGGCCACGAAAACACGAGTTAACTCGTGACCGGTCAGCAATGTGTTAATACATGTTTAAAGCAAAAAAATTTTCAACTGGGAAAACGTGGTCAGCTAACGAGAGTGATATTGGACTATCAAAAACATCATTAAAGTGTAATTTTGTTTTTTACAATATTTCAAGTAGACCAAATTATATTGTGATAAGATAAATAAATAATAAAGTTCCTGCTGTAATATAATTTTCAAGAGCTGGATATCTTCTGAAAATCGTTTAATGTAAATAATTAAGTAAAAACATATGAGGATGTTATTTAAAGCTTATATAAGCATATAAACCGTTAACTTAATTGAATTTTTAATAATAAATATAAATATTTACTGACATTTAAGCTGTGTGTTAATTGAATTAATTATTGATAAACGTTTTTACAAAGTGTACAAATTGATTTAACAATTTCTTTGTTGCGTCCAATTTATTATTCGCAACAGAACATAATCCTTGTTTATATTCGTAGAAATCTTTACCACGAATATTTTCGCACATTAACTCTTTTTAAGCCAAGATATTACTCTTATAGCTTAGGATGAGTTACCGTACTTATTTTAATTATACCATTCGATCGATAATTCTCTTGTGACTTAAAGTCCGAGTTTAATTGTCAGTCTTAAGGAAAGGGCATTTTATTCAGCGCTTAATTCTACCATTAAATGGTTAAAGAATAAAGAGGTTAAATAAATTTAATGTGTATTGTCACGGAGAACACTCCGTATTCCGCGCGTGTTTATATTTCGCGCGATTCCGCGGTCCGCGAGCCGAGTTTAGTTTCGGTAACGTGACGGCCCCGGGCGGGAAAATACGGTACACGCCGATAGATAGAACAGTCGTGTGCCGTATAGAAAAGATAAGCGAGTTCAGGCTAGGCAAGTTAGCTTCTTCCCGCGTTTTTCAGGCAGTTCCCTACCGCCATTTTCATAGTTCGGATGCGTGCCCTCTTCCCGCGTCTCGACAAGTTTTTTTTGCGCGACGTTATCGCGAGTTTTTGGCGCGCCCCAATCGTGTTTTTTAGTGCAGGTGCGTAGCTGCGATCTGCAGCACACAGGGCACCGCCAACAGACCACAGGGGCGTAGCAGCAAGGCGACGGCACCAATGATTTTGTTCGGCGGCAGCGTCCCGCTGCGAGCGGCCTTATCTCGATTTTTGGCGTGCGCGGCTGGCCAGCCACCGTCGTAAGTTTAATGTAAATTAAATTTTGCGCGCGTAAGTTTGTTGCGTTTTTATTTGCGTAGGAGTAACCTCTGCCGGTTACTCCGTTCTTTAGCGAATTCGTTTTTTCGCGGTTCGTGCGAGTGAGAGAGCGTCATCTCTCTCACTCTCGTATAGTCAGTGCGAGAGAGTTGCGGTCTCTCTCGCACCCGTATAAGAATAAGCGCGCGTGAGTGAGAGAGCGGTATCTCTCTCACTCTAGTGGCAGCAGTGCGGGAGAGTCGCTTTCTCTCTCGCACTCGCAGCATATACGGCGCGCGCGCGAGTGGGAGAGGCCTTTCTCTCCCACCCGAGTGCGATCAGTGCGAGAGAGTTGCGTTCTCTCTCGCACTCGCGTAAGGCTAGGCGCGCAAGAGTGGGAGAGCGCTTTCTCTCTCACTCTTACGGCACAGTACGGGAGACTCGTTGTCTCTCTCATACTCGCAGTAGACGCGGCGCGCCAGGGTGGGAGAGCGCTCTCTCTCTCGCTCCAACGAGCTCCGTGCGAGAGAGCGTTCTTCTCTCTCGCACCCGTACGTTAAACGGCGCGCGCGAGTGAGGGAGGCTTTCTCTCTCACTCTCATAGGCGTAGTGCGAGAGACATTCTTTTTCTCTCGCACCCATATCGTACGTTGCGCGTGGGAGCCTTTTCCGCGCATTATATCTAGCCTTACCGCCTGCGCTTCTCGTGCGCGCTTGTTATAATTTCTTTTTATTGTTTTTTGTAATTTTTATTGTTGTTTACTAATTTATTAAATTATTTTATTTATTATAAACGGCTTTTTTTTCCTTTTTTTGACTTTTTCATTTCCTTTCTTTTTTTTATCTTTATAGATCTTTGAATCTATTTTATCTGTTTTCTTTTCTTCCATTTTCTATTATTTTTGGATTTTTATTATTGGCGCGACGAGGAGCTTTCAGCTCTTCTCCCGAATACCGCCCTCTCCAAGATTTCAACTAGCCAGGAGAGGACGACACACGAGCCACGCAACGACGATTGCGCGGCGTTGCAGCGGGTAAGTTGGGTCCAAAGAACGGCTTCTCGTGCCCGGATCCAGAAGCAAAGTCGTCCGAGACTTTAGCTACCTAAAAAGAGGGCGCAACGGGCATATTCGAACCTTTTGCGAATTGCGCGTTCCCCGAAGCCAATTGCTCCAGTGGCAGTTAACTTTAAACAGTCACCCCGTTACAGTATATACGAGGTCTGTCCGAAAAGTATCCAACCTGCTTTTATATCTGTGCGCCAGAGTGTTCGAGTGACCTCTCCGAAGCCTTAACGTCAACAGTAAAGCCTCACGAACTTATCGGTTGCTCACCGGTACCGACAGGACGTATAGTTTATGCGCAAAGTGTATTTGTTTACAATACCTTTTTTGCATTCGTCGGATTTAGCTATTGTTAAAAATGACTGAAAGATCTGATTAACGAATTTGCATCAAACTTTGCTTCAAACTCGGCTTAAAAAGGTTATTGCTGGTGATGAATCGTGGGTTTATGATTATGATCCCGAAACAAAAGAAAATTATCACAGTGGAAGCTCTCGTCCGAATTACAGCCGAAAAAAGCACAACAAAGTCGGAGCAATATCAAGTCAATGCTGATTGTTTTTTTTATATTATGAAGATGTTGTGCACCACAAATATGCATCGGCAGCTCAGACGATTAATAAGGAATATTAAGTTAAAATTCTGAAACGATTGCGTGATGCGGTGAGAAAAAATCGAGCGCATTTTTGGTCAAGCGAGGACTGGCTTCTCCATCACGATAATGCGTCAGTGCATTCATCGAATCTTGTGTAGCAGATTTTAACGAAACACAATATCCTACTGCTTCGCCAATCTTCCGTAAAGTCTCGACATAACCCCTTGTGACTTAAGGTTGTTCCCGAATTTGAAAAAACCGCTTAGAAGACACCGGTTCGACGACAAATAGACGATTGTAGATAATGCGACGAGGACATTGAAGGCTATCCCAAAAACTGACTTTCAGGACTGCTTCGAAAAGTGAAAACACCGCTAGGAGCGCGTTATTCAATCAAATGGAGACTACTTTGAAGAATGCCACTCGCCCGATGACGAAAAATAACACCATCGCTGAGATATGAAGGTAGGTCGGATACTTTTCGGACAGACCTCGTATATATATATATATATATATATATATTAATAATAAGACCTTAGAAATAACGATCAAGTTTTTAACTTGTGTTGCAGCCCTGGCCACACTGATCCGTTATTAATTATAAAGATTGATTATTGAAATTAGTATACGATTATATATAGGTAATTAGAATTAGTAGGGAATCAGTACGGAGATTGTATGTAAATTCAAATATTTTATTTATTATGTGACAGGTGGCTTATCGAGGTTAGGCCACTTGCCATGCGGTGCGAGTTAGAGTTCGCGGTGCGACTACACGCAGCGCCATCGATCAAGCGATCGATAGCGCGACGCGGGAAAAGGCGTGAGAATCCGCGGCATGCTGAAACGCGGCGCTATCGATCAAGAATCGATAGCGCTACGCGGGAAAATTGATAGGCGCAAGAGAAGAAGGAGGAGCCCTCCCCTCAATCGATCTTCTCGTTCGCACCGTTTTCTGTGCCGCACGCGATTTCGTCAACCTCGGCGATTGTTTTTCGCCGTTAGACGATTTCCCGAGGAAGTAGCCTGTAGTTTCGAAAGGACGATTCCGACACTGCAATTATTTAGTAAGTGGCCACTTTTATTAGATAGGCAAGCCGCGAGTTAGTATATTTTATTTGATAATATAATTCCGTACACGCGCGAGACCGCGTTGTACTCAATTCGTATAGGCCGTGCGAGTGCGAGTGAGAGAACTGATCTCTCTCGCACGACCGTAGAATAGTTGTACGAGTGAGAGAAAGCCACTCTCACCCGTACAAGCATAAAGCACGCAGTTAAGCGAGAGGACCGAGCTCTCTTGCTCAACCATAGACTGGGTAGACGAGTGAGAGAACCACGATCACTCGTCCAGTCATAAATTACGACAGTATAGAGGGCGAACTGCTTTCTCTATATTCGTCGACCATAGACTGCATGTGTGTGTGTGTAGCCACGTGAATTGAAGAGGGTGCGCATGCGCAGTGCGCACCTTGCGAATAAGTATTGCGCGTTAAGCAATACTAATTGCTTTTCACTCTTAAAGGACCTTTACGCGATAATTATTATGTTTTGTATTATTTAACCTAGATTATTCATTAAATAAGCTTTTTAGAACTTAACAGATGCGTTTTTATTTAGTTGCTTCCCTACAACTTTCCTGTCCCGAATACCGCCGCCTCCGCGGGTGTGCCAACCGGTTCTTGGCACACATTCTGAGCAGCCACACTCGGTGGGAGCAACACCGGCAGTAGGGCCTTGGGCAAGGCCCCTCACACCTGATTTAAAGCAGGATCTGAGGAAGATCCTGCGTTGCTAACTGGTCGGCATTGCACGCGGGTGCCATAGCACCGGCGGCTAACGTCCGCTGAAACCTGCGGCCGCATCGGTGAATCCAGCGGCCTGCCAGGCCCAATCCGGGGCCTGACGACAGTGCGTACGTGCGAGGGAGAATCTCGCACGTGACCTAACCCAATATACCCGTTACAATTATAAATATATTTTTTCTCTATTAACCTTTATACGGCCGGAAAACCAATATTTATTATTTTTATTTTAATTTATAATAAATTTACCCCTTTTCACCCCTTTTTACTACCCTATATCGCCTAATTCTACCTTACAAAAGCGTTACCTTGTTTCGTTTGTTGGCTATAATTACAAAGAAATATATTTTATAAAAGGTTTCTGATATCACTATTTTAATGTAATATTAGAGCATCTCACCCTCTTTTCATCCCTTTTCACCCCTTTTTACTCCACTTATACCCCATATACTTTTTGATCGAATTTCTTAGAAAAAATACATTTGTTCGCATGTGTCTGTAATTATAAATAAATTTATTTTCATAACCGAGATTTCGATGAAAGATATAAATAGCGGCTCAGGAATATATTCATGAATCATTTCGTATGAGAAAATATAAATTTTTTACTAGTGCAAATGTAAATTTGTAAATAAAGGCTTCTGAACGGAAATTTAGTATACTTGATCTCGATTTTTCGAAACTTTTGATTTCGAAATATAAATGTATCATCAAGATACTGTCACTAGCCGCCGCTTGGTGGCTACGTCGTTCCCATCATCAAAGTAGTGACGTTGAGAGTATAAGTATACCTCGCGTTTGGGTGGTCGAGCAACCTTTTGGGATCGCTTACTCGACCATCGTACAAACATAAAGGCTCCGGCCAACTCCTCTGCTTATATTAGTATATATTACTTTTGCAATACAATCAATACAGAAAATGATGCTTGGAGTAGTGGAGAATCAGAACCTGAAGAAGATGTTATAGAAAGAACTGATACATGTGATGTCGATTTGAATGATACCACATATGATGAAAATTTATCTAAAATAAACTTTGATCGATATTTTTATCCATCTGTAAAAAATTTTACTGATAAAGCGTGAATTCGTGCTCATGTGTCGATACAAAAAATTACTCCATTGGAATGTTTCAAATATTTTTGTGATCAGTTTCTTGTAAATCATATCATAGAACAAATCAACCTTTTTCAAGATCAAAATCCTGAACTACCTCGAAAAAAAATGAAAACGTGGACTGCTGTAACAGAAGAAGAATTATGGAAATTTATCGCTTTATCAATAAATATGGGTCATGTCATAAAAGGTGAAATAGAAAACTATTGGAGTGAGGATCCACTGCTATATACCCCAATTTTTGGCCAAACTTTGACTAGAAATATATACCATCAAATTCTGCGATATCTCCATTTTTCTAATAATGAAAAAGTTTCTAATTATCCTCTAAAAAGAATCAAACCGATAATTGATCATTTGAAAACAAAATTTTCTAATACTATTTTTGCTGGAAAAAAACTTTGCATTGACGAAAGTTTAGTTTTATGAAAAGGAAGACTAAAATTGAAACAATACTTACCATTGAAAAGAAATCGATTTGGTATGAAATTGTTTGAATTAGTTGACTGTGAGACAGGATTTTTGCTAGATTTTATCATTTATACTGATTCAGATACCGATTACGAAAAATTTGATTTAGGCGTTTCTGGAGATATTGTTGCTTATTTGATGAAACCTTACTATAACGTAGGTCATGAGTTATTTACTGACAATTGGTATACGTCGCCACAACTTGCAGAATATCTTCATGATAAAGACACTGGTCTTTGTGGAACAGTAACAAAAAATCGAAAAGGAATGCCTACTCATGGTTCAAAGCTCAATCGTGTTGAAGTAGAAGTCGCTCATAATGATGTCTGGATGGTAATCAAATGGATGGATAAGAAGGAAGTTTACGTACTAACAACTATTCATGAACTTGAATATTGTACAATTGGTAAAATACACTACAAAACTAACGAAAATGTTATAAAACCAAGTTGTATTTATGATTATAACAAACATATGGGCGAAATTGATGATATTGATAGACAATTATCTATGACAGAGACAATTACAAAATGCATGAAATGGTATAGAAAATTATTTTCTCATCTAGTAAACTTGATGTTGGCAAATGCCCATAAGTTATTCAAGACGCTAACTACGGATGCTATTTCGTTTCCTGATTTTCGATTGAGTGTAGTAAGAGACATTTTGAACTTAGGTTCTCAAATAGATATAGAATCTCTAATGCCAGATATTCGACTAAATGGTCGTCATTTTCAGAAAAAGAGAACCCGATCTATATACGAGTGTAGAGTATGTGGAGAAACTCTATGTATTGTGCCGTGTTTTGAAATCTATCATACTAAAAAATCGTTACCGTAATTTATAAAATTTGTTTAAATAATAGATAAAAAAACTTGAAAAAAAATTTTAGCAAAAAAAAATAAAATAAATAAAAAAAATAAAAAACAGTAACTCTGATGTCAGATTTGGATTCAGCATCGAAAAATACATCGAAAACATGTATTTATAAATTAGAAAAAGGTGTATACACTATTAAATAATTTTTTTTATATTTGAAAATTTTTTACACAGGCTGTAATACATGTTTTGCCGTAACGGACCGCAATGCCAATATATTGGCGCACCCTCTGATCGACACTTTCTCTATGATCATTCAGTGATATAAGATACCTTTTTTACCGGTTTTCTATGGGCGATATGCCACCTCAAATCCCGGCCGTCTAAAGGTTAATAATTGAATCCGGCCTATGTTATAGGCCTGGCTGCGCTGTATTGTTAGTAATTTAGAAAAAGATAGTATAGATATGTTAAATAAATTATTATTATAATTTTGTAAATGATAATTGAGTGTCCAGCCTGTGTTACAGGCCTGGCTGCACTAATTTGTTAGTAATTTAGATTTAGTAAAGAATTGGAAAGGAAATTGATTGTAGAAAAGGTAAACGACAATATTATGGATACGGATAAGGTATGTTTTTCTGTTGTATTTCAATAATGAAACGAAATTTATAATTCAACTCACTTTTTATTGATGATTTTCAGATGGTGCTGTACAGAGATATGCCGGGCTTTGATGTCGAAATTGCTATTTACGGTTAAACTCGGTAGCGGTGGTGAGCTTTGGCGCATGGATTTACACAAAAATGAACAAAGAATAAAATAACGTAATTGAGAATCGACTAACGTGAATTTGCTGAAGATTTGATCAGAGTGCGTCTATTGAATTTTCAGGCGCTTATACAGGGTGGTCCGTTTTAATCTATCGGTCAAAATAACTTCAAAGGGAGATAGTTATATCAAAAAATGTTTCAGACAAAAGTTGTACGAGTTGAAGGGGGTCGTCCAACGCTGACCTTGGCGTTAACCTTAAGGTCAAATTTGAAGGTTATTTGAGGGTCCAATCGCGAATTTTAAATGGAAATCCCAATTTTTTATTACAGATTCTGATTCTGCGTCGAAACATATGAAAGTTTTGATATAAATATTTTTTTTTGATGCGTGACACATGGCGCTGTAATCAGCAGTTTTAATCTATCGATGCGAATATCTCAACAACTGCGCATATGAAAAGGCTTAATACGGTCTTCGGAACTAGTTATATATTAAGTGCGAGCTTGATAATTTTAAGTTGCCTTAGATGATCTCTTTCTTATCTACCGCAGAGGCAACGCATTCTATTTACCATAAGGGTACATATATATATATCCTAATGTTACAGCACGGATCTAACACCTCCCCTCTAAAACGGTTGCTAGAGAGTGACGAATAGCAATCGTACGTCTTAACGCTTATCTGAGCCTGACAATGCGAAGATTTGAAGCAGTTCATCTTATTAACGCTGTAGGAAGGAAAATAATCCGAGATTTGGTTGTACTCGGGTAGAAGAGCAAAAATAAGGTTGTGGGTTGTTTTGGCGTAATAGGGGAGTAGGATTACTTGCTATAGTTGGTGTCGTTTTATCGACGGTTGGTAGGTCTCCGAGTTCTATGGCGACGGTATGGTGGCTGATTCCTGTAGCAGGATTCGAATTCGTTGGTATTGGTTCTCCTATCTTCATTGAAGTTAAGAAGTTGGCTATTGAGCCAGAAAGTGCTCCTAAGAGACGTGTCTACCAACCAAACAGAGAGTGTCAGGTATATCCTCGGATAAATACATCAATGAAAGCCTTGATGAGTTGGATTATAACCAGGATGGATATAATGCCAGAACTGAACGACCCGAAAGTCATAAATTTACTCCATAGGCGGTTCCACGTTGACTCAGCCAACTTTTCGATGGTGTTGTCATTGAGTAGTTTTAACAATGTTCCTTCCTGATTGGGTATCGGATGACCATGTATTTCTCTGGCTCAACTAGTGACATCTAATAGATTCATTACTAACTAATTGTGTAATTATTTACAACTTACTCCATGCAAATAAGCAACTGACAAACCAAAATTTTCGTATAACACTAGTTCATGAACTCACTGCTTGGTGTGAAATGTTATCACAGCGGGATCAAATCAATAATTCTTTGCCCCAATATCGTGCGAAACATTATTTGACTAATATTCCCTGTACTAGCAATAAATATCCCAAAAGTGTAATCCTGTATGCAAATAAGTATCCCAAACGTGCTTGTATTGAGTGCAAAACCAGTAATATAAGGAAAGATGTGAGATACATGTGTGCTTATTGTGAAGTGGCGTTGTGCAAAACAGGCTCATGCTTTGCAAACTATCACAGATTAAAGTTAAGTAATATCTTTGCTTGGGACACTGAGTTATAAAAAGAGCCCAAAATAATGACAATAAACATGAGAAATAAACGGAAAACAGAACAAAAAAAATAAACATCAAAAAACAAAATCAGAAAAATAATAAAAAAAATAAAAAATAAAAAAAATAAAAAATAAAAAAAATAAAAAATAAAAAAATCAAAAAAAAAATAGAGATGCAAAATCCTATTGCCAAACTCCAAGTGGTGCATTTTGGAGTCACATGTTTTATGTAATATGTCAGCCGATGTCAAAGGTATCCGGTCAAAGTATACTGAAAAGTATTATGCTAATGCGCATGCGCGACACTTAGGCAATATCTTGGAATATTGCATATCTGATAGTATATCGGGTACGAGATCAGCACCCCTAAAACCCCCGAGTTATCGATTCCACATCAATTATTCACTTTTACACTAAGTATTCTGATGCGCATGCGCAGTACTGAAGGGCCATATTGGAATTTTGCAAATTTGATATCGGATTCGTGATCAGCGCCCCCGAAAATCCCCGAGTGACTAATTTCAGTTTAATTATTCAATGTTTGAGTTTTGGCAGTTTGGGCATATTTCATAAAACTTGGTCGGCAGTGAAGGGGTTAACGACTGATATATGAGAGTGCATTCTACAATAATAAATGGTCCGATGGATCTCAAGTTTACACTGGATGACGGTTATTTTTAAGTAATCGTTAATCGGTAGTAGTTGGATATACATACGGCTTGGATACTGTAACGTTCTCTTCCGGAATATTGCATTCGCCAACTTCGATTAGCGATAGCGTAGTCACGTTCATCATTTTGGAACCACAGTCGTACTCGATCATTCCTGTTACTGATGGTAAGATAAAGGCGAGTAAAATGTACATCTGAAATCAGAATAAGATATTAGTGTTCATTCGCTTTTAGATAATTTATCCTTTTTTTTTTCTGGGAATAAGAGTTTCATTATGAATGTGTGATAATCATAGTCGATTGGCATGCACAATTTCTCCTTTATTACTAAATTGTATTTTAATGTTACCCTTTGTTAGTATCTCGAGAATTTTATGGGAACTGGTGTAATGGTCACCGAATTTCGTAGGCTTGGGGCCCTGTAATAAGAATACGAAGTCTCTCACTTTGAAATTCTTCTCGTTGACCTTTTTATCGTAATAGACCTTGGATTTTTGTTTTGACGCGACTAAGTTCTCGTATGCTAACTTGTGTATATCAATTAAGCGCGTTACTATTGGGTGTACAACTTTGCTTCCGCCGTTTTGCAACAGATGGCTGTAGCGGCAAGTAGTAGTTGAAATAAATAGATCATAGATGTCATACAATAAGCTTAGGTATTTGCAAACATAACGCCATCAAAATATTAGTCGATTTGTGTCTGCATCATAAAGTTATTCTCGATTAAACATTTCAGCTTACGAGCCCAATTCTCGTCATTTGCGGAAGGTTTTAATTTTCTGCTTTAATATGAAGAAATCTGCGACTGAGGCTCATCGAATGCTCTCAAATACTTATGGTAAGGCCGCTATTAGTGAAAGAACGTGCCGAGAGTGGTTTCAACGCTTCAAGGACGGCGATTTTAACGTCGAAGACCAGCATGGCGGTGGAAGAAAGAAGGTTTTCGAAGATGCAGAATTGGAGGCATTACTTGATCAAGACTCGTGTCAAACGCAACAAGAATTGGCAGGATCATTGGGAGTGACGCAACAAGCCATTTCAAAACGCCTGAGAGTCATGGGAATCATTCAGAAACAAGGAAATTGGGTGCCGTACGAGTTGAAGCCGAGAGATGTTGAACGGCGTTTGTGTGTTTGTGAACAGCTGCTTGCAAGGCAAAGACGGAAGGGATTTCTGCATCGCATTGTAACTGGGGACGAAAAATGGGTTCACTACGATAATCCCAGGCGCAGAAAATCATGCGGATATCCCGGTCATGCTTCCACGTCGACGGCCAAACCGAATATTCACGGTTCCAAGGTCTTGCTCAGTATTTGGTGGGACCAGCTTGGCGTAGTGTATTATGAGTTGTTGAAACCGACCGAAACAATCATAGGCGATCGTTATCGAACGCAATCAATGCGTTTGAGCCGAGCATTGAAAGACAAACGGCCGCAGTACAACGAGAGACATGATAAAGTGATTTTACAGCATGACAATGCTCGACCCCATGTTGCGAAAGTGGTCAAGACATACTTGGAAACTTTAAAATAGGAACTCCTACCCCACCCGCTGTATTCTTCAGACGTTGCTCCCTCGGATTATCACTTGTTTCGATCAATGGCACACGGCCTGGCTGACCAGCACTTCCGGTCTTATGAAGAAGTAAAAAATTAGATCGATTCGTGGATCGATTCAAAAGATGACCAGTTTTTTTAACGCGGGATTCGTATGCTGCCCGAAAGATGGGAGAAAGTAGTGGCCAGCGATGGACAATACTTTGAATCATGAATGTATAACCAGTTTTTTACAATAAAGCCTCGAATTTCGGAAAAAAACGGCGGAAGCAAAGTTGTACACCCAATAAATCTTTTATACAGCCTTGGTATGTGGGTATTAGGTCTATTTCACGCAAGGGGTCGGTAGAAGGTAGCTGGGCTGTTTTACCGAACACGATTTCGTACGGAGTATGTTTGGTACTTTCTTGTACGCAAGTGTTATAGTTTAATGAAGCTATATCAACCCATTGATCCCATTCAGCGTCCCTTGTAGTATATTACTTCAGAAACTCTCCAAAGACGCGATGTGACCTTTCTAATGATCCATTGGATTGAGTATGAAAGGCAGTGGTGCGAATTTTCTTTATCTTCAACCGCTTAGCTACTCTTTGTAATAAAGAGCTAAGGAAATTTTGTCCTTGGCCGGTCAGGATTACCTTGGGAATAACAAAAATACAGATAAACCTCTTGACAAAGGCGTCGGCGATAGTAGCGGCCTGTACGTTAGGTAAGGGTACCGCAAGGCAGTACTTGGAGAGTTGGCCCTGCATTGTCAGAATGTATTTGTTGCCGTGTTTTGTTATGGATAATGGACCGACGATATCTAGGGCTAATTTTTTAAACACTGTACGTGTGTATCCGTAATAACCATTGGTTGCCTGGTTTTTAGACGTACTAATTTTTTTAGTTGACAATCTAAGCACTGTTGAATTCGTCTGTGTACGTCTTGTTTTAAATTTTCCCAATAGTAACGTCGTCTAATTATGTTAAATGTTTTGGACACTCCTCTGTGTCCTCCAATTGGTGAGTTGTGTAACTCATAGAATATTTTGTCCCATCTATCAGGTGGGACGTATTCTAGTGTACCCATGCAGATAATTATTTTTATATCTGAATCCTGAAATATAGTCTCGATTAAGTTGAGAACTTCCATCCATTCTATACCCTCGATATTTTTGCTTTGAGCAATACTAATCTCCCTTAGGTTCTTTCTTACCATTTCAATCTGTAATTGTAAAATTATCGAAATATTCTCCTTGATAGTTAATTGTGATACTGATTCTTCCATCTTAATACACAAAGGGGCAAAAAACTTGTTGTTGGACCATTTGCTTAACCGTAGTTGTAATAGTTGTAGGTTTTCGTGACTAGGTATTTTATTTGCTTTTACTAAAGCTTTGGCTCCTTCATCTAACGGGGCTCCGCTAGTATCCACGAAGTAAGCTATGTTGTCGTGTCGGTAGGAGAGAAGATCTCGTGCACTACATTCCCTTCCTTAGGTATAGAAGTAGTCGATAGATATTCTTTTTCTGACAGAGTCGATTCGTTATTAGTTACCTTGGATCAAATTTCGCTAATTTGCGAAGGTAACGAACAGAGGTCTTCGTCAGTGATGTGTTTTTGCCTTGTAGAGTATTTCGTAGTCGTATTCTGCGAGCTTAAATCGCCACTTTTGGACTCTGGTATTCAGATCAGCATTCTTAAACCATGACAGTGGTCTATGATCAGTTATTATGGTAAATTTTCTTCCGTAAATATATGGCCTAAACGTCTGTACAATGTGTAGCATCGCTAGTGCTTCCTTTTCGTACGTATCTTAGTTTAATTTCGGGCCTCTAAATACTCTAGACGTATACGCGATTGGTTTATCGCTTCCTATTTTGCCTTGCGATAGGATACCTCCGGCAGCGTATCCCGAGGCGTCTGTGGTGATTAAAAAGGGTTTAGACATATCTCGGAATTGTAATAGGGGTGCTAAGCATAACTTTTCCTTTAAGGTTTAAAATGATTTTTCAACGGTGTCTATCCACTCGAATTCTTGGTCGTTTTGTAGTAGCTTAGTAAATGGTTTAGGTATCTTAGCAAAGTCCTTTATGAATTTTCTGTAATATCCCGCTAAACCTAAAAATTGCCTTACGCCCTTTTCGTTTCTGAGGCGAGGAAATTCTTTGACCGCTTTAATTTTTTTCGGGTCGGGTTTGATTTCTTCTTTGCTTAATATATGACCTAAGTAGGCAACTCTCCGTTTTAATAATTCGCATTTTTTTGGTTCTAAATGCCAATTAGCCTTCCTGAGTTTCTCCATTACTAAATTGATAAGTTGCTCATGTTCATCAAGGGTTTTTAGCGTATATAATGATATCGTCCATATAGACAAAAACTTCCTTGCCTATTAAGCCGTCTAAGGTAACGTTCATAGCGTTTTGGTACTCTACACCTGCATTTCGTAAGCTGAAGAGCATCCTAACAAATTCAAAATGCCCGCTAGGAGTTAAAAAAAGTTTTATGCGAGTCTTCCAGGTGGAGTAAAATTTGGTGGAGCCAGGAAACGCAATCGATTACTGTATAATATTGGGCGTTACCGACTTGGACGAAAATGTCGGTAATGTTGGGGAGGGGGTAAGCCATGGGTATTGTTTATTTATTTAAAGGTCGGAAGTCTAGTACTATGCACCACCTAGGTTTTCCATCTGGTCCGGATTTTTTTGGGACGACCCAGAGGCTGATGTTGTAAGGAGATTTTGATGGTCTAATTACTCCCTTTTTTAAAAGGTCTAGGAATTGTTTGTCTACTTCTTCTTTTAATGCATGCGGTAATTGGTATTGCTTGGTATTAACCGGTATATCGTCGGTGGTGGATATTTTGTGTTGTGTTATGTTAGTCGCTTGTAATTCGTCGCCTTTAAAATAAAATCGGTCTTCGTTTTTAGCTATTATTCTTTTGGCCTAGTCTAATTCTAGGTCGTTGAAATGGTCGATGTCGATTTTTGTAAGTAGCCTGTCAGCACGAGAGGTCGTTTCGATATTAAAAATCTCTACGTTCGGGTTTACTCCTAATTCTCTGAAGGTGTTTACGTACTCTTTATATAAGCTATAATTTCCGCTTATAGAATTTCCGTCGTATAAGTCGCTCAGTTCGTCAGAGTCGTAGTTTGTTCTTCCATTGAATTCGAATTCGATATTTGACCTTTCGGTTTTTAAAGAGTTCGAATCAGATTGGCTGGTTTCCTCATCATAGGAGTAAGTTGCCTTGTGATCATTTTTGAAATTTAATACCGTGGTCCTTCCATTGGCTGAAAATGTTCTTAATGCAAAGTTAATAATAGATTTTGCCTGGGTAAAATATCCCGACCCTAGGATTCCGTCCGAAGGAATGTTAAAATCGTCTGGTATTACGAGGAACGTCGTTTCAATCTCGTAAATCGTGATGTCAACTGTACCTAACGTCGATATTGTATCGTCTCCTATACCTCTGAGTAGTACCGTGTTTTCGTCGTTAATCTGTTTATTTTTGGATAATAACCCCTTTTTAATAAGATTTACCTCGGATCCGGAATCTACTAAAAATCTTCCTTCGTGTGATGTGGGAGGGTTGATAATATTCATAAAGGGTAGTTTTCTACTGAGTACGTCGGTGCTTATGTTAGCGATAAATCGCGCATGCGGTGCATAATTTATATTTTGTTCGAATAAAATCACGCTATCGGGGAGTACCAGTTGTAGTGTGTCAAAGTTCAGCCTGGCTTCGTTTCTAGATAGAAAGTCGACTCCTAAGATACCGGTATAAGAGATTTGAAAGGTATTCGGTACGACTAAGAAGTTGACTAGTCGATTACAAATCTTTATGTTGAGATCTATAATTGAGTCTACCGTTGGCGCCGGTGCGGTGCGGATACCTTTGACGGTAATAACACTGTCGATAGGTTTTATTTTGCTTATAGGCAGTGAACCTTGTTTTATAATGCTGATTTCTGATCCCGTATCTATTAAAATGTCAAAGATCGATTCTATATCGGGGTGTCGGAAGGCTAAAATTGGTGTTAGTTTTTCGCGTTGGTTTATAATTGTATTAACCCGTCTAGGTATTCCGCGATCTCGATTGAATGGGCCGAGCTCTGTTTACGGGTCTCCGCGTTCGCGCTCGTTGGGAGACCTTGTTCGTTTCCCGCCGCCCGTTTTTCGTTAAATTGGCGCTTACGGCAATCCTTTATTTCGTGACCAATATTTTTGCAATAAGCGCATGTTAACCTTCCTCAGCAAGTTGCGGACGTATGTCCTGTCTTTTTGCATAACTGGCAATCTATTTTATCACGGCCTTCGGGTCTGTGCTCCGTTTTTAATAACCGGCACGTGTCGGCCTTATGTCCAGGGCCTTTGCATAATTGGCAGTTTACTTGCTGTCATACGACTCTACAATATTTGGCCGAATGACCGTTTCGTCCACATAGTTGGCACTTCCTTGTAGGCCATTCGTTTGCAAAATGTCCGGTTTGATTACAGACATAACATGTTGGTTGATCGGGGTTTCCTTTCCACGGTAGATTTGGTTTATTTCTAAGTTCAAGCGATTGTTTGTTAGTTTCTGGCCTTTGTTTACACGTACTTGCTTCGTGCCCTTCAGATCGGCAGAGCTGGTATAAAAATACGTTTTCGCGAGGGAGTCTAGATGTTGCTTCGTCTAGTGCGCGTCGTAAGTCCCTGACGGCAGTCCTTTGAGCTTCTATCCTCAAAGCTTTTTTATACATGTCATTTATATTATCGTGAGTCGTTAATCGATACTCGATTTCAGGTAACAATCCTATTTTAAAACTGTCCGATAAGCTCTTTTCGAGTTCTGTTTTAAATGCTGGTGATATGATTCCGTTAGCCGCGGCTTCGGCTTCTAAAATTCGTTTGCCTAGTATTTTAATACGGTTGGTGAAAGTAGTGACGGTTTCGTTTTCCTTCTGATACTCATTACTTACTTCGCCTCGTAACCTATTGACTGACTTAGCGGAAGAATAAAATAGTCTTAAGGTTTTTAATAAATCCTTCACCGCAGCAAATTTTACCTTAGATAAGGTAATCCGTGGTTCTCCGGATATATTGCCCTTGATGAAAATAATTAAGGTCGGTTCGCCAGCGGGTCCTACTACTTCTGCGGCTTCCTCGCATGCTTCTGCGAAGCGGTTAAATGGTATGTTTTGTCCGTTATATTCGGGTATTAATTAAGCTGCATCCTTGGGTGCTAATGCGTAGATGTTTTTATTCTTGGGTACGCAGGATAAAGTTCCTTCCATTTTACTAAAGAGTTGTTAATCCGGTGTTCTTAAGCGATCAATGCTTGGTGAAACTGAGTTTAGTAAATTTATAGATTCAAGTTTCGGAGCTAACGGATGGGTGGTTTCGTTACTCGAGCTTTCTAGGATTATTAAATTGTCCGGTTGTTCCGATCCCGAGGTTATGTATCGATTTGGATATTCATTTTTTTGGCCCGGAGTACGTAGTTGTTGGACGCGTGTTTCAAAGGGTGTTTCGGAGTTTTCCTCTGAATTTAAATCTTTCTTTGACTGGAGATGAGTTATTCTTTTATTAGGCATAGGTTCATTACCTTAGATATTTAGGCTTCGCATGCGAAGCGTAATATCATCAACTTAGGCTTCGAGATTAGTTATACCAGAGATGAAAAGGGAGATCGCTAAAGGCATTGTAAAAAAGTGTGGCAAGTCTTTCGCGCAAGAAAGTGCTGCCTCTTGCGGACGAGCGGTCGAACTATACACGAGTAGAGTGCAAGTGTACTTACCGAATTTATACACACAAGTTCGGTGCAAACGTTTCTAATAAATGATTTAAGATTGATGGAACCGAGTGTTTAAAATTTACCGACTGAAATAATTTAATGTAAAAAATTAGAATATATAGCATTATATATTTTATTACTTTATTATATTACGTTTCAAATTTATTAACTACGAAATGTTTATAACAATATATTTGGTGTTTTAAAATTAAAACATTTATTCATATTGATTCCATATATTTTTCCTTACTCAATTTCTAACAGATCTTTCTAAAAAATATATAGCTCTTATTTTATTTAAATATTGTATAATAATAAAGAATATATAAATAAAATTAAAAATTTTAATATATATATATATATATATATATATATATATATATATATATATACATATATAGATAGATCAATCAACAAAATCTTATAAAGTACAAAATGAAGAAAATTTTACGATTAAGAACAGTTCCACAGATAATATTTCTAATACATGAAAATTCATAATTTTATAACAATTAAATTAAATCTTTTTATTTACAATTTGATATAGTTAGAAAAATTAAAACTTTCATAATTAAAAAATTGGATGTAATAAAATTTAACATGGCATTATATTTTTTTTTATTTTTTATATTACATTTAAAATTTATTAGCTAATATATGTTTATAATAATATATTCGGTATTTTATAATTAAAATATTTATTCTTATTAACATTTCTTGTTATCGGATATAATTAATACATAAGAATTGAAAGCAGTGAGGTCTGACTTATTATCTGTAGTATTTTCATTTTTTAACCCCTGAAGAAAAACGAGGAGTCTTATAAGTTTCACCACTGTGTATGTTTGCGTGCGTGAGTTTAGGTGTGTGCATATGTGTGCGCGCGCGTGTGTGTATGAGTATGGTTTTTTTTTAATTAAAAAGTAGTTTAATCGGGATGGTCCTTATCTGTATTCGATGAACATCCGTCCAGCTGCTGAAAAGTTATGAGTTTTTTTCCGAATTGGCATCCGACTTTTTCCGAGGTATAGTCACTAAATCATTTCGAAAATAGATAAGAGAAAGAAAAATTAGAATGCGAAAGCAAACGCGGAAGTAAGCTGAAGAAATAGACCAAGGTTGCAAGACCAAATATAATTTTGTAAAATATAAAATATAAAATGAAAAATATAAATTATAAAATGCGTTAGTAACAATTTTAACTTATGTGAAATTCCAGGAGAATTTTCGTTAATAAAAATAATTCATACAAACTTGTAACATTTAATTATAAAAATTAATTTATTAGCGGAAAATTTATTTGCGAAATGCGTTCAATGAAAGATTTTTAAATATCTAATGTGTTGACAAAAAATTAAAAGGCATCGCGAGAAGATGCGAATATTTTGTTTTGGTGCACTCGAGTTGCGAGTTCTTGGAACGGCGATCGCGATGCTTATTTAATTATCTCGATTTGTTTAAAAATTCACACGATTCTGCTTCATATTGTATAATCTATATATTTAAAAATAAATAACACTTAGCAGAGTGTTCAATCCATCGATGCCGTCTTTCTGTGTCAAAAAGAAAACGAAAAAGCTTAAATCCATTACATTTTCCATTTTTACAATGGAAATATAGGCATCGGTCGTAGATCGTCTCTAATTTCTTCATTTTTGTGAATAAACGTCCAAAATGAAAAAACAGTATATGTTCAAGATCGTAAATATAAAAACTTTTATAATTCATAAAAAAATCGCAATTCGCAATGAATTTTGGTCACTAAAAAATCGCGCACTATGCAAACATTCGTCAGCTTGTAGCGAAGAAAATAAATACAAGATCTTTGAACAGTTATAAAAACAAAAAACACGCGCACAATTTGCGGCACGCCGATTATAACCGCGCTTCATTTCCACGTATTAGTGTAAATAAACGCTGGCCCTTTTAATAGCTGTGCAAGTAATAACGTATATATATATACTAGCACAGTAGCAAAAAATTTTAACAATGTAGCCTTTTAAATAAAAATTTTAATTTAAAAAATATTTAAGATCTTTTTTATATTTAAAAAATTCATGAAAATATTATATATTTAAAAGCTCACTGAAGGTTACACCTTTTATATGAGTTTTTGCTTTAATTGACAAATGGTGAATTTAGCTCGATTGGTTAAAGCATAAGTAACGAAAGTATTTTACCTTCATTACACGCAAGGAACAGCATTCAAATCCTGCAGCATGAGAAATTTTATTTTATTTTTTAACTATTTTTTCTGATGAAAAACATGAAATATATATAAATAAAATTATTAAATAAATTAATAACGAATATTCTATGATTATTATATTGTATAAATTCGAAGGGTTGCTGTATAATGAAACAAGAAATCGTGTAAAGAATCGAAGTTGATAAAACAAAATGATAATATTATTTTTGTGAACGAAAAGTAAAGTCCGCTGACGAAAAAGTGATTACGATATAAGTAATTAAATCGATAAATAAAATATTGAAGAAACTAATAATATTGAAGAAGTTACAGTCGACGATGTTTTACGTTGAAAAATAGTAGTTTTCAAGTTCGATGCATCTTTGAAAAAATATCTGTAGTAAAAAAAGATAAATTGAAGAGTAATAAAAAAAAGTGCATTTAGAAAAGAATCTGATTCTAGAGAGCTAGCTACGGCAAACTTAAGTAAAAAGAAGACTATAAATAAAAATTTTTATGCTCTATTTTTTCATTTTGAAATTTAGATAAAGATGCAGTATTATTATGATGTAAATTAAATGAAATATAAATATTTTTAAAACATACACTTTTATTAGTTTTGGAATCAAACTTTACACATTGTAACATCTATATATATATATATATATTAAAATTTTTAATTTTATTTATATATTCTTTATTAGTATACAATATTTAAATAAAATAAGAGCTATATATTTTTTAGAAAGATCTGTATAGAAATTAAGTAAGGTAAAATATATGGAATCAATATGAATAAATGTTTTAATTTTAAAACACCAAATATATTGTTGTAAACTTTTATTAGTTAATAAATTTTAAATGTAATATAATAAAGTAATAAAATATATAATGCTATATATTCTAATTTTTTACATTAAATTATTTCAGTCGTTAAATTTTAAACACTCGGTTCCATCAATCTTAAATCATTTATTAGAAACGTTTGCACCGAACTTGTGTAAGTAAGGTAAAAGTACCAATACTGGAATGAATTTTAAAAGAAATTATTAATTTCATCAAATAAAAATAATTTATTGAAATTTCGGAAAATTTTAAATTGAATTTAAAAAATAAAACTATTTTATTAAAATTTATGATTTTTTAACTTTAATACTTAATGTATTTTAAGTTACAAGAACATAAAAATTAAGAAGATCATTGTGCCATATTGTGGAATGATATTTTCATAGTGTGTACCCTCATTCCACATTTGGCGTACCAATAGTGGAATGGTCCTGATAATGAAATAAGGAACTTTAAATGAGAATAATATTATTATAACTTTTCAAAAAATTATATTTAAACACATATTTTATAATAATATAAGTTTATTACAATATATTTTAAATTATTGTTATAAATTATGTATAAAGATAATAACATTATTCAATTTCAGTTTTGATCTTTTTTTGAATTTCTTTTATCTTTTCCTGTAATTTCTTCTTTTCTTCTGCTATCTTTTTCTTTTCTTCTACTAATTTTCTTTTTTTTTGCTGCCTTTTCTTCTTTTAAAGCTTGTTCTTCCTCTTTTTCCATCTGATGTTTTCACCAAACACCATCAGTACCTGCCACTGGCAATTTAATTGCAGTCCCCTTTGCCTTTAATTTTTGCTTTTTTTTCTTAGGTAGATATTTAATTGGTAGAGTAAAACATTCAGAAAAGATTTTACTCTTATTATTATTTTCTGTAAAAGATCATATTTATTAAAAATCATATTAATTAAATTTACAAATAATAATTTATCCTTTACCTTCATGAGCAACAGATAAGTTATTTCCTTTACCAAGATTGTCATTGTCAATTTCTTGTCTTTTATTTGATACACAATTATCATTACATATATTAATTAAATTATTATTTGCTTTTAAGGTAACAGTAGAATTTAATTCATAAGTATCAGTTTTAACTTCTGAAGGAATATTTTCTTTATTTCCATCTGCAAGTACGTAATCTATATTACAATCTTCAGAGTTACATGTGACTACTTCTGAAAACATAATTTACATTCAGATATTTTATTTAAATTATAAATTTAAAATTTCAAACAGTATTTAGATAAACCTATTATATTACTTGTATTCGATAAAAGATTTGTAAGATCAATGTTACTTGTATTCGATGAAAGATTTCTAAGATCAATGTTACTTAAATCACTGATGTCAATTATTTGAGCATCGCTAAGTATATTATTGCTAAAGAGATATTTAATATATCATCTTCAAAGATTATTTGTTTGTTACTTTTACATGGATTGTCACTTATTTCTATTTTATCTACTAAATATTCAACACTCTTAATTCTAGGCTTAACAATATTTTCATCTAAATATAATAAGTTAATATTATTTGTGAATATCACTTGTATTTAAATATTATTTTAAAATGATAATGTAAAGAATTATAAAGATTAATACATAAAATTGTAAATATTAATGAAAAAAATGTAAATATTTGTAGCAGAGTATAGTAAAAATTTATATATACATATAATTAATATTTAAATATACCACTAGCATTCTTAATGTCAAGCCAAAATTTAAATAATCCTTCCTGCTCAATTTTATTCGACCATATACCTCCACTCGACTCTGCTGCTTTGAACTCTTGTAGTAATTGAACTGGCAATCTATCTTCAAAGTTTTTCAGAAAAGATTTATTTTCTTCATTCTTATAATCTAAAATTTGATTATCTATAGGTTTATTATTTTCATTATTATTTTTTTTCTTTTTTTTATTTAAAATATCATATTGCACATCAGCATTAAATGGCATTAGTCCAGAAGCTCTGAATCCACTTTGTATTATTCTTTTCTCCTCTGTCATAGAATCCGAAGCCATTTTTAATGCTAAAGCAAATGGCTCTTTTTTTAATTTTGATGTATTTTTTGTTTTCCATTTAGGGACGGTTTTCTTCCAAACATCCTTGAAAGGATGGAAAAATGCAATATCGAGGGGTTGCAATATGTGTGTAGCATTTGGATATAATAAAATCAATTCAATTTGTTTATCTCTACAGAAAGAGACTAAAGGAACGGTGACATGAGAAGAATGACCATCTAAATAAACTATTACTGGAAATTCAATCTTCTCTTGCAGCAGCCATTGATAAAATACATTGTTAAAATACTCATAAAAAGTTTCTATGGTCATCCACCCACTTTCAGACTTCCAATGCCCCAGCCTTTTGGGCAGTTTTGAATAATTATTTTTGGTAGTTTTTCCTTATATGGATATAAAATCATTGGTGGAGCTCTTATACCTTCTGCATTATACATAAATAGTGTAGTAATGCTTTCTTTTTCAAATGCATCGACTACTTGGTATACTGCCCTTGCACCTTTTGAAGTTAATACTTTTTCACTTTTGGGACACAGTTGTATACTTGTCTCGTCACAATTAAATACCCGACAGGGATGAATGTCTATTAAATTTTTATTTAATAAATATGCTGTAACTTCACTAAACCATTCTTTTAAATCTTCTTGCGTGACAGAAGCTCGCACTGCACTTAAATGCTGAGGTACTCGACAAGCTATATTGGGGTGACGCTTAAGAAATCCCTCATACCAGTGTCGGCCTGGTCTATTGTCTTTCAATAAAGTTTGATTCTTTAAAGAATTTAGAAAATGTAGTACACTATCTAATAAATTTAACTTTGTTATTGGGAATCCTCTATCTGCCCTGTAGGTAATCCAGTTAGCTATTTCCTCTTCTTCCTTTACAGAAAGTACTGTTGCTGGACCTTTTTTACAATTTCTTTCAGGATTACAACACTTTCTAAAAAGTGTTGTTTGAGGCACTTTATAAACATAAGCAGCTTTTGCATAGCTGTATCCTTTATGCATTACTGCATGTGTTGCTTTTAGAAGTGCTTCTTCAGAATATAACTTTTCAACTTCTTTTTTCTTAGAGTTTGTAACTTTTTTTTTAAATATATTTTTAATTTTTTCACGTTTTTTTTCTGCTTTTTTAAGCTTTTTTGTCATTTTTATAGCTGAAAAGTTTTAGTTATATTTTAAAGTTTAAAAATTTTAGGTTAGTTTTCTAAATTAATAAATTGTCAATTATAATTTACTTACTTTTAACGTTCTAACAATTAAATATGATTTTTATTTATTTTTCAAACTTTTTACTAAAAATTTTTTAAAAGACACTGATAAGTATTTTCATTTAAAAAAAAACAAATGTGCAAAAGCGTTGTATCCGTATGTTTCACTTCGTCTACAAGCGCATAAGAATGAGCTGAGCCGAAAAGTGGAATGCCGAAATCTCATATTCCACTATATGGACGTCTAAAATGTAGAAGCCCGTAAAGAGAAATATGTAATTTAAAATATGAAACAGTCATAAAAAGCAAAAATTATAGATGAAATACATATTAGAAGTTATAATTACTAAAAAAATATAAATAAAAATTAATTTAAGTAATTATGTTTATCAATATATATTGAGTTTTAAAAGAAGTAATAGTCTGACGAAATTGTAGCAGAAATGTAAAATTCATGAGTTTAGAGGAGATTTTATTTGCATGAATTTTTTAAAATACAAAACATTTATCAATAACGATTAATTATATGTAAATATTTAATTCATTTCCTAAAGATTATTATAAATATTTGTTTAATTAAATTATATATTATTTGAATTTATATAATTAATCTTCATAACAATATTCCACTTATAGGACGCGTTCCTCTATTGGTACTTTTACCTTATATAAATTCGGTAAGTACACTTGCACTCTACTCGTGTATAGTTCGACCGCTTGTCCGCAAGAGGCAGCACTTTCTTGCGCGAAAGACTTGCCACACTTTTTACAATGCCTTTAGCGATCTCCCTCTTCATCTCTGATTGAAGCCCGTTCGCTCACTCTATGTATATTATCTCTATGGGGTCGAGAGGTTAGTTGTAGCAGAGATAAATAGGTAGATTGCCAGAGACACTGACTCGCTTACGGCCCACAAAACTGCAACTTTGACAAAAAAAAAATTTTTTTTAAAAGGACATAATTAGCTCAGCCTAAAAACATAAAATTAAACCGCTCACCTTTTTTTTGCCAATAAAAAATGTTAAACCTGTTGTACGATTGAGTTAAGATTTCTCATTCAATATTAAACATAAAATATTAAATAAAATACTAATAAACTGCTCACAACTAGATATAAACTGCTCAGGTATTAAAAATGAAAAGGAATGGTAAATTAATTGTTAAATAAAAAAACTATTCAAAACTGCAGATAACTGCCTTTTATGACCGTGTGCGCATGCGCACAGGTAAAAAGGGCGGAAAAATTGCAGAATTTGAATTAAATACTGACACCTATCGATAAATAATTATCCAAAACTTCAAAATGTAGCAGAGAACATATGCATTAGAAAAAACACGATCGCTTAAGACTAACAAAACTAATTATTGTTAAAGAATAATGAATATTAAAAATTAACAATGGATATATACAATTGCAACGTTAACAGATTGTTGATTGATGTCATTTTATTCATAAAAATCATTCCTATCAATGGCTATCAAACTGATTTAAACTGCTCAGGCAAAAGAATTAAGTGAGCTAATTTTAATTGACGACAATTATTAAATATCCATTAGCGGCTTAGGAAATTACAATCGAAGGTAAAAACGAATTCATCACGTGGTCTCGTGGCGTCACAGCCCGCAAAAGTATGAAATCGAGACGTATTTTTCGATTGTAAGACTTTAAAAACTACCTGTTATTAATTATCGACATAATCGAGGGTCACAATTTATTCGTTCATTAATTTACTCCGATTATTTTCAATAATAACGAACTGTATAACAGGCGAGCGTTATTTCAATATTTCTAACGTCGATAGAATGTTAAATAAGATCAATTCATACATAAAAACCATTCCTATCGATGGCTATCGAACTGATTTAAACTGCTTAGGCAAAAGAATCAAGTGAGCTAATTTTAATTGACAACAATTATTAAATATCCATTAGCGGCTTAGATCATCGGAGATAAGAACGACTTCATCACGTGGTCTCGTGACGTCACAGCCCGCGAAAATATGAATACTGTACGTACTTTCGACGTAAACGGATTAAAAAACTACTCTTAATTGTTTATAAATTGAGAGAAAGACTTTAATTAAAATATTTATTAATTGAGAAAAATTATCTCCAACAAAAAATTAGCAAATTGTAAGCAGACCACGTTTCAATATTTGAAACTTCCATAAATTGTAAATTAAAGACTTTATGCATCCCTACTGGTAACGGACATTGTTATCCAAATAGCTCATGCAAAAAAAAACGACTGAGCTAATTGTAATTAATGATCATAAATAAGGGGTTATACGCAGTTGCGAGGCCCAAAAAACACGTTTTTTTATGAATTTTTTATAGAATCAGTTTTTATTTATCAATTACAAGTGATGGTAATTCAAATAGTGTATACTTTTAAGAATACAATAGCGCGTCGATCATGTACAAATATTGATGTACACCGCTCCTGTAGATGATGTCCCGAACGACCTCCAAAAAAAGGCGCTTGGCGGTGATCTCCATTTCGGCGGTTTGGATTATCTGAAATCAAAAAATATGGTGGATTCTTTTAGAGGATAGATTAATACAGGTATTGAACAAAGGAATAATGAAAATTTTGATTTTTGGCAAAATGGCGTCACTTAGAAAAAAATTTTTCGTTTTTGACTGAAATTTTCGCTCCAAATTGTTAAAAAAAAATAGTAATAGTTTTAAATCTTATTCCTTCGTTCAATACCTGAGGAATATATCTAAGAAGATTGTGTAAAGATTTGAGACTGATCGGTTGAGCCATTTCTGAGAAATCGAGATCACCGACTTTGAAAATACCGTTTTGAGAAAAACGCGTTTAAAGTTTCAGAAGCAGTTTACACATAGTTGAAATTTTTTTTCTTTAACTTACATGGTATTATCTATTCCAGGGCCATAAGAGGGACCTTCTGCAGTATCGTTAGCTTCTAATAAGTCCAGCTGGTGTTGTCGTCGAGCCATTCTTCCTTCTCGCGTGCTCCCATGCGCTCGTGCGTCGGAGATCATCACACGCTCTGCGTTCTCTTTGTCGACATAAGCATGAGCTGCGGTGCCTAACGAAACTCCTAATGCACTCATAAGGTACAATAATGATTTTGTGCCTGCATTAAACATACCAGCTGCAATGTAAGCCGCTATTTCAACAACTTTACCGCCACATGGAACAATTTTTGGAGTTATTTTCCATATTAACTGATTATAACTCTAATTATTGTTTTGTGTAAATCCACTAACACACTTTTCCAATAATTTTACGTTGCTAACGTCTTCATAAATTGGATATATAGCTTCAGCAACATCAGCTGGTAAAGTTGGATAATCATGGGTGTTAGAAGATAATGTATCTGTTGCTAGCGTTTGCTACCAACTACACCATGAACCTTCTCTACCTGGGCACATTCCGTGTTGAGGCTTCTCATCAGTCGAACAATAGTGATAATATGTTCCCCAAATTGCATTATACATATTATTCACAGAATCACAATTTCTCCTTATTGCCAAACCATAGTAAACTGTCAGCTTATCTATTAGCTTAGCCGTGAGTTTACCTTTCCCTGAAAGTACTTTTTTGCAATTTCTTTTCCGCCTTTTTCAACTGTTTCTGTATTTTTTTTTACTAGCTCGCGGAGTCGTGAACCCATTCTCTTCTGAACATGCCCGATCCATTCTTTTTTGACAACTTCAACTTCACCGTAAAGAGCAGCTTTCAGAATCCCAGAATATGTTTTTGAATCGCCATCACCTATATAGTTTCTATAACGAACTTTGAATTTTTCTATTGAACGCTTAAACATTTCAATAACCGCATCGACTTCCATTTTACCTCAAGAGCCCTGGTGATTTGCAGAACAAGCATCTTTGTGTTCATTATACCCATTATTATACTCTTCAGTATCTTTTTTAGGTTTCCAAACCTCACACTGTTTACAGTATGAACTTTTTACAATTATATCAATGATTTTTCCAGTGTAATATCCAATCAATGATGTCACTCCATACAAAGAATTGAACCCTTGCTTCTTCCAGGTTCCGTCACCCGAAACTGTTAATTCTTCATTATTTTCATTACCTTGGTTTTCAGCAGTCGCTTCTTTTTCCTCGGTACAGGCTTTTTTAAACAGTTTTTCAGCTGCTACTTTCACACAAGAGTGAATGTTGTCAACAATCAAGTCATAAGTGTTTTGCGTTGAAAAAGCAGGCATGTCCATCAAGCCACAAAATTTAGCTGCGCCTTTTAATCCTAGTCCCAGAATTCTCATCACAAATATAAATCGTCTGTTTATTTCGTAAGAATGCTTCACAAAAGGACTGGAGTTTATAACACGATTTTTACACTTATCACACACTACAACGATTTTAAAACCAAGTCCGCGAGGAGAAGCAGTTTCAAATTTTATTTTTCCGTCACAAGAGTTACATTTCACATAATCACTTATCGCAGCAAATACAGTGATGAAATTTAAAATTCTATATTCAATCGAAGGATCACGTGAAACTAAAATCTCTTCCTGCATTTTGAATTTTTTAGCAGATGCACTAAAACTACTCTTATCCGTGTAAGCAGTCTTTGGATTAAAAGTCTATGTTCTCTTTTTAACCTTAGAAATTTGTATTTCTTCGGTACTTCTACGTAATCTTGAACATTTACGAGGCATTTTTATAACTTTTAAATAAAATCTACTCCAATATAAAACAAAAAATCACGAAAAACAAGTTTGAACTGAACGCACGACTTTACCACGTGGCAGAACTCTTTAGACTGACAAAATACTTTTATTTTAGGTTATAATAGCCAAATGTGACCTTGAAGTAGTTAGTGAACTTATTATACTCGCCTTCTACGAAAAAACACAATAGAAAAAAGAACCTCAGGTAGCGCGTGCAGTGAGTGCAGCTGCTACTCCGGTTCTTATGTGTACTCTACCTGTTTTCTAACACTCTGACGTGGCCTTACAAATTCAGGTATATCTCCGAAAATATTTATCGGATTGGCTTAAAATTTTCAGAGAATATACTTAAATATATGGACATTCCGAAAATGCAAAAAAAAAGTTGATTTTTTTAAAAAAACCATCGGTTTCATACTTTCATTTGAAAGCTGCTCATTGCAAATAACACATAGCGGCAAATTATTTTGACTGCCGCCGGCAATAAACCCTAAGCGTAAATATTCGTCACAGTAGTTGCAAGTCCAAGTAGCTTTACGCTTGTTATTTTGGCGCTGTATATCTGCTTTAGGTGCTTCAGGCACAGTTTCTTCACGATCATGATGTTCAGCTTTGTTCGTGCTTGATTGATCATCATCATTTAAATCTGTGGTTTTCTTGATTAACCATTTATCCATTTTAAAAAAGGTTGAAAGCTTTAATAAAAAGAATTTGTTTATTAATTATTTATAAGAAAAAGTATTTTTATTACTTATTAATATGAAATTGCTGTTAATAATAGGTAATATTAACTATTGTCAAATAAAATAGGTTACAAAAATTCTAACATAACCTTGTTTTGATACACGTGAGTTTACGGCGCATATACCGGAGAAGGCACTGAATGACGAATCGAAATCAGCCAATCAGAGTATCCGAATTTAAACGGTCCGGTAGGAAACAGTGGTAAAGGGTTGCCACCTGCAGTACTTGAAAAAGTTCCGAAAAATATTAAATTTAGAGCAAAATGTTAGAGATTTTTTGTGTTTTTACAATTTTTGCCACGACCCAGCTGAATTTTTCTGCGACCCGGTGCCGGGTCGCGACCCAAACTTTGGGAAACACTGGTATAACTCATAATATAAATATATTTTTATTTTAAATAAATAATTATAAATATTTAGATAAACACAGACATTATTATAATTTAGTTTAAGAGCTAACACATTATAACTGTAACTTGAGTTAAATTGTCAATAAATTAAGTTGTTATTGAGCTAATTTTATATTATTGTAGTGAATTAAGATGAGTATAAATAAGTATATCATTTTATAGAATTTTGTTTTTTATTTTTTATTTGAATTTTCATTTTATATTTATTTTTTGTAGAATTTGTCAATTTTTAAGGATAATTGAATATCATATTTCTTATAAAATAACTTAATTACATTAAAATAAATTTAAAAAATAGTAAGTTTTAATCTATATATGTATATAACATATATATATATATTGTGAAAGATGGCTTATAGAGGTTAGGCCACTATATGCGGTAAGACAGAGTTTGCGGCGTAACTAACTGCGGCGCTATCGATCAAGGAATCGATAGCGCTACGCGAGAAAAGCGCGAGAAGTCGCGGCGCCATCGATCAAACATCGATGGCGCTACGCGGGAAAACCGATAGGCGAGAGGGGAAGAAGGAGCCCTCTCCTCAAGCCTTCTTCTCGTTTAAGCTGCTCAGCTAGCCACACGTGATTTTCCCGTTATTAGTTGCTTTTACCGAACGCGATTTTTCAGAGGGGTTTTTCCACCGAGTCTCGTCGCAGATATAAAGAGGATGAGTACAGCTGTAGAAAAAGTAAGTGGCCTACTTAGTCTAATAGCGTAGGGCGCGATTATTCGTATTTAGTTACCCTGATGCGTGTGCGATCGCGTCAGGTATATACATATAGCTATAAGAGAGCGTACGCGCGAGACCGCGTGGCTCTAATACGTATAGGTTGTGCGAGTGCGAGTGAGAGGACCGAGCTCTCTCTCTCGCATGATCATAAAACAGTTGTCCGAGCGAGAGAAAGCCACTCTCGTCCGTACAAGCATTGAGCACGCAGTTGACCGAGAGGATCGAGCTCCCTCACTTAACCATGGACTGTGCAGACAAGTGAGAAGACTACTCTCACTCGTACAGTCACAGACTACGTCGGTATAGAGGGGGAATTGCTCTCTCTATACCCGACGACCATAGACTACATGTGTGTGTGTGGTTGCGCCGAGTTAAGCGGGTGCGCATGCGCAGTGCGCACCTCGTGCATTAGTATTGCGCGTGAGGCAATACTAATTGCTCTTCGCTCACCAGGCACCTTTCTATGATACTTATTGTATTTTTGTATATAATTTTGATTCTTTTATATTAAACTCGCTTAGAGCATTGAGAAAGCGTGTTCTTTTATTTAGCAGTTCCCTATAGCTTCCCTATCCCGAATACCACCGCCTCCGCAGGTGTGCCAATCTAGCATTGGCACACAAACTGAGCAGCCAAGCCCGGGGGGAGCAACACCGGTAGCGGGGCCTTAGGCGAGGCTCCTCACACACGAGAGTAAAAGCAGGACCAGAGGAAGGTCCTGCATTGCTAACGGGCCGTAACCAATTAGACCTGTTACAATATATATATATATACATTCTGTCAAAAAAGTTCCGGGAATTGTCGATTTAAATCTAGCGGGGCAATTTAGGCAGGTAAAAATTTTTTTTCTAGTTTGGTACAATTGTCCTTAATGACTATGCCAAGTTTGAGCGGAATCTGTCAACGAGTGTGTTTACAGTAGCTGGTTAAGTCAGTCGATGTCAATAGTGCGTGCCGATTTTTTACAATGGGTGATTACGTTGAACAAAGAATTTGTCAAAAATTTTGTGTTGCGAATGAAATTTCGTGTGCCGGTGCATTGAAAATGTTGCAAAAGGCTTTTGGTGATGAAGCACTTTTGAAAACCCGTGCGTATGAGTGGTACAAAGCCTTCAAGGAGGGTCGTGAAGTCGTCGAAGACTTGCCTTGTTCCGGACGCCCATCGTCGGCTCCGACCGCAGATAACGTCGATAAAATTAAGGAAATGGTGCTTGAAAACCGTCATACCAACTTGAGAGAGATAGCACATGAACTTGAGATATCCCACAAGTCCACACGTACGATTTTAATTGATATTTTGGGCATAAGAAAGGTGGCCGCAAGACTCGTTTCAAAAGAGCTTAATTTTCTTCAAAAACGCTATCGCGAACAGGTCGCTTCGGACATGCTGGATCGCGCCAATTCCGATCCCGCATTCATGGAATGCATCATAACTGGTGACGAAACGTGGGTGTACGAGTACGATATGCAAACAAGCCAGCAAGCATCGGAATGGGTGGGAAAAAACGAGCCGAAACCGAAAAAACCACGTCAAAGCCGCTCAAAAGTGAAGGTGATGCTCATTGTTTTCTTTGATATCCGTGGCGTGGTGCACTACGAATTTATTCCAGAGGGTCAGACGGTAAACAAAGAGTATTACTTAGGCGTTATGAAACGTTTGCGTGAGTGTATCCGTAAGAAGCAGCCAAATTTGTGGGCGAACAACTGGTGGATTTTGCACGGCGATAGCGCGCCGCCTCACCGAGCTACGATTGTGACCGCCTTTTTGCCAAAAACTCAACGAACACGCTTGAACAACCACCGTATTCGCTGGATTTGGCTCCCTGTGACTTCTTCCTCTTCCCAAAACTTAAATTGCCGCTCCGTGGCATCCGTTTTCAGTCGATTGAAGCCATTAAACAAAATTCGGCGCGCGAGCTGAAGGCCATCCCGGAAAGTGCCTATGAGAAATGTTTCGATGATTGGAAGTGCCGTTGGCATAGATGTATCGGAGCAAATAGAGCCTATTTTGAAGGCGACCAAATAAATTTTGATTACTAAACGTAAAAATGTTGTTTTAATTTAAAATTCCCGGTACTTTTTTGACAGACAGTATAAGGCTACTTGCAAGATTTTTAATAACATTGAAATCATTGGACTCAAATATAAAAGAATTAGCAACGGTTTTTAATGTTGAACATTGCTCTTTAGTGATTTAAGCTATACGCAAGGTAGCTGAATATGATGAAGAAATGCGACAATTCAAAAGTATTTACAATGCTGAAACATTACCCATTTTAATAAGGTATTGTTTTAAAATTCTAAAAAATCAATATACAAAATTACACGAAGAAACAAATTTTTGAAATGTAATTGACTTTGATAATGTCTTTGAAGATGAGATTCAAACTTCTATTTCGCGTAAAGCATTTTTATCGCGGAAAGAAGCCTCAAGACAAAGAAAAACAGAACACTTGCTATCAGCAGCTGATATTGATATATTTATCCAATATTTAAGAAAGAAAAGGAATGTAAGCTTTAAACAGAATGAAATTACTTTCGAACATTGGTTAAATTTATTTGAGACTACTGCTCTACTGATACAAGTTTTTAATCGTCGTCGTGCAGGAGAAATAGAATTAGCTTTTTTAGATGATTTTAAACACGCAACAGTAGCCGACACTCCAAATGATCTTTTTAAACTTCTTTCAACAACAGAACAAAAGCAACGATTAAAATATAAACGTTTGTCAATTCAAGGTAAACGTTTAGATGGCAAAGGCTACTTGTATATAAGTGAAGAAAATAACACGGCATTAAAAGTCGCTGTAGAAAAGCGTGAGGAAATGGGTGTTCTACAAAAAAATCCCTACCTTTTTGCTCTACCAAATGGTCGGTCTAAAGAAATGAGACCTATATCATTGTATCAATTAATGTGCAAGCTCTCACAAGAATGCAATAATTATTATTCAAAAATTGATACTAGTTCCATGAGAGGCACTAAGCTGCGAAAGCAACTAGCTACTGTTAATGGAGTTATCAATGAAGATAATGTAAAGTTAGTAGCAAGACATCTTGGTCACTCTGAGAGAGTGCACAGAGTTATCTATAGGCAAGACTTAGATAAAGAAGATGTGGAAATTACAACTTTTCTTGAAAAAGCTAGCGCCAAAAACGGATTATCAAACTCAAAAAAGAGAAAGCAGAATTTTGATGAAGAGTCAAGTGATGTGAATACATTAACTACTGACATAAATTCATCAAAAAGTAACACAAATACGTCAACATAACTGAACTCTAGTGAGTTTATGCTATCCGAGAAAAAACGTTAACTATTTTTAATATATTATTATCTTGTATTTTTATATTATAATTTTCTATTGTTCTCACTCATATTTTTATTATTTTATTTTATCTATTATTTTATTTCAGCTAAGAATAAAAAAGTTAAATGGTCTTCACAAGAAAAGAAGGCGTTCGAAAATGCTTTCCGTAATTGTCTTAATGAAAACAGATATGCAAACGCACGTGAAATACGTGAAGCAATTATAAAGTATTGTATTTTAAAAACAAGAAGTCATACTGCGATCAGAACAAGATTTCAAAATCTAAATTCTAGAAAAAACCTAAAGAAATTACATATTGAAATTTAAAAAGATGTGTATAATTAAAATTTAGATTTTTAATATTTTTTTAAAGTCTAATTCAAATTTCTTTTTAATTTAAATGTTTGATTATAATGATGTTCTAAAATTAAACATCAAATAAGAAAATAATAGCTTTAGGAAAACAATATGTGATTTTTATAGATCATACACTTAGTACTTGTATAAGTTAACATATTGTAATGAAAGAATCTTTCTAATTAAACAATAAAAATAAATTTGGACATTCTTTCAATAAAAAAATTTGAATCCTCTACATTTAATTTCTAAGTGTAAGATATTATACAGCATATTCCACTTCCCTGTTAAAATACTTATACTAACGAACAGCCTTTGCATAAGCATTTAAAAGTTGATTACCTAATTAATTAATACTTAACTGATGATTAAATTTTTAATTACAACCAATAAGTTTTACAATAAAAAAGTATGCGTTTTTGTAAATATCAGAAAGAGTTTTCATAAAAAATAACAAGCATCATAAAATTCCAATTGTAAGTACTGTAAAGAGATTTTTAAAGTCAAAGTTGTATCTAAGTCGATGAATGATGATTATACGCGCATTTCGATTTAATATATAGACAGAATTGAATTTAAAATACGTGATAGTTATATAGATTAAACTTTATGAGATATATATTACTTATTTAATACAATATATTTAATATAATAATTTAATACAAACAACTCTTTTAAAACTTTTTCGTCACTTCTATTTATTTATTTTTCTCTTTTTAAATCATGTAAATAAATTTACGTGGTTTTAACGACAATCAATTGAAAAAAAAAATTGAAAATTTTTTAAAAAATTATTAGTATGCATTATATAATATTATCAGTTAATTATATCACAAAGAGTCAATTCCATTTCACTTTATAATATTTTAAATTTAATTAGTCTAATTTTATGTTGTTTGTTGTTGTTGTTTGGTATCGGTTGGAAACAAGGGCGTCCACAGGATTTTATGCATGGGGGGGGGGGGGCAGAATGTTACTCACTAGAACTTTCAATTTGCCCGTAGTGTGAATAACTCGACTTTTATTGTGTATTCATAAATCTTTTAGTAATAAGCTTTCTCACCACGGCAAGGTAGATGTATAATAGAGAAAGGTTTTATTTATTTTAATTTTTTTTTTTTAATTGTTTTTTTATTTATATATTTATTTTTTATTTTGTATTCTTTTTATCTATTTCTTTTCAATTTTTTTTATTTTTTCTTTTGAAATCTTAGAAAGCGTTTTCGTCATCTATTAAATCTCATCAATTCGGATTCCGAATAAAAAATACATCAATGATTCCGAATTTCGGAATCATTAATGTATAACTTAATTTTCTCTTGCCCGGTTTCGGTCTCAATTTTTAATTGTTGTCAGGAATGTCAGGCGAAAATAGAAAAACCAATCTTCTTTCGTCTTGGACGAATTTATCTATAACTTTTTGGATGAAACTGTCTTTGTCTTCGTTGATTTTTTTCCGGTGTACACTAAGCATGCAAAGACCACTGGTTCGAGATTCTGACATTGTGGATCTAACCCATATTTTGACGTCTTAGTGTACTAAACGATCTTTCTATAGTCGCCGTGGTAACTGGCAAAGTTAGCGATTTAATAAGCAATGTTTTAATATTGGACAAGAACTCTGCTCTCTTCAATATTGCTTTAGAAGTAGACAGATCAGATGTTGATACGATGTCGTACCATATAAGACCCTCATGGAGTAAGGCTTCTGTTTCATGCGTTCGTTCAATGTCTTTTAACGACACTTTGAACTGCTCCTGGCTTAGTTTTTTAAGTTGAGATGGATAGAGGCTAAAGAGATTGAAAATCTTAGTATTTTCTTCGGAAAATCTTATGTTTAGTGAACTTGTAATTGAATTGATGTAGGGTAAAAATAATGATAATTTGTAGTACTCGAGTGGAATTTTTGTCGTATAATTTGCTCTGTGAGTTTCACGTGAAGCAATCCATGGTATATTCAGTTCAATGTCAAGTTGTGAGCAAAACTCCTCGCAATCTTGGAAAATAATTGTGAATTCTTCATTGCTTCGATCTTGATTTAAAACTGAAGTCAGATGTTTCACATGATTTTGAACCTCGAGCAAATTTATTTGTTTATTTTGTAAATTATATGAAATCGGTTCTAATACTGCTGAATATTTTGAAACTATGAATAAACTTAGTAAAAAAAAAGGTTTTGTTTCGCTGCTGTATAAATAATAAGCTTTTTGTTTGTCATTAGAAGTACTTTCAGAAATTTCTTGTAGTTTTTTTAAAATTTCTTCAATATTAGCTTTAACACGTTCCGTGCCACGTGTGCCACCGGTGGTATACGCAGTCATATTTATTCAATGCGCTGAAAACATATATTTTATTACAAATATAATTTTATAAACTATATTTCTACCTAAAAAATGAAGCATTATAGCAAGAAATGCAACGTTGTCTAGCTGTCCTCGCTTTACCCTCTTCCTCCTTAATTTCGTGTCGTTTTCTAGAGTGTGTCGCGGTTTCAGGAGACAAGTTATTGTTTTCATCCTCATAGTAACATAAATAATTAGCTAATCGTTTTCTAAATTCTACAATTGATATAGGTCTTTGTTGCTAAGTATTATATAATATCCAAGCATTTACAAGTGAAGTGTTTAAGAGAATCTCAAATGCTACTTTTTTATACCATTTGAAAGTTTTGCATAATGGACTATTGTATGCTGTCATTTGGTCAGAAACGTCAACGGAACTCTTGGCTTCATTGTAATCAATTACAAGTTTCGATTTAACGATATAATATCCTTTTTTTCTAACAATAGCCGTCTCTACAGAATGTTTGGTTGACAATAGTAGGACATCCCGTTTAACCTTCCATTTCATCAACGTTATTCCATTTTCATTTTCTTTTGCAAATATTTCTCCTCGCTGTAATTTTTTTTTTCACCACTTCTTTCGAAATTCTGCGACGATTCGAACGAATCGTTCTTACTACATGAGTGTTCCTCGCAATAAATTCTTGGGCTAAATCTATGCTAGAATACCAATTATCGATACAAAGAGTATGTCCCTTATCGAAAATATTTTGACAAAGCGACATAGCAACCGCTTTAGGCGTAGTTTTTTCATTGCCAGGTTTTTGACCGCAGTAAATTTCAAAATTGTACGTATATCCTGGTTTAAAACATAATTTGAATAACTTTATACCATATCTGTGCCGTTTGTTTTTTATATATTGTTTAAAAAGGACACGGTCGCGAAATGGTACTATGGACTCATCAATACATAGTGTTTCTGGTGGATCATAATATTTTCCATAATTTTCTGTTAGTTTATCAATAATAGGTTTTATTTTATAGAGGCGGTCTCCAACATTTGCATTTTCGTTGTTCACGAAATGCAACATTCGCAACAGTAGCTCAAAGCGGTTTCTTGGCATTACTGATGGAGGAAAGCTTTGGGCGAATGTTAGATCTTTCGACCAATATAAGTGTATTTTGGGTAATTTTACTAATCCCATTCAGATGAGAAGACTGAAAAGTTTTTTTATTTCACGTTTGTTAGTAGGAATCCATTTCTTCAGACGACATGACCGTCTCTGAGCTAATGTTTGCATTGCGTAGATGTTAGTCTGTTCTGCTATCTCTTCGAACATTTCTTCGGTAACAAATAGTAAGCAAAAATCTTCTTCTTTCCATAAATAATCCAATAATTTTATTCCTGGTGTACCCGTGAATGGTATAAGTACAGGCTGATTTCCACTTGGATTTATCCATTGGTCTGGTAACTTATTAGTGATATTTTGTGCTTCATTTTCACTTTTGGAACTATACACAATTCGGCGGCATTTTCGTCTAGGGCGCGCGGTAGCCTCAATTGACTCATCGGAAGATGATAATATAAATCTATGTAAGCGTTTGTACTAAATGGAAGTTCTATTTCAGTGGAAATAGAACTGGAACTATCTCCGTCGTGTACTTCCATATTACCAATCATTAGGGCTAAAAATTTAAGTTAAATAACTCGCTTAATTCAAAAATTAAAAGATGAAAGAATAATCTAATGAAAATAAATAATAGAAACTTGTTTTCCAACAGAAACAAATGAAAAACAAAAAATTTTATCTCCGTATATTTACCTACTCCTTTTGTTAAATAATTTATTTTATTTCTCTCGTTTTTTATTCAACAAATTCGAGTGCAGCAAGTTTTTTACTAACCGAAAAGTTTCGAACTGACTAACTTTTGCACTTGTAACATCGACCTTCCCAAGTTGCTCGAATATTTTTTATTTTTTTTTTGTTTCTTTTGTATTACCGCCTTATTTTCCCGTTACTTTCTTTTCTTTTATCTCCCTTAGCTGTTGAGAGCGGGCGTAATGCAAAAAATGCAATAAATATACAAAATTTAGAAAATACTGAGGAATGTACAGATGTTCGCGTCCCTAACGGTCAATGCAAACAACTTAATCACTTTACTACGCGTAGATAATTAACGGACCGAAGAACACTTGTATACACAAAACTTATCTGTATCTTAAATACGAACGAAATAACGCAGATGCTTGCATTGGTAAACGCTTCCTCCGTTTTCTAGTACTACTAGCAGTAAATCTTAAAGATCCACATAGTAGTGGTTATCAAAAGGGGCATATAGCGCGAACGCCCATGAAGCCTGTTCTATACCTGACGCGTGGGTCAGCGCTCCGTATCTTAAATACCGCAATAATGGCGCACCGAAACAGCCACCTCTGTTGACGATTTTGTCTATTTATAATATACAATTATCTTTTTCTTCCTTTCAATATTGCCCTTTCTCACGCATTTACCAGATGCGTACATCCGCGCAGAGATCTTACAGAAAAACACGCCTAGATAATATTGGGTGTACAAATAAGTTTCCGACCTTTTTAGATAGGTGTCTTTAGTATCACTGCTTGCATATTATTCAATCGGTCGATACATGTTTTTTGGAGGTCAGATGTCAAACTTGAATAATTACTAGTGACATTTGTTCAAAGCGTAAACAAGAATTATTTTCATGTAATTGAAAATGTCGAATTTTGTGCCAAATAAACAACATTTGCGGGAAGTTTTACTTCATTATTTTTTGTTGAAGAAAAGTGCAGCGGAAACAAATCGTTTGCTTGTGGAAGTTTACGGTGAACATGCGCCGTCGAAAACAACATGCAAAGAGTGGTTTCAACGATTCAAAGTTGGTGATTTTGACGTAAGAGACAAAGAACGTGAAGGCAGACCAAGAAAATTTGAAGATATAGAATTGGAAGAATTGCTTGATGTGGACTCTTGTCAGACTGAAAAACAATTGGCAGAACAGTTGAATATTACCCAACAATGTGTTTCGCAACGTTTACATGCAATGGGATTGGTTCAGAAGCTGGGAAATTGGGTGCCACACAAATTGAAACAAAGGGACATAGAACGTCGGAAAACCATGTGCGAATTGTTGCTTCAACGACAACAAAGGAAGGGGTTTTTGCATCGGATCATCACTGGGGATGAAAAATGGATCCGTTATGACAATCCAAAGCGCAAACCAGCGTGGGTCAAGCCAGGTGAACCAGGGCCGTCGACGCCAAAAGCAAATATCCATGGTTCGAAGGTGATGCTTTGTATTTGGTGGGATATGAAGGGTGTCGTCTATTATGAGCTGCTGAAAGAGTGTGAAACCATTACGGGAGAAGTTTATCGACGACAACTGATGGCTTTAAAGCAAGCTCTAGCTGCAAAACGACCGGAATGGGACAAAAGGCACAATAAGATTATTTTGCAACATGACAACGCTAGACCACATGTTGCAAAACCTGTCAAAAATTACTTGGACAGGCAGAACTGGGAAATTCTACCCCACCCGCCGTATTCACCAGACATTGCTCCTTCTGATTACCACTTGTTCCGGTCGATGCAATCAGCCCTGGCAGAGCAGCACTTCACTTCATATGAAAACGTCAAAAAATGGGTCGATGACTGGATCGCCTCTAAACCACCAGACTTCTTCCTTCGGGGAATCCGTTTATTGCCTGAACGATGGGCGAAGGTTATAGCTTCCGAAGGAACATACTTTGAATAAAACATTCCTTCATTTTCTACACAAACTAATGTCTTTTATTCCAGTAAAAAAGGTCGGAAACTTATTTGTACACCCAATAAAATAATTTTACATTTTTCCTAACTCAAATATACCGTAATCCATAAATACTTAAAACTATATTAAGAGTAAACCTGTATTATCGACGCGAGATGGTAGCGTTGTTGATATTAACTAACAAACAACATTCTACGTCCCATTTATATTTGTAATAATCAGTATAAGGAAAGCGCGATGTAATTAAAACTACATTCGACATATAAATACATGTTTAAAATAATTTTATATAGCATAAGTTTTAATTATATTTAAGTATAGTTAAAATGATCTATGAAAATTTACAATCATTTTAACTTTACAAATTAATTTAAGATAAATTTAAGTTCGAATTTGAATAGGAATAAGTTTATATTTTATTGGTAGCGATAATTATATTTAGACTAATGTTATATTTAATTCTGTTTATAAAAAAATAATTTATGCATGTACGCTACGACATTTTCAATGTAACATAAATGCAAAGGGAGGTACCCGCAGAGACATCTTTTCGTCCACCAAAGAACCAACACCCCCGCTTTAAAGAAAAATCGGACCACCTACGCTAAGAAAATCGGCCACTCAAAATAGGTCAAGGCCCTCTCGAAATCGGCCCTCACCAACCGGAACGAATCACGAGACAATCGTGGAAAGGCCCTAACTTCCCCCTCCGCCCCGCTTTTCCATTCTTTCCTCAATTTCTCTCTCTTCCTACCCTCCTCTTTTCCTGCTTGGCTTGAGGGATGACTTATCATCGAAGGCGAGGTGATGAGCTGCATCGCTGCACACCAGAAGTCCAGTACAACTCCGCAACTTCCCAACTCTACAACTCTACGACTATACGACTATACAAAGTGCAAAGGTGTAAAAGTACAACTCCATAACTCTACAACTATGCAAAAGTGCAAGAGTGCAACTCTACAACTCTACAACATCACAATTCTACAACTCTACAACAGTGCAACAGTATAATTCTACAACTCTATCGCAGCAACACTTGAACAGTGCAATTGGTACACTCGGACAATACAAATAAAGAGATTTCAACAAGTCCAATCACCGAGACTCAAGGCCGACCCTACGCAGAGCCAAGGCGGCCGTGCAACACGAACTGCAGTACAAGTTTAGACGACGGTTGATGCCCACGGATAGCTCCCGGCGCAGTAGGCAATAAGGAACACAATTATATTACCTAAAAACATTCAAAATAAACAAAAGTAAGTTTCTATAAATAATATTACTCACTATTTTACTGTTCTTTTCTTCCCACTCTCGCTATCATCCGATCGTTTTCCAGGTCCAATTACGTGGACTGTGAGCGATCAAAAACCTTTCCGAGTCGCTTCTTAACTCCAACCACGTGGAGTAGAGGTGACCCAATCCTTAAACTCCCTCACTCACTCACCAAGTATTATTAGAAAGAAGGAAAATCGAGCGGCAACGGGCAAAAGATCCCGAGCTATTAGACGTAAAAGTCTAGGCTCGAAAAAAAACCGAATATACACACATATGTTATGAATAGTCGCGTTTGCTCGATAGAGCCGACATGACACACTCGAACTGATCGCAGCGCCACGTGTACCACCGGTGGTACACGATAGGATAACTGCTCTAAACAAGAGAACTACTTATGTATTGATGATATAATGAAATATTGTGTGATAATATATCGATCTTTAGTCAAAATATCAAATGGCCTGAGCAAAAAGTCAGGCAAAAATGGCTTGGCACGGAACGTGTTAAAGGTACGAATAGATTTATGCTGCTCAGTCCAACGAGTTTCACACAACATCGGAATTGAAGAAATCATTTGTCTCCGGATATTACTTTCTCTGAAAAATTTTATAATCTCTTTGATCGTTCCAATTGTGTTTCTCGCCTCCGCTAATGCATTTAAATCGAACCACCAAATTGAGTCGATGGGATGCGCAATGAACAAAATGAATGTTTGTGCCGACACAATATGCCATGTTTAAACCTAAACTTTGACACTTACTTAGGAATGCGTCCGATATAGATATTACATCAAATTTTTTGAGCTTTGCAAAGCCAAGAAATTCTTGTATGATTACATTATCATTCTCATAATCAATGAATCGCACACCCAAAGAAAGTTGTTCAACACCAGCAATTTCAGCTGTTTCATCTGCTAGAATGGACAAGGCTCTGGAATTATTGGTTTGTGCCACAATGGTATCAGCGATTATATTTTTACATATTCCAATAATTTCATGCTCCGTTCTTACAGATGTATATTGTGCATTCCTCGCGCCCCCCCAAATGCTCATCTAAAACCCTATCACTAGCTTCGGTTCTGAATTTTAAGAGATCTCTGAAATTTCCTTCGTCAGAGTTTTTACCACGGAGGGCAACATCATGTGTTCCACAGAAAACTATTGTAGATATAATCGACCCTAACTTTTCACGATTCTGTTAAATCAAATCGGCTCTAGAATGGGAAATTTGACTCACAATACTTTGTTTTTTGTTGTTTTTTAGAACCAGAAAATGTGTTTATTCTTCAACAGCATGTCTATGCCATTCGGACTTAATATGGTTACGAGCGGCCTCGTGAAAATCCTTATATTTATAGAAGGCATTTATTATAAAGGAACGCTGCAATCCTCTATATACTTTAGGTTTAAAAAGAACACAAAATTTACAAAGCGCCCCTCCTGAAACCTCGGAATATGCTAACCATGGGGCATATGTTTTCAACCAATCATGACAAAAGCCCCTTTTCCATTTGGTTTTTTGAACTTGAAATTTTCTGGCAGAGTCTATATTTTCGTAAGAACATTATGTTTGTCGGCACTTGATACTGAAGAGTTGAGATAACGCCCGATGACATATCTATTGTGAATAGGATCTACAGAATCCATACAAGTAGAGCTAGAAGAAACTGTAAGAGAAATAGGTGGATACGTATCAGATTTAGAACAAGAAGGTATAGGGGAAATAGAGCGAGGTGATGCTAATGCTGAGGTTGCATCCTGATCACTAACTCCGAGCCTAGGCTTTTTAAAGAAGTTTCTTATATTCATCATAACACCGCGTTTAAGAGTCGGTTGTTTTAGATTGATAGAATTAATAAATAATTATATTTATTCGGTTTTTTAATAATTTGAATTTCAACAAAATTATAATAAAATAAAATTATAATTTTGACAATTGAATAAATAGTTCATTAAGTAAAAGAATAATGTAACAGAACGTCATGCCATATCCTTATATAGTTTTGTCTGTTAAATTTTCACGTAGGAAAAGAAAACGCGCAGCCACCTAGTGGTGATATTTTTAAAAAAATTTGCTATCTTCGGTTCTATTGGTCGTACGATGTTTTTCTTTTTTTGAGTAAATGCGCTCCTAAATAAGCTTGCCAACGGTATATTTTATTAACCCTCTATGGGCCCGTGTAACTTTCAGTTCACATTTTAATTTATCGAAATTTTACAAAATAATTTTAGTTTTTTTTATATTACGTTATATGTCATTGTATAGCGCCTTTGTTATAATCAATATAAACAATATTCATTATATTTTTTTTAATTTTTATATACAGATATACAATTATTGATTTTTGTTGCATAATTTTTTTTTATATTTTGGAAAAAAATCGGCCCATAAAGGGTCAATCAATCGAATAAGAAACAAAAAAAATATTCAAAGTGTTTATAAGGAAAGGAAGTACCACTTTTTCTGCATTGATTATTCATAAATAAATTTCAAAAAAGCTTGTATTTTTTTTGAGTACATAATATTTTCAACCTTTATGAAGAAAATGAGATGAAGATTGGCGTTTTAATCATCGCTCAGCCAGCTGCACATCCGATTCAAAATGGTCGTTTTTTGCGAAAACGGGATAAATAAATTCAATTTTACAAAAACTATCAGACCGATAATGTTCTTAAAATGCACACTTTTTAAAAACAATAAAACACAAAACCTGGTAGAATTTTATACTATTTTGAAAAATATTTCAAAAGTTATTAAGAATTGTAAAGAATGCTCATTTTCGAATTTTGATTGCAACTAGCGTCCCCCGTCGCGGCTTCACCCACGATTTTTGTGCATCGTTTTAAATATTTTTAATTATTATTAACATAGAACTATTACTGTAGCATTCTCTTGTATCACGAGAATCCAAAAAAAAATTCGAAATCTCGATGATCCGCATATGAAACTTTCTTGTAGTTATACACTCGAGTCGCTTATTTCTCTAGTGGGAAGCTTTCACGCCACCTATTAAGCGAAATCGGAACTGCCGTGGGAGGAAGTACAGTTTTCCCTTCTCCTCGTCTGGCGCAGAGCGCCACGCGAGCGAATTCCTACGCGGGCGAAATCTAAATCCACTATTAATTTTTTATGGTTAATAGTGAGTAGAATGTTTTTTTAAATAGCCTATGTCACTCCAACCATTTTAAAAGAACTTCTAACAAAATTTTGTATCGATCCATTAAGTAGATTCCGAGATCCTTCCAGTGGAAGCAAAAAGTGCTGTCTCTTTATATAGGGGACTCATTATCAGGTTTGGTTTTTAATCTCAAATAAAAGGCATAAAGGTGAATTCTATAGTACAAATTTTATTGTGAGTCGAAAAAACAATCTATGACGTTTACTTTTTAAAGATTATCTCATTTAAATGTTGACCGCGACTACACCGTAAATGGTCCATCCCGAGGGTCCAATTTTGGACGACGCGTTCCATCATAGCGACCGGTAACTCGCGAATGACACGAGTAATGTTGGCTTGCAAAGCGTCGATTGAAGCTGGTTTATCCCTGAAGATCAGAGACTTCGTGTAACCCCAAAGAAAATAATCTAAAGGTGATATCACACGATCTAGGCGTCCAATTTACTGGTCCAAAACGTGAAATCAGGTTCTCACTAAAATGATTTCTCAATAAGTCCATTGTTTCTCTCGCTGTATGCAAAGTAGCGCCGTCTTGTTGAAACCAAAGTTCACCGATACCACGGGCTTCAATTTCAGGTAGCAAAAAATCCATTATCATGGTGCGATAGCGGTCGTCATTGACGGTTACGTTCTGATCGGACTCATTTTGAAAGAAATATGGATCGATGATTCAACCGGCCCATAAACCACACCAAACTGTGAATTTCTGTGCTTTAGAGGTAGCTGTTGAAGCTCTTCAGGTTGTTCATCAACCCAAATACAGCCATTCTGCTTATTGACGTATCAATTAAGCCAAAAATGCGCCTCATCACTGAACAAAATTTTGCGTTAAAACAGCGGATTTTCATTGAGCTGATTCAGAGCCCATTCACCAAAAACACGACGCGAACCTACATAAGTCGCCCGGTTTCAACTCTTAAACGAATTGAAATTTGTATACCTGAAAACCAAGATCTTTACGTGAAATACGCTAAGTTGTTGCGTACGACAAACCAAGCTGTTGAAAACGACGCCAAATCAATTCGTCACGGTCTTCAGCCACACTCGACTACAGCCGCCATATTCTCTTTACTACGTGCTGGATGTGGTCTAATCGGACGAGTATCATCCAATAATGTATGCTGGGCTTTAAATTTGCGGATGGTATTGGCTATAGTGGTTTGGGTAGGTCGACGATGCACTCCATAAGTTGCTCTAACAAGGGAACCACCCCAACCCGACCCCACTGATTTTAATAATTTTTGGATATGTTGTAATACTCAAAAAAATATTCGACACATGTTTTTTTTTATCGGCTGACATCCACTTTTAAAGGGTGAAATCCACCCCTAAAAACCACCTCGAAAAATCGTTTTTTAAATATATCTCTGCATCTAAAGGATATTTTTTAATTAAAATCAACGCCAAAATATTTCTGATAAGTAGGCGCTTCTACTGATATAACTTTAACACCAAGGAGTTGCAACCCCTTTTTCTATAGGGGTCAAAGTTCTATTTTTTTTTGCTATTTTGCGATTCAAAATCTGTCAACTAAGGTCGAGTGGGTTAAAAACTGCATTTATAATGAGAAAATAAGAAATTAAAATTGACGTATTTCGGGGTTTTCAAGAAAAAATTTTTTGGGGGTGTGTTACCACTAAAAACCATCTCTACCAAATCACAAGCAGGCTAACCCACCTAACCCTGGCCACAGTGTGTCTATTAATTATTTGTTCTGTTATATGTACCATATGACAAGCGAAATATATTAGATAACCAAGCTATCCCTAACCTCTAACCCCTAACCTCAAAAACCAAAAAAACCACCCCTATCAAACCACAAGCAGGTAAACCCACGTAACCCTGGCCACAGCATGTTAATCTATTATTTTTTCAACTAAACATATTCTACATCACAAGCGAGCTATGTCCGCGGAAATCCGACCCTTGACCCCTAACCCTCCCAACCCCAAAAAACCTCCCCTACCAAACCACAAGCAGGCTAACCCAACTAATCCCTGCCACAGCATGTTTATTAATTATTTTTTCTGTTATTAAATATATCTCATATCACAAGCGAACTACATTAGCTAACCAAGCGACTCCTAACCCCTAACCGTTCAAAATCTAAAAAACTGCCCCTATCAAACCACAAGCAAGCTAATCCATCTTAACCTGGCCCCAGCGTGTTTTTTGATGATTTTTTTTTTTTAAATAAATATATCTTACATAATAAGCAATTTATGACAGCAAACCATTGTACCCTTAACCCAATAAATCACTAAAGAACACCCTTACCAACCCACGAGCAGGCTACCGCCCTCGACCCTGACCACAGCGGCGTTTATCGCTCATTTCTTCTTGAAATAATTGTCTAATCGAAACCTGGGATGAAAAGAGTCACGTCTAAAAATAAGTATCTAATGTAATACGTTGTCTTATTATTTTCAAATGAACTTTAATAAAAGTTATTCCTATGAGAGACTATATTTTTGACTCATATGTAAATTAAAATGTATTACTTGACATAGTTTTCACAGTAATGATAATCTTCAAAGAAGTGCTTGAAGCATAATGACTTCTAACACCAACCACATCGTATTATTGCAACATTCTTACATCCTTCCACTTCGCAGTTGACATTACAAGATTCTCCAAAACTAAAATCAACAGGATTATCAGTTTTATCTGGTTTTTGAGTAATATAGCCGCTTTTATACCATGAATATCCAAAAATATCCGTATATCTCCGTGAAGAGAACTGGTTATGTACCAGCGATTGTTATGTTATAATGTTATTTCTTACATGTAAATTCAAGTCATCATCCATCAGCATTACTTAATCTGAAAATTGCCTCACGAAATTTTTCCAAACCCTGAAACCATATACATCAAGAGGTTGGATCTTCTCTGTCGTTTCAGTGAGAATTTTTTTAATGTTAACAATTTTATTCGTTGGCATCGTTTCCTCTATAACTCAATCACAATGTCCACTCCAAGAATCAAGTAAAAGAATAGATTGAGGATCAACATTTGGATAAAATACTTCTTTTAACCAAATTGTGAAGTGCTCTGAAATAAATAAAATGTTGCTATAGAATACTTTTTTATATAATTGCATTATTATACATGAAAATAATCTTACCTGTAGTTAATTTTCCAGATTTTAATGCTTCCACATGCACATTATTTCATTTTATTAAAGTTGATTGTACTATAAGACCGAATTCACCAGTTTTTTCTTTTAATACTAAAAAAAGTGGTGATAGAAGTTTCCCTGTAGCTGATATAGTTGGTTGAATTGTGTAACTGTGCGTTGTCGATGAAACTGACTGTACCAAACATTGCACTTGTTTTTCTCCTTCTATCGTTAATGTCCTTCCTGAATGCATTTCTAATTGGAAACCACTCTGATCTGAATTATAAATATTCGCTATTCCGATTCTTGGTATACACGATTTCACGTCAGCAACAAAAGCTTCAGCACTAGCTTGAAGCTCTGAAGCATCTTCTATTGTTTTTTCAGTAATAAATTTATTTATTTTTCTGGACACAATTCTATGAGCTTTTTTAAACTTTAATACCCAATTCGCAGAAGCCTTGAATCTTACATCTTCTGAGCCGAGTTCTTTTTGTGCTTGTAACGCCCATTTACGTATATTCTTGTCATGCACTATCGAACCAGCTTCAATAGCCGCTTTGAAATTGTCTAATGTATACTGGCAGATTAGGGCAATTTTTTCTCGATAAGTACCACCTTTATTTAATGTTTTGGTCCAACGTTTAAGTTGACTTATTGATGAAACTTTTTTAAATCTATTACTTACAGTTTCTAATTTTAAATTTTTTCCCTTTTTTCCGCTTCTTCAATATTCTACGGCATTATTTTTATATTCAAATGATACTTCTTTAACATCATTTGTACAATGATTCGTTGGTGCAAATTCTGGATCAGGAAAGTGATGTTGTATTTCATCTTCGACTATTTGAGCATCACTATCTTTATATTCTTCATGGAAATCCAACGTTTCTTTAACAATCATGTCCACGTCATTGAACTCGCGTGCTGAATCTATTAATATTTGTTTCAAGTTCTCTGATAATTCAATTTCTTTGAAATTAATCTCACTGCTTGGTATTTGTAAGTTTTGAAAATATGCGAATAATAAATTTAATACGTTCAAAGCATTAACCTTCATAATTAAATCTAAAATAAAAGCACTAAATAAATATTTTTTTCGCAATTGTAAAGTATTAAAAAAAAAAACCTAGTCTAATACATATTTTGTTTTACAAATCAAAACATGTGATTGCAATTATACGTGAAAAGTAACATAAATACTTACGTAGTAATCGAAAAATTTTCTTATTTTTATTTATAATATTTTTGTGCTAAGAAAATTTTATATAAAAATACAAGTAAATGTGTTTACACATCCAGCACAATAAATAATTCACTTTAGTTGAACTGTTATTATTTATCAAATGCGAGCCAGATGTTTTTCCCAATGATGTTTACACAAGAAATTATCTTCCTCAAACCATGGATTAGATAAAAATGCAGATAATGTATGCTTTGTAAACATTATAACTTTTTTAAAAGAGCAATGATGATAGTAGTAATCTAATCAAACTTTGTTATAAATTATTCTTTAAACGAAAAATAACAGAACAATACATTATATTATTACACTAAATTACAATAAATATAAAATTAATACATTGAAATTTTAATATATAACACTCATTACGTTTTTGAAATGGCGAAGAATTGAAGACTCTTCTTTTAATGTACAATAATAGCAAATAATAAATTATTTCGAATATATATATATATACAGTCTGTCAAGTAAGAGCGTGGTCGTGTTAATTTATAAAAAAATTTATTTAATAAAACTTTCATATTTATATATACATTGTACACATTACAAACAATGATGCAATTCGGTCAATAATGTGTCCAGTCACCACCGGCGTCGATAATTGCCTGGCATCTCCGAGGCATGCTTTCTACTAATTTGACGGCGTATTCTAGTGGCAAGGATCTCCAGATCCGACGAATTTCGTAAGACAACTGCTTCAAAGTGTATGTGCGTCTTCCACGAAGCTTCCGTTTAATATATGCCCACACATTTTCAATAGGGTTTGCATCGGGCGACTGCGACGGCCAATCCAATGTAACGATGCCAGATTGAGTCTTCCACTGAGTACAGAGCTTGCTGCGGTCTTTAGGATCGTTGTCCTCCTGCAGAATCCAATCTTCATTTTTTGTGATGAACCATCGTTTGGCAGATGGCAGTAAAGCCTTTTTGTAAATTTTTATCATTTTTTGGCATTTAGGTTGTCAGTAAAGAGGTGCAAAGTGCCGAATCCCTGCTTTGAGAAGCAGCCCCAAAGATGCACCTTTATTCCATGTTTTACGGTCCGCTGAACAAGCCTATTGGTGGAAGTTGACTAGGCTCGCGTGAGGACAGAACGTGCCCATATAGAACATTCATCAGTAAAAATGACATTTTCAAAATCTCTATTAATATTCTCATGCGCCCAAGCGAGTCGCTTTATCACATGTTTTTCAGTCAACAGAGGCTTCTTCATTGTGTTGCGCCATTTCAGATGATGAGTACGAAGATGGGTTCGGATAGTTTCGTAGGATATATCTAAACCTTTTGCCATTAATTTTGCTTGTCCTTGCCGCAGTGTTAAAGCAGGATTCCGCGAAAACAGATTCACTATTCTTTTTTCATCTTTTTTGTTCACTTTTCCAATCGAGCCACGTTCTGGTAAATCATCGACATTTTTAGCCACTTTATATCGCTATATCCACTTCTGTACAAATGCCTTCGACTTTCTCATATATTTAGCAGCCGCTGATTGCGACATTTTGGGACCTTTCGGGTGGATGCAAAGGAACACAGCCTCGTAGCGCGACGCGTACTTAGCACTCATGGCGTTTAACGTGATTCTCTTTCAAAAGATCAACGACAACTGAATCTTTGTTGACAATGCATCAAGGACAAAGCTTCCTCTATCGGCTCGCGAAATTATTATAGCAAAATCTTTCATTACCTGTCAGTGAAGTCGACCACGCTCTTACTTGACAGACTGTATATATATATATATATATATATATATATATATATAAAATTTAAATGTTATTACAGAATTATTTTATGAAATGATTCCTCAATAATTCTGGAATTATTTTATAATTATTTCATGAATTAATTCTGAAGGAATCGAAAAGCGGACATAGCGTTAATGCAGAATTAATTCTGAAATAATTTTATAATATCATGAATTAATTCAGAACTAATTCAGAAATAATTTATGCTGTGTGGGTACATCTAACAATCCTAAAGTAGGCTTAATTTTTTAAATTTCCAACATATTTTTCGAAGTGGCAGCATAATTTTTTATTTGCTATTATTGTAAATTGAAAGAAGACTCTTCAATTTCTTGAGGCAATTTTAAGATCAAGTAATGCTGATGGATTATGAATTGAATTTACATGTAAGAAATAACATTATAATAGAACAATCGCTGGTACATAATCAGTTCTCTTCACGGAGATATACGGATATTTTTGAATATTTATGGTATAAAAGCGGCTATATTACTCAAAAACCAGATAAAACTGATAATCCTGTTGATTTTAGTTTTGGAGAATCTTGTAATATCAACTGCGAAGTAGAAGGATGTAAGAATGTTGCAATAATACGATGTGGTTGGTGTAAAAAGTCATTACGTTTCAAGCACTTCCTTGAAGATTATCATTACTGTGAAAACTCTGTCAAATAATACATTTTAATTTACATATGAGTCAAAAATATAGTCTTTTATAAGAATAACTATTAATAAAGTTCATTTGAAAATAATAAGACAACGTATTACATTAGATACTTATTTTTAGACGTGACTTTTTTTATCCCAGGTTTCGATTTGACAATTATTTCAAGAAGAAGTGAGCGATAAACGCCGCTGTGGTCAGGGTCGAGGGCGGTAGCCTGCTCGTGGGTTGGTAAAGGTGTTCTTTAGGGATTCATTGGGTTAAGGGTACAATGGTTTGCTGTCATAAATTGCTTATTATGTAAGATATATTTATAAAAAAAAAAAATCATAAAAAAACGCGCTGGGGCCAGGTTAAGATCGGTTAGCTTGCTTGTGGTTTGATAGGGGTAGTTTTTTGGATTTTGAACGGTTAGGGGTTAGGAGTAGCTTGGTTATTTAATATAGTTCGCTTGTGATATGGGATATATTTAATAACAGAATAATTAATAAACATGCTGTAACAGGGATTAGTTGGGTTTGCCTGCTTGTGGTTTGGTAGGGGAGGTTTTTTGAGGTTGGGCAGGTTAGGGGTCAAGGGTCGGATTTCTGCGGACATAGCTCGCTTGTGATGTAGAATATGTTTAGTTGAAAAAATAATAGATAAACATGCTGTGGCCAGGGTTACGTGGGTTTACCTGCTTGTGGTTTGATAGGGGTGGTTTTTTTGGTTTTTGAGGTTAGGGGTTAGAGGTTAGGGATAGCTTGGTTATCTAATATATTTCGCTTGTCATATGGTACATATAACAGAACAAATAAATAATAGACACACTGTGGCCAGGGTTAGGTGGGTTAGCCTGCTTGTGATTTGGTTGAGATGGTTTTTAGTGGTAACACACCCTCAAAAAATTTTTTCTTGAAAACCCCGAAATACGTCAATTTTAATTTCTTATTTTTTCATTATAAATGCAGTTTTTAACCCACTCGACCTTAGTTAACAGATTTTGAATCGCAAAATAGCAAAAAAAAATAGAACTTTGAACCCCTATAGAAAAAGGGGTTGCAACTCCTTGGTGTTAAAGTTATATCAGTAGAAGCGCCTACTTATAAGAAATATTTTGGCGTTGATTTTAATCAAAAAATATTCATTAGATGCAGAGATATATTAAAAAACGATTTTTCGAGATGGTTTTCAGGGGTGGATTTCACCCTTTGAAAGTGGATGTCACCCGATAAAAAGAAATACGTGTCGAATATTTTTTTAAGTATTACAATATATCCAAAAATTATCAAAATCGGTGGGGTCGGGTTGGGGTGGTTCCCTTGTAAGAACAGTACAACATCTCCAGAGGCGATTACATTCATGTCTTGAAGCCAAGGGAGTTAACTTCAAACATTTGCTTCGTGGTTAATAATCATAATTGTTATAATAGTGAGAGGCAAGGGGACTCACGTTAAACAAGCACCCCAAACGTGACAGGCAAGAGGACTTACGGTAAACAAGCACCCTAAATGTGATAGGCAAGGGGACTCACGGTAAACAAGCACCCCAAAGGAAACAGAACTTATTACTTCTACGTCGTTGTTTCTGGGTAATGCCAAAAGTAAGATAAACGCATTTAAACAAACAGTACGGCAAAGTACTGCTTCGAAACCTCATTATTCGAAAGTTACTCAATGAAATATTTTATTATAGTGTTTTGGAAAGCTCTCGAGATAACCTACAAGAATATGTAACAAGAAATAGTACCATAGGTTCCATTTAAGAAATTTAAGCTTACCTTCATGTGACCTTCAAATTACTCTTCAAGGTCAAACCAACGGTACCATCTTATTATGTCCCCCTCGAAACGATATAACTTTTGTCTGGAATATTTTTCTGTATCTGGCTTACCAACGGAGAAATTTGGGTGGGTCACTTAAAATAGCTCACCCTGTATATATTAACATAAATATTAATTATTAAATTATAATGGTTAAATAGTAATAATTACAATTGTTAGATAGTAAGATATGCTGAATGGTAAAAATTTGAAGCAGAGGCGTCGCAATATTTAGTTGTTATGCATTGTTTGTAATACAGTTACCCGCTTCGCGCTTCTTGCGTTCATTTCTAACAATTTACTATCGACTTCCCTTGTTCTGTTATTGTATTAGGAGAATCGGAGACATTATTTTTGGACACCCATTTCCAACATAAATTGGATTATTTTAGGCATTCTTGGTCATCATTTGTCTTAGACGGGAGAAAGGTGAAACACTAGTTAGTAGGATGTTAGTACGAAGTGGATGGTTTTAGTGAGAAGATTTGTTTTGCCTTGACGCCCCTGCGCCTAGTCTTGATCGATGCTGATCGATACTATTAGCGGTAACAAACCTTTGCAGCTATCGCAGTGAATAGGCTCTTCTAATTCTTGTCTATGGTCCAAGTTTTTGCATTAGATCCACGTTCAACGCTTCGTTTGCTATAGTCGTCATGCAGTCGAGTCAACCTCTCTAGACGGGTAATGGCCACTTGCATTTTTCACACTGCCCCTTCGAGTATGGTGGCAATGGAATATCCTCGGTCCACTTACGAAGACTCTCCCCCGACGATGCGTGGTGCCAATCGGCATAGTCGTCATCCCAAGATTCCTCTCGATAGATGGTAATAGACCGTAACTTCTGGCTTTTTCTACATGAGGTTGACAGCATCAATTCCTTTTGGTGGTGGGAGTTTCCACATACCTTGGCACTTGGGTAAACATCCTTCACGTTTTCTTCTAGCCAGTTGGATAGACATACCCCGCAATTCCGCCAGATGGGTAGCTGTTGACATGCTATGCATGCATCCTGAACTATGGTTGACCCAAAATATTGCGTTCCGTAAGGCGTGAGGTGGAGCGTGGATAAATGTGTTACCACGTAATCATTGTACTCTAGAGTTTTCCTGAGCTGCATTTCCTCCGGTCAGTCCTCGGGATCCATTTCTGTCGAGAACGAGGTAAGATCGGGGTATTGGTGCATTTTGTTATTAGTCCTTAACGTGTGCCTCCAGATTTGCTGCTAATCCATATTTTTTTATAGTAATCAAGTTAAATATACTTTTTCATTCTCTAGAATGTTTAGGAGAAATTTATCCCCTGGTTTTATGATGGGCTCGTTTTGGCTCCGTAATCTCTTGATCAACAGAAGGAATAGTTTGTTGAATAAAGTTTCGTTCATCGATGGATATTCCTCCTGCCTTCGGGTTCTGGCCCGTTGGGCCCTTTTTGTGCAATGATTTTGCACCACCTCCTTGATAATGAGCATGCTCACTAGAACCATCAACTTTTCCATGTTTATTATTCTTAGTATTACTTGTTTATTCTCTTGTTTTGCTAGCGACTCTGTTGTGAATCAGAAAGGAAAATGATAATAAAAATTTTATGAAAACTTAACTAGAGAGCGTCATGCGTATTTCAATAGAGGCAATATATACGATTAATAGGTAGATAATAGAAAGGTAGCGAGAATGGAAAAGAAAAATTAATTACGATAGACCTTTTAGTCTTTGCTCGTTCAATATTACTTAACACATTACGTACGGGAGACGAGATATCTCGTCTTTAACAATCCGATCGTTGTGGCTGGGAAACGAGATATCTCGTATCGTATAAAGTATTTCTAGAGCGCCCAAAAATGTGCGGGCCCTGTGAGCGCGTTGTGCGAGCAGAGCGCCGTACGCAATGTGTTAATTTCGAAAACCTAGTTATCTGACTTTAATGGGAGTTTATGCTTTTGATAATATTAATTTATTTCCTTTCAAGAGTGATGAACCGCCGTGTAACCGCATGTGCTAATTTACGTTTTAAGTTAAGTTACTTTTTAATCTTTGTTATTCTAATTTATATCAATCATTTTTATTACTTAGTGTTTGGTTTACATAATACATCCTCTTATTTATTCGAGTTTCGTTATATTAAAATATATTTTGTCAGAGTCTGTTAGTGACCTTATTTATCCAGTTGTTACACTAAAAAAGAGTTTCGCGTCAGACAAAACATTGATGAACCTATGTATACCTATAATTCAGAAACAAAAAATTTCGCAATGTCTTGGAGGTTAGAACGATTAACTTGCTATGAACTACATAATTTGATAATCCGCACCTTGTATTTATTTTGGTAGCTAATAAAAACTCGATTGTATTCTATTTAAAACTGATAAGGTGAATGTACGTGTGCTGGAAAAAATTTGACAAAAGCTGTAAAACATATTATACGTACAGGGTGTCCCATTTTAATTTAGACAGCTGAATAACTCAAAAAATTGCAATTTAATAAAAAAATGTTTTACACAAAAGTTATTGGGAACTGAGGGGCTGATTCTACTATGAATATGTCCTTGACCTTTATTTTTCAAGATCATTTGAAGGTCGACTTTTGTTTTTTGAATAAAATCCCCTAATTTCGACCTCGAAAATTGAAAGAATGCAAAGTTTTACGTCCGGCTAAGCTTTCACGTTAGGGGACGATGTGAATTACTTCTGAGTTACACCATGACCTCTAACGTTAATGCTCCGCAGATCGATTTTAAATGAAGCAGCAGTCTCATGTTCATGTACAAAAATCATAATAGATCGTTTCATATTTAAATTTAAAAATTGCACCGAAATAGTATTTTTTATTGTTTTATCGATTATCAAATACGTGAACTTTTTATTCAAATTCTGACCCTACGACGTGTTGTTGGACTAGTAATTGTTTCACATATTTAAGGTGCTTACACCTTGTTTTATTGTATTCTGTTATCGTGGTTCTCCATAGATAAGCGAAGAACAAATCCTTACCTTAAAAATCGATAATTAATCTTCTCATCCGATTGAGTTCCTATAGTATCTCTGCAAAATTTTATCTATTTAGTGCTTCAGTCACTAGTTTTTATGTATTTTTTTACACATTTGTAATTGAGCATTAATTAATCTGATAAAATTCTTTTCATTACAATGGCAAATTACACGCCTAATGAAGTAGTCGATATTCTTATAACCTTCGATGAATGTGGTAGGAATTACAGACTTGCTACCCGAACTAATGCGGAACGGTTTCTAAATCGCCACCATTCTACTGCTCAACAAGTGATGAAAATCGAAAGAAGATCTTGCAATAAGCCACTGCATCGCCAAAGACACAGGAAAAGACTTCAGAATAAAAACGACTCTAGGTTGCTTGCAGTTTTGGCTATGGTTCATCAATATCCCCGTATTAGTACCTGTCAAATAGAACGGAAACTGGGAGTCCCGCGAACTACACAGATTGTCACGATCAGTAAATTACCATCCGTATCACATTACTTTGGTACAGGAATTAAGTGAGGTTGATTACGTACTCAGAGTACAGTTTTGTAGATGAGCTCTTAAGATGTTGGATCAAAATCCAGGTTTTTTTTGGAATGTTTGTATCAGTGATGAAGAGACATTTATAAGCAATGGTAGCCTTAATAGGCATAATTGCCATTAATGGTCACCAGAAAATCCACATTGGTATCGTGAGGTGCTTAATCAACATCGTTGGAGTTCACATGTATGGGTCGGCATTTGTAATGACCAAGTGATTGGAACACATTTTTTTTAACGTACCATTAATGGTCCAGTGTATTTGGAATTTTTGGAAAATAATTTGCCAGGATACCTAGAGAGTATTTCTCTTGCAGTAAGACTGCATTTATGGTATCAACAGGATGGTGCTCCTGCTCATTCTGCTCGTATTGTACGGACATTTTTGAATCAACGATTCCCAATTCGATGGATAGGACGAGGTGGGACAATTGCGTAGCCCCTTAGATCACCGGATCTAAACCCACTAGATTTCTTTTTATGGGGATACATAAAAGATGCTCTGTATAGTGAAGCTCCAATGACAAGATTGAATATGATGGATAGAATAAAAAGAAATGCTTAGAAATGTACAACATATTTTTCACCGTCGATTACTGTTGTGCTTAGAATATTAATGGTACACACTTTGAGCATCAGCTATCTTGTCTTAACTGGATGGATCACTACACATTCTTGCCTTAACTGGCTGGGTCTCTACACGATCTTGTCTTGACTGGTTGGGTCACTACATGATCTTAATTGGCTTCGTCTTTGCAGAGCAACACAATCACAAATCGGCCCTTATTAGGGCCAAAGAAATGAAGCTGGGAAGCCCCCTACGTCCTCGTCGTCGGGGTGCTTACACGTTTGATAAAAATATGCACGTGTAAACATCACAGAGAAGGGGTCTCCTTATCAATAAATCTTTGAATCTGTGTTGACTTGTACTTAGTGGCTAGGTTTGCATTGCATCACTGAAGGCATTACATTGCCCTTTAGTGTCCAGTCCATCCACAATAAAAGTACATATTATATCATTGGACATGGTCACTGATGTATGGCAGTCTTTGATCCGAGAAGCAAATATTATGATTTAAAAACTTTCTGCTCGAAACAGAAATTTGACCTTGAAATGACTTGTAGAGTTTACTTTGACCCCTAATACGAAAGTTTATCTGGACGTAAAATTTCGCGCTCTTTCAGAATCCGAGGTCGTAAATAGGGGATTTTATTCAAAAAACAAAAGTCGACCTTCAAATGATCTTGAAAAATAAAGGTCAAGGACATATTCATAGTAGAATCAGCCCCTCAGTTCCCAATAACTTTTGTGTAAAACATTTTTTTATTAAATTGCAATTTTTTGAGTTATTCAGCTGTCTAAGTTAAAATGGGACACCCTGTATATATATATATATATATATATATATATATATATATATATATATATATATATATATATATATATATATAAATATGATTATTATTAAATTTAATATTATTTATATTATTATCTTAATTGTTAGCGTAAAACTTAAAAGTGCATTTAAAGTTATTAGGTATAGATTGCGTTCTCACTATCATCTAAGTGATTCTTTTTCTTTATGATGATTGTGTAGCAAGCCCTGAAATAACAACTGTAACAACTGTTGCAAATGGTGGTAGATTTTCTCTGCAGGATTGGGACAAGTGTCTTGTTGAGTCCAGTTGCATCATGATCTCTAGCACAATAGACTGTACGACGGCCAACATTGATCCTATGGACTACGCAGTGGCTGTTCTTAGCACGGTACTTCCCTCTATTGCCTCGGAGAATGTTCTGTCGGCTAATGTAATTTCTCGGGGAAAGGTCGGAGATGGTTCAAGGAGTGTCTCTTCCTTGCTTGTTACACTCTCCAATTGCGACCTTATTACACAAATAATGGCGGCAAACACAAAGTCACTGCTTTTATAACAGCCGATCTAGAACCCTCATTTCTTGTCAGGTTTTCTGCATTGGCGGATTTCAAGATCTTTATCAATGAATATCTGAATAAAAATCAATATAACGAATTTAAACAAATTAAATTTCTAGCCAAGAATCTTGGTTTCAAGTATATTTGGCATCGTCAAGGCAGATTTCTTGTCAGGAGAAGAGAGGGTGACCGAGTGCATTCAGTCACCTCTATTAATGAATTGCAAGCATTACATTCAACTTTAGATGCTATAAACAATAATAATAAAAACGAATATAAAAATAAAGTTAAAAACAAAGATGAGATTAGCGAAGAAGCTGTAGAGAATGTAATTAACAAAAATAAACAAAACGAAGGTACTGCGTCTAGTGAAATTATCCCGATTAACAATAAAAATAAAAAAAGAAGTAAGAAAAATAACAAAGAAACTGGAATTAAATCAAAAGCATCTAAAAAGAAAAATATAACAAGCATAGCAGATTGACTATTGCACAATGGCGCAACTGGAGAGTGAAAGGGAGTTAAAGGGGAGTTGCAAGCGGGATTTCTCAATGTGAACTCCCTGCGAGCTCACATTGAGGGTGTCCGTCAATTCCTACGGGACGATCCCTCCTACAACCTTTTCGGAGTGGCTGAGACCTGGCTGAACTCGGATGTACCTGACGACGTCATTCAGATTGGTGGCTTTAATCTATTTAAGAAAGATAGAAATGTCAGGGGTGGAGGTGTTGCTCTCTATGTTAAAAATCACCTAAAGTATGAGATTCTCTCTGTGTCGAACACTGAACAAGAGGGCAACCTTGCACTCCTGAATTTATTTTTTGTAATATACAAATTCTTAAATCTTCTCCTTTATTAGTAGGAGTTATTTACAGACCACCTAAAATACCATTTCAAAAAAATGAAAATTTTTTGAATGACCTTCGCACATTCTCTTTTAACTACAGTCATAAAATCATTATGGGAGACCTGAATGCCGATCTTCTCCGGGAGAGTGATGAGGCTCAATTTGTTCGCAAATTATCAGCGGAACTCTCTCTACAGCTGGTTCAGCATAGTCCTACTCATTACACTCCCACGTCTCGTACCTGGATTGACTTGATTTTCGTGGACGACAACGATACTGTCACGGACGCTGCCAGTATTCCAGCGAACTTTCACAGTAAGCACAATATTATTACTGTTACTACAAACTGCAATATAAAAACTCAATCTCTAAAATTTTTTATGTATCGTGATTTCAAAAATATTTCTCCGGCTGACCTTAATTCTTTTTTAACTTACTGAAATTGGTTGTCTTTTACTGACATAAACTTGGACATCGACGTTGCACTGAACAGTATCTGCAACAACTTAATGGTAGCAATTGAGGTACTAGCTCTCATTAAAACTGTTACTCCTAAAAAAGGTAAGCTTCCATGGGTTGATGCGGATCTGTTTCGGTTGTACAAAAAACGGGAAGCTCTGTACCGTCGATTTAGAAGAACTAACGATAAGTCACTATTTGATGAATTTTGTAAAATAAGACTAATAGCAGACGAACGGACGGAGAATGCGAGAACTAATTACTGTAACAACAGACTGTTTAATGCCCTCGCAAACAATAATACGTGGAAGGAATTACGTAGCCTCGGATTTTTACCTGTGCATGAAGTGGATTTGAATGGCATTACACCTGACGAATTAAACCAACACTTTGCAGGTGTATCGGTATCCCCGTGTGGCGATGATGTGACAATGCGTGAGAGGATTATTAATGATGCAACGACAGAAGGCTTTGCCTTCAATCAAATTAACCTAAACGATGTAATTCTCGCAATTTCTCACTTTTCATCGCGGGCTCGGGGAGCTGATGGTATTCCACAGTCGGTTGTAGTCAAATCCCTTCCAATAATAGGACAATTCCTTGTGCAGCTGTTTAATTGCTCTTTTGCAAAGGGTATTTTTCCGGTGGCTTGGAAGAGAGCACAAATTATTCCATTAAAAAAATGCAAATACCCTTCTTCAGCATCGGACTTCAGACCGATTGCGATCTTGTGCTTTCTTTCAAAGGTTCTGGAGAAGTTAGCATATGAGCAGTTGCGGGGGCATTTGACAACTTTTCGCATTCTCGACCCTCTACAGACAGGTTTCAGACCATTTCATTCTACCCAAACGGCCCTACTGAAACTCACTGACGATATCAGACTAGGTATCGACAAAAAAATGGTGACGTTACTTCTTCTATTCGACTTTAGCAAGGCTTTTGACACAATATTACCGACACGACTACTTGAAAAATTGCAGTCTATGGGGATTTCCAGGGCAGCTCTCAAGTCGCTTAATTCTTATTTATCAGATAGAGGGCAAGCAGTTAGCCCTACCTCAGCTGGCAACTCCGACTGGCTGAGTATGAATCTTGGTGTGCCACAGGGATCTGTCTTGGGATCCCTTTTCTTCTGTTTATATATTAACGACTTACGTGACGCACTTGACACTAGAAGCATTCAGCATATATTGTATGCAGATGACCTTCAAATATATATTCAAACTTCTATAGACTGTCTTGATGGGGAGATATCAGAGCTTCGGCGGGCAGCCAAAGCAGTTTCGGATTGGGCCGTGGATGCCTCTTTAAGACTCAATACAAGTAAAACTAAGGCTATTTATTTTGGTTGCCAAAGGTTCGTTAACGAACTTTGTGAAAAGCTAACCATTGTTGATCTTAGAGATGGTGTCTACATCCCCTTTTCCGACACTGTAACCAGCCTTGGGATGATTTTAGATTCAAGATTATCATGGAAACCCCATGTTGATAATTTAACGAAAAAATTTAATAGAGTGTTATATAATCTTCGTTTCTTTTGGAAATATACCTCCCAAGAGCTGCGTAAGATGCTTGCTGAGGCGCTGCTATTTCCTCACCTGGACTACTGTTCGGTGGTCTTGCTGGATGCTTCTCAAGAGCAACGTAATCGACTGTAAGTCTTACAAAATTTCTGTGTTCGATACGTGAAGGGTCTAAGGGGGGACGACCATGTTTCTCATCATCGGGACTCTCTGGGTTGGCTGCGTACTGATATGAAGAGACATTATTTTATGGCTGTACTTATGTACAAAATCATACGCATGCGTGTTCCAGACTATCTAGAGCGTCTCTTCTCTAGATTTGTGCCCAGGGGACCTCTTAGGGGTGAAACTAAGGAACTCGTTGCTCCTCTGATGCGCACTGAGACTGGAAAGCGCTCTTTCCAAGTTCAAGGTGTGCATTTATGGAATTCTCTGCCTACTGACATACGAAACATCTCGTCTCTCAGTGGGTTTAAAAAAGCGGTCAAGAGACACTACCTCGAACTCAATCAGTAGCGTCTCTGTGTTATTTTATTTATATTTTATTTATGTTAATTTATTTATTTATTTATTGTGCGTTGTATGTTTGTGATTGTTTTTAACTGGAATTGTATGTGTATTTGTTGTATTTAATTATCCGCGATATCACTTGTTTTATTGATAAAATTTATTTTAGCTTTATTCGTTTTTAGTTTCCTCGACTGTGATATCACGTGCAATTTTTTTTCTAAATATTAAAAAAATTTTTTGTATTTATTTTGTATACACATACGAATAAACATTCTATCTATCTATCTATCTATCTAAGTGATTCTTTTTCTTTAAATATCAACACATCTACGAAATGGTAACAAAAACAAAATTTATTGTAATGCTCTATTAGTTTCTATCATTACGCATACGTTATTTGATGTTCCATTATGAACAAGCTTCCTATAATTACACGATTAATGATTTTAATAATTGTAACGATGTTTATCAACTATTGTAGAATATTCGATTGATTACCGTACATAATAATTATTCCCTCTCGAGTGCCTTAAGGGAAAAAATTGCTCAATAAAATATTTTTATTTGCGTGAATAGAACAAGTCTTTGTACTCTAGGAAGACTTGAATTTATTAATTTATCATTTTAATGAATAAAGTATCATTCTTCACAGACGACTGTAATGTTCGTTGCCTGCATGCTTGCACATTCCTCGCGGGTGATAAGCACGATTGCACTTACGAGCCTAACATGAAGCTGTTGAAGGCCGTGACAATATATTTTCGATGACATTTGAATTCGCAAATGAATTAATGTTATCACGATATGACTTATTATGCTTGAGATAAAATTGATAGGACCCCTCTTAGGTAAACAATCTAATACATACTAATATATACTTCTCTTAGGCATAAAGTCTAATGATTTTCAATAATTGTATTTGGAATTCCGTTTTCATGTACACAATTATTATTTATTAGAGAAAGGAGAGAAAAGAAAAAAATTTTCTAGAATAAATAAACTTTTACTGGATCAATTAAATATGTTTTAATTATTATTATACATTCAAGTAAATATGTCAAAATTCGTCCAGCTGTTCTATAGGATTAGAAGATTCATATTTTTAAAATCTATTTTTGCATTATACTATTGGGTGTACAATTTTGCTTCCGCCGTTTTTTTCCGAAATTCGAGGCTTTATTGTAAAAAACTGGTTATACATTTATGATTCAAAGTATTGTCCATCGCTGGCCACTACTTTCTCCCATCTTTCAGGCAGCATACGAATCCCGTGTTGAAGAAACTGGTCATCTTTTGAATCGATCCACGAATCGATCCAATTTTTTACTTCTTCATAAGACCGGAAGTGCTGGTCAGCCAGGCCGTGTGCCATTGATCAAAACAAGTGATAGTCCGAGGGAGCAACGTCTGGAGAATACGGCGGGTGGGGTAGGACTTCCTATTTCAAAGTTTCCAAGTATGTCTTGACCACTTTCGCAACATGGTGTCGAGCATTGTCATGCTGTAAAATCACTTTATCATGTCTCTCGTTGTATTGCGGCCGTTTGTCTTTCAATGCTCGGCTCAAACGCATTAATTGCGTTCGATAACGATCGCCTGTGATTGTTTCAGTTGGTTTTAACAACTCATAATACACTACGCCGAGCTGGTCCCACCAAATACTGAGCAAGACCTTGGAACCGTGAATATTCGGTTTGGCCGTCGACGTGGAAGCATGGCCGGGATATCTCCATGATTTTCTGCGTTTGGGATTATCGTAGTGAACCCATTTTTCGTCCCCAGTCACAATGCGATGCAGAAGTCCCTTCCGTCTTTGCCTTGCAAGCAGCTGTTGACAAACACACAAACGCCGTTCAACATCTCTCGGCTTCAACTCGTACGGCACCCAATTTCCTTGTTTCTGAATCATTCCCATGACTCTCAGGCATTTTGAAATGGCTTGTTGCGTCACTCCCAATGATCCTGTCAATTCTTGTTGCGTTTGACACGAGTCTTGATCAAGTAATGCCTCCAATTCTGCATCTTCGAAAACCTTCTTTCTTCCACCGCCATGCTGGTCTTCGACGTTAAAATCGCCGTTCTTGAAGCGTTGAAACCACTCTCGGCACGTTCTTTCACTAATAGCGGCCTCACCATAGGTATTTGAGAGCATTCGATGAGCCTCAGTCGCAGATTTCTTCATATTAAAGCAGAAAATTAAAACCTCCCGCAAATGACGAGAATTTGGCTCGTAAGCTGACATGTTTAATCGAGAATAACTTTATGATGCAGACACATCGACTAATATTTCGATGGCGTTATGTTTACAAATACCTTAGCTTATTGTATGACATCTATGATCTATTTATTTCAACTACCACTTACCGCTACAATCGTCTATTGCAAAACGGCGGAAGCAAAGTTGTACACCCAATATTACACTGATTTTTACTTAATAATCATACTTCTATTGAAATAAATACAGAAAACTTACAATCATTAATTATTAATTTGAATGAATACAGAAGTGTATTAAGTTATATTTATTTGTTAGATTAAAAAAAGGTTTCTACTATGAAAGAAATTTTAAGTGCAGAATTAATACAAGTGTGTCGTAAAACAATGTGTAAAATAACATTTGCGACAATACGAATAGTTGGTCAACATGATACAAATTTTTTAATTCATATATGTATAATCATCAAGAATAAAATTTCAAAGTACATGAAAAATTGGGATTTGAAGTGTTGCTATCACTGAAACAAGGCGAAGATTGTTTTTATTGCTGGCAAAAATAAGTCTTTTTTAATATTAAATTATGGTTTATAAAATAGAAATTATACAGGGTATCCCATTTTCATCGCCCCACGCAAATAACTCTGAAAATATGTCCTTTGAAAAAAAATATTTTAAATAAAAGTTGTAGGGTTTCAAGGGGGACATCCAATGGTGACCTTTACTATGACCTTGACAATGACGTTCAAGATCATTTAAAGGTCAAGTTAATTTTTTCAAATAAGAACCTCTACTTTTGACCACGGAAATGAAAAGAGCGGAAAATTTTACGTCCAAATACGACCTTGACCATTACCTCTAAGGTAATTTTAAGGTAAGTTAGTTTTCGCAGATGGAGACCCGTAATTTAAACGCCGGAATTAGAACAAGGCAAGACATGGGGTCCGCCCATTTAAGAGAAGTATCTCAATACCAAGCTGATCAAGGCAAGGCATGGAGTCCACCCAGTTACGGAAAGACTGTTAATACGCAGCCAGTCAAGGTCAAGGCAACGAGTCCGCCCAGTCAAGGGAAGACTCACAGCACCCAGCCAGTCAAGGCAAGGCAACGAATCCGACCAGTCAAGAGAAGACTCTTAGAACTGAGCCAGTTAAGGCAAGGCAACGAGTCTGCCCAGTCAAGGGAAGACCCTTAGAACTCAGCCAGTTAATACGTCTCTTAAAACAGATGTTCAATTAGTCGTCCATTTTCTTGAATGCACATATTTATTCTTTGACAGAAACTCAGACAGACCCTCTCTAATGTTTGAACCGTGACAGATTCGAAAACTCTCTTTATTCTTTCTTTTATGTCCTCTGTGGTTGTTGGAGCTTGCGCAAATACTTGATATTTTACAACACCCCATAGAAAGAAATCTGTCGGTATGAGATCTAGTGATCTGGCTAGCCATTCATGTACTTGGTTGCCAATGTCAATCCAACGATTAGGACATGTGGTATCCGTGAATGACTTAACTGGTAGTGTACGGTGTGCTGGTACCCCATCTTGCTGAAACCACATGATTTGTCTCAAGGCTAATGGGACGTCCTCTAACAATTGTGGTACTTCATTTTGAAGAATATTTAAATAGAAAGAACCATTTAAATTATTATTAGAAAAAAATGGACCTATTACATTATTTCCTATTATACCTCCCCATACATTCAATGACTACAGTCTCTGGACACGATGATCCCTTCGCCAATGAGAATTTACTTGGGAATAGTAATGGGCATTATGGAGATTGACACCCCCATACTGTCAAATTTCGCCTCGTCTATAAATAAGAATTTGTCAATATAGAAAGGATCTTGGCGCATTCTATTAGATGCCCACCTACAAAAATTTAAACGCTGCTGGTCATCTCCGATCTCAAGACCATGAGTGAGGCGTACATGGTACGGATGGAATTTTAAACTTTTCAAAATGCGGTTAGTAGTTGTTTTTGGAACTCCATACGTTCGACTGATTTGCCAAGTAGAAATATGGGGATCACCAGCAACGCACCTAGTACAATATGCTCTCTAGAGCATATTGTACTAGGTGCGTTGCTGGTGATCCCCATATTTCAGGTGTCAGATTACCTTGTTCAGCTCTACTCACTAATCGCTTAATAGCCTTTCTATCTGGATGTTGAGAGTCTGGATATTTTTCTGCACAACACCTTTCTGCAGCTCTGTAATTGACTTTACACTCGCCAAGAACCTTAATGATATTAACTATTTCCTGTGGCGTATAATCAGCCATAACGGAAAAAAATGTAAGTCCACAGATAAAATAATTCGAACACTCTTGATTACAAAGATCAAAATTATTGGAATTAAAAATATTTTCGTATGGACCTTATAACGAAAAAAATTCCAATTTTTTCTTATCACTGATCATGATGCCATGGTTCGTTTTTATGTAGAAGAGAGTTAAAGGTGCGAAACGGTGGTTGAAAGGAAAGAGAATTTAGCAGTTGGAACACAATGGCATTTCTTTAACTGAGTAGGAGTCGTCCCCAAACTAAACTGGCCAAGGTCATAATTCAACGTCACTTTTTCACACTCATTAATTTCGGCATGAAAACAGAGGTGTTCGTCAATAATTATTACGACCTTAATATGTCTTTGACCTCAAGGTCAAGGTCAAGATCATAAGACGTCGTGGAATGTTCCACTCTTTCCATCATCACGTTTAAAGGTAGGGTTTTTCCATGGAAAAAACTAACTTGTTGGCCTTTGAATAAACTTAAAGGTCATGGTGAAGGTCATAGTCGTATTCAAACGTAAAATTTTCCGCTCTTTCTATTTCTGGGGTCAAAAGTAGGGGTTTTTATTTGAAAAAACTATCTTGACCTTCAAATGACCTTGGAGGTCATTGTCAAGGCCACAGTAAAGCTCACAGTAAAGGTCATCATTGGATGTCCCCCTTGAAACCCTAGAACTTTTATTTGTAATATTTTTTTCCAAAAGACATATTTTCAGAGTTATTCGCGCGGGGCGATTAAAATGGGATACCCTGTATAGTTGTTTAATACCTTTCTCTATGATAGTTGCGCTTTTACAGTCTGTCAAGTAAGAGCGTGGTCGACTTCACCGACAGGTAATAAAAGATTTCGCTCTAATTCCTTCGCGAGCCGATAGAGGAAAGCTTTGTCCTTGATGCACTGTCAACAAAGATTCAGTTGTCGTTGATCTTTTGAAAGAGAATCACGTTAAACGTCATGAGTGCTAAGTACGCGTCGCGCTACGAGGCTGTGTTCCTTTGCATCCACCCGAAAGGTCCCAAAATGTCGCAATCAGCGGCTGCTAAATATATGACAAAGTCGAAGGCATTTGTACAGAAGTGATACGGATTGTACTTAATCGATCCGGCTCGTTATGCGTGATGAAGAGAACTAACATCACTGTCGTTGCCGTAGATGAAAAACCCCACTGCTCGTGGACTTGCCCCGCTCGCCCCACTTAACGCTTAAAATTTTAAGAAAACTAACAACCGAAGGTTCGCGATTCGTCTTTTAGACGCACAAACAAACTGTCTGCGATCCCCCTCCCTGTCCCTCATTTCATCGTCGCGTTTTTGCTTTACAGAATAACGATGCTTGGCCGTTACGAGTTTCGGCCTTCCGAACAATATTTATAAGTGCGTATAATTATGTAAACGATGAAATTTATTTATTTCGATCCTGTAGTAAATTGCCATAAAAACAATATTATCAATTTTTCGTTCGGACAATACGTGAACTTTAGCGACAAATTTTCCGAACAAATCAAATGCTCCAACAACGAGCTTACCGATTTGACTTTATGTATAAGTGATTGATATACTTTAGAGAGTAATTTTTATAGGTGGAACTATAGAAAAAGTTATTAGACTACGAGTATGATCCTACTGATATAAGTCTACTATAATACCAATAATTTTGAATTGAAAAAAAATAAAGTTTATTTTTTTGAATAATATAGCACGTGAACCATCTATTATACGAGGAAAAAAATCCGTATTTCTTGGTTGTTACAACTTGTGTCATTAAATTTAATTGCGTCTCGAGTATAAAAGTAACATACCAAAATTTAAAAAAAATAAGTTATAATTCGAATGAATCAAAGATTTTTATAATGCTGATTTAAATTATACAATTGAGTAACGGAAAATTCATTATTATTGTTATGCCCCATAAAACAATCGACTTAAAAAATTTATAAATATCGTTACAAAAATTTATTTAGTCGTTTAACATCACGACTGCGATCAACTATTTACAAGACGACATAGCTTACTTACGAGGGTAATCCCAAAAGTACCCGACCTGACTTATGAATACAGGTAGTTTTAAAAAAACAATTACTGCAATTGACAATACCACCTTTCAACAACTTAATGTGAAAAATTCATAACGGTACGTTTATTATTATTTTTTTTACAGACATCCAAATTGAACGCTCTCAGTGAATTTGTAAATATGGAAAAAATCGGGCATCGTTATGTGATACAATACTTTCATTTGAAAGGTCTAAGTCCAACCGATATCAAAGCCGAGTTGGATTCTACTCTGGGGAAGTCTGCTCTTTCGTTTACAACGGTCAAATATTGGGTAACTGAGTTTAAGCGAGGTCGTACGAGCTGCCAAGATGAACACCGCAGTGGTCGACCAAGTGAGGTCACTACGTCAGAAAATGAGAAGAAAATCCACAAAATGGTATTGGATGACCGTCGACTAAAAGTGCGCAAGATAGCAGACATGGCAGGCATTTCAAAAAGTGCTGTGCATCGCATTTTGACCGAAAATTTGGACATGAGAAAGCTGTGCGCAAGATGGGTGCCGCGTTTGCTCACAATGGAGCACAAACAGCAACGTGAGGATGTTTCCATCGAGTTTTTGACAATGTTTCGCAGCAATAAAGCCGAGTTTTTGCGTCGATTCATAACTATGGACGAAACATGGGTCCATCATTTTACACCTGAGACCAAGGAACAGTCCAAGCAGTGGACTACAAAGGGAGAACCGGCTCCAAAGAAAGCAAAGACAGTTCAGTCAGCTGGCAAGGTCATGGCATCCGTTTTCTGGGATGCGCGTGTAATAATATTTATTGATTATCTCGAAAAAGGGAAAACAATCAACGGCGCATATTATGCAGCCTTATTGCAGCGTTTGAGTGATGAAATCAAGAAAAAACGGCCCCATCTGACGAAAAAAAAGTGTTGTTTCATTATGACAACGCACCAGTCCACACGTGCGTCATTTCGATGGCTAAAATCAATGAGTTGAAGTTCGAATTGCTTCCTCACGCACCCTATTCGCCAGATCTGGCTCCTTCGGATTATTTTCTTTTTCCGAATTTGAAAAAATGGCTCGGCGGCAAAAGATTTGCCAACAATGAAGAGGTAGAGTCTGCGGTTAATAGGTATTTTGAGGAGCTTGACGGTTCCTACTATAAAGCGGGTATCGAAGCTATTGAACATCGTTGGGAAAAGTGTATCGAACTGAAAGGAGAATACGTTGAAAAATAAAAAACATTTTCGCAATTTTTTTACTGTTTTCTTTGTCGGGTCGGGTACTTTTGGGACTGCCCTCGTAATTATCGTCCCACTTCACTTCATAACAGTAATCTTCCTTTTTTTTTTTTCACTATTTTCATAATTCACTTAATTTGCTATCACTAAATTCCACTTTATTACTCCTTTCTCACATTCTATTCATCACTTTATTTAATTCACTTTCCGTAACTTTCCTTTTTATTATTATCGCGTTTTTTTATTTTTTTCTTTTTTAATTATTTATTATTTGTCTTTTATTTCATTTTATTTTATTCATATAATTCATTTATTATATTTCATTTTATTCCATTTTATTATTTTATTTACTTCTTTATATTATTTGTTCATCATCCATCATTTTTTTCATTTACTTGCACATTTTTAATTTATCTTTCGCTTCAATTCATTATTTTATAATATTTTTCTTTTATCATTTATCCTTTATTAATTTATCTTTTATAATTTTTATTTATTTACTCATTTCTTTATTTATTTTCTTCATTTCTTTATATTATTTTTCATCATTTATAATTTATTTATTTCGCGATATTTTTTTTTCATTTTATCATTCTTAGATTTTCCTTTCATTGGCACTAGTTTTTATTCATTTTTTACATCATTAGTATTAACACAACAATCATAAAAGGAAGCGGACGATAATCGCAGTTTCATCGCTATTAATTGTCACTTATTGGGTTGTTCGATAATCAATGTCGTTTTTTTCATGTTTCTCAAAGTGAATTTATTTATATTAATAACAAACATTAATCAATTGTATATTGACCGTTTTGTTGTATGACCTTTTTCCATCTTACGGTAATTTGAAAAATTCCATGTTCGAAGAAGCCTTGGTTTTTAAAAGCAAAGAGCTGGTCCAACTCATTTTCAACAGCCTGATCGGAATTGAAAGTTTTACCATTCAAATGGTTTTTAAGGGAGCGAAACAGATGATAGTCTGATGGTGCTAAGCCAGGGCTATAGAGTGGATGTGGCATCAGTTCCCAATTGAGCTCCATTAATTTTTGACGGGTTATCAAAGAGGTGTGAGATCTGGCGTTATCATGATGGAACATCACAGCTTTGCGATTGGCCAGTTCAGGGCGTTTTTTCTTGATTGCTTCGTTCAATTTTGATAGTTGATGACAGCAAACATTCGTATCAATAGTTTAGTTTCTTGGAAGCAGCTCCAAGTAGACTATACCCTTGTAATCCCACCATACGGAAAGTATAATCTTCTTTTGGTGAATATTGACTTCGAATGTCGATCGTGGGGACTTATCTTGCTTGATCCATGATCGTTTTCGGACTACATTATCGTACACAATCTATGTTTCATCACCTGTTATGATTCTTTTTAGAAATGGGTCGTTTTCGTTACGATTCAGCAAAGAGTCGCATATGTTAATGCGTTTGGTGAGGTGGATTTCCTTTAATTCGTGAGAAACCCAAACATCCAGTTTGTTTACGTAACCAAGCTGTTTGTAAGTGCAAGTAAACGGTTGAATTCGATATGCCGAGCTTCTCTGCTATCTCTCGAGTTGTCATATGCCAGTTAGTTTCGATTCACGCCTTTATTTTGTCGTCATCAGTAGTGGTTGGACAACCAGTATGTGGTGCATCTTGCACATTAAAATTTCTAGAACGAAAGCGAGCAAACCAACGCTGACACTGGCGTTCAGTAAGGCAGTCCTCACCGTAAACTTCACACAATTTCTTCCGAGCTTGCACCGCATTTTTGCCTTCTTGGAAGTAAAACAATAAAATATGCCGATAATACTTACTTCGATTGTCCATTTTCAACTTAATTTTTAACTAACTTGTTATTTACTAATGACGCTCAGTTTTTAACAGAAGATAATGTACAGTCTAACCTTTATAATAGTGTATAATAACATACGCCACGCAACCGCTACTACATGAAATATGCAGTTTACGCCATCTATGAGAAAAAAGCGACATTAATTATCGAACAACCCAATAGATCAATTAAAAAATATGAACTTAATTAAAATAAATAGGAGTCAATAAAATAGAATCAAGATGAATGAATAATTTTACAAATTTTACCAGCTTTTACAGTCTCTTTGACACATAGTTGTATTAAAATTTTAAAATTTAATTGGTGCAATAGACAGATTATTACAGTTAAAGAAGTTACGAAACTTGAACAAAAAATTATATATGTGTAAAAGACATTTATTTTTTTAATGATTATCATTTTAGATATAACAGCATTTAAAATTTCGTCATGTTATTCCAAGGCTCTAATGTCAAAGCACGTTAAACTTCGAAGCCGAAAAAATGATTAACAAAGATAGTTTTAAGGTCACTATTATATGGCCTTTCCGAACGCTACAAATTTTGTACCAAATATTTTTCTCGATTCTACTTAGTTCTTAAGGGGTTATACGCAGTTGCGAGGCTCAAAAAAGACGTTTTTTTATGAATTTTTTATAGAATCAGTTTTTATTTATCAATTACAAGTGATAGTAATTCAAATAGAGCCAACTTATAAGAATACAATAGCGCGTCGATCATGTACAAATATTGATATACACCGCTCCTGTAGATGATGTCCCGAACGACCTCCAAAAAAAGGCGCTTGGCGGTGATCTCCATTTCGGCGGTTTGGATTATCTGAAATCAAAAAATATGGTGGATTCTTTTAGAGGATAGATTAATACAGGTATTGAACAAAGGAATAATGAAAATTTTGATTTTTGGCAAAATGGCGTCACTTAGAAAAAAATTTTTCGTTTTTGACTGAAATTTTCGCTCGAAATTGTTAAAAAAGAATAGTAATAGTTTTAAATCTTATTCCTTCGTTCAATACCTGAGGAATATATCTAAGAAGATTGTGTAAAGATTTGAGACTGATCGGTTCAGCCATTTCTGAGAAATCGAGATCACCGACTTTGAAAATACCGTTTTGAGAAAAACGCGTTTAAAGTTTCAGAAGTAGTTTACACATAGTTAAAATTTTTTTTCTTCAACTTACATGGTATCATCTATTCCAGGGCCATAAAAGGGACCTTCTGCAGTATCGTTAGCTTCTAATAAGTCCAGCTGGTGTTGTCGTCGAGCCATTCTTCCTTCTCGCGTGCTCCCATGCGCTCGTGCGTCGGAAATCATCACACGCTCTGCGTCCTCTTTGTCGACATAAGCATGAGCTGCGGTGCCTAATGAAACTCATAATGCACTCATAAAGTATAATAATGATTTTGTACCTTCATTAAACATTCCAGCTGCAATGTAAGCCGCTATTTCAACAACTTTACCGCCACATGGAATAATGGAACAGGTTCCGTCACCCGAAACTGTTAATTCTTCATTATTTTCATCACCTTGGTTTTCAGCAGTCGCTTTTGTTTCCTCGGTACAAGCTTTTTCAAACAGTTTTTCAGCTGCTACTTTCACACAAGAGTGAATGTTGTCAACAATCAAGTCATAAGTGTTTTGCATTAAAAAAGCAGACATGCCCAGCAAGCCACAAAATTTAGCTACGCCTTTTAATCCTAGTCCCAGAATTCTTATCACAAATATAAATTGTCTGTTTATTTCGTAAGAATGCTTCACAAAAGAACTGGAGTTTATAACACGATTTTTACACTTATCACACACTACAACGATTTTAAAACCTAGTCCACGAGGAGAAGCAGTTTCAAACTTTATTTTTCCGTCACAAGAGTTATATTTCACATAATCACTTATCGCAGCAAATACAGTAATGAAATTTAAAATTCTATATTTAATTGAAGGATCACGTGAAACTAAAATCTCTTCCTGCATTTTGAATTTTTTAGCGGATGCACTAAAACTACTCTTATCCGTCTCAGCAGTCTTTGGATTAAAAGCCTGTGTTCTCTTTAGAAATTTGTATTTTTTCGGTACTTCTACGTAATCTTGAACATTTACGGGACATTTTTATAACTTTTAAAAAAAATTTACTCCAATATAAAACAAAAAATCACGAAAAACAAGTTTGAACTGAACGCACGACTTTACCACGTGGCAGAATTCTTTAGACTGACGAAATACTTTTATTTTAGGTTATAATAGCCAAATGTGACCTTGAAGTAGTTAGTGGACTTATTATACTCGCCTTCTACGAATAAACACAATAGTAAAAGGAACCTCAGGTAGCGCGTGCAGTGAGTGCAGCTGCTACTCCGGTTCTTACTCTACCTGCTTTCTAACACTCTGATGTGGCCTTACAAATTCAGGTATATCTCCGAAAATATTTATCGGATTGGCTTAAAATTTTCAGAGAATATACTTAAATATATGTACATTCCGAAAATGCAAAAAAAAAAAAAAAAAAATCGTTTTTTTAAAAATTCTAACTGCTTATAACCCCTTAAAATATTTGATTAGATTAATCAAAATTACTCACCATACATATTTATAAAAAATCATATAAAGTCGTATATAATTATGAAAAACATACATACAAACCATACATATTTATGAAAATCATATTAAATTATATACTTTTATTAATAAATAACAAAAATTTTTAATAATAATTTATCATTTTATTTTTTATATTACAGATATTTTTATAAAATAGTTTGCTATTGTTATTTATTTCATTATTATGAAATTTTAATTCTTCACAAATATTTTCAGACAAGTAGTAAAACAAAATAATATAAAATTTTGTTTAAATGATGTATAAATGTAAAAACTATAACGGAATTTGGAAGAAAATGAATAAACATGCAATAATTATACAATGTACTGTGCAAAATTTAAGATATGAATATTTATATTAACTATTTTTTTGTGGTGTCTTAAGAATAACACTTTTGATTTCTGTATAAGCTTCTAAGCCATATTCTCCAAGTTCTCTTCCATGACCAGACATTTTATAACCACCAAAAGGTACTTGAGTAGATAATGCATTATATGAATTTACCCTAGTAAAAAATAATGATAATAGTTACCTATAATTATTTTATTAAATCTAAATAAAATGTTTAAATTTATTATAAATTTTACAATCGTGTTTATTACAAGTTATTGTCAATGTTTTAAGGTTTGCCACTCATTATTTATTAGAGTATACTTGAAATTAACGCTTCAGATCTTATAATTGTTTAAACATTACCCCTACGTGATTATCAAACTAAAATTATAGTTCAACTATTTCGAGTTTACTCTGAAGAAGTGGCTTCTAACCTGTAACATTCTTAAAATGCAATAATTATTTAATGAAACATTACTACAAAAATTTGAATTAAATCTAAATAGGCAGAATAATCATATTTTAAGACTAATTTGGAAACTTAATTTTATTTAAAAAATATACTTACCAAACAGTACCAGCTCGTAATCCCTGAATAACATAATTTGCTTTATCAATATCTTTTGTAAAAATAGCTGCAGCTAATCCGTAATCACTTCTATTAGCTCGCTCAATAACATCGCTAATTTTATTAAATTTCATAATTTGTTGTACTGGTCCAAAAATCTAGTAATAAAAGAATATAATTATATGATTGATTAAATTAGATAAAAATGGTAAACTTGTTAATTTTTTACTTCATCAGTTGCAATTTTCATGTTATCTTTAACGTCAGCAAAAACTGTTGGGGCAACAAAGTAACCTTTTTCTCCTACTCTACCTCCTCCTTCAACTAATTTAGCTCCATCAGATTTTCCAGAATTGATCATACACAAGATTTTATTCATCTGCTCTTCATCGATCTAAAATTTAATTTAATATTAAGAAATATATTATTTTGAAAAAAAAAAAAAATCATAACGTTAGTTTTAATTAATAATAATACTTGAGGGCCATGTTCCACTTTCAAATCAAAAGGATTACCAACTATTCTAGCTTTAGCACGAATAGCACTTCTTTCAACAAATTCATCATAAATAGAATCTTCAACATATGTTCTAGATGCAGCACAGCAACACTGACCCTGTAATTGTATTGGAAGTAGTAATTTGTTTAAATCATTTTAAAACTTTTTTTCATATAAAATAATTATACACGTTCTTAATGTTTCTAGCGATACTAAGATTTATTATATTGAAAATATTTATTATATTGAAGATATTTATTATATTGAAAACTTTATTGAAAACGTTCCCAAGAGAAATAATTTAAAAAAATTTTTTTATAAATTTGTTAACTCTTTTTAAAACATTACACAAGGCTGAAAATTTCAATATCTCCAGCGAAATTAAAATTTAAGATATTAATCGTTTTAATAAATTCGTAGATATTACGAAAGACAGAATAAAAAAAGAGCATAATTAAAAGCACATTATAAGAAATCGAGTAATTTTTTCAAATCACACGTATTTAGACTCCAAATTCAGGAATAGATTGTCATTATATATTATTCTTTTGTATATACACATGGTATGTACATATATATATGTACGTATGTACACACAAACAACATATTGGAATGCATCGCTATGCATCGTATTTCTCAAAAAAATAATTTTTACTTTTAATTAATGAATTGATGGTATTCTTTAATAATAATGTACGAAGGTAGGGTAAAAAGTTTCCGGCTTGACCTAGAGACGGCGCCAGGAATACAGGTCAAGTGTTTGACCTGTATTCTGTAGTTAGAAATCTCACTAGCTTACATATAAATTTTCAGGTCGATTGCTCTGTCAGTGTAAATTTGAGAGTTGATTAAATAAGACACCTCAATTGCTTACGTGAAAATGGAAAAATCAGAGAAGTTTACAGTCATCAAGCCATTTTTTAAAGTTAGGTAACAAATGATAGTCGTTGGGGGCTAAATCTGATGAATAAGGTGGTTGGGGTAACAATTCGAACTTTAATTCGTTGATTTTAGCCATCGCAACAACCAACGAATGGGCAGGTGCGTTTTCATAGTGAAACAAGATTTCTTTCTTCGCTAAGTTAGGTCGTTTATTTTTCACTTCGTCCTTCAAATGCTGCAATAACTCTACGTAGTACTGACCAGTGATGATTTTACCCTTTTTCAGGTAATCAATGTAAATTACTCTTTTGAAATTCCAAAAAACAGTCGTCATAACCTTATTCGCCGATAAAATTGTTTTGGCTTCTTTGGAATTGCCTCACTCGGTTATATCCATTGCTTCGACTGTTGTTTACTTTCAGGAGTGTAGTGCTGAATCCAAGTTTCATCTATAGTTCTAAAACGACGCAGAAAATCGCTAGGATTTTGTTTCTACAGCGCTAAATTTTTAATTAAAACAGTTTTCTGTGTGAATTTTTGATAAACCGTTAGCAAACGCAATACTCACTCAAAATAGACCTTCTCTATCCTCAAATGTTCATGTAAAATATGGCATACACGTTAAGTTAACATCTAAGTAGCCTCAGCTATCTCCTTTGCTTTTAATTTGCGGCCCTCCATCACTATTTTATGAATTTTTTCAATCATTTCAGGAGTTGTAACCTCAACAAAGCGTCCTAAACGTGGTTCATCAGAATTGCTCGTGCAATCCTTCTTAAATTTAGGAACCTACTGTTTAATCGTTGAATATGATGGAAAAGAGTGTTTCAGTGTGAAATTTAGCTCTTCTTGAATTTGTAATGGTGTTAAGCTTTTCAAATAGAAGTATTTGATGATCGCACGCTTCTATAATTTTTCCATTTTTACGTAAGCAATTGAGGTATCTTGTTCAATCAGCTCTCAAATAAATACTAACAGAGCAATTGATCTAAAAATGTGTACATAAGCTAGTGAGATATCGGGATACAGAATACAAGTTAAACACTTGATCTGCTGACATTATCTCTAGGTCAGGCCAGAAACTTTTTACCCCTCCCTTGTATATACTACTGTGATCAAAAAGTAGGGTGAATTTGTTTATAAAATGCAAATTCTTTATTTATTCTTCCAAATCAATTTCATCCCTTTCAAAGTAATCCCCGTCCGATAAAACGCATTTTTGCCAACGCTTTTTTCAGTCCTCGAAACAGTCGGAATAGCCTTCAAGAACTTCTTCGATTTGGTTTTTATCTCCTCAATCGTGTCAAACGACGTCCCCGCATTGACCTTTTGAGTCTGCTGAATAGCCAGAAGTCGCACGGAGCCAAATCAGGCGAATACAGTGGTTGCGGAACGATATGAGTCGAGTTTTTGGCAAAAAAGTTGCGAAGAACCAATGCAGTATGACATAGTGCATTATCGTGATGAAGGAACCAAGAGTTGTTCGCCCATAATTCCGGCTGTTTCAGACGAATAGCTTCACGCAAACGACGCATAACGCTCGAATAATATTTTTGTTGACAGTTTGGCCCGGCGAAAGGAATTCATAGTGCGTTATACCACGATGATCAAAGAAAACTGTCAACATAACCTTGATTTTCAATCGACTTTGCCGTGGTCTTTTCGGTCTTGCTTCACCTTTTGCACGATAATCGCTGGATTGGTCGGTGGTTTCAGGATCGTATGCGTAAATCCAAGTCTCGCCTTCAGTAATGATGCATTTCAAGTGTTCCTGATAGTCAGACAGCAAAGTTTTACACATCAACGCGACGCTTTTTTTCCAAAAAATTGAGCGATTTTGGCACCAATCGAGACTTGACGCGTTTGAGACACAAAACATCCTTTAACCCTTTGAGTACATTTGACGAGTGAGACTCGTCATGTGTTTACTTGGGCGAAGTTACGGTGGACGAGTCTGACTCGTCATCTGAGTTTGATAAGTAGGCGTTGATTTTTGCGACACCCCCGCTAGTTGGCGTTGATCGCAAACAATTGCCTAACGTTTTTTTCGACATTTTACAGTTGCAAATAAGGTTAATTCCATTTATTATTATTTTATCCCTGTTTTTTTTGATACGCTATTCTAAGGCGTCCTTCAAGTGCCAATACGCCACAGCGTTTGCAAGCAAAAAATTGGGCACATTTTCCGGAGAATATTCCGGCAACAGAATCAAAGGAACATCCGACAAAACGGTGCCGCGTATGTTATAAACATAAAATAAGAAAAGAAACCACTTGGCAATGCAAACAGTGCCAGGTACCTTTACATTTACCGACATGTTTTGAAAAATACCACACGGTACAAAATTATTAGATTTTGAGTTAGTTCTTGTTATTTATAAATATTTCTATTTTGCTACATTTATATATTTATTTATATTTTATAATTAATATGTACTTTCAAAAATATATTTATATCACCAATATAAGCATATTCCAAATAAAATGTATTACTCTTACATATTAATCCATATAGCAAAAAATTAAATCCGTTCCATATGCATAAAAGTCTCCAAATAATTCCGTACTCAAAGGGTTAAAATGGTTTGGGCTGAGCCAAATGATATTCCAACACTATCAGCGAGGTCTCTAATTGTCAATCGACGATTTTCAAGCACCAAATCTTTGATTTTTTGGACGTGGCCCTTGTCGGTAGACGTTGATGGTCGTCCAGAGCGCGGTTCGTCTTCAACGCGTTCTCGGCCCGCTTTGAACTCGTTGTACCACTTATAAACGTTTTTTTGTGCCATAGTTTGATCACCAAAGGCCTTCCGCAACATTTTCAACGTGCCCGCACAAGAATATTTGTTCCGCAAATAAAATTTGATGCAAGTTCTTTGCTCTACAAAATCACCCATTGTAAAAATCGAAAAATTCACTTTTGGTTGTTTACAAAAACACGTGTAACTCGAAGATAATTAAACCTTTTGACAAACAGACGCTTGACAAATGTTATAGACAGTCCTACCAACCTAGGAAAAAAATTTACCTGCCTTCCTAATGCCCGGGAGTTTTAAATGACAATTTTACCTTACTTTTAGATCACAGTAGTATGTTTATATAAGACATCGTTCAATAAGTCCCGAGACTAACAACGAAAACAACATTTTTTTTCAAAAATCATTTTTATTAATCAATATAATCTCCTTTAAGAGTGATACAATCTTTCCAACGCCTTTCCAACATTTCTAGACCATGTTTAAAGAAGGATTTATCCTTTGCTTCAAAATAGGCTTCAGTTTCGGCAATGACCTCCTCATTCGAGACAAATTTTTTTCCCTGGAGCATTTTTTTGAGATCAGCAAAGAGCCAATAGTCGCTGGGGGCTAAATCTGGCGAATACGGGGGGTGGGGAAGCAAATCAAAGCCTAATTCATTCAATTTTGCCATTGTTTTCATGGACTTGTGGCATGGTGCATTGTCTTAGTGAAAAAGGATTTTTTTCTTCTTCATGTGCGGTCGTTTTGCTGCGATCTCCTTCTTCAAACGTACCAACAAGTCAATATAATAATCATTCTTGATCGATTTACCTTTTTTCAGGTAGTCAATGAAAATCACGCCATGTGTATCCCAAAAAACAGACGCCATGACTTTGCCAGCAGACTGCTGCGTTTTTGGACGCTTTGGGCGGCTTTCGCCAGCCATGCGCCACTCAGATGATTGCCGATTCGACTCCGGAGTGAAATGATGTATAAACTTAAAAAAACTTTCGCGGAAACGAGAAAAATGATCGATTCGGCTTACGGTGAAGGTGTAGTGTCGCGTACAACTGTTTACACGTGGTTCAGTCGGTTCAAGAAGGATAGAGAGTCGCCAACAAAAATCACGGGTAAATACGATGCTCATCGCTTACTTCGACTCCAAAGGCCTGATACACAAAGAATTTGTGCCCCCAAACACCACCGTGAATGCTGCGTATTACGTAGAGGTGTTAAAACGTCTGAAGCGCCGGATTAATCGCATAAGGCCTGAGTACAAGGAACCGGGATCGTGGAGTTTGCTGGATGACAATGCGCCTGCTCATTCTTCAAAAATTGTGAAGCGTTATCTCACCGAAAATCAGATCCCACGCATCAATCACGCCCCATACTCGCCAGATCTGGCTCCAGCCGACTTTTTCCTATTTCCCAAGCTAAAAATGGCCTTGAAAGGACGATTTCTTGAAGATGTACCGAACATTCAAGCGGCTTGCACCGAGCGTCTCACAGCGATAACTTCAGAGGAGTACCAGAGAGCCTTTGAATCACTCATGGAGCGCTCAAATGAGTGTATATCTAGGGAAGGGGACTATGTTGAAAGTTAACTGGAATAAATTTCTTTAGATGTAATTTTCGATTTTTTATTTTAAAAGTTCGGGAACTTTTTCGACATACTGTGTAGTATGGCGTTTGCTGGTTTGTTTATAAGGATTGGGAGAACCAGCTTAGCGGCCATGCTCGGTTCTGTTCTTAGTATAGCCATGATTGAGCAAGAGGTACACCTATCTGTCACGCAACACGTCATCATAAAGTTTTGAACTAATGAAGACGTTAAGACGCCGGAAATTTTTACTCGTTTAAAGGCGCGGTTCGGGGACACTACATTGACTCAGAATCGAGTGTATACGTGGGCCAGGGAATTTAAGCGTGGGCAAGAACGTGTTGAAAACGAAAGTCATGATTGACGTCCAAGGACAAGTCTTACAGATGACAATATCCGTGCCGTTCGAGAGCTTATTTAATGTGATCAGCAGTTAACTGTTTCCGAAATCTCGTCAAGAGTGGGTATCAGCTATGGAAGTGCTCAATCCATTATCACTGATCATCTTGACTTAAAAAAAATTAGTGCTCGATGGGTTCCGAGGTTGTTAACCGGGAATCAGAAATAGGCCAGATCAGAGATCACTGATAGACTTCTGAATCGATTTCGACAAAAAGGGGAGGATTTTTTGAGGCGCATCGTCATATGTAATTGGGTCTACCATTATACGCCCGAATCGAAAATGGCGGATAAGGAGTGGCGAAGGAAGGATGACGGATGCCCAGTGAAGGCCAAAACTCGCTTCTCAGCCGGAAAAGTTCTTGCAACGATTTTATTTGACTCAAAGGGAGTTTTGCTCATTGATTTTCTTTACGATCAACAAACAGTGAATGCGGCCTACTACTGCCAGTTGTTACAGTCAGCGAGAATCTCCTTCCGAAACAAAAGACGAGGTATGCCCATTAGAGAGGTCATCCTTCTCCATGACAACGCTAGGCTACTCACCGCGGCTTTGATAAGGTATAAAGTGGAAGCAATGGACTGGTAAACAATCGAACACCCTTCTTATAGTTCAGATTTGTCCCCCTGTGACTACTTTTTGTTCGCGCCCCTGAAAGAATCACTTAGAGAAAAACGATTCAAAAGTAATAAAGAAGTCGTGGAGCACGTGCACAATTGGCTGACAACTCGCCCTGAAACTTTTTATGAACAAGTAATATTCAAGCTTCCAAAACGGTGGCAAAATTCTGTAGACAACGCAGGAGACTACATTGAAAAATTGATGATATGGTTTGCGTGCAATATTATTCAATAAATGTATAAAAAAAAATTACCGTTTATATTTTATTGACCCTCGTATCTTAATCGTAAGCGTTTAATTTTATTATCTATCTATTTACTTGTGGCGTAGGGGCAGTGGAACTTTTTGAACCATATTGAACAGTTTTTAACCAAAACGCCCTAAATTTTCTTTCACGTACAACGAGTTATTTACCATTCCTGATATAATTTTTTCCACTCTTTTTAAATCCGGTCTTAAATTTACGATATCTGCAACTATTTTTTCAATAGAATTGTTTAAAAAAAAAATGTGAAAATAAACAATTTTTTTTTGCAGATAATCATATTTTTGAGCATGATACCGTATTCGGATCGTACAAAAACTCTAAATCTGGTGACATACATGCCTATAATAAAAGGTAGGAAAGTTAGTTTAGCGAAATTCAAAATGGCGACCACCAAAGTAGTTATTTTTGTATTTAAATGTAATAAAAAGCTTGGAAATTTTTTTTTGTCGATAAGGATTCTCTTTACAACAAAATTTGTAAAACAAATAGGGTTCAGAATTGATAAAGCATGTGTGAATTTTTCAGAATTTTTCGGTTGATTTTTGGATTTTACCATTTTTCAAAAAATCCAAAAATGATCTGAAAAATTCCACACGTATTTTTTGACCAATCCCAAGCACTTCTTTTATAAAATTTTTTTGTACAGCTGATCCTAATCGATTGAAAAAATACTTAATTTCCTTTATTGTATTACTTGTGATTATTTTATTCGATAGAATAATTTAACAATGTACACTCGTATAAATACAATTTTTTTATAAAATGTTTGTTTTATAAAAATTTCATATATTTATGTTTCTTTGAGATTGATATTTCAAAGTAAGTTGCAAAATTTTATAAATATAATATTTCAAATAACTTATTTGTTATTTTTAAAATTTCGATATTATTCGTTGTAATGTTTGAAACTCGTATTTTTTCGATTATTCTCAAAAGAATTTAAATAAAAATGCCAAAGCACTAAAACCAACTATCTAAAAATCATTCTGATACAGATGAACAGATTTCCGAGGATGAGAACGAAGGAAACTTTTATACCAAACTCGAACGATCCCAGTTCTGACGAGGAAGATTTTGCAGAAAACGGAAGCTCAATCAATGATGAGATCCCTTTACCAAATGTATCGCATCGTTCAGTTTTTAGAAAGTACACACATGCACAAAAAAAAATGATGAGAAATGCCAAAAATCGGTTTACTCAGTGTATGAAGAATGGGGGATGTCACCTACCTAATTTGATCTTCAAAACTATGTAAAACAAAACTTTGGGTATGCACCTACATCATAAAAAACAAATCAAAATTTTTTGATTCATAAAATTGGTTTTATTAAGTTTGGAAAAAGGAAGTTATGCTGCCGCACCCTGTACACTAGTTTTCTTTGGAGAAATTCGCATTTATTCGATTGTAATATAAGATTTGCTTCTCTTAAATATTGTAAAAGTCGACGAAATTCAGCGTTGTGTTCTACGATCGTTTCGCTGTATATCACTGCAATATCCAAAACAAAAATATCTTTTTATGCTGCACGTTTCGAAAAAAGGATATCAACACATCTCTGAAATGTTCCTGGATTGTTAGTTACACACATGGGCATATTATTAAAATAAGAAAGATCGAAAGAAGTAGTGAAAACCATTTTACAATATGCCCACCAGCTTAGTCTAATGAGATATATCAGAGGATATTTGTATTTTATAGTTCAATACAATTTAATCTAAAGCTTATACACTTTAGATTAATAAATTTTTTGGGAAAGAAATCTCTGAGACATCATTGAATATACGAAGGTTAATCAAATATAAACGGTAATTTATTTTTATGCATTTATTGAATAATATTACACACAAACCATATCATCAATATTACTAAACGAAGTCTCCTGCGTTGTCTACACACTTTTGCCACCGTTTTCGAAGCTTGAATATTGCTTGTTCATAAAAAGTTTTAGGATGAGTTGTCAGCCAATTACACACGTGCTCCTCGACTTCTTTATTGCTTTTGCATTGTTTTTTTCCAAGTGATTCTTCCCTGGCCCACGTATACACTCGATTCTGAGACAATATAGTGTCCCCAAACTGCACCTTTGAACGAGTGAAAATTTCCGAGGCTTAACGCCTTCATTGGTTAAAAACTTTATGATAACGCGTTGGGCGACAAGCGGATGTACCTCTTGCTCAGTCATGACTGCACTAACAAGGAAACCACCCCAACCCGACCACACCGATTTTGATAATTTTTAGATATGTTGTGATACTCAAAAAAATATTCGACACGTGTTTTTTTTTTATCGGCTGACATTCACTTTTAAAGGGTGAAATCCACCCCTAAAAACCACCTCGAAAAATCGTTTTTTTAATATATCTCTGCATCTAATCAATATTTTTAAACAAAATCAGCGCCAAAATATTTCTTATAAGTAGGCGCTTCTATTGATATAACTTTAACACCAAGGGGTTGCAACCCCTTTTTCTATAGAGGTCAAAGTTCCATTTTTTTTTGCTATTTTGCGATTCAAAATCTGTTGAATCAGGACGAGTGGGTTAAAAACTGCATTTATAATGAGAAACTCAGAATTAAAATTGAAATAAAAATTAAAATTGACATATTGCAGGGTTTTTTAAGAAAAAATTGTTTGGGGGAGTGTTATCCCCAAAAACCACCTCTACCAAATCACAAGGAGGCTAACCCACCTAACCCTGGCCACAGTGTGTCTATTAATTATTTGTTCTGTTATATGTACCATCTGACAAGCACAATATATTAGATAACCAAGCTACCCCTCAACTCTAACCCCTGACATCAAAAACCCAAAAAACCACTCCTCTCAAACCACAAGCAGGTACACCCTTGTAACCCTGGCCACAGCATGTTGATCTATTATTTTTTTTAACTAAATATATCCTACATCACAAGCGAGCTAATCCAACTTAACCTGGCCCCAGCGTGTTTTTTGATGATTTTTTTTTTTTTTTTAAATAAATATATCTTACATGATAAGCATTTTATGACAGCAAACCATTGTACCCTTAACTTAATGAATTCCTAAAGAATACCCCCACCAACCCACGAGCAGGCTACCGCCCTCAACCCTGACCACAGCGGCGTTTATCGCTCATTTCTTCTTGAAATAATTGTCAAATCGAAACCTGGGATAAAAGAAGTCACGTCTAAAAATAAGTATCTAATGTAATACGTCGTCTTATTATTTTCAAATGAACTTTAATAAAAGTTATTCTAATAAGAAACTATATTTTTGACTCATAAATAAAATGTATTATTTGACATAGTTTTCACAGTAATGATAATCTTCAAAGAAATGCTTGAAACATAATGACTTCTAACACCAACCACATCGTATTATTGTAACATTCTTACATCCTTCTACTTCGCAGTTGACATTACAAAATTCTCCAAAACTAAAATTAACAGGATTATCAGTTTTATCTGGTTTTTGAGTAATATAGCCGCTTTTATACCAGGAATATTTGAAAATATCCGTATATCTCGTTGAAGAAAACTGGTTATGTACCAGCGAAGACTCTTCTTTCAATTTACAATAATCGCAAATAAATTATGGTGCCACTTCAAAAAATATGTTGGAAATTTTAAAAATTGAGCCTGCTTCAGGATTTTTAGGGGTACCCAGACAGCATGAATTAATTCTGAATTAATTCTAAATTATTTCATGATATAATAAAATTATTTCAGAATTAATTCTGTATTAATGCTATGTCCGCTTTTTGATTCCTTCAGAATTAATTCATAAAATAATTATAAAATAATTTCAAAATTATTGAAGAATCATTTTATCAAATAATTCTGTAATAACATTTAAATTTTATATATATATATATATATATATATATATATATATATATATATATATAACACATCGTTCAATAAGTCCGGAGACTAACAACGAAAACAACATTTTTTTTCAAAAATTATTTTTATTAATTAATATAATCTCCTTTAAGAGTGATACAATCTTTCCAACACCTTTCCAACATTTCTATACCATGTTTAAAGAAGGATTTATCCTTTGCTTCAAAATAGGCTTCAGTTTCGGCAATGACCTCCTCATTTGAGCCAAATTTTTTTCCCTGGAGCATTTTTTTGAGATCATCAAAGAGCCAGTAGTCGCTGAAGGCTAAATCTGGCGAATACGGGGGGTGGGGAAACAAATCAAAGCCCAATTCGTACAATTTTGCCATTGTTTTCATGGACTTGTGACATGGTGCATTGTCTTGGTGAAAAAGGATTTTTTTCTTCTTCATATGCGATCGTTTTGCTGCGATCTTCTTCTTCAAACGTACCAACAAGTCAATATAATAATCACTGTTGATCGATTTACCTTTTTCCAGGTAGTCAATGAAAATAACGCCATGACTTTGCCAGCAGACTGCTGCGTTTTTGGACGCTTTGGGCGGCTTTCGCCAGCCATGCGCCACTCAGATGATTGCCGATTCGACTCCGGAGTGAAATAATGTATCCATGTTTCATCCATGGTCACGTATCGATGCAGGAAATACTTTTTATTGCGAGTAAATAGCGATAAACAGCTCTCTGAATCGACGACTCGTTGCTGTTTTTGTTCCACTGAAAGCAATCGCGGCATCCACTTGGAAAAAACCTTTTTTATGCTCAATTTTTCATGAAGGATTGTAAATACGCTTCCAGATGATATCTGTGTCATTTCTGCAATCTCAAGGACCTTCACTTTGCGATTTTTCATTACACATTTTAACACTTCACTCACATTTTCTTGTGTAACGGCTTCCAGTGGCCTACCCGAAAGTTCCGCATCGTTTGTGTTCGTACGACCACGTTTAAGCTCAGCATACCAACGACAAATCGTTGGTTTGGATGGAGTCCGGGTCATGTTTTTCAAGCCATTGCTGGGCTTCTACGGTGTCTTTACCCATTAAAAAACAATGTCTTATCAACACGCGAAACTCGCTTTTTTCCATTTTTCAAACAAATTACAAAGTGACTTTACTCTAACCTCGATAACTCTGCTGTCTGTGATCCGATCGACGTGAAATTTTTACACGTTTCATGTAAAGGTTTGCACTCTATGGAAACGTGGAAAATTTGGTACTACTGGCACCATCTCTGGGTTAGCCTCGGAACTTATTGAACGATGTGTTATATATATATATATATATATATATATATATATTAGGTGTAGTAAAAAGTACTCCATTATTTTTGCATTAAATTGAGGGTTTTATTTAGCATAGATAGAATGATACGATTTCGGTCAAATATGCACCGTTTTGTTCAATAACTTGTTGCCATTTTGGAGGTATTTTCATAATGCTTCTCTCATAGAAACCGTTGTCCCTATTGTCTAAAAACTGGGACAGTCGATTTTCACAATCTTTTCTTGAGGCGAATTTTTCACCTGAAAAATCATTCGTCATAGACAGGAACAGGTGGTAATCACTTGGTGCGAGGTCCGGACTATAAGGTGGATGCACAAGAACTTCCCAACCAAGCTCCCGGAGCTTCTGGCGAGTCACTATCGATGTATGCGGTCTGGCGTTGTCCTGATGGAACCCAATTCCTCTTCTATTGGCCAAAGCTGGCCGCTTCTGGGCGATTGATTCTTTCATACGGCCCAATTATTGACAGTACAGGTCCGAATTAAGAGTTCGGCCGTAGGGGAGCAGCTCGTAGTAGATGATTCCCTGCTAGTCCTACCAAACACACAGCAAAACCTTCCTCACTATCAATCCTGGCTTGGCCACCGTTTGCGCTGGCTCACCGCGATTTGACCACGACCGTTGTCGCTTAACGTTGTCGTAAGTGACCCACTTTTCATCACCAGTAACCATCTGCTTCAGAAATGGATCGATATTGTTGCGATTCAGTAGCGATTCGCAGATGGAAATTCGGTACATGAGGTTTCTTTGCGATAACTCGTGTGGCACCTATACATTGAACTTCTTTTTGTATCCAGTCTTATTTAAGTGGTTCCAAACGGTTTTTTGTGCAATGTTTAGCTCCTGGACAATCGAAACAGTGCTTACGTGACGGTCGGACTCGACGATTTCCATTATTTTATCAACATTTTCGACAATTGGCCTTCCTTCATGGCCAGAGCGTGGTGCATCTTTGACGTCAAAATTACCGGAACGGAATCGATGAAACCAAAATTGCGCGTGATTAGCTGTTACAGTATCAGGACCATAAACACTATTTACATTTTTAGCTGCCTGGCTTGCGTTTTCGCCTTTATCGAAGAAAAACTGTAAAATATGGCGTATTTTCTCTTTGTTGGTGTCCATCTTTGACGCGTGCTAAAAAAATACTGAGTCAAGCAATCACAAAACTGTATCAGAAGCTTCTTTAGTACAAAATCTCATCTAACGCCATCTAGTGTAACCCGATCACACTTTTACAAAGGGAGATACAGACTACTAAAGCCATCTATTGGCAAAATAATAGATTACTGTTTACTACACCTAATACTCGTATATATTTTCAAAATAATTTATTATTTGCCATTATTGTAAATTGGAAGAAGAGTCTTCAATTCTTCGTCATTTAAAAAACGGAATGAGTGTTATATATTAAAATTTCAATGTATAAATTTTATATTTATTGTAATTTAGTGTAATAATATAATGCATTGTTCTGTTATTTTACGTTTGAAGAATAATTTATAACAAAGTTTGATTAGATTACTAATATCATCATTGCTCTTTTAAAAAAGTTATAATGTTTACAAAGCATACGTTATCTGCAGTTTTATCTAATCCATGTTTCGAGGAAGATAATTTCTTGTGTAAACATTATTGGGGAAAACATACGGCTTGCATTTGATAAATAATAACAGTTCAACTAAAGTAAATTATTTATTGTGCTGGATGTATAAACACATTTACTTGTATTTTTATTGGGTGTGCAACTTTGCTTCCACCGTTTTTTTCCTAAATTCGAGGCTTTATTGTAAAAAACTGGTTATACATTTATGATTCAAAGCATTGTCTATCGCTGGCCACTACTTTCTCCCATCTTTCGGGCAGCATACGAATCCCGCGTTGAAAAAACTGGTCATCTTTTGAATCGATCCACAAATCGATCCAATTTTTTACTTCTTCATAAGACCGGAAGTGCTGGTCAGCCAGGCCGTGTGCCATTGATCGAAACAAGTGATAGTCCGAGGGAGCAACGTCTGGAGAATACGGCGGGTGGGGTAGGACTTCCCATTTCAAAGTTTCCAAGTATGTCTTGACCACTTTCGCAACATGGGGTCGAGCATTGTCATGCTGTAAAATCACTTTATCATGTCTCTCGTTGTATTGCGGCCGTTTGTCTTTCCATGCTCAGCTCAAACGCATTAATTGCGTTCGATAACGATCGCCTGTGATTGTTTTAGTCGGTTTTAACAACTCATAATACACTACGCCGAGCTGGTCCCACCAAATACTGAGCATGACCTTGGAACCGTGAATATTCGGTTTGGCTGTCGACGTGGAAGCATGGCCGGGATATCCCTATGATTTTCTGCGCTTGGGATTATCGTAGTGAACCCAATTTTCGTCCCCAGTCACAATGCGATGCAGAAATCCCTTCCGTCTTTGCCTTGCAAGCAGCTGTTCACAAACACACAAACGCGGTTCAACATCTCTCGGCTTCAACTCGTACGGCACCCAATTGTCTTGTTTCTGAATCATTCCCATGACTCTCAGGCGTTTTGAAATGGCTTGCTGCGTCACTCCCAATGATCCTGCCAATTCTTGTTGCGTTTGACACGAGTCTTGATCAAGTAATGCCTCTAATTCTGCATCTTCGAAAACCTTCTTTCTTTCACCGCCATGCTGGTCTTCGACGTTAAAATCACCGTTCTTGAAGCGTTGAAACCACTCTTGGCACATTCTTTCACTAATAGCGGCCTCATTATAGGTATTTGAGAGCAATCGATGAGCTTTGGTCGCAGATTTCTTCATATTAAAGCAGAAAATTAAAACCTTCCGCAAATGACCAGAATTTGGCTCGTAAGCTGACATGTTTAATCGAGAATAACTTTATGATACAGACACAAATCGACTAATATTTTAATGGCGTTATGTTTACAAATACCTAAGCTTATTGTATGACATCTATGATCTATTTATTTTAACTATCACTTACCGCTACAGCCATCTATTGCGAAACGGCGGAAGCAAAGTCATACACCCAATATATGAAATTTTCTTAGCACAGGAATATTATAAATAAAAATAAGAAAATTTTTTGATTACTACGTAAGTATTTATGTTACTTTTCACGTGTAATTGCAATCACATGTTTTGATTTGTAAAACAAAATATGTATTAGAATAGGTTTTTTTTTTTAATACTTTACAACTGCGAAAAAAATATTTATTTAGTGCTTTTATTATAGATTTAATTATGAAGGTTAATGCTTTGAACGTATTGAATTTATTATTCGCATATTCACAAAACTTACAAATACCAAGCAGTGAGATTAATTTCAAAGAAATTGAATTATCAGAGAACTTGAAACAAATATGAATAGATGCAGTACACGAGTTCAATGATGTGGACATGATTGTTGAAGAAACGTTGGATTTCCATGAAGAATATAAAGATAGTGATGCTCAAATAGTCGAAGATGAAATACAACATTACTTTCCTGATCCAGAATTTGCACCAACCAATGAATCATTGTACAAATGATGTTGAAGAAGTATCATTTGAATATAAAAAGAATGCCGTAGAATATTGAAGAAGCGGCAAAAAGGGAAAAAATTTAAAATTAGAAACTTTAAGTAATAGATTTAAAAAAGTTTCATTAACTGTTAAAAAGTCAAAAAGTTTAAGTCAACTTAAACGTTAGGCCAAAACAATAAATAAAGGTGGTACTTATCGAGAAAAAATTGCCCGAATCTGCCAGTATACATTAGACAATTTCAAAGCGGCTATTGAAGCTGGTTCGATAGTGCATGACAAGAATATACTAAATGGGCGTTACAAGCACAAAAAGAACTCGGCTCAGAAGATGTAAGATTCAAGGCTTCTGCGAATTGGGTAATAAAGTTTAAAAAAGCTCATAGAATTGTGTCCAGAAAAATAAATAAATTTATTACTAAAAAAACAATAGAAGATGCTTCAGAGCTTCAAGCTAGTGCTCAAGCTTTTGCTGCTGATGTGAAATCGTGTATACCATGAATCGGAATAGCAAATATTTATAATTCAGATCAGAGTAGTTTCCAATTAGAAATGCATTCAGGAAGGACATTAGCGATAGAAGGAGAAAAACAAGTGCAATGTTTGGTACAGTCAGTTTCATCGACAATGCACGGTTACACAATTCAACCAACTATATCAGCTACAAGGAAACTTCTATCACCACTTTTTTTAGTATTAAATGAAAAAACTGGTGAATTCGGTCCTATAGTACAATCAACTTTGATAAAACGAAATAATGTGCATGTGGAAGCATTAAAATCTGGAAAATTAACTACAGGTGAGATTATTTTTATGTATAATAATGCAATAATATAAAAAAGTATTTTATAGCAACATTTTATTTATTTCAGAGCACTTCAAAATTTGGTTAAAAGAAGTATTTTATCCAAATGTTGGTCCTCAATCTATTCTTTTACTTGATTCTTGGAGTGGACATTGTGATAGAGTTATAGAGGAAGCGATGCCAACAAATAAAATTGTTAACATTAAAAAAATTCCCACTGGGACGACAGAGAAGATCCAACCTCTTGATATGTATAGTGTCAGGGTTTGGAAAAATTTCGTGAGGCGATTTTCAGATCAAGTAATACTGATGGATTATGACTTAAATTTGCATGTAAGAAATAACATTATAACATTACAATCGCTGGTACATAACCAATTTTCTTCACCGAGATATACGGATATTTTTAAATATTCCTGGTGCAAAAGCGGCTGTATTACTCAAAAACCAGATAAAACTCATAATCCTGTTGATTTTAGTTTTGGAGAATTTTGTAATGTCAACTGCGAAGTAGAAGGATGTGAGAATGTTGCAATAATACGATGTGGTTGGTGTTAGAAGTCATTATGTTTCAAGCACTTCTTTGAAGATTATCATTACTGTGAAAACTATGTCAAATAATACATTTTAATTTACATATGAGTCAAAAATATAGTCTTTTATAAGAATAACTTTTATAGTTCATTTGAAAATAATAAGACAACGTATTAAATTAGATACTTATTTTTAGACGTGACTTCTTTTATCCCAGGTTTCGATTTGACAATTATTTCAAGAAGAAATGAGCGATAAACACCGCTGTGGTCAGGGTTGAGGGCGGTAGCCTGCTCGTGGGTTGGTAAGAGTATTATTTAGGGATTCATTGGGTTAAGGGTACAATGGTTCGCTGTTATAAATTGCTTATTATGTCGGATATATTTATTTAAGAAAAAAAAATCATCAAAAAACACGCTAGGGCCAGGTTAAGATGGATTAGCTTGCTTGTGGTTTGATAGGGGTAGTTTTTTGGATTTTGAACGGTTAGGGGTTAGGAGTATCTTGGTTAGCTAATATAGTTCGCTTGTGATATGAGATATATTTAATAACAGAAAAAATAATTAAGAAAATGCTGTGGCAGGGATTAGTTGGGTTAGCCTGCTTGTGGTTTGGTAGGGGAGGTTTTTTGGGGTTGGGCGGGTTAGGGGTCAAGGGTCGGATTTCTGCGGACATAGCTCGCTTGTGATGTAGGATATATTTAGTTAAAAAAATAATAGATAAACATGCTGTGGCCAGGGTTACGTGGGTTTACCTGCTTGTGGTTTGATAAGGTTGGTTTTTTGGGTTTTTGAGGTTAGGGGTTAGAGGTTAGGGGTAGCTTGGTTATCTAATTTATTTTGCTTGTCATATGGTACATATAACAAAACAAATAATTAATAGACACACTGTGGCCAGGGTTAGGTGGGTTAGCCTGCTTGTGATTTGGTACAGATGGTTTTTAGGGGTAACACACCTCCAAAAATTTTTTCTTAAAGAACCCCGAAATACTTCAATTTTAATTTCTTATTTACTTCTTATAGATGCAGTTTTTAACCCATTTGACCTTATTTAACAGATTTTGAATCGCAAAATAGCAAAAAAAAATAGAACTTTGACCCCTATAGAAAAAGGGGTTGCAACCCCTTGGTGTTAAAGTTATATCAGTAGAAGCGCCTACTTATAGGAAATATTTTGGCGATGATTTTATTTAAAAATATTCATTAGATGCAGAGATATATTAAAAAAACGATTTTTCGAGGTGGTTTTCAGGGGTGGATTTTACTCTTTAAAAGTGGATGTCAGCCGATAAAAAAAACACGAGTCGAATATATTTTTGAGTATTACAATATATCTAAAAATTATTAAAATCGGTGGGGTCGGGTTGGGGTGGTTCCCTTGTAAGGACAGAACCGCGCGTAGCCGCCAACTAAGCTGGTTCCCCCACTCCTTATAAACGAACCAGCAAACGCCATACTATATTATTTAGTTTGGAGGTGCGCGCTACGTAGAATAGCTAAATTACCGTTTATATTTGATTTACCCTCATATCCACTATAAAATTATCTCAAAATCATTTGTTTATTTTATATCTTTATGAAAAAATGCATTTTGCTTTTGTGTAAAATTAAATTGAGATTTAACATAAATTGTCTAAAATTTATTTACGCCTAAACACTTTTATTACGGCAGTTAGCTTCGCTGAAGTGACACCACTCAATGATGTACCGCGCAGTGAATATGTATATGTTATGTAAGTACCAAACTTGGTTTTTACCTAGGGTGTTTCACTTTAGCTTAAAATTTAGGTCTATTTATATATTTTTTTAAATGCAAAGTGGCACTTTTTCAAATTTAAGATGATGGATTTAATATAGCGGTTTTATAGCTAAAATTCGATCGAATTTGATTAAAACTTGTTAATGTGGGGTTTTTAGGATCGCTGAATACATAACGCATCAGATTTCGAAAATTCAAAATGGCGGATGTCTAGTTAAAATTCGATCGGATTGGACTAAAACTTATTAATGTGGGGTTTTGAGATCACTGACTACGTATCTGGCATCAGATTTTAAAAATTCAAAATGGCGGATTCAATACGGTGAATCATTTGTTAAATATCGATTGGATTTGCTTTAGAGGATCTCGCCAGAATCTTGTTTTCCGGGTCCCATTTAAATTTAGCATTAATGTAGAATAATTTAGTTAATGACATGTTGATAAAAAGTGTGTGGCACTAAGCCTAAAAATGGACAGTTTTCGAGATATAAGACATTGAAGAGTCGATAAATAGGAGTTTCAGGTTTTAGCTAATGACCGTTAGCAATAGACGGAATGTATGATGATAACTCATATCCTTATTTACACTAAATTTACATGTATGTATGAAAGAGTTGATTGTGCTCGTGTATGCTCGTGTTAGTATATCCTGCTCTCGGCATCACCCAGAATCAACGACGTGGACGTAGCAGAACACTGATCTCTTCGGGGTGTTGGTTTTAAGTGAACAATCCACTTGCCTATCATGTGTGTATGTGTGCGCGCGTGCGTGCGTGTGGGTGTGCGTGTCCTGCTGAGAAAAACTGCCCCATTAAGATTTTAATATTGTTATGCGATATATCGGATAATATGCCTCTCATTCAATATGCAAATGTATTTCCAGTTAGAGCATTAGAATATTTTACTAATTTTTCATTATTTTGTACAATAAAATAATGATTCTTCAGTGTTTGTGGGACAGGTGGTGCATTGTCGTATCTTTTTAAAGAAATCTTTCCAACTTTTCATGTAGTTTTTTTACTGTAAAAAAATACTTTTATGCTGTTAAAATAGTTCTGACCTTATTTGACAAGTTTTTTTTTCAGAAAAACTAAAGACGTTCTCAGAAAAATTTTAAATAACAAGCAATCCACCAATATCTAAACTGACCTTTTTGCCATCAAAAAATGATAAGAAAGAATGAGGTTTCAAATTCAGTAACTTATTACTCAGTTCTTCCATAAATTCTGCTTTAGAAATAATTTGAGTTTGCAGTGTCGATCGGTTAGTACCAGTCCATGCACTAAATTGTACATGATGAACACTTCTCTCATCTAATAACGTTTGAATATGTTGTAAAAGTTTATAATGCTTGGACATTGGTCACATTTACAAAGAAAACATTTTATACTAGGATTACTATAAGTGATTTGCTATAAGCAATCCTTATAATTTGTAATTGGATTTTCAAAATTTTCAGTTTAGTTATGTTTATTGCATCTAACAATAACATAACATTCTGGTGAATGATGCGAATACAGGCGGAAAGAGTTCCGCTGCTACCAGCAAGGATACATTGTTTTGGCTTAAGTTGTGCAAGTTTACTAAAACTTACAGAAAATTCTGGATGACTTTGTTTGTGTATGTGAAAGAGCCCCTTTAAATCTAAAAGCAGAAGCCGTTTCTGCATCAGAAAGCGTCCCTCTTTATTTTTTACAAAAAAATCTTTCTTGCCGGGCATTATTGTACTGTTTTCATCGCTGGTTCAAAATTTAGCTACACTTCTTAAAGTTTAGCTGAATAATGATTTACCAGCCTTCGGTAGAGTTTCTGCGAAGACACCTTTTGCAGCTCTAAGATCTTGAGCTTTTTTAACGAATTGCTAACTGCAGCCAAATTTCTCTGATGGCTTATTTTTATTATGTTATATATTAGCACTCCATGTTTTAGGAATCACAGTGAGAATTTGTAATTTTACAGGGTCATTATTCGTCAAGAAGGCAAACTTTTCTTTTAGATCGCTCATCATATTTAATTTCTCTTCCGGATCGAATAATCATAGGATTTACTTTTTCGCAGGCTAGGTCAATGCTAATCTGATTTTCAATCAAATGATATAAGATCCATGATTCTTGCGCCTGCATTCCCAACAGATTTTAGCATTATCAGGAACACCCGGAAATTTTTTCTTCAGAATTTCGGAAAATGTTCTTAAATACTTACCATTGTAATTGGAAATGCCAGAAGCTTCGTAAGGAATACAAAATCTATTAAAATGAACGATTTTTTCTTTTGGCATACTGAGAAAAACGAAACTACCATTTAAGTGCAACAAAATTACAATTTAAACGTATAATTATAATTTTATGCAAAATATGCCCTTACGTAAAAAAACAAGCTTGATTTTTTAATTTTTGCAGTATAAAAATATTGTTAGATATAACGTAAAAAAAATGAAAGTTGATGCAAGCAAGAAAGAACTTCGAGCAAACGAATAGTATTAAAAATGTAAGGTCAACACAAAATGCGGAATTACAATTTTAAATAGAATATGATCAATCTACTAAGAAAATAAGTAAATTTCGAAATTTTCTCTCTCTGATACGGTTTAAAAACGACAAAAGTGAAAATAAACATAACTAATGTGTTCTATTCGTTACAATCATAGCAATATATTTAGAATAATAATTTGCTATATGATAATGTTCCTTTATAATAGGTTCACATATACCAGAAAGGTCAAAATATGAAAAATGTTCTGCGGAAAGAATGAATTATACGCAGCGGTATCTGAAGCATTTGACGTATGCGCGGCAGTACTGAGGGAGATCGGGGCATGCGCAATAGTGTTTAAAGTGTTTGATATATGCGCGGCAGTATCCAGAGATGTTCAAACATGCGCAGAAGTATCTGGAGTGCTTTATGCACGTGCAGTAGTGACCAGCGGGAACGAGGCATGCGCAATAGTGACCAATGGAATCGACGCATGCGCAGTATTATCAAAAGCCTTTGACGAATGCGCAGTAATGTCGAAAGGGGTTAGAAATGTGTTTATGCGCATGTATCCAGATAATTCAGTATGCGTAGTACACTTCTTAAGTGAGGTACAGCATCGTAATAGTGTCATGTGGATGGAAGAATGCGCATTAGTGTTAGTAGGATTCGGCGCGTATGCGGTATTCCATATACTTCTCCATATACTACTTTTGATACGTTGTTCAAAAGAATGTACACAGCCAAGAAGAACTTCAGGTGTAACTTGGGTGCAAGCGTCTCTGATACGTTTTCTATATTTTCAGGCGTGGTTGGTACTCCATTGTCAACTTTAGATTTTGGGACTTTAGATCTGGAGACCTAGCTGGCTGTTTTAACTATGTATAAACAATAATTAATTATACTTAAACCTACAAAATGCGCTTTATTCGAACTTATAACGGAACGCGTACTTCGCACTTTTTGTGATAAATATTATATCATAATAAAATTTAGTTGAAGATTTAAAATCAATCATTTATTAAGAAAACCTAAGGTGATAATATTATTATTTCAATCAATGGTAAAAAATACAAAATTCTTCAAAACTAACGCTTTTATTTTATATATATGTACACACGCACGCGTGTAACGGTATTTCTCGGCATGCAGTCCCTTTCGCTTGGTATGTTGTTTTTTTACATTAAACTTTCTCAGGTTATGCGCTTGGGTACGTCAGTCGTACTAGAAAGTCATAAAGTGTTTTTTCTATACAGAATCTTTAGGTGAATTTTTCAAATTAAGCGAAGTATATATACTACATGGGCTGAAAAGTCCCGGAATTTTTAATAAAAACAAGTGTTTTTTGGGTAATGTTATATTTATTCCTCATCATAGTTGCCTTTGAGGGCGATACACTTAGTATAGCGATTTCCCAACATTTCGATGCCCTTTCTGTAGTACGAAACGTCCAAGCCTTTGAAATATGCCTCGATGTCCGCGATGAATTCTTCATTCGATGTGAATCTCTTTCCCTGGAACCACCGCTTGAGGTTTGGGAACAGATAATAATCGCTGGGGGCCAAATCTGGAGAATACGGTGGGTGAGCAACCAATTCGAATCGTAATTGGCCCGATTTGGCCTTCGCTTTCAAGGACGTATGTAACGGTGCGTTATCGTAATGGCACAGAACTTTTTCTTCGCCATATGAGGTCGTTTTTTTATTTCGTCGTTCAGTTTATCCAATAACGCTGCATAATACAATCCGGTAACTATTCTACCCTTCTGCAGGTAATTGATGAAAATCACATGCCATGCACATCCCAAAAAACGGAGGCCAAAACCTTCTCGGCCGAGCGTTGGTCTTTTGGCCGCTTTGGTCGGCTTTCGTGGCTCTTTAGCTACTCTGCAGACTGCCTGTTAGACTCAGGCGTATGGTATTGGATCCACGTTTCATCCATCGTCACAAAACGTCGAAAGAAGTCCGCTCTATTACGCTGCAACAACGTCAAACCAGCCATTAAATCATCAACGCGGTGATGTTTTTGATCGCGCGGATAGCTTTTTCATGTCCAAAACATCGTGCAAAATATATCCCACTCGGTCTTTTCAGATGCCAACGGCCTCAGCTATCTCGCGCAACTTTACTTTACGATCATTTAAAACGATTCGATGCACTACGATTCTTTGCTTTACGATTTCTGCATTCGTAGCCTCTTTTGACTTTCAAAAGCGAGGTGCGTCTTCGGTGTTTGTACGACCCATTTTAAATTCACTAAACCACCGATAAACTGTTGTTCTCAAAAGAGCAGATGTGGAATAACATTTCTTCAACCATTTCATTAATTGTTCAGGAGTTTTTCCCATTAAAAACTATGTTTGATCAAGATGCGATATTCCTGTTTCTCCACTTTTTTCACGAAAGCGAAGGTAGTGAAACTTAAACGACTGTAGCTTGTAAACCAATGAACAAAATGTCATGAAACTTCACAAATAAGCTAGTGATAGACGAACCTCTCGAAATCAATCATGTTCGTTTTCTAGTGACGTCACCTATTGAAAAATCCCGAGACTTTTCAGCCCATGCAGTACACAGTGTGTCCCATGGAAAACGGAACTTTTTCAAAACATCGATTTATATTGGCGCCACCTATTGGTGGATGTTAGCAATGAAAAGGTCCATTCTTAATTGACATCTTGTCAAAATTGTATGACATTTGGTTCAATGGAAACGAAAATATCGCGCTCAAAGTGACAGTGTGTTTGTGGCATCGATCGAAAAATGAACTTCGAACAAAGAGCAAATATTAAGTTCTGTTTTAAACTCGGTAAATCCTTTACTGAGACGCATAATTTGCTGAAACAAGTTTATGGCGATAATTGTCTATCCCGTACCAGAGTGTATGAGTGGTATAAGCGGTTCCAGGAAGGTCGTAAAGACATTCAGGATGACGAACATCCAGGTCCTTCGAATACCGTGGTTACTCAAAGTAACATTGAAAAAGTGCGTGAATTTATAAAAAATGAGCCAAAATCTTTATTGCGATACATGGAAATGAAATTGAATATGTCCACAAATTCAATTCATCGCATTTTGACCGATCATTTAAATCTACGGAAGGTGTGTGCACGCTTTGTTCCACACAAATTGACCGACTACGAAAAATTGCTCCGAATTCAACATTGTAAGGATTTGATTATAGAGTCAAAAAAGGACCCAAACTTGAAATATTTAACTGTGACTGGTGACGAGACATGGTGTTTTCAATATGATTCCGAAACCAAGCGTCAAAGTGCTGAATGGAAACACCCAACCGAGCCCAATCCGAAAAAAAGTCGTCTTGAAAAGTCAAAAGTGAAGACAATGTTGATTTGTTTCTACGATTCGGAGGGTATTATTCATCGTGAATTCGTTCCACCTGGTCAAACGATTACTGCTGTGTTTGATCTTGGTGTTATGAAGCGTTTGCTCAGCCGTATTCGTCGTGTGCGGCCACAATACCGTGAAAAAGGGAGCTGGCGTTTGTTGCAAGATAATGCCCCGTCTCATCGATCGAACTTGATCACGGATTTTTTGATAAAAAATTCCATTTTAACCATCAACCATTCACCGTACTCACCAGATTTGGCTCCGTGCGACTTCTACTTGTTCTTCAAATTAAACTTGCCTATGAAAGGTAAACGTCATGCCGACGTAGAGGCCATCCAAAGAGCGACGACCGACATACTAAAGTCGATGGATAAAAATGATCTCAAAAACACATTCAATACAGTCTGTCAAGTAAGAGCGTGGTCGTGTTAATTTATAAAAAAATTTATTCGATGAAACTTTCATATTTATATATACATTGTACACATTACAAACAATGATGCAATTTGGTCAATAATGTGTCCAGTCACCACCGGCGTCGATAATTGCCTGGCATCTCCGAGGCATGCTTTCTACTAATTTGACGACGTATTTTAGTGGCAAGGATCTCCAGATCCGACGAATTTCGTAAGACAACTGCTTCAAAGTGTATGTGCGTCTTCCACGAAGCTTCCGTTTAATATATGCCCACACATTTTCAATAGGGTTTGCATCGGACGACTGCGACGGCCAATCCAATGTAACGATGCCAGATTGAGTCTTCCACTGAGTACAGAGCTTGCTGCGGTCTTTAGGATCGTTGTCCTCCTGCAGAATCCAATCTTAATTTTTTGTGATGAACCATCGTTTGGCAGATGGCAGTAAAGCCTTTTTGTAAATTTTTATCATTTTCTCGGCATTTAGGTTGTCAGTAAAGAGGTGCAAAGTGCCGAATCCCTGCTTTGAGAAGCAGCCCCAAAGATGCACCTTTATTCCATGTTTTACGGTCCGCTGAACAAGCCTATTGGTGGAAGTTGACTAGGCTCGCGTGAGGACAGAATGTGCCCATATAGAACATTCATCAGTAAAAATGACATTTTCAAAATCTCTATTAATATTCTCATGCGCCCAAGCGAGTCGCTTTGTCACATGTTTTTCAGTCAACAGAGGCTTCTTCATTGTGTTGCGCCATTTCAGATGATGAGTACGAAGATGGGTTCGGATAGTTTCGTAGGATATATCTAAACCTTTTGCCATTAATTTTGCTTGTCCTTGCCGTAGTGTTAAAGCAGGATTCCGCGAAAACAGATTCACTATTCTTTTTTCATCTTTTTTGTTCACTTTTCCCATCGAGCCACGTTCTGGTAAATCATCGACATTTTTAGCCACTTTATATCGCTGTATCCACTTCTGTACAAATGCTTCCGACTTTCTCATATATTTAGCAGCCGCTGATTGCGACATTTTGGGACCTTTCGGGTGGATGCAAAGGAACACAGCCACGTAGTGCGACCCGTACTTAGCACTCATGGCGTTTAACGTGATTCTCTTTCAGAAGATCAACGACAACTGAATCTTTGTTGACAATGCATCAAGGACAAAGCTTTCCTCTATCGGCTCGCGAAGGAATTAGAGCAAAATCTTTTATTACCTGTTAGTGAAGTCGACCACGCTTTTACTTGACAGACCGTATGTTAACTGATCGTGCAAAACGTTGTATTGATGCGGAAGGAGACTATTTTGAATAAAATAAATGAGATTTGCCGGAATATTGAGTTTTTGTCTTTATTTTAAAAAAGTTCCGTTTTCTATGGGACACACTGTGTATATATAAAAAAATCGATTTGGCAGCTGAACGATTCTACTCGTCAAACTACGAGTTATGACATTTTCTTGGAGAAATGTAAAGAGTGAAAGCGGATGTGCTTTCTTCACTTTTCTTCCGAACATCTTAAAATCCAATTACAAGGCACTATTTATGCGTGGAATAGTCTGCTGTGTTGTTTCAGATGGTGTGCAAGTTGATCTTTGATACTTGGACGTGTATCGATATCTGAAAGACCGTTGGAAATCTTAAAGGGCTTTGGTTGTAAAAAAAAAAAAATAATAAATAATACAGTTAATTAAATTGAAAGAAAACAAAAAATTTTTTTAATAGTATAGTGAGAAAAATTTTTCGAAATTACATGTGTCAGTAAGTGAAATTGATATTTTTACGTGGAAGTCGTATTCAATTCTATTCGCTTGTCCATCAAAAAGATATATTGTTCTCGGTTTGTCAATGAAAGGAATCTTGTAAGAAATGGCAAAATGAGTGATTTTAAATCAATAATATACATAAAAAAAAAGAAAAAAACGGTAGAGTAGTACATCTTAAATTTATTTTGACTATCTGCATTTTTCGGGAAATCTCCGAACTGAGTTAACCCAAAAGTAACTATTGCAAGGTAATAAAATAATTAGTGGCTCGTGTCTTGGTTGGTTCAGATTTTTCTCATATATTATTATAATTACCAACACTGTCCTTAGTACGTTTTGATTAAAACGTTCATTTGGTTTAATCTCCCAAGAATAAAAAATTCAGTATCTTTTGTTTTGTTTTTAAGTCACTCATATAAGTATATGTTTGTACATTAAATTTCTCGAAAATTCTAGGTATTAGTATTTTATATAATGCACTATGTTACATTACAAAAAGAATGTTTTCTATTTATGAAGCATTCTTTTTGAACAAAGGATTCCGTGCTCATCGAAATTTATTTGATCCTTAAATATCGATTGAGACTGTAAATGAAAGCTTAGAATCTTTATTTCTTATTACCAAGTGGTAGGTTTCCGAAATCCAGAAAATCTAATCTCTATGGTAATAACAGCTCGAAGATGTTATAACAAACCATCACTTGTCGAGTTAAATATTTGTAGAGATAGTTGAAAAATTAGAAAAAATTATTTTTTTTATGTATTTAAACCCTCTGAATACGAATTTCAACTCATTTCTGGTTTATTACTTAAGGGAAGGTTTACCTTTTTATTGACCAAAACAATATATTTTATAAAACATTTTCGATTTTTAATTTTCGTTCATTTTTGCAGGTGCTAGAGTGGCCAACAGCGGGCCACCTTTTTTGGAGATGGTCACTTTACGGGGCGTGCCATCAATTACCGTCACGATATTTTGTCATGAAAAAAATTTTTTTTGTACTTTTTATCGTATTAAACAAGTAGCAAACAATTTGAGTTGTTTATTAATTTCCTTCTATGAAAAAGAAAATTCCAAAAAAAACTGTTGTTTTGGTCAATAAAAAGGTAAACCTTCCCTTAAGTGTTCCTACATAACTTCAAAAAATACTCCGAAACAACAGATTTACGTGATTTTCAATCGCAGAGATAGTAAAAGAATTAGAAGTAAGCTCATTTGTAAGAATTTTTAGAAAGGGATGTTAAATACATTTTTTATTGTATCTTGTAAATAGATTTCATACCAGCCGTACATTAAAGTAACTTTTAATTAATAGCTCATGTTTTTTTAGTTAGTGCAAAGCGATTACTTTTGAGTTTGTCAAACTGCTAGAGCCTTGTTACATTTTTACTTAAGCGATAAAACAACTATATCAGGTTCTATGTTGCTATAAAAAATGTATAAATTGTTTTGAAATAATTCTGATCTTATTTGAAAAGTTTTTCGGGAGATATAATGCCATTAGCTGGTTTACATAAGAGACTACTAGTTGTAGCTTTCCTTTTAAATAAAGCACTAACAATATCAGATGCTCCTTTGCCGTGTGTGCGGTTGCATAATAATTTGCTAAAGCTTACAGAAGAATCAACATTATTTTCTTTGTCTGTTACAAGTGTTCTCAAATCTATCAACAGAAGGCACTTCGGAACCAAACAATGATCTTTAAAACTTTTCAACGAAACAATGTCTTTTTGCCAAGCATTATTTTGTTACTTAAATCATCTTTGTAGAAATTAACAACTTTTTTTATTGCATTTTAGGAAAATTCTCAACCTGATTTCATGGTAGTAGTTCTCAAAATATCCTTTAAGGCTCTAAATACCTTGGACGTTTTTAGAAATCTTTAGACTTATGAGCTAGCTGTCACCTCCATCTAAATTCACTTGCAATTTTATTCAAACCATGATTATCAAAAAATTGTTAGGATACTCAACTTTTATGTATCAGAAGTTGATAAGCTTGCAAATATTTCTTTCAATTCGTTTAGCTTTTATTTCAATTTTATTTTCCTTCTTAACTATTGGGAGTACAAATTAGTTCGGTCTGTTTTTAAAAGATGGCTCTCGCTATTATGCATGTTTAATAGTAACAGCTAAAGTCAGTAGTTTCAGAGAGGTTAGACATCTGTCAATAATATTCAGTTTATATCGCTTCCAGTTTCATGAAAAAATCTTGTTAACTGTGTTAAATATGTCCAATTTTATGTTAACTAAGCAGCATTTGCGGAAGGTTTTAGCTTTCTGTTTTAATTGGAAGAAAAGTGCAGCTGAAGCGCATCGAATGCTTGTGGAAGTTTATGGTGACATTACTCTAACTGATAAATCTTGTAGGAAATGGTTTTGACGTTTCAAGAATGGAGATTTCAGCGTTGAAGACAAGCACCGCTCTGGACAGCCAAAAAAAATTCGAAGACAAAAAGTTGGAGGCATTACTCGATGAAGATCTGAGTCAAACGCAAGAGGAGCTTGCAGAATCATTAACGTAGTAGTGACTCAACAAGCAGTTTCTGTACGATTGAAATCCATGGGAATGATTCAAAAGTAAAGCAATTGGGTGCCTTATGAACTGAAACAGAGAGACATTAACAGGCGATTTTTCTGTTGCGAGCAGCTGATTCAAAGGCAACCAAGAAAGGGTTTTTTACATAGAATTGTTACTGGGGGTGAAAAATGGATATTCTATGATAACCCTAAGAAGAAAAAATACTATGCTTTGCCCGGTCAATCGTTGCCATCGACCTCAATATCAACACCGAAGCCGAATATTCATGGTTCGAAGATCATGTTGTAAATCTGGTGGGACCAAAAGGGTGTTGTGTACTATGAGCTGCTACAATCTGGCGATACCATAACGGCCGATCGGTATAGGCTGCAATTGATTCGTTTGAGCCGTGCATTACGAGAAAAATGGCCGGAATACAAGGAAAGACATGACAAAGTTATTTTTCTGCATGACAACACTCAGCCTCATGTCGTAAAAGTCGTGAAAAAATATTTAGAAACGCTCAAGTGGGATATTTTGCCGCACTCACCGTATTCTCCGGACATTGCTCCTTCTGATAACTGGTTGTTCCGGGGGTTGCAGCACGATCTGGCAGGTCATCGGTTCACTTTTTTTGCCGAAATCGAAAATTGGCTCCTAACTTAGACCACCTTAAAAAACGAGACATTTTTTCGAGATGGAATTCGAAAATTGCCTGAGAGGTGGGAAAAAGTAGTAACTAGCGATCGACGATACTTTGATTAATCTTAATACTTCTATTTTGAAATAAATGCATTTTTCACCGCAAAAAAACGGACTGAATTAATTTGTACTCCTAATAAATAACGTCAGTGTTAGTTAAACATGATTGAGCAACGTCATTAGAAGAATTAATATTCACGTTAATTGAAGAATTCATATCAATATCACTTTGCCTATTGTCAGTACATTTTGAGATGACTTAAAATCTACACTCTTAATATTCCCACTATAACGGCGCCTGCATTTCCAACAAATAAATAATTATGTAAATTATAGCATCTAATGCCATGCACCATATCTGCATAGTGCATGTAGGAAATAAAGCTAAGATTATTGGATGACTGTTAGAAAAAAATATTTCGTTCTGAGAAGAACCGTCTGCGATTATCAGTTTTGAAAAGAATTGGTTTTGGGTAATAATTTTGAAAAAAAAAAACCATTTGCCGACTGTTAGCTCTGATAAGTTTTGAAATATGTGTCCTGTGATAACCCTTGAAAAAAAGTAGTTCTAAAAATAATTTGGAAAGGTTTACCGTGAAAAAGAATTTTGGAAAGAAGTTTTTGAGTTCTTTAGAGAGTAATTTTAAAGTAAACATTTTTCTCTTAAAATTCTGAGTTGCAATGAAAGTATTTCACTAAAGTATGGAGGTCGAGGTGGTTCAATAACGGCTGTCCGATTTCTATCACTAACACAGATTAACTTGCACCATAGCAAGGACGCCTCTGCTAAACTACAGAGGAGCATCGCTATGGTGCACACAGATATTTAAATAATCCAAGAGCCTGAAAGGTTTTTTATGTTACAGGGGTCCAAAGGCCAATAGACCGAGAGAGTGCATTGCCTGTGAAGGTATTAATGCAGTTTCTCTTTGGGACCTAAGCACGGGAGATCTAATGATAATCTCGATGGTACTAGAAGGGGTAGGCGCATTCGTAATGAACTCGGCCTACTTCTCCTATGACATGTGCATCAGAGAGGTCGACAAAGTGATTGACTACTGCCAGGAGTATAACAAATACCTCTTATTAGATTGTGATGCAAATGACCATCACATACTGTAGGGCAGCACAAGCGCTAATCAAAGAGGATACGACTTGATTGAATACCTCCTCACTACAGAGTTAGATATTCTCAAGAAAGGTAATACACTGATCTTTCTTAACTTAATTAGAGTGAAAGTTATTGATATAATTATCTGTTCTAATAAAATTATGGGAAAAATCAAGAACTGGGGGGTTTCGGATGAGCCATCACTATGAGATTATGCAAATATTAATGGAGCTTGATAATTGGACGCCACTGAGCCACAGTTCAAACTGCAGTCACACAAAATAGGAAAATTAATCAACGGAGATAAAGGAATCTCTGAGAAGCTACAGAGGATGTCCGGACTCTAGAGGTAGTAGCACAAAAGATGATAAGCATCTTAAGGAGCTCGTATGAGAACAACTGCCCATTAAGAAGGATGAAGAGAGCAAGTCAGGTTCATTGGTAGACTAATAGACTGAAAAACCTAAGAAAGATCGTCAGAGATCTGCTCAGAAGAGCCAGGAAATATAAAAACCAGAATTTGTGGAATTTCTATAAACTTAAGAGGGATGAATACGGACTGAAAGTAAGAAAGGCCCGGCAAACGAGCTGGACTGCCTTATGCAACGTAGTGGATAGAAGAAAAGAGGTATCGAGGATGGATAAAATCTTATGCGATCCTCGGATCCATCGAACTCCCGAATGGGAAATATTCAATAACGGTTGAGAAGACATTGGATCACCTCATCCAGACCCTAGCTTCATCAAGTTAGGAAAAGAACTGGTGACGGCCTCATAAGTGGAACACTGAGCGCCGAAGATAGAAGGCGCTGTCACTATTAGCTTGCCAGAGAAATTGTGACCCAGATAAAACGAGGGTTTTATCTGTTTTGATGAAAAAGTTTATTCTACTTTTAGCGTTACCCGGGGACAACAGATTTTTTTAAAACGTATTTATCCACAGAATTCTAATTTGCAGGACACGATGTGTATTCCTCGAGAAATACTAATTAGGTAATGATTTTTGTACGCATTTTTAATTTTGTCGATTACAGCGACATCTGTCGCGAATCTAAAAAAAGTTGCGAACAAAATTTCTATATTTTTCGACGCAAAATCACAATTTGCAATATAAAATTGGGGTACCCATTTCAGATTTTTAAGTTGAAACCGCTCCATACGAGGGGTTAGAGGGGGGGGGGGGAAGGGGGTCGAATGTGGTGTCATTGCATGTCCCTTATCTAGATTAACAAATTTTCCTTTTCTACCTTTTCCCATGCGTAGTTGTGGAAATATTCGCATCGATCGATGAAAATTGCCGATTACAGCGCCATCTGTCACGCATCGAAAAAAATATTTGAGACAAAACTTTCATATTTTTTGACGCAAAATCAGAATCTGTAATAAAAAATTGGGATTTTCATTTAAAATTCGCAATTTGACCCTCAAACAACCTTTAAACTTGACCTCAAGGTTAACGCCATAGTCAGCGTTGGACGACCCCCTTCAACTCCTACAACTTTTGTTTGAACATTTTTTGATCTAACCACCTCCCTTTGAAGTTATTTCGACCGATAGATTAAAACGGACCACCCTGTATATATATAGATATATTGTCACGGAGAGCACTCCGTACTCCGCGCGTGTTCGTATTTTGCGCGCTTCTGCTGCTCGCATGAGTATGATTATACTTCGGTATCGCGACGGCCTTAGACGACAAAATACGTGACGCGCCAGTAATCGAGTTTAGGCTAGATTAGCTAGTTTTTGGCGCGTCTTACTAGTCTAGTGCCGCCATTGCTACTCTCGAGACGCGTCCTTCTTTCTCGCGATTTCTAGCAGTCTTTCGCGCAAAGGTTTTTTTTATTTTCGGCGTGCCCCCGGTCGCGCGTGTGTAGTGGAGGTGCCTCGCAGCTGATTGACGCATTTCAAGCGTCGCCACCTCGCCGCAGGGACGAAGCAGCAGTCTGCTCGCCCCGACTCAATCAGCCACCGGCGGCAACGGCGTTCCCGCTTCTCGCGGCGTTTTTATTTTTTTTTGCGTGCGCGGCTGGCCAGCCAGATACGTCAGTTTTTCTTTTGTATATTTGCAAGCGCGCGTTTAGTTTGCGCAGGGGTAATCTTCGCCGGTGACTTCCCTTCTTTATTATTTTTTTTATTTATTTTATTCGTTTGACGCGGTTCGTGCGAGTGAGAGAGCGTTATCTCTCTCATTCTCGTAGGATCAGTGCGAGAGAGTTGTGTTCTCTCTCGCACCCGCGTAAGGCTAAGCGCGAGCGAGTGAGAGACCGTTTTCTCTCTCACTCCTACGGGCACAGTGCAGGAGAGTTGCGTTCTCTCTCGCACTCGCATAGTGTACGGCGCGCGCGAGTGGGAGAACGCTTTCTCTCTCACTCTAGTGGTTACAGTCCGGGAGAGGTGCGTTCTCTCTCGCACCTGTATAATACGCAGCGCGCGAGTGAGAGAGTCCGATCTTTCTCTCGCTCCTAGAGACCGTCGCGGAAGAATTACGGACTCTCGTATCTAGAGCCCGTTCGCGCAGAGTAGCGCGTATCTACTCTAGTCTTAGATTATTTTAAGAATTCGATTATTGTCTGTGCCTCTCGTTTATCTTTTTTAAATTTATTTGATTTATTATTTATTTCCTTTGCTCTTGTTTTGTTTTTTTCATTTTAATAAATTATATTATTTATTACATTTTTCTTCTTTTTCTTTTTTTTTCTTTCTGTTCCTTTTCATGATTATTATTTATTTATTTTTCACCTTTTTTTAAAAAAGTCGTTTTCTATTCCTTTTTTTTTCCTCTCTTTTTTTATATTTTTGCTAACGAGGGGATTTCAGCCTCCCTCCTGAATACCGCCCTCTCCGAGATTTCAGCTAGCCGGACGACAAACAAGCCGCACAACGACGATTGCCCGGCGTTGTAACGGGTAAGTTGGGTTCGAAGAACGGCTTCTCGTGCCCTGACCCAGGAGCATAGTCGTCCAAGGCTTTAACGGCCGAGAAGGGGGCGTTGCGAGCAAGTTTCGCGCCTCTCGCGAATTGCGCGTCCACCTAGGTTAATTGCTCCGGTGGCGGTTTATCTCTAAAACTGCCACCCCGTTACTATATATATTATTACGTGATAAAATATAAAACTTTTAAATTATAGGATGTACTTCTGTAACGCCGGTATACGACCTCCGTTTTCTTTTGTTTGCCCGCCGATAAGTTTGCTCCCTGCCTTTCCGGCCCGCGATCGCCATTCAAAAAGAACATATCGACCGACCGCCTCGATCCACACTCAGCGCTCCACTACGATAAAGCCTCTCCCCACAATCTACGTGACGCACTCTCCTCCGACCCGAACCGTTATGAAACCTAGCCTAAGCTTGGGCCAAGAGCTTGCGATTTTCTTGTAAAGCACAAGCATTATTTAAATAGGAAAAAAATAGCTACAATCGTTAAACCTCATTTAAATTAAGTTTTATAACACATTGTTTTTTTATTTTTATTATGTTTCTAAAATATACAATCACATATATGGGTCACGTTATTAAAAAAAAAATATATACAATACAAAACGGTCTGATCATGTCTTTTTTTTAAATAAATTTATTTATAAAAATAGTCATATATTCTTTGCAAGTATAAATATTTTAATTATTATATTATTTTACTTCTAACTTAATAAATCATCGAATTGTACTCTTTGCTAAGCAATAGGAAAATGGGCATCTCTATAATTTTTACAGGTACATTCTTGGTACAAAATGTCTTTGCACGAATTTAATAATTAATTTAAATTAATATCAAAAAGCCTGCAATTATACCAAAATTATTAATAATATTAACACCACACTCGTATCTTCTTATTAATCCTGCGATATGACGTATTAACTTCACTTGGTAATTTTTTTTCCAACCGTAATTATAATTATCATTTTAATTCTTTAATATTATATTAATAATTAACGTTAATATTTTCTCACACATATATACTGTCTGTCAAAAAAGTACCGGGAATTTTAAATTAAAACAACATTTTTACGTTTAATAATCAAAATTTATTGGGTCGCCTTCAAAATAGGCTCCATTTGCTCCGATACATCTATGCCAACGGCACTTCCAATTATCTAAACATTTTTTCTAGGCGCTTTCCGGGATGCCCTTCAGTTCGCGCGCCGAATTTTGTTTTATGGCTTCAATCGACTAAAAACGGGTGCCACGGAACGGCAATTTAAGTTTTGGGAAAAGGAAGAAGTCACAGGGAGTCAAATCCGGCGAATACGGTGGTTGTTCAAGCGTGTTTGTTGAGTTTTTGGCGAGAAAGTCGGTCACAATCGTGGCTCGGTGAGACGGCGCGTTATCGTCGTGCAAAATCCACAAGTTGTTCGCCCACAAATTTGACCGCTTCTTACGGATACGCTGACGCAAACGTTTCATAACGCCTAGGTAATACTCTTTGTTTACCGTCTGACCCTCTGGAACGAATTCGTAGTGCACCACGCCACGGATGTCGAAGAAAACAATGAGCATCACCTTCACTTTTGAGCGACTTTAGCGTGGTTTTTTCGGTTTCGGCTCGTTTTTTCCCATCCATTCCGATGCTTGCTGGCTTGTTTGCATATCGTACTCGTACACCCACGTTTTGTCACCAGTTATAATGCATTCCATGAATGCGGGATCGGAATTGGCGCGATCCAGCATGTCCGAAGCGACCTGTTCGCGATAGCGTTTTTAAAGAAAATTAAGCTCTTTTGGAACGAGTCTTGCGGCCACCTTTGTCATGCCCAAAATATCAATTAAAATCGTACGTGTGGACTCGTGGGATATCTCAAGTTCACGTGCTATCTCTCACAAGCTGGTTTGACGGTTTTCAAGCACCATTTCCTTAATTTTATCGACGTTATCTGCGGTCGAAGCCGTCGATGGGCGTCCGGAACGAGGCAAGTCTTCGACGACTTCACGACCCTCCTTGAAGGCTTTGTACCACTCATACGCACGGGTTTTCGATAGTGCTTTATCACCAAAAGCCTTTTGCAGCATTTTCAATGCATCGGCACACGAAATTTCATTCGCAACACAAAATTTTAGACAAATTCTTTATTCAACGTAATTACCCATTGTAAAAAATCGGCACGCACTATTGACATCGATTGACTTAACCAGCTACTGTAAACACACTCGTTGACAGATTTTGCTTAAACTTGGCATAGTCATTAAGGACAGTTGTACCAACCTAGAAAAAAATTTTACCTGCCTAAATTGCCCCGCTAGATTTAAATCGACAACTCCTGGTACTATTTTGACAGAATTTATATATTTTATATCCGAGTAACTTTAATTCTGCGGAAGTGCTTATATTTCTTTGCGAGAAAAAATTAGAGGATTAAATATTTCAAATAATTATAACTATTTAACTATTAATTTTTTTTTCAATATTTTGATAAACAAAATTTATAAGAATAGTCGCGTTTTGCACTGTCTTAATTTCTAATAATCGTTAATGTGCAACAGTTGATTATTCTAGAATTCCTTAATTAATTTAATTAAAAATAACGTAGCAGTTCAAAAACTTGATAAATGTTAAATTAAATAACTCTCGGCTTTACCAGAAAATTAACGACAGTTCATAGCAATTACCTACAAATAAATGGGAAATTGTAATTTATAAAGAATAATTATTCAAATTACTATTTTTGCAATTATTTCTCTTTTCTACCGTTCTATAATCATAAATTGTATTTTATTTATTATTTTACTAACCCACAGATACCACACGTATCCTGGGTAACTATCATTTTTCATTTATTTAAATAATTATTTTTTATTTAGTAATCCGGATAGATTTAATGCGTAAAAATTCGACAAAAACTTCGTTTTTTTTTTTGTAATACGCATTTAATCTTGAATAAAAAACAATAATATAATTTAATTTAATATATTTTTGCTATAAACAATAGAAAATAAAAATGTATAAAAATTATGCAGAAGGGAATCATCTCTCTCTCTCTCTCTCTCTGATTCTCACCCTCCTACTCCAACGGAACGTCTTCAAGATAGAGTAGTAGCGTCCAATAATTCTGAGCAATCGGATTGGCCCAGAGAAGTCTCTGTACAAGTGCATAAAAAGGCAAGATCAACACGCGGATACACACTTTTTCGCACCAATTTTTGTTAATCACTCCGTTACTTTTTTTCGCGCTTTGCCAATCAAGTTTGCTCTAATCAAGGAATTTTCGGCAATCAGGATTTATCCAGTTTTCCGGCAGAAGGAAGAAAGAGAGAAAGAAAGAGAGATAGAGAGAGAGAAGAAATTCTTCGTTTTCGCACCAATTCCAGTTGCCTTAATAAAAAGTGAGTTCTCTTAAATTTTTGTATTCTTTCTTTTCTTTCCTTTTTTCAAAGAGATAGTATTAGCCAGAATCGGCTAAATATCTCTATCCATTAATCATTTGGTAGGTCCTTTCCAGGACATCATATAGGCCAACGTCGGCCTATACGGTTGTCGATTCCCGAATTTCATTTCTATCCTTAAAGCTCTTACGAATTTATTTCCTCTGCCGTCCCGAGCCCATAAGCTTCAGTATTTAGGCTCGAAAGAAGGCAAAAGCAGTCTGCATTATTTTAAACGCAGTTGAAACGTCACTCCGACGTTGCATTTCCGAAAGCGTCCTATCTCAGATTTATTTAAAACTTCGTATACCTATGTATTTTGATGCGCTGATTATGACTATCATAATGAAAATTGACACAAATTAAATTTTCATGGTAAAAACCATGAAAAAACCTTTAAGATTATATTTTTTTGGGTTTATCGCAAAAACTACTGAGAATTTAAAAAAATGTTTTCAATGAAAATTATAGATCTCATTGAAAGATATTTCTTCTTCTCTATATAATTTTTTTGCGCAAGTGATAGTTTACGAGAAAATTGCCATTGAATGTCTTATTAACGGATTTGATAATGAAAATTGGTGCAAATTAAGTTTTCTATATCAAAACCATGTCTTTATGAATATTTTGATCTTTGGAATCGCTGTCATTAGCATAACCTAATGTGCACCACGTGGAGGTTGACAGCCGGATTTTGCACATCATAAGGCTCTGAAAAGGCCCGATTGTAGGTGTGTGTATGTGTGCGCGTGTGTGTGTGTGTTAGTGTGTACGTGTGCGTGTGCTTGTGCGTGTGCGTTTGCTTGTGCGTGTGCGTGTGTGCGTGTGTATATGTGTGTACGTGTGCGTGTGCTTGTGCTTGTGCGTGTGCGTGTGCATGTGTGTGTGCGTGTGTATGCGTGTATATGACTTATGAATGATTACATGAGTTACGTGGATCCAGGATAACAATGTTTATTATCAATTAGTAATTGATTGAACGTATCGATCCCAAGTTTTTTTCTCGCGTCGACGCCATAAAAATTCGCACAAGTGGGCATTTAAATTTTCTTTACAAACTCCACTACGTGACAATTGTATCCTCATCTATCGTCAAGATGATTCAATGTTTTGTGTGTGTGCTCCAGTTATACTGCCCACGAATTCTACGGAATGATTCGTTAAGTGCTTATAGCCTAGTGATTCCACATCGATTTAACCTTTCCAGCAGTCTGTATAAATCGTACTTCCTAGTTTAATGTGTCTTTGTTACGTTTATTGTCAAGGCAAATCTCTAATCTATATTGATCAGAATGCCCACGATGAATTATTCCCAGAATCCATAATTCTTCCACTACTCTACCCCTTCAATATTTGCGGCGACCAATTTTGCACTCAATTTCAATTACCAACGATTCCCTAACTATTAATTCTTCCTCAGCAAACTGCTCATTTAAAGCTATCATACAAATTTTACGACAGAAACTAATTCTATCAGATACTGTTTCGGATGAAAGTTGTACATATTTTAAAATAGAATATTCCCTTATTATTTGTTCAAAAGACATGTTAATAGCAAAACAGTATGTGATAAGCATACAACTTTTGGGAATTATGTGGCACCATTTAAACCAAGTATTTTCTGTTACAGTAACCTTATGATTATATTTGCCTCCTTTCTTGCAAACGAATTGTCCGCATGCAAATTTGCTTTTCTTTAAAATCATACACCCTTTGTTTTTCGCAATAACGGGTACTTGGTATTAATCCAATATTGCTTAACTATTACAGCGTTTTTGCCTTACCAACAAAAATATTGGACAATCTGAAAATATTATTAGGTTGCTGCAGATGAAATGGCCGATTTAGCAATGTCATAAAGTTGGCTGCAATTTTAGCGTATTATGTTGGCACAAGGTGGCGCAAATGATATGACATATTAAAGTATAAATACTGCTACCTTGGTTTATAGTCAATTCTGTTTTGCACTTCATAGTGATCGTAAAAACAAAAAGAGAAAGTGAACATAGAAGTGAATCAAAAACGGCTACTTTAACCGTACGAATTTAACTAGAGCACAACGCAACAGAAGCAACGAGGAATATCAACAGTGCATTTGGGCCTGATATAGTTAGCGAACGAACCACTCGGCGGTGGTTCGAAAAATTTCGATCCGGAGATATGAACCTTGGAAATGAGCCACGTGGACACCCAGGGCCATCGATCGATAACGACGAGCTGCGTGCATTAGTGGAGTCTGACTCCCGCCAAACCATAAGGGATCTTGCCGAGAAATTAGGCGTTCACAATTCGACAGTTTGCCGCCACTTGCAACAACTTAGAAAAGTGAAAAAGCTTGACAAATGGGTTCCGCATGATCTTACCGAACAAAACATGACGAGTCGAATTGAGATTTCAAGTTCTCTTTTCTCCCGCAACAAAAAGGAACCGTTCTTGCACCGAATTGTGACCTGCGATGAAAAGTGGATTTTATGCGATAATCGTCGCTGATCGGCCCAATCGCTAGATGCCGATGAAGCGCCAAGACACTTGCCGAAACCAAGCCTTCATCCAAAGAAAATAATGGTAACTGTTTGGTGGTCTGTAGCTGGAGTTATCCACTATTTGTTCCTGCAACCTGGCGAAACCATCAATGCTAAGAAATACTATGCTCAACTGGATAAAATGCATCAGAAATTGATAGTCCAACAACCTAGGCTTGTCAACAGGGATGGAGTGATACTGCTTCATGATAACGCACGACCTCATGTATCGAGAACAACGGTCCAAAAATTAAACGAGTTGTGCTATGAGATTCTTCCTCACCCTCCATATTCACCAGACCTCTCACCAACAGATTACCATTTCTTTAAACATTTGGATCACTTTTTGACAGGAAAAAGATTTAATAATGAAGCTGCTGTCAAAAATGCCTTCGAAGAGTTTCTTCGAACCAGAAACTTGGACTTCTACAAAACTGGAATAAATGTACTTGTATCGCGTTGGGAAAAGTGTGTTGCATCTATTAGTACCTATTTCGATTAAATTAATTGTCTTTATAAAAAGTTACAGCTGTTTAAAAATTTATTACTAAATCGGCCATTTCATCTGCAGCAACTTAATATATATATATATAACACATCGTTCAATAAGTCCCGAGACTAACAACGAAAACAACATTTTTTTTCAAAAATCATTTTTATTCATCAATATAATCTTCTTTTAGAGTTATACAATCTTTCCAACGCCTTTCCAACATTTCTATACCATGTTTATAGAAGGATTTATCCTTTGCTTTAAAATAGGCTTCAGTTTCGGCAATGACCTCCTCATTCGAGCCAAATTTTTTTCCCTGTTATATTCATATACTACTGTGATCAACAAGTAGGGTGAATTTGTTTATAAAATTTAAATTCTTTATTTATTTTTCTAAATCAATTTCATCCCCTTCTATGTAATCTCCGTCCGATAAAACGCATTTTTGCCAACGCTTTTTCCAGTCCTCGAAACAGTCGGAATAGCCTTTTTCCGGTATAGCCTTCAAAACCTTCTTCGATTCGGTTTTTATTTCCTCAATCGTGTCAAAACAGCGTCCCCGCATTTGCCTTTTGAGTTTGCTAAATAGCCAGAAGTCGCACGGAGCCAAATCAGGCGAATACGGTGGTTGCGGAACGATATGAGTCAAGTGTTTGGCAAAAAAGTCGCGAAGAACCAATGCAGTATGACATGGTGCATTATAGTGATGAAGGAACCAAGAGTTGTTCGCCCATAATTCCGGCCGTTTCAGACAAATAGCTTCACGCAAATGACGCATAACGCTCAAATAATATTTTTTGTTGACAGTTTGGCCCGGCGGAAAGAATTCATAGTGCACCACACCACGATAATCAAAGAAAACTGTGAACATGACCTTGATTTTCGATCGACTTCGCCGTGGTCTTTTCGGTCTTGCTTCACCTTTTGCACGATAATCGCTGGATTGGTCGGTGGTTTTAGGATCGTATGCGTAAATCCAAGTCTCGTCTCCAGTAATGATGCATTTCAATTGGTCCTGATAGTCAGACAGCAAAGTTTCACACACATCAACGCGACGCTTTTTTTCCAAAAAATTGAGCGATTTTGGCACCAATCAAGACTTGACGCGTTTGAGACACAAAACATCCTTCTAAATGGTTTGGGCTGAGCCAAATGATATTCCAACACTATCAGCGAGGTCTCTGATTGTCAATCGACGATTTTCAAGCACCAAATCTTTGACTTTTTGGACGTGGCTCTCGTCGGTAGACGTTGATGGTCGTCCAGAGAGCAGTTCGTCTTCAACGCGTTCTCGGCCTGCTTTGAACTCGTTGTACCACTTATAAACGTATTTTTGTGCCATAGTTTGATCACCAAAGGTCTTCCGCAACATTTTTAACGTGTCCGCACAAGAATATTCGTTCCGCAAACAAAATTTGATGCAAGTTCTTTGCTCAACAAAATCACCCATTGTAAAAATTGAAAAATTCACTTTTGGTTGTTTACAAAAACACGTGTAACTCGGAGATAATTAAACCTTTTGATAAACCGACGCTTGGCAAATGTTACAGACAGTCCTACCAGCCTAGGAAAAAAAATTTACCTACCTTCCTAATGCCCGGGAGTTTTAAATGACAATTTCACCTTACTTTTTGATCACAGTAGTACATACATACACGTACGTATTATTATACATGTTCGGTCAACCGTAAAATATTTTTTTTTCGCGTGCGAATATTTGAGAACACGAAATTTCGTCTTGTTTGCGTTCGCGCTTGAAGGGGGGGGGGGGAGCGCCACGATCTTGATCGTACACGCTACAGCAATTCTCGCGCGTTTACTGCGGAAATTTCTGTTAAAAAAAAACCGATCGTCGCGGGAGCAAGGAGGGACACAAGACGCGAGCGGCGGGGACAATTTTCGACGAGAAAAATTCGCGCAGACTCGTCAGTATCTTGCGGACCACGGTCGAGAATAGTCACGGAGATAACGCATACTTACACTCAATCTTTTCTTGGTCTTATACATACAAGATCTGAAACCTTCGGTCGATTAACGTTATTATACACAGAATATCGTCTCACACCACGTTTGCATACATAATTGCATATACAATTAAACGTGGTCGTATTGTCATCGTGGGGTTTTTTATGCCATTGTGCATTTTTTCTTGAGCCAATAATAAGAATTCCCATATTGGCTTAAAATTGTGTTTAATTATTGAACACCACATCATCATCCTCATCTCAACAATTAACCTCAACGTCCAGAAGAACGCAAGAAGAGCTGGTTATTCGATACAAAAAATGAACTAGGAAAAGAGCCAATAATTCACTGTTTTCCGACGTAACAATACATATACGTATATAATTGTATACATCGTGTTCCCGCCTAATATCCGATACATGTATGATTCTTATACGATTTTGCCATAGTGTACAATTAGTTGAAGTTCATCTTTCATTTATAGAAGTTATTCGAGAGCTAAATATAACGCTATATTTTCGTTTTTTTGGTTAGAGTAAAAATGGATAAAAAAAGTAAAAAAAACAGCAATTCGAGGAGTGATCGTACAAAAAAAAAGAAATTTTCAAGGTAATCAATATACGAGTGAACAAAAAGAAAGTACCACTAGTGCTTCTGCTGAGAAAATTGCAAAAAAAATCCTGATTTTGAAGTGAATGTTGATCATACTTTGCAATATCATATAGTGAACTTTGCTTTGTTTTTGAGTTTGCAAAACATTCTAATGTGTAAAACTTGTAAAAGTGATGTGAATTTTACAAAACGTGCTGAAAAAGGATTAGGTTTTCAGTTATACACTGTAAGTGTGAATCAGATTACTATTTTTCAAGCAGTCCACAAATTCATTTTTCTTATGAAATAAATCGGCGTTTTGTATTTGTCATGCGTTTACTTAGCATTGGCTTTCAAGGTATAATTAATTTTTGTGGATTGATGGATATGGGCAAAGGGTTCAGTAAAAGTACTTATTATGACTTAGTAGAAGACATTTGGATAGCAGCATCCGCTGTTGTAAAATAAGTATTTCAAAAAGCAGTCGAAAAAGAGAAGGAAAAAATAAAGCAGCTGGTAATGTGAAAAATCATCTCACAGTTTCGAGCGATGGGTCTTGGGCTCGTAGAGACTTCTCTTCTCTTGTCGCTATAGCCACTTTAATTGGAAAGTTTTCTGGTGAAGTTCTCGACGTTTTTGTGAAATGTAGTATTTGTAAAGCCTACGAAGAATGGAAGGGAAAAAAGAATGATGTCGAGTATGAGGCTTGGTACGAGACTCATTAGTCAAATTGTGGCGCAAATCATGACGGCAGTGCCGGTTTAATGGAGGTTAATGGAATCATTGATATGTTTAAAAGATCGGTGGATTTGTATAATGAAATTAATAAACAAAAGGCATAAATTTAGTAGAGTTGGAAATTTCTTTAATCGCGCTGGTGAAACTCCACGAATCAGGGGGCATCACGCCGATGCTAGTGAAGCAAGAATCCTCAGATTGGCTCCACGAGGGAGTCTTTGTGATACCTCAGGAGGAGTTTCTTCTGGCAGTTGTTACTGGGTAGCTCGGCTACTTAGTCAAATTTCAGCAGAGTCTTCTTAATTTCCTTCTGACTATAATCATGAGTTTTCAACTGGTTGAATCTTATAATTTCTTTATTAAAAAATTTAATATTTACTTTATTAAAAATCTTAGATAATTTTTAAGAGTCTATATAATTAATTAATGAACTTCAGAGATTCAATTTTGATCTTTATTTATATTTCCGAATAGTTTTATTAGCACATTCGCTACAGGGCGTGAAAAAATGATATTTTTAAAGAATAGTTAAACGATAACTTGAATGACGACATAAAGCGTCATCCGCACCCAAGTGAAAATCTTAAATGACGACATTAGGCGCCATCCGACGCGAATGTTAAAGTAGATCATTATCTTTTTCCTTTGAAAATATAAATTTTATTATTGTATCGCGGTGCGAGGAAAAGTAAGTGGCGGAAAAATTACAAATCATATTTATACCAGTTAACCCAATATAGAGAGTAGCCAAAAGAAAAATATAACGTCTGGAATTTAATTGGGTAATTATCCGAAACCAATCAGTCAAAACAGTTCATCTGTTTTATTATTCATTGAACTATTACGATATTCCATCTATTAGAAACTGGTCAGATTGACGTGTTGAAGCAAGGTAATAGTACACTTATCATTATTAACCCTCAAGAGGAGCACTGGGTTACGCTAACCCAGGGTAGAATCTTTTTTCGTCAATTTTCATTGCATTTTTTTTTTATTTTTCATTAATATTATAAAAACTTAAATTTTTATTTATTTGTTCATGAAATATTCTTATTCTACATCGTCCGACGAATCGATTAAAAAAAAAAAAATTCAAAATTGATCAATTTTATAATAAGATATAAGTGGTCAAAGCTAGCCGGGTAATCCTTACCCATGCGCTCCAGTTATGTTAAGCTGCGATAGTGCTCCACTTGAGGGTTAATTTTACCCTTAAAAATACATCTTAGTACGTGTGTAAACTCGTGCCCTAATATGACAGATAGGATGTTGACTATGTCATTTAATCAGGAACTAAGGTGTTAAGCGTATTTTATTGTTTCATATGCTCAATTGTCCTCTCAAAATGATAAACCAAGAAGTTCTATTAAATTTAGGCTTCAGTTTTTGAGATCGAAGTAAATTTGTACACCTTCTGGTTTATTGGCTCTTACTTAGAAACTAAGCATTTTTATGAGTATATATATGAGGTGCGGCAGAATAGTAATGAGACTGATTTTTTATTTACCAAAGTTTTTATTTTTTTTAAACATCAATGTTATCCCCTTCAAAGTAGTTCCCTTGGGCAGCTACACACCGATGGAAACGTTGTTCCCACTTTTGGTAGCAGCGCTGGAAGTCTTCAACCGGTATGGTCTTCAACATGTCCGTTACACTCTTTTAGATGTTCTCTAATGTCCCGAAATGACGTTCTTTGAGAACATTTTTCAGTTTAGGAAAAAGGAGAAAGTCACAGGGACTGAGGTCAGGTGAATAGGGGGGCCAGGGAACCACAGGAATGCCTTTTAAGGTCAAAAGTTCTGTGACGGAGGGGGCAGTGTGACATTAGGGCGTTGTCATGATGGAGCATGCACTGTTCCATTTTGCGTGACGCACTACCAGAACACAATTTCACTAATAGCAGTCACGAAAATCACGTAGTTAACGGAAGGAGTTGGAACTCGCACAGACAATCAGCTATGGGAGGGTACTGGACTAAGTTACAGGGACTGATACACGTGCAAGCGATCTGGCAACAGCGCTGCGTTGCCATATCATTTGCCGTGTTGCTAGTCTCATTACTTTTCTGCCACACCTCGTATATGAGATATTTTTTGTAGGAAATTAAATTGAATACTTAAATAATGTCTTCTAAGCTCAAAATAATTTTTGTTTCGAACAAAATAAATTCAAAAAACAATGTAAAAAAATGCGAAAAATTGCAAACATTTTTTTCAAATTTTTGTCTATAATTTTTTTCTGAGTAAATTTAGATGTAAGCATTAGTTCATAAAAAAAGCTAATACAATTTTCGCTGTAATAGTGGTTTATAAAGCTTTGTACGTTGAAAATTAATTGAGATATAAACGTTGAAGGTTAGCCATCTTTTTCAATTTTTTTTATTTTTTCTTTCAAAACGTATTATATCCTATGAAAGCAAGATCGTAAAGATACTGACCAATAAAGGCAAGAATAAATACTAAATAGATAATAAGAATAGATAATAAGATGATAATGAGAATGCAAAACTAAATTAATAACTTTTACTTAATAAGATGTGGAAAATACCTCCATTATTATCAATACATCATTAAATTCTTTGTTCAAAACTTTTAATGGTTGACAAAAGTATATTGATATACTCCTATAACCATTAGCAATTTTTTGTATCATATTTTCTATAGTAGTTGGAGTATTGGCTCCGTGCGTATTTTTCTCTAGAGACGATATTTTTCGACTTAAATGCGTTCAAACGCAAATCAGTTAAATACGTAGATATACGAGTATCAGCATTTATTAAACATTCTTACATGATTTTATTTCATTTTTTGCAAAAGAAAAAAAATTTATTAACATGTATTTTGACAAACTGATTACAAATATCATATGCGAAATTATCAAAATTTTTTTCATAGGAAAAACCATAAAAAATCTATAAAAATCATATCTTTTGCGTTTATCTTAAAAACGATGAGAAACCTTGAAAAATGCATACAAAAAAATTTGTAGACCTCATTAAAATATATTTTTCTGTGTGACAAAATCTGAAATTGACATTGGCCCTGAATGACCTTGAAGGTCACAGTCCTAGCCAAATCCAAGGCCATAATTCGCTTTCTCTCTTGCATTTCTAGAACTTTTGTCTCTAACACTTTTTCGATTGGAGCCTTCCTGGCGAGTTATTTGGGTACGTCTTTTAAATTGGGTCACCGTGTATATCTTGGCCAATTATTACATTTTTATTTATAGCTTGCCTTCTCTGTTGCAGTTTTTATTTTATACAATACTATTAACACATCCGCAGCTTCTTGTGCCTGCTCTGCATCGATACCATATGTCTTAAATTTTTAAATATGTTTCAAACGTTTACTTAAATTCAATATTTTTTTATCAAAGCGTGCATATATAAATTAATTATGATAATTTTTGATTTATCACTTCAAAAATGAATTAAATATATCAACTGATTATAAATTTAAATTAAAAATTGATTTTAAAATTAATTTTAAATTAAAATAATTCAGTTTTATTTTTAATTTTAAATTACCCTGGGTGTCCTATTTTAGAAAACAGATGCATATATCTCTATAACTAAAGGTTTTAAGAAAAAAGTTTTGAGACAAAAGTTGTTAGACTTTGAAGAGGACGTCTAACTGTGACCTTGACCATGACCTTAAATATTGTCAAGGTCGTTTGAAGGTTAAGTTGGTTTTTTTAAAGTGAAACCCTTATTTTCAACCCCAGAAAACGGAAGGACAGAAAAATTTTACGTCCTAATATGACCTTGACCATGATCTTGAATAACTTTCAAGGTTATTCGAAGGTCAATTCAATATTTTAAATGGCAAGTCTTACCTTTGACCCCGGAAAAAGGAAGAGCAAAAAATTTGACGTCCAAGCAGTCATAACCTTGACTATAACCTTCATGGTCATTTCAAGGTCAAATTAATCTTTTTAAAGGAAAATCTCTGCCTTTGGTCATGAAAATGAAAAAAGGTTAAAAACTTATGTGGGATATCTTTTACCACGACATTGACCATGACCTTGATCATTACCTTATAGGCTATTTGAAGGTCAAGTTACATTTTTAAAAAAGAGAACTCAAACATTTAATCCCAACTTCGATACTTAATAATTCCGTTAGCATTCTTCTAACAGTAGATAAATAATAATGGCCCCTTTAGTTTAGTTACGGATAATAAAAAAAAAATTAAAAATTAAAAAGCAGTAAATGTTTCTAAATTTTTGATTATAAATTAACTTGAACAAAATTAGATATACAGAAAATAATATTTTTGCAACTAATAATACTTATCTCAATAAACAAAGATTCTTTTCTAATAATAAGAGAAATTCAATAGTCTCGAATTTCATATTATTTTTGCCTTGATTTAACATTCTGATAGTCGCCGATCACTTTTAATGAATACATAGTTTATTACAATCATTCTGAAAACGTGAATGAATTCTTTTTTGGTTAATTTATTGATTGTAAATTTAGTTGCTATACAGTCTGTCAAAAAAGTACCGGGAATTTTAAATTAAAACAACATTTTTACATTTAATAATCAAAATTTATTGGGTCGCCTTCAAAATAGGCTCCATTTGCTCCGATACATCTATGCCAACGGCACTTCCAATCATCAAAACATTTTTTATAGGCGCTTTCCGGGATGGCCTTCAGCTCGCGCGCCGGATTTTGTTTTATGGCTTCAATCGACTGAAAACGGGTGCCACGGAGCGGCAATTTAAGTTTTGGGAAGAGAAAAAAGTCACAGGGAGCCAAATCCGGCAAATACGGTGGTTGTTTAAGCGTGTTCGTTGAGTTTTTGGCGAGATAGTTGGTCACAATCGTGGCTCGGTGAGACGGCGCGTTATCGTCGTGCAAAATTCACGAGTTATTCGCCCACAAATTTGGCCGCTTCTTACGGATACGCTCACACAAACGTTTCATAACGCCTAGGTTATACTCTTTGTTTACCGTCTGACTCTCTGGAACGAATTCGTAGTGCACCACGCCACGGATATCGAAGAAAATAATGAGCATCACCTTCACTTTTGAGCGGCTTTGGCGTGGTTTTTTCGGTTTCAGCTCGTTTTTTCCCACCCATTCCGATGCTTGCTGGCTTGTTTGCATATCGTACTCGTACACCCACGTTTCGTCACCAGTTATGATGCATTCCATGAATGCGGGATCGGAATTGGCGCGATCTAGCATATCCGAAGCGACCTGTTCGCGATAGCGTTTTTGAAGAAAATTAAGCTCTTTTGGAACGAGTCTTGCGGCCACCTTTCTCATGCCTAAAATATCAATTAAAATCGTACGTGTGGACTCGTGGGATAACTCAAGTTCATGTGCTATCTTTCTCAACGGTGAATGCCGGTTTTCAAGCACCATTTCCTTAATTTTATAGACGTTATCTGCGGTCGAAGCCGTCGATGGGCGTCCGGAACGAGGCAAGTCTTCAACGACTTCACGACCCTCCTTGAAGGCTTTGTACCACTCATACGTACGGGTTTTCGATAGTGCTTTATCACCAAAAACCTTTTGCAACATTTTCAATGCATCGGCACACGAAATTTCATTCGCAACACAAAATTTTAGACAAATTCTTTGTTCAACGTAATCACCCATTGACTTAACCAGCTACTGTAAACACACTCGTTGACAGATTCCGCTAAAACTTGGCACAGTCATTAAGGACAGTTGTATTAACCTTGAAAAAAAAATTTTACCTGACTAAATTGCCCCGCCAGATTTAAATTGACAATTCCCGGTACTTTTTTGACAGAATGTATAGTGGCTTCTGAATAATAGTGGCCATATAGTGGTTTCTGAAGTTATTAATAACTTAAATCAACTGTGTCATTCATTGTAAGTTTATTTGAATGTGAAATTGAGATATTATTTTAAGAAATTTTGAGTTTCTTCAAATTCTCTTATTAATAAAATAATTTGTTATTCAATTTAAGAAATAATTTATTTTTTTGCTCATTTTTTAAATTCATTTTGTTTTTTTTAATTTAAGTTTTATTTTTTATTTTGACATTTTCTCATTATGCCTGACTACACGGCTAATGAAATTGTCGATATTCTCCTTGTGTTAGAATGTCGACGAAACTACTTTTAAGATTTAATTTTGTATGCTGCTAAATTTCCCGAAAGACGTTATCCCAATGACACTGTCATTCGTAATATTGAATTGCGTAGCCAACAAGGTAAGTTTACTTGTAAAAGGAGGTCCATGTTAATAGAAGTTATGCTAATAATCCTTAAATAATTGCGGTACTAGCTATGGTGTACCTGGATCCTCAGATAAGTTTATGTTAAATTAAATGAGAACTTGGTATAACCAAATCAACAGAATTAACAAAATGTAAAGTACCATCCGTATCGCATATCTTCGAACTAAGCTTTATCGGTTGAGGATTATCAAAGACGACTTATTTTTTGTCAATGGGTGACGCAGCAGGTCAATAATAATGTTAATTTTTAAAAATATGTTATGTTCAGCGATGAGGCTACATTTCAAAGTACTGGCGTCTTGAATCACCGTAATTGTCACTTTTGGTCTCCAGTTAATCTATACTGGATACGAGAGGTTAAACATCAACATCGCTTTTAAATGTATTAAATTTTTTTATTTAAAATGTTCAACTTGACTTCAAATGAACTTGAAAGTTGTAGTCAAGGTCATGGTCAAGGTCATATTAGGACGTAAAATTTTCTGCTCTTTTGTTTCCTGGGATCATAAGTACGGGTTTCCGTTTGAAAAAACCAAGCTGACCTTCAAATGACCTTAGAGGCCATATTTAAAGTCATGGTCAAGGTCACAATTAGACGTCCTTTTCAAAATCTAACAACTTTTGTCTGAAAACTTTTTTTTTAAAACCTTTAGTTCTAGAGATATATGCATCCGTTTTTTAAAATGGGGTACCAACTATAATTTATTTATTAAAAAAAAAAAATAGATTTTTCATTTTAAAATAATACGTTTTGAAAGAAAAAATAAAAGAAAATTGAAAAAAAATGACTAACTTTCAACGTTTATATCTCGGTCAATTTTCTACGTACAAACCTTTTTAAACCACCATTTTAGCAAAAAGTATATTAGCTTTTCTTATAAACCAATGCCTATATCTAAATTCACTCAAAAGAAGTTATAGTCGAAAACTTGAAAAAAAAAATTTGCAATTTTTCGCGTTTTTTTCACATTGTTTTTTGGATTTATTTTATTTGAAAAAAATATTATTTTGATTTTAGAAGGTATCATTTCAATAGTAAATTTAATTTTCTACAAAAAATATCTCATATATAGACTCACAAAAATGCATAGTTTTTGAGTTAGATCCGATAAACCAGAAAATGTACAAATTTACTTCGTTCTCAAAAACGCAAGCCTAAATTTAATAGCATTTTTGGATTTATCATTTTAAAAGGACAATTAAACACATGTAACAATAAAATACCTTTAACGTCTTAGTTTTGTTTACCTATTTTTTTTGACGTAGTTAGTAGTCTAAGAGATGTCTTGTTTAACAAATATACTCAGAACTTGATACACGACAATAAAAGTTCGGATATTTTCGGTTCGTAATACGTGAGGGGGCCCGTATGGGACAAGTTAGTGGCATCCCGTATTAAAATAAATATTAAAATTTCACGATGTGAAGTACTTTCTCCTCACAGATTTGATTCTCAATTTCTGAAATACTTTTTTACAATTCTTCGTCCATGTAAAGTTTGTATCTGTTTGTAATTGTTTTTAAAATAAATTTAGCTTTTGTGCCAAGTTTTAATAATAATAACTTAGAAATGTGCATGAAAATGACACGTCTATAGACGTGGGCTGTTAACTTTATACTATATAACACGTAATTCTTTTTCATTTATAGTCTACATTTTTGTAATTTCTCGAATATTTTTCTGATTCCCTGTGAATACTTATAGCATAACATATATCTTCTACTCGCTGTAAGGTTTGGTTCATGTACCACCATACTATATTTAGTTCAATTTTCACTCCAAACATGAATGTGTCTACTTTATAGGTACCCCTACGTGTACTTACAACTTGCATCTCAGATGTTTTCTCATTTTTTTCACGTGTAGGTATGCATGATTTATATTCAGTGTGCAAAAATATTTTCCACCATTTAGTTTTGAAAATATTTCTTTAAAACGTGGAATTAGATAATTGTAATTTTTTAGACTTTTATTCAAAATTTTTCTGTAATCTGTAGATAAACGTACTTTTCCATTTTCATTTACAACGAAAACTACCGGTGTGCCCCACTGAGATTAAAAGACTTTTTTCTACTATTCTCACATGCTTCAATCTATCAATCTTAGCTTCCACTTGGTTTTTGAGTGCAAATCATACTGGAGTGATTTTTAGAGTACAGGTACTGTTCGCTCTTTTAATTTAAATACGGCTTCTTAATCTTTTATTTTTTTATAAAACAATCCTTTGTTTTTTTCTACAAAATTCAGTAATTTTCAATTTTTCTTTAAATTCTTTTTCTATTCATTCATTTTTGATTTACTTATTTTTTAATTAACTCATTTTTAATTAATTTAATATATTTCGTTCAAATTGTAGATTTAACCTTTTTAAGTACAGTAAAAGCTCTTTATTTGTCAGGTATATGTTCCGTAAATATACCGCGAATACAGAAACCGTGAATATGGAATGGTAATTTATATAGGATTATAGGGGATACGTTCCTAGGTGGCAAAATAAAAAACAAAAATATAAAAAAATCAATTTAATTAAAGTTTTTGACCATATTGATTAATTATTATCGTCAGGCTTAGGCAATGGTTTGAAGAACTTTGTAATTTTTTCTTGCTTAGCAGTTTTTAAAAGCTCCTTCAATTCAGACTGATTTTCAGCAGTGGCAATAGCAATTTGCTTCTTAAAAATAAGACTTCGTTCCATAGACGGATCAATTTTCATAAAGAAATCACAAAGCTTATTTGCCATTCTTAAACCTTCACTAAGATTTTTCAAATCTAATGTCACGATTCCAGTGCTTGTTGAAGCCTCTTCTTCAATGGGCTGCGGATTTAACATTTCCTCCAAGTCGGTTTCAGTCAAATCTTCATCTTGCGATTCAAGCAACTCCTGAATGTCACTTGATTCTATCTGTTCGAACCCATCTCGTCCTATTCCATTCGCAATTTCGGTAATGTTTGCAGTTAAAGTTTGAATTTGCACAGATTCTTCGTCATTTTCTGCAGTCAAAACAGGCCACAGTTTTTTCCAGCATGATTTCAATGTGTATAGCTTCAGTTCTTCCAATGATTCTTTTATGTTTACGTTGCATTTTGCTATGTCAAATTTCTTCCAGCATTGCATAACATTCATACCAGGATCACATTCCATATTATCCAGTATGATTTTGAAGGTTCGTCTAATGTAAAAGAGCTTAAAGGCCTAGATTATTCTTTGGTCCATAGGTTGAAGTAAAGCCGTCGTGTTAGGAGGTAAAAATGTCACTTTTATATTTGGATGCATATTTTCAAGTTTGCGAGGATGACCTGGTGCATTGTCCAAAACTAGGACTGCTTTAAAGTCTAAATTCTTTTTTTTTTAAATAAGTTCTAACTTCAGAAACAAAACAATTCCGGAACCAATCACAAAAAATAGCGCTTGTAACTCACGCTTTCTTATTAACACGCCAAAATACTGGCAGGTCGTCCTTTTTTCGATTTTTTAAAGCATGAGGATTTATAGATCTGTAAAGCATCAGTGGTTTAATGACACAATCTCCAGATGCATTAGAACATAGCAGTAGTGAAACTCTATCCTTTGCTGCCTTAAATCTAGGGGCGGACTTTTTGCTTTTAGAAATGAATGTTTTGTTTGGCATTCTCTTCCAAAACAGTGAAGTTTCGTCCGCATTAAATACTTGCTCAGGTTTGTATCCTCCATCAGCTACTAGGTTTGCAAATTCTTCTGGATATCTTTCTGCTGCAGCAGTGTCTGCAGATGCAGCTTCTCCAACGATTTTAATGCTATGCAATGATTGTCGCACCATAAATTTATTGAACCAACCTTCCGATGCTTGAAATCCTCTAGTTGTACATTCACCACCACCAGGTTCTTTAAAATGTGCGTAAAGACGCTTCGCCTTCTCCCGGACCATAGGACCACTCAGGGGCACCCTTTTTTGGTTGCGGTCCTCGATCCATAATGACAACGCCACTTCCATTTTTTCTATTGCCGGATCACGAACAATTTTCGCTGACAGTGAAGTTGAAGCTATAGATGACCTTATTTGATCTTCGGATTTTTTTATCGATTGTACAGTTGATTCGTTGACATTGAATGAGCGTGATATGGATGCAAACGACTATCCAAGGCGTAAACGATCAAGCATTTCTATTTTCACTTTAAGCGGTAACACTGATTTTTTTCGCGTCGAAACTAGTTTTTCATTTTTTTTAGTCGACATTATAAATTAGGAAGACAGCGGAAGAGACGTGTTACTCGATCACAATTTTTGTAACAAATGAAAAGAGGAGACAATAAAACACGCAAAGCGGCTCTTACCAAAGGACGGAACGTCTAATATGTGGCAGCATTTAACAATATACTTTATGCACTGAGTAATAAACATTCTATTTGTTTACATTCTCAAAAACACCGACCGCGGCGAAGGCGGCTTATATCAAAGGAAAAGCCGAACTACTTATACAGCGGCGATAGAATTTGACAACATACTTTAGGCGTAGTTGCAATAAGGTCTGTTTTACTTTTTTATTAGTCCATTTGCCGACGCGTTTACAAAGGATACCGAATCCTTTTTATTAATATGTACCGAATAGATCCGCGAATAAAGAAATCTTTAGCCGCGAATAAAGGAATTGTGTCGCAGTTTTTTAATCCGCGAATAGTGAAAACGCGAATAAAAGAAGCGTGATTAAGGAGCTTTTACTGTACTCTCTTCCTACAATTGGATTTACTATTCTCTCAACTACAAATACTTTTCCTATTTCTTTGTTTTTGTATTTTATCATTAACCCCTTAACGCACAGTTTATTTTTTAAAAATCGGGCTAAAAAAATCAATTTTTTTTTTATGTAAAAAACACAATTTAGAACATTGTCTTGGCTAAAAAATGAAAAAATAATTAGTTATAGCTTACAATCCCATGGAAATGATAAATATCAATAAAACGATTTTCTTTCTTTGCTTTCACATTATTATTTTCAATTCTCGATTATATTCGAGTGTGAAAAATTATAGGAGTACAAAATACAACGCCGCTCAAATTATCTCGAGTGTGCACAGTTTAGCCTGTTTAGCGCGCTTGAATTAACTCGAGCGTACAAGTTAAAGGATTAATTTATAGGTACGTTATGGGTGTATTATTCAACCTGTATATTTCTTATATTTTACTAATGTATTTTTCAGTTTCAAATTATTGAAATTGTTTTTGAAATATTCTGCAAAATATATTATAACTACTGCACTTGTACCCAACTCTTAAATATGCCCTTTTCCATTTAGTTATAAAATAATATTGTATTTATTTTCTTGTATATTATTTTGCTTTGTGACGAGCATCTCGTCACGCTCATACGCTTATACACGAGCCGTCACACACCACGAGCATCGAGCATGAGCTCGGTAGCGCTAAGCATAAGCCCCTCAAGGCGCGCTTTCACAGATACACACCAGCAGAGCTGCGGCGGCTGGAGAAAAAGCCCCCACTACGCACGTGCGGCGAACAGAAGTATTGTGCCATTGCACGATTCCTGAGTTCACTCGGCAGCAGTCGAGCTCGAAGGAGCATCTTCGCGTTCGTTGTGGTCACAGACAATTTTTGGCGGAGCAGCAAAGAGTGCTTCGAAACGAGACAATGTAACGAGACTCACTCTGCGCTTGGCAGGAGCTTTTGCGGTTCGACAGAGCGTGTCTTAGAAATACTCGAGATTTCCAAACACTCTTAGGAATTATCAAGAGTATTTTCGTACGCGTGAAAAGAGTCGATTTCGGCACTACGAGGGGCTAATCGTGCGCCGAAATACATGCATACACAATCACACGCACAACACATTAGGGTCAGAGTGTAAACATTCGGGTTACACGATTATTTTCGATTTTGTAAATAAAATGCATTGACTCATATTTTCTATTTTTTTTTTTTTTTTTTTTTTTTTGTTTAGATCTAGCGACTAACGCAGAAACAAGTTAAAAATTAAGTTCTGTTCGATGTTTTTAAGAAATTCAAGTTGGGTTAGAGTTATAGATATTTTTTGTTGTTTTCTTTTTCTCGTTTTTTTTTTATTGTTTTAGATATGTACTTGTTAGATGTAAAATAATGTGTTAAGTTTGATAATAATTTATTAAATATAGTTTATATAAATAAATAAAAAAAAAAAAAAAATCTTGACAATGAGTTTACCTTAACCTCTTCACGCCCTTGGCCACATATATGAACATTTAATTTTTCATGATTATAGTTACTGTCAATACTAAATAGAACAAAAATTTGATAACAATTAACTACAGAATCCTTCAATCAGAGAAGTAAAAATTTTTTGATTTGGCTGCACTGGTAATGGTTATTTCCGATGTACAGTTAGAAATATGAAGAGTTTAATAGCGTACCCATTCCCAGACTTCAACGATTCACGGTCTCCAGGCGCGTTTAGAAATCACAAATCGAATTATCCATTGTTTTTTTTTTTTTTTTTTATAAAATTTATTTTACGAAAAGGCGCACCTTGTTACATCTTATATATATATATATATATATATATATATATATATATATTAAGTGTTTTACATATTTGCTTTTCATTTTCATAAAAAATACTGATTAATCATGTGATCGCATCTTTGATTTCTTACAACACATAACATTTGTTAATATTGTTTAGTCTCACCATATGGTTTTCTTATCCATAGAGAAAAAAATTTATTTTCCTTTCTTTCCTCCTGTTACGTTTATTCGCACCATATGTATTTGAATTTACATTGTATATTCTTATTGTATTTTATTTACTGATATTTTATTTATGTTTGTTTTAATACCCTACCCCATTTTTTTCTATTTCAGATTAAAAGTTTCTATGGACATGTTTGGCAATCTCGTAGAACTTTGTACTGGAAGATTTTTGTGGCAATCTCTTTATTTAATTTTGACTATATGCAGCCTTTGTACAAATTGGACTTAGAGATGAGTTTTAAAAGTAGTTTGTTGGCAATTATTGCAAATAATCGTCGAACGATATACATTAAATAAAATCAATATAATATTAAATAAATTTTAAATAAGAAATCGCTCTTGTTCTACGAAACAAGAATAATGAAGCATCTAACTGAAATGGTGTTAGTTAAGTCTTGTGCTACGGCACTCATTATTAGAGGCCAACCATTATCTCTATTAATGCAAGCTTATGGTTTATATCTATTTAGTTCAACGCCTCTGCAATTTATACTTAGGAGTTGTTATAATAATTAAATTTATCACACTGTCTTTTTCAATTTTAGGTTTAGATTTAGACTATTTTAGGTTTAGGCTTACATATATACTCTGTAAATAGTCAAAACTAAATATCAATTACATTTCACATTGTCCATTTGACTTAAACTAATTTTTTAATGATCCACTTCATTACATCGTAAATATGTGATACTTGCATTAGTACTTATCGATGGACTAGAATTTAAATATATTTTTACATCCATAAATAAAATTAAGTCATCACAATATCTACAGCTAGCAGCATCTGCAGATGTGCTTGTCTTTTTTTATCATCAACATATTCCACAATGATTGATATTATATTTTCTTCGGAAACTGATAACCTAAACAAATCCAACAAACTAAATATCTTAGATTTTATTTAAAATTTATCTAAAAAAGTTTTCCGTCAAACCTTCCACTTTCAGAATGTCTAGCCCATTTAATTTTTCTAAAGCGACACATTCCACGTTTTAGCAGTATTACGTAGTTTTTGCAACCCTCGATATTGTAAAACACGATCAGAACATCGGAATGCTCGAGCATTAATTTCCACAAAATTTATCTACGTTTAAATATCTTTCACTAAAAAATCAACCTCTAACATTACTAACGATAATATAGTTTTGGCTTTCTTTGAATATGTATACACCTAGTACGTTTTAATTTTCTGTACTTGTACTGATCGGAGCTGTCACTACTCAATAATAATGAGTCAAACTCACAGGAGAGCTAGATTATGCGACTTGTAAGTGTTCCATCTTTTCTTTCTATAAGTCTTCATACGGCTTTATGTCATCCCGCTTGATGTAAACTTTATTATGTCTTTTTTATAAAATTTAATTTAAAAACAAATCTGTAAAGCTACAACATTCGCAAAAATATTCTTGCATTAAAGTTGATGTACTGTACTCCAAACACAACTGAGAGCTTTGAAAAATAAGTTGGCATTATTCCACAATAACTTACCACCTATTACAGCCGGACCAATAGTGTGACACCAAACAGAAAGTTATTGTAGTCTATTTGATATTGATTTACTTTATTAGAATACATTTCTTTAATCATATTTTAAATTTTACAATCAAACAAATATATAATAAACATAAACATAATTGAATATTAATATTTAAACCACAGCGACAACATACACTTTGATCTGTAAAATAATAAATAAAAAATCAGAATAGAAATTTTTGAGATGTTGCATGCCAAATTTTTTTAATTTCATGAGCATACGGATAAAAAAATAATGTTAGTTTCAAGGACTTTTACAACGACTATTCAATATTATAAAACATTACAAAAAATTACAATTTTCGTAGAGTGTGTGAATATATGCGAGTAAAAATTGGTAGCAAATGTCACTTTATCGGCATTATGGGCAATTCGAGAATCAGTAATGTTGAAGCAATAATTATACTGGGTGCCCATTTTAAAAATCAGACGCATACATCTCTAGAACTAAAGGTTTTAAGAAAAAAGTTTTCAGACAAAAGTTGTTAGATTTTGAAGGGGACATCTAACTGTGACCTTGGCCATGACCTTGACTACAATTTTCATGGCCATTTGAAGTCAAGTTGAACATTTTAAATGGAAAATCTTACTTCTGACCCCAGAAAATGAAAAACATAAAATTTTACCAAGCAGAGATCCGGCCAGTTAAGGGGGGACAACCATTTAGAACCTTCAAAGAATCGAGTTTTTTTTCTTTACTTTAAAAGTTACTTCAATATGTCTAGAATCCAAAAAACTTCATGACTTAGGCCAAAACTCAAAACTCCTGGAGATAGAGCCAATTTCCGAGACCCCCGTTCGTTCACTTCGAGAGCCGAGCGCAGATATACGAACTAAAAAGCAGCGGGGAGCCCTTTTATTCCAAATTTTCGCAGGCAATGTTTTTATAAGTATACTTTTATAAGGGTATAATCAGATGTTTCCGGTAAATATAGTACAAGAGTGTATACGTGTAAAGTGGTATTTGTGACCAGTTGTCCAGCGAGAGACAAAATTAACGTATTAAAGTTTTCTTTCGTCTTTCGCAGTGCACGGATATATCTATTAAAAGAGAAATAATGTCGCACGTTGGAAAAGGAAAAAGAGGTGAACCATCTTGTGCTTATGCAGCTAAAAAGCGTCAATTCCAAGGCAATCAATTTGTTGAAAAAAGTGGTGAAGATAAAATTGAAGAAGAACATGCTGGTTTAAGTGCTAGTGCTAAGAAAATTAAAAGGAAAAACCCTGTTAAATTTGAGCAAACTGGATTTCGTGGTTTTGGTTTCAAGATTATTGTTGTGTGTCGCTGTGGTCGTTCAACAATTAATTCTGGTCCTTTTGTTGGGATCGGAAGTAGAGTACGGAGTCAAATACGGAAATAACATTGGAGACGGCGACTCCAAGACATTCAAGGCCATCCTAGATCTCAATCCATACGGTGATGATTTTACAGTAGTAATAAGTGAATGTGTTGGACATGTTGAAAAACATATGAGCACTCGGCTGAAGAACGCTAAGAAATTGCATAAACTGGAAGGAACAGGAAAATTAACCGACGCTTTGATAAAAAAACTTCAAACTTACTATGGATTAGTTATTAGACGCAATAAGGACAACTTTGATGATATGAAAAATGCAATAATGGCTACTTATCATCATTTGTTGATGAAAATACAAGACACGAGCTTTGTCCTTCTAGATAAGATAGCTGGTGCAAGTGGAAAAAGATTGAAGCTATTGGAGTAAACAGCAACACCATAAAGCACCCTCCACCTTTTCACCCTGATGTACAAAAGCATATTTTACCCGTATTCAACGATTTAAGTAGTGACGAGTTATTAAGCAGGTGCTTAGGAGGCCACACGCAGAACGCCAATAAAAGTTTCAACGCGGCTATCTGGCGTTTGGCTTCTAAACACCTTCATTGCGGCTTCAAAATAGTTGAAATTGCGGCTTATTTAGCTGAAATCATATTTAACGAAAGTTATTCTCAGATCTTAAAAGTTATGCAAGAACTGGAGCTTAAAATCGGCAGCAAGCTATGGATTACGCTAGCAAAGTCAATGAGCGTCGGATCGTTCGGCAAGACAGGCACAGTCTTTCCTCGACAAGAGAGGCTCGGAAGGAGCAAAAAGAGGAGAGGGTGGAGCAAAATGCCTTTTTTGAAGAAACTGAAGGCCTGCTGTATGGATCTGGCACAGCAGGTTAGTCCGTAAATAGCTTTATCAAACACTTTTCCGTTACCAAAACTTTTTACGCGTTTTTCTCGAAACTTTTTTTTTCACTTTTTTTTTTTCGGTGCCAACGATTGCTCAGAGACTATTCAACCAATCGGGCTAAAATTTTGCGCACGTTTTCGTAACATATGAGACCACTTGGTAAATTTAAAAATATTAGAAATTTCTCAAAATTAATATTTTTTTTCATCAGTGAAGAAAATATTTTTGTTCGAAAATATCGATTTTTTAAATTTTGTCTGCCATTTCTACAATTCTTAAATTACTATCAAAAAATTAGGTTCACCGAGTGACTACAAGCATATACTGACCGCATCCTTTTGCATTTCTGTTTCAGATCATTTTTCACAGCGGTACACTTGGCACCGTAAAAAAGTGCCTCCGCGACCATGTGGGTTCATCATGCTAGATCTCCGTCAATTTTGAATATTCTTCTATTAGTAAAAATGGAAAATACTCGTCAAAACAGGTATAATAAACTGTAAAATTTTCATAAAGATTCAACCATTTCTTCCCCTTTAAAAAAATTCCGAAAAAACCGTTCAATTTCGAGGTTCTAAATGGTTGTCCCCCCTTAAGACAAGACCAAGCAAAGACCCGGCCAGTTAAGGCAAGATAGGACAGAGACCCAGCTAGTTAAGGCAAGACCAAGCCGGGACCCTGTCAGTTAAGGAAAGATCATCCATCGATGTAAGCTGTATTTTCAGCTAAGGTGGGATGAAAAAATACTCAAGGCAAAAGATGTTCATAAGTTGCTCCATCTTCTCGAATACATAAGCTGACTCGTTTTCGGAAATGCAGTATCATTTTTAATAACACGTTTCGCGGTATAGTGTTACATACATTCCGAATCCTCACCTTCATATCTTCTTTTGTCGTTGGTTTGGTTCTATGTTAGACCTCATTTTTCAGAAAGCCCCATGAATAAAAGTCAAGCGATGTAAGGTTTGGTGACCTAGGTGGCCATTCTACAGGACCTTCTCTACCTATTCATCAATTCTTGAATCTTTCATTTAGTTATTTTCTTACAATGATTGTCCAATGTGGAGAAGCACCGTCTTGTTGTAGCCATAATCTATTTCTCGTATTGAGGTCAACTTCTTCAAACAGAATTGGGAGTTCATCCCTTATAAACTGCAAATAAGTTTGTCCGCTAACGTTGCCTTCAAAAAAGTAAGGGCCAATCAAATAGCCATTAACGATTCCGCGCCATACATTTAAACTCCAACGATGTTGATGGTCCATCTCTCGCATCCAGTGTGAGTTGACTGGAGATCAAAAGTGACAATTATGGCGATTCAAGACGCCAGTACTTTGACATGCAGCCTCATCGCTGAACATAACATATTTTAAAAAATTAACATCATTATTGACCTGTTGAGTCACCCATTGACAAAAAATAAGTCGTCTTTAATAATCCTTAACCGATAAAGCTTGGTTCGGAGATATGTGATACGGATGGTACTTTACATTTTGTTAGTTCTGTTGATTTTAGTTACACTAAGCTCTCGTTCAATTTGACGTAAACTTATCTGAGGATCCAGGTACACCATAGCTAGTACCGCAATTATTTGAGGATTATTAGCATAATCTTCTATTAACATGGACCTCCTTTTACGAGCAGACTAACCTTGTCGGTCACGCAATTCAATATTACAAATAACAGTGTCATTGGAATGAAGTCTTTCGGGAAATCTAGCAGCATACAAAATTAAATCTTAAAAGTAGTTCCGTCGACATTCTAACACAAGGAGAATATCGACAATTTCATTAGATGTGTTAGCCTTTAAGGTGATGGTCAAGGTCATGGTCAATGTCGTGGTAAAAGATATCCCACATAAGTTTTTTGCCTTTTTTCATTTCCATGACTAAAAGCAGAGACTTTCTTTTGAAAAAATTAATTTGACCTCGAAACGACCATGAAGATCGTGGTCAAGGTCATAACTGTTTGGATGTGAAATTGTCTGCTCTTTCCTTTTGCGGGGCAAGGGTAAGGCTTTCCACTTAAAATATTTAATTGACCTTCAAATGACCTTGTAGGTCATATTCAAGGTCATAGTCAAGGCCATATTAGGACGTAACATTTTTCTGCTTTTTCGTTTCTCGGGGTCAAAAGTAAGGATTTCTATTTATAAAAAACAACTTGACCTTCAAATGATCTTGAAGACCATATTTAAGGTCATGGTCAAGGTCACAGTTAGACGTCCTTCAAAATCTAACAACTTTTGTCTGTAAACTTTTTTCTTAAAACCTTTAGTTCTAGAGATATATACATCCATTTTTTAAAATAGGACGCCCAGTATATTGCATCTATAAATATTTGTTACTTGACGCACTTTCTAGACTCCATCAGATTCATTCTATCTGACTTTTTGGATGCTTTTAATTTTGATTTTATTATTCTGAATTCGTATATACTCATAATGTTTGCAATAAATTCAGAGTGTCACAACTCATTCGCACTCTAATAATTTTCATAACTTTTTCTACTATTATTAATATAAAATATCAGAATCACTAAAAAATTATTCAACTTGGCTGTATCTATTTTCAATTCATTTTCTGAAGTTGCTTGTAAGATATGCATTTTTATTTTGTCGTAAAAAAGCATCTCAGAAAATTCCACTTGATTTGTTTTTCTAGCCTTTTTTTTGATCTCATCAAGGTTGAAAATCTCTTCAGTAGGTAAAAAGTCGTATGTTATTTTACTGTCAATCCATTGGTATTCGTGAGCACTCTTGAGTTTTTTATTTCTAGATTTTCTTTTGGTACTTTCATAAGCTGCATTATTTACTACAATTACCTTGTCTTCATTTGTATGACTGTTAAATTCCTCAACATCACTGTTTTCATCATTGTTAGAAATAAACACTATATTGCATGCTTCTTCGTCTTTGATTTCCAAATCACTGTCATTATAATCAGAAATGTTAGTTTATTTACATTTGGACATTTTTGCAGAAAAAATTAAGGGGTTACATGGGTTTAAAATAATAAAAACGACTTTTGAAACTATTTTTTTTAATGGTAAATAATGTATTAAACTATTATATCTTATTACTATCAAATTAAGTAACTTTTGAACTGTATGTAAAAAAATTTTTATCAAAAAATGTTGAAAATTCGCCTTCTTACCGCTATTTTACGAAAATCTTCAAAAAATGCGGTGTACATCATAACTTGGGCTAGAGTCATCTGAAACAAAAAAACCAAAATTTTTCTGTTAGTGTATGAGTTTAGCTTGTACTTGAACGAAGGATTTTCTTTTTCATTCATTGGAATTTATTACACATGGCATTATTTATTGGGTTTTTGTATCGAAAAATAAATTTTTGACACGCAACGTTGCCAAAAATTCAAATTTCAATTTTTTTACAAATCCTCCGTTTAAGTACAAGCTAAACTCATACGCTAACAGAAAAAATTTGGTTTTTTTGTTTTAGATGACTCTAGCCTAAGTTATGATGTCCACCGCATTTTTTTGAAGATTTTTGTAAAATAGCCGTCGAAGGGCGAATTTTCAACATTTTTTGATAAAAATTTTTTTACATACAGTTCAAAAGTTACTTTATTTGATAATAATAAAATATAATAGTTTATTTCATTATTTACTATTAAAAAAAATAGTTTAAAAAGTCGTTTTTTTTATTATTTTAAACCCATGTAACCCCTTAACAAAAACAAAATTTACTGAACAAAATTACTATTTTACAGAAACGAGCTGCTCAGCCATACCATGTGCCATCGACCGGAATAGGTGAAAATCGGAAGAGGCTGTCATGTGAATACAGCGGGTGGGGTAAAACTTCCCATTGCTGCATTTCCAGAGAGGTTTTCACTGGTTTTGCAACATTAGGCCGAGAGTTGTCATATAACAAAATCACTTTGTCGTGTCTCTGCTCGTATTGCGGCTGTTTTTCTTTTAGGGCTCGACTCAAACACATCAATTGAAGTCGATAGCGATCTCCCGTGATAGTCTCATTCGGTTTGAGCAGCTCATAATAAATGACACCCTGCTGATCCCACCAATGTAGAGAAGAAGCTTCGAACCATGGATATTTGGTTTTGCGGACGATGTTGATGCATGGCTGGGCTTACGCCACGATTTTCTATGCTTTGAATTGTCATAGTCTATCCAATTTTCATGGCCAGTCACGAAACGACGCAAAAAACTTTTTTTTTTTGCCATTGAAGCAGTAGTTCTCACGAGAAAACGCCATTCGACGTCTTTTGGCTCTAATTCATACAGCACCCAATGTCCTTGCTTCTGGATCATTTATAACACTTTTAAACGATTTAAAACTTTTGACTCATCTACTTGTAATAGTTTTCCAAGTTCTACCATTTTAAGTCTGACATAGGTCTTGATTAACCCTTTGGGTACATTTGACGAGTGAGACTCGTCATCTAAATTTAAGATAATTTATATAGCGACAAATTAAATCCGTTCCATGGGCATAAAAATATTTAAATAATTCAGTACTCAAAGGGTTAAGTAATTCCTCCAATTCTTTGTCTTAAAATTTTTTCAGTGCGCCAGAATGTTCTTTATCATCAAATTCAAAATCATTATTTTTGAAGCGTCGAAACTAGTCTCTGCATGTCGTATCCAACAGAGCATTGTCACCGTAAGTCTCAATAAGAATTCTGTGTGCTTCAGCTGCAGATTTCTTTTGAAAAGAATAGTGCAATAGAATTCGCCGCAAATACACTTTATTTGGCACAAAAGTAGACGTTTTCAGAACCATTAAAATTACTTTGTTTACACTAAAGTGAACTATCATACACTGAAATTTAAGGTTAGATACAGTACTTCCTTACAGGTGCGTCATCATTCGAAATTCAATGCACGGAGTAATGCTACTACCATCTTTAAAGAAACAGCGAGAACTTATTTAGGGCCCTAATATTACTTTTTTTGCAAAAATTCATTTAAAATATCAATCTATTTATTTGCTTAAGCCGTAGAATGGCTTGGTAGTTAAAGCGCAGATCGCTCTTTTCAAAAGATCCAGGTTCGATTCCTGCCTTTGTAGATTAACACAAGCATCATTTACCTACGTTCATGTGCCATCATCCTCACCACATCACAAGAATCTGTCCCGACTGGCAAGCCAAAAAAAAGCATAAAATGGACGTTAAAATAGAAAAAAAAATTTATTTATTTGCTTAATCGATGTAATTATTTCTTTAAACCTTTTATTTAATTTAAAGTATGAAAAATTATATTTAATTTCAACTTTTGACTATTTTCCTTTAACGGTCTTCTACCTTGAAGTAGCCTGGTACATCGGTCGGCGGAACCTATATGTCAGGTGGGTTACGGGGCTTAGTGTTGCAGCCAAACCGAAGTGCGATTGTGGTAGACTTGACTGAAGTGCAAAACACATCGTTCAATAAATCCCGAGACTAACAACGAAAACAACATTTTTTTTCAAAAATCATTCTTATTCATCAATATAATCTCCTTTTAGAGTGATACAATCTTTCCAACGCCTTTCCAACATTTCTATACCATGTTTATAGAAGGGTTTATCCTTTGCATCAAAATAGGCTTCAGTTTCGGCAATGACCTCCTCATTCGAGCCAAATTTTTTTCCCTGGAGCATTTTTTTGAGATCAGCAAAGAGCCAGTAGTCGCTGGGGGCTAAATCTGGCGAATACGGGGGGTCGAGAAGCAAATCAAAGCCCAATTCGTTCAATTTTGCTATTGTTTTCTCAAACCATAAAATTGTGTTTTTCTTATCGAACCGCAAAACTTATTGAATAGCCTGGTATTTTGTACAGCAAACTCTTCTAAACACTACAGTTAGAGATGTTAAAGCAAGAAAGTGACCAACATATTTTGACTTGCAGAAAGGCAGTGGACAGAAATTGGGACTTGAAACTCAGCACTGTCTTGTGGATGTTTAAAACCGCACACAGAAATAACAACGATTGCAATATTGAATAAGCTTAAAAGGCTAATTCTTAGAGCAGCTGCAAGAACTATGAGCACAGCTCTGAACAAAGTCTTAGTATCCCTAGCCACAGTAGTACCGCTTACCTTTATATACAGGAAGTGACTTATCATATAACATGTACTCGTAGACTAAAATCCACTGGATTATGGAAGGAAGGAGAAAAACATACGAAACTTTCTCCGAACCTATATAAAGAAATCATGAAAATAAAGACGAATTTTGTGGTAGCCAAATACCATCTAGAGAATACCTACGAAGTAACTCTTCCAAGCAAGGAAGACTAGAACAATTCGATATCCAATATTCCTAACTTAGGCCACATCTGGTATACAAATGGATCAAAAACAACAATAGGTATAGGAATGAAAGCTTATCGTAGAAGGCGCGAGAAAAGCCAAATCGTTCTATTAAGCAGACATGCCACAATCTTTCAGGCTGAAATAATAGACATTTTGGTATGCGCACGGAGAACCAGTAAAGAACACACTAAGGACCATGTAAGAATTTTCTCTGACAGCAGAGCATCCTGAATAATTCTAAGTAACCCTCGGATAAAGTCCCGATTAGAGAAGAAGTGCTTCAATTACTTAGTAACAAATTTAGGAGTTTAAAGCTATTCTGGATGCTGAGACCTCGGAATCAAGGGCAACGAAGCAGCGTATCACCTAGCCAAACTAGGATTTCACACGAATCAAATTAAAAAAAAGCTGACTTAATTACACAAGAAAGAACAGCTGAGAGTTTGGAAGCTAACCTCAGACTGTCGGCAGGCGAAAGCAATGCTCGGCACAGCGAACGAAACATTGCGACCTAAGCAACTGTTGGAGCTGAGCAGAGCTAATGTTAGAATAACCACACTGTTTATTACTAGACATGGCATGCTAAATTATCATTTATACACGGTATGTCGGAAAAGTTCCCGAACTTATTTTGTAGCGCTTGTACGAGTAGCGCCACCTCTTGGACGACACCGGTACTATGTTGCTACATCCCTCTGGAGTGTCTAAGAATTTTTTCACCAGTATCCGTTCATTAGTTGCCGAGATAGACGTGCTTGAGTAAACGTGTGTTTAGTACCCCGGTGCAAGCTCTACGATGGATGAAAAATTTGAACATCGTGGCGCAATTAAATTCTGCTATAAGCTCAAAAAAACTTTCGCGGAAACGAAAAAAATGATCGATTCGGCTTACGGTGAAGGTGTAGTGTCGCGTAAAACTGTTTACACGTGGTTCAGTCGGTTCAAGAAGGGTAGAGAGTCGTTAGAAGATGACGAGAGAAGCGGCCAGCCGTCAACAGCTGTTACCGACGAAAACGAGGCTCGCGTGCGCACGCTACTGAAGCAGGATTGCCACATGTCTCTCAAAATGTTGGCTGACAAACTGAACATGAGCAAGGATAGCGTCGCGTTGATTTTGAAAGAAAAAATGAACCGAGTACAAGGAAGCGGGATCGTGGAGTTTGCTGGATGACAATGCGCCTGCTCATTCTTCGAACATTGTGAAGCGTTATCTCGCCGAAAATCAGATCCCACGCATCAATCACGCCCCATACTCGCCAGATCTGGCTTCAGCCGACTTTTTCCTATTTCCCAAGCTAAAAATGGCCTTGAAAAGACGATTTTTTGAAGATGTACCGAGCATTCAAGCGGCTTGCACCGAGCGTCTCACAGCGATAACTTCAGAGGAGTACCAGAGAGCCTTCGAATCACTCATGGAGCGCTCAAATGAGTGTATATCTAGGGAAGGGGACTATGTTGAAAGTTAACTGGAATAAATTTCTTTAGATGTAATTTTCGATTTTTTATTTCAAAAGTTCGGGAACTTTTCCGACATAGTGTGTATAATATGAAAATCATTACATCTCCTCAATACAAAATATGTAGGCATTACAAAGAAACTGCCATACACATCTTTTGTGAAATATTTAAACTTAAGAACTTGCAACTAAAAAAGCTCGGAAACTTCTACGAAGACGTGAGAGTAAAATGATATAATTCCACTACCAAGATTTAATTCCGTGGACTGAACTGGAACTACCAATGAGATCAACCGCGTGTATCGCTCTAGAGAGGATTCAAAGGGTCCAGACCTAGAAATCTGGGTTTCTAGAAGGAATCTTTCAGTTACACTAATAATAAAAATAACTTTTAGTTGCTTATATAGCCAATGCATATTTATACACTCTTAAAAACGAAAACTACTTTTAAAGAAAATGTTTACCGAATAACAAATAACATTTTTTTTCACATTAAAAAATTCGTTAGATTTTTTCACACAGAACTCTCTTGTAACTAATATGAATAAAATGTTTTAATAATAACTTTAATATAACCATGAATATAACTTTATAGTATATCTTGAATTGTATAAGCAATGCTCTCAGATTTTATAAAACGATGCAGTAAGATTGTTTTTTTTATGCAAAAAAGTATATGTAAAAATATGCTATTTATCAATAACTTTTTATCAACAATATGAAAGTTCGCATCAGCACCTCGAAGGTAAGGAGTGTTAAGCCATATTTTTCATACGCGACCTTGAAAATACCTTTCCCAATAAATTTACATTTGATGACTTAGCATTAATTAGTCATTAGGCGACTTACCTCTGAGGTGCTGATATAGTAAGTAACTATTCTTAAAGGCAAATACTTTTGCTTGGGAACGTCTTCAAAAAAAAAAATTAAAAACTTCTAAAGTTTTAATTTTTGCTATAAATTGAATTCTATTTATAAAATTATATATTTTGGTAAAATATTTTAAAACAAAATTTATTTTGGTAAAATATTTTAAAGAAGAAATTTACCATATTAAAAAATAAACCAAAATGAGAGGTTTCAACCGCTTCATCAAGATCAGCATCCTGAAAGATGATATTAGGAGACTTTCCACCTAATTCTAATGTAATTCTTTTTAAATTACTTGCAGCAGCACCTTCTATTATTAATTTTCCAATTTCAGTAGAACCAGTAAAAGCAATTTTGTCAACATCAAAGTGGTGAACTAAAGCAGCACCAGCATTACCAAATCCAGGTACAACATTAACAACTCCAGGAGGAAAGCCTGCTTCCTTTGTTAATTGAGCTATATATAAAGCAGTAAGAGGAGTTTGTTCAGCTGGTTTTAGTACTATACAGTTACCTGGAATGATGACATTTATTTGAAAATGAAAACAACATATGTACATATGATTGTATTTAAGATATTTTGAGTTTCAAGTTTTGTTTTTTAAAAGTGTTTGCTTTGTCATCTTATCTCCCAGAGACATCGGCTTAGGTGGATCGATAAGGTAAGATTTCGGAATACAGTTCAGAGAGAATACATAGCGATTATCCTTCTCCGTTTCCTAACGATATAATTGAACTCAATTTAGATTCAAAATATTTATATTCTGCGAGAAGTCGAGAGAGCTGTCGACATGTACACATATGGACATATTTACGAAACTCTTACATTTGCGTGATTTGCTTCTATTTCAATTATAATGAATAGTTTGTTTGAAATAATTATAATTTTATTATAATAGTACTTATAACTCTTTGAAATTTGATTTAATAATTCGATGATATAAATAAACGTTATCCTGCGTAAAACTTTAAAATACAAAACAGCCCATATTATTAATTCAAATTTTATTCAAATTTAAAAATTCCTGTTGCCAATTGCAAAAAAATTTATTAATTTGATGGCTATAACTTTTTGAACTTTTAAAATATTAATTTGAAAATTTTGCAGTAGTTATTTATTCGTTTCTTATAGTTATTAGCTGTAATCTCATTGAATATAAAGCTTGTGCCAACAATTTTTTTGCCGCAGTTATATCGATAAACAGTGACTGAATTTCACGGAACTCAAAATTTTTTCTAAATATTTTATATATTTATAATTCTTTCAGCATTCTGTAAAGAAAAAACAATATGCAACTATAATTTTAATAGATTCGTTTAAAATATTTTGAACCACTATTAAAGGGCCTTCGTAGCCAAAGTTTCACTATTCCGCCATCTCACTAGCCGGCCCTTGCATCAGGTGGGAGAATAGAAAAGAAACTAATTAATAAAAAAATAGAGCGTAAACAAAAAAATAGCTCTGTACAGAATAGCAGTTTTGTAATGTTAAACGCATTCTATAATTTTTTTCTGGACAAAAGTGTTTTATTTTTTTCAAATCGTCGAAATTTGACACATTATTTGACAGATTTTAGGGTAAAAAGTAGCGCAAAAACATTGATTAAAAATAAATATGACAGAAAGCCGATAAAATAAGCTTATAGGAAATAATACTTTTCTATAAGAAATCACCACCCACCATTGTTTAATTGTAAAAATATAATATTTCCATAATCCTGAAAATACGGCACGGCTATCGACAAAGAAAACACATCTGCCGCTAGTTCATTAGGTATGCGAGAAGTAGATACGGAGGCTAGATGCAACTGTGAGTAAGTTTGTAAATAAGGAAGATCTTACAAGAAAACTATGCCAGGTGTACCCCACCGATTTTTTTTACTTTGTAATATGTTGTAGTACACAAAAAATATTAGACACGTGTTTTTTAAAGTGCTAATTTGTCGATTCATAGGATGAAAATCACCCTTGGAGTTCACCTCCAAAAACAGTTTTTTTTTTTAATATCTCAAGTTTTAGAATTTTCAAATAAAACCAATGGCAAATTATTTCCAATAAAAAATCGGTTCTATGGAAATAACTTCTATGCCAAAGAGTTGCAACTCCTATTTTTTAGGGATAAATGTGCAATTTTTATGCTTCTTTTTGTGTAAAATTTATTACATCAGCTGTATTAGGTTATAAATTGCACTGTCAAGATTAAATTGACGTGTTTCAAGATTTTTGAAAAAAAAATTGTTTCTAGGAATGTGTTACCTATAATGTGATTTTATTACTATACTGATGCATCGATAGATGTAGCTGGTTATTCACTAATTAACTTTTGAATTTAACTTGAATACTTTTATCACAAAGAAATCGTTTCTGAAAAATAAATGAAAAACGAAGATATAGCACTCTTATGTAACGGTGTTTACTACCCCCTAACCCTTGATCGTTATAAGATTGGTAGTATTTTTTTTTTTTTTTTTTTTTTTTTTTTATTAACATGCAAACTGTTTTTAAGCTATTATGTTATACATTATAAACTTTTAAAATCTACATCCACAAACCTCAAATCTATTAATTCTAAACTCATAAGCCACCCTTGTAGTTCACCCTCAAAAACTATTCTTTTTCTATTATCTCAATAGCAAATTGAGATTTTTTAATAAAACAAACGTCATTAAATTTTTTAAAAAAGACGCTTCAGTAAGCTTTGCTTTTGTGCTCAAGAGTAGCATCCCCTATTTTTTATAAGGGTAAAATTGGTTTTTCTTAATTTTTTTGGGCTAAAAACTAATTATTCGATATACTCGTGACGATAATGTTGAATTAAAATCTAATGCTAAAAACTAAAAATAAGCTCAATGAAATTAAAAATTGTTCTACAACGACGAAATTGAATATTGAAGTTTACATGCCTTTCGATTTAGTATTCGAACTTTTCTTTTGGATGTAAATATTATTGTATGCAAATTTTAATTAAGACAAATTCAATATTGATTTCCTCACGTTTTATGTTGGATCTATTTTTATTCGTGAATTTTATTCATTTGAATGAAACAACAGAAAAGATTTGGTCTTTATCTTACCGTGCTTGTGTAACATTTATTATTATTCATGGATAATGCCGTTCGACTAAGACAATAACTGTTTCAGATTGTATTTTGTCAGTTATATCTAACATGACTTTGAGTTCAGAAGTGTACCTAAATTACTTTTAACTTTAAAATTTTTCAGAATATGAAATAAGATAAATTGGATCTTCGAAACTAGAAATGGTAAAGAACCTGTTATTGGGCTTTAAAATATTTTTTAAAAATAGGTGGAATGACGGTGTAACATTTGTGTACAATCTTAGAATTTTGGTCGCTATTTTACTCAACTTGACAATTATTTTTTAAGAAGTAAGTTATACCAGGAAATCCTTAATCTAAAGTTTAAGAAGTTAAAGTATAAATAAAAAGTTTAATTATTTTATATATTTTTGAATATTTTATTTACATCCTATCAATTTATATTGTATAAAAAATGCTGTATTCATTTTATTTAATATATAAATTAGCATGAGAAGTATAAATCTATTATTATGGTTTGTAAGATAAACATTTATGATAATCATAGAAAAAATGTTTCAAACATTTTTTACAGTTTGTCATTTTTTTAGTTTTTATAACGTCTTTTTACACCAAGCATATTTCATAATTGCAACATTAGAACATCCCTCTATTTCACAGCGAGCACTAGATTTTGACCCAAAAGCAAAATCAACTGGATTTTCAAACTCGCCAGGTTTTATGTCTGTGTAGCCACTTTTAAACCAAGCGTGTTTGAATAAATTTACATACCTCGGTGACGGCAGTTGATTATGTACTGAAGATTCGAGGATGATTATATTAATGTTCTTGAAGATTTAAATCTTTATTCAATATTATGACACTGTCAAAGAAATGTTTGACAATTTTTCCATATTCTAAATCCTAATACACTGAGTGGCTGAATTTGAGTTGTTGTTCCACTTGGTGTTAATTCCAAGATAATTTCTTTATTTTGAGGTTGAATTTCTTGCACTACTGAAGGACAATGGCCACTCCATGAATCAATCAACAAAACTTTTTCATTAACCAACATTCAGGTAGTACACTTTTTTTAGCAAAGTTCTGAAGTGGTCTAAAATTAAATAAATTTTTAAAAAATTATAATTGTACAATTATGAGTTGAATATGTATTAATACTATGAATAATTTTAAAAGAGGCGATAGAAGTCTTCCATCGCCTGAGATTGCAGGTTAAATTGTATTACTATGGCTTGTAGAAGTTACAGATTGCACTAGGCATTGTATTTGGCTTTCTCCTTCAACCGCCAATGTTCTTCTAGAATGTATTTTCAATTAAAATCTATTTTGATCTGAATTATAAACATTTCTATACTATTTTTTTTTAATAAGTTTTTCAATTTTAATAAAAAATTCGTCAGCTCTTCATTGTAAATTTGTTCCTTCGAGAATTTTTTTAGTTACAAACACATTAATTGTTTTACTAACAATCATGTAAGCTTTTTTCAAAATTATTTGCCTAATAATTCAAAGCTTTAAATCTTGTGACGTAGGCATTACGTCGTAGCCGATTTAGCTACATGCGCCCTGAGTGCCTTGCACAAAAATAATATCATGTTAAGACAATATTTGAATCTCTCACTCTCTCTCTCTCACTATCTCTCCCGCTCTTAACCCTTTGAGTACGGAATTATTTGGAGACTTTTATGCATATAGAACGGATTTAATTTTTTGCTATATGGATTAATATGTAAGAGTAATACATTTTATTTGGAATATGCTTATATTGGTGATATAAATATATTTTTGAAAGTACATATTAATTACAAAATATAAATAAATATATAAATGTAACAAAATAGAAATATTTATAAATAACAAGAACTAACTTAAAATCTAATAATTTTGTACCGTGTCGTATTTTTCAAAACATGTCGGTAAATGTAAAGGTACCTGGCACTGTTTGCATTGCCAAGTGGTTTCTTTTCTTATTTTATGTTTATAACATACGCGGCACCGTTTTGTCGGATGTTCCTTTGATTCTGTTGCCGGAATATTCTCCGGAAAATGTGCCCAATTTTTTGCTTGCAAACGCTGTGGCGTATTAAATTAGAATAGCGTATCAAAAAAAACAGGGATAAAATAATAATAAATGGAATTAACCTTATTTGCAACTGTAAGATGTCGAAAAAAACGTTAGGCAATTGTTTGCGATCAACGCCAACTAGCGGGGGTGTCGCAAAAATCAACGCCTACTTATCAAACTCAGATGACGAGTCAGACTCGTCCACCGTAACTTCGCCCAAGTAAACACATGACGAGTCTCACTCGTCAAATGTACTCAAAGGGTTAATGACGCGATGATGCAAGCCGACCGCCCGCGACTGTCTCCCAGCCGACGGAGGCCTATCGCTTCCCCAGGGCAGGGAAGTAGCAATTCCTCGCCACCCTCACCGCAAACCCGCTAACACACACTCTCGCTCTCTCTCTCTCTATTTCGCGCGAATAAGTGAACATACTCACCTTTGCTGTTTACGAAGCTCGTCCGCTGGCCGTTGAGCTTCCAGCAGCTTCCTTCGGCACCGCTGCACCTGGCTCCTGTGGCTCTCCCTCTGAAGAGCTGCTGGACCTCGCTGCGAATTCACCTGGATGCTGCCTATCTCCGCCTCACCCTTCTGAAGTCGCGGTGGCAACCACTAGTCGCCTCCCGCTGACTCTTGATCTCCCCGTCCCCCAACTCTCTACTACGCTGCGCTTCTCCGTCGTCGCTCCTCTTCCTCACGCTGCACACTCCACTTCTTCTTCACTCTCTCTCTCTCTCTCACACACCTCTTCCCTGGATTCACTCACTCACGACGCTCTCTCTCCTCCCTATCACAAAAAGATAACTTTTCACTTTCCCGTGAAGCGCGGAAAAACTACTTACTCCGCAGGAGCGCACAGCTAGACTAACTGTTGAGCTCGCTCTTCTCTCCCCTTCCCCCGCGGCTCCCTAATTCTCCGCCGATCGTCGCTACGAGTTCGAAAATCGCGTAATTTTCGAACGTTGCCGGCTTTCCGAAAAATCCTTCTAAACGGCTTTCTCCAACCAGCGACCCGGCGACAGACGAGCAAGAATGTAAACATTGCATTCTTCGTCGACGACCTATGACGGACTCTCCATCACAAAGCCCCCCCCCCTGAACTCTACCTCCTTATAGGAGGAAAAGTTCAGGGGGGTCTCACATAATCCTCGTGTTCAATATCTTTTCGAGTTTATAAAGCCTAAATTTCTGCAAAACTCTATTATGAACAATATGACCAGCATCGATTGCAGTTTTGAAATTGTCCAATTCAAAATAACAAATTCTGCCTATTTTTCTCTATAAGTTTCTCCCTTATATAAAGTTTTTATCCAACGTATTAGTTGCATAATTGATTGCAATTTTTGGATTAAATTTTGAACAGTTTTTAATGCAAGATTTTCGGTCATTCAACTTCCCCAGAATCCCAAGGCACGTGCTTTATAGTTATGATCCAATTATTTTACATCTGATGTACATTCTTTACTACTATGATCAAAAAATAAGACTAATTTTTTTTTTCAATTCTTTCTTTATTTATTCTTTATTATTTATTCTTTTAAATCTATTTCGTTGCCTGCAAATTAGTCCCCACCCGACACAATATACTTATGCCAACGTTCTTTTCCAATCTTCGAAACAATCAGAAAAGTCCTTTTCCGGAATTGCCTCGAATTGTCGCAGCGATTCACGTTTGATCTCCTCCGTTGAGTCAAAACGATGTCCCTGAAGTGGCCTTTTGAGTTTATTGAACAGCCAGAAGTCACACGGCGCTATATCAGGCGAATATGGTGGTTGTGGAACGATATGAGTTGAATTTTTGGCCAAAGAGTCGCGAATAATCTGTGCGGTGTGAGACGGTGCATTATCGTAATGCAAAAACCATGACTTGTCTTGACACAATTCCGGCCTCTTTTTGCGAACAGCTTTACGCAAACGACGCATAACATTTAAATAATATTCCTTGTTAACGGTTAGGCCCGGCGGAAGAAATTCTAAATGCACAGCAACCCGAGAATCGAAGAAAACTGTCAACAAGACCTTGATTTTTGAACGACTTTGACGTGATCTTTTTGGTCTTGTTTCACCTTTGGCACGATATTCGCTCGATTGATCGGTTGTTTCTGGATCGTAGGCATAGATCCATGTCTCATCTCCCGTAATAATGCGTTACATGACGTTCTGGTAGTCAGAAAGCATCTCATCGCACACATTAATACGACACTCTTTTTAAAAAAAATTGAGTGTTTTTGGAACCAATCGATATTTGACGCGTTTGAGACCCAAATGATCTTTCAAAATTGCTTGAATCGATCCAAATGAAATGCCAATAGTGTCAACAAGGTCTCTAATTGTTAACCGACGATCTTTAAGCACAAGGTTTTTGATTTCTTTGATGTGTTTCTCATCAGTTGATGTCGATGGTCGTGCTGAACGCTCTTTGTCTTGGACGCTATCTTTGCCTTCTTTGAACTGTTTATACCATTTGTAAATATTTCTTTACAACAAAGTCTGTTCATCGAAGGCCTTCTGCAACGTTCTGAACGTTTCTGCACAAGAAATTTCATTCCGAAGACAAAATTTAATGCAACTTCCTTGCTCACTAAAATCTGTCATTATAAAAATCGCCGAAATCACTTTCTAATGTTCACAAAAACGAGCGTCACTTGCAAACTAAAGAATATATTAATATAAAATTTGACACGTATGTCTCTCACAGTACTACCAACTTAAAAAAAAAAAGTTTTGTCAAATCGATAAGCTCGCAAAATTTTAATTGAAAATTGGTCTTACTTTTTGAACATAGTAGTATATCTTTATCTACAGACCAGATTTTGTCATTATCTTCTACGATTTTCATTTCAAGATCTTTATATGGTTCTTGAAAAGCCAATGTTTTCGCTTCAATTATATTAACGTTGTTGAATTCTTCCATTGCGTTATATAACATTTTTTCAATACTATTTTTCAAATCAAACTCTTGTTGTGTTATTGGCGTATTTTTTACTTTAAGGCCTATTATTTAAATTAGGCAGGAGCATATTATCATTACATTAATGGGATTGAAAATTATTTTGAGAGCCTAAAACATAATTTACATTAAATAAAATAAAACTTTAATAAATAATCTAACTTTTATTATTAGTGTACGTGAATTATTCATGATCTAATCGTGAAAAAAAAAATATACATAGAATAATTATTTTATCTAAAACAATTAATCAAATATTTTTATAACTCATAAATAAATATTAGACTCTTTAAGAGATTTATATCTGCTACAGAACTAGACCTAAATTGTACAATTAATGTGCATAAAAATTTCAAAGCCCGGTTTATTTTAATAAAGAATAATTAAATTTATTCTGTTTCTTTTATTTTTATAGTTTTTGTGATTTAATTGTTTATAGCAAGTTATAAATAAATACATAACAAATTAATTTATTTGAGTTTATACAATATTCGTATAGTTCGCTATATAAAGTGAACATATGCAAACAACAGAATAATTTACAATATTAACACGTTAAATGACACTCCAATTTTACAGGGATTGTCCGTGGCACCAGGATGAATTTTCAGGATGAATTTTCTATTATGCAATACATATAATGATGAAATATTATCTTCAATGGATAAGTTACAGTGTATAACCATGTTTAACATGTTAAGACTTTGCTGACTGGTGACGAGTTAACTCGTCCTTTCATGCTTTCAAATGTTGTTGAGCGGTGACGAGTTAACTCGTCATTGCACTTGAATTATCTATTTCAATTCATGACATGACATAGTTTCTGTGTAAAATTGCTGGTCAGCAAAGTGTTAATTGCGACGGGGGTCACCGGTGATCCCCATAGCGCTGGAGTGCGATTTCGCGCGACTTCTAAAAATATCCCGATAATTGGCGATTGAAAATATGCAATCATCAATTATCTCATTTATTTTTTTATGTTTCTTCGCGTTGTTCAGTAATAGTTTTACAGTTTTATTCTTTTCAAGAGCGTTAAACAATCAGGTAAAAATCTCTATTTTACTTTTATATACTACAAAAATTTTTGCATTTTGTATGTTCTATTTAATTTTTTAGTTAGCCCACAAAGTTATGATTTCAAATGAAGATTCTGCGTCAAGCAATTCAACTGACGATATATTTTTGCCAAGTCCTTTAAACGATGTCCAGTGTTGTCAGATAGTTAGGAAAGTTTCTCGAGCAGTTTGTCTGATTTGATAATACCATATTCAGTACGTGACCGTCGAATTGAATCAGATAGTGAAAGCAAATTTAAAAATGACGAAAATAATGACGAAAATAATACACAAGAGGTTCGTGATAAAAATTGGCATATTCCTGTGTGTAACCAACCAAAGATCACGTTTTCTAATTAATAGGAAATTAATTCACATAAGTGTGAAATTTTTGATTATACTAAATCGCGTAGTTTCTATTGTCTTTTTGTTTCAAATGAAATATTTGAAATTATTGCAAACCGAACAAATATACTACTGTGATCAAAAAGTAAGGTGAAATTGTCATTTAAAAATCCCGGGCATTAGGAAGGCAGGTAATTTTTTTTAAATCTGTTTGTCAAAAGGTTTAATTATCTCCGAGTTACGCGTGTTTTTGTAAACAACCAAAAGTGAATTTTTCGATTTTTACAATGGGTGATTTTGTTGAGCAAAGAACTTGCATCAAATTTTGTTTGCGGAACGAATATTCTTGTGCAGACACGTTGAAAATGATGCAGAAGGCCATTTGTGATCAAACTATGGCACAAAAAAACATTTATAAGTGGTACAACGAGTTCGAAGCGGGCCGAGAACGTGTTGAAGACGAACCGGGCTCTGGACGACCATCAACGTCTACCGACGAGGGCCACGTCTAAAAAATCAAAGATTTGGTGCTTGAAAATCGTCGATTGACAATTAAAGACCTCGCTGATAGTGTTGGAATATCATTTGGCTCAGCCTAAACCATTTTGAAGGATGTTTTGTGTCTCAAACGCGTCAAGTCTCGATTGGTGCCAAAATCGCTCAATTTTTTGGAAAAAAAGCATCGCGTTGATGTGTGTGAAACTTTGCTGTCTGACTATCAGGACCACTTGAAATGCATCATTACTGGAGACAAGACTTGGATTTACGCATACGACCCTGAAACCACCGACCAATCCAGCGATTATCGTGCAAAAGGTGAAGCAAGACCAAAAAGACCACGGCAAAGTCAATCGAAAATCAAGGTCATGTTGACAGTTTTCTTTGATTATCGTGGTGTGGTGCACTATGAATTCCTTCCACTGGGCCAAACTGTCAACAAAAAATATTATTTAAGCGTTCTGCGTCGTTTGCGTGAAGCTATTCGTCTGAAACGGCCGGAATTATGGGCGAACAACTCTTGGTTCCTTCATCACGATAATGCACCATGTCATACTGCATTAGTTCTTCGCGACTTTTTTGCCAAAAACTCGACTCATATCATTTTGCAATCCCCGTATTTGCCTGATTTGGCTCCGTGCGACTTCTGGCTATTCAGCAAACTCAAAAGGCCAATACGGGGACGCCGTTTTGATACGATTGAGGAGATAAAAACCGAATCGAAGAAGGTCTTGAAGACTATACCGGAAAAAGACTATTCCGACTGTTTCGCGGACTGGAAAAAGCGTTGGCAAAAGTGCGTTTTATCGGACGAGGATTACTTTGAAGAGGATGAAATTGATTTGGAAGAATAAATCAAGAATCCACATTTTATAAACAAATTCACCTAACTTTTTGATCACAGTTGTATATGCTGCGAAAATAGTATCAGAACAGCGATCACGTCGTCATAAAAAATGGATTGAAACAAGTCCAAATAAAATAAAAAGATTTTATGGTATAAGGGGGGAAGTCCATGTAGAAGCTCCAAAATCGGTCAATTTTTAATAATATTTTTAACGATGATAAAATAATTTTATTGTTTTTAAATTTTAACACAACTTTAATGAATCTTTTTAGAACACAAAAATAATTTTTTTTTTTTTTTCAATTCAAAATGGTGGCTCAGTATGATTTGTTGTCTGCTGCCTCCGACGCGAGGTCCTAAACTGCTCCAGTTGTCACTCATTAACCGTTGATCTGAAACATAAAAATGAAAGTTGTTTTTTTTTAGGACATATAAACGGAAAGGATGAACCTATAAAATAAAAAAAAAAAGTATAAAATTCAATATAAAATAAACCTTTAAAAAAAAGCCAGAATTTACGGCTATTTTTTGACATTTTTGACCCCAAAAAAATATTTTATCAACGCGGAATATCTAAAATTTTAGGTTCATCCTTCCGATATTAATAGAAAGAAAGGCCTTGAAAAATTTCAGCCAAATCGGTCAATAACTTTTTGAGTTACAACACGAGCAGTTTTGAAAAATATAGTTTCGAGATAATCGCATTTAAAGTTGAAGTACAGGAAAATGGCCAGTTTTAATTATTTACTGATTAATCGGCAATCCCAGGTCCATACAACAGTCCTTCCTCCTCCTCGAAAAGCTGATTTTCTTCCATTTGTTGTTGCCTGCGAGCTGTACGAGCATCTTTGGTTTCTGAAAGGCTCTTACGATTCTGTCGGGTTATTCGCGCCTCGTCTGTATTATAAGCAAATACTTTAGCATAAGTGCCAATAGTCAAATTCAGAAGGTTCATTATTCTTAATACTGAACTAAAACCTTCATTAAATATCCCAGCAGCAATGTATGCCGAGATTTCAACTACTTTTAGTCCAGAATGCAGATGTTTTGGTGATAATCGCCAAACTGTCGCGTTAAAACTTTCATTCGCGTTCTGCGTATGACCACCAAGGCATCGCTCAAGCAAATCATCTTTGGACAAATCTTCGTATATTGGTAAAAGATGTTTTTTTATTTCTTCACCAAGTAATGGAGCTAAATCTTCGTTTAGAGGATCTTGATTTAGAGCAATAGCCTTCTACCACTTGCACCAACTATCAACGCCTATTGGACAGTTTTCATGTTGAGGTTTTTCTTTAGTAGAAAAAATATGATTATAAGTTGCCATTATGGCTTTTTTCATCTCGCCAACACTGTTGATATTTCTCTGAATACTAAAACCATAGTATTTTGTTAATTTTTTCACAACTTTATCAGTTAGTTTTCCTCTTCCTGAAAGTTTCTTTTCTTTTATTATATTTCTAAGTCGAAAACCCATTCTTTTTTCTACATGACCAATACATTCACTCTTCACAACTGGTAACTCATTACCGTAAGGTTCTAAATCTAGAATAGCCTTGAATGTTTTCGAATCTCCGTCGCCAATGTAGTTACCATATTTTACTCCGAACTTTTCTTCAAAAGTCGAGAACATTTCTTTCATGGCATCAACTTCCATCTTTCCTGACGAACCTTCGTGATTTTCTTGACACTCATTCTCGTGATACTCAAACCACTTACGGAATTCTTCTGTATGAGTCTTGTTTTTCCAGTAATTACAGCCTTGACAGTAACTACTTTTTGTTTTCAAATCAATGACTTTCCCTGAATAATAACCTATGAGCGTTGCAACACCGTACTTTGATTTGAAACCGAGTTTTTTCCAGGTGCCATCTCCAGATACTTTTAAAATATTTCTTTCTCTTCCTTGCTCGACATTTTTTTCTATCCCTTTTTCCACTGCCTTCTGCGATAGTAATTCAAAAGATGATTTAGCTGCATTATAAATGTGTTCCACGATGTTAGCGTAACAATGTTTACTCAAACCAGTGCATAAGCCCATCAGGTTACAAAAGACATTTATTCCTTCTCTTGCAACACCTAAAAGTCTCATGACAAACACTAATTTTCGATTTATTTCAAATCCGTTGTTGATAAAAGGTCCTGAATTTATTTTTTTATCACCACATGGACACGTGACAACAATTTTAAAACCAAGACCTCTAGAGCCACACTCACTGAATTTTATCTTCTGATTACATACCGAGCACTTCACAATTTCAAACAAAGCTGCAAACACTGTAAAAAATTCAATTATTCTGTACCCGCGCAAAGGATTAGTTATTATATCTTCACTATCACGCGTATACAATTTTTTTCCACTGGCACTGTCATTATGGCTTGTACTGGCTTCAAATTTTTCACCTTCTTTATCGGTAAACTGATTGCCCAGATATTTTCGTTTTCTGGGGTTATTTCGTGCAATATTGCCTCGCGTACCTTTTTTATAATTCGGCATTTTTACGTTCCGAAATCAACTGAACACGATGAATTCTCCGGCTAAACTACCTATATTTCTCGACTAACCTTTATTCGTATAGCAATATTACACGTGTACAGGAACGTAAATGTAGATATATATACTTACATATATACTATAATATAAAGTATTATTTCCGGGTATGGGACAAAAGAAGTTTTTCAAGTTATTATAATGGAGAGAGCCCTTTTGTCTGAAGCGCTCCGACTACCTGGCTCGCTACTTTACAATACGTACTCCGGCCCGCTCCATTATATTAGCTGTAACTTCGTAAATATTCGAGATTTTTTTTTTTCGTCTCGTCAGTACACGCTCAACATAGTATATTTTTAGATTATCAAAAAAAAAAAAAAAATCGATTTTTTGAAAATTCTATATGGACTTCCCCTCTTAATGATATGGATGGGATTAGTGCGATTACCCAAAATTCACCTGTGTTGAAGTAGAAATGAAGAATATCATCAGACATTCCCAAGTACAGTGATGTCAAAATCGATTTGAATTACTGTTACGGTTCATTCATTATAGTAACAATGAAGAAAACGATCCTAGTAATAGATTATCCAAAATTATTCACATCATCGACATATTAAACATAAGTTTCACAGAATACTACAATCCAGATGAAATATTATGCGTAGACGAATTATTGGTGCCCTTCCGAGGCCGCATAATAGTCCGACAATATTAGAAACAAAAACGGCATCGATACGGAATGAAAGTTTAATTATGCAGTGATGCAGGATACACCTATTCTTTTCAAATACATACAGGAAAAGAAAAAAATAGAGATAAAATAGCAGGAACCGTATCGTCAGAAATTGTAATGTCTCTCTGTAAAAATATATTGGGTAAAGGGCATACTGTCTGCACAGACAACTGGTACACGAGTGTTGATCTGGCAGAAAAATTAATCGCCAAGAATACACATTTAGTGGGTATCCTACGGAAAAATCGACGTGGAAATTAAATAGAAGTAGTATCCAAAGAATTAAAACGTGGAGAACTCATTGCTCGCGAAAATAAACTGGGTATAACAATTTTAAAATGGAAAGACAAGAGAAACGTATTGATGCTTTAAACGAAACTTTCGACAGAAATCACTACTGAACATTAACAATTTGCGTGAAAAACCGAAAGTGGTTGTGGAATATAATCTAGAAAAATTAACAATCGATTTATCAGACCAAATGATAGCTTATAGTTCATCACTACGTAAAACTTTAAAGTGGTATAGAAAATAAGCAGTAGAACTGTTATCAAATACATGTATGGTAAATGCCATAGTGTGATTCAAACAGGTAACACGCAAAAATATTCAAATTCCCAATTTCAAAATGAAAGTTGCAATGTATTTAACAAAATATCGTGATAATGAAGTTCAAGTTTTCATTTCTCCACATGAAAATATTCTGAGAAAACCACGTCATGAATTAAAAGCAATGCCGGGATAAGCTCGAATGATGCGACGATTTTGCAAAATATGTTACAAAAAAGATTCAAAGAAGCTAAGAAAAATAATTACAAAAAACTGTAGCAAAGAAGCCGTGATATATTGTGAAGACTGTCCTGGTTCACCCTTTCTTTGTTTAGAATGCTTCAATACGACTCATCGTAACCTGCGCGCATAATAAAACTGTATTTCATGCATAAATAAAACTATTTTTAAATGTTTTGTACTACATTAATTTTTTCACCACTACATGAACGTTGATAATAATAAAAAATTATAAGTATTGTCATTTGTTCCAATTATATATATTTCTATCAATCTACGGGTGCCGGTCACCAGTGGCCCCCATGGCGTCAGTGACAAGTTGAGTGCCCGTCACTGGTGACCCCCGTGGCATTTAACGTATTAAAAAAACTACGAGTACTCGTATATACTCATATATACTGAAACTAATTAGCTCATTGAGTAAGCTAAACTATTTTGCTAGATATATCCATATTTATAAAAAGTTTTGAAAACTTTTTTAAAAATTTTTAACAAATTATACAGTTAGCTTACATATCTAAAAAATATTTCGCAAACGACCTATGCTGTGGTGAAGTAAAAATATTAAACAATAATGTGACATGTACGTGCGTACATAGTCTCGACTCTTTCCTAACCCCTCTCACCATTCCTACTTCCTACCGCCTACGAGAGGTGGCGCACACACAATCGGATGACTGGTGCCGCTGCGCGGGAGATGTTCTCCCTCTCCAACAACACACTACCTCTCGCGACCGCGAGAAGCGCTCTCCCGTAAGGCCTCAGCTCAGACCCGCTTCTCGAGCTCGACACTTACGCTTCGACAACTGCCTTGAGTAGTCGCTTCCGCCTCTTCCTCCTCAGAGCGATCTTGCACCTGCCACATACCCGCTCTAGATCGATGCGAACTTAGCGACTCGCACTGCCCTGCCGACCTATTAGACGTTCGTCTAATTCCTCTACGTTCTTCCCTCGTATTCCGGCGATCACCGCGAATACCTCCGGCTCACGAGCGATCTTGCGCCTGGCGCATTTACGCTCTGCGGTAAGCGATCTCTGCGCCTGGTGCTGTACGCTAACCGTGGTCGAAAGCAAGTTCGACGAGCTACTTCCCTCCAACGGTCAGGGTGTCCTAAGCACCTAGGTTAGGGCTAGCGATTCGCATTCACACGCTAAGCGCTGTCGTCCCGGAGATTAGCAAACACCGCGCCAGGCACGAACCACTCATCTCGTCCCGCCTTGCAAGAGCTGCTACGGGGCTTTAACGACTCCTTTCCGTTATCCGTTCCCTATCGCACCTTATCGTTTTTCTTTTTTCATTCACTTGCTCTCTCTCACACTCTATCATACACTAACGCATATGCACGCACACTTGCACATCTCGAGGACATATACAGCTCCATAGACGCGACATAAATCTGACTCTTTGTGCTATGTCCATTTATTTCTTTTTCCCGAATATTCTTTTTTTTTTTACCTCCCCACCCTCCTACCAGGCGGCTTTGACAGAGCTCTGCACTTGAGCTCAAGTCAAATGTATATATGAAAGTGCAAAACTGTAAAAAAATTATAGATTTACGTACACTTCTGAACACAAAGTCACGTTAGGTATAACTGACAAAATACAATCTCAAACAGTTATTGTTTCAATCGAACGGCATTATCCATGAATAAAAATAAATGTTACACAAGCACAGTTAGATAAAGACGGTAAAATAAACACGGCAACCAAATCTTTTCAGTTGTTTTCTTCGAAAGAATAAAATTCACGTATAAAAATAGATTCAACACAAAGACGTTAGAAAATCAGAATCGAACTTGTCTTAATTAAAATTTGTATACAATAATATTTATATCTAAAAGAAAAGTTCGAGTACTAGAACGTAAAACATGTAAACTTCAATATTCAATTTCGTCGTTGTAGAACAATTTTTATTGGGTGTACAACTTTGCTTCCGCCGTTTTGCAATAGATGGCTGTAGCGGTAAGTGGTAGTTGAAATAAATAGATCATAGATGTCATACAATAAACTTAGGTATTTGTTAACATAACGCCATCGAAATATTAGTCGATTTGTGTCTGCATCATAAAGTTATTCTCGATTAAACATGTCAGCTCACGAGCCAAATTCTCGTCATTTGCGGGAGGTTTTAATTTTCTGCTTTAATATGAAGAAATCTGCGACTGAGGCTTATCGAATGCTCTCAAAAACCTATGGTGAGGCCGCTATTAGTGAAAGAACGTGCCGAGAGTGGTTTCAACGCTTCAAGAACGGCGATTTTAACGTCGAAGACCAGCATGGCGGTGGAAGAAAGAAGGTTTTCGAAGATGCAGAATTGGAGGCATTACTTGATCAAGACTCGTGTCAAACGCAACAAGAATTAGCAAGATCATTGGGAGTGACGCAACAAGCCATTTCAAAACGCCTGAGAGTCATGGGAATGATTCAGAAACAAGAAAATTGGGTGCCGTACGAGTTGAAGCCGAGAGATGTTGAACGGCGTTTGTGTGTTTGTGAACAGCTGCTTGCAAGGCAAAGACGGAAGGGACTTCTGCATCGCATTGTGACTGGGGACGAAAAATAGGTTCACTGCGATAATCCCAAGCGCAGAAAATCATGGGGATATCCCGGCCATGCTTCCATGTCGACGGCCAAACCGAATATTCACGGTTCCAAGGTCATGCTCAGTATTTGGTGGGACCAGCTCGGCGTAGTGTATTATGAGTTGTTAAAACCGACTGAAACAATTACAGGCGATCGTTATCGAACGCAATTAATGCGTTTGAGCCGAGCATTGAAAGACAAACGGCCGCAATACAACGAGAGACATGATAAAGTGATTTTACAGCATGACAATGATCGACCCCATGTTGCGAAAGTGGTCAAGACATACTTGGAAACTTTGAAATGGGAAGTCCTACCCCACCCGCCGTATTCTCCAGACGTTGCTCCCTCGGACTATCACTTGTTTCGATCAATGGCACACGGCCTGGCTGACCAGCACTTCTGGTCTTATGAAGAAGTAAAAAATTGGATCGATTCAAAAGATGACCAGTTTTTTCAACGCGGGATTCGTATGCTGCCCGAAAGATGGGAGAAAGTAGTGGCCTGCGATGGACAATTCTTTGAATCATAAATGTATAACCAGTTTTTTACAATAAAGCCTCGAATTTCGGAAAAAAACGGCGGAAGCAAAGTTGTACACCCAATAATTTCATTGAGCTTATTAAAAGTTTTTAGCATTAAAATTTAATTTAACATTATCGTCATGAGTATATAGAATAATTTAAAAAAGTTTTAAGCCCAGAAAAAATGAAAAAAAAACTAGTTTTGCCCTTATAAAAAATAGGGAATGCTTTTGAGCACAAAAGCAATGCTCACTGAAGCGTCTTCTTAAAAAAATTAAGTGACGTTTGTTTTATTCAAAAATTCCAATTCGCTATTGAAAAAATAATAAAAGAATAATTTTTAGGGGTCAACTACTAGGGTGGCTTATGAGTTTAGAATTAATAGATTTGAGGTTTATGGATGTAGATTTTATAAGTTTATAATATACGAGGTGTGTTCAGGAAATAACGGAAATTTTCGTTTTTTTAAAAAAATAATTATTTATTTGTCTACATTAATTTTGTCGCCTTTAAATTAGTCCTCATTAGATATTATGCACTTGTGCCAGCGCTTCTTCCAATCTTCGAAACACTTCTGAAACTCGATCTTTGGGATAGCCTTTAGCTCTTTCAGCGGTGCGCTTTTAATGTCATCTATGCTTGTAAAACGACGGCCCTTTAAAGTTCTCTTTATTTTTGAAAATAGAAAGAAGTCACACGGAGCTATGTCTGGCGAATATGGAGGCTGAGGCATCGTTGCAGTATTGTTTTTGGCCAAAAATTCACGAACAAGCAATGAAGTGTGAGCAGGTGCATTATCGTGGTGCAAAAGCCATGAATTGTTTTGCCACAAATCCGGACGTTTTTTTCGGATTGTCATTTCATTTGGATCGTTTCAAGCAATTTTAAAAAATGATTTGGGTCTCAAACGCGTCAAATCTCGATTGGTTACATACGTAACAGAAACGACATATTGCAGGAGTATGCCCATTTCAGGCATATATGTGTCCGTAGAAATATATGAAGATAGATTTTACCCACATAACGGAGGAAACATATCATACTAAAATTCTCTGCTAGATGGCAAAATATCGTCTTTTACTATCATATAGATAATTTAAGTACTACAGGCTTATTTAAGAAAGCAACCATTCACGGTATAGTTATCTTACATCTTTAGAATTATTTTACTTCAAGATATTGAGATTCATCTTGAATTATGTCTAAAACTTATTTAGCGAAGAGGCGGAAGTATCCAAATTTGTTTGGATCACACAAAAAATCGTTTGTGACACTGCTACTAAATTTATAAAGTTGGAAAATTAAACAGAACTTCTGTAACAAAACTTACTGACAAAGCGGTGCATAGTTCTGATTATGTATATTTTAATTGTTATGAACGCATAAAAAAAATTGAACCAAAGGAAATCATCGATGCGATCGGTTCAGGTAATTTGGGACGCACACGGAATAATTTTTATAGATTTTTTGGAAAAAGAAAAGACAATAACAGGGGAGTATTATTGCTCATTATTGGGCCTATTGAGTGAAAAAATTAAGCAAAAACGGCCTTATTTGGCAAGGAAAAAAATTCTGTTTTTGCAAGACAATGCACCAGCTTACAAATTGTTTCAAACAATGGCAAAAATTGATGAACTGCACTTCAAATTGCTTTCTTATCCGTCTTATTCTCCTGAATTAGTAGTATTCTCCTTAATCCAGTTATTATTAACTCTTCGCAAACCTGAAAAAATGGTTTGGTTAAGCAGGAGACAGTAGCGTATTATGAGGGTCTCGATCAATCTTATTTTAAAAAAGAAATCGAAATGTTAAGAGACCGCTGGAGTAAGTGTATTAAGGTAAAAGAAATATGTTAAAGACTAGATAAGAATTTTACCGAAAAAACTGCATTTTCTTAATTAGTCCGGCTTCATGTTGAATTACCTAGTATATATGATAATGGATAGTATGAATGAACACAGATCGACTGTATAATCATAAAAAATGTTATATATTTTTAATATACATAAAAATATAACATATTATTAAACATACAATTATATTAATAATGTAATGTATATAATTAAAAACATATTAAATATATTTATGTTCACGGGATTTTGAGGCTTTCTATTATGTATCATTCGGAAAGTTTAACAGTTTTTGGTATTCGATCGATAATTTGGGAATCTATCGATTCCAATCTCTTAAATAAACATATGTCGAAAGTATTTTGAGAATTCTATTAGCATTCCGAAAGTCTGAGGATTTTCAGTATTAACACGAGAGTTTGGGGATCCATACATTTGTACCTCTTGAATAAACACATGTCGACAGCTTTTTAAGAATTTCCATAAGCATTCCGGAAGTGTGAGGATTTTTGGTATTAAAACGACAATTTGGGGATTCATATATTTGTATCTCTTGAATAAACATGTATCAACCGCATTTTAATGTTTTCTATTAGGATTCCAGAAGTATAAAGATATTTAGTATTAAATCGGTAATTTAGGAATCTATATATTTGAAAATCTTAAATAAAAGTATGCCGACGTGTCTTGGAGATTCCTATTAGTACTCTAAAAATTTCAGGATTTCCGGCATTAAGACGAAAATTTGTAAATCCACATATTTAAATTTCTCGAATAAATATATGTCAAAAGACTTTTGAGTTTTTTTATTAGCAATCCGGTAGTTAGAGATTATAGCGATAATTTGGAAATCTCAATATTTATAAAAAACAAATTGCGCATTAATGCATATTCTGTTGTAAAAATAGAAAAAATTATGGTAAAAAATATAAAAAATACAAAGGAAGTACCAGAAAATATAAATTTATTAAAGAATACGCACAAGAATAAGCGTGCCAATTGTATTATAATGCTAAATAATATCAAATGGTTAAAATTATACTTGACAGAATACTATAATATTTCTAATGATAAAGTATTATATTATATTATTAGATATTGTTTTTATAAAAATTTGTGTGCACGTATTTATTACGACTAAAATATATAGATTCCTGGAACTGTGTTCGAATTGTGAAAAACTTGAAATATTCTCATTGACTTCTAAAGCGGCTCTCATAATGCCGGATGAAATTTTGAGAATGTTCTTTAAAATTCTGGATGAATTTATATATGTGTGTATGTGGATACATAAATATGTTTTTTAAGTTTAGTTTTTAAACTAAGCTAAATTGCACATCCTGTAATATTTGAATATTACGCATTATTGAAATGCGTTAATTTCATTATAGTAATGTTTGCGTGAGGAAGCCAAACTTTTATCAATCAAATATGACTGAAAGATCTATGCATATACATACCTGACTTACAGTTAAAATTTCATGTAAATTTACGCAATCATAATGTAAATAATCATAAAAACGTAATCGTATATCATAATTTTGTAAACGTTTCTTTTTAGTAAACCCGTCATCCGATACGTATAAAATATTGCAACATTTAAAAGAGTTTCTTAAATTCTTCCGTTTGTTGATAACAATAATATCATTTAATATTATTATGATGGAACATGCATTCATGCGCAGTTTGTTTCTTTTTATAAATAGTTAGATTTCCAAATTATCGTTTGAATCCCTAACTTTCAAATTGCTAATAATCTCAAAAAACTCTCGGCTTATATTTATTCAAGAGATTCAAGTATATGAATTAGCAATTTTCATTTTTGAGTCCAAAATCCAAGAACTTCAAAAATACTGATAAAAATTGTCAAAATGCCGTCAACACGTGTTTATTTAACAAATACAAATAAATGGATCCTTAGATTGTCGTTTTAATACCGTAAATCCTCAAACCTCCAAAATGCTAATAGAAACCTGCAAAATGACATTTCTGTTTTAATTGAAAGAAAAGTGCAGCTGAAGCGCATCGAATGCTTGTGGAAGTTTATGGTGTCAATGCTCCAACTGATAAATCTTGTAGGGAATGGTTTCGACGTTACAAGAATGAAGATTTCAGCGTTGAAGACAAGCCTTGCTCTGGACGGCCAAAAAAATTCGAAGACAAAAAGTTAGAGGCATTACTCGATGAAGATCCGAGTCAAACGCAAGAGGAGCTTGCAGAATCATTGGAAGCGACTCAACAAGCAGTTTTTTTACGATTGAAATCCATGGGAACGATTCAAAAGCAAGGCAATTAGGTGCCTTATGAACTGAAACCGAAAGACATTGACAGGCGATTTTTCTGTTGCAAGCAGCTGATTCAAAAGCAACAAAGAAAGGATTTTTCATATAGAATTGTTACTGGGGATGAAAAATGGATATTCTATGACAACCCCAAGAAGAAAAAATACTACGTTATGCACGGTCAATCGTTGCCATCGACCTCAACATCAACACCAAAGCCGAATATTCATGGTTCGAAGATCATGTTGTGTATCTGGTGGGACCAAAAGGGTGTCGCGTACTATGAGCTGCTACAACCTGGCGATACCATAACGGTCGATCGGTATAAGCTGCAATTGATTCGTTTGAGCTATGCATTACGAGAAAAACAGCCGGAATACAAGAAAAGACATCACAAAGTTATTTTTCTGCATGACAACGCACGGCCTCATTTCGCAAAAGTCGTGAAAAAATATTTGGAAACGCTCAAGTGGGATATTTTGTCAAACCCGCCGTATTCTTCGAAAATTGATCCTTGTGATTACTGGTTGTTCTGAGGGATGCAGCACGATCTGGCAGGTCATCGGTTCTCTTCTTTTGCAAAAATCGAAAATTGACTTCTAACTTAGATCACCTCAAAAGACGAGACATTTTTTCGAGATGGAATTCGAAAAATGCCTGAGAGGTGGGAAAAAGTAGTAACTAGTGATGGACGATACTTTGATTAATTAAATTCTTTTTATTTTGAAATAAATGCATTTTTGACCGAAAAAAACGGACCGAATTAATTTGTACTCTCAAGACTTTTCAACAAAAAGATTGTTATCCAGAGTTAAACGATTCAAAATGGTAAAGGGGCTTACAATGAACGAAAAAAAAGTATTAGTAAGCAAATTTCGGGTTAGTTTTGGAGGATAAATAAGGGTGAAAAATGGTACTATCATTGTACTATTGTTATTTCTGGGGAAAGTTGGCATCAAAATAAAGTGTTCAACAGAAAAGCTGTAGATCATACCAAAATCTATAACTTTTGTAAAGATCATTTTTTTACATAACCTCAAATATCCAAGATAAATGCGAAAAACCTTTATTTCATTTTTTATCTTTTATTTCCGTCAAAATAATGCAATTTTGATGAAACTTAGCGGAGATATACCTTTTTATGTCTAAAATAACCTTAATTTTGTTCGCAAACAACGATTAAGAAGTTATCACAAAATTCATTTTTTCCGAGAAATTTACGTTTTTTTCAAATAAAAATTGTATTTCAGAAAATCGTCGTAAGGGATTCATCCGGGACTTATTATTTTATTTTGATATATACTTTTTAATAAAATAAAAGAAATGTATACTCAAAATTTAAAAATATGCTCAAAAATGCAAAGAAAAAGTAAAAAATGATTTTTGCAACTATGAAATTTTCAATAATTGTTGATAATTTGTTTAAATTTTTGAAAAATTGAAAAAAATGATTTTACTATTCAATTCTACGAGTAAAATTGCAAAACAACTGCTTTGTGGCAGATCTTATAACTTGTGGGTTGAAATTTTTGAAGGCTGAATTGACTCTTTTACACAATAAAATTTCCGCTTTCCCTCTCAGCTTCTATCCCCGCTATCCTCTCGCAGTTCTACAGCTGCTCTGACGTTTCATTTTGGAGCAGATACGTACATATACAGTGACACACTATATACATTCATATCACATATTTTAATCGGACTACCAATAATTATGCACAAAAAATACGTATTGAAAGGATTATGCTAGATTCCTTGTCATATTTCGGATTATCTGCAACTTACTCGTACGAAGAAACTTAGCGCTTTGAAGCGTCAATTGTAAATGATTCTGATATTCATACTTTTGATTCTGAATGTTTTACTCAGTACATCTCTGACAACGCCTTTCATAAAATGTACACTATTGATGAAAAAAATACATTCCACCAAATGGGTGGAATTAAAGTTGTAACTCCGTCATCAAGTGTAACATCCAAAAAAACTATTTCTAGAGTAAAACATATTCCATCATCAAACGTGATTGGAAAGTTTGGATTTACTGCATTAAAACGCTTCGAAAAGAAAAATGCGCAAGGACTGAAGATAGCATTTATTAAAGATATTTTTAGTTATGATCGCACAAGACTAAACATATCGATGGAAGATTTTACTTGGTTGTATTCTAAACATTCTAATAAAAAAGCAAAGAGGTACAGTGGATTTATGGAAGATTTTTACTTGGAGTCTGATTACAAGAAATAAAAAATTCTTTCATTACCATTTGTCAATAATCCCCCGAGCAAATTTGACATTTTAATTTTTTTAATGGAAAGAGCTGAAGAAAATAAATAAAACAACAAGAAAAACATAATCTTCGTAAAGTTTGATCAGCCTCTGTATCAAAAGGCTCACTATATTTTGTCATGTATCGATTCAAAGAATGATGAATATGGGTTATTAAAGATTAAGGAAAGACTTGGCGAATTTCACTTGTTGATATTATTTCTTGGAGCGATAGGATTCGCAATAGACGGAAGCGATCAGAAAGAAGCTTTCTCTGTAATATATGCTAAAAATTCTGCTGAAGAAGCTCTTTTAGGACATGCCCATTTCAGAGCCACCAGGGGGCATTTCCTCATTCAAACTCCTTTAGCTACCATAATTTTTAAATCGCTTCGGTTAATGGAAAAAGAAAAAGATAAGTTAGATGCACTCTTGATTAATTTGGACTCTCTGGATTTCAAAGAAGATGTGAACAAAAAAGAATTTACTATAATCAGAGATAAATTTATGAAACAGATTGAAAAGATACAAAAAAGGGGACCCATTGCAGAACTTTGGATCCAATATTGGAATATGTTGGCAATAGTTAGAAACTACATAAAAGCAGAACGTTCTTGCGACTGGAATTTACACTAATGTGAATTTACACTTATGTATTAAAATGTGTTGAACGAATGATCTCATACTTTCATGCGAGCGGGCACTTTAATTATGCGAAATCTACTAACTTATATCTTCAAGATATGTTACACTTGGAAGATGTAATGAATAAGTATCAATTTGATCTATTGACATTGATCTATCAACAAATAGCTATTTCACAATTAGACGGTCTGAAAAGTATTGATCTGGAGTTTGGGCAGACATGGTAATAGAGCAAGTTCTAATGCGATCAATGAAGACTTGGGGTGGACTTACACATGGATGTGGAATGAGTGAAAGCGTTGTAACAAAGTTCGTATTAATTATGATAACTCTAATAGAAATTTCGAATGACATGGAAAAATTTTGCAATGTTTCTTATTGCACGTCTGATCAACATGTTGATTCCACAGACTCTAGGATCACGAGAAATGCAGCAGATCTTGAAAAATTATTGTAATTTTTTAACAGGTGTGATTCATTTCCAGAGATACCATAAGTCATGTCAATATTTTTTGGAATTGTTAGCAATAATTCGATCAAACATCACCAAGCATATCAAGTAGCTATGAAATCTGTTAAATCGATAATAGAAAAAGATTTTGAAAATGTAAAATTTACAAGAAAAAATAAAGTCTTGCCTCTTAACTGTTCAATCATTGATCAAAGTTTAAGTTGAGACCATTGCAATAAACCCACTGTTATTATTTCAACGCTTATGTATTAATATTAATAGCAAAGCTGACATGAAAAAATATTTAAAATTCGAACTTGCTTCGTTCCTGCTATCACTTTATATAGAAAACGGCTTTAGAAAAAATGTTAAATCGTAACTGTTTGATCATTTAACTACCTCTGAAGTTTTACCAATTACCGAAAATTTACTGCATGTTATCAACGGTGGATATTTGTTACACAAAGTTGTTTGGCAAAAAGATGATACCGTTGAGTTGATCATCGAAAAATACTTATCTTTTGTGCGTCATCATTATGTAAACAATACCTGCATAGTGTTTGATGGTTACCCGGACTGTAAGGCTGATAATAAAAACTTAACTGCGACAAAAACAATCGAACGTTTAATTTTCTGAATACATTACAAATTAATTCGAGCAGCCAAGTATTTTCTTGGAGCCTGAAAATGAACAAACCGAGCAATTTAGTGATACTGAAGAAACTTTAGAAGATGATGAAGAAATTCAACCTAATAGAAAGTCAAACGATGATGATGAAACAATTAATTTGATGCAAAGACCAACATTAATCTAGTATTATATTGTTGTAAATGAAGTCGTAAGAATTTATAAAAATAAAATATTTTTGAAAGAAAAAATGACAATTATAAATAGTTTAATTAAAAAACACGTTGATTATAATAGATTCTACAACAAAACAATAACAAAAGTTTCTTTTTTTCATAAACTTATTAATCAAATTGAACGTTTATAGCAATAGTACACAAACATTAAGTTTCGGATAAAATAATAGAATAACGTTTTTTGTGTATTTTTCTTCGTAGAATTGAATAGTGCGATAGATTTTTTCAATTTTCCAAAAATTAAAACAAATCATCAACAATTACTCAAAATTACATAGTTACAAAAGTCATTTTTTACTTTTTTTGCATTTTTGAGCATATTTTTAAATCCTCAATATACATTTATTTTATTTTATTAAAAAGTATATATCAAAATGAGGAAAATCAGACCCGGATGAATCCTTTACTACGATTTTCTGAAGTATGATTTTTATTTGAAAAGAACTAAATTTCTCGGTAACTTCTTAATCGTTGTACCTGAAAAAAATTGAGGTTATTATATATTATAGATATAAAAAGATATACTTCCGCTAAGTTTTATCGAAATTGCATTATTTTTGCGAAAATAAAAAATAAAAAATGAGAAAAAAAAAGATTTTTCGCATTTATCTTGGATATTTAAGGTTATGTAAAAAAGTGACCTTGACGAAATTTATAAAGTTTTGCATGACCTAACACTTTTCTATCAAACACTTTTTATTTTGACGCGAACTTTCGCCGGAAATAACAATAGTACAATGATAATACCATTTTTCACCCTTTTTTACCCTCCGAAACTAACCCGAAACTTGCCTAATGATGCTTTTATTATTTTTTTTTCGTTTATTATAAGCCCCTTTACCATATTCAATCGTTCAACTCTGAATAAGAATTTTTTTGTTGAAAAGTACAATTAGCCTGGACTATAATGATAATATTTATTAATGTAAAAAGTTTCAAAGATATCTCAATGATAATACTTAAGTGATAGAACCTCCTTAATATTTCTCTTGCAGGAACCTTTAAGCACGGTCTTAATGCAAAGTTTATGAAAGGTTTCACTAAAAAAACTTTTGAAAGATTTTCTTAAGGTATCATTAAAAGGTTTTTGCAAGATTTTTATAGAAAGTGTCTGTAAGTTTTCAATAAACTATTTCTGAGTGGTTACAATAAAAAGTCTATACAACTTTCTAGTGAAAGTTTTCTACATGGTAGCGATACAAGGTATCTGCAACCTTATATACTACTATGATCAAAAAATAAGACCACTTTTTTTTTTTAATTTTATATTTATTCTTTTAAATCTATTTTGTTGCCTTTAAAGTAGTCCCCGCCCGACACAATACACTTATGCCAACGCTTTTTCCAATCCTCAAAACAGTCAGAGTAGTCCTCTACCGGTATTGGCTTCAATTAACGCAACGATTCATGTTTAATCCCCTCAATCAAGTCAAAACGATGTCCCCGGAGTGGTCTTTTGAGTTTCTTGAACAACTAGAAGTCACACGGCGCTATATCAGGCGAATACGATGGTTGTGGAACGATATGAGTTGAATTTTTGGCCAAAGAGTCGCGAATAATCAATGCGGTGTGAGACGGTGCATTATCGTGATGCAAAAACCATGATTTGTCTTGACACAATTCCGGCCTCTTTTTGCGAATAGCTTCACGCAAACAACGCATAACACTCAAATAATATTTCTTGTTAACAGTTAGGCCCGGCGGGAGAAGTTCTGAATGCACAACACCACAATAATCGAAGAAAACTGTCAATATGACCTAGATTTTTGAACGACTTTGACGTGACCTTTTTGGTCTTGCTTCACCTTTGGCACGATATTCGCTCGATTAATCGGTTGTTTCTGGGTCGTAGGCATAGATATACGAGGTCTGTCCGAAAAGTATCCGACCTACCTTCATATCTCAGCGATGGTGTTATTTTTCGTCATCGGGCGAGTGGCATTCTTCAAAGTAGTCCCCATTTGATTGAATAACGCGCTCCTAGCGGTGTTTTCACTTTCCGAAGCAGTCCCGAAAGTCAGTTTTTGGGATAGCATTCAGTGTCCTCGTCGCATTATCTACAATCGTCTTTTTGTCGTCGAACCGGTGTCTTTTAAGCGGTTTTTTCAAATTTGGGAACAACCATAAGTCACAAGAGATCATGTCGAAATTTTACGGAAGATTGGCGAAGCAGTAAGATATTGTGTTTCGTTAAAATCTGCTACACAAGATTCGATGAATGCACTGGCGCATTATCGTAATGGAGAAGCCAGTCCCCGCTTGACCAGAAATGCGCTCAATTTCTTCTCACCGCATCACGCAATCGTTTCAGAATTTTAACTTCATATTCCTTATAAATCGTCTAAGCTGTCGATGCATATTTGTGGTGCACAACACCTTCATAATAAAAAAAAAACAATCAGCATTGACTTGATATTGCTCCGACTTTGTTGTGCTTTTTTAGGCTGTAATTCGTACGAGAGCTTCCACTATGAAGATTTTTGTTTTGTTTCCGGATCATAATCATAAACCCACGATTCATCACCAGCAATAACCTTTTTAAGCCGAGTTTGAAGCAAAGTTTGATGCAAATTCGTTGATCAGATCTTTTAGTCATTTTTAACAATAGCTAAATCCGACGAACGCAAAAAAGGTATTGTAAACAAATACACGCTGCGCATAAACTATACGCCCTGTAAGTACCGGTGGGCAACCGATAAGTTCGTGGGGCTTTACTGTTGACGTTAAGGCTTCGGAGAAGTCACTCGAACACTCTGGCGCAAAGATATAAAAGCAGGTCGGATACTTTTTGGACAGACCTCGTATGTCTCACTTACCGTAATAATGCGTTCTACGACGTTCTGTTAATCAGAAATCATCTCTTCGCACACATAAACACGACGCTCTTTTTAAAAAAAATTGAGTGTTTTTGGAACCAATTGAGATTTGATGCGTTTGAGATCCAAATGATCTTTCAAAATTGCTTGAATCGATCCAAATAAAATGCCAACAGTATCAACAAGCTCTCTAATTGTTAACCGACGATCTTTGAGCACAAGATTATTGATTTCTTTAATGTGTTTCTCATCAGTTGATGTCGATAGTCGTCCTGGATGTTCTTTGTCTGACGCTGCCTCTGTCTTCTTTGAACTGTATGTACCACTTGTAAACATTTCTTGCCGACGAAGTCTGCTTATCGAAGGCTTTTTGCAACATTCTGAATGTTTCAGCACAAAAAATTTCATTCCAAAGACAAAATTTAATGCAACTTCTTTGCTCTCTAAAATCTGACATTATAAAAATCGCCGAAATTACAGTCTTTCAAGTAAGAGCGTGGTCGTATTAATTTATAAAAAAATTTATTTGATGAAACTTTCATATTTATATATACATTGTACACATTACAAACAATGATGCAATTCGGTCAATAATGTGTCTAGTCACCACCGGCGTCGATAATTGCCTGGCATCTCCGAGGCATGCTTTCTACTAATTTCTATTCTAGTGGCAAGGATCTCCAGATCCGACGAATTTCGTAAAACAACTGCTTCAAAGTGTATGTGCGTCTTCCACGAAGCTTCCGTTTAATATATGCCCACACATTTTGAATAGGGTTTGCATCGGGCGACTGCGACGGCCAATCCAATGTAACGATGCCAGATTGAGTCTTCCACTGAGTACAGAGCTTGCTGCGGTCTTTAGGATCGTTGTCCTCCTGCAGAATCCAATCTTCATTTTTTGTGATGAACCATCGTTTGGTAGATCGCAGTAAAGCCTTTTTGTAGATTTTTATTATTTTCTCGGCATTTAGGTTGTCAGTAAAGAGGTGCAAAGTGCCGAATCCCTGCTTTGAGAAGCAGCCCCAAAGATGCACCTTTATTCCATGTTTTACGGTCCGCTGAACAAGCCTATTGGTGGAAGTTGACCAGGCTCGCGTGAGGACAGAACGTGCCCATATAGAACATTCATCAGTAAAAATGACATTTTCAAAATCTCTATCAATATTCTCATGCGCCCAAGCGAGTCGCTTTGTCACATGTTTTTCAGTCAACAGAGGCTTCTTCATTGTGTTGCGCCATTTCAGATGATGAGTACGAAGATAGGTTCGGATAGTTTCGTAGGATATATCTAAACCTTTTGCCATTAATTTTGCTTGTCCTTGCCGCAGTGTTAAAGCAGGATTCCGCGAAAACAGATTCCCTATTCTTTTTTCATCTTTTTTGTTCACTTTTCCTATCGAGCCACGTTCTGGTAAATCATCGACATTTTTAGCCACTTTATATCGCTGTATCCACTTCTGTACAAATGCCTTCGACTTTCTCATATATTTAGCAGCCGCTGATTGCGACATTTTGGGACCTTACGGGTGGATGCAAAGGAACATAGCCTCGTAGCGCGACGCGTACTTAGCACTCATGGCGTTTAACGTGATTCTCTTTCAAAAGATCAACGACAACTGAATCTTTGTTGACAATGCATCAAGGACAAAGCTTCCCTCTATTGGCTCGCGAAGGAATTAGAGCGAAATCTTTTATTACCTGTCGGTGAAGTCGACCACGCTCTTATTTGACAGACTGTATTGAATATATTGATATAAAATTTGACACAGATATCTCTCATAGTGCTACCAACTTAAAAAAAGTTTCGTCGAATTGATAAGCCCGCAAAATTTAAATTAAAAATTAGTCTTACTTTTTGATTATAGCAGTACGCTTGTATGAATCTTCGAGCAGTTATTCATCAATTTATGCTGCAGTTTCAATAAAACATTGCAGAAACATTTCCATGAAAAGTTTCTGCAAAATTTTAATGATAGGTTTATACAAGATTATAATAAATTGTTTCAGTAATAGACGAGGGCGGTTCAATTAATACTCGTGTTAGAAATAAAGACATCATTTTTTCAAAAATTTTTTTTTTATTTTTCAACATAGTCCCCTTTTAGAAAGATACACTTCCTCCAACGTTCCTGCCGTTTTTTTAACCCTTCCAAAAAATAGGATTTGTCGAACTCTCCAAAATACGTCTCGGCGATGACTTCCTCGTTTGAGCTAAATTTTTTTTCCGTGAGCCATTTCTTTATGTTAGGGAACAAGAAAAAGTCGCAGGGAGCCAGATCGGGTGAATACGGGAGGTGCGCCAGCAATTCATAACGCAATTCATGCAGTCTGGCGGCAGCAACTCCGGATGAATATGCTTGTGCGTTATCATGGTGAAACAGCACCTTCTTTTTCGCCAAATGCGGCCGTGTCTCCTTCAATTTTTTGTCGAAGCGGTCCAATAACTCACTGTAGTATTGTCCAGTAATCGTTCTTCCTTTTTCTAAAAAATCCATGAGGATAACGCCGTTCGCATTCCAAAAAATCGTCGCCATGACCTTTCTGGCCAATGGGACGGTCTTCGCCTTCTTTGGAGCAGATTCACCGGGAGAAATCCATTGTTTTGATTGTTGCTTAGTTTCTGATGTGTAATGATGAATCCAGGTTTCATCAACGGTGACAACTCGACGCAATAACTCCTTTGGATCTCGCTTAAATTGCTCCAAACACTGCTTCGAAGTTAACAGCCGCATCCGCTTGTTATCCACCGTGAGCAATCGCGGCACCCATCGGGCCGACAATTTTTTCATCACCAACTTATCATGTAAAATATTAATTGCCGTTCCGGTCGACACACCTACGGCCTCTGCTGCTTCGCGCACTTTCGTTCGTCGATCAGCGAGAATCATGTCGTAGACTTTTTGAATGATTTCCTTGGTAACCACGTCTGCCAGGCGTCCTGGTCGCTTCTCATCAAAAACGGTTCGCCCACGTTTAAATTCGTTGAACCAATATCTAACTGTGGTCATAGATGGCGAAGTGTCCCTATAAACAGCATCCAACTTTGCTTTTATCTGCTCGCATTTTTTTCCATCCAAAAACAAAAAGCGAATTACCGAACGATACTGCTCTTTTTTCATCTTAGTGAAAATCACGAAACATGTCTTACTCGAATGGCTGCAAAATCCAAACTAATCTATCAATCAGTCTGAAATTTGTTTTACTGTCGTTTGATAGATAACAGCACACGATGATAATACCAACTTCTCTCTGGAACGCCCTCTGTTGTCAAACACGAGTACTTATTGAACCGCGTTTGTATATAATATAAATTAGATTCAATAATATAATTAATATACTTCAAATAAATTTATTATACAACAAAAGTTATAAAATAATTAAATTTAAGGGGTTAGGCTACTCTAGAGGCCGAAAAAATAGGCTTTTTTAGGATTTTTTTTTTAGAAATACTATAAAATAAATCGAGATTCCAATAAAGAGTATTTATTATATATATATATATATATATATCAGTGACTGTATACAGAAATTTTTTTCGAACGATTAATTTCAAAATGGCAGCTATGCAACGTGTATCGTAAAACTGCATTTTTTAAGTTAGCCGGGAACATAACTCAGACATTTTTCAACCGATTTACTTGAAATATTAAATATATCTTAAATACATTGTCAATGGAAGTACGTAGGAATTTTTTTTTATATTGCATAGTTCATTTGTTATTAACAATTATCTGATGATTTTTTAGGCGGATTTTTCACTTTCCACTTTGGAAGTGCGCTATTTGGCCAAAAATTAATATATTGAAAAAAACCTACGTACTTCTATAGCATTTATTATTGATAAGATCAAAAAAAAAAAAAAATCGGCTTATTATAATTCAAATTTATAGGAGCTGTTTGTCCGGCCGTGGATCCTGAAAAAACGGAGACGCCATCGGAAAAACGCTGCACAGCCGCTATTTTGAAATTAATCGCTTCAAAACAAATTTTTGTATGCAGTCACCGATATGTATAATACCAGGCTGTTCAATAAGTTTTGCGGTTCGATAAGAAAAACACAATTTTATGGTTTGAAATACACTTAATTATTCAGTATAGTCTCCCTAAACATTGATAAACTTGTTCCAACGAGATTCCAATTTGTGAATTCCATCCCTGAAGTGAGAATCTAGAAGGGCTGCCAAAGACGCTTCCACATCTGTTACGACCTCATCATTTGATGAAAAACGCTTTCCACGCATGAATTTTTTTAGGTCTGGAAACAGATGGAAGTCGCTAGGGGCCAAATCTGGTGAATACGGTGGATGCTCCAACAATTCAAACTTCAAATCATGGATTTTAGCCATTGCCAAAACGCTCTTGTGACACGGTGCATTGTCCTGATGAAAAAGGATTTTTTTCTTCTGCAAACCGGGTCTTTTTTCACAAATTTTTTCCTTCAGCTGGTCTAAAAAGTTACATTAAGATTCAGAATTTATTGTTTAACCAGTTAGCAAGTAATCCACAAACTAAAGAAACAAAATTCCTTTCGCATCCCAAAAAACTGATGCTAACACCTTCTTGGCCAATTTCTGGCTAAGCCGAACTCGTTTCGGAGCCGAAGAACCATGTTCACACCACTCTTTAGCCTCTTGTTTTGATTCAGGATCATGGTGATAGACCCAAGTCTCATCCATAGTGATAAATCGACGCATAAAATCCACTTTATCCTTTCGAAAACGCTCTGAATGTTGCTGAGAAAGTCACATTAGAATGTGTTTTTGTTTCATTGTTAGTGAATGCGACACCCATTGTGCACACAGTTTTCTAAAACCCAATACTTCAGTAAAAATATTGCTTACACTGCCCAATGAGATGCCTAGGGCTTCTACTAAATCTCTTTTAGTCACTCGACGATTTTCTAATACGATATCCTGTATTTTTTCTACGATTTCTGGTGTTGTTACTGTTTTTGGACGTCCTTGACGTGAATCGTCTTCAAGGCTTGCACAACCACGTTTAAATTCAGCAACCCATCTTTCTACTGTACTAATTAAAGGCGAAGATTCCTTATACACTTTCAACATTCGTTCATAAATTTCCTTTGCTTTTAAACCTTCCAAAAATAAAAATTCAATTACTGCACGATACTTGATTTTTTCCATTGTAAAAAAATACTGTGACACGTCGATACTAAATGGGTTGTAAACAGAGAATGAAATGACAGATTGAAATAAAACTTCACATACGTTCATATGAAGAGTATACCAACATAACAAAAAAAAATTTAGGCTAGTAGGAACACCTTCTCTTATCGAACCGCAAAACTTATTAAACAGCCTGGTAAATACTCTTTATTGGAATCTCGATTTATTTCGTAGTATTTCTGAAAAAAGAATCTTAAGCCTATTTTTTGGCCTCTAGAGTGGCCTAACCCCTTAATAACAAATATAACTATAAATTATCGATTTCGTCATCATCTGATAATTAAATCAGTTCAAAAGATATTCTTTTGTTAGTTAATTTTTTTTATTAGTCTTTCTGTAAATATATGTAAAACATAAAATATTTAATGTAAAATGAGTCAAAATATTATAATTTAAAATAAAAAAAATATAAATTTTTCAATAATATTTACGTTAAGTCGCGCTTATATCTTGTGTTAACCTAATCTAAGAAGCCTGATAAGGATTGATTAATTTCCATGTCAGTGGCCTCCATGGCCTACATAACATACCAATTAAATTATATTTTATAAATGTGCAATTACATCTTTTTGTACTTTTATTTACTAATTAATATACAATTATAAAATCCTAAATAACAAAATAAAATTAAATGAAATTTTCTAAAAAATAATTTTAATTTTTAATACTTTTGCAAATTATAAAACCAAAATAAGTGACTTTCTAATAATTTAAAAATGAAATTATATTTCTTATCATATTTTTCATTAAAAATTGCATAATATATAATAGGTGGTTTAACATGAACCCTAACTAAAAAAATGCAGTTTTTTTAGTAAAATTCTCATCTAGTGTTCAACATATTCCCCTTTTACCTTAATAGACTTACTTTAGCGATCTCTTAACATTTCGATTCCTTTTTTAAAATAAGATTGATCGAGACCCTCATAATATGCTATTGTCTCCTGCTCAACCTTCTCATTTGACAAGAATCTTTTACCCAAAAGCCATTTTTTCAGGTTTACGAAGAGCTAATTATCACTGGAGGCCAGATCAGGAGAATAAGGCGAATGGGAAAACAATTCAAAGTGCAGTTTATCAATTTTCGACACTGTTTGTAATGATTTGTAGCTGATGCGTTGTCTTGCAAAAACAGAATTTTTTGCTCACCAAATGAGGCCGTTTTTGCTTGATTTTCTTACTCAATCGGATCAATAATGAACAATAATGCTCCCTTGTTATGGTTTTTTCTTTTTTCAAAAAATCTATAAAAATTATTCCGTGTGCTTCCCAAAACACAAAGACCATAACCTCCATGGCCGATTTTTGGGTCTTCGATTGTTTGGGAGCGCTTCCACCAGCTTATACCCATTCTTTTGATTGTTGTTTGGACTCGGGTATGAAGTGGTGGATCCAGGTTTGATCAATGATTCTTAACCGGCAAACAAAGTCTTTTGGATTATGCTTGAATAGCTTCAAACAATGCTTTGAATCACGAGCACGTTGTCGTTTTTGGTTAAGAGTGAGGAAACGCGGCACCCATCTTGCGGTTAGCTTTTTATTTCCCAATTTTCATGTGAAATAAAAATAATCGATCCAGTTGATATGCCTGTGATCATAGCCAGCTCACGCACTTTAACTTTAGGATCATTGAGAATAACGTCATGAACTTTTTCAATCATTTGTTTAGCAGTAGCCGTTTTTTTTTTTGGTCTAACACCATGTTCGCTTTTTGTGCTCAAGCGATTCCTTTTGAATTCAGCAAACCAGTAACAAATAGTTGTTTTCGTTGGAGCTAATCCACCATAATAGTTATCTACCTTTTCATTCGTGTTTTTTGCATTTTTTCCACGTAAAAAATAATATTTGATAAGTGCACGAAATTTAACGCGATCCACGTTTTAAGAAAATTTTGAAGTAGACTGCTTTCAATAATTGTAACTCTATGAATAATTTACAGATCAATCTTAAACTTTCAATATAATTGAGACAGGAAACAACTTGTTAAACGTACATATTTTGATAGAGCTCAGTGCTGCCATCTGTTTAAGTCTGGCTGCATATTGAACCACCTATTAAGTATAATCATTGTTTCTATTGGAAAAAACATTTGCCTAATAACGCTAACTTTATTCCATTTTTATCAACTTCACTGAGAGTTACAATTAAGCTATGGACTCTTTGTTTTAGAACAGTCCAAATCCTCAAGTATGATAAATTTAAGCAGCCTGCAACGATGACATATTTTTTCAGAGAGAAACAATGATTATTGTAACGTCGGTACGCTACTCTTGGACTGATTTTCAGTCTACACTGCAATTTTTGCCGTTTCGAGCCTAAGCAGTGAAGCTTATGGGCTCGGGGTGGCAGAGGAGATTCAAAAGAGTTTTTAGGAGTGGTGTGAAGTGCAGGAGTGAGCAGTTGCAAGAGCCTCTCTTCCCAAATCGGAAGCAGGCTCGAGCCCTACTCTGGACGAGGACCTAACAAAAATGTAACTTGGATCAGAGTAATCGGCCGCTTTTCGGCCAAAAACTTTGTAGGAGGATGTAAATAGAGATAGTGAAAGAAAGTAGAAAACAAATTTTTGAAAAGTAAACTTACTCTTTATTCTTTGTATTTGTCGGGGTGGAAGAGTCCTCTCTCTCTCTCTCTCTCTCTCTCGTATGCTGCTGCTCTTCTCCGTCGTCTTGTTCTAGAGTTTTGCTCAAAGAATAGTTTTAAATTTGTTCTGAAAAGAACAGTTTGCACGTTTAAAATATATTTCTTTGTAGGCGTATATAAGAAATCCTGACTTCGGCTGCCGTTGCTTGAAAATGCTTGTAGTGTTCCGTGTCCCTCGAGTGCTGCCTGAGGTCTGCTGGCTGTCGAAAATTTTGCGCGATATTTATACGCTTTTCCGAAGTAGCTCCGAACGAATCCTTTTTTCGGAAAATTTCTAGAGAGGGTAAGATTTTCGGGCACCCTTCTCCTAGGAGGGCCTGTCTGAGAGGGCGTGGAAAACCTCTGTGAGGGTGTGTCGTCTTGAAGTCGGGGAGAGAGAGATTGAGAGGGGGCTGTCCACTTTTACAAAAATTGTATAACAACTTAAAACTAATATTATTATTAATAGTTTATAAATGTTCATTTTATAGTAATAATCTACGTAAAATTTGAACTAGGCTACGAAAAAGAATCGATTTCGTAGCTTAATTCTAACAATAATTACAATTATTTAATTCATTCCTAGTATATATTTTTTTTAGTTTGTTATAAAAAGATTTTATTATAATGTTTAAGTTCATTCTGTTACGTTAGCAACTATATAATTTAAATATTATTGATTAACTAAATTATTAATTTTAAAATATAATTTAAAATGATTTTTAAACATAATTATAAATGGAATCTTACTAGTAAATTCTAGAATAATCTTAGAATTATTATTTCTAATTCAAATTCAGACTTAAATATACTTTCAGCTTAAGAGCAACCAAAAAATGTATTATTCTTATTAGGTATTTCGATTTTTTATTGTATTTCACAGAAATCATAGGCGTTATTCTAATATTAAGAAGGATAATCTTTATAGCAATATAAGGAAAAACGCGTTAAATATCCTTTATAAAAATATTACATTTTCGTTAATTCTAGTTTTACAAAACATTTTGTTTTTATATTAATCTTTAAATTCTAGAACGTTTTAAATGAATCATAATTATATAAACAATATTTTTGTTATATACAGTCTGTCAAGTAAGAGCGTGGTCAACTTCACTGACAAGTAATAAAAGATTTTGCTCTAATTCCTTCGCGAGCCAATAGAGGAAAGCTTTGTCCTTAATGCATTGTAAACAAAGATTCAGTTGTCGTTGATCTTTTGAAAGAGAATCACGTTAAACGCCATGAGTGCTAAGTACGCGTCGCGCTACGAGGCTGTGTTCCTTTGCATCTACCCGAAAGGTCCCAAAATGTCGCAATCAGCGGCTGCTAAATATATGAGAAAGTCGAAGGCATTTGTACAGAAGTGGATACAGCGATATAAAGTGGCTAAAAATGTCGATGATTTACCAGAACGTGGCTCGATAGGAAAAGTGAACAAAAAAGATGAAAAAAGAATAGGGAATCTGTTTTCGCGGAATCCTGCTTTAACACTGCGGCAAGGACAAGCAAAATTAATGGCAAAAGGTTACGATACATCCTACGAAACTATCCGAACCCATCTTCGTACTCATCATCTAAAATGGCGCAACACAATGAAGAAGCCTCTGTTGACTGAAAGACATGTGACAAAGCGACTCGCTTGGGCGCATGAGAATATTGATAGAGATTTTGAAAATGTCATTTTTACTGATGAATGTTCTATATGGGCACGTTCTGTCCTCACGCGAGCCTGGTCAACTTCCACCAATAGGCTTGTTCAGCGGACCGTAAAACATGGAATAAAGGTGCATCTTTGGGGCTGCTTCTCAAAGCAGGGATTCGGCACTTTGCACCTCTTTACTGACAACCTAAATGCCGAGAAAATGATAAAAATCTACAAAAAGGCTTTACTGCCTTCTGCCAAACGATGGTTCATCACAAAAAATGAAGATTGGATTCTGCAGGAGGACGACGATCCTAAACACCGCAGCAAGCTCTGTACTCAGTGGAAGACTCAATCTGGCATCGTTACATTGGATTGGCCGTCGCAGTCGCCCGATGCAAACCCTATTGAAAATGTGTGGGCATATATTAAACGGAAGCTTCGTGAAAGACGCACATACGCTTTGAAGCTGTTGTCTTACGAAATTCGTCGGATCTGGAGATCCTTGCCACTAGAATACGCCGTCAAATTAGTAGAAAGCATGCCTCGGAGATGCCAGGCAATTATCGACGCTGGTGGTGACTGGACACATTATTGACCGAATTGCATCATTGTTTGTAATGTGTACAATGTATATATAAATATGAAAGTTTCATCAAATCAATTTTTTTATAAATTAACACGACCACGCTCTTACTTGACAGACTGTATAATATTTTTTGTATTTTCGGTAGAAAAACGCATAATTACATATTTTTGTTTCATGCACACCTTTTTCGCATATTTTTTATTTTAATGTAAAGATCATCTTAAATGTTTGTTTTCTTTTAATAAAAAGATAAAACAATTTATTTATAATTCAAATTATTTTACACGTTTATAAATTTTATTATTCATCAATGAGAAAATGTATACATAAGAAAATTCGTTACATGTTTTTTTATCTTTTTATTTTAAGAGAAAGAGTGGAAAAATTATCTGGTTATCTTGTGCAATGAAAACGAACATAGTCAGGCCGTGGTAATAATTTGCTATCGTGAAAGATTGTTGTAGATATTTTTTTGCATAATTCTTTTTATAATTCATATATATATTTTTTTTTTTATATATATACAATTTGAAAGAAAAATCGGCTGTATTATTGTAAAGTAAAATTCAATTAAACTTGAAGATAATAGTTATGTTATTTTTATGAATGTACATGTTCAATTTTATTTGACAATAATTTGCCTTTTATAATATTAAAAATGTAAATTCGTCGTGAATCATACACGAAGCAGGAGTTTGTAGTATTTTGGTGAAATAAATTGTATAACTGTTAGAAACTTATATTTTTTTTGAATTTTAAATTATTTATAAAATTTGAATTTTATTTAATAAGAGATTTTATGTAATATTTTGTATGTAATTTCTATGTTTTTTCCTTTCGGGTTTTAAATAATTATTCTTGAGTTTTATATAAAAATATACCTTGTGAGGTATTTTTGAAAATTGCAATTCTTATACTTTTCATTAAACATTGTACTTTTTATTTTATTTAAATATTATTCAATATATTTCTGGTTTAAAACAGTTACTTAATTTATTTACCGAGGTCTTCTTAGTAACCTATTTATTGTTTTATTGCGCTACCTGCGCAATGTATCGGTAAGTAAAGGTTGCAGTTATAATTTGCGATAATAAAACAATTTAAAAATATTGCATAACATTATAATTGTATTACGCAAGGAAAGTTCGAAAAAAAGAAAATACGTATTTTAGATAGGAAAACTACGGGTAGAAAAAACGGTGTTTATGGGACAGTTTTATGGTTCTCGGCGCCGAGTTGACGTGCACGTGCTTGGCCTAGTGTCCTTTCGTTAGACTCAAGTGCATGTACCATTTTTTCTATCGTTTCGGGAAAACTCTTGGCCCACGCTTAGGGTCTCTTTCACAACGGTCTGTGTCAATAGCCCGCGTGTTAAGTAAGTTTTGGAGGGAAAAATTTTCATTGGAGAAAAAAATTTACTATAGTTCGACACAAGTGGTCGATGAGATCGAAGCGCTTTCCCGCTAATCGGCAAGGGCAGGAAAGAAAAATAAAGCAGAGAGAAGACTTATCGACCAGACCAGTATCCGTTCATTAGTTGCCGAGATAGACGTGCTTGAGTGAACGTGTGTTTAGTACCCCGGTGCAAGCTCAAGGGATCGTGGAGTTTGCTGGATGACAATGCGCCTGCTCATTCTTCGAACATTGTGAAGCGTTATCTCGCCAAAAATCAGATCCCACGCATCAATCACGCCCCATACTCGCCAGATCTGGCTCCAGCCGACTTTTTCCTATTTCCCAAGTTAAAAATGGCCTTGAAAGGACGATTTTTTGAAGATGTACCGAGCATTCAAGCGGCTTGCACCGAGCGTCTCACAGCGATAACTTCAGAGGAGTACCAGAGAGCCTTCGAATCACTCATGGAGCGCTCAAATGAGTGTATATCTAGGGAAGGGAACTATGTTGAAAGTTAACTGGAATAAATTTCTTTAGATGTAATTTTCGATTTTTTATTTCAAAAGTTCGGGAACTTTTCCGACATACTGTGTATAACCTCGAAAACCCCTTTATTGAGCCATATAATGATAAATCTTTTATATTAAGCCCCTAAATCTCTTGAAACCATAACACAATAACCCTATAACCCCATAACCCCATTGCCCCCAAATCAAACGAAAACAGTTCATCTCAAGCAATTTGTATTAATGCAAAATTTTTACGGACATTCAGGATACGTTCAATCAGTGAAATGAAATGTAATAACCCCATAACACCACTACAAAAGGGATTCATAAAATTGCGTACGCCTGCATCCAGGGTACCTTCTCGCGGTGACGGCGGGCAACGGAGTGAGCCCGTTATCTGGCTGAGTTCCTGGAGTGTGGCTTAGATGCTGTTATGGCAGGTGCACGCAAGTGTCTTACGATGCAGAGGAATCTCGGAGCCTCAGTATCGGCGGTTGGTGAAGGTGTGAGAGCGAGCCTCCAGGCGTCGTCATCAAGCGACCGCAGTTCTATATTGGTTGGTGACCTGGCTAATGTGGAACATAGTACTACAATAAAGCGACCCAAAAAAATCATGCAATCTCATGATTGTCATGTAGATCATGATCAATTTTGTTATATTTGCTCAAGATTCGAAGTTACATCTTTGCGAAAACCAATTGACGAGTCTATTTGTAATTTGTATGAAGAAGTTTTCAATTTGCGAATCGATAAGGATAACAGTTGGCTTCCATCTGTCATTTGCAATGGTTGTAAGAAGATATTGTTGAAATGGAAAGTGCAAAAAACTAGAGATGTTGTAAAATTCTCCACTCCAACAAATTGGAGATATCCTTGTACCTCGAAATAATGCTACTTTTTCACGAATGACGTTAAAGGTTTTACCATAAAAACTAAGAGTTAAATTGTATATAATTCTGTTAAATCGGTTACAGCTCCCTTACTGTACCAACAAACTGATTGTGATATGAACCCTTTGAGTACGGAATTATTTGGAGACTTTTATGCATATGGAACGGATTTAATTTTTTGCTATATGGATTAATATGTAAGAGTAATACATTTTATTTGGAATATGCTTATATTGGTGATATAAATATATTTTTAAAAGTACATATTAATTACAAAATATAAATGAATATATAAATGTATTTATAATAGTTCTTTTTGACCAATATGAACCCAAATTAGATTTTTTTACTTGAGACATAATAATACATAATGCAATATATCCCTTCATTTCATCCAAAGTTACTGGAAACCACTTTAGGTTTCGTTTATTTGCACCTTCTTTCGCAATTATTTGACTGGCATATCTATTCGTTTCTTCTACTATCATTTTCCAAAAAATTTCAGTAAGAACTTGGTCTAGCACTTTCAAAGGTGTAGGATTATCACCTAATTTGCGCAGGCACAAAGCATTGATTCCAGCTATTTCTTGAAATTGTTTTATATCGGCAAGATTTTCTTTTTCTTCCCAAATCCATTGTTCTTGCAATTGTTTGATAGAAGAATCACTATCGCTCGATAAAAGCCGCGCGCGTTTTCGACGTACTGGTATTACTTCACTATTGTCAGTATCACTTTCCAATTCATTGTCGTTTTCATCATTTTCATTCTCTAATTCACTGCAATCACTGTTATCATACAGATTTAATTCTACTTCATCGGAACTATCATTATCGCTTTCATAAAATGAATTTTTTAATTCAGACATCTTAGAATAGCGTATCAAAAAAAACAGGGATAAAATAATAATAAATGAAATTAACCTTATTTGCAACTGTAAGATGTCGAAAAAAACGTTAGGCAATTGTTTGCGATCAACGCCAACTAGCGGGGGTGTCGCAAAAATCAACGCCTACTTATCAAACTCAGATGACGAGTCAGACTCGTCCACCGTAACTTCACCCAAGTAAACACATGACGAGTCTCACTCGTCAAATGTACTCAAAGGGTTAAAGGTGGTGAAAATACTATGGAATTTAAAGAATCGGAAACTACAAGCGACACTCATGAAGACAACAGCAGTAGCGAATCAGAGTACGCACCAGATAAGAAGAAATCGAAGATCCTTTTATTAGTGTCGCAAACAAACTTGGACGATTTTGTTCGATATCTGGGTTTACTAAAAAAAGGTTCTGAGTTTTTCGCTTCATTTTTAAAAAATAAAAATCTTTTAGAACCTAAAACTATAAGTTCATTTTATCGCGATCGTGATTTTGAATTCCGAAAGTATTTCGTCCGAGATGAAAAATCATCTTTAGTGTTTTGTAAGGATGTTGAAGGTTTGATTAATGTGCTCCAACCAAATTCTTACCAAGCTTCAGATAAACGACTTTTCATAGACTCTTCAAAACGAAGTGTTAAAGCTGTTCTGCTGCATAATAAAGATGTTTATGCTCCGATACCAATAGCTCACTCAACCGCTATGAACGAGAAGTACGTGAATATAGAAATACTTTTACAAAGAATTCAGTACCAAAAACACTTATGGCAGGTTTGTGGTAATTTGAAAATAATAACGTTGTTTCTTGGACAATAGTCGGGCTCCACAAAATATCCTTGCTATTTGTGTTTGTGGAATAGCAGAGACAGACAAAATCATTACAGCAAAACGAAACAGTGGCCCGTGAGATCATCTTTCATCCCTGGTTTAAACAATATCATCAATGAATCTCTCGTGGATCCATCAAAGATTCTCATTTCTCCTTAGCATATAAAACTTTGTCTTATGAAACAATTTGTGAAAGTTCTGAACAAAACACATGTTTGATGGACCACAGATTCGTAAAATGTTCAGAGACAAAGATACTGTTAAAATGAATAAACTTGAGAGAGCAGCTTGGTTCAGTTTTAAAGATGTGTTACAACTTTTTGGGTAATAACAAGAGCCCAAAGTATCAACAGATTGTTGCTGAGATGGTTGAAGACTTAAGAAAATTAGGATGCTTGATGAATGTAAAATTACACTTTTTGGATGCACATCTTGATAAATTCCCAGAGAATCTTGGACATATTAGTGAAGAGAAGGGAGAACGCTTTCACCAGTGTTACGGATAGAACTGTACGCGCGAAAGAAACTGAATCTGTCGAAGGGAGGGGCGGACAGAGAGATAACGTAAGTGTAAAGCATAGTATGTTTAAAGTTGGTAACAACGGGCGCGTGCATTGACCGAGCTTTATATCGCGGAGTCGGGACGACGGCCCTGTGGCTTTTGGCCCCCAGCTAGGGTTGACATCGTCATCCTAAGGCTGTTTCGATCCCAAAGAAGCTTGCTCGTCTTGCTTCATTGCACTTTGGAGATCCCACGTTTCACAGGGAAGCTGAAAAACGGGCCGTGGCACGTCATTGATCGAGAATAAGGCGATGCGGCGGCGACCGCTGTATAGAATTTGTGTTTGTGTGCGTGTGAGGCATTTGGGGGTTCACACCATAAGCGTATCACTTTCTCTCCTTCTCTCCCTTTCTCCGCGGTTCCTTGGTAGACATTGGCGAGAATTAAGCGGCAAATTAGACGTAAGTTGGGGACCGCAGCGAAGCATGATCTATCGATTTCGGCAAAGAAGTCAGATGCGCTTTGGCTTTAGCTCGAGCAATTACCTAACTTGTAATCATTTAAGAGTCATTGTATTACTAAATAAAAGTTTTTGTACTTAAAAGTCTAAAGAACCTCGCTTTATCCATAACAACCAAGATATAAGAGTTATGGAAACTCGTTATTAGGGACGGTGGGATGTTAATATAATGGCAGACTTCTGTTGGACTATGAAACAAGATACACCAAACAGTGATCGAAAGCGAAAAGCATTACATAGATCGTTTGATGAAAAAAGAACCTGCTAAAGTAGCAAAAAAGAGTGATATATTTTATATTCAATTTTTACATTTTTTACCCAGATATTTAGATACTTATTAGTATTTTTGATATATTTTATATTTATGCATTCTACTCATTCGTTTATTATTTTAGTCATTCATTTTTCATACTAGTCATTCGTTTTTTATTTTAGTTATTTCATAAAAGGTCTTCTAGTTATTTCAAAAAAGATAGGGCTATAAGATGTGATGGGGTTATATGATTATGGAGTTATGGTTTCGAGGTATCATAGGGTTATTGTGTTATGGTTTCAAAAAGTTTAGGGGCTTGATATAAAGGTTTATCATTATATGGCTCAATAAAGGAGTTTTTTGAGGTTATGGAAAACCCTGGCCCGATGGGGTTATTCTGACCCCAGATTCGGATTCAGCGACCCCAAAAACATATAAAAACATGATCTGACCCCTGTACCCGAAAATGTTTTTTTTTTGTGTGGCTGTGTTATTTTCAATCTGGTAAAAATGAATCGGCTAATACAATATATTACATACTGTCTGTCAAAGAAGTATCGGAAATTTTAAATTAAAACAACATTTTTACGTTTAATAATCAAAATTTATTGGGTCGCCTTCAAAATAGGCTCCATTTACTCCGATACATCTATGCCAACGGCACTTCCAATCATTGAAACGTTTTTTATAGGCGCTTTCCAGGATGGCCTTTAGCTCGCGCGCCGAATTTTGTTTTATGGCTTCAATCGACTGAAGACGGGTGCCACGGAGCGGCAATTTAAGTTTTGGGAAGAGTTAGAAGTCACAGGAAGCCGAATCCGGCGAATACGGTGGTTGTTCAAGCGTGTTCGTTGAGTTTTTGGCGAGAAAGTCGGTCACAATCGTAGCTCGGTGAGACGACGCGTTATCGTCGCGCAAAATCCACAAGTTGTTTGTCCACAAATTTGGCCGCTTCTTACGGATATGCTCACGCAAACGTTTCATAACGCCTAGGTAATACTCTTTGTTAACCGTCTGACTCTCTGGAACGAATTCGTAGTGCACCACGCCACGGATATCGAAGAAAACAATGAGCATCACCTTCACTTTTGAGCGGCTTTGGCGTGGTTTTTTCGGTTTCGGCTCGTTTTTTCCCACACATTCCGATGCTTGCTGGCTTGTTTGCATATCGTACTTGTACACCCACGTTTTGTCACCAGTTATGCGTTCCATGAATGCGGGATCGGAATTTGCGCGATCCAGCATGTCCGAGGCGACCTGTTCGCAATAGCGTTTTTAAACAAAATTAAGCTCTTTTGGAACGAGTCTCGCGGCCACCTTTCTCATGCCCAAAATATGAATTAAAATCGTACGTGTGGACTCGTGGGATATTTCAAGTTCATGTGCTATCTCTCTTAAGCTAATATGACGGTTTTCAAGCACCATTTCCTTAATTTTATCGACGTTATCAGCGGTCGAAGCCGTTGATGGGCATCCGGAACGAGGCAAGTCTTCGACGATTTCACGACCCTCCTTGAAGGCTTTGTACCACTCTAACGCACAGGTTTTCGATAGTGCTTTATCACCAAAAGCCTTTTACAACATTTTCAATGCATCGGCACAAGAAATTTCATTCACAACACAAAATTTTAGACAAATTCTTTGTTCAACGTAATCACCCATTGTAAAAAATCGGCACGCACTATTGACATCGACTGACTTAACCAGTTACTGTAAACACACTCGTTGACAGATTTCGCTCAAACTTGGCATAGTCATTAAGGACAGTTATACCAACCTAGTAAAAAATTTCACCTGCCTAAATTGCCCCGCCAGATTTAAATCGACAATTCCTGGTACTTTTTTGACAGAATGTATATATAATGTGTAATATAGTATAATTCATATAAAATATGAAGTATAATATTCATGAATAGGTGAAAATAGAATTCGTTATAAGGGGAAATGTATATTTAATCAACATACAAATTGTTGATAATAACCCTTGGGGATAGATCTTTATATTAAACATCATAATTATTTTACCATTAATCCCAGTAAGCGGATATTAAAAGTACGGGAAGTCAACATGAACACTGAGTTACATGTACAGCTGATGAAATCTGAGCGGCTAACTCTACACTGAAAAAAGACTCGGGCACAGCATGCACGAACCAGTACGGCGCAAATCCGAAACGACGTGCAGCTCCACGCCGTGAATTTCGGGATCCCCGTGCCCGAAACTAGTGTTTCTACTTCACGGTAGGTGACGTTAAGCGCGAGCCCAATTTTTCGAGATAGTTTTGAACGATTTTCCGTTAACCAGTCATTTGTTTATTTAAATTTGTGCTTCGAAATAAAATTCATTGGTTTTCTCAAAAATATTACGAATTCCAACATTTGCAAAGCGTGTTTGAAGGTAAGTTGGATTTTCAAATATTATGTGCAGTGTAAAAAAAAAAATCAATGTAGAAAATACATGTTGACCTAAATGCATATAAACCTAAATTCATGTTAAATGAAACAATAATAATATTAAATAATAATTATTTAATATCTACAAATTATAGAATGTAATTTATATTAGCATTATTATTTTTATACGTAATTCTATAAATAATATTAATAAAAATGTATAAAATGTATTAAAAAAATTTCGTGTTACAATAAGCAAATAATAAATATTGTGTTATTTTTGTCTATCGTTTATTATTTATATATTGTAACGGGGTGGCGGTTTTAGAGGCAAACTACCACCGGAGCAATTAGCCTCGGGGGACGCGCAATTCGCGAAAGGTGCGAATATGCTCGCTGCGCCCCCTTTTTGGTCGCTAAAGTCTCGGACGACTTTGCTCCTGGGTCCGGGCACGAGAAGCCGTCTTTCGGACCCAACTTACCTGCTGCAACGCCGTGCAAACGTCGTTGCACGGCTCGAGTGTCGTCCTCGCCGGCTAGCTGATGACTCGGAGAGGGCGGTATTCGGGGGGAAGCTGAAAGTTCCTTGTTGAAAGAAGAAAATGAATGGAGCAAAAATTAACTAAATAAAATAAAAGGAAAGGAGAAATGCTTTAGAAATGAAAATGTAAATAAAAAGATAATTTTTACGAAAACAATAAAAAAAAAATTATAAAAAGCCAAAGAAAAGTAATAATAATAAAACTAAGAAAACGAAAAAAAGGAATGAAAAATAGAAAAAAAAAGAAAACAAAAATGTTAAAATAAATAAAATAATTTTATAATTTTATTAAACAGAAAAAATATAAATTAGAACAAAGAATAAATTATAGACAAGATAAATAAATAAAAAAGTTACAAAAAGAATGTACGAGGAACGCAAGTAACAAAGATTGTCAACTGTTCTCGTAACGCGCGAGGTGGACTCACGCGCGCTAGGCACGATATGAGTGCGAAAGAGAAAGTAACTCTCGCACTACGCCTACAGGAGTGAGCGAGAAAGGTTTCCCTCACTCGCGTGCGCCGTATATTGTACGAGTGCGAGAGTTTTAAGAAGACTACTCTCCTGCACTGAGCCCGTTAGAGTGAAAGAAAAGCGCTTTCCCACTCTTGCGCGCCTAACCCTATGCGAGTGCGAGAGAGAACGCAACTCTCGCGAACTGCTCCTACTGGAGTAAGAGAGAAAGGCTTCTCCCACTCGTGCGCGCCGTATCTGCTGCGAGTGCGAGAGGGAAAGCGACTCTCCCGCACTGCTACTACTAGAGTGAGAGAGATACCGCTCTCTCACTCGCACGCACCTACTCTTACACAGGTGCGAGAAAAAACGTAACTCTCTCGCCCTGACTATACGAGAGTGAGAGAGATGACGCTCTCTCACTTGCACGAACCGCGTAAAATAAATGCGACAAAAAGTGGAGTAATCGGCGGAGGTTACTCCTACGCAAATAATAGAAATAAAATTATGTGCGCCAAAATTAAATTCACAACAAACTTACGACGGTGGCTGGCCAGCCTAGCACGCTCACAAAAAGATAGAGCTGCTCGGAGCGGGACGCCGATGCCGTCTTGCCAAGTCGTTGGTGTCGTCGCCTCGACGATACGTCCCTGGTGTCTGGTGGCGGTGCCCTACTTGCCACTAACTGCGGCTACGCACCTGCATAGAAAACTCACGACCGGGGGCGCACCGACAACTGCACAAAAAAAAAGAACGACGCGCAATAACTGCTTAGACGCGGTAAAGAAAAATTCGCGTCCGCGCGATCGAAATGGCGAAAGAGAACTTACTTAAACGCGGAAAGACGCTTGTCTCCTCTGAATTAGCCTATCTTTTCTATACGGCGCACGACTATTCTATCTATCAGCGTGTACCGTATTTTCCCGCCCGGGGCCGTCACGTTACCGAAATTAAACTCGGCTCGCGGACCACGGAAGCGCTCGAAATATAAACACGCGCGGAGTACGGAGTGTTCTCCGTGACAGTATCTCAAGTATTAAATTATTATTATATTATATTATTAGATTCTTATTATATATATTTCGAAATATCGGGCAGTATCATTCAAAACGTGACGGAGGTCGGGAGTACGACCGTTACGGGCTCCTGCTGTCCGAAATTAATGTTGCCACTTAACGAAACGTATCGTGGCGCTGCTGTCTTAGTCGCCGTCCATATTCTGCGCCAAACTTTTTTCATTGTAGATAATACGCCTAACGCTGTCCGTCGGAACGAGACAACGTACTCATACATTCTTTGATGCAAAAATCGACCAAGTTTAAGTACTTAGACTCATAATCCAGAAACATATTTAATAAATATATTAAATAGACAATTTAAAATTTTTTTTTTTTTTTAAGTAGATAATTTCCTTCTGAATTTTGAAAAAAATTTTAATTTGGATTTAGAAATTAACATAATTCAAAGATATATATATATATATATATATATATATATATATATATATATATATATATATATATATATATTGTAACGGGGTAAATTTATTTCCACCCGTTAACAACGCAGGACCTTCTTCTGGTCCTGCTTTATTCTCGGTGTGTGTGAGGGGCCTTGCCTAAGGCCCCGCAACCGGTGCAGCTCCCACCGGGCTCGGCTGCTCAGTATGTGTGCCAACGATCGGTTGGCACACCCGCGGAGGCGGCGGTATTCGGGATAAGGACGCTATAGGAAAGATAAATAAAAACGCACCAGCTTTGTGCAAAATAGTTGCTTTAATAAATAAAAATAACAATTACAATGCAAAAGGTAACGAATTATTGCGGAGAGGTCTATTGGTGCGAAGAGCAATTAGTATTGCCTCACGCGCAATACTAATTCTCAAGGTGCGCACTGCGCATGCGCACCCTCTTCGCTTCGCGCAGCTACACACACGTGTAGTCTATGGACGGCAGATATAGAGAGAGCAGTTCCCCCTCTATACTGCCGAAGTTCGTGGCTGCTCGAGTAAGAGCGGCTCTACCTCTCACTCGGTGTTGTAGTCTATGGTTGAGCGAGAGAGCTCGTTCCTCTCGCTCAACTGCGTGCTCGCAGGTTGCCCGAGTAAGAGTGGCTTTCTCTTACTCGAACGCCTATTCTATGATAGGGCGAGAGAGAGATCGATCCTCTCACTCGCACTCGCGCGGCCTAATCGAGTTTGAGTTACGCGGGCTCGCGGGTAACTCTACTATATCTATATATGCCTGACGCGATCGCACACGCGTCAGGAAAACTAAGTATAATCTATTCGCGGACTCGCTAATACGATAAGTGGCCACTTACTTTCACAAATAGTCGATCGCGGAATCGTCTCTTCGAATCTGCGGAAACGCTGCGGAGAATCTTTGAAAAATACGCTGTTGCTCTAGCTTGGATTGTTCTACGTGCAGCTCTTACAATCGCTCGGACGAGAAGAAGGCTTGAGGGGAGGGCTCCTCCTTCCCCTCTCGCCTATCGGTTTTCCCGCGTAGCGCTATCGGTTCATCTTCGATAGCGTCGCGTTTCGGTACGCCGCGAACTCTCTTTCTATCGCCTATGGCAGGTGGCTTATCCTCTATAAGCCGCCTGTCACAATATATATATATATATATATATATATATATATATATATATATATATATATATATATATATATATATATAACTTTTAGTAAAAATAAAAAAAAATGTTCTAAATATATCAATTATTAATTAATGTATAAATTTATTAATTTAATAGAAATATTATTATAGTAATAATTATAACTTAACAATTTTTGTCCCAGCAATTGCGGTTGAAAAAAGAATTAAATTAATTAATTTAATTTTATTTAAAATATAGTTTAGATTAATAAATTAAACAAAAATTTAAAAGTAGATAAAATTAATTTAATTTTTAATTCTGAATAAAATTATTTTCAAAATTATTTATTAATCTAGGATTAGATACCCTATTATTTTAATTAAAAATAAGATAAAAGAATAAATTATTTAAAAATTAAAATCTTTGACGGTGTAACGTCGGTATGCGACCTCCGTTTTTTTTTTTGTTTTTGTGTTCACCAATAAGTCTGCTTCCTGCCTTTCCGGCCCCCGGTCACCATTCAAAAAAAAACATATCGACCGACCGCCTCGAACCACACCCAAGCGCTACCATGATAAAGCCTCTCCCCACAATCGACGAGACGCATTCTCTTCCGACCCGAACTGTTGTGAAACCTAGCCTAAGCTTGAGCCAAGAGATTACGATTTTTTTGTAAATCCCATGTATCATTAAAATAAAAAAATTTGCTACAATCGTTAAACTTAATTTAAATTAGGTTTTATAATGCATTGTTTTTATTTTTTTTTATTTATTATACTACTGTGATCAAAAAGTAAGGTGTATTTGTTTATAAAATGTAAATTCTTTATTTATTCTTCCAAATCAATTTCATCCTTTTCAAACTAATCCCCGTACGATAAAGCGCACTTTTACTAACGCTTTTTCCAGTCCTCGAAACAGTCGGAAAAGTCTTTTTCCGGTATAGCCTTCAAGACCTTCTTCGATTCGGTTTTTATCTCCTTAATCGTGTCAAAACGGCGTCCCCGCATTGGCCTTTTGAGTTTGCTGAATAGCCAGAAGTCGGATGGTAGGCCGGTGTCGTGGAATGATGGATACCGTGCTTCTCCAGGTACCCATCAACGATCCGGTTCTTAAACTCCGTCCCATTGTCGGTCAGGAGTACTTCCGGCGAACCAAACCGGAGCACGACGCGCTCAATAAAGGCCTTGAGGACGGCCTCCGCCCTCATCTTCCGCAGCGGGACACATTTGACCCACCTCGTGAATAGATCCTGGAAGACCAGGATGTATTCGAAGCCCTTGCGGCTTCGGACGAATGGCCCCATCACGTCGGCAGCTACTACCTGCCATGGCCGCTCAATGAGTCTCCTGCCCATTAGGCCAGCTGGAGCCTTCTGCTCCACCTTGCATTGCTGGCAGACTTGGCACCTACGGACGTAATCCGCCGCACAGTCTGCCAGTTTCGGCCAGTAGTACTGCCGCGTGACCCTGGAGTGCGTCTTTTCGCGACCCAGATGTCCTGCTGTAGGGTCGTCGTGGCACTCCTGGAGGACTTGCCTCCTCCGTTCGGCGGGGATGACGACCTTCCAGGCGTCGTCGTCGTCTCCTAGGGCATCCTCGATGGCCGGGTTGGGGTCGTATTTATATATCTGACCCCCCACCAGCTTCAAGCGAGGATGCTTTGAGGGCTCCTCCTGCACCTCTATTACTAATCGGAGGTACCACTCGTCCGTAGTACCTTCTGCCCAGGTTAAGGCCGCTATGGCTGGATCGTCACCCTCTTCTTCGAACATTCTGGAAAGGGCATCGGGCACATGGTTAAGTGCCCCCTTCCGATGTTCGATGGTAAAGCGGTGGCCTTGTAGCTCTAAGGCCCACCGCGCCAGCCTCCCGGTCGGGTTGTGGAGGCTGCTGAGCCAGCGTAAACTGCTATGGTCAGTTATTACCCAGAACTCATAGCCCTCCACATAAGGGCCTGAACTTCTCGATGGCCCAGACTACAGCGAGACACTTCCTCTCCGTGACGCTGTAGTTCCTCTCCGCGGGACTCAAGGTGCGACTCGCATACTCTAGCGGTCGCTCCTCTCCATCGATGACCTGGAGTAACACGGCTCCGACTCCCGTGTCACTCGCGTCCGTTTGGATGACGAACTCTTCGTCGAACCTGGGACTTTGAAGGATCGGAGCGGAAGCTAGCAGGGCCTTCACCTGCTCGAAGGCTGCTTGCTGCTCCTCTCCCCATTCGTAGCGCCGGCCCTTCTTTGTCAAGCGCGTGAGCGGTTCGACGATCGTGGCTAAGTCCTTCAGGAACTTGCGATGCCACGACGCCATGCCTAAGAATCTGCGCAGCTGTCGCAGATTCTTGGGTGCTGGAAAGTCGATCATAGGAGCGACTTTTGCTGGATCCGGGCGAAATCCTTCCCGGTTCACCAGCACCCCGAGGTATTTTGCCTCGTCCTTGCAGAACGCGCTCTTTTCGCGGTTGATTGTGAGACCGGCCGCTCGAATGCGTCGCAACACGTGCTCGAGCCGTCGCAAGTGTTCCTCGAACGTCTCAGTGACGATGATCACATCGTCAAGGTACGAGAACGCGAACGGCTCAAGCTCCGGGCCTATCACCATGTCAATGAGTCGCTGGAAGGTCGCTCCAGCGTAACTCAGACCGTACGGCATCCTGGTGAACTGGAAGAGTCCGAGTCCCGGCACGGTGAATGCCGTGATTGGTCTCGACTCCTCCTTTAGCCGTATCTGGTGATAGGCGCTGCTGAGGTCGAGAGTCGAGATATATCTCGCCCTCTGCAGCTTGCGCAGGATGCTATCCATCCTCGGCAATCGATAAGCATCCGGCTTCGATACTGCATTGACCTTTCTGAAGTCAATGCAGAATCGGTAACTGCCGTTAGCCTTCTTTATCATAACGACTGGGCTCGACCAGCCGCTATGCGAAGGCTCGATGATGCCGCCCTCTAACATCTCCCTTGTTTGGGCGTAATCCCCGTACGATAAAGCGCACTTTTACTAACGCTTCTTCCAGTCCTCGAAACAGTCGGAATAGTCTTTTTAAGGTATAGCCTTCAAGACCTTCTTCGATTCGGTTTTTATCTCCTCAATCGTGTCAAAACGGCGTCCCCGCATTGGCCTTTTGAGTTTGCTGAATAGCCAGAAGTCGCACGAAGCCAAATCAGGCGAATACGGTGGTTGCAGAATGATATGAGTCGAGTTTTTGGCAAAAAAGTCGCGAAGAACCAATGCAGTATGACATGGTGCATTATCGTGATGAAGGAGCCAAGAGTTGTTCCCCCATACTTCCGGCCGTTTCAGACGAATAGCTTCAAGCAAACGACGCATAACGCTCAAATAATATTTTTTGTTGACAGTTTGGCCCGGCGGAAGGAATTCATAGTGCACCACACCACGATAATCAAAGAAAACTGTCAACATGACCGTGATTTTCGATCGACATTGCCGTGGTCTTTTCGGTCTTGCTCCACCTTTTGCACGATAATCGCTGGACTGGTCGGCGGTTTTAGGATCGTATGCGTAAATCCAAGTCTCGTCTCCAGTAATGATGCATTTCAAGTGGTCCTGATAGTCAGACAGCAAAGTTTCACACACATCAATGCGACACTTTTGTTCCAAAAAATTGAGCGATTTTGGCACCAATCGAGACTTGACGCGTCTAAGACACAAAACATCCTTCAAAATGGTTTGGGCTGAGCCAAATGATATTCCAACACTAGCAGCGAGGTCTCTAATTGTCAATCGACGATTTTCAAGCACCAAATTTTTGATTTTTTTGACGTGGCCCTCGTCGGTAGATGTTGATGGTCGTCCAGAGCGCGGTTCGTCTTTAACGCGTTCTCGGCCCGCTTTGAACTCGTTGTACCACTTATAAACGTATTTTTGTGCCATAGTTTGATCACCAAAGGCCTTCCGCAACATTTTCAACGTGTCCGCACAAAAATATTCGTTCCGCAAACAAAATTTGATGCAAGTTCTTTGCTCAACAAAATCACCTATTGTCAATATCAAAAAATTTACTTTTGGTTGTTTACAAAAACACGTGTAACACGGAGATAATTACAGTCTGTCAAGTAAGAGCGTGGTCACGTTAATTTATAAAAAAATTTATTTGATGAAACTTTCATATTTATATATACATTGTACACATTACAAACAATGATGCTTGCCTGGCATCTCCGAGGAATGCTTTCTACTAATTTGACGGCGTATTCTAGTCGCAAGGATCTCCAGATCCGACGAATTTCGTAAGACAACTGCTTCAAAGTGTATGTGCGTCTTCCACGAAGCTTCCGTTTAATATATGCCCACACATTTTCAATAGGGTTTGCATCGGGCGACTGCGACGGCCAATCCAATGTAACGATGCCAGATTGAGTCTTCCACTGAGTACAGAGCTTGCTGCGGTGTATAGGATCGCTGTCCTCCTGCAGAATCCAATCTTCATTTTTTGTGATAAACCATCGTTTGGTAGATCGCAGTAAAGCCTTTTTGTAGATTTTTATCATTTTCTCGGCATTTAGGTTGTCAGTAAAGAGGTGCAATGTGCCGAATCCCTGCTTTGATAAGCAGCCCCAAAGATGCACCTTTATTCCATGTTTTACGGTCCGCTGAACAAGCTTATGGGTGGAAGTTGACCAGGCTCGCGTGAGGACAAAACGTGCCCATATAGAACATTCATCAGTAAAAATGACATTTTCAAAATCTCTATCAATATTCTCATGCGCCCAAGCGAGTCGCTTTGTCACATGTTTTTCAGTCAACAGAGGCTTCTTCATTTTGTTGCGCCATCTCAGATGATGAGTACGAAGATAAGTTCGGATAGTTTCGTAGGATATATCTAAACCTTTTGCCATTAATTTTGCTTGTCCTTGCCGTAGTGTTAAAGCAGGATTCCGCGAAAACAGATTCACTATTCTTTTTTCATCTTTTTTGTTCACTTTTCCTATCGAGCCACGTTCTGGTAAATCATCGACATTTTTAGCCACTTTATATCGCTGTATCCACTTCTGTACAAATGTCTTCGACTTTCTCATATATTTAACAGCCGCTGATTGCGACATTTTGGGACCTTTCGGGTGGATGCAAAGGAACACAGCCTCGTAGCGCGACGCGTACTTAGCACTCATGGCGTTTAACGTGATTCTCTTTCAAAAGATTAACGACAACTGAATCTTTGTTGACAATGCATCAAGGACAAAGCTTCCCTCTATCGGCTTGCGCAGGAATTAGAGCGAAATCTTTCATTACCTGTCGGTGAAGTCGACCACGCTCTTACTTGACAAACTGTAAACCTTTTGACAAACAGACGCTTGGCAAATGTTATAGACAGTCCTACTAACCTAGAAAAAAATTTACCTGCCTTTCTAATGCCCGGGAGTTTTAAATGACAATTTCACCTTACTTTTTGATCACAGTAGTATATATACGCATGGGAATCATGTGATACAAACAAAAGATATAAATAGATATAATACAAAAACGGCATGACCATGTCTTTTTCTTTTTTTTTTATAAATTTATTATCAAAAATAGTCATAAATTTTTGTGCTAGCATAAATATTTTAATTATTATATTGTTTTATTCCCGAATCATCTTTTTGCTAAGCAATAAGAAAATGAGCATCTCCGCCGTTATTAAAGACGTCGCGAAATCATATTATTTCCGTTCTCACGCAAAGCGCTGAATAAAATTTTTACAGATACACTCTTCCTAAAAATTTTCCGTTGCACAAATTTAAATAATTAATTTAAATAATACCTACGAGCTCGGAATCGCACCTAGATTATTGATAATAACGCTGCACTTATATTTTCCATTAATTTTTCTATATTATTGGGTGTACAACTTTGCTTCCGCCGTTTTTTTCTGAAATTCGAGGCTTTATTGTAAAAAATTGGTTATACATTTATGATTCAAAGTATTGTCCATCGCTGGCCACTACTTTCTCCCATCTTTCGGGCAGCATACGAATCCCGCGTTAAAAAAACTGTTCATCTTTTGAATCGATCCACGAATCGATCCAATTTTTTACTTCTTCATAAGACTGGAAGTGCTGGTCAGCCAGGCCGTGTGCCATTGATCGAAACAAGTGATAGTCCGAGGGAGCAACGTCTGGAGAATAGGGCGGGTAAGGTAGGGCTTTCCATTTCTAAGTTTCCAAGTATCTCTTGACCACTTTCGCAACATGGGGTCGAGCATTGTCATGCTGTAAAATCACTTAACCATGTCTCTCGTTGTATTGTGGCCGTTTGGCTTTCAATGCTCGGCTCAAACGCATTAATTGCGTTCGATAACGATCGCCTGTGATTGTTTCAGTCGGTTTTAACAACTCATAATATACTACGCCAAGCTGGTCCCACCAAATACTGAGCATGACCTTGGAACCGTGAATATTCGGTTTGGCCATCGACGTGGAAGCATGGCCGGGATATCCCCATGATTTTCTGCGCTTAGGATTATCGTACTGAACCCATTTTTCGTCCCCAGTCACAATGCGATGCAGAAATCCCTTCCGTTTTTGCCTTGCAAGCAGCTGTTCACAAACACACAAACGCCGTTCAACATCTCTCGGCTTCAACTCGTACGGCACCCAATTTTCTTGTTTCTGAATCATTCCCATGACTCTCAGGCGTTTTGAAATGGCTTGTTGCGTCACTCCCAATGATCCTGCCAATTCTTGTTGCGTTTGACACGAGTCTTCATCAAGTAATGCCTCCAATTCTGCATCTTCGCAAACCTTCTTTCTTCCACCGCTATGCTGGTCTTCGACGTTAAAATCGCCGTTCTTGAAGCGTTGAAACCACTCTCGGCACGTTCTTTTACTACTAGCGGCCTCACCATAGATATTTAAGAGCATTCGATGAGCCTTAGTCGCAGATTTCTTTATATCAAAGCAGAAAATTAAAACCTCCCGCAAATGACGAGAATCTGGCTCGTAAGCTGACATGTTTAATCGAGAATAACTTTATGATGCAGACACAAATCGACTAATATTTCGATGGCGTTATGTTTACAAATACCCAAGCTTATTGTATGACATCTATGATCTATTTATTTTAACTACTACTTACCGCTACAGCCATCTATTGCAAAACGGCGGAAGCAAAGTTGTACACCCAATAATTTCACCTTGTAATTTTTTTTGCCCTAACGATAAAAATAATAAAAATAATTATAATATATTGATGATAAACGTTAATATATTTTCACATATACAGTCTGTCAAGTAAGAGCGTGGTCGTGTTAATTTATAAAAAAATTTATTTGATGAAACTTTCATATTTATATATACATTGTACACATTACAAACAATGATGCAATTCGGTCAATAATGTGTCCAGTCACCACTGGCGTCGATAATTGCCTGGCATCTCCGAGGCATGCTTTCTACTAATTTGACGGCGTATTCTAGTGGCAAGGATCTCCAGATCCGACGAATTTCGTAAGACAACTGCTTCAAAGTGTATGTGCGTCTTCCACGAAGCTTCTGTTTAATATATGCCCACACATTTTTAATAGGGTTTGCATCGGGCGACTGCGACGGCCAATCCAATGTAACGATGCCAGATTAAGTCTTCCACTGAGTACAGAGCTTGCTGCGGTGTTTAGGATCGTTGTCCTCCTGCAGAATCCAATCTTCATTTTTTGTGATGAACCATCGTTTGGCAGATGGCAGTAAAGCCTTTTTGTAGATTTTTATCATTTCCTCGGTATTTAGGTTGTCAGTAAAGAGGTGCAAAGTGCCGAATCCCTGCTTTGAAAAGCAGCCCCAAAGATGCACCTTTATTAAATGTTTTACGGTCCGCTGAACAAGCCTATTGGTGGAAGTTGATCAGGCTCGCGTGAGGACAGAACGTGCCCATATAGCACTTTCATCAGTAAATATGACATTTTCAAAATCTCTATCAATATTCTCATGCGCCCAAGCGAGTCGCTTTGTCACATGTTTTTCAGTCAACAGAGGCTTCTTTATTGTGTTGCGCCATTTCAGATGATGAGTACGAAGATGGGTTCGGATAGTTTCGTAGGATATATCTAAACCTTTTGCCATTAATTTTGCTTGTCCTTGCCGCAGTGTTAAAGCAGGATTCCGCGAAAACAGATTCACTATTCTTTTTTCATCTTTTTTGTTCACTTTTCCTATCGAGCCACGTTCTAGTAAATCATCGACATTTTTAGCCACTTTATATCGCTGTCTCCACTTCTGTACAAATGCCTTCGACTTTCTCATATATTTAGCAGCCGCTGATTGCGACATTTTGGGACCTTTCGGGTAGATGCAAAGGAACACAGCCTCGTAGCGCGACGCGTACTTAGCACTCATGGCGTTTAACGTGATTCTCTTTCAAAAGATCAACGACAACTGAATCTTTGTTGACAATGCATTAAGGACAAAGCTTTTTTCCATCGGCTCGCGAAGGAATTAGAGCAAAAGCTTTTATTACCTGTCGGTGAAATCGACCACGCTCTTACTTGACAGACTGTACATTATCTTTTTTTTGCAAGTAACTTTAATTCTATCTTTCCGCGTGAGGACAAATTATACCATTAAATATTTTGATTTATCATAATCATTTTTCTATTAATTTTTCTATTTCATTCCCATTTATAACGAAACCTTACAAGAAACATTGCATTAATCATTAATATACTATTAATTACGTTTTGCGATATTTTAATTCCAATTTGCAATAATAATTTATAGTGCGCGATAATCATTTGTTTTAAGGCTCCTAACGAAATAATTATATCAAAAAATAACCTCGAACACTTAATTACTCATCCGAAATAATTACTTACCGGTTAAACAAAATTGTAACTAACAAAAAATAATTATTTAAGTTAAAATTTTTGCAATTATTTCCTCTTTTCTACCGTTCTATAATCATAAATTGTATTTTATTAACCCACAGATATCACGCGTGTCCAGGGTAACGATCATTTTCATTTATTTAAATAATTATTTTTTTACTTAGCAATCCATATAAATTTAATGCGTAAAAATGCGACAATAACTTCGTTTTTTTTTGTTATACGCATTAAATTTTAAATAAAAAAAATCGTGGAATTTAATTTAATGTATTACTGGTATAAATAATAAATAAGAAAAATGTATAAAAATTATGCAAAAAGGAATTACGCTCTCTCTCTCTCTCTCTCTCTCTCTCTCTCTCTCTCTCTCTCTCTCTCTAATTCTTACTCTCCCACTCAACCGGAACGTCTTCAAGATAGAGCAGTAGCATCCACCCCGCGCTAATTCCGAGCAATCGGATTGGCCCAGAGAAGTCTCTGTACAAGTGCATAAAAAGGCTCTTTCATCAGGACAATGCAACGTGTCACAATAGCATTTTGATAATGGCTAAAATCCATGAATTAAAGTTCGAATTGTTTGAATATCCACCGTATTCACCAGATTTGGCCCCTAGCGACTTCCATCTGTTTCCAGATCTAAAATATTCATGCGTGGAAAGCGTTTTTCATCAAATGATGAGGTCATAACAGCGTATTTTGCAGCCCTTTCAGATTCTCACTTTAGGGATGGAATTCATAAATTGGAATTTCGTTGGAACAGGTGTATTGATGTTCAGGGAGACTATACTGAATAATAAAGTATGTTTCAAACCATAAAGTTGTGTTATTCTTATGGAACCGCAAAACTTATTGAACAGCCTGATATACATACCTAAACAATCGTCTCACTTTACTCTATAACAGTAATTTTTTCACTATTGTCACACTGATAATTCCTTCCACCTACAAACACTTAATTACACTTTGTCACTCATTTCTAACATTTTATTCATCACTTGATTTAATTTACTTTCCGTAACATTCCTTTTTTATTATTATCGTGTTTTCACTCATGTCGCATTATTTTCATTCACTTTAATTATTTTCTTTATTGTGTTTTCGCTTATTTTATTATTTATTTATTTATACATGTATTTATTTATTTTAACTTATTCATTTATTTTCTTCTTTTATTTTATATCGCATATATATTTCATTTCATTTTCATTTTTTTTTCTTTATTTCATTTTATTTATTATTCTTTTATTTATTTTTTTTTTATTTATTCGCTTATTTTATTATTTTTCATTTATTTCTTTTATTTTATTCTTTTAACGCATTTTTCTTTTTCTTTTTATTAATTTATTCTTTTATTCTTTTCTTTTATTTCATTTATTTATTAATTCTTCTATCTTCTTTCTTTATTTTATTCTTTTACATTATTTCTTCTTTTTAATTATTTATTATTCTTTTTTATTTGATGTATTATTTCGCGATATTCTTTTCGTTTTATCATTTTTTTTTTAGACTACTTTCACTGGCATTAGCTTTTATTCATTTTCCAAATTACTGGCACTCACACAATAATCACGAACAACTGTCATAAAAAGGAGTGGACGACAATCGCAGGTTCATATTTATGTTGGCTCGTATTTATTTGCAGAATTATATATTTTTTTTTCCATTTTAAAATTATTTATTTTCGTTATGTTATTTATTATATATATATATATATATATATATATATATATATATAGTGACAGGTGGCTTATCGAGACCACCTGCCATGCCGTGCGAGGTAGAGTTCGCGGCGCGACTATACGCGGCGCTATCGAGCAAGCGATCGATGGCGCTACGCAGGAAAACCGACAGTCGCACACGATTTCAATAACTTTGATTTTCTCCGACGTACAACTCGAGCTTTCCGCCGTTTTCGTGAAAAATTACGAGAGGACGATCCCCGAAATAGATCAAGTAAGTGGCCACTTGTCAGGTAGTTAGCCCGTGAATAATTCTATTCGATCTTCTCTGAACACGTGTGGGATCGTGTCAGGGCATATACATACATATATATATATATATACGAGGTCTGGCTATTAAATAACAAGACTGCGCGCCTAGAGGGCGCCGTAGAGGGGTGGGGAAAAAAACGAGTAGTGCGTTGGGTATCTAGATATCTTGTCTATGCATGTACCAAAACACGTTCTCGTCACTATTATTGTATTTGTGCAGTAGCGGTTTGAAACGAACGTGTTTTTTTCTCGTGCCGAAAACCATGTGTGACGAAAAACAGGAGCAACGTATCAATCTCAAATTTCTCGTTAAATTGAAAAAAACTCCGACTGAGTGCTGTAAATTGTTGCAAGAGGCATATGGGGACAATTCTCTATCTCGTACGCATGTTTTTGAGTGGTGTAAGCGCTTCAGTGAGGGCCGAATGAGCACTGAAGATGACCAACGCCCAGGTCGCCCTGTCACTGTTTCAACTCCGGAAACAGTGACCAAAATCAACCAAATTGTGCGTGCAGATCGTCGAATGAGCATCCGGATGATTGCCGAGGCTGTAAACGCCGATAAAGAAACGGTTAGACAAATTTTGCACGAGGAATTACACATGACAAAAGTCTGTGCGAAGTTGGTGCCAAAAAACCTGACTCCTGACCAATAGCTCTAGCGTCAACAGGTCTGCTTAAATTTCCTTGAAAGGTTAAAAAAAGATTCCGGACTGATGAAAAACATTATTACTTGCGACCAGGGGCGGATCTACTTAAAGGCTTTTTGGGCTGCAGCCCAGGGCCCCGCGAATACAGAGGGCCCCCAACCGAACTGAAACCAATAGACGATATTGTCAATAAAAAAATTGTCTAGAATTTAAAAAAAATCCGATCATAAGGTTGGCAACACTACGATCAAGCAACCCGTGTGCGCATCCATCAAACGGAACGGGGAATTCCCTGTCGCTTGTTTTCGGTCGGTGTATTCCGTGTATTGTCTATTACTGGGGACTTCCCTCCACTTATCGCCCGACGCAATTTTGTTATTTTTCCGCACTTCTGCTATCGTCGACTATATTAACGAATTGACTTTGTTACTGTTAGAAATATGTTTAGTGCGTGTGTTTAGTTTACTAAGTGATAGATAACTTAAAAGTTATAAGGACCGGACCTTTCTTTTAATTTACTAAAATTGAAAGTATTCAGCATAACTAGACTTCCTGCTTTTAATAGGCAGTAGGTAAGTAAAAAGAATTATAAAACATGACTTTTTTATTTTTATTTCAGTTTTCAAAACTAAATGAATCGAACTCGTTCGATATTTAATGATAATTTGTGAATTGCTACATTTATTACAAAGTAGGTATTAAAATTAAAAGTTCTATCCAGTTCTTTGTTTATTTTCAGAAAAATATCTTATTTTACAATATGTCTGCTAGAAAATATAAAAGTGGAGCTGAAAAAAGAAAATTACAGTTTGGTCGAGAAAAAGAAAGAAATAAATGCGCAAAAATTGAAACTTTTTTTAAATCAGAACATATAAACGCGAATGAAATAGCTATAAATCCATTAAAAAACGTAAAGGAAGGTATTTTATGCAAAGAGAATCTAACCGAAGGAAGCAAAAAATCGCAAAACCAGAAAAAAAATACCAACGATGAAAATGTGCAATATCTTGACTTCCAGCAACCCTCTGGTTCCTCTGAAAACGAAATTGGTGTTCAGCAAAAGGAAGGTAATACCGATACCGAGGTGGAAAGAAATTTAGAAAATATTAAGTTTGAGTTTGAGAAATATGTTGACGTGGGCTTGTGGCCAGATTTGCTAAATAATGATTTTATTAATTTCGTCCTTTCACGTGAAAGGACTGACTTTCAAAATAAAGATCCGAAGAATATATATTCAGCTTCAATGAAGAAATATAAAGAACAAAACAGATCTTTTTCAAATAGGTATTTTACTAGAAAAATGAAAAATGGCCAATTACTGGAAAGATCTTGGTTATGTTATTCAAAAAGGGTTGGTACTGTTTTTTGTTTGACTTGCAAACTTTTTTCTAAAACTCCTTCTCAATACACAACCAGATTTTCTGATTGGAAACACACAGGATTTTGTTTAGAAAGTCACGAAAATTCTAATGAACATAAGAATTCAATGTTAGTGTGGTTGACACGAAAAGAAAATAAGTCTGTTTTAGACAAGCAGCTTCAGGAGCAATTAAATAAAGAAACAGAATATTATCACAATGTCCTAAAACGGGTTATTGCAGTGCTAAAATTTTTGAGTATAAGAGGCTTAGCACTTAGAGGTTCCGAGGAAGTATTTGGTTCTCCACATAATGGTAATTTTATGGGTGCTCTAGAGCTATTGGCAGAATTCGACCCATTCATACGTGAACATATTGAACAACAAGAGCTGCGACCAAACCCTGTAATATCATATTTATCAAAAACAGTATATGAGGAAATAATTGAGATTATGGGTAAACAGATAATAAAACAAATTATAACTGAAATAAATAACGACGACACAAAGTATTATTCAATTATGATGGATTCAACCCCAGATCTGTCTCACGATGACCAACTTGTTATTGTATTACGATACTGTTTTCGGGGAAAAGTGTATGAAAGATGTGTATCTTTCATTAAAATTAGTAGTCATACTGGCTTATATTTATTTAATATTCTACAAGCCTTTTTGGAAACAAATGGACTACTACTGGATAATTGCAGGGGACAGTCATATGACAACGCTGCTAATATGGCCGGAATCTACAATGGTGTACAAGCACTACTAAAAGAAAAAAATAAATCCGCGGATTACGTGCCATGTGCTGCGCATTCCCTTAACCTAGTTGGTCAAGAATCCGTGAAGGTTGCAACCGAAATTGTAAATTTTTTTGGAATAGTGCAAAAAATATACGTTTTCTTCTCTGCTTCGACCCATAGGTGGGAACTGTTAAATCGTGAAACAAAACTAAAATTTACGTTAAAAAGTTTAAGCCAGACCAGATGGTCTTGTCAATTTGATGCTGTCAGAGCTTTGAAAAGTAATTATGATGGCATTATGAAAATTCTCAATAGTTTCGGCGAAAATGACGATGAAAAAGTTGATTTCCGAAAAGAGGCACGAAATTTATTTAATAAACTGGCGAAACTAGAAACTGCAATTTTGATTGTTTTTTGGGAAGAAATTTTGGAGAGATTTGATGTAGTTAATAAAAAAGTACAGAGCCCTGGTTTAGACATTGGTGAAGGCAATAAGTTAATTGTGTCATTAGAAGAGTTCGTGAAAAACATAAGGCAACAATCAGATCAAAAGCTAAAGGAATACGAAGAGAAAGCTAAAAAATTAAGTACTAGTGTGGGAACAGACTACAGTGACATAAATAAGAGACGCATTACTTCACAATTTTCAGATAAATTTACAGATAAAGTCTCAGTAAACGGCGCAAAAAAATTTAAAAGAGACACGCTTAACGTTGCGTTGGATAAGATGATTATAGATTTAAATAGTAGAAGCCAAGCCTATGAGACCTATAGCAAAAAATTTAAATTTTTAATGGATTTGCAAGACAAAAATCAAGAACACATAGATCTGGAAAGTGTACGTAATATTATTGATTATTATCCAAATGACGTAGACGAACATTTAGTGAATGAGTGCATTCAGTTAAAATCTTACTTACTGCAGTCTAAGACAGAGTCTTACACCTCTTGCAGTGAAATTTTTTGGCTAATTTATGAAAAGAAACTTGTTGATGTTTTCCCAAACTGCTATACCATCTTAAAGATTTTTTCAACGATGCCGATCACTAGCTGTGAAGCGGAGCGTTCTTTCTCCAGGATGTCGTATATAGAAAACAAATACAGGACAACAATGTCGAACTATCGACTAAATCATTTATCAGTTCTTTCGATAAATTGCGATTTAACAAAGGACCTACAGTGCGATGACCAAATAAAAGAATTTGCAGCACAAAAATGCAGAAAGGTTGCTTTATAATTTATATAACATAACCATTTATAACCTGTCAATTTATTTTGCAATAAATAATGTTTTAATAAATAAATAAAATATTTTGTTTTCCTATTTTCTTCCTGTACTAAACATATATTACATTATATATACCTACATCACTACAGAAAACAGTTTTTTGTCAAAATGGCAATTAGTTGAGTAATTAGATAATCCCCCTAAGCAGTATTAGCCCAGGGCCCCACAAATTCAAGATCCGCCCCTGCTTGCGACAAAACGTGGATTTTTCAATATGATGTTGAAACAAAGCGGTAATCGATGCATTGGAAGACGCCTGAATCGCCCAGAATCAAAAAAGCAAGGATGTCCAAATCAAAATTCAAGGCAATGTTGATCGTTTTTTTCGATATTAACGGTATCGTGATAACTGAATGGGTTTCAGAGGGTCAGACTGTCAACCAGACTTACTATTTGTCAATTTTGACAACACTGCGAGAACAAGTTCGTAAGAAACGGCCCGAGTTGTGGAAGAACAACTCGTGGATTTTGCACCAGGACAACGCACCTGCCTATAACGCGCTATCTGTGAAGCAGTATTTGGCCAGTAAGCGCACTCCAGTAGGCCCATGACCTGTTAGAGGATCCGTAAATAACCAGTAGACATCTAATTGCAATAGGTCTTTATTAATAGATACAGACTAAAGTTACAATATGAATATAAAGGTATTATCACGACGAGGGATAGTTCAGAACTGAACTATAATTGCCCAGGTATGAGCGCAGGAATGTGCTATTGGAGTGGGGCTATATATTCGCGCTTATGTTTATCACTGTGGTAGCGTTACGACTTTGTATCTCTAACAAATTATTCAGATTTCTTTTCAGAATTTTCTTGAAAATTTGCTACAAAAATTCAGAAATTTAAATGAAATTTTAAAGTTACTCAATAAATCTTCGAAAAAAAATTTAAAAAAAAATTTGTATACATGATCTTCTGTTTAAAAAAAAAAAAAAAAAAAAAAAAAAAAAAAATAAATGCGTATTTTAAATGCGCTAAGCAATATTTTAATATTCAAATAGTATCTTATTCTATAGTTTAAAGAGAAATAATGTAGTTCTCTCCACGCGAAGCCCGGCCGTCGGATCGCCGCGGATGTCGGATCACCGTGGCACGCGAGTGATTGTGCTACAGATGAGGTGACGAGTATTACATCACCGCGATAAGATAACACGCAAATTTTTTTTCCCTTCTCTTTCTTTTTGTATTATAACTTGATTAATTAAAATTAATTGAATAAATAAATAATAATAATGAAGATAACTTGAGCGCAAGACGAATATAAATAATAAATGATATATAAAACATCGTTCAATAAGTCCCGAGACTAACCCAGAGATGGTGCTAGTAGTACCAAACTGGCCACGTTTTCATAGAGTGCGAACCTTTACATGCAACGTGTAAAAATTTTACGTCGATCGGATCACAGACAGCAGAGTTATCGAGGTTAGAGTAAAGTCACTTTGTAATTTGTTTGAAAAATGGAAGAAAGCGAGTTTCGCGTGTTGATAAAACATTGTTTTTCAATGGGTAAAAACACTGTAGAAGCCCAGCAATGGCTTGAAAAACATCACCCGGACTCCTCTCCATCCAAACCAACGATTTGTCGTTGGTATGCTGAGTTTAAACGTGGTCGTACGGACACAAACGATGCGGAACGTTCGGGTAGGCCATTGGAAGCCGTTACACAGGAAAATGTGAGTGAAGTGTTAAAAATTGTAATGAAAAATCGCGAAGTGAAGGTCCGTGAGATTGCAGAAATGACACAGATATTATCTGGAAGCGTATTTATAATCCTTCATAAAAAATTGAGCATGAAAAAGGTTTTTTCCAAGTGGGTGCCGCGATTGCTTTCAGTGGAACAAAAACAGCAACGAGTCGACGATTCAGAGAGCTGTTTATCGCTATTTACTCGCAATAAAAAGAATTTCCTGCGTCGATACGTGACCATGGATGAAACATGGATACATCATTTCACTCCGGAGTCGAATCGGCAATCATCTGAGTGGCGCATGGCTGGCGAAAGCCGCTCAAAGCGTCCAAAAACGCAGCAGTCTGCTGGCAAAGTCATGGCGTCTGTTTTTTGGGATACACATAACGTGATTTTCATTGACTACCTGGAAAAAGGTAAATCGATCAACAGTGATTATTATATTGACTTGTTGGTACATTTGAAGGAAGAGATCGCAGCAAAACGACCGCACATGAAGAAGAAAAAAATCCTTTTTCACCAAGACAATGCACCATGCCACAAGTCCATGAAAACAATGGCAAAATTGAACGAATTGGGCTTTGATTTGCTTCCCCGCCCCCCGTATTCGCCAGATTTAGCCCCCAGCGACTACTGGCTCTTTGCTGATCTCAAAAAAATGCTCCAGGGAAAAAAATTTGGCTCGAATGAGGAGGTTATTGCCGAAACTGAAACCTATTTTGAAGCAAAGGATAAATCCTTCTATAAACATGGTATAGAAATGTTGGAAAGGCGTTGGAAAGATTGTATCAATCTAAAAGGAGATTATATTAATGAATAAAAATGATTTTTGAAAAAAAATGTTGTTTTCGTTGTTAGTCTCGGGACTTATTGAACGATGTGTTATATATTGTAATAGGTGTAGTTAGTTCCGTTACGTGCAAGATTCTTCCTCGCACGTATGCACTGTTGTCAAGCCCCAGATTAGGCCTGGCAGGCCGATGGATCCACCGATGCGGCCACGGGTGTCAGCGGACGTTAGCCACCGGTGCTATGACACGCGCATGCAATGCCGACTCGTTAGCAACGTAGGATCTTCCTCAAATCCTGCTTTAACTTAGGTGTGAGGGGCCTTGCCCGAGGCCCCACTGCCGGTGTTGCTCCCACCGGGCTTGGCTGCTCAAAATGTGTGCCAACTATCGATTTGCACACCCGCGGAGGCAGCGGTATTCGTGGGTGAGCGAGAGAGCTCGGTCCTCTTGTTCAACTGCGTACTTTCTGCTTGTACGGGTGAGAGTGCCTTTCTATCACTCGTACAACTATTCTACAGTCGTGCGAGAGAGAGATTGGTCCTCTTACTCGCACTCGCACGGCCTATACGGATTGAAGGTAACGCGGTCTCGCGCGTACGCCTATATACGAGGTCTGGCTATTAAATAACGAGACTGGTTACAAAGAAGGGTTTTATTATAAAAATCATTCTACATTCGAATGCTCCCCTTCAATATACTACCCTTCCCTCGCCACACACCTTTCCATACGTTTTTTCCATTGATCCAAGCAGTGCTGGAAGTCTTCTTTGGTGAGGGCCTTTAGAAGCTCTGCCGTTTTTTGATTTACCACTTCCATTGACTCTAATCGGGTCCCTTTCAAAGCAGATTTTATCTTCGGAAACCAAAAAAAGTCGCACGGTGCCAAATCTGGCGAGTACGGCGCGTGTTCGAGCACTGGAATGCGCTTACCGGCCAAATACTGCTTCACAGATAGCGCGTTATGGACAGGTGCGTTGTCCTGGTGCAAAATCCACGAGTTGTTCTTCCACAACTCGGGCCGTTTCTTACGAACTCGTTCTCGCAGTGTTGCCAAAATTGACAAATAGTAAGTCTGGTTCACAGTCTGACCCTCTGGAACCCATTCAGTCATCACGATACCGTTAATGTCGAAAAAAACGATCAACATTGCCTTGAATTTTGATTTGGACATCCTTGCTTTTTTGATTCTGGGCGATTCAGGCGTCTTCCAATGCATCGATTGCCGCTTTGTTTCAACATCGTATTGAAAAATCCACGTTTCGTCGCAAGTAATAATGTTTTTCATCAGTCCGGAATCTTTTTTTAACCTTTCAAGGAAATCTGAGCAGACCTGTTGACGCAAGAGCTTTTGGTCAGGAGTCAGGTTTTTTGGCACCAACTTCGCACAGACTTTTTTCATGTGTAATTTCTCGTGTAAAATTTGTCTAACCGTTCTTTATCGGCATTTACAGCCTCGGCAATCATCCGGATGCTCATTCGACGATCTGCACGCACAATTTGGTTGATTTTGGTCACTGTTTCCGGAGTTGAAACAGTGACAGGGCGACCTGGGCGTTAGTCATCTTCAGTGCTCACTCGGCCCTCACTGAAGCGCTTACACCACTCAAAAACACGCGTACGAGATAGAGAATTGTCCCCATATGCCTCTTGCAACAATTTACAGCACTCAGTCAGAGTTTTTTTCAATTTAACGAGAAATTTGAGATTGATACGTTGCTCCTGTTTTTTGTCACACATGGTTTTCGGCACGAGAAAAAAACACGTTTGTTTCAAACCGGTACTGCACAAATACAATAATAGTGACGAGAACGTGTTTTGGTGCGTGCATAGACAAGATATCTAGATACCCAACGCACTACTCGTTTTTTTTCCCCACCCCCCTACGGCGCCCTCTAGGCGCTTTTTATTTATAAATAAAAATTTCAATTATTATATGTTTAATTATTATAATAATTTATCACAATATATTTAAACCTTTCAATTAACACATGCCAATTACGCGAAATAACGATTTCTTTTTTATTTACTCATCGTTTATCTCATTTACTTACAAAAAAATACTCTTGATGTTAACATCATCTTAACTGTAAAATGTGCTTTAGGTATTAGTATATAATTCAATTATATAAAAAAAAAATATTATGCATCAAAATTAAATAAAACTAAATATTCTGCATACATATCATTTGGCTGTGTAATGTGAAAAAAAAAAATTATTGTTGAATACTCAGTAAAATGTAATCATTCAATTGCAGATATTACATTATGATTTCAACTTTGATTAGATACAGAAACTAACCGTTTTTTTGTTTGCAAAAAATTGTTTTGTTTATTAATAAGTAATAAATAATAATAAATAATAAGTAATAAGTGATGAGTAGTAAATAATTTTTTTTTTTTATTTATTACTTATCTATTACATTATTATATTATTATATGAATGTTTCAAAGAAGAATAAGGTTTCGATAAAGAGTTTAAAGCTGCTTTATATGCAATTAAAATTCCTAGCATCACATGATATTGATAAGTGCATGAGAAATTACTTAATTACTATAAAGATTTTTTTTTTTTTTCAATGTCATTTTACAATCCCTAAGAAAAGTTTCGTAAGGCATTCATTCGCGTGCCACGGCGATTCGACGGCTAGGCTTCGCGCGGAAAGAACCACATTAGTTCTCATTAACAACAGGATAAAATAATTAACATCTTTAAAACAGCTGATACAGTATTGTTTGATCCTTATACCTACGAAAATCTAGTCAATTTTTATGACTAGCTTTAAATTTAATACTTGAAAATAAAAACTCCCCTTTCTCATAATATTCTTCGATTTCACGTTTTTTTTTTTTTTTTCTTGACTCAAGGTTTCGTTTTTGAAAATTGAAATTATTTAAAACTGATTACTTGAATAATTAAAAATGAAGAATCAGGCACACAGTTCAAAAGATATTGACAATAAACTTACAATGCATTAATGCCTAATGTTGACATACTTTAAAACATGCAATTAATTACAAATTTTTTCCAAAATTTTCCTTTTTTATGATTATTGTATTAGAATAAAAATAAAGGCTGTAAGTAATACTTTTATAAAAATTAGTTATTTAATTTCATTAATATTACATACCTTTATAATTTCAAGGTGTTAAATTGAAGTAAGAATTGTCAAATTTGAAAAAACATTATTTATACGTAAGAATCAAGAAAATGTGATTAGATCGTCAAACGACCGTAAATTTATTTAACTACTTTAATAAATTAAAATTTTAAAGAAGAATAAAAATATTTTAATAATTGATGATTAAATTTAAAAAAAATTTCTTTCCGCGTATAGACAGCAAAAATCCTCTCAGTGTAGGTGGTTACCTGGCATCTCCACCAAAAATTTGACTGTTACGTATGGGGGAACACGCACGTAGTGAAATTTTAATATTTATTTTATTGCGGGATCCACCAACCCGTCCCATACGGGCCCGCTCGCGCATTGCGAACTGAAAAAAGTCCCTACTGTCACTAATCACGGGAATCGTGGGAGTTGACACGTCTGCCCCATTATATTAGGTTGCTGCAGATGAAATGGCCGATTTAGCAACGACATAAAGTTGGCTGCAATTTTAGTGTATTATGTTGGCACAAGACGGCGCAAATGATATGACATATTGAAGTATAAATACTGCTACCTTGGTTTATGGAGTTGTTTCTGTTTTGCACTTCATAGTGATCGTAAAAACAAAAAGAGAAAGTGAACATGGAAGTGAATCAAAAACGGCAACTTATACTATACGAATTTTAATTAGAGCACCACGCAACGGAAACAACGAGGAATATCAACAGCGCATTTGGGCCTGATACAGTTAGCGAACGAACCACTCGGCGGTGGTTCAAAAAATTTTGATCCGGAGATATGGACCTTGGAAATGAGCCACGTGGACACCCAGGACCATCGATCGATAACGACGAGCTGCGTGCATTAGTCGAGTCTGAACCCCGCTAAACCATAAGGGATCTTGCCGAAAAATTAGGCGTTCACAATTCGATAGTTTGCCGCCACTTGCAACAACTTGGAAAAGTGAAGAAGCTTGACAAATGGGTTTCGCATGATCTTACCGAGCAAAACATGACGTGTCAAATGGATATTTCAAGTTCTCTTCTCTTCCGCAACAAAAAGGAACCGTTCTTGCACCGAATTGTGACCTGCGATGAAAAGTGGATTTTATACGATAATCGTCGCCGATCGGCCCAATGGCTAGATGCCGATGAAGCGCCAAGACACATGCCGAAACGAAGCCTTCATCCAAAGAAAATAATGGTGACTGTTAAGTGGTCTGTAGCTGGAGTTATCCACTATTCGTTCCTGCAACCTGGCAAAACCATCAATGCTGAGAAATACTGTGCTTAACTGGATGAAATGCATCAGAAATTGATAGTCTAACGACCTAGGCTTGTCAACAGGGATGGAGTGATACTGCTTCATGATAACGCACGACCTCATGTATCGAGAACAACGGTCCAAAAATTAAACGAGTTGTGCTATGAGACTCTTCCTCACCCTCCATATTTACCAGACCTATCACCAACAGATTACCATTTCTTTAAACATTTGGATCACTTTTTGACAGGAAATAGATTTAATAATGAAGCTGCTGTCAAAAATGCCTTCGAGGAGTTTCTTCGAACCAGAAACTCGGACTTCTACAAAACTGGAGTAAATGTATTTGTATCTCGTTGGGAAAAGTGTGTTGCATCTATTGGTACCTATTTTGATTAAATGAATTGTCTTTATAAAAAGTTACAGCTGTTTAAAAATTTATTACTAAATCGGCCATTTCATCTGCAGCAACCTAATATATATATGTTATATATATATTAATTTGAATTTGTACTTTAATTGTTACGTCACGTAACATTTTGTAATAATTTTATATATTTTTTACATTTGGAAAGGGAGTGCAAAGCAATACATACGGGCATACGACAAATACACACACAAAGATAACACTATATATGTTACCCTTTCTTTCATAGTAAAACGCAGTGGAAAGAGAAGCGCTGCCTAGTCACAGTAAAGCGCAGCGAAGACGAAAGCGCTACCTACGCACACAAGCAGATACACATATACATTCTATAGGAAGTGTCGTGCACTTTTTTTTATGGCTACGCTCAAGCCCGATTCTTTCGCATTCACTCCTAAACGCCGTGGCGCGCTATTAGATGTTCCTTCAGAACAAGAATATGATTCTGAAAAAGAAAAAGATATTTCGTCTATGAACTTCCCTTTAGGTACTTATGAGCAAAAAAACAAAAAAAAATTACACCAAATCAGAAATTCTTAAAGCCAGATCATGTCTGATTGGAAAAAGGCCTTTTTAATCATGAGAATAGTAATGGTGAGTATGACGCTAATACAACAGCAATCGAACATTTAAAAGAAAGACGTTCACGCGATTTACTTAAATTATTTTTTTCAGATTCAATGAAAAATTATATTATTGAAGCCACTGCAGAATGTAAATATGATTTATCTTTTATAAATTTGAACAAATTTTTAATGATACTACTTATTTCAATTATTGTGTGAATTCCAGAACAAGTCAAAGAGATTATTGGTCTATAAAATCATTGTTATGTTGTTCTGTAGTATCAAATATTTTATCAAGAAATAAATTTATTAAAATAAAAAAAAAAAATTTACGTTTTTACAAAAGCATGGATCGCAACAATAACGATAAAGTTTAAGAAGTTCGATCATTATTAAACATAATGAGATTTGGATTCTTCAACAAAAATTTTTCAATCGATGAAGTTATGGTAAAATACTTTGAAAATTTAAAGATAAAACAATGTATAAGAAATAAATCGACCAATTTAAACAATCTGTTGCAAAATGTTTGCTTAGGGTTACGGGTTTTAATCAAAATGTTACAACCATTATTAGTAGCTTTTTCATTAAAAAACTTATCCGAATTTCATATTTACTTTGACAATTTCTTTACATTCACAGATTTACTAATCCATTTAAAAAAGATTGGATTACCCGCAACAGGCACTGTATGTCAAAACAACGTGAAGTATTAAGCTAAAAACCCAAAAGAATGAGCGAAGGCAATAACAATATCCACGCAGGAAAGTAATTCGAAAATGAATTACATTACTGTGATGAATTCGAAGCCTGTTTCTATTTAATCAACAGGGTTTGGCGACGAACCAAAATTTTTTATGCAAAGATGATAGGAATATTGGAAAAAAAAAATACTATTTCCACAAGCTTTTTCGAAATACTACAATAAAAAAATGAGAGGAATTGATCTCCATGATCAACGGAAAAATGTGATAAATGATTTTCTTCATAATTTTTCCCGTAGAATCGATTGCCGCTATTAGTTTTACGAAATTTTAAGTTTCGTACTAATTTGTTTAAACAATTTTGCAATAAATAATCAAATTAAAAAACAAAAAAAACAGTATTTTATTTTTCAGATAAGTCCCGTTTGGCGTGGTAAGTTTTATTCTATGTAGCCTGGGTTTCGCATGGACCTTAACACGTTGAGCCCGGCGCCGAATTTGCTGTCTTTTTCGTTCAGCCGGCAGCGAGCGATCAAGTGGCACAATGTATTCCAGTGCCGGTCCCCAGGGACCAACGCCGGCCACACGGAAAGTTCACTGCCGGTCTCCAGGGACCGGCACCGGGCTCAACGTGTTAATGGGCTTAAAATCTGTTACATTCATAAGGACGAAATGTTCATTAAAATTAATTTAAGATTAGATTGATTCAAATCTATTGAATTTGCATTAAGAAAATCAACGGCCATTAAAATTAATTAAAGTTCAAGTTTATTGAAATCTATTGCATTCACATTGAGAAAAATTCATTAAAATTGATTATTTTTTAAATTTATATCCACTTGCAAATATCTACATGAAAATTCACATAAAAACCCTCCTAAATTTTATATGAACAAATCGACACTGTAATCAGTCTAATAACACAGCAAGTGTGGATTTCTATGTAGATTTCCATGTGAATTTCTATACAGGGTCGTCGAAAAGTCCCAGACCGGTTAAATAACTTTAAACGTAGACGTTACTCAAAAAAATAGTTAAGACAAAAGTTGTTGAAAATTCCCCTGGCTATCCAATTGCGATCTCGACCGTGACCTTACCCTTGACCATCAAGACCATTTCAAGGTCAAGTCCATTTTTTTATATGGCAAACCCAAATTTTGACACCGAAAATAAAAAGAGCGGACGTTTTTACATCTAGATTCGATCTTCACTTTCGGAAAAATTTGACCTTGGAAGGTCAAGTCAAGGTCAAGCATTGACCGGCTGGATATCTTGAAAAGCAGGCGTCGCTTTAAAAAAATATTTCAGCAAAACGTTGTAGGAAATCGCCCTGGCTGTCCTAAGGTAATATATTGATCTTCAAAGTTATATTAAGGAATAATTTTTTTAAAGCATTCAATAAAATGAGGCTTGCATTCATATTAGCTAATTAAGGTAAGGTAGCGTAAAGAAACTAAGATTTGCGTTCATCCCAGGCAACTAAGACAAGGTGGTATGATCCCCAGCCAGTAAAGGCAAGGCTAAAATCCACCTTAGCCAGTTATGGCAAGGAGGTATGATGCCCAGCCCAGTAAAGGCAAGGCTAGAGTCTACCCCAGCCAGTGAAGGCAAGGTAGTATGATGCCCAGTTAGTAAAGGCAAGGCTAGAGTCGTCCCCAGCCAGTTAAGGCAAGGTGGTACGATGCCCAGTCAGTAAAGGCGAGTCTGAAGTCTACCCCAGCCAGTTAAGGCAAGGTAGTATGATGCCCAGCCAGTGAGGGCATGGCAAAGAGCTACACCAGTCAGTTAAGGCAAGGTGGTGTGATCCCGAGCCAGTAAAAGCAAGGCAGAGTGAAGATCATCAGGTGAATGCAATGTTGAATCACTTTAGTCAAATATCAATCAAATTTCTTTATTTTAGCAAATGCTCGAAGTTTCCACCCTCAACTGCCTGGCAATGTGCTAAGCGTTAGTAAAACATGCTACAGCTTCACGAATTATGCTTTCATCAATAGTAATAATTTCATCTCTAATTTTTTGCTGGAGTTCATCGAGATTGGCTGGTTCCGTTTAATATACCTTAACTTTTAGGTAAACCCACAAAAAATAATCAAGCGAACTAAGGTCAGGAGATATGGCTGGCCACTCTATTGCACCTCCTCTGCCTATCCACCTTCCTGGAAACACTCCATTCAAATAAGTACGTACACCTCGCCCATAATGAGGTGGTACACCATCTTGCTAGAACAATGGTTGATCAAAATCATTGCCCACAATTGCGTGAATCGCAGGGATGATTTCATTTTAGAGCATGTCTTCATGCTTAATCGCAGTAAGATTTCCTTCAATAAAGAAGGGCCCAACAATACTGTTGTTTATAACGCTAGCCCAGGCGTTCGCTTTCTGAAGATATTAAGTACTGCGAGTATCCGACATCCATCTTGAATTCATATCACTCCAGTACCCAAAGTTATGTCTATTGACATTCTCATTAAGTTCAAAGGTAACTTCGTCTGAAAATACAATTCTATTCAAAAAACATTCATCAGCAGTTATTCGGGTTATCATTAAGTCACAAAACTCTACGCGTCTAACTCGATCATGTTTAAGCAATTCATGTACAAGTTTTACCTTGCATGGATGGAACTTCAACTTTTTTGTAAAAATATTATGCACTGACCCGACAGTAATATCATGTTGCTGATGCAATTTCGTAACTGTACTGTAGCAATCTTCATTGATTGAAAAAGCATCTAGTTGTTTTACTTTAGTGGTTGCTGTAACTGGACGACCAGATCTAAAAAAGGTCTTTTATACCCCCACTTAAATTAAAACGCGTAATTATCCTTTGTACTGTCGATTTAAATATCGGTTCCATTCCTACCCTTAAAGTATCGTTGAATAAGATCCGTACATCTTCATTAGATCTCGTCCTGTCACCGTATCCTTTCATCATAAGAATAATTATTCGCTCTCGTTCAGTTAGAGGAGCCATGTTATATTCAGATGAAGAAATAATCTAATAGAAAAATTTAAATTTAAGATTACAATATGAAAAACAATAAAATCGTAAGACCTAAAAATTACGGAAGGAAATATGAATAAAGAAAACGGCTAAATCATCAAAGAAAATGACATGCAGTTCTTGAAAGTAATAAAAAAAAATCAAAAGTAAGGAGCGAACTTAATGATAAATATTAAAATTGATGGAGTATTAACATTTAGTATTAATAAACGAAAGCAATTTAGAGATATTCTAAATTGTATTCTTTGACTCACACAATTATTACTTTTCGTTGATTAAGATTCTGAAGATTCAAGATGGCGAATCTAACATGGCGGACGGAAAATTCTGAATTTGTTCAGAAGTGTACTGAAAACTTTCCACATGGGTTTTCGAGGTCGCTGATTACTAATTTGAGGTAAGATTTTAAAAACTTAAAATTTATAGATGGCAGATACAACATGGCGGATGGAAGGGATAAAGGTCACGCTCAAGTTCACGACTGAAATCGCCGTCGGGTAGCCAAGGTAAATTTCCCATAGCTTCTGTCTCAACCATTTTTTTGAGCGACGCCTACGTTTCAAGATATTCAGCCGGTCACTGCTTGACCTTAACTTGACCTTTCGAGGTCAAATTTTTCCAATGGTGAAGATTGTATCTGGACGTAAAATTGTCCGCCCTTTTCATTTCCGGTATCAAAATTAAAGGTTGCCATATAAAAAAATCGACTTGATCTAGAAATGACCTTGAATGTCAAGATCAAGGTCTCGGTCGAGGTCGCGGTTTGATAGCCAGGGAAATTTCCGACAGCTTTTGCCGTAACTATTTTTTTTGACAATGCCTACATTTCAAGTTATTCAACCGGTCCGGGACTTCTTGAAGACCCTGTATATGATCTAAGTGTATGTCCGGATGTAAAAATGCATGGAAATCTATACGCTTTTCCGTAAAAAATCAATATGATCAATATGAAAATTAATATTAATAACTATAAAAATTGATAAAATTAATTAATAAAAACAATTTTTATTTTTATATTTTTATTAAAACTATTTTTTCATATTTTAAACATTTTAATAATAATTTTACATAATAAATAAATAAATAAATAAATAAATAAATAAATATATATATATACATATATATTTATTTGTTTCCGCATCAAATTAATTTTTTCACCTACGGTGGGATTGAACCCCGGACCTTCGCATTATAAAGCAGATGCCATAACCACTACGTTATACTTATGTATACAAGCGTTATCGCTTGTACAATTAAAATTTGAATTTCACAAGTTGGCGGATGTTGCATCGTTACCATAAGACAACATATATTCCACCGTTGAGTAGTTGTTTATAACGAAATTTTCAAATTTTATTTGAACTCATTTTATCAATTTATATAAGCCTATATTTATATTAAATATATCAAGAGTGATAATATTCATTCAAAGAAATTGAACATATTATTTTCTAAAATAGCATTATACTCTTAGACAATTAATATATAATTTTAATTCAAGTGTTCTTTTTTCTTACGCCAATAAAAACAAAGTTTACTTCAAGAAAATTTTTTGTTTTAATTAAGCTTGGTTTTGATTTAAATAGTTAAGTATCGGAGCGACGGAACATCCGCCAATAAATAACTAAAATTTAAATCTTACAAGTAAACCTACCCAACTGCCACTCATCAAATCAAATTAAACTTTGCACACTGCTAGAAAATGGAAAAATATGAGACACGAATTTTTTATAGCGGCCCAATTTTATTTTTCGGGGTATAAATCACTCCTGAAAAATGTGAAATAGAGAACATTTATAATATTGGGTGTACAACTTTGCTTCCGCCGTTTTGCAATAGATGGCTGTAGCGGTAAGTGGTAGTTGAAATAAATAGATCATAGATGTCATACAATAAGCTTAGGTACTTGTAAACATAACGCCATCGAAATATTAGTCGATTTGTGTCTGCATCATAAAGTTATTCTCGATTAAACATGTCAGCTTACGAGCCAAATTCTCGTCATTTGCGGGAGGTTTTAATTTTCTGCTTTAATATGAAGAAATCTGCGACTGAGGCTCATCGAATGCTCTCAAATACCTATGGTGAGGCCGCTACTAGTGAAAGAACGTGCCGAGAGTGGTTTCAACGCTTCAAGAACGGCGATTTTAACGTCGAAGACCAGCATGGCGGTGGAAGAAAGAAGGTTTTCGAAGATGCAGAATTGGAGGCATTACTTGATCAAGACTCGTGTCAAACGCAACAAGAATTGGCAGGATCATTGGGAGTGACGCAACAAGCCATTTCAAAACGCCTGAGAGTCATGGGAATGATTCAGAAACAAGGAAATTGGGTGCCGTACGAGTTGAAGCCGAGAGATGTTGAACGGCGTTTGTGTGTTTGTGAACAGCTGCTTGCAAGGCAAAGACGGAAGGGATTTCTGCATCGCATTGTGACTGGGGACGAAAAATGGGTTCACTACGATAATCCCAAGCGCAGAAAATCATGAGGATATCCCGGCCATGCTTCCACGTCGACGGCCAAACCGGATATTCACGGTTCCAAGGTCATGCTCAGTATTCAGTGGGACCAGCTCGGCGTAGTGTATTATGAGTTGTTAAAACCGACTAAAACAATCACAGGTGATCGTTATCGAACGCAATTAATGCGTTTGAGCCGAGCATTGAAAGACAAATGGCCACAATACAACGAGAGACATGATAAAATGATTTTACAGCATGACAATGCTCGATCCCATGTTGCGAAAGTGGTCAAGACATACTTGGAAACTTTGAAATGAGAAGTCTTACCCCACCCGCCGTATTCTTCAGACGTTGCTCCCTCGAACTATCACTTGTTTCGATCAATGGCACACGGCCTGGCTGACCAGCACTTCCGGTCTTATGAAGAAGTAAAAAATTGGATCGATTCAAAAGATGACCAGATTTTCAACGCGGGATTCGTATGCTGTCCGAAAGATTGGAGAAAGTAGTGGCCAGCGATGGAAAATACTTTGAATCATAAATGTATAACCAGTTTTTTACAATAAAGCCTCGAATTTCGGAAAAAAACGGTGGAAGCAAAGTTGTACACCCAATAAAATAACCAAAACTAAATGCTTTTGCTAAATGGATAGTCAAGACCGAATCTGGTGTCCATTTAACCTAAACAGGTCAGGGTCAAGATCAAATAATGGTCAAATCTTAAGAATTAACTTCAAAACGAGTAATATAACTATGTTAGTTAATGAATTTTGTGAGTCGTTAAAATCGAATTTTATGTCCATTTGATCAAAATAAGTCAGAGCCAAGGAAGAGCATGAAGGATCACCTTCGCGCTCGACATCACCAAAATGGATTCTTTCTCGTTTCGAGGCACTCTTGGAAACGAGACAAACCGACAGTAGCGGGGCGCTCCTAAGCTACCGTCATATGAGACACAAATCGAAGCTAAGCAAGCGCTCTTGCTAAGCGGAGATACTGTCTCAAACTCGCTCTTGAAAATTGTCGAAAAACCTTACAGTACATGCCGCTGAACTACGAGTTCGCGGAAAGACCCATCAATTTGAAAACGACGTATGCGCGGACACGCTCACGCGCACGTTCGTATCTCGATTTCGGCGCTACGAGGAGCTCCTCGTCCGTCAAAATAAACACATTCATTGTAATATACACTTTACACAATCGGGTCATTGCGCAAGTAAATATTGCACGCACACGAAACGAGATTTTGATCATCTTATTTATTTTGATTTGTATTTTTTTGTTCTAAACGGCGTAATAAATATTTTTTTTTCTTCTTTTTTGATATAGATGTGAGAAAACGAAGAAGCGGCTAGAAGATGTTACACGTTAATATTTTAAATTCATTTAGATTAAGGTTATAAAATAAATTAGTTTCTTTTGTTAGATTATTTTTTTATTGTTGAAATTTTTCTTTTCAGTTTATTTTTTTAAGTTTTTTTTTTCCTTCTTGTTTTAATATAAGAAAAAGTTAAATAAAACCGAATCTATCATTTCTCACCTAAAACTGCACCCGTCCGCAAATTTAAAGGATTGGCGACTTCTAGGCGCTCTTAGAAGTCGCAAATCGAACAAAACGATAAAAAATAATTTTAAACAACAAGACTCACCTCGTTACAAGTAAATTGCTAATTCAACTCAATTAAAAATTTAATTTAATTTAAATCCATCCAAATCAATACAAATAAATGAATATTTTCATAACTGTCAATTGATTTCACTGAATTCCATTGAAAACAATTAAATTTCTATTGATTTCAATGGATTTCAATCGATTAAGGCAGTCACCCCGTGTGACAGCCAATTTTTTTAGCTTTTTTTTGGGATTTTTTTTTGAGAAATAATAAAAATATAGATGTTTTAACTTCTTACGGTAGATTTATTAACATTTCAACAGTAAGTCAGACAATTTTCAGGCCAAAATCTTCGTCAGAATCTGTGTTGCACTACTCCAAAGGCACCCATCTCGAAAAAAAGTGCGTCAACGGCCTCCATGATTCTGGCTAATCGGCTTATCTGAAGTTAAAAAACCAACGTCGTTTTAATCTGTGAAGCTGTTGCTAACGAATGAACTAGGATCATTCAAAAATATTAAAAATTAAATAATTGACATGTTTTTAAAAATTAATTTTTAAATTTCATGATTTTTTTGGATCATTTTGTTACGAAAAAAAGAAAACGGCTCAGAATTTTCGCATTATGTTAGATTAATCGACGACTATACATGTGCCGAATCTGCCATTAAAATTTTAAAGCAATCGGTCAAACCGATTTTTTGAGATATCGTAGAGGTAAGTTAAGAAAATGCAGTGTTGAGACAAACGCGTTTAAAAGTTCAAATACGATATAAACTATGAATTCTTTACTCACCGTTAATCTGCTTTAACTTTCCAACGACTTCGAATATCAGACAATCACTTTAACCAACATATTCTAGACATGTTTAGGAATCAATTTATATAGAAAAAAAAAAAAAAAAAAAAAACCTTCCTTCAACATATCACACGGGGTGACTGTCTTAAATCTAGCAGGGTCTCGTTTAATTTTGAGCGATCATTTGAATATGAAAGTTATCCACTAAATGGGTGTAGCAATCGCCCTCATTTTACACAAATGAATACGTTTGACAAGTTCAAATGTATTCAGAATTATTCAAAAAGGAAGAATAACCAATGGCGAATTATATGACAATTTACTAGAATTTTCCAGTAACATTTTGAAGAAAAATTATTACGAAAATATTTTTATATTTTTATAAAATATTTAATACATGTGTACTCAATAAAGTTATTCAAAATAGATGTAATAGTATTACATAAATTTATTTCATTTAAATAACGATACTTTTTTTTCAAATTTATTTTGTATAATTAAATGAATAAATTCTATATTCACTTAACTATTTATTTGTTTAATACACAGTGTGTCCCATGGAAAACGGAACTTCTTCAAAACATCGATTTATATTGGCGCCACCTATTGGTGGATGTTAGCAATGGAAAGGTCCATTTTTAACTGACATCCTGTCAAAATTGTATGACATTTGGTTCAATGGAAACCAAAATATCGCGCTCTAAGTGACAGTGTGTTTGTGGCATCGGTCGAAAAATGAACTTCAAACAAAGAGCAAATATTAAGTTCTGTTTTAAACTCGGTAAATCCTTTACTGAGACGCATAATTTGCTGAAACAAGTTTATGGAGATAATTGTCTATCCAGTACCAGAGTGTATGAGTGGTATAAGCGGTTCCAGGAAGGTCGTGAAGACATTTAGGACGACGAACATCCAGGTCCTTCGAGTACCGTGGTTACTCAAAGTAACATTGAAAAAGTGCGTGAATTTATAAAAAATGAGCCAAAATCTTCATTGCGATATATGGAAATGAAATTGAATATGTCCAAAAATTCAATTCATCGCATTTTGACCGATCATTCGAATCTACGAAAGGTGTGTGCACTTTGTTCAACACAAATTGACCGACTACGAAAAATTGCTCCAAATTCAACATTGTAAGGATTTGATTAAAGAGTCGAAAAAGGACCCAAACTTGAAATATTCAATTGTGACTGGTGACGAGACATGGTGTTTTCAATATGATCCCGAAACCAAGCGTCAAAGTGCTGAATGGAAGTACCCAACCGAGCCTAATCCGAAAAAAAGTCTTCTTGAAAAGTCAAAAGTGAAGACAATGTTGATTTGTTTCTACGATTCGGAGGATATTATTCATCGTGAATTCGTTCCACCTGGTCAAACGATTACTGCTGTGATTTATCTTGGTGTTATGAAGCGTTTGCTCAGTCGTATTCGTCGTGTGCGGCCACAATACCGTGAAAAAGGGAGCTGGCGTTTGTTGCATGATAATGCCCCGTCTCATCGATTGAACTTGATCACGGATTTTTTTATCAAAAATTCCGTTTTAACCATCAACCATTCACCGTACTCGCCGGATTTGGCTCCGTGCGACTTCTACTTGTTCTCCAAATTGCACTTGCATATGAAAGGAAAACGTTATGCCGACGTAGAGGCCATCCAAAGAGCGACGACCGACATACTAAAGTCGATGGATAAAAATGATCTCAAAAACTCATTCGATATGTTAATTGATCATGCAAAACGTTGTACTGATGCGGAAGGAGACTATTTTGAATAAAATAAATGAGATTTGCCGGAATATTGAGTTCTTGTCTTTATTTTGAAAAAGTTCCGTTTTCCATGGGACACACTGTGTATAATTGTCAATCAACTTAATTCCACTAAGAGTTAATTTCATAAAATGTGAAAAAGGATGGAAGTTCTGACTTAACCAAAAGTTGTACTTTTTGCATCATTACTGTCAAAGTCAAGTTTGCTTAAGGTAAAAGAAAAATAGGAAGGGTAAAAAATAGAAAAATAGAAAATATCCATCAAATTTCCATAAGAGAGGAGATGACCGCCATCTTAATTCTTTACTATTGCTTTCAGAAACCTTCTATTAAACTACCTATCAATCCAACTTACACCTTGGTAAGGAGATGGAGTGACAAAGTAAATATTTAACTTTTTTTCATTAGTTAAATTTTTTTTAGTGATAAAATTTTTAATGAACATAATTTTTTACCTGATTTAACTAAAACCTTTTTTTTACCAAGATAATTATACCTGTAGCTAATGCAGGTCCTAATTTCCATGTTGCCATTAATAAAGGAAAATTCCAAGGAATAATTTGCCCGCAAACACCTACTGGTTCATGCCTAGTATAAGCAAAAAATTTACCATCCATAGGAATAACTTTTCCATGATTTTTATCTGCCCAACCAGCATAATATCTAAGTGTATCAATGCTGGCTGGAACATCAAAACCATAAGCAGTTGTATAAGGTTTACCATTATCTAAAGTTTCAAGAGACTATAAAAGTAATAAAATAAATAGGAATTATAAAAATTATTTTTATAAATATTGAAAAATATACGTAGTGATATGATTACATACTGCAAGATAAGTATGATCACGTTCTATTAAATCTGCTAATCTGTGTAGCAAGGCTCCTCTTTTAGAGGCATCCATTGTTCTCCATGGTGAACCAAATTTAAAGGCTCTTTTAGCAGCTGCTACTGCTTTATTAATATCAGCAGCTTCACCTTGTTGAACTTCAGCAATAATTTCTTCAGTTGCTGGATTTCGAGTTTCAAATTTTTTTCCAGATTGTGCTTGATGCCATTCATTATCAATAAAAATCTAAGAAAAGAATACAAAAATTATTAAAAACTTATATATAAAGAACCAAGAAAATATATTACTTCCTTCAAATATAAAATAAAATAAATTTAAAATATTCGTTTTAAAATATTGTAAATTAATTTTCAAAAAAAGTAAATAAAGTAAATAAATTTATAAAATCATTTAATAAAGTATTTTAATTTTGTGTTATAAAACTTGATCATAAACCTAATAAATATATTAAATTAGAAAATAAAAACTTTTGATTAAAATAATGTGCTATATTTTGAACAATTATTTTAAACTAATATTTTTCATTACTTTTTAATATTTTTATACAAAATGATTACTTAAAATGAATTTATTTATCAACATTTTTCTAATAATTAATTAATTATTAAAAATATAGAAACTAATATATTTTTGATACATAATTTATATTTCTATAGTTTAATTGTAATATACAGTATTTTAATATAAACATTAACATCTTGCAAGAAATATTTATAATATTTTATAAGTTTATTTTTATAAGTGTTTCAAAATATCAAAATATTGAAATTGTGAATATTATTAGAAGTATAGATACTTTTAAATAATTTTTGATAATTCATTACGAAATTTAAATAAATTTAAGTATTTCCATATTCAAGTATTTTATTTAATGACTTACACCTGCATATAACACCGATGGATTAGTTTCTGGTACCGGAATAGCTGCACTTGTAAATTCACGTAATGAATTTAATTTTTTGGAAATATGACGATACATATTAAACGATGTAAGAAGTTCGTAACTTTAAAATGCCGGTAAGCTATTTTTTAAACATATGTAACATTCGTATAAAAGAACCCGGAAACTTTAGTGATAAAGAACGTTACGATCTTGTAGAAGATATTTAGTAAAGACATCCGTCAACTTACAACCAGAGATAATATACATAGAGTGAGCGAACGGGCTTTAATCAGAGATGAATAGGGAGATTGCCAGAGACATAGTAAAAATGCGAGGAAACTTTTGCGCGCATGAAGCTGCTGCCGCCTTACGGTCCAGCAGCGAACTGAGTTGCACATTAGAAAGAGAGGGAACATTACCTTGCATGATAGAAAGAGAGAGAACGTTTACGCGCATAATAGAAAGAAAACGAACGTTCACACTGCTTATGATAAAGAGAGAGGAAGCGTTTACGCGTATAATAGAAAGAGAGAGAACGTTTGCGCGCATGATAAAAAGAGAAGGAAAGTTTACACGCACATTTCGTGTAAACGCAGCAAATGTGCGCAGACTCAGAAGAGCGTTCTAATAGACCACGAAAATTGGGATTTTTTTTTACGAAATCAAAACCAATGTCATAAAAACTTTTATTCGATATGAAAAGAAACTCCCGACAACAAAATTATAATAAAACAAAACTTCTATTTGACATGAAAATAAAGAAAAAACGAAACGTTAATGAAAAATTTTAATAATAGAAAATTCTCTAAAAAGTAAAAAATAAAATATTAATTTTTTAATTGTTAATTTTATTGTTATTTTTAAATAATTATTGATTAAATTATTTTTTCGGCTGCAATGTGTAATGTACTTGAGTATAAAACTCCATTTTATTTATTAAAATATTCAATAAAAAGTAATTACAATTAATTTCAAAGTAGCTAAAGTGAATAGAGTTTTCATGTTGATAATTTATTAGTTGATTATTACAATTGAATTACAAATAATTAACAATTAACTTAATAATTATTCACTAAGTTACGTTACGGAAAATCTGATAAGCCAATGTCAATTCTTGAAATAAGATATCAACTTCTTCCGCTAGCCATGCGGATTCAGTTATTTCCTTTTACCTCTGAGATTCGAGATCGAATCCTTGTGGTAACAATTTTTTTTTTTTTTTTTTTTTTCAATATTTAGTTATTCAAACTAATGAAATTCTAATGTCAAGAAGTTAAAAATTTTCATTAAATAATACTTTGATTAAAAATTTTATTATTTTGTTTTTTCTTTCAGGTTTGCTGATTTAAACTATTAATTTACATAGCTGAGCCATATCCCGACATGTTTAAGGGTCGAAAATAATTTTCAATAACTATTTTACTGTTGAAAGAATCTTTTTATGTAACAGAGCATTTTATATAATGTAACAGAGCATAAATATTCTTTACAAAAATTCACTTGTGATTTAATTACCAAAAATCTAAAAAATATATAACATTTAATATTCATGTATCAAAGCGTTCCTGCAGACACAAACAAATTATTTATATAATTAAATATTGTAACACTGTCTTTTTTAATATTCCGTTTAATTATACCCTTTGCGTAACTTTCTTTTTTTCCTCTGAAGAAAATATAAACATTATTTTATAACCATTTATTTTTGTGATCATTTTAAAATTTATAATAGTATATCTCTAAGAAATTAATATTTTTCTATTTATTAAACTATTGCGTTATTGTAAAAAAATTAATATAAATACCCTTAGTAAAGCTTTTTTCGATGACGGTTTAATACTGACTTTTCTGTTTCGTAGTGTTAAATTAAAAGAACTCGCAGTAAATGGGTCTGGTGAATTTCCTTTTAACAAAGCTTGAGCTTTCCAACTTCTTTTAATTTTAAAAATGTATATTAGTCAAGGAAAACAAACATTTGAAAATCGAAAAATTATCCGCGATTTTTCAATTGGAATGTCAATAAAGGAAGTAAATGAAAAAGGTCTCTCATCGCGTGGTCATGAACTGGAACCTGCGTTATTGTTTTTTTCAAACATTTAGATGAAAAAATCGTTTTTTTTTGGTTTTTTCGAAGCTTTCCTGATGCTCAATTACCTGAATACAATTTAGCGGAAATTGATGAACTTAATGAAATTACAAATGCTGCTGAATTTATTGACTTGCATTTGGAATTACAATCTAATAGCATGCCCGATTTAAGTACTAAATTAACGTATGAAACGAATGCTATAATATATTTTGCGGGTTACGTAGCGCGTAAATCTTTAAGAAAAAGTCAGTGTGAGGCATGCTAATTAGATTTCATGAAAAATGCGAAACAAGCAGAAAATCAGAATGAAAGGTATATTAGATTTAGAGAGTACTCTTATTCTGATATAAATGCTCCAGCACTAACATATTTGATCAGACCAGCGGAAGAATTCGCGGATATTATACGCGTAAATGCTTCCTCTCTCTCTCTCTATCATAAGTAGTGTAAACGTTCCTTCTCTTTCTATTATGCGCGTAAACGTTCTCTCTCTTTCTATCATGCAAGTTAATGTTCCCTCTCTTTCTAATGTGCAACTTAGTTCACTGTTAGACTGTAAGGCGGCAGCAGCTTCATGCGCGCAAAAGTTTCCTCGCATTTTTACTATGTCTCTGGCAATCTCCCTATTCATCTCTACTTCAATCCTGTCTTAGCCAAAGAAAGAGAAAGAAGATTGGAGACCCCTTTTTCTTTCTCTGTCTACTCGTTCCTGATTGGTGTTACAATTATGGGCGGAGCAATGACAAAGCATAGAGAGGGAAATTAAAACAATAAACTTCCGAGGGGTACAACTTATACATTACAATTTGTATTTATACTTAGACTTTTTACAATAGCTCAACCGGTAGAGGCATGAGGTTAAAATATCCTACAGTCTGTCAAGTAAGAGCGTGGTCGACTTCACCGACAGGTGATGGAAGATTTCGCTCTAATTCTTTCGCGAGCCGATAGAGGGAAGCTTTGTCCTTGATGCATTGTTAACAAAGATTCAGTTGTCGTTGATCTTTTAAAAGAGAATCACGTTAAACGCCATGAGTGCTAAGTGCGCGTCGCGCTACGAGGCTGTGTTCCTTTGCATCCACCCGAAAGGTCCCAAAATGTCGCAATCAGCGGCTGCTAAATATATGAGGAAGTCGAAGGCATTTGTATAGAAGTGGATACAGCCATATAAAGTGGCTAAAAATGTCGATGATTGACCAGAACGTGGTTCGATAGGAAAAGTGAACAAAAAAGATGAAAAAAGAATAGTGAATCTGTTTTCGCGGAATCCTGCTTTAACACTGCGGCAAGGACAAGCAAAATTAATGGCAAAAGGTTTAGATATATCCTACGAAACTACCCGAACCCATCTTCGTACTCATCATCTGAAATGGCGCAACACAATGAAGAAGCCTCTGTTGACTGAAAAACATGTGACAAAGCGACTCGCTTGGGCGCATGAGAATATTGATAGAGATTTTGAAAATGTCATTTTTACTGATGAATGTTCTATATGGGCACGTTCTGTCCTCACGCGAGCCTGGTCAACTTCCACCAATAGGCTTGTTCAGCGGACCGTAAAACATGGAATAAAGGTGCATCTTTGGGGCTGCTTCTCAAAGCAGGGATTCGGCACTTTGCACCTCTTTACTGACAACCTAAATGCCGAGAAAATGATAATCTACAAAAAGGCTTTACTGCCATCTGCCAAACGACGGTTCATCACAAAAAATGAAGATTGGATTCTGCAGGAGGACAACGATCCTAAACACCGCAGCAAGCTCTGTACTCCGTGGAAGACTCAATCTGGCATCGTTACATTGGATTAACCGTCGCAGTCGCCCGATGCAAACCCTATTGAAAATGTGTGAGCATATATTAAACGGAAGCTTCGTGGAAGACGCACATACACTTTGAAGCAGTTGTCTTACGAAATTCGTCGGATCTGGAGATCCTTGCCACTAGAATACGCCGTCAAATTAGTAGAAAGCATGCCTCGGAGATGCCAGGCAATTATCGACGCCGTTGGTGACTGGACACATTATTGACCGAATTGCATCATTGTTTGTAATGTGTACAATGTATAAATAAATATGAAAGTTTCATCAAATAAATTTTTTTATAAATTAACACGACCACGCTCTTACTTGACAGACTGTAAATAAGTAGTTAGGTTCAAATCCCAATAGTAATTTTTTTTTTCGTTTGAAATATTTTTTTATACGTTTTGTTAGTTACATACATACAATAGTATTTTAGAAAGAAATAAAAGAAATTAGATTTTTTAATTTTTTTTTTTCAATTTCCACCTTTATTATCTTATATTGTAATAGCGAAAATTTAAAAGAAATAAAATTTTTTTCGAACAAATATATAGAATTATGTAGAAGCCTCCACAATTCAAAATTAAAATATATTTGATATTTTTTTAATTTTAGACAAAAATAATATTAAATTTTTTTTGCTAAAATCCGTATGAATTTACAACAGGATAAGCAAAATCAATTTAAAAAATGAGTAACTAAATTTTTCATAGTCTTAGTTTATCATTATTTAAAATTTCCTTTTTAAATGTATCTATAGATGTAATATTAAACTTACCTGTGAAAACTCCGAGTATTGTCGTAAGCAATACGCTTTTTCTTGCATAAAATGCAATATATTGTCATTTTCGTTTATTTGTTGTGTTTCTCTATGCTCAAAATAAATAGATATGTGTATTATATATAAGCTGATTGCAGAATGATCTTTGGAGCTCGCGGGATTTTCCCCCCTCACAGCAGTGCTAGTCGTCAATAACCAATCAAAAGCGAGTAGACAGAGAAAGAAAAAGGGGTCTCCGATTCTCTTTCTCTTTCTTTGACTAAGACATTTCCACTTACACGAGCTCCCATACCTCGCTCACTCTATGCATATTATCTCTATGCTTACAACGCTGTTATTTGACCCACGGTCATAAACAGGCTTGAAACTCTAGTAGTGAGGGTTGGCACGATTTTGTGGAAAAAAATGAATTCCAAAATCCACCAAATGAAGCGCTGCAAGCCAATCGAATTAGTAGGAATGCGCTTGCCCGCAGTTTTAAAGCGTGCAATTTTAAATGTAATTATATAAAATAATTTTTATAAACAAATTTTTATGCTATTACCTTTTTAAATATAAAGTAAACAAATTAAAAAGTTTTAAATTTATCTAAAATAATAATAATAAGAAAAAAGAAAATACATACTCAATAAAATATTTTAAATAAAAAAATTTTAAAAATAATTAATATCAAAGGTATTTTTTTAACCTTTTTGATATGTGCATATTATTTATCTGTATATAGTTGTTTTCAAATAATAAAATATTTAATAAATTAAAAGAAAATAAATGAAATAATAGCCCACACAGCACAAAAGGTTTTTAAAATGTTTTTAAAAGGTTTCATGAAAGGATAAAAACCTTTTTAAATGCTTTCAAAAAATATTTTTCAAATGAGTTTATGTCCGTTTTTAAAACCTTCAGCAACGTTTCCTAAATCCTTTTATAAACCTTTCGATATGAGTTTTAAAAACGTTTCTATAAAAGTTATAGAAATATCTGAAAAAATATTTTTGAAAGTAGTTGATAAAACCTTCTAAAATACTTTTTTTAAACCTTTTTAAAAACATTTTAGAAATGCTTTAAAAAGTTTTGTAGAAAGGTTTCATTAAAATATCACATAAATGTTTTAAAATCTTTTTTATAAAGCTTTCCATACAATGATTTAGAAACCTTTTGTGAAAGGTTTCAGGAAAGGTTTCTGTAAAGTCCCTGTAATATTTCGTCTTTTGGTTTCTTTGAAATGTTTTAGGATGGTTCTTAAAATCTTATGAAAAATTCTTTTGTGAAAGATTTTTGAAAGGTTTTACAATGCATATAAAAACATTTTTGAAAGGTTTTAGTAAAATCTTTTCAAGAAAGTTTCTTTGAAACCTTTTGTGTGGGAGGTTGTATATGTGCATAATATCATTTATAAGTTCATATGCTTCAAGAAAATACAGATATCTAAATGATCAGATATCTAAATCTTCAATAGTATAATTTTATTTAAATTATTTATTGCACACCTTGCTAGAAAATCTTCATTGAATTTTAAACAATCAAAAATATGTTTGTTAAAATTCATTCAATGCAATTAGTATGGACGTATAGGATCCATTGAAATTCAATAAAAATATCTAATAAAATTAATTGACATGTATGAATAAGCCAGTTTAAATCAATTAATTAATTTCATTCATTTAGTGGATATATCTCTATTCAAGAATATTGAATTCAACTAATAAAATTTGATAAAATATATTGAAATTAATAAATTTGTATGAAAAAACCATCAAAATGAAATAAATTTTACTAAATCAATTGAAATTTTATTGATATCAATGGTACTTTAATCGATTCTCAATAAGTATACTGCATTTAATTGTTAATTTTTACATTAAGAAGTACATTTAAAATTTCAATTAAAATCAATAAAAATATTCTATTGATATCAAATTTTTTTATTAATGTCGTAAATTGCATTAAATTACTATTTTTCACGTTTGTATGAACAATCTCATTTAATAATTTCTTTTTAAATTTATTTCTATATCTATTGATAACTCTTGAAAACGTTTTTATTTTCTCCATCACTGTGAACGATCCAAAAAGAACGATCGAAAAAGAATAAAAGCAATATCTATCTAGCGGATGAATTCATATTAAGAGAATATGATTTAAATTAATTAAAGATTCAATTTATGCAAATCTATTAAATTCGCATTCAGAAAAGTTTATTAAAATAGTTAAGGATTAAGTTTATTGAAATTTATTGAATTTGTATTAAAAAACGTTTATAAAAATCAATTAGATTTAAATATTATAAGCGTTCATTAAAGCCAATAAAATTTAATAAGTATATCTAAATAAAATTAATTCAAATAAAGACAAATCAAATGCTTTTTTTATAAATGTCAATTGGTTTTACTGAATCCCATTAATATTAATTAAATATCTATTATTCCCAATGGATTTCTATCAGACAGCCGTAGTACAGCGAAAAGGGATCCTTCGCATTGCTTCCTCGTACTGAACGGTCTCGGCGATTGCGGTGCTGGTAGATGCGGGCATGGTCCCTATCGACCTAGCTATACAGCGCAACCCACATAACACTAAAGATTTTTGCAAGGTTTTTGCAAGGTTTCATGAAAGGTTTGAAACCTTGCAAAAATCTTACGAAAAATGTTTTTGTGATGTATATATGTCCGCGCATAATCCTCGTATAAAAATTTCCTTTAAAGTTGAGTAAAGATTTTTCGCTATATTTATAAAAAATTTACAAAAAAATTGCAGAAACATTTCGTGCATAATTTGTGCGATGTTTTTTGAAACCTCGCAAAAATCTTACGAAATATGTTATGGTAATGTTCCTGTGTCTGCGCATAATCCTCATATCAACATTTTCCGCAAAGATGAGTAACATTGAATGCAACCTTGCATAAAGCTTCATGTGAGCTTTCTAGAATGATTTTTTTAAACTCCCCAAAAGATTTAATTATCTTCCATGAAGCTTTCACAGAATATTGACTTAATATCGAAATATCTGATTTAAGAAACTGTCAGTTATCTCCCATGAAAGATTCCAGTAACCTTTTACACAATCTTTGTGAAAGATCATTTGTAACCCTTATTAACTTTTATTAAGTATTTTATATATTTTAGAATTTTATTATTTATTATGATTATAGACATATTTTTAACATCCGCATTACATTTAATCGTTTATTCGCATTGTCGCACATCTTATTTTACACATTATTTTACGGAAAAAAACGCAGAAAAATGTTTAACCTACGGTCAGGGGCGGATCTTGAATTTGTGGGGCCCTGGGCTAATACTGCTTAGGGGCATTATCTAATTACTCAACTAATTGCCATTTTGACAAAAAACTGTTTTCTGTAGTGATGTAGGTATATATAATGTAATATATGTTTAGTACAGGAAGAAAATAGGAAAACAAAATATTTTATTTATTTATTAAAACATTATTTATTGCAAAATAAATTGACAGGTTATAAATGGTTATGTTATATAAATTATAAAGCAACCTTTCTGCATTTTTGTGCTGCAAATTCTTTTATTTGGTCATCGCACTGTAGGTCCTTTGTTAAATCGCAATTTATCGAAAGAACTGATAAATGATTTAGTCGATAGTTCGACATTGTTGTCCTGTATTTGTTTTCTATATACGACATCCTGGAGAAAGAACGCTCCGCTTCACAGCTAGTGATCGGCATCGTTGAAAAAATCTTTAAGATGGTATAGCAGTTTGGGAAAACATCAACAAGTTTCTTTTCATAAATTAGCCAAAAAATTTCACTGCAAGAGGTGTAAGACTCTGTCTTAGACTGCAGTAAGTAAGATTTTAACTGAATGCACTCATTCACTAAATGTTCGTCTACGTCATTTGGATAATAATCAATAATATTACGTACACTTTCCAGATCTATGTGTTCTTGATTTTTGTCTTGCAAATCCATTAAAAATTTAAATTTTTTGCTATAGGTCTCATAGGCTTGGCTTCTACTATTTAAATCCATAATCATCTTATCCAACGCAACGTTAAGCGTGTCTCTTTTAAATTTTTCTGCGCCGTTTACTGAGACTTTATCTGTAAATTTATCTGAAAATTGTGAAGTAATGCGTCTCTTATTTATGTCACTGTAGTCTGTTCCCACACTAGTACTTAATTTTTTAGCTTTCTCTTCGTATTCCTTTAGCTTTTGATCTGATTGTTGCCTTATGTTTTTCACGAACTCTTCTAATGACACAATTAACTTATTGCCTTCACCAATGTCTAAACCAGGGCTCTGTACTTTTTTATTAACTACATCAAATCTCTCCAAAATTTCTTCCCAAAAAACAATCAAAATTGCAGTTTCTAGTTTCGCCAGTTTATTAAATAAATTTCGTGCCTCTTTTCGGAAATCAACTTTTTCATCGTCATTTTCGCCGAAACTATTGAGAATTTTCATAATGCCATCATAATTACTTTTCAAAGCTCTGACAGCATCAAATTGACAAGACCATCTGGTCTGGCTTAAACTTTTTAACGTAAATTTTAGTTTTGTTTCACGATTTAACAGTTCCCACCTATGGGTCGAAGCAGAGAAGAAAACGTATATTTTTTGCACTATTCCAAAAAAATTTACAATTTCGGTTGCAACCTTCACGGATTCTTGACCAACTAGGTTAAGGGAATGCGCAGCACATGGCACGTAATCCGCGGATTTATTTTTTTCTTTTAGTAGTGCTTGTACACCATTGTAGATTCCGGCCATATTAGCAGCGTTGTCATATGACTGTCCCCTGCAATTATCCAGTAGTAGTCCATTTGTTTCCAAAAAGGCTTGTAGAATATTAAATAAATATAAGCCAGTATGACTACTAATTTTAATGAAAGATACACATCTTTCATACACTTTTCCCCGAAAACAGTATCGTAATACAATAACAAGTTGGTCATCGTGAGACAGATCTGGGGTTGAATCCATCATAATTGAATAATACTTTGTGTCGTCGTTATTTATTTCAGTTATAATTTGTTTTATTATCTGTTTACCCATAATCTCAATTATTTCCTCATATACTGTTTTTGATAAATATGATATTACAGGGTTTGGTCGCAGCTCTTGTTGTTCAATATGTTCACGTATGAATGGGTCGAATTCTGCCAATAGCTCTAGAGCACCCATAAAATTACCATTATGTGGAGAACCAAATACTTCCTCGGAACCTCTAAGTGCTAAGCCTCTTATACTCAAAAATTTTAGCACTGCAATAACCCGTTTTAGGACATTGTGATAATATTCTGTTTCTTTATTTAATTGCTCCTGAAGCTGCTTGTCTAAAACAGACTTATTTTCTTTTCGTGTCAACCACACTAACATTGAATTCTTATGTTCATTAGAATTTTCGTGACTTTCTAAACAAAATCCTGTGTGTTTCCAATCAGAAAATCTGGTTGTGTATTGAGAAGGAGTTTTAGAAAAAAGTTTGCAAGTCAAACAAAAAACAGTACCAACCCTTTTTGAATAACATAACCAAGATCTTTCCAGTAATTGGCCATTTTTCATTTTTCTAGTAAAATACCTATTTGAAAAAGATCTGTTTTGTTCTTTATATTTCTTCATTGAAGCTGAATATATATTCTTCGGATCTTTATTTTGAAAGTCAGTCCTTTCACGTGAAAGGACGAAATTAATAAAATCATTATTTAGCAAATCTGGCCACAAGCCCACGTCAACATATTTCTCAAACTCAAACTTAATATTTTCTAAATTTCTTTCCACCTCGGTATCGGTATTACCTTCCTTTTGCTGAACACCAATTTCGTTTTCAGAGGAACCAGAGGGTTGCTGGAAGTCAAGATATTGCACATTTTCATCGTTGGTATTTTTTTTCTGGTTTTGCGATTTTTTGCTTCCTTCGGTTAGATTCTCTTTGCATAAAATACCTTCCTTTACGTTTTTTAATGGATTTATAGCTATTTCATTCGCGTTTATATGTTCTGATTTAAAAAAAGTTTCAATTTTTGCGCATTTATTTCTTTCTTTTTCTCGACCAAACTGTAATTTTCTTTTTTCAGCTCCACTTTTATATTTTCTAGCAGACATATTGTAAAATAAGATATTTTTCTGAAAATAAACAAAGAACTGGATAGAACTTTTAATTTTAATACCTACTTTGTAATAAATGTAGCAATTCACAAATTATCATTAAATATCGAACGAGTTCGATTCATTTAGTTTTGAAAACTGAAATAAAAATAAAAAAGTCATGTTTTATAATTCTTTTTACTTACCTACTGCCTATTAAAAGCAGGAAGTCTAGTTATGCTGAATACTTTCAATTTTAGTAAATTAAAAGAAAGGTCCGGTCCTTATAACTTTTAAGTTATCTATCACTTAGTAAACTAAACACACGCACTAAACATATTTCTAACAGTAACAAAGTCAATTCGTTAATATAGTCGACGATAGCAGAAGTGCGGAAAAATAACAAAATTGCGTCGGGCGATAAGTGGAGGGAAGTCCCCAGTAATAGACAATACACGGAATACACCGACCGAAAACAAGCGACAGGGAATTCCCCGTTCCGTTTGATGGATGCGCACACGGGTTGCTTGATCGTAGTGTTGCCAACCTTATGATCGGATTTTTTTTAAATTCTAGACAATTTTTTTATTGACAATATCGTCTATTGGTTTCAGTTCGGTTGGGGGCCCTCTGTATTCGCGGGGCCCTGGGCTGCAGCCCAAAAAGCCTTTAAGTAGATCCGCCCCTGGTCGCAAGTAATAATGTTTTTCATCAGTCCGGAATCTTTTTTTAACCTTTCAAGGAAATTTAAGCAGACCTGTTGACGCTAGAGCTATTGGTCAGGAGTCAGGTTTTTTGGCACCAACTTCGCACAGACTTTTGTCATGTGTAATTCCTCGTGCAAAATTTGTCTAACCGTTTCTTTATCGGCGTTTACAGCCTCGGCAATCATCCGGATGCTCATTCGACGATCTGCACGCACAATTTGGTTGATTTTGGTCACTGTTTCCGGAGTTGAAACAGTGACAGGGCGACCTGGGCGTTGGTCATCTTCAGTGCTCATTCGGCCCTCACTGAAGCGCTTACACCACTCAAAAACATGCGTACGAGATAGAGAATTGTCCCCATATGCCTCTTGCAACAATTTACAGCACTCAGTCGGAGTTTTTTTCAATTTAACGAGAAATTTGAGATTGATACGTTGCTCCTGTTTTTCGTCACACATGGTTTTCGGCACGAGAAAAAAACACGTTCGTTTCAAACCGCTACTGCACAAATACAATAATAGTGACGAGAACGTGTTTTGGTACATGCATAGACAAGATATCTAGATACCCAACGCACTACTCGTTTTTTTCCCCACCCCTCTACGGCGCCCTCTAGGCGCGCAGTCTTGTTATTTAATAGCCAGACCTCGTATATATATATATATATGTATGTATATGCCCTGACACGATCCCACACGTGTTCAGAGAAGATCGAATAGAATTATTCACGGGCTAACTACCTGACAAGTGGCCACTTACTTGATCTATTTCGGGGATCGTCCTCTCGTAATTTTTCACGAAAACGGCGGAAAGCTCGAGTTGTACGTCGGAGAAAATCAAAGTTATTGAAATCGTGTGCGACTGTCGGTTTTCCTGCGTAGCGCCATCGATCGCTTGCTCGATAGCGCCGCGTATAGTCGCGCCGCGAACTCTACCTCGCACGGCATGGCAGGTGGTCTCGATAAGCCACCTGTCACTATATATATATATATATATATATATATATATATATATATATATATATATAATAAATAACATAACGAAAATAAATAATTTTAAAATGGAAAAAAAAATATATAATTCTGCAAATAAATACGAGCCAACATAAATATGAACCTGCGATTGTCGTCCACTCCTTTTTATGACAGTTGTTCGTGATTATTGTGTGAGTGCCAGTAATTTGGAAAATGAATAAAAGCTAATGCCAGTGAAAGTAGTCTAAAAAAAAAATGATAAAACGAAAAGAATATCGCGAAATAATACATCAAATAAAAAAGAATAATAAATAATTAAAAAGAAGAAATAATGTAAAAGAATAAAATAAAGAAAGAAGATAGAAGAATTAATAAATAAATGAAATAAAAGAAAAGAATAAAAGAATAAATTAATAAAAAGAAAAAGAAAAATGCGTTAAAAGAATAAAATAAAAGAAATAAATGAAAAATAATAAAATAAGCGAATAAATAAAAAAAAAATAAATAAAAGAATAATAAATAAAATGAAATAAAGAAAAAAAAATGAAAATGAAATGAAATATATATGCGATATAAAATAAAAGAAGAAAATAAATGAATAAGTTAAAATAAATAAATACATGTATAAATAAATAAATAATAAAATAAGCGAAAACACAATAAAGAAAATAATTAAAGTGAATGAAAATAATGCGACATGAGTGAAAACACGATAATAATAAAAAAGGAATGTTACGGAAAGTAAATTAAATCAAGTGATGAATAAAATGTTAGAAATGAGTGACAAAGTGTAATTAAGTGTTTGTAGGTGGAAGGAATTATCAGTGTGACAATAGTGAAAAAATTACTGTTATAGAGTAAAGTGAGACGATTGTTTAGGTATGTATATCAGGCTGTTCAATAAGTTTTGCGGTTCCATAAGAATAACACAACTTTATGGTTTGAAACATACTTTATTATTCAGTATAGTCTCCCTGAACATCAATACACCTGTTCCAACGAAATTCCAATTTATGAATTCCATCCCTAAAGTGAGAATCTGAAAGGGCTGCAAAATACGCTGTTATGACCTCATCATTTGATGAAAAACGCTTTCCACGCATGAATATTTTAGATCTGGAAACAGATGGAAGTCGCTAGGGGCCAAATCTGGTGAATACGGTGGATATTCAAACAATTCGAACTTTAATTCATGGATTTTAGCCATTATCAAAATGCTATTGTGACACGTTGCATTGTCCTGATGAAAGAGCCTTTTTATGCACTTGTACAGAGACTTCTCTGGGCCAATCCGATTGCTCGGAATTAGCGCGGGGTGGATGCTACTGCTCTATCTTGAAGACGTTCCGGTTGAGTGGGAGAGTAAGAATTAGAGAGAGAGAGAGAGAGAGAGAGAGAGAGAGAGAGAGAGAGAGCGTAATTCCTTTTTGCATAATTTTTATACATTTTTCTTATTTATTATTTATACCAGTAATACATTAAATTAAATTCCACGATTTTTTTTATTTAAAATTTAATGCGTATAACAAAAAAAAACGAAGTTATTGTCGCATTTTTACGCATTAAATTTATATGGATTGCTAAGTAAAAAAATAATTATTTAAATAAATGAAAATGATCGTTACCCTGGACACGCGTGATATCTGTGGGTTAATAAAATACAATTTATGATTATAGAACGGTAGAAAAGAGGAAATAATTGCAAAAATTTTAACTTAAATAATTATTTTTTGTTAGTTACAATTTTGTTTAACCGGTAAGTAATTATTTCGGATGAGTAATTAAGTGTTCGAGGTTATTTTTTGATATAATTATTTCGTTAGGAGCCTTAAAACAAATGATTATCGCGCACTATAAATTATTATTGCAAATTGGAATTAAAATATCGCAAAACGTAATTAATAGTATATTAATGATTAATGCAATGTTTCTTGTAAGGTTTCGTTATAAATGGGAATGAAATAGAAAAATTAATAGAAAAATGATTATGATAAATCGAAATATTTAATGGTATAATTTGTCCTCACGCGGAAGGATAGAATTAAAGTTACTTGCAAAAAAAAGATAATGTACAGTCTGTCAAGTAAGAGCGTGGTCGATTTCACCGACAGGTAATAAAAGCTTTTGCTCTAATTCCTTCGCGAGCCGATGGAAAAAAGCTTTGTCCTTAATGCATTGTCAACAAAGATTCAGTTGTCGTTGATCTTTTGAAAGAGAATCACGTTAAACGCCATGAGTGCTAAGTACGCGTCGCGCTACGAGGCTGTGTTCCTTTGCATCTACCCGAAAGGTCCCAAAATGTCGCAATCAGCGGCTGCTAAATATATGAGAAAGTCGAAGGCATTTGTACAGAAGTGGAGACAGCGATATAAAGTGGCTAAAAATGTCGATGATTTACTAGAACGTGGCTCGATAGGAAAAGTGAACAAAAAAGATGAAAAAAGAATAGTGAATCTGTTTTCGCGGAATCCTGCTTTAACACTGCGGCAAGGACAAGCAAAATTAATGGCAAAAGGTTTAGATATATCCTACGAAACTATCCGAACCCATCTTCGTACTCATCATCTGAAATGGCGCAACACAATAAAGAAGCCTCTGTTGACTGAAAAACATGTGACAAAGCGACTCGCTTGGGCGCATGAGAATATTGATAGAGATTTTGAAAATGTCATATTTACTGATGAAAGTGCTATATGGGCACGTTCTGTCCTCACGCGAGCCTGATCAACTTCCACCAATAGGCTTGTTCAGCGGACCATGAAACATTTACACGAAATCTTGCAGCGACCTTTTTAAAATGTTTCAAGTAGAGATTTCAAAAAACCTCACAGGAATCTTTCTTAAAATGTTTGTGAAATGTTCCAGCAAGGTTGATGCAAGATTTCTTTGTAAGATTTCAATGTAATGTTTTTATTATCATAAGACGATGTTTCAATATTATGTTTCTTTAAAAGATTTTTGCAAGGTTTTAATATAACCTTTCTACGAGTTTTCACTGGAACCTTATATGAAATCTTTCACTGAAATCTTTCGAAATTTTTTGTGTCGTGTGGGAAGTTCGTTCACCAGAACAAGTCGGAAATGGACAAAGTTTCCGCAACAGAAAGAGCCAGAGCCGAGACGTTTCAGCTCTTACAAGAACGTTGGGAACTGGACCCTCGGGGGCGTTGGACGGCTCGACTAATTCCTCAGCTTGAGTCATGGCTCCGTCCTATCATGGAGAGGGAGATTACCTATATTATCTCATCCATTACGAATATTACCTTATCCAGTTTCTGACAGGGCACGGCCTATTCCACGATACCTCTATTATATGAGGAAGGTAAATAATCGAGACTGTACTCTATGTGGCTCTCGGACGTTTTTTTTACTGCGAACGCTAAAGTGTCGAGCGCGGAGAGCTAGAAAAAGACCTTGGGGCTATCACGCCAGACATTGTTTCTGTAATGCTCCAGGGTCAACAAGAGTGGTCGAAGGTAGTCTCCTACGTTAGATGGCTCCATCGACGAACGAAAATTATCCTACAGTAAAAAAATTGCGAAAATGTTTTTTATTTTTCAAAATGTTCTCCCTTCAGTTCGATACACTTTTCCCAACGATGTTTAATAGCTTCGATACCCGCTTTATAGTAGGAACCGTCAAGCTCCTGAAAATACCTAATAACCGCAGACTCTACCTCTTCATTGTTGGCAAATATTTTGCCGCCGAGCCATTTTTTCAAATTCGGAAAAAGAAAATAATCCGAGGGAGCCAGATCTGGCGAATAGGGTGCGTGAGGAAGCAATTCAAACTTCAACTCATTGATTTTAGCCATCACAATGACGCACGTGTGGACTGGTGCGTTGTCGTAATGAAACAACACTTTTTTTTTCGTCAGATAATGCCGTTTCATCTTGATTTCATCACTCGAACGCTGCAATAAGGCTGCATAATATGCGCCGTTGATTGTTTTTCCTTTTTCGAGATAATCAATAAATATTATTCCACGCGCATCGCAGAAAACGGATGCCATGACCTTGCCAGCTGACTGAACTGTCTTTGCTTTCTTTGGAGCCGGTTCTCCCTTTTTAGTCCACTGCTTTGACTGCTCCTTGGTCTCAGGTGTAAAATGATGGACCCATGTTTCGTCCATGGTTATGAATCGACGCAAAAACTCGGCTTTATTGCTGCAAAACATTATCAAACACTCGATGGAAACATCCTCACGTTGCTGTTTGTGCTCCATTGTGAGCAAACGCGGCACCCATCTTGCGCACAGCTTTCTCATGTCCAAATTTTCGGTCAAAATGCGATGCACAGCACTTCTTGAAATGCCTGCCATGTCTGCTATCTCGCGCACTTTTAGTCGACGGTCATCCAATACCATTTTGTGGATTTTCTTCACATTTTCTGACGTAGTGACCTCACTTGGTCGACCACTGCGGTGTTCATCTTGGCAGCTCGTACGACCTCGCTTAAACTCAGCTACCCAATATTTGACCGTTGTAAACGAAGGAGCAGACTTCCCCAGAGTAGAATCCAACTCGGCTTTGATATCGGTTGGACTTAGACCTTTCAAATGAAAGTATTGTATCACATAACGATGCCCGATTTTTTCCATATTTACAAATTCACTGAGAGCGTTCACTTTGGATGTCTGTAAAAAAAATAATAATAATAAACGTACCGTTATGAATTTTTCACATCCAGTTGTTGAAAAGTGGTATTGTCAATCGCAGTAATTGTTTTTTTTAAGACTACCTGTATTCATAAGTCAGGTCGGGTACTTTTGGGACTACCCTCGTATAAGCAATTCCGGGGTGGGATTAAACACAGCTAGGCATAGGGTTTTAGTGGGTGAGGCAAAATTTTGCAAGTTCTACACACCAGGAAGGCTCTATAGGAGTCCTACACACCAGGGAGTGTCTGTAAAAAGGATTTCCCCTCCCAATAAAAAACAAAAAAAAAATAGATTTTAATCGGTTATTTCCAGCAAGATTATTTATGTTTCTTTCCTAATACTGTAAAAATACAATAACTAATTAAGTATTTAAGGCTTTCATAAGAATAATTGGTTAGTTTGTATACTTTTCCAAGTTCAAAAAAGTTTTTAGGCTTAAAATAGTTAACACGCGAGTAAACTCAAAAAGCATAGAAAATAAACAATAATAAATTCTTGTAAAATAGTTAAAGCTTGTTAATAATTTATTAATTTTAGAAAAAAAATGTATGTAAAATATTTATTTGTATAGGGTGATTCATTATGAGGTTCGGTTTTTAATATCAAATAAAAGGCATAAAGTTGAATTCTAGAGTAATTTTATTGTGAGTCGGAAGAACAATCTATGACATTTACTTTTTAAAGATTATGTCATTTAAATGTTGACCGTGACTACGCCGTAAATGGTCCATCCTGAGGGTCCAATTTTGGATGACGCGTTCCAGCATAGCGACCGGTATCTCGCGAATGACACGAGTAATCTTGGCTTGCAAAGCTTCGATTGAAAATGGCTTATCCCTAAAGACCAGAGACTTCGTGTAACCCCAAAGAAAATAATCTAAAGGTGTGATATCACACGATCTAGGCGACCAATTTACTGGTCCAAAACGCGAAATCAGGTCCTCACCAAAATGATTTCTCAATAAGTCCATTGTTTCTCTCGCTGTATGCGAAGTAGCGCCGTCTTGTTAAAACCGAAGTTCACCGACACCACGGACTTCAATTTCAGGTAGCAAAAAATCCGTTATCATGGTGCGATAGTGGTCGCCATTGACGGTTACGTTCTGACCGGATTCATTTTGAAAGAAATATGGACCGATGATTCCACCGGCCCATAAACCAAACCAAACTGTGTATTTCTGTGGCTTTAGTGGTAGCTGTTGAAGCTCTTCAGGTTGTTCATCGGCCCAAATACGGCAATTCTGCTTATTGACGTATCTATTGAGCCAAAAATGCGCCTCATCACTGAACCAAATTTCGCGATCAAACAGCGGATTTTCATTGAGCTGATTCAGAGCCTATTCACCAAAAATACGACTCAAACCTAAGTCACCCGGCTTCAATTCTTGCACAAGTTAAAGTTTGTATGCCTTAAAACCAAGATCTTTACGTGAAATACGCCAAGTTGTTGCGTAAGACAAACCGAGCTGTTGAGAACGACGCCGAATCGATTCTTCACGGTCTTCAGCCACACTCTCAGTTACAGCCGCTACATTCTCTTTACTACGTGCTGGATGTTGTAATATTCGAAAAAATATTCGACACATGTTTTTTTTTATCGGCTGACATCCACTTTTAAAGGGTAAAATCCACCCCTGAAAACCACCTCGAGGAACCGTTTTTTAATATATCTCGGCATCTAATAAATATTTTAAAATAAAATCAACGCCAAAATATTTCTTATAAGTAGACGCTTTAATTGATATAACTTTAACACCAAGGGGTTGCAACCCCTTTTTCTATAGGGGTCAAAGTTCTATTTTTTTTGCTATTTTGCGATACAAAATCTGTTAAATAAGTTCAAGTGGGTTAAAAACTGCATTTATAATGAGAAAATAAGAAATTAAAATTGACGTATTTAGGGCTTTTTAAGAAAAAATTTTTTGGGGGTGTGTTACCCCTAAAAACCACCTCTACCAAATCACAAGCTGGCTAACCCACCTAACCCTGGCCAGAGCATGTTTATCTATTATTTTTTTTAATAAATATATCCGACATCACAAGCGAGCTATGTCCGCAGAAATCCGACCCTTGACCCCTAACCCGCCCAACCCCAAAAAACCTCCCCTACCAAACCACAAGCAGGCTAACCCAACTAATCCCTGCCACAGCATGTTTATTAATTATTTTTTCTGTTATTAAATATATCCCATATCACAAGCGAACTATATTAGCTAACCAAGCTACTTCTAACCCCTAACCGTTCAAAATCCAAAAAACTACCCCTATCAAACCACAAGCAAGCTAATCCATCTTAACCTGGCCCCAGCGTGTTTTTTGATGATTTTTTTTTTTTAAATAAATATATCCTGCATAATAAGCAATTTATGACAGCAAACCATTGTACCCTTAACCCAATGAATCCCTAAAGAACACCCTTACCAACTCACGAGCAGGCTACCGCCCTCAACCCTGACCACAGCGGCGTTTATCACTCATTTCTTCTTGAAATAATTGTCAAATCAAAACCTGGGATGAAAAAAGTCACGTCTAAAAATAAGTATCTAATGTAATACGTTGTCTTATTATTTGCAAACGAACTTTATTAAAAGTTATTCTTATAAAAGACTATATTTTTGACTCATATGTAAATTAAAATGTATTATTTGACATAGTTTTCACAGTAATGATAATCTTCAAAGAAGTGCTTGAAACATAATGACTTTTTACACCAACCACATCGTATTATTGCAACATTCTTACATCCTTCTGCTTCGCAGTTGACATTACAAGATTCTCCAAAACTAAAATCATTAGGATTATCAGTTTTATCTGGTTTTTGAGTAATATAGCCGCTTTTATACCAGGAATATTTAAAAATATTCGTATATCTCGGTGAAGAAAACTGGTTATGTACCAGCGGTTGTAATGTTATAATGTTATTTCTTACATGCAAATTCAAGTCATCATCCATCAGCATTACTTGATCTGCAAATTGCCTCACGAAATTTTTCCAAACCCTAAAACTATATACATCAAGAGGTTGGATCTTCCTGTCGTTCCAGTGGGAATTTTTTTAATGTAAACAATTTGATTCATTGGCATCGCTTCCTCTATAACTCTATCACAATGTCCACTCCAAGAATCAAGTAAAAGAATTGATTGAGGACCAACATTTGGATAAAATACTTCTTTTAACCAAATTTTGAAGTGCTCTGAAATAAATAAAATGTTGCTATAGAATACTTTTTTACATTATTGCATTATTATACATAAAAATAATCTCACCTGTAGTTAATTTTCCAGATTTTGATGCTTCCACATGCACATTATTTCGTTTTATCAAAGTTAATTGTACTATAGAACCGAATTCACCAGTTTTTTCATTTAATACTAAAAAAAGTGGTGATAGAAGTTTCGCTGTAGCTGATATAGTTGGTTGAATTGTGTAACCGTGCATTGTCGATGAAACTGATTGTACCAAACATTGCACTTGTTTTTCTCCTTCTATCGCTAATGTCCTTCCTGAATGCATTTCTTATTGGAAACCACTCTGATCTGAATTATAAATATTTGCTATTCCGATTCTTGGTATACATGATTTCACGTGAGCAACAAAAGCTTCAGCACTAGCTTGAAGCTCTGAAGCATCTTCTATTGTTTTTTTAGTAATAAATTTATTTATTTTTCTGGACACAATTCTATGAGCTTTTCTAAACTTTAATACCCAATTCGCAGAAGCCTTGAATCTTACATCTTCTGAGCCGAGTTCTTTTTGTGCTTGTAACGCCCATTTAGTATATTCTTGTCATGCACTATCGAACCAGCTTCAATAGCCGTTTTAAAATTGTCTAATGTATACTGGCAGATTCGGGCAATTTTTTCTCGATAAGTACCACCTTTATTTATCGTTTTGGCCCAACGTTTAAGTTGACTTATTGATAAAACTTTTTTAAATCTTTTACTTACAGTTTCTAATTTTACATTTTTTCCCTTTTTTCCGCTTCTCCAATATTTTTTACGGCATTATTTTTATATTCAAATAATACTTCTTCAACATCATTTGTACAATGATTCGTTGGTGCAAATTCTGGATCAGGAAAGTGATGTTGTATTTCATCTTCGACTATTTGAGCATCACTATCTTTATATTCTTCATGGAAATCCAACGTTTCTTCAACAATCATGTCCACACCATTGAACTCGTGTGCTGCATCTATTAATATTTGTTTTAAGTTCTCTGATAATTCAATTTCTTTGAAATTAATCTCACTGCTTGGTATTTGTAAGTTTTGAAAATATGCGAATAATAAATTCAATACGTTCAAAGCATTAACCTTCATAATTAAATCTAAAATAAAAGCATTAAAAAAATATTCTCTTCGCAGTTGTATAGTATTAAAAAAAAAACCTAGTCTAATACATATTTTGTTTTACAAATCAAAACATGTGATTAAAATTATACGTTGAAAGTAACATAAATACTTACGTAATAATCAGAAAATTTTCTTATTTTTATTTATAATATTCTTGTGCTAAGAAAATTTCATATAAAAATACAAGTAAATGTGTTTATACATCCAGCACAATAAATAATTCACTTTAGTTGAACTGTAATTATTTATCAAATGCAAGCCGTATGTTTTCCCCAATGATGTTTACACAAGAAATAATCTTCCTCGAAACATAGATTAGATAAAACTGCAGATAACGTATGCTTTGTAAACATTATAACTTTCTTAAAAGAGCAATGATGATAGTAGTAATCTAATCAAACTATTTTAAAAATTATTCTTTAAACGATAAATAACAGAACAATACATTACATTATTACACTAAATTACAATAAATATAAAATTTATACATTGAAATTTTAATATATACAGTCTGTCAAGTAAGAGCGTGGTCGACTTCACCGACAGGTAATGAAAGATTTCGCTCTAATTCCTTCGCGAGCCGATAGAAGAAAACTTTGTCCTTAATGCATTGTTAACAAAGATTCAGTTGTCGTTGATCTTTTGAAAGAGAATCACGTTAAACGCCATGAGTGCTAAGTACGCGTCGCGCTACGAGGCTGTGTTTCTTTGCATCCACCCGAAAGGTCCCAAAATGTCGCAATCAGCGGCTGCTAAATATATGAGAAAGTCGAAGGCATTTGTACAGAAGTGGAAACAGCAATATGAAGTGGCTAAAAATGTCGATGATTTACCAGAACGTGGCTCGATAGGAAAAGTGAACAAAAAAGATAAAAAAAGAATAGTGAATCTGTTTTCGCGGGATCCTGCTTTAACACTGCGGCAAGGACAAGCAAAATTAATGGCAAAAGGTTTAGATATATCCTACGAAACTATCAGAACCCATCTTCGTACTCATCATCTGAAATGGCGCAACACAATGAAGAAGCCTCTGTTGACTGAAAAACATGTGACAAAGCGACTCGCTTGGGCGCATGAGAATATTGATAGAGATCATGAAAATGTCATTTTTACTGATGAATGTTCTATATGGGCACTTTCTGTCCTCACGCGAGCCTGGTCAACTTCCATCAATAGGCTTGTTCAGCGGACCGTAAAACATGGAATAAAGGTGCATCTTTGGGGCTGCTTCTCAAAGCAGGGATTCGGCACTTTGCACCTCTTTACTGACAACCTAAATGCCGAGAAAATGATAAAAATCTACAAAAAGGCTTTACTGCCATCTGCCAAACGATGGTTCATCACAAAAAATGAAGATTGGATTCTGCAATAGGACAACGATCCTAAACACCGCAGCAAGCTCTGTACTCAGTGGAAGACTCAATCTGGCATCCTTACATTGGAATGGCCGTCGCAGTCGCCCGATGCAAACCCTATTGAAAATGTGTGGGCATATATTAAACAGAAGCTTCGTGGAAGACGCATATACACTTTGAAGCAGTTGTCTTACGAAATTCGTCGGATCTGGAGATCCTTGCCACTAGAATACGCCGTTAAATTAGTAGAAAGCATGCCTCGGAGATGCCAGGCAATTATCGACGCCGGTGGTGACTGGACACATTATTGACCGAATTGCATCATTGTTTGTAATGTGTACAATGTATATATAAATATGAAAGTTTCACCAAATGAATTTTTTTATAAATTAACACGACCACGCTCTTACTTGACAGACTGTAACACTCAAACATTTTTTAAATGGCGAAGAATTGAAGACTCTTCTTTCAATTTACAATAATAGCAAATAATAAATTATTTTGAATATATATGTATATATATTAGGTGTAGTAAAATGTAATCCATTATTTTGCCCATAGATGGCTTTAGTAGTCTGCATCTCCCGTTGTAAAAGTGCGATCGGGTTACACTAGATGGCGTAAGAAAGATAAGATTTCTTACTAGAAAAGCTTCTGATACAGTTTTGTGATTGCTTGACTCAGTTTTTTTTTAGCACGCGTCAAAGATGGACACCAACAAAGAGAAAATACGCCATATTTTACAGTTCTTCTATGATAAAGGCGAGAACGCAAGCCAGGCAGCGGAAAATGTGAATAGTGTTTATGGTTCTGATACTGTAACAGCCAATCACGCCCAATTTTGGTTTCGTCGATTCCGTTCCGGTAATTTTGACGTCAAAGATGCACCACGCTTTGGAAGGCCAATTGTCGAAAATTTCGATAAAATAATGAAAATCGTCGAGTCCGACCGTCACGTAAGCACTGTTTCGATTGCCCAGAAGCTAAACATTGCACGAAAAACCGTTTGGAATCACTTAAATGAGGCTGGATACAATAAGAAGTTCGATGTATGGGTGCCACACGAGTTATCGCACAGAAACCTCATGGACCGAATTTCCATCTGCGAATCGCTGCTGAATCGCAACAATATCGATCCATTTCTGAAGCGGATGGTTACTGGTGATGAAAAGTGAGTCACTTACGACAACGTCAAGCGACAACGGTCGTGGTCAAATCGCGGTGAGCCGGCGCAAACGGTAGCCAAGCCAGGATTGACAGTCAGGAAGGTTTTGCTGTGAGTTTGGTGGGACTGGCAGGGAATCATCTACTATAAGCTGCTCCCCTACGGCCAAACTCTTAATTCGGACCTGTACTGTCAACAATTGGACCGTCTGAAAGAAGCAATCGCCCAGAAGCGGCCAGCTTTGGCCAATAGGAGAGGAATTGTGTTCCATCAGGACAACGCCAGACCGCATAAACCGATAGTGACTCGCCAGAAGCTCCAGGAGCTTCGTTGAGAAGTTCTTATGCATCCACCTTATAGTCCGGACCTGGCACCAAGTGATTAGCACCTGTTTCTGTCTATGACGAATGATTTTGCAGGTGAAAAATTCGCCTCAAGAGAAGATTGTGAAAATCGTCTGTCCCAATTTTTTGACAATAGGGACAAGGGTCTCTACGAAAGAAGTATAATGAAATTACCTTCAGAATGGCAACAAGTTATCGAACAAAACAGTGCATTTTTGACCTAAATCGTATCATTCTGTCTATGCTTAATAAAACCTTCAATTTAATGCAAAAATAATGAATTTCTTTTTACTACACCTGATATATACACGGTGTGTCCCATGAAAAACGGAACTTTTTCAAAATAAAGACAAAAACTCAATATTCCGGCAAATATCATTTATTCTATTTAAAATAGTCTCCTTCCGCATCAATACAACGTTTTGCACGATCAATTAACATATCGAATAAGTTTTTGAGATCATTTTTATCCATCGACTTTAGTATGTCGGTCATCGCTCTTTGGATGGCCTCCACGTCGGCATAACGTTTTCCTTTCATAGGCAAGTGCAATTTGGAGAACAAGTAGAAGTCGCACGGAGCCAAATCCGGCGAGTACGGTGAATGGTTGATGGTTAAAACGGAATTTTTGATAGAAAAATCCGTGATCAAGTTCAATCGATGAGACGGGGCATTATCATGCAACAAACGCCAGCTCCCTTTTTCACGGTATTGTGGCCGCACACGACGAATACGGCTGAGCAAACGCTTCATAACACCAAGATAAAACACAGCAGTAATCGTTTGACCAGGTGGAACGAATTCACGATGAATAATACTCTCCGAATCGTAGAAACAAATCAACATTGTCTTCACTTTTGACTTTTCAAGACGACTTTTTTTCGGATTGGGCTCAGTTGGGTGCTTTCATTCAGCACTTTGACGCTTGGTTTCGGGATCATATTGAAAACACCATGTCTCGTCACCAGTTACAATTGAATATTTCAAGTTTGGGTCCTTTTTTGACTCTTTAATTAAGTCCTTAAAATGTTGAATTTGGAGCATTTTTTCGTTGTCGGTCAATTTGTGTGGAACAAAGCTTGCACACACCTTTCGTAGATTTAAATGATCGGTCAAAATGCGATGAATTGAATTTTTAGACATATTCAATTCCATTTCCAGGTATCACAATGAAGATTTTGGCTCATTTTTTATAAATTCACGCACTTTTCCAATGTTACTTTAAGTAACCACGGTATTCGAAGGACCTGGATGTTCGTCGTCCTGAATGTCTTCACGACCTTCCTGGAACCGCTTATACCACTCATACACTCTGGTACGGGATAGACAATTATCGCCATAAACTTGTTTCAGCAAATTATGCGTCTCAGTAAAGGATTTACCGAGTTTAAAAGAAAACTTAATATTTGCTCTTTGTTCGAAGTTCATTTTTCGACTGATGCCACAAACACACTGTCACTTTCAGCACGATATTTTGGTTTCCATTGGACTAAATGTCATACAATTTTGACAGGATGTCAGTTAAAAATGGACCTTTCCATTACTAACATCCACCAATAGGTGGCGCCAATATAAATCGATGTTTTGAAAAAGTTCCGGTTTTCATGGGACACACTGTTTATATATATATATATATATATATATATATATATATATATATATATATATGTATAGAAAATTCGAATGTTATTACAGAATTATTTTATGAAATAATTCCTCAATAATTTTGGAATTATTTTATAATTATTTGATGAATTAATTCTGAAGGAATCAAAAAGCGGACATAGCATTAATACAGAATTGATTCTGAAATAATTTTATTATATCATGAATTAATTCAGAATTAATTCAGAATTAATTCAGAATTAATTCATGCTGTGTGGGTACTCCTAACAATCCTAAAGTAGGCTTAATTTTTTAAATTTCAAACATATTTTTTTTCAAGTGGCACCATAATTTATTATTTGCTATTATTGTAAATTGAAAGAAGAGTCTTCGATTTCGTGAGGCAATTTTTAGATCAAGTAATGCTGATGGATTATGACTTGAATTTACATGTAAGAAATAACATTATAACATTACAATCGCTGGTACATAACCAGTTTTCTTCACCGAGATATACGGATATTTTTAAATATTCCTGGTATAAAAGCGGCTATATTACTCAAAAACCAGATAAAACTGATAATCCTAATGATTTTAGTTTTGGAGAATCTTGTAATGTCAACTGCGAAGTAGAAGGATGTAAGAATGTTGCAATATTACGATGTGGTTGGTTTTAAAAGTCATTATGTTTCAAGCACTTCTTTGAAGATTATTATTACTGTGAAAACTATGTCAAATAATATATTTCAATTGACATATGACTCAAAAATATAGTCTTTTATAAGAATAACTTTTAATAAAGTTCATTTGAAAATAATAAGACAACGTATTACATTAGATACTTATTTTTAGACGTGACTTTTTTCATCCCAGGTTTCGATTTGACAATTATTTCAAGAAGAAATAAGCGATAAACGCCGCTGTGGTCAGAGTTGAGGGCGGTAGCCTGCTCGTGGGTTGGTAAGGGTGTTCTTTAGAGATTTATTGGGTTAAGGGTGCAATAGTTTGCTGTCATAAAATGCTTATTATGTAAGATATATTTATTTAAAAAAAAAAAAAATCATCAAAAAACACGCTGGGGCCAGGTTAAAATGGATTAGCTTGCTTGTGGTTTTATAGGGGTAGTTTTTTGGATTTTGAACGGTTAGGGGTTAGGAGTAGCTTGGTTAGCTAATATAGTTCGCTTGTGATATGAGATATATTTAATAATAGAAGAAATAATTAATAAACATGCCGTGGCAGGGATTAGTTGGGTTAGCCTGCTTGTGGTTTGGTAGTGGAGGTTTTTTGGGGTTGGACGGGTTAGGGGTCAAGGGTCGGATTTCTGTGGACATAGCTCGCTTGTGATGTAGGATATATTCAGTTAAAAAAATAATAGATAAACATGTTGTGGCCAGGGTTACGTGGGTTTACCTGCTTGTGGTTTGATAGGAGTGGTTTTTTGGGTTTTTGAGGTTAGGGGTTAGAGTTTAGGGGTAGCTTGGTTATCTAATATTTTGCGCTTGTCATATGGTACATATAACAGAACAAATAATTAATAGACACACTGTGGCCAGGGTTAGGTGGGTTAGCCTGCTTGTGATATGGTAGAGATGGTTTTTAAGGGTAACACTCCCCCAAAAAATTTTTTCTTAAAAAACCCCGAAATACGTCAATTTTAATTTCTTATTTTCTCATCATAAATGCAGTTTTTAACTCGCTTGACCTCATTCAATAGATTTTGAATCTCAAAATAGCAAAAAAAATAGAACTTTGACCCTTATAGAAAAAGGGGTTGCAACCCCTTGGTGTTAAAGTTATATCAATTGAAGCGTCTACTTATAAGAAATATTTTGGCGTTGATTTTATTTTAAAATATTCATTAGATGCCGAGATATATTAAAAAACGGTTCCTCGAGGTGGTTTTCAGGGGTGGCTTTTACCCTTTAAAAGTGGATGTCAGCCGATAAAAAAAACATGTGTCGAATATTTTTTCGAATATTACAACATATCCAAAAATTATTAAAATCGGTGTGGTCGGGTTGGGCTAGTTCCCTTGTAAGAGCACAAAAAACATTTCTCACAGAACGCTGATTTTCGTAATACAGCTGAACAATTTAGATACGTTTTTGCGGTGTAAGTCTTTCCATGATGATTTGTCTAACAATACTGAATAAAAATTACATTACAGTTTGGCAGAAGTCACGCGTGATCTGTAAAAGAAAGCCTATTGAAAATCAAACCTTATAATGAATCACCCTTTATAATATATGTTTGAATACCTCATTCTTACAATTTATAAATCCAAGTTTCTATAAATTATAGAAAAACGATTATTAAATTTAATAATATTCAACTTATAAAAATCTATTGCATTTATATTGATAAAATGTTCATTAAAATCAATTACTTCTAAAGTTTCTTAAAGTTCATTAAAGTCAATAAGATACAATAAGTAAATTGTCAATTCAACTCAATTAAAAATTAGACTTTAGTAAATTCCATTTAAATCAATACAAATCAAATAAACATTTTCACAACTGTTAATTGGTATTATTGAATCCCGTTGAAAACAATTCAATTTCTATTGATTCCAATGAATTTCAATTGATTATTTCTAGCAGGGCAACTTTGCATTATTCTAGAAATCTTTATTTTTATTAAATAGTATAACATAATTTTTTACATTTTGAATAATAAAAAAAATGATATCAAATATGTAATGTACTAAATATTGTGTACATTATCACACCTGTCATTGACATTTACATTATGATACAGTCTGTCAAGTAAGAGCGTGGTCGTGTTAATTTATAAAAAAATTTATTTGATGAAACTTTCATATTTATATATACATTGTACACATTACAAACAATGATGCAATTCGGTCAATAATGTGTCCAGTCACCACCGGCGTCGATAATTGCCTGGCATCTCCGAGGCATGCTTTCTACTAATTTGACGGCGTATTCTAGTGGCAAGGATCTCCAGATCCGACGAATTTCGTAAGACAACTGCTTCAAAGTGTATGTGCGTCTTCCACGAAGCTTCCGTTTAATATATTCCCACACATTTTCAATAGGGTTTACATCGGGCGACTGCGACGGCCAATCCAATGTAACAATGCCAGATTGAGTCTTCCACTGAGTACAGAGCTTGCTGCGGTGTTTACGATCGTTGTCCACCTGCAGAATCCAATCTTCATTTTTTGTGATAAACCATCGTTTGGCAGATGGCAGTAAAGCCTTTTTGTAGATTTTTATCATTTTCTCGGCATTTAGGTTGTCAGTAAAGAGGTGCAAAGTGCCGAATCCCTGCTTTGAGAAGCAGCCCCAAAGATGCACCTTTATTCCATGTTTTACGGTCCGCTGAACAAGCCTATTGATGGAAGTTGACCAGGCTCGCGTGAGGACAGAAAGTGCCCATATAGAACATTCATCAGTAAAAATGACATTTTCATGATCTCTATCAATATTCTCATGCGCCCAAGTGAGTCGCTTTGTCACATGTTTTTCAGTCAACAGAGTCTTCTTCATTGTGTTGCGCCATTTCAGATGATGAGTACAAAGATGGGTTCGGATAGTTTCGTAGGATATATCTAAACCTTTTGCCATTAATTTTGCTTGTCCTTGCCGCAGTGTTAAAGCAGGATTCCGCGAAAACAGATTCACTATTCTTTTTTCATCTTTTTTGTTCACTTTTCCTATCGAGCCACGTTCTGGTAAATCATCGACATTTTTAGCCACTTTATATCGCTGTATCCACTTCTGTACAAATGCCTTCGACTTTCTCATATATTTAGCAGCCGCTGATTGCGACATTTTGGGACCTTTCGGGTGGATGCAAAGGAACACAGCCTCGTAGCGCGACGCGTACTTAGCACTCATGGCGTTTAACGTGATTCTCTTTCAAAAGATCAACGACAACTGAATTTTTGTTAATAATGCATCAAGGGCAAAGCTTCTCTCTATTGGCTGGCGAAGAAATTAGAGCAAAATCTTTTATTACCTGTCGGTGAAGTCGACCACGCTCTTACTTGACAGACTGTATGTTTGACATATGATATGGGCCTACCTCTTAATGGTGCTATTAAACATGTCCGGGTGGGGATATTTATCGTCTCTATTATACTCGGTCATTGGCTTCAATATAGCCAAACGCTCAATACGTTCGTTCCATAAACAGGGAAAAAATAGGGAAAGGATATGATTCGTATATTTTATACCAAAGTCATCAGCTTCGGTACAATCTAACGCCTTAGCACGTCTCGCTATGATCGTAATAAAGGAAGAGGTTTAAGGAAGGAATGAAAATTAGCAAGTCGATTTATGACTCCAATTTAATCTAAAATTAGTAAAAATAGCAAGATATGTAAATAATAACAGTTTTTAATTTATTTTCACGTTATAATTAAAATAAAAATCTGTAATATACAAAATTTAACTTAAGGTAATAAAATTTCAATATTAATATTAAATTTAGTAATTTTCGAATTTATAAAATTTTAAATAGAGTAAATCTAAAAAATCGAATGCAGAAAATTAAATGTAGTAAAAATTGAATTTTGAATGTTTGAATTTAGAATAATTAGCAAAGAAGTAGGGCTTCGAGGTATGTATTATTGCAACAACTGCTATGCTCGCTAGATCGTGAGTTTTTCGGCAGCTCGTAAAGCGGCGAGATTATATTTAACTAATCAGATTCTTGCATCGACTTTACCCTTAACCGTATTCACATTACGTAAGGGTAGGAATGGAAGCGCAAGGGAATAGTTCATGGCTCCGCCTACGCTGTCCACTTATACTAACATGTTATGTAAAAGAGAGAGAAAGTGCAATATACGAAAGAGAAAGTATATGGTGTGTAAGAGAGAAAACGTTATTTCTCTATCTCTACCGCTCCTTTTAAAAGATACAGCAACATTCTTTCTTTTCCATTTAGAAATTTTTAGAAAAAATGTATTTTATTATATAATACTCGTATTTTAAGAACAATATATTTTTATGAATAAACTTATGTAAATTGTTGCACGAGAACAAAATATTTATCTTAAAATTTAAAATAATAAAACTTATAATTTAAAAATACGCTTTTATGAATATATATATATATACATCTACAGCCTGTCCCTCTATCTAGTGAAAATATTCATAACGCCTGATGTAGGGAGAAATTTTATAAATAAAAAAACCTTGTTACGTTAAAGTCGGTGAATTAATGACTACTTAATTAACAATAGATTAACAGCCAATCAGATTTCTGCGCGATCAAGTAGGCGGACCTTGAGAGAAAAAAAAACAAAAAAAAAACCAAAAATGGGCGGAGCTTTCGATTTTCAACTATACATCGATACGTGGCGATATATGCGTCGCACTGCTATGTATTGTTTCTCCCCACTTCGCCGCGAATTTTAATTCTGATCTTATGTCTTCTCATTCATCTTCTTATTCCTCTCATTCAGGCTATAGCCCTGACGGTTTGGGTTCTAATCCCCAGTTCCGATTATTTTTTTTTTTTTAGCTTCTGTAATTCTTTGTAAAATTCAAAAAATAATATTACAGTTTTTCCAGAGTAAGTTTTTATTTGTTTGTATGCATCTTTTAATGTATCCAAGAAAATTATAATTTAATTATTATAATTCTTGATTACAGGCAGTTGTTTGATAAATACAATAAAATTTTCATAAAGTAAGATATACAGGGTGGCCCGCTATAATCTATCGGTCGAAATAACTTCAAAGGGAGATGGTTACATCAAAAAATGTCTCAGACAAAAGTTGTAGAGGTTAAGGGGGGTCGTCCAACGCTGACCTTGGCGTTAACCTTGAGGTCAAATTTGAAGGTTATTTGAGGGTCAAATCGCGAATTTTAAATAGAAATCCCAATTTTTTATTACAGATTCTGATTTTGCGTCAAAAAATATGAAATTTTCGTCTCAAACATTTTTTTCGATGCGTGACAGATGGCGCTGTAATCGGCAGTTTTAATCTATTCTTTTAGCTTTTCAATCAACCTTCGCAAGTAGATGCTACACCTATTTCTAAGATGACTGTATCACTTTTATTTAGAAAATTTGATGCAACAGGAATTGTTAAGGATCTACCTATACCAGGTAGACCGCGATCGGCAACTAACGAAAAAATGCGACTTAGCATTGCACTTTCTTTTCTGAAAGAATCTCACCCTTCTACTCATCGTATACTTAGTGGAACAGTTAAATGATAACGATCTTGATCTCCGAATGGAATTTTGTGATAAAATGATGAGAAATATTGATAACGATAATAGTTTTTTTTATAACATCGTTTTTTCGGATGAAGCTACTTTCGAATTGAATAGATATGTAACGGACATAATTTTCGATACTATTCTGACGTAACCCCACATTGGATGGTTGAAACTCATACGCAATATTCTCGAAAACTAAATGTCTGAGCAGGTATCTTAAATAATAGATTAATTGGTCCTTTTTTTATTGATGGTATTTGAGTGCTAAAAGTTATGAAACGAAATGAAATACTACCAGAAATAAGACGAATATCGGGTAAAAATTTTAAGAACATTTGGTTTCAACAAAATGGCGCTCCAGCCCATTATGAGAGAGACGTTGTGAGATACTTAAATGAAACCTTTTCCAATCAATGGATTAGTAGACGAGGAGAAATTGAGTGGTCATCATGTTCACCAGAGCTAGCACTTGATTATTTCTTTTAGGGATATTTGAAAGAAAGTATTTATTCAACCCAACCAAGAGACTTGGAAGAATTAAGACAAAGGATCATCTAAGAGGCAGCACTTGTCGATTCTCAAATGATTAGAAATGCAGTGGATCACTTTTATGAAAGGATTCTGCCAAGCAGCTGGTAATGTTTCTAAACATGTGCTGTAATGTAAATTCAGCATCTTAACATGAGAGACAAGGGAATTCACGTTAATTAAATACCATAACGTGAGTGGCAAGAGGACTCACGTTAATCAAGCATCCCCATGGGACAATGTTTTCGCCACGTCCACGCAGTTCATCCTAGGTCATGCTAAGAGCGATGTTTCCGCTCTTTCCTTTAAAGTGAAAAATAGTGGTTGCTATTGGAAAAAAAAGTCTACCATTAAATAGCTTTCAAAAATCACCTTGAAGTCTAAGTCAAGGTCATCAGTTGATCGCGCGGTGCGAAACCTGTAACTTCTGGCTACAAGATTTTTCATTATGAAACCTGGTTCGAGATTCATCCTTAAATACTAAATATGATCTCCAAACAACCATTTGGGATATCTTTTACCCAAAGTTAAGTGCATACGAGGTCTGGCTATTAAATAACGAGATTGGTTACAAAAAAGGGTTTTATTATAAAAATTATTCTACATTCAAATGCTCTCCTTTAATATACTCCCTTTCCCCCGCCACACACCTTTCCATACGTTTTTTCCATTGATCGAAGCAGTGCTGGAAGTCTTCTTTGGTGAGGGCCTTCAGGAGCTCTGCCGTTTTTTGCTTTACCGCTTTCATCGACTCAAATCGGGTCCCTTTCAAAGCAGATTTTATCTTCAGAAACAAAAAAAAGTCACACGGTGCCAAATCTGGCGAGTACGGTGCGTGTTCGAGCACTGGAGTGCGCTTACCGGCCAAATACTGCTTCACAGATAGCGCATTATGGGCAGGTGCGTTGTCCTGGTGCAAAATCCACGAGTTGTTCTTCCACAACTCGGACCGTTTCTTACGAACTCGTTCTCGCAGTGTTACCAAAACTGACAAATAGTAAGTCTGGTTGACAGTCTGACCCTCTGGAACCTATTCAGTCATCACGATACCGTTAATGTCGAAAAAAAGATCAATATTGCCTTGAATTTGGTTGGCCATCTTCAGTGCTGACTCGGCCCTCACTGAAGCGCTTACACCACTCAAAAACACGCGCACGAGATAGAGAATTGTCCCTATAGGCCTCTTGCAACAATTTACATCACTCAGTCGGAGTTTTTTTCAATTTAACGAGAAATTTGAGATTGATACGTTGCTCCTGTTTTTCGTCACACATGGTTTTCGGCACGAGAAAAAAACACGTTCGTTTCAAACCGCTACTGCACAAATACAATAATAGTGATGAGAACGTGTTTTGGTACGTGCATAGACAAGATATCTAGATACTTAACGCACTACTTGTTTTTTCCCCACCCCTCTACGGCGCCCTCTAGGCGCGCAGTCTCGTTATTTAATAGCCAGACCTCGTATCTTAACGTTAAATTTTCCATTCTTTCCATTTCTGAAGTGAAAAATAGGGGTTTCAATTTGGAAAATAAAAGATGAGCTTAAAATGACCTTGAAAAATGACCTTGGGGTCATCAATTAATTCTTTGGACTAAATCCTACAACTTTTGTGTAAGAAATTTTCTTGGAAAATACGATTCTGAAAAGTTATTTAGAGGTATTGTTACGTTTGTAACACCCTGTATATAATATTATCATTCTCTATCATTGAAAACTCAAATACATATAAATATAGGAAAGCGGACTTTTAAATGCATTTTATAGATAATTATAGGCTCTTTATAAACTTATATGTAACCATAATAATAATATAGATTGACGTCAATAAACTTTACATCATTTAGCAAAATTGTATGCAATATTCTTATTACTTATTTATTATAAAATATATTAACTTGATTGCATGAAATTATCATTGCATTATGTTTATATGTAATAATATGAAAGCATTGCAAATGCATTCTAATAATTACATATAAAATATGTATAAGAAGAACGGGAGAGGGAGTGAAATAGGGAAAGATAGATCGATAGATAATTATTTTTATTACACATTATGTTGCACATCTTTATTTAACATTATACTACTGTGATCAAAAAGTAAGGTGTATTTGTTTATAAAATGTAAATTCTTTATTTATTCTTCCAAATCAATTTCATCCCCTTCAAAGTGATCCCTGTCAGATAAAGCGCACTTTTGCCAACGCTTTTTCCAGTCCTCGAAACAGTCGGAATAGTCTTTTTCCGGTATAGCCTTCAAGACCTTCTTTGATTCGGTTTTTATTTCCTCAATCGTATCAAAACGGCGTCCCCGTATTGGCCTTTTGAGTTTGCTGAATAGCCAGAAGTCGCACGGAGCTAAATCAGGCGAATACGATGGTTGCAGAACGATATGAGTCGAGTTTTTGGCAAAAAAGTCGCGAAGAACCAATGCAGTATGACATAGTGCATTATCGTGATGAAGGAACCAAGAGTTGTTCGCCCATAATTCCGGCCGTTTCAGACGAATAGCTTCACGCAAATGACGCATAACGCTCAAATAATATTTTTTGTTGACAGTTTAGCCCGGTGAAAGAGATTCATAGTGCACCACACCACGATAATCAAAGAGAACTGTCAACATGACCTTGATTTTCGATCGACTTTGCCGTGGTCTTTTCGGTCTTGCTTCACCTTTTGCACGATAATCACTGGATTGGTCGATGGTTTCAGGGTCGTATGCGTAAATCCAAGTCTTGTCTCCAGTAATGATGCATTTCAAGTGGTCCTGATAGTCAGACAGCAAAGTTTCACACACATCAACGCGACGCTTTTTTTCCAAAAAATTGAGCGATTTTGGCACCAATCGAGACTTGACGCCAAATGATATTCCAACACTATCAGCGAGATCTCTAATTGTCAATCGACGATTTTCAAGCACCAAATCTTTGATTTTTTTGACGTGGCCCTCGTCGGTAGACGTTGATGGTCGTCTAGAGCGTGGTTCGTCTTCAACGCGTTCTCGGCCCGCTTTGAACTCGTTGTACCACTTATAAATGTTTTTTTGTGCCATAGTTTGATCACCAAAGGCCTTCCGCAACATTTTCAACGTGTCCGCGCAAGAATATTCGTTCCGCAAACAAAATTTGATGCAAGTTCTTTGCTCAACAAAATCACCCATTGTAAAAATCGAAAAATTCACTTCTGGTTGTTTACAAAAACACGTGTAACTCGGAGATAATTAAACCTACAGTCTGTCAAGTAAGAGCGTGGTCGTGTTAATTTATAAAAAAATTTATTTGATGAAACTTTCATATTTATATATAAATTATACACATTATAAACAATGATGCAATTCGGTCAATAATGTGTCCAGTCACCACCGGCGTCGATAATTGCCTGGCATCTCCAAGGCATGCTTTCTACTAATTTGACGGCGTATTCTAGTGGCAAGGATCTCCAGATCCGACGAATTTCGTAAGACAACTGCTTCAAAGTGTATATGCGTCTTCCACGAAGCTTCTGTTTAATATATGCCCACACATTTTCAATAGGGTTTGCATCGGGCGACTGCGACGGCCAATCCAATGTAACGATGCCAGATTGAGTCTTCCACTGATTACAGAGCTTGCTGCGGTGTTTAGGATCGTTGTCCTCCTGCAGAATCTAATCTTCATTTTTTGTGATTAACCATCGTTTGGCAGATGGCAGTAAAGCCTTTTTGTAGATTTTTATCATTTTCTCGGCATTTAGGTTGTCAGTAAAGAGGTGCAAAGTGCCGAATCCCTGCTTTGAGAAGCAGCCCCAAAGATGCACCTTTATTCCATGTTTTACGGTCCGCTGAACAAGCCTATTGGTGGAAGTTGACCAGGCTTGCGTGAGGACAGAACGTGCCCATATAGAACATTCATCAGTAAAAATGACATTTTCAAAATCTCTATCAATATTCTCATGCGCCCAAGCAAGTCGCTTTGTCACATGTTTTTCAGTCAACAGAGGCTTCTTCATTGTGTTGCGCCATTTCAGATGATGAGTACGAAGATGGGTTCGGATAGTTTCGTAGGATATATCTAAACCTTTTGCCATTAATTTTGCTTGTCCTTGCCGCAGTGTTAAAGCAGGATTCCGCGAAAACAGATTCACTATTCTTTTTTCATCTTTTTTGTTCACTTTTCCTATCGAGCCACGTTCTGGTAAATCATCGACATTTTTAGCCACTTCATATCGCTGTTTCCACTTCTGTACAAATGCCTTCGACTTTCTCATATATTTAGCAGCCGCTGATTGCGACATTTTGGGACCTTTCGGGTGGATGCAAAGAAACACAGCCTCGTAGCGCGACGCGTACTTAGCACTCATGGCGTTTAACGTGATTCTCTTTCAAAAGATCAACGACAACTGAATCTTTGTTGACAATGCATCAAGGACAAAGTTTGCCTCTATTGGCTCGCGAAGAAATTAGAGCAAAATCTTTGATTACCTGTCGGTGAAGTCGACCACGCTCTTACTTGACAGACTGTATTCACAAACAGACGCTTGGCAAATGTTATAGACAGTCCTACCAACCTAGGAAAAAAATTTACCTGCCTTCTTAATGCCCAGGAGTTTTAAATAACAATTTCACCTTACTTTTTAATCACAGTAGTACATAACATAAAAAAAGGAAAACAAGTCACTATAGCACTAACAATTGTAATAATAAAATTAAAATTAAAATTAACATAATAAAAGGAAAAATAAAAATAAAGATTAAAATAAAACAGAAATAAAAATAAAAAATAAGATTAGAGTCGTGCTAACAGAGGGGCAGTTTATTCTCTCTATTTGAAAGAAAGTGAAAATAAAAAGAAAGTGAAAAGAATAAAAACTGTCTATAGTTGAATCATACAACTTTATATTATTTGCAGCAATAGAATGATGATTATGGAAAATCTTCAAACTATGGTAACTTTTTATCCATTATGTGCTAAATACTTTGATAATTTTTTTGGGCACACTTTCGAAAATCAGCCCCCCCCCCCCTCCGATCGAGCTGAAATTTGGTACAGATCTTTCTTTTTATGTTCTTAGTAATCTCCTAAAAGGATTTTTGGTGACGGGAAATAGTTTTCGAGATATCGATTATTAAAGTTGTAAAAAAAAAATCTTTTTCCACTGATATCTCGAAAAATATTAGTTTTTCGAAAAAGTCACAAGCGTAATTTAATATTTAAAATAAAATTTTCTATCGAAATTGATTTAAAAAAAAAATAATTCTGAGAAATTTTGTTGTAAATTTACATTTCATATTTTTTATTGGTATACGAAGTGTGGCAGAAAAGTAATGAGAATGATTTTTTAATTACCGAAGTTTTTATTTTTTTCGAACATCAATGTTATCCCTTTCAAAGTAGTTCGCTTGGGAAGCTATACAAAGATGGAGACGTTGTTCCCACTTTTGGTAGCAGCGCTGGAAGTCTTTAACCGGTGTGGTCTTCAGCATGCCCGTTACACTCTTTTGGATGTTTTCTAAAGTCCCGAAATGACGTCCTTTAAGGACATTTTTCAGTTTGGGAAAAAGGTAAAAGTCACAGGAACTGAGGTCAGATGAATAGGAGGGCTGGGGAACCACAGGAATGCCTTTTGAGGTCAAAAGTTCTGTGATGGAGAGGGCAGTGTGACATGGGGCGTTGTCATGATGGAGCATCCATTTGTCTGCAATGTCTGGTCTCACGCGAATGACCCTTTTTCTGAGCCTTTCAAGGACGTCTTTATAAAAAACTTGGTTGACAGTTTGTCCTGGAGGAACAAATTCTTTGTGGACGATTCCCCTTCTGTTAAAAAAACAAATCAGCATTGATTTGTTCTTTGATTTGCTTATTCGAGCTTTTTTTGGTCGAGGAGAGCACGCAGTGTGCCACTTCTCACTTTACCTTTTGGTCTCAGGATCTTATTCAAAAATCCATGATTCGTCACCTTTGATCAAATGACTAAAGAAATATTGCTCATTGGCGATTCTGTCAAGAAGATTAAGACACTTGTTTTTTCGATTGTCCGTCTGCTCAATTGTGAGGTTTTTCGGCACCATTTTGGCACAGACCTTTCGTATGTGCACATGTTTAGTCAAAATTTGATGAACGGTAAATTTGTTCAAATTTAATTGTTCACTCAATATTCTTAATGTTAAATGACGGTCTGATCTCACAAGAGTATTTACGCGTTCGATGTTTTTGTCGGTTTTCGAAATTAAAAGCCTCCATGAACGGTGTTCATCTTCAACGTGTTCTCTGCCTTTCAGAAATGATTTGTACCAGCAAAAAACTTGAGTTTGGGATTAAGAATGTTCTCAATAGGCCTTTTTTAACTTTTCAAAAGTCACACTTGCCGATTCTCCAAGCTTAACACAAAATTTAATGGCACAACGTTGCTCCAAATTCCGCTGTTCCATTTTGCGTGTTGCACAACTAAAACACAACTTCAATAATAGCAGTCACAAGAATCACGTAGTTAACGGAGGGAGTTAGAACTCGCACTGAGCCATGGGAGGATACTGATAACGTTGCGCTGTTGCCAGATCGCTTGCTGTGTTGCTAGTCTCATTACTTTTCTGCCACACCTCGTATCTATACTTGTTCATTTTGTTTTAGTATATCTATACATGTTATCGCGCCCTCCGCTTTGTGCGGATCTTCGTCGACCCTGACGCGTAAGCTCTATCCCCGACTTCACTCAGTTCCGACTATATCTATATACATTCTTACGCTCTCCGCTTTGTGCGTATCTTCGTCGTGCCTGTGCGTAAGCTCTCTCCCCCACGGCAACTTTCCCTGGTCGCTGTTATTGGTCATTACTGGATACAAGTTTAATGCTTGCTACATTACTTTCATATCATTTCGCACCGATCGCACTCCGCAACACTATTGCTGTATTCCGCTTTTGCTGCACATACTTTCTCTTTTACCATATCTTCTACTCTCTCTTGCGTCTCATTTTCTTTTCTCGATATACATTCATTATCTCTCTTTCTCATTGCATATAATCCTTCTGTATGCATACAATGCTTTTCATTTCTTTTTTCTTTTTTCATTCTTTTCTTTTTTTTCCTTTTTTCAATTTATTCCCCTATTTTCATTTTTCATGTTTATCTTCATTTTCATTATCATGTTTATCTGTTCTCTGTTATGGACCAACACTTTAATTTGTTTAAATTGTACGGGATTCTCTCCGATCATGCTCGAACACTTCAATGGTTTTGGGACATCGGTTTGATACCGTCAACTCGATTTTGCTCGAAACATAAAAAATATATGACCCTGTTCGAGAACAATTCCGTGGTTAGCGAGTTTCGGTGTAAGAAGAAGAACTGTTATGATTACGTTGCAACCGTCGCTGAAAATACGTGGTTTGAAAGGTATCACATTATATTGGAATTCTGCATGATCATTACTTATTGTCTCGCTACCCATATGACTTTTGAGCAAAATGTTCGGGAATGTTCTATTGTCGAGAATCAACAAATTCCGCCAGAAACTGTCGCCGATAGATTTTCGTTTTATCGGAAAATTTGTATAATTGTTATAGATGCCGCTTTCGATGACGAAGATCTTTTTGGAGGAGTCAGAGAAATTGTTGAGATTGATGAATGTAAGATTGGTCGTCGAAAGTACGAAAGTAGACGTATCGTGGAGGGCCACTGGATCCTTGGAATGATTCATCGTGGCTGTAGCAAAAATTTTTGTTTGGAGGTGTGCCCGGAAAACAAGAAAGACCAGAATACTCTTATCCAGCTAATCAAGAAGCATTTAGCTCCAATAACGACAATACATTATGATTCTTGGAAATGGTACATCAATCTTAAATCGCACAGATACATCCACGCCATGGTAAATTATTCCGAGGAATTCGTGAATTACGGGTGTCTATCACGGGTGAATTACAAATTTTTCAAAATTGACTATTTTTTGAAAAATCCAAAATTGGCTCAAAAGCAAAAAATTCATCCATGTTTCTTTGATTATTCTAAGCATTTTTTGAAAAATCATAGTTTTATATAATGACGTTACAAAAAAACCGCCATTTTGACAAACTAAGAGAAAAAAAAAAGTTCTGCACCAGGGTTTTGAAAACTTCATACATTCGGGCCGCGATTTATGACAATAATTTGCTTATTTAAATGCAGCAACATTGGTAAAAATCGATTAAAACAAAAAACGTTGAAAATTTTTGAAATGCAAAAATAACGATTTTGATTTTCTTTTACTAAATAAGTGCCAGATTCTGAAAGAGCATCCTCGAAAAGAAAATCCTAGAAATGCCTCGGATTTGTTTTCCCTACGGCACAATGTACTTGAAGTTTTGTGCACAAATTTGGCCTTTTGCGTATCAATGGGATAATCTATAGAGCATTAGGTTTGATTTACGACAAATATACGCAACATGTTTCTTCTAATTGAGTTTAGCATCAAGGTAGACACCAAAGTTACGAACAGATTTCACAAAAAGAACAAGTGTTTTGTTAATATGGACTTCATTAGTTGGCATGTCAGAAAGCTTTTTGATCTAATAGTAGGAGTCAAATATTATGTCCTTGGTTTCAGCAACATTGAAACTAAGATGATTTGCTTTAGCCAATTCAGAGACAAGCTCGGTATGTCTGCTGATAAGATTAACATATACCTCTAGCTCAGACAGAAGAAATTGTACATAAATCTGAAGATCATCCGCACAAATTAAGTAATGAACATTGAGGTCAAATAAACTAGAACCATCATTGATTTAGATAAGAAATAGCAGTGGCTTGAGCATTGACTTTTGAGATACACCAGTGTTGTTTGAGTAAGGATATAGATTTGCCATCTCGATTCCGCGCTGTCTGCTGTCTACCTGGAAGGTAAGAGGCAAACGACCTAATGGACGATGGCGATAATTCGTATTTCAAAATTTTATGCAATAGAGTGGCATGGTAGACCGTTAAAGGCTTTACTAAAATCAAATAGCAGAAGTAACTTCATCCAGCGCCTATTCATTCCTTTTCTAATGTCATCCGTAAGTTTAATAGAAGCAGTATACGAGATCTGGCTATTGAATAACGAGACTGCGCGCCTAGAGGGCGCCGTAGAGGGGTGGGGAAAAAAACGAGTAGTGCGTTGGGTATCTAGATATCTTGTCTATGGACGTACCAAAACACGTTCTCGTCACTATTATTGTATTTGTGCAGTAGCGGTTTGAAACAAACGTGTTTTTTTCTCGTGCCGAGAACCATGTGTGACGAAAAACAGGAGCAACGTATCAATCTCAAATTTCTCGTTAAATTGAAAAAACTCCGACTGAGTGCTGTAAATTGTTGCAAGAGGCCTATGGGGACAATTCTCTATCTCGTGCGCGTGTTTTTAAGTAGTGTAAGCGCTTCAGTGAGAGCCGAGTGAGCACTGAAGATGACCAACGCCCAGGTCGCCCTGTCACTGTTTCAACTCCGAAAACAGGGACCAAAATCAACCAAATTGTGCGTGCAGATCGTCGAATGAGCATCCGGATGATTGCCGAGGCTGTGAACGCCGATAAAGAAACGGTTAGACAAAGTTTACACGAGGAATTACACATGACAAAAGTCTGTGCGAAGTTGGTGCCAAAAAACCTGACTCCTGACCAAAAGCTCTTGCGTCAACAGGTCTGCTCAGGTTTCCTTGAAAGGTTAAAAAAAGATTCCGGATTGATGAAAAACATTATTACTTGCGACGAAACGTGGATTTTTCAATACGATGTTGAAACAAAGCGGCTATCGATGCATTGGAAGACGCCTGAATCGCCCAGAATCAAAAAAGCAAGGATGTCCAAATCAAAATTCAAGGCAATTTTGATCGTTTTTTTTGACATTAACGGTATCGTGATGACTTAATGGGTTCCAGAGGGCCAGACTGTCAACCAGACTTATTATTTGTCAGTTTTGGCAACACTGCAAGAACGAGTTCGTAAGAAACGGCCCGAGTTGTGGAAGAACAACTCGTGGATTTTGCATCAGGACAACGCACCTGCCCGTAACGCGCTATCTGTGAAGCAGTATTTGGCCGGTAAGCGCACTCCAGTGCTCGAACACGCGCCGTACTCGCCAGATTTGGCACCGTGCGACTTCTTGTTGTTTCCGAAGATAAAATCTGCTTTGAAAGGGGCCCGATTTGAGTCGATGGAAGCGGTAAAGCAAAAAACGGCAGAGCTCCTAAAGGCCCTCACCAAAGAAGACTTCCAGCACTGCTTCGATCAATGGAAAAAACGTATGGAAAGGTTTGTGGTAAGGGAAGGGGAGTATATTGAAGGGGAGCATTCGAATGTAGAATAATTTTTATAATAAAACCCTTTTTCGTAACCAGTCTCGTTATTTAATAGCCAGACCTCGTACGTAATGTGGCCAGATCGAAAACCTGTTTGAAAAGAATCAATCAGTTGACGAACACAAAGGTAATTATAAAGTTGTTTATGCAAAAGATGCTTCAGTACTTTAGATAAATACGCCAGAATAGAAATGGACCGAATGTCACCTATGACACGAGGATGAGCAATTTTATTGATTTTAATAATGAGTGTAATCTTACAGGCAGAGGGCACGTGAAGCAATCACAAGGAGTCATTAAACAATCGACAGAGACTATGGTATATCATCATAGCCACGCGCTTGCGAGAAAGAGTGATACACTGCACTGCACATCTCATATCTTTGACAATGACAGGACGAAAGTCAAACAAAGGTTTATAGCTCAGGCCAGTATCAAGTGTATCCAGAAAGAAGTCGACAGTAGTAACTTCTGAGTTGTCACTGAGTGTTTACTAGCGTAAAAACTATTTAATTCTTGCAGAAGAGTTATGAAAATAGCTGGTAGTAGCAGAGCAAAGTTCCTGCGTAGTTCCTTCCATAGCTGACATATTTCAGTAAGTCGAGTAAGTAAGTCATGTAAGTAAAGTAGCCTAGCAGATTCGGTCTATCTATGAAGGGCATCACGGACTGAACTATAATGACGGAGGTCAGAGTGCAGTCTTATACGTTTGTAGCATCTGTATAGTCTGAAAAAGAAAATAATGAAGGCATACTTCCAAAGGAGAGCCACTAACATAGATGGAACGGTCCAATGTGTGAAAATAATCATGAAGAGCCAGGGCGTTGATATAGTTGTAACGTTTTAAAAATTATTTTGTGCAAATGTATTTGTTATAAGGATACAAACTAGTTTTTTTTAAATTTCTTTTATATCTCTTAAGGCCTTAGGCCACTCTGCATGCTGGAAAAATAGACTTCTTTGTGATTCTTTTTTTAGGAAAAATATAAAGTAAATCAAGATTACAAAGGCAAAAGTTTATTATACATATAATTAACTAAAAAACATAATTATTATAAAATAAATAATTTGAAAATCGCGACTGTGCAGCGTGTCTTAGATGACCTCTATTTTGGAAGGGTCCACGGCCGTACCAACAGCTCCTGTAAATATTGTATTATGATGAGTTATCAATTTTTTTGTTATTATAGATAACAATAGCTACAGAAGTACGTAGGATTTTTTTGATGTATTTATTTTTGGCCGAAAAGCGCACTTTCAAAGTCAAACTTGCAAAATTCACAGAAAAAATCGCTAGGAAATTGTTAATAACAAATGAACTACGCCATATAAAAAAAATCCTACGTATTTTTTTAGACAATATATTTTTAAAGATCTTGTTAAAGTTTGAAGTGAATTGATTGAAAATTGTTCAAGTTATGGGTGCGGCCAACTTAAAATATGTAGTTTTGAGATAAACACGTTTAAAGTTTCAAGTTATAGAAAGCCTTGAAAAATTTTGCAATATCTTTAATCCGCAATACCTGCTCCATATAATTTGCCTTTTAGATTAGTGTCGACGCAAACACGTCTAAATACGTTTGTTATATTATGGCTTCAAAACATCTGCTATACACAGTATTTCGGAAAAGTTCCCGAACTTATTTTGTAGCGCTTGTACGAGTGGCGCCACCTCTTGGGCGACACCAGTATTATGTTGCTACATCCCTCTGGAGTGTCTGAGAATTTTTTCACCAGTATCCGTTCATTAGTTGCCGAGATAGACGTGCTTGAGTGAACGTGTGTTTAGTACCCCGGTGCAGGTTCTACGATGGATGAGAAATTTGAACATGGTGGCGCAATTAAATTCTGCTATAAACTTAAAAAAACTTTTGCGGAAACGAAAAAAATGATCGATTCGGCTTACGGTGAAAGTGTAGTGTCGCGTACAACTGTTTACACGTGGTTCAGTCGGTTCAAGAAGGGTAGAGAGTCGTTAGAAGATGACGAGAGAAGTGGCCGGCCGTCAACAGCTGTTACCGACAAAAACGAGGCTCGCGTGCGCGCGCTACTGAAGCAGGATTGCCACATGTCTTTCAGAATGTTGGCAGACGAACTGAACATGAGCAAGGATAGCGTCGCGTTGATTTTGAAAGAAAAAATGAACCGCAGGAAGGTCTGCTCTCGATTTGTTCCGCACTTTCTCACACCAGAGCAGAAAGAAACTTGCATCCAATGTTGTCAAGATTTTATCGAGACTTGCGACACCACTCCGGGCTTTCTAACCTCAATTGTGACTGGAGACAAGACTTGGTGCTTTCAATACGATCCTTCCACGAAGCGCCAGTCATCCGCTTGGCTCAGTCCGGGCCGTGCGAGGCCTCAAAAAGTGCGTCATCAAAAATCACGGGTAAAGACGATGCTCATCGCTTACTTCGACTCCAAAGGCCTGATACACAAAGAATTTGTGCCCCCAAACATTACCGTGAATGCTGCGTATTACGTAGAGGTGTTAAAACGTCTGAAGCGCCGGATTAATCGCATCAGGCCTGAGTGCAAGGAACCGGGATCGTGGAGTTTGCTGGATGACAATGCGCCTGCTCATTCTTCGAACATTGTGAAGCGTTATCTCGCCGAAAATCAGATCTCACGCAGTAATCACGCTTGCACCGAGCGTCTCACAGCGATAACTTCAGAGGAGTACCAGAGAGCCTTCGAATCACTCATGGAGCGCTCAAATGAGTGTATATCTAGGGAAGGGGACTATGTTGAAAGTTAACTGGAATGAATTTCTTTGGATGTAATTTTCCATTTTTTATTTCAAAAGTTCGGGAACTTTTCCGACATACTGTGTATACCTAATTTAGTCCCTTAAAATATCGTCCTTCGTTGCGGTTATTAGAGGCTCCCTGCCTAGCTGCCAGCCTTGCACTATACTTTAAAAAATAAGCACTTAGAGATATTTCCCGACCATAATCTTTTGGCATATCATTTTGAATATTCTAAGGTACCATTTAAAAAAAAAATAGAGAATAATTTTTAAAGGTTAATAAAAAGACGAAATAGATCGGTTAAAAAAGAAAAAAGTTTTTGATTTTTGAGAATTAAAAATTGATGAGTCGCTTTTCAAAAGTACATAAAACTGATAATATCGGAAAATGAGAAAATACGTAGACGTTTATTTTCCGCGTAAAATAATATAATAAATTTAGAAGGGATTCCGAGAGGTAGGTGCAGCCGGCCAGCATGATTTGAGATGAAATCTGTCAATAATATTGGGAGTATAAATTAGTTCGGTCCGTTTTCAGAAGATGGCTCTGGCTATTATGAATATTTGCTAGTAATAGCTGAAGTCGGTAGTTTTAGAGAGGTTAGACATCTGTCAATAATATTCAGTTTATATCGCTTCGAGTTTCATAAAAAAATCTTGTTTTGAACTGTGTTAAATATGTCAAATTTTGTGTTAACTAAGCAGCATTTGCGGGAGGTTTTAGTTTTCTGTTTTAATTGGAAGAAAAGTGCAGCTGAAGTGCATTGAATGCTTGTGGAAGTTTATGGTGACAATGTTCCAACTGATAAATCTTGTAGGGAATAGTTTCGACGTTTCAAAAATGGAGACTTAAACGTTGAAGACAAACCTCGCTCTGGAAAGCCAAAAAAATACGAAGACAAAAAGTTGGAGGCATTACTCGATGAAGATCCGAGTCAAATGCAAGAGGAGCTTGCAGAATCATTGGAAGTGACTCAACAAGCAGTTTCTGTACGATTGAAATTCATGGGAATGATTCTACAACAAGGTAATTGGGTGCCTTATAAACTAAAACTGAGAGACATTGACAGGAAATCTTTCTGTTGCGAGCAGCTGATTCAAAGGCAACAAAGGAAGGGTATTTTGCATAGAATTGTTACTGGGGATGAAAAATGGATATTCTAAGATAACCCCAAGAAGAAAAAATACTACGCTATGCCCGGTCAATCGTTGCCATCGACCTTAACATCAACACCAAAGCCAAATATTCATGGTTCGAAGATCATGTTGTGCATCTGGTGGGACCAAAAGGGTGTTGTGAACTATGAGCTGCTACAACCTGGCGATACCATAACAGCCGATCGGTATAGGCTGCAATTGATTCGTTTGAGCCATGCATTACGAGAAAAACGGCAAGGAAAGACATGACAAAGTTATTTTTCTGCATGACAACGCTCGGCTTCATGTCGCAAAAGTCGTGAAAAAATATTTGGAAACGCTCAAAGAGGATATTTAGCCGCACCTGCCGTATTCTCCGGACATTGCTCCTTCTGATTACTAGTTGTTCCGAGGGATGCAGCACGATCTGGCAGGTCATCGGTTGACTTCTCTCGCAGAAATAAAAAATTAGCTCCTAACGTGGATCACCTTAAAAGACGAGACATTTTCTCGAGATAGAATTCGAAAATCGCCTGTGAGGTGAGAAAAAGTAGTAACTAGCGATGGACGATACTTTGATTAATCTTTTAAATCTGTTTATTTTGATATAAATGCATTTTTGACCGCAAAAAAACGGATTGAATTAATTTGTTCTCCCAATAAAATGAAGTATATAAAATACGAAGGATCTTGAATGCCGTACTTTAGCCGAGAGACGTCGAACGGCGTCTTGTCATGTGTGAACAGCTGCTTCAGCGACAAAAAAGAAAAGGTTTCTAACATCGTATTGTGACTAGTGGTGAAAAGTGGATATACTACAGTAATTTCAAGCGTAAAAAATCGTGGGTTAAGCCTGGCGAAGCAGTAGCATCAACTCCAAAGCGGAATATCGACGGTTCCAAGCTCATGCTGTGCAATTGGTGGGATTAGCTGGGGGTAGTGTATTACGAGCTGCTCTAACCCAACCAAACCATCACAGAAGATCTCTATCGACGACCATTCATGCGTTTGAGCCGAGCATTGAAAGAAAAACGGCCGCTATGTGAGCAAAGACACGATAAGGTTATTTTACTGCAGGATAACGCTCGGCCGCAGGTCGCGTCACCGGTCCAAACATACCTGGAAACGCTGAAATGGGAAATCCTATCCCACCCGCCGTACTCCCCAGACATTGCGCCTTCTGATTACTATTTATTTTGATCGATGACTAACGGTCTGGCTGAGCAGCACTTCACTTCGTATGAAGAAACGAAAAAATGGATCGATTCGTGGATAGCCGCAAAAGAAGTGTCGTTTTTTCGACGTGGAATTCAAATGCTGCTAGAAAGATGGGAATCTCCAGCGATGGGCAATACTTTAATTGACTTGTGTTTTTATTATTTTTTTAAAATAAAGGATTTATTTTCACAAAAAACGGCGAGAACTTATTCACACTCCCAATATAAACACAAGCCCTCATCACTCATTCATCCATTGAATACAATCACGCTATCGAAATCAGTGTATAAGAGACAATACACGAATAAATTAACATATAATAAATAAATAAATAAACAACACAAAAATAAATAATAATAGGTGAGCAACTAAGTTCCCGTTATTTGTCAATAGATCTCCAGTAGTAAGTGCTTGTCGATTTTGTTATCCAAAACGTGATGATGTTTTATTCTTAACCTACTAACAAACAGACAAATATATTTTGAAGTAAATAATCAACTAGAAGGACCCTACCGTAGAAGCAAAGGAGTTCCCCAAGGGGATGTTTTGAGCCCCTTAATCTTTAACTTTTATATTGCATTGGTATTAAGAATATCATTAATGATAAAAATGAAATAGTTCAATTCGCAGATCATATAGTTCTTACAAACAGAAATTAGAGTAGTATCAATGACTTGATATTAGCTTTACAGAATAACTTTACAGAAACCAATGAATTCTTTGAAAACAGAAACCTTGAAATAAACACCGACAAAAGAAAATTGATAATATTTACAAAAAAAGTAATAAGTAATGAACATTACATAACTATAAAAGATACTAACATTCATCCAGAACCATTTATTAAATATCCAGGGATCATCCTTGACCAAAAAATAAGTTGGTATTATCAAGATAAATATTTAATTAACAAAATCAGTAATATATTAAATATCCAAAAAATACTGAGTGGAGTATGGTGGAGTGGTCATCCAACAACTTTACTCACACTCTATAAAAGCCTGATTAGAAGATCTAAATACCTTTCAGAAAAGTTCGTCATCAAATTATTATCCTATAAGCAACACCCACTACAAAATAAATTACGTGCATTGCACCTGGAACTTAACAAAAACAAACTATACAATATATAAATCATTTACTCAAATTTTTTACTGGTACAGGCCAAAATTATAACAACTCATTGCACCAAACACGTATGATTATAATTACCAAGGTATCATCACGACAGTTGACTCCAATACAGAGATTGGTAAAAAACTACAATATGAAGAACATTCTAATCAGATCTTAAATAAATTCTTAAAATCAAAACCTAAGGACAATATCGAATTTTATACTGACAGTTCAAAAATTCCTAATGAAGATTACAAATTTACTGGTATAGCAATTTTCTCTCCAAAATTAAAAATACAAAATATGCTTAAAATTACTGGCAAAGCATCTATATTCACTGGCAAATTAACATAATAGCTATTCAAGAGGCACTAAAACTTGTATTGGCACTAAAAATACAAAACTCAACAATTTTAACTAACTCTCTGAGCTCGGTCACTGCCATCGTACTCCAACCATAGAAAGAACTCATCGCATATAGAACCAGAAATTCCTGAATTAATATATAAAATTAAAAATAAAATAATATGGATTCCATCCCACAAAGGAATAACTTTCAATGAAAGAGCTGATAAACTGACTAAAACTGCAATAACTAAAGGAATTAATATAGACTTAAAAATCCCTTACTCTGATCTTTATGAAAAAATAAAAAATTTAAACAATGAAAACTTTAAAAAACACATAAACCTACAAAGAAATACAAAAGGAATATATTATTTCAAAAACTTTTACATTAAAGCGTTAAACAAGCCATGGTTCCACAATATCTTCAAACCAAGGCGAGCAAGGCGGCATTATTATCTTCAATAGACTTAGATCCAACCATCATTCATTAGGTGAAAGCCTCTATAAGAAAAACATCATTAATATAATCCACAGTGCCACTGAGGATAGCCAAACCAAAATATTAATCGCATTGTCTGGAAATGTCCTGAATATAATATAAGCAAAGAAGAAGTTTGATACCAAAAATAAAAAAAAAAACAAAACATTTTCTAACTTAATAATAAAAATACTCAAAGAACCAACTTCAAGAACTGCAGAATTTCTTACTGGATTTTTCAAGAACTGTAATATCAATATATAATATCAAAAAATTAAATCAAAAAGAGCCATTTAATTCAAATTCAAATGTAAAACAATCCTAACTTTTAAAGCCTCTAGAAGATGACGCCACCTTCTATTTACACAATCTGACTTACGAGTATAGTAATAAAATAATCAATTAGATATAACGAACCAATCAACCAAAAAAATACAGAATAGAAATAGTACTTGAAAGGATAATTAACATTTTATCAGGTAATGGCCTAAGCCATATAGTGCAAAAAGCCAAAATAAAAAAAAAAAAAAAAACATTTATACCTGAACAATTTATTTAATTATTTACTACCAGTATACCAGGCTGTTCAATAATTTTTGCGGTTCGATAAGAGAGGGTGTTGCTACTAGCCTAAATTTTTTTTTGTTATGTTGGTACACTCTTTATATGAACGTATGTGAAGTTTCATTTCAATATGTTAATTAATTCTTTGTTTACAAGCCATTTAGTATCGACGTGTCACAGTATTTTTTTACAATGGAAAAAATCAAGTATCGTGCAGGGATTGAATTTTTATTTTTGGAAGGTTTAAAAGCAAAGGAAATTTATGAAAAAATGTTGAAATTGTATAATGACTCTTCCCTTTTAATTAGTACAGTAGAAAGATGGGTTGCTGAATTTAAGCGTGGTCGTACAAGCCTTAAAGACGATCCACGTCAAAGACGTCCAAAAACAGCAACAACACCATAAATCGTAGAAAAAATACAGGATATCGTATTGGAAAATCGTCGAGTGACTGAAAGAGATTTAGTAGAAGCCCTAGGCATCTCATTGGGCAGTATAAGCAATATTTTGACTGGAGTATTGGGTTTCAGAAAGCTGTGTGCACAATGGGTGCCGCATTCGCTAACAATGGAACAAAAGCACATTCGAATGCGACTTTCTCAGCAACATTTAGAGCGTTTTCGAAAGGATGAAGTGGATATTGTGCGTCGATTCATCACTATGGATGAGACTTCGGTCTATCACCATGATCCAGAATCAAAACAAGAGGCTAAAGAGTAGTGTGAACCTGGTTCTTCGGCTCCTAAACGAGTTCGTGTCCAGAAATCAGCCAAGAAGGTGTTAGCATCAGTTTTTTGGGATGCGAAAGGAATTTTGTTTGTGGATTACTTGCAAACTGCTAAAACAATAAATTCTGAATATTATTGTAACCTTTTAGACCAGCTGAAGGAAAAAATTCGTGAAAAAAGACCCGGTTTGCAGAAGAAAAAAATCCTTTTTCATCAGGACAATGCACCATGTCACAAGAGCATTTTGACAATGGCTAAAATCCATGAATTAAAGTTCGAATTGTTGGAGCATCTAACGTATTCACCAGATTTGGCCGCTAGCAACTTCCATCTGTTTCCAGACCTAAAAAAATTCATGCGTGGAAAGCGTTTTTTATCAAATGATGAGGTTATAACAGATGTGGAAGCGTATTTTGCTGCCCTTCCAGATTCTCACTTCAGGGATGGAATTCATAAATTGGAATCTCGTTGAAACAAGTGTATTGATGTTCAGGGAGACTATACTCAATAATAAAGTGTATTTCAAACCATAAAATTGTGTTTTTCTAATCGAACCGCAAAACTTATTGAACAGCCTGGTATACAAGATTTAATTACAAAATTAACTATATTGCAATTTCACAATTGACTGAATATTTTTTTTTTCTATTCCTAAGTGGACTGAGGCCAAGCTTGGATGTATTCATATGATAATTCTTCAAAACCATTGAATAACTTTTCAAATCAAAGTTTCAAAGCTACATAACCAAAAAAATGGCATATTTAGTGAATTATGTATTATAACATTTTTAAACAATCTGTATGTAAATCTATGAGTAGTTACTTGGATAAAATATGCATCCCACACTCTAGTTGAACACTAAATTTTTTCTTTTTCATGTGACGAGGTATTTTTTTTCCATGTTGACCATAGAATGTTGTTACTGGTTGGAAGTTAAACATTTCGTTATTAAGCGCTGTGTGACATGTTTGACACATTCCGGTTTAACACTCTTATCAATTCCTTTTATTGGCCCATGATTTATAGAGTCTGACCTGTTGAGAAATAAAAGCAAATTAATAATATGTAATTAATAATATGTATTGTGAATTGTGAAACCTTTCAAAACCTTTCACAGAAGAATTTTTCATGAGATTTTAAGAACCATCCTAAAACGTTTCTAAGAAACCAAAAAACGAAATATAACAGGGGCTTTACAGAAACCTTTCCTGAAACCTTTCACAAAAGGTTTCTAAATCATCGTATGGAAAGCTTTATGAAAAGGATTTTGAAACATTTATATAATATTTTAATGAAACCTTTCTATAAATTTTTTAAAAGCATTTCCAAAATGTTTTAAGAAAACTTTCAAAAAATGTTTTTAAAAGATTCTACGAAACATTTTTGAAAAGATAATAAGAATGTTTCTGAAAGGATTTTTTGAATTAATATTACAATAGAATCCTACATAGCACGAAAGATTTCAGTGAAAGATTCAATGTAAGGTTTCAGTTAAAATTTGTAGAAAGGTTATATTAAAACCTTGCAAATATCTCAAACATCATATATCTATCATCAAACATTTTTCTGCGTTTTTTTCCGTAAAATAATGTGTAAAATAACATGTGCGACAATGCGAAGAAACGATTAAATATAATGCGGATATTAAAAGTATGTATAATCATAACATAATAAATAATAAAATTCTAAAATCTATAAAATACTAAATAAAAGTTTTTGAAAAGGTTTTAAAAAAGTATTTTGAAAGGTTTCATCAACTACTTTCAAAAATGTTTTTTTTAATATTTCTATAACTTGTATAGAAATTTTTTCAAAACTTATATAGAAAGGTTTATAAAAGGATTTAGGAAACGTTGCTGAAGGGTTTAAAAACGGACATAAACTCATTTTTAAAACATTTTGCGAAAGCTTTTAAAAAGGTTTTTATCCTTTCATAAAACCTTTTAAAAACATTTTAAAACCCCTTCAAGCTGTGTGGGTGTTTCATAATTTTGAAATAGTTTAAAAAGCAAATGTATTTCATGTAACATATTAAAACCAAAAACTGTTAGCCAGAGTACAGAATGAGGTCTTGTTAATGGTCCATTAAGGAAAGTTAGAATTGAAATTATCAAGAAGATAAAGACGACACATATCAGTCCTGCTCTTGTATCATCTTCGACAGTTGAACAGTCTTCATAAAAAAAAATATTCATTATTTTTAAAAGATATGTGAGTTTTTTATTTAATTGAAAAATGTTAAATTGTAAACATTTACATTTTATAATGTAAATTTAATATTGCAAAGTATCAATAGCATAATTTTTGGTGGCACTGTGCAGTAATTCTTAAAATCTAGATGTTCCTAGGCAGCATAACTAGAAAAAGGAACAGTTAGTAAATTAAGTAATAGTCTTAGATGATTCTGTTTAAATCCAAGTTTCAAAGCTACATAACTAAAAAAGAGGCACACTTAGTAAATTATGTATTATAACATTTTAAGGGGACATTCGCCTTTGAAATTGAAAAAAAAAAACACTTCTTAAAAATTTTATTATGAAAAAAGTATTATATTTATTGACAAAATTTCTTTTGGACATTGTTAAACAGTCTCTAAAGAATATAAAAAAAATTTTTTTATTTTTAGTTTCCCTTGGCTGCTGTAGAGGGCGTCATCCAAAAGTTACTTTTCAAACGGTAGGACACATTGTGGACCTCCTGTAACAGATTTTTGAAAAATTCAAAATGGATTCTATTTTTGAGACTCAAAACTATACAATAAGCCTCTAAAACTCATACGTTTCATATTTTAAAGTTTTTGTATGTATATTTCTGAAAAATGCGAAAAAACGGCATTTTTTGGGGGTAAGTCACCCCCGTAAAAAAAGGGCGGGTATTTTTTAAAACTTTTAGAGGCTTATTGTTTACTATTTTCAATAAGTAATCGAACGCTTTTGGGTTTTTTAAATCGGTCCAGTGGATTCGGAGAAAAATGTCCGACCAGTTTGAAAAAGGTAGTTTTGAGAAAAACGCATTTAAAGTTTTTTTACCATAATTTTATTGAATAAAAGGTCGAAAACTGTTTTTTTACCTTTAATCGGCCATTCCTGGTGAATACTGAGGACCCTTGTTATCTAGTAATTACTGTAAGTGGCTGGCCAAAGCTTTTTTCTTCTTAATTCGACCTTCTTTTGACTGCTCACTGCTCCTCCTATTGGCTTGAGAGATACGGTCCTCGTCAACTTTTTGCGCAAAAGCCGTTGCAGTTTCGCCAATTTTGATGCCCATGAGATCCATAATAGCTAGGTAAGTTCTCGAGCCTTCGTTGAAAATGGATGCTGCGATCCACGCTGCAATTTCAGTCACATCTTTGCCAAAAAACTTGCTTTTCGGAGAAATGTTCCAAATCAAATTATTGTAACTTTCGTTACTATTTTGAGTATTTTTGCCAAGACATCTTTGCAGCAACTCATCACTACTAAGTGCTCAAAGAATAACACAGAGCAACTGCCGAGCAGCATAATATCACATATATGTATACTAAAGATGTTTACACCAGGAGAAGAAGCAGCTGGCGCGCCGCGCTACACGCATGAATAGAAAACGGTTTTTACTCATGGGCATACGCTGTTACAAATATAGCTGTAACTTTTTTTCTATTACGAATTTCTTGATGAAATTTTAGGAGGCAACTTTTGAACGTATATAGAATCGAAATATGTAAAAGTCTCAAAATCTTTTTTTTGAAAATTTCAAAGGCAAATGTCCCCTTAAGACAATGTGTATATAAATCTATAATTACTTTGATAAAATATGTATCCCATGTTCTAGCTGGGCACTAAAATTTTTCTTTACGATGAGAGGATGCCACAGGTTGCCATAGAAAGTTAAACATTTCTAATCTTACCTAAATTAACGTAAATTATATGGATATACCTCAGTTAATGATTCAATAGCTTTTAGATGATAAGAAAAATCTGAATGGAACATATTATATAATATAATAGAAAAGAAATGGAAGAACAGGACACTAATCTAGAAGGTCGATTATATTGAGCAGGCGATGCGGATTAAATTGCAAGATTTTCCATGACTTTCTATAACTTAAAATTTTACCGTGTTTATCTCAAAACTACATATTTTAAGTTGTCCGCGCCCATAACTCGAACAATTTTCAATCAATGCACTTCAAATTTTAACAAGATCTTTAAAAATGTATTGTCTAAATGAGTACGTAAGATTTTTTTTATATGGCGTAGTTCTTTTGTTATTAACAATTTTTTAGCGATTTTTTCTGCGAATTTTGCAAGTTTGACTTTGGAAGTGCGCATTTCGGCCAAAAATCAATATATCGAAAAAATTCTACGTACTTCTCTAGTTGTTATGTACAATAAAAAAAAATTTAATGATTCATCAGAATTCAAAATTTATAGCTGCTGGTACGGCCGTTGACCCTTCAAAAATAGAGAGGTCATCTAAGAAACAGTGTCCAGTCGCCATTTTAAAATTATTTATTCTATAAAGATTATTTTTTTTAGTTAATCATGCATACAATAAACTTTTGCCTTTGTAATCTCGATTTACTCTATATTTTTCCTAAAAAAATTACAAAAAAGCCTATTTTTTCAGCCTGTAGAGTGGCCTAAGGCCTTAATAAACATTTTTTCAATATGTTCTGATTTTAACAAACATTTTTTCTATATAAATTCAATAAATTTCAATAAACTTAATTTTCAAATTGTAATAAATGTTTTCTCAATATGAATTTAATGAATGTTATTGGGTGTACAACTTTGCTTCCGCCGTTTTTTCCGAAATTCGAGGCTTTATTGTAAGAAACTGGTTATACATTTATGATTCAAAGTATTGTCCATCGCTGGCCACTACTTTCTCCCATCTTTCGGGCAGCATACGAATCCCGCGTTGAAAAAACTGGTCATCTTTTGAATCGATCCACGAATCGATCCAATTTTTTACTTCTTCATAAGACTGGAAGTGCTAGTCAGCCAGGCCGTGTGCCATTGATCGAAACAAGTGATAGTCCGAGGGAGCAACGTCTGTAGAATACGGTGGGTGGGGTAGGACTTCCAATTTCAAAGTTTCCAAGTATGTCTTGACCACTTTCGCAACATGGGGTCAAGCATTGTCATGCTGTAAAATCACTTTATCATGTCTCTCGTTGTATTGCAGCCGTTTGTCTTTCAATGCTCTGCTCAAACGCATTAATTGCGTTCGATAACGATCGCCTGTGATTGTTTCAGTCGGTTTTAACAACTCACAATACACTACGCCGAGCTGGTCCCACCAAATACTGAGCATGACCTTGGAACCGTGAATATTCGGTTTGGCCGTCGATGTGGAAGCATGGCCGGGATATCCCCATGATTTTCTGCGCTTGGGATTATCGTAGTAAATTCATTTTTCGTCCCCAGTCTCAATGTGATGCAGAAATCTCTTTCGTCTTTGCCTTGCAAGCAGCTGTTCACAAACACACAAACGCCATTCAACATCTCTCGGCTTCAACTCGTACGGCACCCAATTTCCTTGTTTCTGAATCATTCCCATGACTCTCAGGCGTTTTGAAATGGCTTGTTGCGTCACTCCCAATGATCCTGCCAATTCTTGTTGCGTTTGACACGAGTCTTGATCAAGTAATGCCTCCAATTCTGCATCTTCGAAAACCTTCTTTCTTCCACCGCCAAGCTGGTCTTCGACGTTAAAATCGCTGTTCTTGAAGCGTTGAAATGACTCTCGGCACGTTCTTTCACTAATAGCGGCCTCACCATAGGTATTTGAGAGCATTCGATGAGCCTCAGTCGCAGATTTCTTCACATTAAAGCAGAAAATTAAAACCTCCCGCAAATGACGAGAATTCGGCTCGTAAGCTGACATGTTTAATCGAGAATAACTTTATGATGCAGACACAAATTGACTAATATTTCGATGGCGCTATGTTTACAAATACCTAAGCTTATTGTATGACATCTATGATCTATTTATTTCAACTACCACTTACCGCTACAGCCATCTATTGCAAAACGGCGGAAGCAAAGTTGTACACCCAATAACATTTAATATTCATATATCAAAGCGTTCCTGCACACACAAATAAATTATTTATTGTGACAGGTGGCTAATTAAGGTTAGGCCACCTGCCACGCGGTGCGAGATAGAGTTCGCGGCGTCATTACACGCGACGCCATTGATCGCTTGATCGATGGTGCTACGCGGGAAAAGAGGAGAGGCGCGATGCGAGAGAGGAAGGAGGAGAACCTTCTTCTCTTCCCAACCGCCAAGCTGTCTAGACTCTGCCGACGAAAAATCTTCGAGTTGACGAGCAAGAGAGAGAGAGAGAATTCCGAGACGCCGTCAATCGAGACACGTTTTACCGAGCGAGAAATCGAGCTGAGCAGATTAGCCGCAAAGTATTAGGTTGCTGCGGATGAAATTGCCGATTTAGCAATTACATAAAGTTGGCTGCAATTTTAGTGTATTATGTCGGCACAAGGCGGCGCAAATGATATGACATATTGGAGTATAAATACTGCTACCTTGGTTTATGGAGTCATTTGTTTTGCACTTCATAGTGATCGTAAAAACAAAAAGAGAAAGTGAACATGGAAGTGAATCAAAAACGGCTACTTTTACTAATCGAATTTAAATTAGAGCACAACTCAACGGAAGCAACGAGGAATATGAACAGCGCATTTGGGCCTGATACAGTTAGCGAACGAACCACTCGGCGGTGGTTCGAAAAATTTCGATCCAGAGATATGGACCTTGGAAATAAGCCACGTGGAGACCCAGGACCATCGATCGATAAGGACGACCTGCATGCATTAGTGGAGTCTAACCCCCGTTAAACTATACGGGACCTTGCCAAGAAATTAGGCGTTTACAATTTGACAGTTTGCCGCCACTTGCAACAACTCAGAAAAGTGAAAAAGCTTGACAAATGGGTTCCACATGATATTACCGAGCACAACATGACGTGTCGAATAGAGATTTTAAGTTCTCTTCTCTCCCGCAACAAAAAAGAACCGTTCTTGCACTGAATTGTGACCTGCGATGAAAAGTGGATTTTATACGATAATCGTCGCCGATCGGCCCAATGGCTAGATGCCAATGAAGCGCCAAGAGACATGCCGAAACCAAGCTTTCATCCAAAGAAAATAATGGTAACTGTTTGGTGGTCTGTAGCTGGAGTTATTTACTATTCGTTCCTGCAACCTGGCGAAACCATCAATGCTGAGAAATACTGTACTCAACTGGATGAAATGCATCAGAAATTGATAGTCCAACGACCTAGGCTTGTCAACAGGGATGGAGTGATACTGCTTCATGATAACGCACGACCTCATGTATCGAGAACAACGGTCCAAAAAGTAAACGAGTTGTGCTATGAGACTCTTCCTCACCCTCCATATTCACCAGACCTCTCACCAACAGATTACCATTTCTTTAAAAATTTGGATCACTTTTTGTCAGGAAAAAGATTTAATAATGAAGCTACTGCCAAAAATGCCTTCGAGGAGTTTCTTCGAACCAGAAACTCGGACTTCTACAAAACTGGAATAAATGTACTTGTATCTCGTTGGGAAAAGTGTATTGCATCTATTGGTACCTATTTTGATTAAATAAATTGTCTTTATAAAAAGTTACAGCTGTTGAAAAATTTATTACTTAATCGGCCATTTCATCTGCAGCAACCTAATAAAAGTAAGTGGCCATTTTTAGCGTAGTTATACGCGTTGATAATTATTACACGCGCGTGATCGCGGTAATTTATAATATATTATTCGTGCGAGCGGTGAGTGAGAGATCCGCTCTCCCTCACATATATAGTAACCTATAAGTGTGTGTGTTTGTAGATGCACGAGAGACTACGCGCATGTAGTCTCCCAGTTGGCCGCAAGAGGTCGCGACTAACCGTCAGGGAGCGCGCCAAAGAGCAAGGCCGGCTCGCGCGTCTAATACCAGCCCGAGAGTATTAAGGCTGGTTCACACGTCCTGCTGCGTGAACACAGCAAGACGAGTATACGGCGTGCATGCGCCGTGCGCGTCTAGCGTATTAGTATTGCTCGTCTAGCAATAATAATTGCGACTCAAGTGATTAAGCCTCCATGTGATAAATAATTAACTTTTATACTGTGAATTGTTTTAATATTTAGCAATAAATAAGTTATTAGCGCAGAACGGGTGCGCGTTATTTATCGCCTTTCCTATCTAGCCCGATGTCTCGAATACCGCCGCCTCCGCGGACGCGCCAACCGTCAGTTAATACGCAAACTGACCGCCGAGCCCGGTGGAAGCAGCACTGGCAGTGGGGCCTCAGGGCAAGGCCCCTCACACGTAAACAAAGCAGGATCCTTCTCGGATCCTGCGTTGTCAATGGACCGGCACTGCACGAGAGTGTCAGGCTAACGTCCGTCGACACTCGAGGCCGCATCGGGGGACTTAGCCTTTTAGGTCCAAAACCGGGACCGACGGCAGTGCGTATGTGCGAGGGAGAATCTCGCACGTGCGCCCGAATATACCAGTTACATTATATAATTAAATATTGAAACACTGTTTTTTTTTAATATTCCGTTTAATTATACCCTTTGCGTATCTTCCTTATTTTCCACTGAAAAAAATATAAACATTATTTTATAACCATTTATTTTTGTGATCATTTTAAAATTTATAATAATATATCTCTAAAAATGAATATTTTTCTATTTATTGAACTATTGCATTATTTCTCGCGTACTCGTTTAAAGAGCTCTCATTTGGTTTTACTTTAAAATTTTAATTTTAAATAATTGTATTGATTACCAGAAATTGCCCGTTTCACCTTGTGATAAACGTCAAGCTCAAGCTTTGTTAAAAGAAAATTCACCAGACCCATTTACTGCGAGTCCTTGTTAGTTAACATTACTACAACAAACGGAATATTAAAAAAAAACAGTATTATAATATTTAATTATATAAATAATTTATTTGTGCCGGCAGGAACGCTTTGATACATGAATATTGAATGTTATATATTTTTTAGACTTCTGGTAATTAAATCTTAAGTGAATTTTTATAAAGAATATTTATGCTCTGTTATATTATATAAAATGCTCTGTTACATAAAACGATTCTTTCAACAGTAAAATAGTTATTGCAAATTATTTTGGACCCTTAAACATGTCGGGAGATTGCTCAGCAATGTAAATGAATCGTTTAAATTAGAAAACCTGAAAGAAAAAAACAAAATAATAAAATTTTTAATCGAAGTATTTTTTTTTTTTGGGTGGTGAAAAAAAAACGGGGAATCTGCCTGAACCAGACCATCAGTGAGGGTCCCTTTGTCTACCTGTAGACGCGGGGAGACCCACCGGTGTAACGGGTCCCGTAGTCGTATCAGCTCTGGCCTCGGATGGACTCAATTGCTCCGGTACATCCGTGGCAAGAGTATTGGCAACCCCGGGAACCGTCTAACTCGCCATGTACCAGCACATATCTGATATAAAACCGTAGACATATGATGCACGAATAGAATATCCACCTTCTGTCCAATCTGCAGCGTGGATCTACTTTCGTATTGTTTCGCCGCTGCAGGTTCTGTCTATTCGTCAGTCCGTTTCGTGTTACATTGTAACCTGTCTCTGTCTAGTATTCCTTTCATACAATCCTTCCATTCACATTCTCTCACCGACTCATGCTTTCCACCACTAACTATTCCAGGCACCCGTCCGTCCTTTTTCCCCTTAGGACAGTCTTGACGAAGGTAGCTATTGCCGTCCAACTGTCCTCGTCTTGCAGCATCCTCGCCACTGTATTTTCGAGCGTGATGCTGCCCGTTCTCGTCTCAAGTGACTGTGGTCCATCGTCGGCACACATAATACGTATGCTCGGTGTCGTCGCGCTTGTACCCGCAATATTTACGTTCCGGCGACCTAACTAAGTTACACCGAAACAAATACTGTCTAAAGTAACCATGCCCCGTCAAGAATTGGGTTAGGTAAAAATTGACCTCCCCAAACCCTTATCCGGTCTACGATACCAGGCAGCTTATCAAGCGTCTCGTCCACCTAGCAATGGCGTCCGTTAACCAACAGTCGGTCCATTCACGTATTGTCCTGTCCCGTTCCTCAACTGCCGCGTTTGTCGGCACTTCGTTCGTATGTCCGTTTCCGTTCCCTAGCGAGCAGGTCAAATGGTATTACGCCCGCTACCACCAGAACGGCCTCCGCTAAGACCGTCCTGTACGCGCACGTGATTCGTAAAGCCCCTTGTCTTTGTACGTTCATCAGTCGCTTGCGGTATTTCTTTAGCTCAAACGCATCGGCCCAGGCTTCCGCCCCGTATAATAGAATCGAGTAGGTGGTGGCCATAAGCAACCGTCTTTTCCCAGATCTTGGTCCGTACGTGTTCGCCATAAAGTGGGAGAGCGCAGTGACCCGCGTCGCCGCCCTATGTGCCGTCTCCAGTATACGCGGCCAAAAGGTCAGCTTCGTATCCAGAGTTACCCCCAGATATTTCACCTTCCCTTTGGTCTGTGTCTGCACCGACCCCACCGTCATCGGTATGACAGTTTGTATCCTCCTTCCGGTGAGGAGGATCAGTTCGATTTTTGTCAGTGCTAATGTCAGTCCGTAACTCCTCATCCACCCGTCTACCCGTAACATGACTCGGTTTAGCGTCAGCTGTGCTAATTCTGGATTGCGCTTAACAATCACTACTGCCACATCGTCGGCGTAGGCAATAAGTGAGGCGTTCTCTGGCATTTCCAACTTCAGCAGGCCATCGTAGACCGCGTTCCAAAAGTCAGGTCCTAGTATTGATCCCTGCGCAACGCTCGCAGTGATCGGCCTAATTGACTGTCCTTCCGTGGTCTCGTACTTAATTCATCGGTCCTTCAAGTAATCTCGCACCACCCGCAACAGATAGGGGGGTACCCTAAAAGCCCGCAGATCCTCTAGGATATTCCCCCACCCGGTGGAATTAAAAGTGTCCTTTAGATTTAAGGTCGCGAGCAGTACTAGTGGTCTCGCGCCGTAACAGACCCGCCTTGTTCGTAGGAAAGATTCGGTCGCTTCCCTTATCGTGCCTCTCGTCGAATGGCCCTTCCAAAAGCCATGTTGATGATAGGTCAGCCCTCCAGCGGCTGTTATCGCGCTCGTTATCCTCGGTTTTAACAACGCCTCATAAAGTTTGCCCGCTGTGTTGAGAACACTCAGGGACCTATAGGACGACGGTGTCTCGAGTTCCCCTTTACCTTTATACAAGAGGAATAATCGAGCCGTCTTCTATCGCGCTGCAAGCCTCCCGGTCCGTAGGCTTGCATTGTACATGTCTAAGAGTAGTCTCGGACGTACAATTGAGATCTGCTGGAGAATCTCCCCCGGGATACAGTCCGGTCCAGGCGCTTTCCCGGATTTCAGTGAGGACGTAGCTTGGAGTAGCTCCATCTCGCTGAATTCCGGGACAGCTAGGTTGCGGTAGTCTGAGGGCTCCTCCGTCATCAGATGGGTTAGGAAGAGACCACGCACTATCGCGTCCATGGTGGTTTTGTCTTTGCGCTCGGGTGGACCGAAACTACCCAGTTACTGGGTTACGATTTTGTAACCCAGTCCTCATGGGTACCTGTCTATCTCCTCGCATAGTCTCCGCCAACACCGTTTCCTATTGTCTTTGATAGCGTACGTCAGTCACTTCCGTGCCGTTTTATAAGCGACCGATAATTCATCGACGTTGGGGTTTGACCTTTTACGCGCGTGATGTAATCGTCTACGGCATGCGATAAAGTCCTTCCAGATGAGACTGATTTCGTCTGACCACTAGTACATAGCTCTTTTATCTGGTATGTCCCGTTTGCGAGGCATAGAAACCTTGCACAGTCGTATTATCAGTGACATGGCTTTATTTACTACCCAGACAGTCCTCGTGACCGTGCCTTCCGTAAGGTCTTCTGGAACGGCCTCGGAAGGCGCTACTACTTCCAACAGCACCTCCATTATAAACGGTTATGGTTCTGTTTTGCGAGGTTAAACCTTTTTGGTTGCAGACCCCCCTTTTGTACGTTTTGTAGCGTCGACGTACTGCTTAACACTTCAAAGACGATGCATTGGTGATTGCTGGCCGTAAAGTCTTCGATTACCCGCCATCGACTTATCCGCGATGAGATACTCTCCGACGTCATCGTTAAGTCAGGTATCGAGTATCAAAACCCCGGTCTAAGGTATATCGACGTACGTCTGGTGTTGGTTACTACCAGTTCAAGCCTCGCGGCTATCTCCAGCAGGAGTCTACCCCGTTTGTCCGTTGCTTCCATACCCCACTCGATCGTACTGGAGTTAAGGTCATCTGCAACAATGAGATCACCCAGGAGATCTCTTAGGGCATCCACCAGTGTACCTATCTTTTCCTCGAAGACCCTCGCCGCGACATTTGGGGACAGGTAGACACTAATGTAGGTGATAGTACTAACTCTAATCCAGACGAAGTCCTCTCCATACGAGGAAGTTTGTACCCGACGGCCCATCGCGCCCCTCACCCAGATAGCTGAAGTGCCCGAGGCATTCGAAAACCACCCGTCAGTAGTGCGTAGGTCCCGGCACTTCTCGCTCAGTATCAGTACGTCAGCGTTACGTTCTGTCGCAATCTGTGGTAATAGCAGCTGAGCTGCTTGGCACCGATGTAGGTTTCCTTGTAGCACCCCCGTAATGTTGTGGGCTTTTTCTTGAGGTTTTCAAGCGCGGTCCTGAAAACCCCGCATGCCCCGAAACCCGGCCTATGCGCGATTTCCTTATGCCCCGTCGCAGAGCATAGGAAGCAGTTTCTGTCCTTGGTTTTGCACGTCTTGCTGTCGTGGTCTTGTTGCCCACAAATACAGCAGCATCGCGACCTATCGGGCCCTTTGCACTCTTTATGAATGTGTCCGTATCCTAAGCACTGATAGCACCTAGGTACCGTCAGCCTACGTCTGATGCGGCAGTTGGTCTAACCGATTTTTATTCGTCCTTTGCGGAGGAGGATTTGGGCCGTGTTCTCCTCCACCTCGACGACGGCCAAGCAGACGTCCTGCTTGTTGGGGCCGAAGATGTGCGGCTTCGAATCCCTGCCGTTGCTTGTCTCGCGTCGCAGTGCGTCCGTTATGTCGGTAACGTCCGTCACGCTATCGCTGTCTAGTATTTCCAGCCGGGTGGCTGGAGTCAGGTCCTTTACCGTATCGTCCCCTTCCAGGGTCTGTTTGAGCTTCTCCTGGAAGTTTCGTCTTTCTGTCGCGCCGCTCCTAAGTCTGAGGAGAAGCCTACCGTCTTTTGTCTTTCGACAATTCTGAATCTGCACCTTGGCAGATTCAGGGTCGACTCCCGCCTTCAAACGTCTAAGTGTGTCCGCGTACGTCACCCCGTCGCTTGGCTTGATAAGCACTGCACTGGTGCGCGCCCCGCCCTTTCTGTCTTTATTTATCGCGCTTTTCCTCGCGATTTTCTTTAATGAAGCCGATACCGATTACCGATTTTGATAATGAAGTCGTCTACCACTTCCTGGTAGGCAGCTGACTGTTCAGAGCCTAGTCCCATTGTCTCCCGTTTCAGTTTCGTTGCTGGTACCGTCGGGTCACTCTTCGCCGTGGTGCCCAAAGGGAAGTCAAGACGGTCACATTCTTTCCGCGCGCGCTCTACAACCTTTCGTATGATAACCATGCCAGTCTTAAAGGGTTCCCCCACGTTGCGTTGTCTTTTCGTCTGCGCCTCCATGGCTGTAAGGGCAGTCTGTATGAGTGTTAGCTGGGCTCGAAGAGCCAGATGGGGGCACATTACGTTCGTCTTTGTCTGTCCTGTCGCTTTAACCTCCGCAACAGCCAGGTTACCTACTGCTGCGGTGGGGGTGCTGGGCTGCACCCTGGACTCCTCCAGGGAGTCCATAATCGTCGCAAGCGGCATTGTCAAGCCTGCTTTTCTATTTGTGTCAGTCATTTTTTTTGTTAGTATAAGTTTAATTAGTGTATATAATGTGGTGGTCGGGAGGCTCAACGAGTGGTCAATACAGCGAACCGTCCTGATTTCCCTTGAGAACTGAGGCCTTTTACAGACCGGTGGACTCAAAAGTCCTCCTCCCCCCCCCCCCCCCCCACCCCTCTGCAGCAGGGTCCCATCCGAGCGCCAATCGACACTACTACGGAGGACGAGATTTGGCGTAACGATCTACCAATGTGTGGGGCAGCCCCCCATGCTGGCTAGGCTGGGTCTGACCCCCCCCCCTCCCAACATTTGGTGGCCCAGCAGTGCTTTACTGGTTTTACCATAGACTTATATATTAGACTGCACGCGCTGTGATAGGTTTTGAAGACAACATTAAAGTGAGAAAACAATAGTGAGAGGCGTTGTGTCTCTCTGTAACGTGGAGGTTGGTGGGAGTAGCGACTAACTACGTGAAAAGGACATCATAAATAAGTAACCATAACAAATAAACGAGGGGAAGGCACACTTTCTCCTTAACAGCCTCCCCACTCTTCCTGCCAAGCGAGCGAGACAAAACGCCTCCCAAACTATCTTCGTCCTTTAATGTTGTCTTCTAAACCTCTCACAACGCGTGCAGTCTAGTATATAAGTCTATGGGTTTTACAGATGTACAGTCCAGAGTGAAAGGGCACGCAGCCTCGAGGGAATCCTCTTTTAAACGCTTTCTGGACCACCACCCAGTGATCACTGCATAGTGCATATTTGTCTACATCAGGCCTTGACCCAGTAGTCCATGACCCACCGGAGAATATCCGTTTATAGGACTCCCCGGCACCACACGGTAGGTTGCCTAATTTAGAAGGCGCCCTGATCCACGTCCCACCGGATCCCGACCGTGCAGACTTGAGCACTCGAAGTTGTGTAATTGAGATGGTGGTTTGGCATGTTAGCAAGGTACCACTATCCCATGCATCATTCATGAGTCGGAGCCTTCTATCAGCTGCTCTCGTTCTCGTGCTACTGCAAGAGCATCGACGCAACGAGACCGTTGCCCGGGAAACAGTGTTTGGACCTTGAAGGACGAAATTTGCCGTGGGCAGGGTTTCCCACCACCCACAGCCAGATCCCCAATTATTGGGACTACAAATTAGTACGGTCCGTTTTTAAAAGATGGCTCTGGCTATTATGAATATTTAATAGTAACAGCTGAAGTCGGTAGTTTCGAAGAGGTTAGACATCTGTCAACAACATTCAGTTTATATCGCTTGGTGTTTTATAAAAAAATCTTGTTTTCAACTGTGTTAAATATGTCCAATTTTGTGTTAATTAAGCAGCATTTGCGGGAGGTTTAAGTTTTCTGTTTTTATTGGAAGAGAAGTGCAGCTGAAGTGTATCAAATTCTTGTGGAAGTTTATGATGACAATGCTCCAACTGATAAATCTTGTATGGAATGGTTTCGATGTTTCAAGAATGGAGATTTCAGCGTTGAAGAGAAGCCTCGCTCTAGACAGCCAAAAAAATTCGAAGACAAAAAGTTGGAGGCATTACTCGATGAAGATCCGAGTCGAATGCAAGAGGAGCTTGCATAATTATTGAAAGTGACTTAACAAACAGTTTCTGTATGATTGAAATTGAATGATTCAAAAACAAGGCAATTGGGTGCCTTATGAATTGAAACCGAGAGACATTGACAGGCGATTTTTCTGTTGCGAGCAGCTGATTCAAAGGCAACAAAGAAAGGGTTTTTTACTTAGAATTGCTACTGGAAATAAAAAATAGATATTCTATGATAACCCCAAAAAGAAAAAATACTACGCTATGCCCGGTCAATCGTTGCCATCGACCTCAACATCAACATCAAAGCCGAATATTCATGGTTCGAAGATCATGTTGTGTATCTGATGGGAACAAAAGGGTGTTGTGTACTATGAGCTGCTACAATCTGGTGATACCATAACGGCCGATCGGTATAGACTGCAATTGATTCGTTTGAGCCGAAAAACGGCCGGAATACAAGGGAAGACATGACAAAATTATTTTTCTGCATGACAACGCTTGGCCTCATTTGGCAAAAGTCGTGAAAAAATATTTGAAAACGCTCAAATGAGATATTTTGCCGCACCCGCCATATTCTCCAGACATTGCTTCTTCTGATAACTGGTTTTTCTGAGGGATGCAGCACGATCTGGCAGGTCATCGGTTCACCTCTTTCGCAGAAATCAAAAATTGGCTCCTAATATGGATCACCTCAAAAGACGAGACATTTTTCCAAGATGGAATTCGAAAATTGCCTGAGAGGTGGGAAAAAGTAGTAACTAGTGATGGACAATACTTTGATTAATCTTAAATCTTTTTATTTTGAAATAAATGCATTTTTGACTGCAAAAAAACGGACCGAATTAATATGTACTCCTAATATTTAATTAAAATTTTTTACTTCTTAATAGTAAAATTTCATTAGTTTGAATATCTAAATATTGAAAAAAAAAAAAATTTTTACCACAAAGAATTCGATCTCGAATCTTATGGATAGAAGGAAATAACTGAATCCGCTTGGCTAGCGGAAGAAGTTACTATCTCATTTCAAGAATTGACATTCGTTTATCTGATTTTCCGTAACGTAACTTAGTGAATAATTATTGAGTAAATTGCTAATTATTTGTAATTCAATTATAATAATCAACTAATAAAATATCAACATAAAAACTCTATTCACTTTAGCTACTTTAAAATTAATTGTAATTACTTTTTATTAAATATTTTAATAAATAAAATGGAGTTTTATACGCAAGTACATTACACATTGCAGCCGAAGAAATAATTTAATCAATAATTATTTAAAAATAGTAATAAAATAATATTTATGTGATACGCTTATATTATATGTCGGTGAATTTTTTATATAAATTTCAAATTTAAGTTTATTTTTTAAGTATTCAATTAAAAACTTAATATTTTATTATTTACTTTTTAGAGAACTTTTTTCATTATTAAAATTTTTCATTAACGTTTCATTTTTTGTTTATTTTCATGTCAAATAGAAGTATTGTTTTATTTTAATTTTGTTATCGGGAGTTTCTTTTTATAACGAATAAAAGTTTTTGTGACATTGGTTTTGATTTCGTAAAAAAAACTCCTGATTTTCGTGGTCTATTAAAACGCTCTTATGAGTCTGCGCACATTTGCTGCGTACTAAATGTGCGTGTAAACTTTCCTTCTTTTTTTATCATGCGCGCAAACGTTTCCTCTCTTTTTATTATATGCGTAAATGCTTCCTCTCTTTCTATCATAAGTAGCGTAAGCGTTCCTTCTCTTTCTATTATGCGCGTAAACGTTCCCTCTCTTTCTATCATGCTTGTAAATGTTCCCTCTTTTCTAATGTGCACGTTATTTCGCTGCTAGGCCGTAAGGCAGCAGCAGCTTCTGGCGCGCAGAAGTTTCCTCGCATTTTCACCATGTTTCTGGCAATCTCTCTATTCATCTCTGGTAAAAGCAGAGATTAAAAGGGAGATCGCTAGGCAATGTGAAGAAGCGTGGCAAGTCTTTCGTGCAAGAAAGTGCTGCCTTTTACGGACGAGCAGTCGAACAATACACAAGTAGCTGTTCGAGCAAATAGGGAGGGGAGAGCAGATACACAATTTCGGTGCAAACGTACTTACCGAATTTATATGTACACAATTTCGGTGCGAACGTTTCTAATAAGTGATTTAAGGCAGTCGCCCCGTGTGACGGCCAATTTTTTTCGCTTTTTTTGGGATTTTTTTTCGAGTAACAGTAAAAACATAGAAGTTTTAACTTTTTACCATAGATTTATTAACATTTCAACAGTAAAACAGACAATTTTTAGGCCAAAATCTTCATCAGAATCTGTGTTGCACTACTCCAAAGACACCCATCACTTAAAAAAGTTCGTCAACGGCCTCCATGATTCCGGCTGATTGGCTTATCTGAAATTAAAAAACGAAAGGTATTTAAATCTGTGAAACTGTTGCTAGTGAATGAACTAGGATTATTTAAAAATATTAAAAATTAAATTATTGACATGTTTTTAAAAATTAATTTTTTAATTTTATGATTTTTTTGAATCATTTTGTTACGAAAAAAAACGGCTCCGAATTTTCGCATTATGTTAGTTTAATCGACGACTATACATGTGCCGAATCTGCCATTAAAATTATAAAGCAATCAGTCAAATCATTTTTGAGATATCGTGGAGGTAAGTTAAAAATACAGTTTTGAGAAGAACGCATGTAAAAATTTAAATATGATCTAAACTATGAATTCTTACCTGCTCTTCTAACTGCTGTAATTTTTCAACGACTTCAAATATCAAAAAATCACTTTAACCAGCATATCTTACACATGTTTAGGAATCAATTTATACAAAAAAAAAACAAACGATTTTTTCAACATATCACACGGGGTGACTGCTTTAAGATTGATGGAACCGGGTGTCTAAATTTTACTGACTGAAGTAATTTAATGTAAAAAATTAGAATATACAGCATTATATATTTTATTACTTTTATATTACATTTAAAATTTATTAACTAATAAATGTTTACAACAATCTATTTGGTATTTTAAAATTTGTAATGGGGATAATTTGCTTACGTCCCGTCAGCAACGCAGGACCTTCCTCTGGTTCTGCTTTTATTCTCTTGTGTGTGAGGGGCTTTGCCTAAGGCCCCGCTACCGGTGTTGCTCCCACCGGGCTCGGCTGCTCAGTTTGTGTGCCAGTGCTAGATTGGCACACCCGCGGAGGCGGCGGCATTCGGGATAAGGAAGCTGTAGGGAATAAAGATAAGAAAAACGCACCTGCTGTTCGTTAAAAGCTTATTTAATCAGTTAATCAACAAACTAATACAGAATACACTAATTATTGCGGAGAGGTCCCTTGTGAGTGAAGAGCAATTAGTATTGCCTCACGCGCAATACTAATTCACGAGGTGCGCACTGCGCATGAGCACCCTCTTCACTCCACGCGGCTACACACACACGTGTAGTCTATGGACGACGGATATAGAGAGAGCAGTTCTCCCTCTATACTGCCGTAGTCTATGACTGCTCGAGTGAGAGTGTTTCTCTCACTCGACGCTGCAGTCTATGGTTGAGCGAGAGAGCTCGTTCCTCTCGCTCAACTGCATGTATTTGTCTCAATTCGTTGTACGAGTAAGAGTGGCTTTCTCCTACTCGTACGCCTATTCTATGATTGTGCGAGAGAGAAATCGATCCTCTCATTCGCACTCGCATGGCCTAATCGAACTAGATTTACGCGGTCTCGCGCGTATACACAGTGTGTCCCATGGAAAACGGAACTTTTTTAAAACATCGATTTATATTGGCCTCACCTATTGGTGGATGTTAGCAATGGAAAGGTCCATTCTTAACTGACATCCTGTCAAAATTGTATGACATTTGGTTCAATGGAAACCAAAATATCGCGCTCAAAGTGACAGTGTGTTTGTGGCATCGGTCGAAAAATGAACTTCGAACAAAGAGCAAATATTAAGTTCTGTTTTAAACTAGGTAAATCCTTTACTGAGACGCATAATTTGCTGAAACAAGTTTATGGCGATAATTGTCTATCCCGTACCAGAGTGTATGAGTGGTATAAGCGGTTCCAGGAAGGTCGTGAAGACATTTAGGACGACGAACATCCAGGTCCTTCGAGTACCGTGGTTACTCAAAGTAACATTGAAAAAGTGCGTGAATTTATAAAAAATGAGCCAAAATCTTCATTGCGATATATGGAAATGAAATTGAATATGTCCAAAAATTCAATTCATCGCATTTTGACCGATCATTCGAATCTACGAAAGGTGTGTGCACTTTGTTCAACACAAATTGACCGACTACGAAAAATTGCTCCAAATTCAACATTGTAAGGATTTGATTAAAGAGTCGAAAAAGGACCCAAACTTGAAATATTCAATTGTGACTGGTGACGAGACATGGTGTTTTCAATATGATCCCGAAACCAAGCGTCAAAGTGCTGAATGGAAGTACCCAACCGAGCCCAATCCGAAAAAAAGTCTTCTTGAAAAGTCAAAAGTGAAGACAATGTTGATTTGTTTTTACGATTCGGAGGGTATTATTCATCGTGAATTTGTTCCACCTGGTCAAACGATTACTGCTGTGTTTCATCTTGGTGTTATGAAGCGTTTGCTCAGCCGTATTCGTCGTGTGCGGCCACAATACCGTGAAAAAGGGAGCTGACGTTTGTTGCATGATAATGCCCCGTCTCATCGATCGAACTTGATCACGGATTTTTTGATCAAAAATTCCATTTTAACCATCAATCATTCACCGTACTCGCTGGATTTGGCTCTGTGCGACTTCTACTTGTTCTCCAAATTGCACTTGCCTATGAAAGGAAAACGTTTTGCCGACGTAGAGGCCATCCAAAGAGCGATGACCGACATACTAAAGTCGATGGATAAAAATAATCTCAGAAACTCATTCGATATGTTAATTGATCGTGCAAAACGTTGTATTGATGCGGAAGGAGACTATTTTGAATAAAATAAATGAGATTTGCCGGAATATTGAGTTTTTGTCTTTATTTTGAAAAAGTTCCGTTTTCCATGGGACACACTGTGTATATCTACCTATATCTATATGCCTGACGCAATCACACACGCGTCAGGGAATACAAAATATATAGATTCGCGGACTAATTATTACGGTTAAGTGGCCACTTACTTTTCCTATTTCGATGTTCGTCCTCTTGAACTCGACGATCTCTTTTTCTCTCCCGATCCCGTTTTCCCCCTTGCGGAAAACTACGGAGAAAAAAATGCGTTTTGAGAAACTCGCGTGCGGCTCGCTGAACGGCTTAGGCGAGAAGAAGGCTTGAGGGGAGGGCTCCTCCTTCCCCTCTCGCCTATCCTTTTTCCCGCGTAGCGCTATCGATTCCTTGATCCATAGCGCCTTTTCCCGCGTCGCGCCATCGATCAAGCGATCGATGGCGCCGCGAATAGTCGCGCCGCGAACACTACCTCGCACTGCATGGCAGGTGGCCTAATCTCGATAAGCCACGCGTCACAAATTAAAACATCTATACATATTGATTCCATATATTTTTCCTTTCTCAATTTCTATACAGATCTTTTTAAAAAATATACAGCTCTTATTTTATTTAAATATTGTATAATAATAAAAAATATATAAATAAAGTTAAAAATTTTAATATATATTACAATGTGTAAAGTTTGATTCTAAAATTTATAAAAGTGTATGTTCTAAAAATATTTATATTTCATTTAATTTACATCATAATAATACTGCATCTTTATCTAAATTTGGCCGTTGATAGCTACGAATGGCTTTAACCTTTTCAGAAAGTGTAGAAAAACCATTCTTGATTACCTTGTATCCAAAGAATAATACTTCCTGTTTAGCAAAGTTGCATTTGTCCCAATTGATGCGGACTAACAGCCTGATAGTTAGCAGGTTTTCGAATACTGAGCGTAGGTGCTTCATATGCTGCTCAACGTTGGTTGAAGTAACCAGCAGGTCATCTAGGTAGATCGTAACGAACTCCAGGTGATCCAGGATGCTGTTCATAAATCTCTGGAAGGTCTGTGAAGCGTTGCGTAATCCTAGTGGCATGCCCAGGAACTTGAAGAGTCCAAATGGTGTTGTTACCGCCGTCTTTGGAATATCTTCTTTAGCAACTGGGATCTGAAAATATGCACTTGCAAAATCGATTGTGGAGAAGATGTTTTTGCCATGGAGTTGCAACAGCTGATCGGTGATACGTGGTAGCGGGTACCGGTCTGGCACATTTTGTGCATTTAAACTGCGGTAGTCGCCTGCTGGTCTGTACTTGCCGGATTTTGACATTACCATGTGTAGCGGACTGGAGTACGGGCTATTGGAGGGACGGATTATACCTTACTGAAGCAATGCAGAGTACTCAGCTTTAGCTGCCTTGAGTTTTTCTTCCAGTAGCTGACGAGGCCTGGCGAACACTGGTGGTCCAGAGGTGACGATGTGATGTCGCACGCTTACTGTTGGACTTGGAGATGTGTGCTGTTCCTTGAGGCTGAGCGTCATAAAGTGCCGTACGATGTCATGTACTTCCTAGCTCCCAAAAATATGTTGTGGTGGAGAGAGCACGGAGATTGAATGGAGCTGTGCGCCTTTTATTTCTCTCGTCGCTGTGCACGTTGTGATTTCGACGATGAGACGAGCACGCTTCATGTCCGAAAGCAGTTCGAAGTAAGCCAGAAAGTCTGCACCCAGTATTGCCGTATATGCGTCTGCTAAAACAAAAGACCAATTGAAATCTCTCCACAAACCAAGATTTAAGCGAGCCATCTTTCGACCATATGAGCGGATTGGTGAATCGTTTGCAGCTATTAGATAGCTTTCATGCGGTTCAACTTTGTTTTTAGTTTTATAAGGCCGTATTGAGACAACAGATCCGCTGTCGACTAGAATGAGCATGCCCATGTTGCGGTCTCGCACGTGGAGGTTTTTCTTTTTTAATGGTTGCGATGGTGATGGTGCAACTGCGTTGAAGCTGCTGGCAGGTGCCGATCTGGTCAGCAGCTTTAGAGGTTTCCCTGGCTGCTCCTGAAATTGCACGGCAGGTGACATTTCGTTGCTGCAGCTCTGAACCTCGTGTGCTAATAGCATATGCCGTTCGTATGCGCTCTGTTACTCGAATTTGAATTCGAGCGGCTTCTGCTGCGGTTCCTGTTGATGAATCCGTTTCGGGACGAGTGCTGTGCATTTTGACTGGATACGAGTTGCTCTACTCGCTTAGCTGTGCCCCTGCAGACAGAAATTAATTGCGTAAGAAGCGATTCTATATTTGACAATTGCGACGAAGGGTGTTGCTCTGAAGTGCCAGGATCTGCCTTAACGGCACTGACGCGCGGCACATACGGGCTGTCGATGAGATCGTCTGCCACCCAGAGACGGCACATACGGGCTGTCGATAAGATCGTCTACACGTGTTGCGATCCCGCCTCTGAAGGCGATTTTCCTTCAATTGTTGAGATGGTGAAAATGCAGTTGCGTTGAGACTGCTGACAGGTGCCGATCCGGTCAGCAGCTTTAAAGGTTTTCCTGGTTGTTTTTGTAGTTGCATGGCAAGCGGCATTTTGTTGCTGCTACTCCGAACCTCGTGTGGTAGTAGCATGTGCCGTTTATATGCGCTCTGCTTCTCGAATTCGAGTCCAAACGGTATCTGCTGCGGTGCCTACTGGTGAATCTGCTCCAGGACGAGTGCTGTGCATTTTGACTGGAAACGAGTTGCTTTACTCGCTTAGCTGTGTCCCTGCAGACAGAAATTAATTGCACGCGAAGTGATTCTATTTTCGACAATTCCGACGAACGATGTTGCTTGGAAGTAACGGGACCTGCCTTAACGGCACTAACGCGCGGCACGAACGGACTGTCTATTAGATCGTCTGCCACCTGGAGCTGTTTTTCAACGCTTTCTGACTTGATAATGTTTAACACATTTTGAATGAGGTGGCAGGAGGTCTAGTCACTTGACACGCAGTAAGCTTTCCGGCGCGTTGGTTCCTGCAAGCTCCTTCATTTGGCGGAACAGCTATGAAAGCCTTTTATCGCCAAGCTCCAGTTGAGTCAACATTTTATTTAGCTTCTTATCTACAGAGTCCACGAAATGCTCCATCATTCGCACCTTCAATCCAGCATGAGCCCTTTTTCGCAGGCGGGTTTTCGACGAAATCTGTGACCTCTGTGAGCATGGCGGGGTCAAGCGCTGTTATCGTCAGGTTCAACTTTAATCTGTCCGCGGTGATGCAGTTTAGCCGGAAGGTTGCCTCTAGCTGGGTGAACTACAGTTCAGGCCTTACGCGTCAGAAGGGTGGCAGCTTAATGTTGGAAAGTGCCCCTATGTTTTCTTCCATCCTGACAGCTGCGGAGTGTGCTTCAGCGTCCTCGGGTAAGGACGACGTGAGGCTGAGGCGGGACGCTTGGAGGTTAGGTGGCCACCCGGCTTCGTCACTCAGCAGATTTTAGATGCTCTCCGCCACCTGAATTGACGCGTCAAGGTCACCTGAATTATCCCAGTTAAGGGAGAGCGATGACAGGGCTGTGCTTCCTCTCTGACGAAACGTTGCCCGGGGTGTTGCAAAGTCTGCATCCGCCGGTTGAAACAGAGTCTGACATTCCCCTTGTACACTCACTTTTCAAACTCTTGGCGTGAGACGCTCACTCGATATACGCCGGACGCTAATGGCGTCTAAGAAACAAAAAATAGCGTCACTCGCGTATTCGCACTGAACTGAAGTCCTTCTTTTCTATGCAAGCCGATACCAATACATGTTTTTTCCTCACCTTGGATATGTCCCCGCGCGCACTAGAAAGTCACTGCAGGTGAGAAAATCACGTCGGGGTCACCAATTATTAAAGTTCATTCATGCGTATCGGCTTGTTCGTAAATGTGCACGCTGAGATCGCTATGCGCCTCGAACGCGTGATCACGAGTTTACCTTTTTAGGACTATCTAGAGGAATGAGCGCGGAAATAAATACGCGGTTATTAACAGTAAAAATAACTCTTTATTTTATGTACAATATATTACAAGCTGACGCTATATATGAGGCGATGCAAACGGATTATGATTTGTTTCCGCGGAGCGCGTGCAATGGCTGTCTGTTCACTTCGAAGGTTCGTGGAAGAAGAAAAAAGGATGGCGCTGCTACGTGGCCGTTGCCTAGTAGTCATGATAACAGTGATTTGGAAATCGAAGACGAAGAAGCATACAATATAGTGTTTATTCCTAACAATGATGAAAACAGTGATGTTGAGGAATTGAACAGTGATGTAGATGAAGACAAGGTAATTGCAGTAAATAATACGGCTTATGTAAGTACCAAAACAAAATTTATAAATAAAAAATTCGAGAGGGTTCATGAATACCAATGGATTAATGGTGAAAAAATGTACGACTTTTTACCTATTGAAGAGATTTCCAACCTTGATGAGATCAAAGAAAAGGCTAGAAAAAAAATCAAGTGGGATTTTTTGTGATGTTATTTTGTAACAAAATAAAAATGCACATCTTAGAAGCAACTTCAGAAAATGGATTGGAAATAGATATAGCCAAGTTGAATAATATTTTAGTGATTCTGATATTTTCTATAAATAATAGTAGAAAAAATTATGGAAATTATTAGAGTACGAATGATTGTTACACTCTAAATTTATCGAAAATATTATTAGTATATGTGAATTCAAAAAAATAAAATGAAAATTAGAAACATCCAAAAAGTCAAATAAAATAAATCTGATAGCGTGTAAAGAGTGCGTCAAGTAACAAATATTTTCAGATATAATATACTGGGCGTCTCATTTTAAAAAACTGATGCATATATTTCTAGAACTAAGGTTCTAATAAAAAAGTTTACAGATGAAAGTTGTTAGATTTTGAAGGGGACATCTAACTGTGATCTTGACCATGACCTTAAATATATCCTTCAAGGACATTTGAAGGCTAAGTTGTTTTTTTGAAATAGAAATCCTTACTGCTTACACCGGAAAACGAAAGAGCAGAAAATTTTACGTCCTAATATAATTCTGACCATGACTTTGAACATAACCTTTAAGGTCATTTGAAGGTCAATTCAATATTTTAAATGGAAAGTCTTACCTTTGACCCCGGAAAAGGCAAGAGCAGAAAATTTCCCTTCCAAATAGTTATGACCTTGACCATAACCTTTATGGTCATTTCAAGGTCAAATTAATTTTTTCAAAGGAAAGTCTCTGCCTTTCGTCATCGAAATGAAAAAGGCGAAAAACTTTTGTGGGATATCTTTCACCACGACATTGACCATGACCTTGGCCATAACCATGAAGGCTATTTGAAGGTTGAGTTATATTTTTTTAAAAGGGAACTTAAACTCTTAATCCCAATTTTGATACTTAATAATTTCGTTGCCATTCTTCTAACAGTAGACAAATAATGATGGTCCCCTTAGTTTAGTTAAGCATAATAAAAATTAAAAATGAAAAACCAGTAAATGTTTTTAAATTAATTTTTTACTATAAATCAACCGAAACAAAATTCGGCATACAGAAAATAATATTTTTGCAGCTAATAATACTTTTCTCAATAAACAAAGATTTTTTCTTAATAATAAGAGAAGTTTGATAGTCTCAAATTTTGTATTATTTTTGCCTTGATTTAAGGCAGTCACCCCGTCTGACGGCCAATTTTTTTAACTTTCTTTGGGATTTTTTTATGAGGAACAATAAAAATATAGAAGTTATAACTTTTTATTATAGATTTATTAACATTTCAACAGTAAGTCAGACAATTCTCAGGCCGAAATCTTCATCAGAATCTGTGTTGCACTACTCCAAAGGTACCCATCTCGAAAAAAAGTGCGTCAATGGCCTCTATGATTCTGGCTGATCGGCTTATCTGAAATTAAAAAACCAACGATTTTTCAATTTATGAAACTTTTGCTAGCGAATAAACTAGGATCATTCGAAAATATTAAAAATTAAATAATTGACGTGTTTTTAAAAATTAATTTTTAAATTTTATGATTTTTTTGGATCATTTCGTTACGAAAAAAAAAAACGGCTCGGGATTTTAGCATTATGTTAGTTTAATCGACGATTATACATGTGCTGAATCTGCCATTAAAACTTTAAAGCAATCGGTCAAACCATTTTCGAGATTTCGTAGATATGGGTTTCTTAAGATTGTCTGACTTACTGTTAGAATGTTAATAAATCTATAGTAAGAAGTTAAAACTTCTATATTTTTATTGTTTCTCAATAAAAAAAATCCCAAAAAAAGCTAAAAAAATTGGCTGTCACACAGGGTGACTGCCTTAATATTCTGATAGTCGGTGATCACCTTCAATGAATACTATAGTTTATTGCAATCATTCTAGAAATGTGAATGAATTCCTTTTTGGTTAGTTTCTTGATAGTGAATTTGGTTGCCATATAGTGGTTTCTAAAAAATAGTGGCTATATAATGGTTTCTAAAGTTATTACTATTTTAAATCAACTGTGTCATTCATTGTAAGTTTATTTGAATGCAAAATTAAGGCATCATTTTGAGAAATTTTGAGTTTCTTCAAATTCTCTTATTCTTAAAAAAATTCGTTATTTGGTTGAAGGAATAGTTTATTTATTTGTTCATTTTTTAAATTGAATTTGTTTTTTTATTTAAGTTTTATTTTTTATTTTGACATTTTCTCATTATGCCTGGCTACACAGCTCATGAAATTGTCGATATTCTCTTTGTGTTAGGAGAATGTCGACGAAACTACATTTAAGCTTTAATTTTGTATGCTGTAGATTCCCCGAAAGACGACATCCCAACGACACTGTTATTCTTAATATTGAGTTGCGTAGCTGACAAGGTAAGTTTGCTCGTAAAAGGAGGTCCACGTTAACAAAAGATTATGCTAATATTCCTCATATGATTGCGGCACTAGCTATGGTGCACCTGGATCCTCAGATAAGTTTACGTCAAATTGAATGAGAGCTTGGTGTAACAAAATCAACAGCCAGCAGATATCTAAAAAGTGTAAAAAAAAGTACCATCCATGTCACATATCTTTGAACCAAGCTTTTTCGGTTGAAGATTATCAAAGACGACTTATTTTTTGTCAATGGGTGACGCAGCAGGTCAATAATGACGATAATTTTTTATCGTTTAATATTTTATCGTAATATTTTATCGTAATATTTATTTTTTAATAAGGCTATATTTCAAAGTATTGGCTTATTAAATCGCCATAATTGTCACTTTTGGTCTCCAGTTAACCCACACTGGCCGATGAATATATTACAATACAAAGGTGATGTGATTGTATAATACGTGCGTGTTAAAATGTGTATATCTCAATGACCGAGAAACGTGATCGATTGATTCGCGCCGGTAACCGAGCAAGAACTGACCGAATTTGTGCTCTTCCGAAATTTTTAGACTCCTACTTATTAAGACGATCCCTCTCTGCTCGTCCCACCCATGCCTAACGTCTAGCGTGGCCACGCTTGATAACGAATCGTCGGACGCGGAAGACTCGCGGAAAGCGAGGATGGGTTCCCCTTTCTTTCTCTTACTTCATCTCGCGGATCGTTTGCGATACGACGGCGGACAAACGAATAACGCATTTTTCGGGAGATCGAACATCCTCCCCTCCTTGCGAGAGCAATTAACCAGCGACCTAATGAATGTATGAATGTAAATGTGTTGTGTTTACAGATATTGATTTACAAATGATACACCATATGATATAAATGCGTTTTGATTTGATATTGAGTCGGCCATGGACACAATGCTGTTGCATTGCGTTTTGATTTAAGATTGAGTCGGCAATGGACACAATGCTGTTGGATTGCGTTTGAAATTGCCATGAGCGGTCTTGACGGTGACAACCCTCACGATGCCGTCTTGTCCAGAATTATTATCCATGATACGTCCAAAATGCCAGTGCATGCACACCTGATTTTCATCGATTAATAGGTCAATGTCATCCTTCATGAGTTTTTTTTGGAATTCGTCCATTTTTGCTGTTTTTAATTCGCTCAGATATTCGAGCTGCCACCATTTCCAAAAATGTTGCTTGGCTTTGGTGATTAGATGCCATGGTTTTAGATAGTTATCTGAAACAGAAAGATAATTATCTTCCGGCAGCATGGTTATAGGCCTTCCTATTGAAAAATGCGCGTGTGTTCGCGCAAGAGGATCGTTAGGATCTGATGAAATAAGACAGAGTGGCCGTAAATTGAGTATTGATTCAATCTTGATAACTAATGTGTTTAATTCTTCGAATGTAAATAATTCATTTTCTACTACGCGTCTTAAATGATGTTTGAATGATTTTACCGCGATTTCCCATAGACCTCCAAAATGCGGGGAAAGAGGGTGTTAAAATGCCACGTAATTTTATTTTGAAGTGTGAAATGGTTAACATCTTTATGAAATGTGTTGAATTCTAATAAACCGTACAATTCACGCAATGTGTTATTCGCGCCTACAAAATTTGTGCCGTTGTCAAAGTATACGCGCGACGTAACGCCTCGGCGCGCTATGAATCTACGAAATTCCGCCAAAAAACCTTCGGTCGTGAGGTCGCTTACGATTTCGATGTGCACTGCTTTAATTGACATGCATATGAATGTGCATCCGTATGCCTTTATGCGATTCCTATTGTGATGTTTCTTTTCCTTGATGAATAATGGACCGAAAAAATCGACGCCGGTGTGGTAAAACGGAGTCACCTGCTCTAACCTATATTTCGGCTAATCGCCCATGCGATATCGAACGGGTATTGCTTTAAATCGAATGCATTGTTTGAAATGACGCACAATTTTCTTTACTTGATTCTTTCCATCGCAAATCCAGAAACGATGACGTAATTTGTACAGTATTGACTGTATACCCAAGTGATATCCCTCTTCGTGTGTTTTGCGGATCAGGAGATCGGTGACGTGGTGATAAAAAGGTAATAAAATCAGATGTTCACTCTGTGATGAAAATCGTGAGTGACATAGCCGCCCGCCAACCCGTAGTAAATCTTTTTCATCGATATATGGATTTAACGCTGCCAATTTTTGGCTTTTGGTTCTTGATGTTTTGATAATACGCTTTATTTCCTCCTTGAAACGCTGTTGCTGTATTAATTTAAAAATCCTGATTTTTGCTGAATTAACCTCTTCTGTGGATAATTCGCCGCGGTATTTTTTCTGATTCGAAAAGTGCAGACAATACGCGACGACGCGAACGATCGTATCGTATGAAGAAAACCTATCGAATATCTCGTTAGTATTTAACTAATTGATGAAACATGCTGCGATTTTCAGTCCTGGTAAATCTTGAATTTGAAGTTCGAATGATTGAGGCCAAAAGCTCTTTGAAGATTTTAACCATGACGATCCGTTGAACTAAGTTGAATTTCTCAAAAACTCCTTTGGATACTGTCCACGTGATAACGCGTCGGCGGAATTATGTTCGGAGCGAACGTGTTGCCATTCTGCTTCTATGCTTATTTTTTGTATCTCCTTTACTCGATTCGATCGATAAAATATAATTTTGTTTGGTGTAAAATTGAACGTACTATATATGTTGCAATATAATTGCGCGAGTGTTAAAGCACCGCATAACTCCAAACGTGGGATAGTTTTTTTAATGGTGCTACGTGTACCTCCGCGCAGAGAAGCCATACCACTATCCTTCCGTGTTTGTTGTTTGAGCGAATGCATATACACGCACCGTAGCCTATTTTGCTCACGTCGCAAAACCTGTGTATCTGCACGTCGATGAAGTCGTTGTAATCAACGACTATTACTATTCGCCTATCAACGCGGAGATTATTTATCCAATGAACTTGGTTTGCGAATGTTGTCCACGACGAATGCAATGCCGCCAGAATCAACTCGTCTCATGAAATCTTTGCTTTCCAACATTCCTGCATAATTAATTTTGCGGTAAGAATCACCGGGCCGAGTGATTCGAGTGGATCGAAGATTTTTTGAATTGCCGATGAAATGCCGCGTTTTGTGATTTTACTTAAATCGATCGGTTCCGTCGTATATAGTGAACGATCGCGATGTGCATCCCATGACACGCCGAGAGTTTTCAAAATTGGACTTTGATTTTGTAAGAACGGCAAATCTACCATATCTTCTGATAAATCGCGCAATATTTCCTGGTTATTCGATGCCCATTGGCGCATATCAAATCCGCCGCGATTCAAGATAGCTATTAATTAATCGCGTATTTGAAATAGTTATTCAACGTCGTTCGCGCCAGTAATTAAATCATCTACTTATAGGTCATGTTTTAAAATACGCTTTACTGGATAATCTGAGTCTTCGTTGTGCAGATGAAACTCCGAATGTCACGGTGTTAAGTTGAAAGACGCGCCTACGCCCTTCGTGATACCACAAAATACTTTGAAATTTACGATCATCCGGACGAATAAGAATCTGTCGATACATTTTTTCGATGTCGGCTAATAATACGAATTTATGCATACGAAATTGAAGCAGATGTTCGAAAAGTTTATCTTGAATTGTTGGTCCGACTAGTAAATAATCGTTCAATGATTTCCCACCGCTTGCTCTTGCTGACGCATCGAACACGACCCGTACCTTCGTAGTTGAACTTGATGACTTGACGACTGAATGGTGCGGCAAAAAATAGCCTTCATCTGTGTTATCTTAAACTAACGACATGTGTCCTAAATCTATGTAATCCTGCAAGACTCTTTCGTATTCGCGTTTCAATATTAAATTCGAGTTTAGTTTTCTACAGTCTGTCAAGTAAGAGCGTGGTCGTGTTAATTTATAAAAAAATTTATTTGAGGAAACTTTCATATTTATATATACATTGTACACATTACAAACAATGATGCAATTCGGTCAATAATGTGTCCAGTCACCACCGGCGTCGATAATTGCCTGGCATCTCCGAGGCATGCTTTCTACTAATTTGACGGCGTATTCTAGTGGCAAGGATCTCCAGATCCGACGAATTTCGTAAGACAACTGCTTCAAAGTGTATGTGCGTCTTCCACGAAGCTTCCGTTTAATATATGCCCACACATTTTTAATAGGGTTTGCATCGGGCGACTGCGACGGCCAATCCAATGTAACGATGCCAGATTGAGTCTTCCACTGAGTACAGAGCTTGCTGCGGTGTTTAGGATCGTTGTCCTCCTGCAGAATCCAATCTTTATTTTTTGTGATGAACCATCGTTTGGCAGATGGCAGTAAAGCCTTTTTGTAGATTTTTATCATTTTCTCGGCATTTAGGTTGTCAGTAAAGAGGTGCAAAGTGCCGAATCCCTGCTTTGAGAAGCAGCCCCAAAGATGCACCTTTATTCCATGTTTTACGGTCCGCTGAACAAGCCTATTGGTGGAAGTTGACCAGGCTCGTGTGAGGACAGAACGTGCCCATATAGAACATTCATCAGTAAAAATGACATTTTCAAAATCTCTATCAATATTCTCATGCGCCCAAGCAAGTCGCTTTGTCACATGTTTTTCAGTCAACAGAGGCTTCTTCATTGTGTTGCGCCATTTCAGATGATGAGTACGAAGATGGGTTCGGATAGTTTCGTAGGATATATCTAAACCTTTTGCCATTAATTTTGCTTGTCCTTGCCGCAGTGTTAAAGCAGGATTCCGCGAAAACAGATTCACTATTCTTTTTTCATCTTTTTTGTTCACTTTTCCTATCGAGCCACGTTCTGGTAAATCGTCGACATTTTAAGCCACTTTATATCGCTGTATTCACTTCTGTACAAATGCCTTCGACTTTCTCATATATTTAGCAGCCGCTGATTGCGACATTTTGGGACCTTTCGGGTGGATGCAAAGGAACACAGCCTCGTAGCGCGACGCGTACTTAGCACTCATGGCGTTTAACGTGATTCTCTTTCAAAAGATCAACGACAACTGAATCTTTGTTGACAATGCATCAAAGACAAAGTTTGCCTCTATCGGCTCGCGAAGAAATTAGAGCAAAATCTTTTATTACCTGTCAGTGAAGTCGACCACGCTCTTACTTGACAGACTGTAAGTAATCCATGTAGACTATTGTACGCGTTCGATTTCAAATTTCCAAAGCTATATGGAACGACGTAGAACGGTTAACGCACAACATAACGCCCTGATTCGTCTCGCGATGTGTTTAACCTATAATGTTCTTCGCAATTAACCTTTTCGGAATTGTTGAATTGAATTGCTGTCTTATTCGTTTTACTCAACTTGCACGAGGCTTTTCTTTTGTTATTTATATCGGTCACTCCCCCCCGCTACGGCCCAACCTAACCGCGTTTTTTGTACGACGAGATCGCAATCGCCATGCGAAAGATTGATTTGTCCGATCGATAACAAAGACAGCGTAGTACCTGACCCGATGAGTATGTCGACCGGGCGTGGTACGTGAAATAGTGGATCGGCGAGTTTTAAATTACTGGGAAGTTTCAACACTTGACGCGGAAAAACATCATTCGGTATAGAATCTGCGATCGTCGGTATTATTAAGAACGATAATGAGTCGAAACCGTTGTGTGTCGAACGAATGTAAGTATTTATGATGCCTTTCGAAACGGCGATCATTCCATTAATTGCGCCGATTGATAATGCGCATGATTGTATCGATAACTTGAGTTGTTGCGCTAAACTTTCTGTGATAAAATGTGCAGTCGCGCAGGTATTTAAAATCACGCGACCTTTTATAAAATTACCGTCGGATGCTTCAATGTGAACTTCCGCGGTCATCATTAATTGTGAGCATGGAGTTGCTAAAATCGTATTAAACGCGTTAATATTTAGTCAAAATGGTTTTTGATCGGCTTGCGACGTGGACGGCCTCGAGAATGAATCTTGATTGCTGCTTGTGCTCTTTGAATTATCAAAGTGTAACGACGTGTTATGAAATTGGTTACACTTCTTTTTCTACCTTACAGTTTATGCACTGTTTTGCATGAGCGGTTGCGATGTAGACATGGCTCGCATTTTCCGATTTACGCCGTTTGAATGACGATCCCGCGTTATACTACGAGAGTTTTCTTTTATGAAACGCTTCTTCTGTGTGCTCGGCTTTCTGTTCTAAAGTCGCAAGTCGGAGAATCGTTTCGTTGATAAACTTAAACAATTTATCAAGCGTTGGTATGTCATTTAGATCTAACGTTTCCTCCCATTTCGAACGAATACTTGTTGACAACGATGTCTCTATCAATCTCACTAATAATGGTTCGGCGAGAGTAACATCGAATGTTTTTAAGATACTCGTGTGCTGGCTTATATTGTCGACTAAATTGGGTAATTCATTCGTCTATGTTTTATTGATCCTGGTTATACGGATAATTGCATCTAAATGTCGCGCAACAAAAATACGTTTTTTCTCGTATGAATCGACAAGCAATTGCCACGCGTTTTTATAGTTTTCGTCACTAACGTCGAATGCTGTAATTTTATTTAAAGGCTATCCCTTCAATGAATTTTTTAAATATATGAATTTTTGTAAATCGGATATGTCAATGCGCGAGTCGATGATTGGCTTAAATGTGTTTTTATATGACGTCCAAGTCTCGAGCGATTCATTAAATTGCGGAAGTTCCGTAACCGGAAGTTTTAATTTGCGACAATTATCGACTGAGAATGAAGTCATGTTCATCGTTTCGTTGTTCGAAGTTGACGCGCCCTTCAACATAACTATTGACGATGCGATCACGTAATATCTATCGCGTATATTTTCGGCTTCCTGTTTATGATCGTTGTTTGGGTCTAAAATATTGGATGTACAACTTTGCTTCCGCCGTTTTTTTCCAAAATTCGAGGCTTTATTGTAAAAAACTGGTTATACATTTATGATTCAAAGTATTGTCCATCGCTAGCCACTACTTTCTCCCATCTTTCGGGCAGCATACGAATCCCGCGTTGAAAAAACTGGTCATCTTTTGAATCGATCCACGAATCGATCCAATTTTTTACTTCTTCATAAGACTGGAAGTGCTGGTCAGCCAGGCCGTGTGCCATTGATCGAAACAAGTGATAGTCCGAGGGAGCAACGTCTAGAGAATACGGTGGGTGGGGTAGGACTTCCAATTTCAAAGTTTCCAAGTATGTCTTGACCACTTTCGCAACATGGGGTCGAGCATTGTCATGCTGTAAAATCACTTTATCATGTCTCTCGTTGTATTGCGGCCGTTTGTCTTTCAATGCTTGGCTCAAACGCATTAATTGCGTTCGATAACGATCGCCTGTGATTCTTTCAGTCGGTTTTAACAACTCATAATACACTACGCCGAGCTGGTCCCACCTAATACTGAGCATGACCTTGGAACCGTAAATATTCGGTTTGGCCGTCGACGTGGAAGCATGGCCGGGATATCCCCATGATTTTCTGCGCTTGGGATTATCGTAGTGAACCCATTTTTCGTCCGCAGTCACAATGCGATGCAGAAATCCCTTCCATCTTTGCCTTGCAAGCAGCTGTTCACAAACACACAAACGCCGTTCAACATCTCTCGGCTTCAACTCGTACGGCACCCAATTTCCTTGTTTCTGAATCATTCCCATGACTCTCAGGCGTTTCGAAATGGCTTGTTGCGTCACTCCCAATGATCCTGCCAATTCTTGTTGCGTTTGACACGAGTCTTGATCAAGTAATGCCTCCAATTCTGCATCTTCGAAAACCTTCTTTCTTCCACCGCCATGCTGGTCTTCGACGTTAAAATCGCTGTTCTTGAAGCGTTGAAATGACTCTCGGCACGTTCTTTCACTAATAGCGGCCTCACCATAGGTATTTGAGAGCATTCGATGAGCCTCAGTCGCAGATTTCTTCACATTAAAGCAGAAAATTAAAACCTCCCGCAAATGACGAGAATTTGGCTCGTAAGCCGACATGTTTAATCGAGAATAACTTTATGATGCAGACACAAATCGACTAATATTTCGATGGCGTTATGTTTACAAATACCTAAGCTTATTGTATGACATCTATGATCTATTTATTTCAACTACCACTTACCGCTACAGCCATTTATTGCAAAACGGCGGAAGCAAAGTTGTACACCTAATATATATTTTTTAGACTTTTCGTAATTAAATCACAAACTAATTTTTATAAAGAATATTTATGCTCTGTTACATGAAACGATTCTTTCAACAGTAAATGTTATTGAAAATTATTTTCGACCCTTAAACGTGTCGGGAGATTGCTCAGCAATGTAAATTAATAGTTTAAATTAGCAAACCTGAAAGAAAAAACAAAATAATAAAATTTTTAATCAAAGTATTATTTAATTAAAATTTTTTACTTCTCGACATTAGAATTTCATTAGTTTAAATAACTAAATATTGAAAAAAAAAAAAAAAAATTGTTACCACAAGGATTCGATCTCGAATCTCAGGGGTAGAAGGAAATAACTGAATCCGCATGGCTAGCGGAAGAAGTTACTATCTCATTTCAAGAATTGACATTGGTTTATCTGATTTTCCGTAACGTAACATAGTGAATAATTATTGAGTAAATGTCTAATTAATTGTAATTCAATTATAATAATCAACTAATAAAATATCAACATGAAAACTCTATTCACGTTAGCTACTTTAAAATTAATTATAATTACTTTTTATTAAATAGTTTAATAAATAAAATGGAGTTTTATACGCAAGTACATTACACATTGCAGCCGAAGAAAGAATTTAATCAATAATTATTTAAAGATAGGAATAAAATATTATTTATGTGATACGCTTATCTTATATTTCGGTGTATTTTTTATATAAATTTCAAATTTAAGTTTATTTTTTAAGTATTCAATTAAATTAATATTTTGATTTTTACTTTTTAGAGAATTCTTTTATTATTAAAGTTTTTCATTAACGTTTCATTTTTTCTTTATTTTCATGTCAAATAGAAGTATTGTTTTATTTTAATTTTGTTTTGGGAGTTTTTTTTATATCGAATAAAAGTTTTTATGACATTGGTTTTGATTTCGTAAAAAAAACTCCCAATTTTCGTGGTCTATTAAAACGCTCTTCTGAGTCTGCGCACATTTGCCGTGTTTACACTAAATGTGCGTGTAAACTTTCCTTCTCTTTTTATCATGCTTGTAAATGTTCGCTCTTTTTCTAATGAGCACGTCAGTTCGCTGCTAGGCCGTAAGGTAGCAGTAGCTTTTGGCACGCAAAAGTTTCCTCGCATTTTTACTATGTCTCTGGCAATCTCCTGTGATGAAGAGTCCGTCATAGGTCGTCGACGAAGAATGGGAATGTTAACATTCTTGCGCGACCGTCTCCAGGTTGCCAACATGTGTAAGCCTGTTTAGTCGCGAAAATGCGGATTTTTCCAAAAGCCGGCAACGTTCGAAAATCACGCGATTTTCGAACTTGCGGTGACGATAGGGAAGAATTTCGGCGATCCGCGAGGGAAGGGGAGAGGAGAGCTAGCGCAACTAGCAGTTACGCTGTGCTCTCCTGCGAGTGAGTTACCCGGTGCTCTCCTGCGAGCGAGTTTCGCTGCGCGCTCCTGCGAGGACGGTAGAGATATATCCCGCGGTTGAACTAAGTTTTGTTCCTCTTTTGATTAGAGTGAGCGTCGCGAATGAGTCGTAGCCAGGGTGAAGGAGTGTGAGAAAGAGTGAGTTATAGCCAGGGGTAAAGGAGTAAGAGAAAGAGAGTGAGAGAGTAAAGAAGAAGGAGCGACGACGAGGAGTTACTGCGAGGAAGTTAGACGAGGGACGAGGAAGGCAGGTGTCAGCGGGCAGCGACTTGAGGTTGCCACCACGACTTCTGCAGCCGAGGTTAAGGAGGAAGCAGTCGACAAACGGGCAGGTTATTCCCGAGGTCCAGCAGCTCTTCTCCGGGGGAGAAGCAGCCGGAGTCAAGTATCGCGGCAAGGTGTAGAGCAGCCAGGCGTTCAACGATGAGCGGACGAGTCACCAAGACACCTATCGTAAGTGTCTTCATTTGTCCGATGGTAGTAAGAGAGAGAGAGACGGTGAGTGATCGTGAGTTCGTGTAGTGAGGGTGGCGAGGAATTGCCACTTCCCTGCCCTGGGGAAGCGATAGACCTCCGTCGGCTGAAGAAACAGTCGCGGGCGGCCAGCCTGCATTTTTGGGGTAGAATCTCAAGCCTATCCGAGTGTGCAGGAAAGAGACGGCGCAAGCGTGCGCTGCTGTGTGAGAGAGTAAGAGAGAGAGAGTTAGAGCGAGGAAGCATTTATAATTAATTTGATAAATTTATTTTTGTGCGAGGCCTACAGGGCGCACTTAATCATTCCGGCTACGAGGCGATGCCTCGTCACACTCCTTATTCATCTCTACTTTTACCTAGCTCCTTCATCAATGTATGTTACCGTTGATGAAATCACCACGCGGATCCCAGCCATAAAAACTATGCATTTTCATAAAAAAAGATTTCTTCCTGCAAGAACTAAATTAGCTCAGGTTAAAAATACTTTTTGTTTAATTAGCTCACATTTATTTTTTTATAAAAAAATTATTTAAACAATAAAAATGTTTTAGCTCATATTATTTACAATTATTAACATAATTAAAAAGAAATTATGCCAATAATTAGCTTAAAATATTATAAAATTAGCTCACTCTTTAGATCAGAATAATAAAAATAAATTTGTTTAATAAACGCATAAAGCTCATTGATACATTACAATCAGGATAAACTAATGCGCACATTTATGCGCATGAAGGCTTTCAACGTCAGCGCGCGAAAATTTAAAAACTAAACGTTCTTTCTGCTCATGCTGCTAAAATAATCATTTAAAAATTATTAAATTTATTGAGAAAATCATATAATTGAATGAGGAAACTATTCAGATAATTATTTTCAATGCCTACACTCTAGAAAAAAATAATAGACGTTTTAAACTTTTGCAACATTAATATCTAATTATTTATTGAAGTCATCAGACTAAATGACATTATTACAAAAAGCCGGTAAGGTGATTTAAATAGCTCAGGTAAAACCGGCTAGTAACCACCTTTCAATTATTAATAATTTATTATTAAAAATATTGATAATCATAGGTTAGGAACGTTGCGGTACTCGCGCATAGCGCCACATGTTCATGACGTCAGAGCCCGCGAAAATATAAATTATAAATCTTAATTCGGCTTAGACTGCTGAAATAACCGTCTTCTAATACTTAATTTTATTGAGAAAATCATAAAATTCAATATGGAAACTATTTAAATGGTTATTTTCAACGCCTACGCTCTAGAAAAAAAGAATAGACGTTTTAAACTTTTACAACATTAATATGTAATTATTTATCAAAGTCATCAGACTAAATGAAATTAATTTAAAAAGCCGGTAAGGTGATTTAAATAGCTCAGGTAAAATCAGCTAGTAAGAACCTTTCAATTATTAATAATTTATTATTAAGAATAATGATAATCATGGATTAGGGACGGTGCGGTACTCGCGCGTAGCGCCACATGTTCGTGACGTCAGAGCCCGCGAACATATAAATTATAAATCCTAATTCGGCTTATGCCGCTGAAATAACCGTCTTCAAATTATTAAATTTATTGAGAAAATCATGAAATTGAATAAGGAAACTATTCAGGTAATTAGAAAAAAAGAATATACGTTTTAAAGGTTTTCAACAATTATATCTAATTATTTATCGTAGTCTAAATGATATCATTATAAAAAGTCAGAGATGTGATTTAAATAGCTCAGATGAAATCGGCGGGTGAGCATCAATTATTAATAATTTGTTATAAATAAAAATCATTTGTATAGAATAGGCGAGGATCGCGTGTTTGTAAAGCTAAAGCCCGCTAATATAACACATCGTTCAATAAGTCCCGAGACTAACAACGAAAACAACATTTTTTTTAAAAAATCATTTTTATTCATCAATATAATCTCCTTTTAGAGTGATACAATCTTTCCAACGCCTTTCCAACATTTCTATACCATGTTTATAGAATGATTTATCCTTTGCTTCAAAATAGGCTTCAGTTTCGGCAATGACCTCCTCATTCGAGCCAAATTTTTTTCCCTGGAGCATTTTTTTGAGATCAGCAAAGAGCCAGTAGTCGCTGGGGGCTAAATCTGGCGAATACGGGGGGTGGGGAAGCAAATCAAAGCCCGATTCGTTCAATTTTGCCATTGTTTTCATGGACTTGTGGCATGGTGCATTGTCTTGGTGAAAAAGGATTTTTTTCTTCTTCATGTGCGGTCGTTTTGCTGCGATCTCCTCCATCAAACGTACCAATAAGTCAATATAATAATCACTGTTGATCGATTTACCTTTTTCTAGGTAGTCAATGAAAATCACGCCATGTGTATCCCAAAAAACAGACGCCATGACTTTGCCAGCAGACTGCTGCGTTTTTGGACGCTTTGGGCGGCTTTCGCCAGCCATGCGCCACTCAGATGATTGCCGATTCGACTCCGGAGTGAAATGATGTATCCATGTTTCATCCATGGTCACGTATCGACGCAGGAAATCCTTTTTATTGCGAGTAAATAGCGATAAACAGCTCTCTGAATCGTCGACTCGTTGCTGTTTTTGTTCCACTAAAAGCAATCGCGGCACCCACTTGGAAAAAACCTTTTTCATGCTCAATTTTTCATGAAGGATTGTAAATACGCTTCCAGATGATATCTGTGTCATTTCTGCAATCTCACGGACCTTTACTTTGCGATTTTTCATTACAATTTTTAACATTTCACTCACATTTTCCTGTGTAACGGCTTCCAATGGCCTACCCGAACGTTCCGCATCGTTTGTGTCCGTACGGCTTCTACGGTGTTTTTACCCATTTAAAAACAATGTTGTATCAACACGCGAAACTCGCTTTTTTCCATTTTTCAAACAATTTACAAAGTGACTTTACTCTAACCTCGATAACTCTGCTGTCTGTGATCCGATCGACGTGAAATTTTTACACGTTTTATGTAAAGGTTTGCACTCTATGGAAACGTGGCCAATTTGTTACTACTGGCACCATCTCTGGGTTAGTCTCGGGACTTATTGAACGATGTGTTACGTACATATATAAAAAATATATATATATATATATATATTGTAACGGGGGTAATTTGGTTACGGCCCGTTAGCAACGCAGGACCTTCCTCTGGTCCTGCTTTATCTTTTGTGTGTGAGGGACCTTGCCTAAGGCCCCGCTGCCGGTGTTGCTCCCACCGGGCTCAGCTGCTCAGTTTGTGTGTCAATGCTAAATTGGCGCACCCGCGGAGGCGGCGGTATTTGGGATAGGGAAGCTGTAGGAAAGAAAAATAAGAAAAGAGGTACCGGCTGAGTGCTAAAGCTTATTTAATGCTAAGAGTCGACAAAATTATACAAAAACTGTAACAAATATGGAGAGGTCCGGTTACGCGAGGAGCATTTAGTATTGCCTCACGTGCAATACTAATCCCGGAGGTGCGCACTGCGCATGCACACCCTCTTCGATTCGCGCGGCTACACACACACGTGTAGTCTATGGTTGAGCGAGAGAGCTCGATCCTCTCGCTCAACTGCGCGCTCAATAATTGTACGGGCGAGAGTGGCTTTCTCTCGCTCGTACCGCTACTCTATGATCGTGCGAGAGAGGGATCGATCCTCTCACTCGCACTCGCACGGCTTTTCGAATGAGAGCTACGCGGTCTCGCGCGTAATCTCTCTTATCGCTGTATATATATATATGTGCCTGATGCGATCGCATACGCGTCAGGAAAACTAAATATAATTAATCGCGACCTACGCTATTAGACGAAGTGCCCACTTATTTTTGCTACTGAAGGAGTCGTCCTCTCGGTAACTGCGGCGGAGACTTGGCGGAAAACTCCTCGGAAAAATCCTCGTAAGAATCGCGTATTATCTTAGAAAAATCACAGCACGTGCGGCACGTTGAACCGGCGGAACGAGAAGAAGGATTGAGGGGAGGGCTCCTCCTCCTTCCCCTCTCGCCTATCCTTTTTCCCGCGTAATGCTATCGATTATTGATCGATAGCGCCGCGTTTCGGTGCGCCACGGATTCTCGCGCCTTTTCCCGCGTCGCGATCAAGCGATCGATGGCGCCGCGTATAGTCGTGCCGCGAACTCTATCTCGCACTGCATGGCAGGTTGCCTAATCTCGATAAGCCACCTGTCACAATATATATATATATATATATACATTGAATTAATATATAAATTCAAAAATAATAACTATAATATAAGCATTAATTATCAATATTTTCAATATTCAATTTTCAAAATCTGATTAGATCTAACAAAATTTTTTACTATGACTTAAAATTTATGGATAAATACTTGCTTTATAATACCTTTTTTTGTTTTAGAGGATACAAACTACGTACATTTTATTAATATTCTTATATATTTAAAATAACCTTTATATGCACAATTTATACATAATTGTGTAACAATTAGTTTCATTATTTAACTTTTCATTTATGTTTTATTAAAAAGAAATATAATTTTACAAACATGATACTTGGAATAAATAATTTTTTATAAAAACATTAGATCATGAAAATGAAAAAATATAAATTTTAAATGTAAATATTTAATGATTATTAGTGTGATCAATAAAATAATTTTTTATTATAGAATTATTTATTATTGTTAATCATTTATAAGAAATTTTATAAAATTAATTGAGATTAATAATATAATGAAAAGCATAGAGATTTATTTTAATAGATTACATTTAAATTGATAAAATTTAACTTAACTACGTCTTTATTACAACTGCATCAATGAGTAAACGAGTATTCATAAAAATCATTTGCATAAAATAGGCGACGATCGTGTGTTTGTAAAGCTAATGCCCGCCAATATATATACATATATAAATAAATAAATCAATATATGTATATACATTGAATTAATATATAAATTTAAAAATAATAACTATAATATAAACATTAATTATCAATATTTTCAATATTCAATTTTCAAAATCTGATTATATCTAACGAAATTTTTTACTATGACTCAAAATTTATGGATACAAGACTTGCTTTATAATACCTTTTTTATTTTAGAGGATAAAAAACATGCACATTTTATTAATTTTTTTCTATATTTAAAATAACCTTTATACGCACAATTTAAACATAATTGTGTAACAATGAGTCTCATTATTTAACTTTTTATTTATGTTTTATTAAAAAGATATATAATTTTACAAACATGATACATCAATATCATATACATCTTATGAAGTTTTTGTAATGCAAATTAATGTTGATAAATAAAAATATTTTGTTTCACAGCTTTTACACGAACAACTCCTTAGTATCGTTGGTACAACAGCAAATACGGTTTACAATTAATATTAACAAATACTTCTATTAATCATGTACATAGTAATACAGAATATACAATGGAAAAAACACATTCAAGTAAATAGTTACAAAAATTTACGAAATATAAAACAACTATTCCTCACTGCGAGGTCGCGGCATTTTGAGAAAATTTTGAGTTAGATGCATTTAAATTTTCTCTGTTTATCCTTTCTTTTTGTCCTCGACTCGATGTACCTTTAAACATTCGAAAGTATATTTATTAATATTCGTCTTTAAATATAATATATTTTTCAAAAAGTTTTTCTTAAATTCAGGAAAATATAAATATTTTGCCTTGGAATAAATAATTTTTTATAAAAACATTAGATTATGAAAATGAAAAAAATATAAATTTTAAATGTAAATATTTAATGATTATTAGTGTGATCAATAAAATAATTTTTTATTATAAAATTATTTATTATTGTTAATCATTTATAAGAAATTTTATAAAATTAAATGAGATTAATAATAGAATGAAAAGCATAGAGATTTATTATAATAAATTAAATTTAAATTGATAAAATTTAACTTAACTACATCTTTATTACAACTGCATCAATGAGTAAACGAGTATTCATAAACTATCTCATCATTATTTGTTGACACTAGTAACTTTCAAATAGATTTGTTATTTCCACTACATTGAAAAAAATGATAATTTTTTCTGTCTGATATTTTGGTTTATAAGTAGCATATAAAATTGATGAAGCATTTCACATTTATAAAACAGCTTCTGGAGTATAAGCGTAATCAACAACAATGTTTCTGCAAGTTCAATTGTTATAACTAGTTGGAACAATGTATCCCGGTACTTGTTGTAAAAATAATACCTCTGTAAAATATTTTAAGACTATATCATATAAAAATATTAAATGAGAATCAAATTTTATTTAAACATAATTTTATGAATTACCTAACAGTTATTTCGGTAAATCTTGCGATGAGCTACCTATGCGAAATTCGGGTCGGGAAAACCGTTTACCTACTTATTTTGACCCGCTGATCACGAGAAAAACAATAAAAATGGCGGTCGGACCTCGTTGACCTTGAAAATGATGAAAAAGGCCTTATTCATTTAATTATTTTATTATTTATTAATAATAAAACAAATATAATAAATATTAAATTTCCTATAATTTTAAAGTTAATTTTTAAATTTAAAAAAATTAATAAACATGGAAAAAATAATTAACATAATATATATTTTTAGCAAAGAAACAGTTAGACGGTGGATATGGACCCCGCGGCTCGTCACTTCCGCGATATTTAAAGACTCAAAACCACTCCAACCGCCTTACACTGTGTGTATGCGTGCACACACGAAACAGTGAAACGGAGGATGTGGACTCCGCAGTTCGTCACTTCCGCGGTATTTAAAGACTCCAAATTACTCCAACCGCTCTACACTGTGTGTGCATATGGGTGTGAAGAATTAGTCGAATAGATATACACAAATAGATATAGATGGAGATCTATTCGACCAATTCTTCAGCATCTACGATATCATCTTGCGCCAATACGTTTTGGAATTGCGCGATGGCATAAAAAAATGCGCCAATTCGCAGAGGACGAGGGTATGCATGCTTGAACAAATATTCGGCTAAAAATGATGCCAACGAATAAAATTGTTAACATTAAAAAAATTCCCACTGGAACGACAGGGAAGATCCAACCTCTTGATGTATATGGTTTTAGGGTTTGGAAAAATTTCGTGCGGCAATTTTCAGATCAAGTAATGCTGATGGATTATGACTTGAATTCACATGTAAGAAATAACATTATAACATTACAATCGCTGGTACATAACCAGTTTTCTTCACCGAGATATACGGATATTTTTAAATATTCCTGGTATAAAAGCGGCTATATTACTCAAAAACCAGATAAAACTGATAATCCTGTTGATTTTAGTTTTGGAGAATCTTGTAATGTCAACTGCGAAGTAGAAGGATGTAAGAATGTTGCAATAATACGATGTGGTTGGTGTAAAAAGTCATTATGTTTCAAGCACTTCTTTGAAGATTATCATTACTGTAAAAACTATGTCAAATAATACATTTTAATTTACATATGAGTCAAAAGTATAGTCTTTTATCAGAATAACTTTTAATAAAGTTCGTTTGAAAATAATCAGACAACGTATTACATTAGATACTTATTTTTAGACGTGACTTTTTTCATCCCAGGTTTCGATTTGACAATTATTTCAAGAAGAAATGAGTGATAAACGCCGCTGTGGTCAGGGTTGAAGGCGGTAGCCTGCTCGTGGGTTGGTAAGGGTGTTCTTTAGGGATTCACTGGGTTAAGGGTACAATGGTTTGCTGTCATAAATTGCTTATTATGTAGGATATATTTATTTAAAAAAAAAAATCATCAAAAAACACGCTGGGGCCAGGTTAAGATGGATTAGCTTGCTTGTGGTTTTATAGGGGTAGTTTTTTCGATTTTGAACGGTTAGGGGTTAGAAGTAGCTTGTTTAGCTAATATAGTTCGCTTGTGATATGGGATATATTTAATAACAGAAAAAATAATTAATAAACATGCTGTGGCAGAGATTAGTTGGGTTAGCCTGCTTGTGGTTTAGTAGGGGAGGTTTTTTAAGGTTGGGTTAGGTTAGGGGTCAAGGGTCGGATTTCTGCGGACATAGCTCGCTTGTGATGTAGGATATATTTAGTTAAAAAAATAATGGATAAACATGCTGTGGCCAGGGTTACGTGGGTTTGCCTGCTTGTGATTTGATAGGGGTGGTTTTTTGGGTTTTTGAGGTTAGGGGTTAGAGGTTAGGGGTAGCTTGGTTATCTAATATATTTCGCTTGTCATATGGTACATATAACAGAACAAATAATTAATAGACACACTATGGCCAGGGTTAGGTGGGTTAGCCTGCTTGTGATTTGGTAGAGGTGGTTTTTAGGGGTAACACACCCCCAAAAAATTTTTTCTTGAAAAACCCCAAAATATGTCAATTTTAATTTCTTATTTTCTCATTATAAATGCAGTTTTTAACCCACTCGACCTTATTTAACAGATTTTGTATCGCAAAATAGCAAAAAAAATAGAACTTTGACCCTTATAGAAAAAGGGGTTGCAACCCCTTGGTGTCAAAGTTATATCAGTAGAAGCGCCTACTTATAAGAAATATTTTGGCGTTGATTTTATTTAAAAATATTCATTAGATGCAGAGATATATTTAAAAAACGATTTTTCGAGGTGGTTTTCAGGGGCGGATTTCACCCTTTAAAAGTGGATGTCAGCCGATAAAAAAAACACGCGTCAAATATTTTTTTGAGTATTACAACATATCCAAAAATTATTAAAATTGGTGGAGTCGGGTTGGGGTAGTTCCCTTGTAAGTGCCAATTTTATTATTTAGAGATATAACAGAAAAACATTATAAAATAAACAACTCAATGAAATAATTATTCATTTTTACTTAATTTAATTGAATATATATCCAAATTTTCAAACAAAAATGCACTTGGATCCATTTGAATATTATTTGTCTTGGCACTTAGATCGTATTTTCGTAAAAATATTAACTTTTTATTTTTTGGCACTTAGACCCTTTAGACTTACAACCCTTCAATTATATTTTCGCTTGCCAAATTTTGCCTCGTCAATCTTTACTACGACGCCAGGTCCCCTGAGTTTTTTAGAGTTATGTTCCACCCAATAAACATTTACTTCACGACAGAAGCTGCTCTAATCGACCATAGTGTTTGAGTCTATATTTAAGTCGTCGAGTATATATCCCCATCGTAGGACCGGCAGCCATAGGAAGTGGGGGATAAATTTGAGACCAGTGGAAAGTGGTAGCCGTACATTTTTAAACCACGTTCCTGTTTTAGCGCTCTCATAAAAATCGCATTGTTTTATTTTTTTTTCTTCTTGGTACCGGCAATGTTGCGCGATTTGCGGCAGCGAAATGCTAAAGTTCTGCGGTCCAGTGTCAGTTCATTCCCGCAATCAGGGCACATAATCTCATCTTTAATGATGTGTTTATCAATTAAAAATTGAACGTACCACTCATTATTGGGCGCATTGTGCAGAAATGTGCTGACTGACGCATTCGAAACGTTTGCAGTCATTTCTGCAATTGGAGATTCCGAATTGTAAAGACAACCGCTTGAACCAAACCTTGTCAAATTGGCCATTGTATCGTTATTCCTCAGAACAACGCAACTATGACGAATGTTATATTTTCAGTGATCCGGATCACCCTACTCGTCTTCGAAAATACCTTGAACACTCTGCTCGTCTCCGATGATATCCTCATACAGAGTTTCGCGGCTCGTTGGATGAAGAGTGAGATACGTATTTAATATTAACGATGCCAAAAGATATTAAATACGATTGGCTGTTTATTGTATGAGAGTGCTATTTTGTGAAACGGATACCGACCCATATATGGAATAAATTCAAGTATGCGACGTTAAAACACGAGGCGGTAATAGATTTTGTAAATATTTGTTACCAAAATCGAATACCGTTGTACCAGTTACAATATGCGATACCCACGATGAATTGCTCATACGTATCTTTGGCATCGTAACTATAAGCCGAATATTTTCGCGCAATAAGTACATCCTCGAATCTGCACGGTGAGCAATACGTCTGTTATTAGCACAAGCGAAGAATGGTACTTCAAACGGACACGGGGTCATCGGTCTGTTTCGGGTCCGTTTCCACACACACACATACACACCCACTCACATACACAAACACACACGCACACACAGAGTAAAAATGTGATCTTTTTCGCCGTTTTCTAGGTCAAGGTCTGACCGCCATCTTTTATTGTCTTTTTCGTGATAAGCGGGTAAAAATAAGTAGGAAAATGGTCTACCCGACCCTAATTTCGCATAGGTAGCTCATCGCAAGATTTACCTTCAATTCTATCAGACCAGCAGATGGACAAGCAATGAATATTAAAATTAATTGGTTTAAAATTATTTTCAATTTCTCCATATTATTGTAAGAAAAAGTTTTGGTCATATACAACTGCAGTTTGTGGAAATTATTTTGTTTGTGTTAGTAAGGTACATACATATATCTGGTATTCTAAATTTATTATTCACCAAAAAATCATTAATTATTTTGTATTTTGTAGATTAAAATTCTAGCACATTGTTGTGCGTCTTCAAACTTTATTAGATATTTTGATTAAACTTTATGAAATTAAAATAACTTTAAAGTAATTCATAAAATTATGTTTGAATAAAATTTGATTCTCATTTAATATTTTTATATGACACATTTTGTCAAAAAAGTACCGGAAATTGTCGATTTAAATCTGGCGGGGCAATTTAGGCAGGTAAAATTTTTTTTTCTAGGTTGGTACAACTAACCTTAATGACTATGCCAAGTTTGAGCGGAATCTGTCAACGAGTGTGTTTACAGTAGCTGGTTAAGTCAGTGGCCTTCAGTTCGCGCGCCGAATTTTGTTTTATGGCTTCAATCGACTGAAAACGGGTGCCACGAAGCGACAATTTAAGTTTTGGGAAGAGGAAGAAGTCACAGGGAGCCAAATCCGGTGAATACGGTGGTTGTTCAAGCGTGTTCGTTGAGTTTTTGGCGAGAAAGTCGATCACAATCGTAGCTCGGTGAGACGGCGCGTTATCGTGTCTTGCGGCCACCTTTCTCATGCCCAAAATATCAATTAAAATCGTACGTGTGGACTGGTGGGATATCTCAAGTTCATGTGCTATCTTTCTCAAGCTGGTATGACGGTTTTCAAGCACCATTTCCTTAATTTTATCGACGTTATCTGCGGTCGGAGCCGACGATGGGCGTCCGGAACAAGGCAAGTCTTCGACGACTTCACGACCCTCCTTGAAGGCTTTGTACCACTCATACGCACGGGTTTTCAAAAGTGCTTCATCACCAAAAGCCTTTTGCAACATTTTCAATGCACCGGCACACGAAATTTCATTCGCAACACAAAATTTTTGACAAATTCTTTGTTCAACGTAATCACCCATTGTAAAAAATCGGCACGCACTCTTGACATTGACTGACTTAACCAGCTACTGTAAACACACTCGTTGACAGATTCTGCTCAAACTTGGCATAGTCATTAAGGACAGTTGTACCAACATAGAAAAAAAAATTTTACCTGCCTAAATTGCCCCGCCAGATTTAAATCGACAATTCCCGGTACTTCTTTGACAGAATGTATATCAGATCTTATATAAGAAACAAAACTCGTCTCGTAACTTCTGATATGAGATTTGATATAAGAATTGTTTCTCATATCAGATCTGATATAAGAAATAGAATGCTCCACTCATAATTTCTGATATAAGATGTAATATAAGAAACATACGATTTTAATCGTGCAAAATAATTTTTATGAAAAATTTTACGAAAAAAAAAAAAAAATTATTTAAAATATTGAAAATTATAATATAATTGTTTATTATAATAAATTTAATACGACTAATAGAAAATTAATTTATTTACAACATATTTTGTAAAAAAATTTAAATAAATTATGAATTAGCAGAGTAAAAATCATTGTACATTATAACATCAAGGCCATTACACGGAAAAAAAAGGAAATAAGACGTGAGAAATCAGAAAATAAGAGAGCTATTTTCATGATTAGGTGCTTCTTCTATGTCGATACTCTTCCAAGTTATTTTCTTATTTCCATCTTATTCCTGCTTCTCTCCACTTCTTATTTTCATTTCTTATTCCTCATATTTATGTCTTTCTCGCGTAGAAACTCTTACAAAACTTATTGTACGCATATCATTATAAGCGCAGTATTATTATTATTATTAAAAACATCGTAATGAGTATACCTGCGCTGTTAACTCATTAAGGCCCATGGCTAGCACAGCGTAGATAGGGCCAAAGTAACTATTGGAATTACAACATGGCTAAAAAATAAGGTTCACGTGTTTTATTTATTTTTTTTTTTTTTAATTGTTCATAAAAAAATTATTTAAACAATTTTTAATTTTAACATTTTCTATAAAATGTAAATTGTTATTAATAGACTTCTAGTAGATATAAGTGCGTACAATACATAAAAAGAATAGTTAGCGTTCATTATAAAAAAAATATGATTTAGATACTCAAATAAAATAAAAAATTTATATTATTATTAATAATTCACTTGTTATTGCTTTATAAGCAGCATATAAATAATGTATTTAAATATAATTAAAAAGGAACATTTACGTGTATGCATTTCTAATAAAATTGTTTAAACAATTGTTTTATAAACAATTAAAAATATGAAAAAACACGTAAAACTTATTTTTTAGCCATTTTGTGATTCCAATAGATACAATAGTTTGGCCCTGTCTACGATGTGCTAGCCATGGGCCTTAACGGGTTAATTACGAGAAAGCTATACTTTTTATTACAAAATGATGAAATAAATGTATTATAAAATGTCAAGATGAACAGAAAATGTATGTCTTATTCCCTGTCTTGACATTGCCTAGCAGCAACCCTTTCTTGTTCTCTGTCTTGACGTCGCCTAGCGGCAATCCTTTCCTTGAAAAGTCTCGTCCTAACAGATTCGTCAGCATCATTGATTGCTCTTGTCAGCATCAGATTAAAAGCCGACCCATCGTATTTGGTGCACTTTCTTCCTGTGTTATCTAATTTATCGCAAAAACGAAGAGTAACTTCTGCCGAAAAAAGTAAGTATTAAAAAGATTAATATTGTTAAATTAATTTATAATTTTATTTTAAAACATTAAACTCGCCATTTGAAAGCCTATACTTTTTAGGAGTGATCTCTTTTCTGGCGATTGGATGGTCTTCAAATCGGACCGTTGTTCGATTAATGTCTATGCACCTAACCATCAATTCTGCTGATGTGTAATGTATCCTTAACATTTTTCGTAAGTATTTCGATACTGATGTAAGATTTTTTAGCATTTTAGTATACTCTCCTACCAAAATATATTTATTCAATCCCATGTATATATGAAATCAAAAGTTTTATTGAAATAAAAGAATAGGAATAACAACAAACAATAAAAAAACCATTTCAGCAAAATTAATTTTTCATCGCACGATGATACCTCTACTATTGTAGTCCCTTCTCGAGTTCTTTCAGTTAACAGTTGATTCCAATCGTTTCTCTCTTCTTCAGTTTCTAGATCCTCTTCTGGTAGCAGTACTGCGAATAAAACGTTATAGTTTATTAAAAATTTATTAAAAGAAATGTGTTTTTGTTCAAAGATTTCTTAATGTACTTACATTGATCACTATCATCTTCATCGTCACCTACACCATTCATTGCATGTGGATTATTAAGATCAGCCAGGCCGTTGTCATTGCCGTTATTCTCGTATTGTAGTGGTGGATCATTACGATTAACCGAGACATTGTTGGCACCGTTATTCTGTTCCACATAGCCTCTAACTTGACCTCTTTCACCCTCAAGATGTGATGGTGAAGCGGCAGAACTGATACCGCCATCCCTCTCATGATTCGGTAGATTTTGACCACTTTCACCATCAAGAATGTGTGATGTTAAAGCATCGCGATTGACGAAGCCGTTAGTATCGCTATTCAGCTCATGACTTATATCTGGGCTTTGACCTTCTCCACCGAGAGCGATATTTTCAGTTTATTGATCTGATTGACCATTAGGGTCTCGTGGTGTTGGATTGCTAAAATTAATGGAGGCACTGTTGGCATTGTCATTGTGTTCGCCGTTGTTGACTTCGTTACATTACGTTGGTGCTAAAGTAGGATGCTGCTGATCTAAACGCTGCCGTTGTGCTGGGGTCACAGATTTGTCATTCCGTTTTTTTTTTCAAGTATGTCTTGATCGTACCAATCGAGCTGTTTCGTAAGTTGAATTTCTTTTTCTTCAGTTCTTCAGTCTGGAAAAATAGAATTTTTTAGAATTAATAAAAGGGAATAATAAATTAATGACAAAAAAGTCAATTAAGAGATAAATAAAGAGAAAAGAAAATAAAAAAGAAATTAAAAAGAATAAAGATTGTTCTTTCTATTTCTCTCTTTCCCTTGCTCTTCGCAGCAAAAACATCATCTATTGGAAAAAAATCTGTAATCAAAGTCAAACATAAGAGAATGCACTTCGTAATACGATTCCACTCCAATCATCTGAAATGAAGCTTCGCAGAATTTTTATTTTTTTATTTATTTTACAAATAAACTATTAGGTTATAGTAATAATATATATTTTTTTTTGATACACATATTTTTGTTTTATATAAATAATAATATATTTATATCATTATTATTATTAGGCTTCTTATACAAACTATAGGTAAGCATTCATAAACCTAAACATTAATTAAACTTTTTTAACAATAAATATGTCACGTAAAATTATTTAAAATTACTTGACTTAGCAAAAAAACATTAGATTAAAAAATAATAAATATTCTTATACAGCGCATGATTTTTACTGATATACGAGTACACTAATGCAATATGTATTTTTTTAAATAAAACAAATACATATTTTTTGTTAAATAAAAAAAAAAAAACATTTTTTTTAATTTTTTTATTTACTATATCTTTATTTTAAAATAAACAATCTCATCTTAAGATAATTTTTTTTTTTACTCTAAAAGTTTTTTTTTTTCAACTTTTTTATAAAATTTTCACAACTCTCATTTTAAATTATTATTAAATAAAAATATTCATTAAATTTATTTAGCCTACCTGTGCTGTTCTAACGAAATTCTTTAAACACGTACAATATCCACTATTAGTTTTGAACTCTTAATTTGAAATATTTATAACACTTTTTTAATATAAAAATAACAATTTTTAATATAAAAATAAAAATGTTTATTGCTGTATCAATTTAGATTTACTTATATTTGTTAAAATATTTAAACGTGTGCTTTTATTTTAAGTTTACTAATCATATTCTTAATTATTTTATAAATAAAAATTGATTTATATTTTTCATCATATATTATTTATCGAATTTTTTTTTTTCTTACCAATGGTGAGAAGAAGCGGAAAAAGTACAAGCCAGAGTACTTTTTACGAATATTGGAAGCTTTACTTAGTAACCATGAGTCAAGAAGTATAACTTTGACGAGTACATATACTGCTAACATTAAATAGTGACTAACTTGAAGTACTAAAAAATATACTTTTGAATATTCTTTTTGATGTAAATTTCCTTGCCAATTTTCCAATCGATGACAATTTTCCACTCAAATTCGACATCATCAAATGTGTATTAATAGTCTGACTTAATTGCCACTGTAATTAAATAAAAAATCTATATAATTTGCATTGTTTTGTATGCGGTTGGTTGCAGGAACCATTGAAAATATTGGTTATATAACAATTAATCAATTCTTTCAAAATTGGTTTACAATTAATATAAAAAAATGGTGTATATTTGAAATAAATTTAATTTTGATTTTTATATTAATATTACTATAAATTGTATTTTTATAAATTAAATGTTATGCATTTTTTTAATTTGCCAGTCAGCTATTAATATTAAAAATTTTATACTCGTAAAGCTAACCAAAAAAGTATGTCTACCTGGTTTCTAATATTTTTTTCATATTTTGATAACATAGAATTACTTCCATTTATTTACAATATTACTTTTCTTAATATTTTTTATGAATAATTGTTACCATTTAAACAATTATAATTGTAAAAAAAATTTCCGCGAAAATTACCGTTTACATCTTTACCGTCACACTGTTAACTTATTTTAATGCACTCACTATTAATCAATAATAACACCACTAAATAAATTATTACAAAAATATAATAATTACCTTACGTGAAATACAATATTATGTATAGGTATTATAGAGCATTTATTTGACACATTTTGCAAAAAGTAACTGGTGTTGGCATAGATCTCGAGACGTTAGTCAACTCGCAAACATTATAAAACCACCGATCCCATTTGTTCAATAAAACAAGACAATTTGAAAATAAAAGCGGCAATGGCGGTGCCGCGTGCGTGGCGCACTATTACAACACTGCATTTGAATGAGAAATGATTTTTCAAAAATTGACCCATTTCTCTTCGATTTTTATTTTATAATATTTCATTTTACTTATAAAAAATCGAGTGAGAGATTGAGCGCGTGCAGACAAGAGAGAAAGAGAGAAAGAGAGAGAGATTGATTGATTGATTGATTGATTAAAAATTTTATTAAGGCTACGGGGTATAACCCCATATAGCTCTGAAAGATGAAAATTACAATGTAAATATACCATTATAAACTAGTTAACAAACAAATTAACAAATTGACAAATTAAAAAATTAACAAATATAATATAAAATATAATATAAAAATAAAACTTGATAAGATTCAATCAGTGTAAAATAATGCGATATAGAAAGAAAGTATAGTAATAATAATTATAATTCGCTATACAGCTTTCGCAGTATTACACTATGGCAAGTCACCGACATAGATCCGTACGCTCTAATAATACTGTCAACACGTTATCAGTTGTAATCGGATTTAAATCCAAGTTCATTTCGCGAGCTCTCAAACGCCATTGTGTAACTTCTTCAGAAAATAAACGATCACGAACCAATGATTTGAAAAACCGCGATAACTGAGTATCAAACGGAGGAAGTTGATCAGCCATCGAATTTAAAAATTTTGACGCTGTTATGCGGAAGGACCTGTTTAAGATTTCCGTGCGGGGCGTTGAATATAACAGTGGCAAAGACCGATAACGAGTTGATGTACGCAACATAAAGTTAGATCTAAGAGAAAATAGATTAGCTAAATACGCAGGCTGCCCATTTGCTATACAGTTAAATGCTAAAGCTGCTATGAACAACAGTCGTCTATTTTTCGTATCTAACCAACCTAGTGATAAACGATAGGGTGCCATCGGCGCTTTCCACGGTATGAAACCATGAACAAAACGAGCACACGAATTAAGCAAACGATGAAGCTTTACTTCTTGCTCTTGAGTTAAATCATGATAAATCACAGAGCCATAGTCGAAATATGGAAAAATTAAAACCTCAACAAGACGTTGCTTAAGTTGACGAGAAAGTGCACGCCTATGAAACCTAAGAGAGTAAAGTGCACCATTTACACGACTAGATATTTGCCTGACTTGAGATTCCCATTTTAGGGTAGAAGAAAGTTGAATACCTAGGTCAGTGACACGATCAGCATACTGTATAATAGCATTATTCACTCTAAACAGTGGAAGATTACCATAATTAAGGGTAGAGATGTAACGCTGACTGCCCAGAATCATCAATTTCGATTTGTCAGGGTTCAATTTGATTTCATTGCACTTTGCCCATTCAAAGACCCTCACTGCATCTTCATTAAGTAAACTGATATAATCAGGTAATTCAGATGGATGACAATGCAGGTATATACGTGTATCATCAGCATATATACCATGCTTTGAATTACGTAATACCTGAGGAAGATCATTAATGAAAATCGAGAACAGTAAGGGTCCCAGGACACTTCCTTGAGGTACACCAGAGTGTGTTTGAATAGTTTCCGACAATTTTCCATTCGCATCACGTACGGCCTGTGAATGACCAGACAGATAACTTGCAAACCATTTAACTACACCATCCGAACAATTTAAAGAACTGAGCTTTTTAAGTAATAGCTTATGAGGGACTGTGTCAAAAGCTTCTGAGAAATCAAAGAGAACCAGTGGTGTAACTAGATAACGATCAATAGCAAGTCTTACTTCCTCTGTGAAATAAAGCAACGCAGTCTGCGTAGAATGACAAGATCTGAAACCCGATTGAAACGAGTCCAATAGGTTATTTGCGTTTATAAAGTTTAATAGTTGGTCATGTATTACGCGTTCAAATAATTTCGAAAACTCAGATAATAAAGCTATAGGACGTGTATCAGACGGCGACTTAGGTGGGTGAGCTTTAGAAAGAGGCAAAATAGCAGCAAGTTTCCAGCATTCAGGAAAAATGCCTTGCTGAATCGAGCTGTTGAAAATGGTAAGAAGATATGGACGTAACGACAGATAAGCTAGTTTCAACATTCTCGTAGATACAAGGTCGGCGCCAGTGCAATTCTTTACTGATTTGTTTAGTGCACGATCAAGGTCACTCTCGGATATAAAACTAAAATCAAATCTTCTCAATTGATCATCAGAGGGCAAGTGCTTAAGGATTTCATCAATGTCTGTTTGTTGCAGGAGTAGAGACGAGCGTGAAACATTGGCATAATGTGCATTTAAAGTGTTGGACGTAAAATAAGTAAGTGGTGATGGAGTGTTAGGAGCCATGGCACCCATTTTTCTTAGGCTAGACCACAAAGACTTAGGCTCAGTGGATGACTCCAATAGGGAAGCAAAATATTTATTCTTCGCAGAATCGATATTATTGCTGACAAGCGAACGTAGGTTGATAAACGCCAGCTTATCTTCAGGTCTACAAGTTGTTCGAGCTCTGCGGTATGCTGCATTTTTAGCCTCCATAAGTAGGCGAATATCCCTTGAAACCCAAGGTTTATAAGTTGGCTTAATTTTAAAATTTCTGTAGGGAGCATGTTTATCAAAAGCCTCAATGACAGCATTAGTTAGTGATTGAGCCATGGATGATATACCACCTCCAATAGGGGAAACAAACCGATCAGTGGCAGTCGATGAGTAGGTGTGAGGTATGCCACAGCATATAAGCGAGGGCTCAGTCGGGAGAGCAAGTCTTAAGTATGAGTGCAAATATTTAGTGAAACATTCAATATTCATATTGTTTAGACTTCGTACTATTATAGTTTTTGGAGCAGCAAAAAGCGATGGAAGACAGTAATCTATTGAAATAAGATCATGACCAGCAGCAAAAGGTGTGTCAGTTTTGAAAAATTTGTGAACTAATTTTAATGAAGGTACTATAAATAGGTCAAGCCATGTATCAGAACGAGTACCATCGTCTCTGATTACATGGTGAGTAGGATCAGATGGTACTAACTCAAGATTATGCTCTTGCAATATATTTAAAAAGTATGTAGAGTCTGGATGTTCCTTATGCATCATAAAATTAAAATCGCCCGTCATAATGAAGTCAGTGTATGCTGGTAAGATTTCACCTAATTCCTCAAATAATTTCGCAGGGTAAGAACCGTGTGGACGACGATACACGACAGCAATTAGCACTTTCGATGAGTCAGATCGAACCTCAACCATCATATATTCCGGCGTGTTATCGAACCGAGGATCTGAACAAGTGACTACGCTAGCTTTATAGCAATCACGAACGTAAAGTGCAACACCGCCACCCTGCTTACCAATTCGATCATGTCTGAAAAAATTATAATCTTTGATTATATAAGGAGAATCAGGTACATCAGGTTCAAGACACGTCTCGGTAAGAGCAATTACATCATATTTGCATACACTGCTTGCAAGAAAAAATTCTAATTCATTGAAGTGGGCAGACAAATGATTAATATTACTATGACAAATACTAAAATGACCAGACTCATTAAAAAGACCCGACTGAGCAGTTGCCACTCATTGTGGCTGAGTACGCGGCGCAAGTCTATCAAGATCCTGCAAAGATCTAATCGGGATTAGTGGAGATTGATTGTCGATACGCATACATACAGTCAAGTTACGCACGGTCGGTCGCAAGTCACCCAGATTTTTATACTTTCGATTTGCGGCACGTAGTAGTTTGTAAACTTGACGAGGCCAAAGAGGTGTTATAAAAACCTTGTTTTCACCACCTACGCCAAAAATTGATAAGCATGTTTTATCACGCAAGAGCCGTGCCTGAGACGCTATTTTGTTTCTAATAATCGGCGAAGGTGAACTAATAACTAAGGCAAAACAATCACGCTTCTCCACAGTACCAGCGTTAGTTCGGGACGAGGAGGGAGACCACTTGCGAATCGACACAACAAAATTTAAGTAATTCATACAATTTGTAACTTCAAAAATACGCTCAATTGCCTGAGGAAAATTGTCCGAAAATTGAGCTGGAATACCTGACACGCGCAATTCACAAGGGTCCGAGAGTAAATTATCACGCTCTCATATCTCCGTAACAGCCCGAGTGGCCTTTAACTCTTTACGAAGTTCGCGAAGTTCGCAGTTCATATGCTCGACTTTGTCTTCTAATACATTCACTCGATTTGTTAGTGCCTCCAAGTTTCTATCCATAGTTTCTTTAAATATCGTATCATTCCACACCTTAAACCACGCCGGCATATCATTCAACGACATTCTCGAAGACGCGTGCGAATCGAGTAGGGAGCACAATACTTTCGACGGCTGTTGTTGCGAAGGAGAGGGGGGCGAGCACGGGCTGAGCAGACGCTTACGGCTGAGCTGCTTATCTAAAATCGATGTAGTGGGGGTAACAGGCAGTTGATCGCACTCAGATGCAGGCACTGCAACAGGAACTGCACTCACTGAGCAGGTTTCGCTAAGAGGCGCGTTAGACGAAATCGAAGCAAACGGCGATCGCAACTTACAGCACAATGCGCAGCGATACAATGCAAAGTTCCAAGTCCACGCGCCGTTTAAGCAAGCAGTGTGAAAAATACGTTCACAGCCTCTACACTTACGAATAGATTTCAAACCGCGCTGTAATGTTGATTTACATACTAAGCACACACGCTCACTCATGCCGCATGCTCATGATTACATAGTATCATAATATAAACAACACACACACTAACATACACTATAATAGAGAGTTCGGTTATCTTCGTAAACGCTCGGCCAATACTTCCTAATAGCTAGCTATGACAGCTCTAGAGTACACATGTACTTGAGTGACGTTGAAATAATTTCACTTTAAATTTAATTTCACTTTAAATTTAAATTTAAAACTGAAATTTAAAATAAACTTAAGGCAGAGCGATGAAAGTTACGTGTTAGACACTTACCGAGAGAGAGAGAGAGAGAGAGAGAGAGAGAGAGAAAGAGAGAGAGACGGAGAAAAAGGGGAAGTGAGAAAGAAAGAGTGTAAACAAAGAAGCTGTTAAATAGAATTTGTTACCTTTGTTTTTTCTCGTTGCCTTCCTGCAGGTTTTTTAGCGCTCTTTCGCGAGTTACCATCTTCATCGGTGCTACTTCCTTCTGCATCACTTTTTTCATTGCCAAATTCTTCTTCAGAATGTAAACTGCTTTCTATGGTTGGACTCGTACATCCATCTGAATAGACTTTTGGCCTCCTTGTTCTCGTTGTCTTCGTCTTCTCTCGTAATTCCTCAGCAGTTTGCGCTAATAGCGCTATAGCACATTTCTCGAACCAATTATGTTTGTGGGAAATGTCGCAATTATCTTTGCAAATATATTTTGCATAATAACTTTTGTTACGCACGTAATCTTTTACATGTTGCGGATTTAATCTTGCGCCTTCATTTTTTTCCACCTTAATGTCCTTTGTATGAACGATAGCGCTTTCATTAATTGCATCCTTATTAAAAAAATAAGAGTAAGAAACTAACGCCCACAAGCCGAAGCAACAAAAACGAGCACGTGTCGACAAAAAGAACGAATGTTTTTACACGAATAGGAAAATATTGTTACACAAACACAAAAAGCGCGATCTACCTACGTAGACGACGACTGACAGCTAGCGAAATTAATTGATCAATGCGCAACGTACGTAACGATGCCACGAAAGTAAAAACGATTAAGAAAACGTCGTTTCACAATAATAAATTAAAAAATGTTTTTCATGCACAGATACAAAAACAAGTAGGAACTTGGCTTGCGAATCTACTGCGGTTGTACTCTATTATCGCTGTAACGTTACTGTTACCCCTTTTCTTCTAATACACTCACGCTCATGACCGAACTTTTGTCGCCACTGCATACCTTATATACTGTGCATCCTATCAATATACAGCTCTTGCCCTTTTTCTTATCTTACGCTGTTTCTTATTTGTTGGTATTTAAAAAAAACTCAAGTATTATGCATATCACGATGTTTTCTACGTGGACATTATAATTTCAATTTTTTACTCTTTAACATTTAATTTTTTTTTTTTTTTTCATTAATATAAATAAAAATTTGTGTTTATAATCATACAATTAATATGTCGACGTGCCTTTCAAAGAAAAACATATTGCTCTTTAGCGACGTGTATGATAAAAAAATACTTGTTGTTTATCAATGCAAGCTATCATATTTTTCAAAACTTAATATAATTATATATTGATGACGGAAACAATTATAAATGTTTTATGTAACATATACAAGTTCATAGTACAACTTCAAAGTTCTTTTCATGATTGCTTTAAATTCTGACAAGTTCTTGCTTATTCGCCTCCTTTTTCTCTATTACACGCTGTTTGATAATTGCGTATTTTATAGCTGAAGTGATCACAGAATTAACTTTTGTTTTTTTTTTTAAACAAAAGTTGTTTATTTCTGAATTCAGAATAACTTTTGTTTTTACACTATTTATCGAAAATCAGTATTGCTGTATCGATCATAAAACGTCATACAGTCTGTCAAGTAAGAGCGTGGTCGTGTTAATTTATAAAAAAATTTATTTGAGGAAACTTTCATATTTATATATACATTGTACACATTACAAACAATGATGCAATTCGGTCAATAATGTGTCCAGTCACCACCGGCGTCGATAATTGCCTGGCATCTCCGAGGCATGCTTTCTACTAATTTGACGGCGTATTCTAGTGGCAAGGATCTCCAGATCCGACGAATTTCGTAAGACAACTGCTTCAAAGTGTATGTGCGTCTTCCACGAAGCTTCCGTTTAATATATTCCCACACATTTTCAATAGGGTTTACATCGGGCGACTGCGACGGCCAATCCAATGTAACAATGCCAGATTGAGTCTTCCACTGAGTACAGAGCTTGCTGCGGTGTTTACGATCGTTGTCCACCTGCAGAATCCAATCTTCATTTTTTGTGATGAACCATCGTTTGGCAGATGGCAGTAAAGCCTTTTTGTAGATTTTTATCATTTTCTCGGCATTTAGGTTGTCAGTAAAGAGGTGCAAAGTGCCGAATCCCTGCTTTGAGAAGCAGCCCCAAAGATGCACCTTTATTCCATGTTTTACGGTCCGCTGAACAAGCCTATTGGTGGAAGTTGACCAAGCTCGCGTGAAGACAGAACGTGCCCATATAGAACATTCATCAGTAAAAATGACATTTTCAAAATCTCTATCAATATTCTCATGCGCCCAAGCGAGTCGCTTTGTCACATGTTTTTCAGTCAACAGAGTCTTCTTCATTGTGTTGCGCCATTTCAGATGATGAGTACAAAGATGGGTTCGGATAGTTTCGTAGGATATATGTAAACCTTTTGCCATTAATTTTGCTTGTCCTTGCCGCAGTGTTAAAGCAGGATTCCGCGAAAACAGATTCACTATTCTTTTTTCATCTTTTTTGTTCACTTTTCCTATCGAGCCACGTTCTGGTAAATCATCGACATTTTTAGCCACTTTATATCGCTGTATCCACTTCTGTACAAATGCCTTCGACTTTCTCATATATTTAGCAGCCGCTGATTGCGACATTTTGGGACCTTTCGGGTGGATGCAAAGGAACACAGCCTCGTAGCGCGACGCGTACTTAGCACTCATGGCGTTTAACGTGATTCTCTTTCAAAAGATCAACGACAACTGAATTTTTGTTGATAATGCATCAAGGGCAAAGCTTCTCTCTATTGGCTGGCGAAGGAATTAGAGCAAAATCTTTTATTACCTGTCGATGAAGTCGACCACGCTCTTACTTGACAGACTGTAGTTTTCATTTTTGTCGAAAATGAGATAAATATGCCTTTTTATAAAATCGTCGATAATACTGAGCACGATGGTACAATCAGATTATACTTCTTATCACATTTATTTGATCAATTAATAAATTATTAACTTTATATCATTTCAAATTATATGAAATATTGAGTAAAATTCCGTGTCTCTCATTTATAGCTTTTTAAACGCATGCACGGCATTTTTGGAGTGATAGATTTCCTATGAATTATATCGATCATAAACGCCGTACGTCGCATTTTTTCAACAGAATAGAAAAAGTTGTTTGTATGGATTTTTACATTCTATTTATAATGTGCAGGTATACAAAAAGTTATTTATAAAAGATAAAGATACTGCATATACAGGATATGACATGAACGATTTACAAACGTTAGACCATTCTAATAAAGTTATAAATCACTTAAAACCAGTCAATGACTTACATTTGCTTGCCGCTAATTTTACGAAATTTTCAAGAATTTCCATACTTTTTCCCCATCCTGTATACAATGAAAACATAAGAATACAAATATTTATACATTTAAAATCATAATCATAATGCAATACACTATTTTTACGATGACAAAGTTACTATTTAACACTAATACGTAGTGTAACATACATTCTGTCAAAAAAGTACCGGGAATTGTCGATTTGAATCTGACGGGGCAATTTAGGCAGGTAAAATATTTTTTTCTATGTTGGTACAAGTGTCCTTAATGACTATGCCAAGTTTGAGCAGAAACTGTCTACGAGTGTGTTTACATTAGCTGGTTAAGTCAGTCGATGTCAATAGTGCGTGCCGATTTTTTACAATGGGTGATTACGTTGAACAAAGAATTTGTCTAAAATTTTGTGTTGCGAATGGAATTTTGTGTGCCGATGCATTGAAAATGTTGCATAAGGCTTCTGGTGATAAAGCACTATCGAAAACCTGTGCGTATGAGTGGTACAAAGCCTTCAAGGAGGGTCGTGAAGTCGTCGAAGACTTGCCTCGTTCCGGATGTCCATCGACGGCTTCGACCGCAGATAACGTCGATAAAATTAAGGAAATGGTGCTTGAAAACCGTCATACCAGCTTGAGAGAGGTAGCACATGAACTTGAGATATCCCACGAGTCCACACGTACGATTTTAATTGATATTTTGGGCATGAGAAAGGTGGCTGCAAGACTCGTTCCAAAAGAGCTTAATTTTCTTTAAAAACGCTATCGCGAACAGGTCGCTTCGGACATGCTGGATCGCGCCTATTCCGATCCCGCATTCGTGGAATGCATCATAACTGGTGACGAAACGTGGGTGCACGAGTACGATATGCAAACAAGCCAGTAAGCATCAGAATGGGTGGGAAAAAACGAGCCGAAACCGAAAAAACCACGCCAAAGCCGCTCAAAAGTGAAGGTGATGCTCATTGTTTTCTTCGATATCCGTAGCGTGGTGCACTACGAATTCGATCCAGAGGGTTAGACGGTAAACAAAGAGTACCTAGGCGTTATGAAACGTTTGCGTGAGCGTATCCGTAAGAAGCGGCCAAATTTGTGGGCAAACAACTCGTGGATTTTGCACGATGATAACGCGCCGTCTCACCGAGCCACGATTGTAACCGACTTTCTCGCAAAAAACTCAATGAACACGCTTGAACAACCACCGTATTCGCCGGATTTGGCTCCCTGTGATTTTTTCCTCTTCCCAAAACTTAAATTGCCGCTCCGTGGCACCCGTTTTCAGTCGATTGAAGCCTTAAAACAAAATTCGGCGCGCGAGCTGAAGGCCATCCCGGAAAGTGCCTATAAAAAATGTTTCGATGATTGGAAGTACCGTTGGCATAAATGTATCGGAGCAAATAGAGCCTATTTTGAAGGCCACCCAATAAATTTTGATTATTAAACGTAAAAATGTTGTTTTAATTTAAAATTCCCGGTACTTTTTCGACAGACAGTATTTAGTACAGCGGAAATAAAGCATTTTGTGCCGTTTGAAACAAAAACACAAATCTTTTCTATATTTTTAGTTAGATGCACTGACAATCTTGTTTCAATTTCTTGTACAACTTGCAGGAAATTACAATACTTCTGTGATCAAAAAGTAAGGTGAATTTGTTTATAAAATGTAAATTCTTTATTTTTTCTTCCAAATCAATTTCATCCCCTTTAAAGTAATCCCCGTCCGATAAAACGCACTTTTGCCAACGCTTTTTCCAGTCCTCGAAACAGTCGGAATAATCTTTTTCCGGTATGACCTTCAAGACCTTCTTTGATTCGATTTTTATCTCCTCAATCGTATCAAAACGGCGTCCCCGCATTGGCCTTTTGAGTTTACTGAATAGCTAGAAGTCGCACGGAGCCAAATCAGGCGAATACGGTGGTTGCGGAACGATATGAGTCGAGTTTTTGACAAAAAAGTCGCGGAGAACCAATGCATTATGACATGGTGCATTATCGTGATGAAGGAACCAAGAGTTGTTCGCCCATAATTCCGGCCATTTCAGACGAATAGCTTCACGCAAACGACGCATAACGCTCAAATAATATTTTTTGTTGACAGTTTGGCCCGGCGGAAGGAATTCATAGTGCACCATACCACGATAATCAAAGAAAACTGTCAACATGACCTTGATTTTCGATCGACTTTGCCGTGGTCTTTTTGGTCTTGCTTCATCTTTTGCACGATAATCGCTGGATTGGTCGGTGGTTTCAAGGTCGTATGCGTAAATCCAAGTCTCGTCTCCAGTAATGATGCATTTCAAGTGATCCTGATAGTCAGACAGCAAAGTTTTACACACATCAACGCGACGCTTTTTTTCCAAAATAATGAGCGATTTTGGCACCAATCGAGACTTGACGCGTTTGAGACACAACATCCTTCAAAATGGTTTGGGCTGAGCCAAATGATATTCCAACACTATCAGCGAGGTCTCTAATTATCAATCGACGATTTTCAAGCACCAAATCTTTGATTTTTTGGACGTGGCCCTCGTCGGTAGACGTTGATGGTCGTCCAGAGCGCGGTTCGTCTTCAACGCGTTCTCGGCCCGCTTTGAACTCGTTGTACCACTTATAAACGTTTTTTTGTGCCATAGTTTGATCACCAAAGGCCTTCCACAACATTTTTAACGTGTCCGCACAAGAATTTTCGTTCCGCAAACAAAATTTGATGCAAGTTCTTTGCTCAGCAAAATCACCCATTGTAAAAATCGGAAAATTCACTTTTGGTTGTTTACAAAAAAACGTGTAACTCGGAGATAATTAAACCTTTTGGCAAACAGACGCTTGGCAAATGTTATAGACAGTCCTCCCAACCTAGGAAAAAAAATTTACTTGTCTTTCTAATGCCCGGGAGTTTTAAATGACAGTTTCACCTTACTTTTTGATCACAGTAGTACGTTGTTGAGAATTCGCTTGGTGGTACAAAATATTTTTTTATAATACACGACTTCTAGCAAAATTTTTCGACAAGTTTCTGTCTTAGGCTTTTTTCTAATTAATAAACGGGAAGTGAAATAATCAAGAAAATAATTAAAAAAGTGCAATTTTTCAATTGTTCTTTTGTTAATAATTTTTTCACTGTCAACAAATTTTGACAACATTCAATTATTCGTTTTTTAGATACCTTATACTTATATACTATTTCCAACATAAACCTGCTTCCGTTTTTATAAATTTTATCTCTTTATTGACCTGCTTATACATCGCGAAAACAATATTTTAACTAATTCTTCAACTTAAGTTAATGTATTATGATACTGGAATACTTCTTTATATTTGAATTAGATGGAGATTGTGTCGAAATGTATGTTTTAAAACGTATAACTAATTTTTTACAGATATTTGTAAATATTACATAAATCAAAAAGATCCAACAGGCAAGATGTTGTCATTGCAAAAAACAAAAGCTAATTCTGTGATCACTTCAGCTATAAAATACGCAATTATCAAACAGCGTGTAATAGAGAAAAAGGAGGCAAATGAGCAAGAACTTGTCAGTATTTAAAGCAATCATGAAAAGAACTTTGAAGTTGTACAATGAACTTGTATATGTTACATAAAACATTTATAAATTGTTTCCGTCATCAATATATAATTATATTAAATTTTGAAAAATATGATAGCTAGCATTGATAAACAACAAGTATTTTTTTATTATACACGTCGCTAAAGAGCAATATGTTTTTCTTTGAAAGGCACGTCGACATATTAATTGTATGGTTATAAACACAAATTTTTATTTGTATTTATGAAAAAAAAAAAAAATTAAATGTTAAAGAGTAAAAAATTGAAATTATAATGTCCACGTAGAAAACATCGTGATATGCATAATACTTGAGTTTTTTTTAAATACCAACAAATAAGAAACAGCGTAAGATAAGAAAAAGGGCAAGAGCTGTATATTGATAGGATGCACAGTACATAAGGTATGCAGTGGCGACAAAAGTTCGGTCATGAGCGTGAGTGTATTAGAAGAAAAGGGGTAACAGTAACGTTACAGCGATAATAGAGTACAACCGCAGTAGATTTGCAAGCCAAGTTCCTACTTGTTTTTGTATCTGTGCATGAAAAACATTTTTTAATTTATTGTTGTAAAATGACGTTTTCTTAATCGTTTTTACTTTCGTGGTATCGTTACGTGCGTTGCGCATTGATCAATTAATTTCGCTAGCTGTCAGTCGTCGTCTACGTAGGTAGATCGCGCTTTTTGTGTTTGTGTAACAACATTTTCCTATTCGTGTAAAAACATTCGTTCTTTTTGTCGACACGTGTTCGTTTTTGTTGCTTTGTCATGTGGGCGTTAGTTTCTTACTCTTATTTTTTTAATAAGGATGCAATTAATGAAAGCGCTATCGTTCATACAAAGGACATTAAGGTGGAAAAAAATGAAGACGCAAGATTAAATCCACAACATGTAAAAGATTACGTGCGTAACAGAAGTTATTATGCAAAATATATTTGCAAAGATAATTGCGACATTTCCCACAAACATAATTGGTTCGTGAAATGTGCTATAGCGCTATTAGCGCAAACTGCTGAGGAATTACGAGAGAAGACCAAGACAACGAGAACAAGGAGGCCAAAAGTCTATTCAGATGGATATACGAGTCCAACCACAGAAAGCAGTTTACATTCTGAAGAAGAATTTGGCGATGAAAAAAGTGATGCAGAAGGAAGTAGCACCGATGAAGATGGTAACTCGCGAAAGAGCGCTAAAAAACCTGCAGGAAGGCAACGAGAAAAAACAAAGGTAACAAATTCTATTGAACAGCTTCTTTGTTTACACTCTTTCTTTCTTACTTCCCCTTTTTCTCCGTCTCTCTCTCTCTCTCTCTCTCTCTCTCTCTCTCTCTCTTTCTCTCTTTTTCTCTCTCTCTCTCTCTCTTTCTCTCTCTCTCTCTCTCTCTCTCTCTCTCTCTTTCTCTCTTTCTCTCTTTCTCTCTTGTCTGCACGCGCTCAATCTCTCACTCGATTTTTTATAAGTAAAATGAAATATTATAAAATAAAAATCGAAGAGAAATGGGTCAATTTTTGAAAAATCATTTCTCATTCAAATGCAGTGTTGTAATAGTGCGCCACGCACGCGGCACCGCCATTGCCGCTTTTATTTTCAAATTGTCTTGTTTTATTGAACAAATGGGATCGGTGGTTTTATAATGTTTGCGAGTTGACTAACGTCTCGAGATCTATGCCAACACCAGTTACTTTTTGCAAAATGTGTCAAATAAATGCTCTATAATACCTATACATAATATTGTATTTCACGTAAGGTAATTATTATATTTTTGTAATAATTTATTTAGTGGTGTTATTATTGATTAATAGTGAGTGCATTAAAATAAGTTAACAGTGTGACGGTAAAGATGTAAACGGTAATTTTCGCGGAAATTTTTTTTACAATTATAATTGTTTAAATGGTAACAATTATTCATAAAAAATATTAAGAAAAGTAATATTGTAAATAAATGGAAGTAATTCTATGTTATCAAAATATGAAAAAAATATTAGAAACCAGGTAGACATACTTTTTTGGTTAGCTTTACGAGTATAAAATTTTTAATATTAATAGCTGACTGGCAAATTAAAAAAATGCATAACATTTAATTTATAAAAATACAATTTATAGTAATATTAATATAAAAATCAAAATTAAATTTATTTCAAATATACACCATTTTTTTATATTAATTGTAAACCAATTTTGAAAGAATTGATTAATTGTTATATAACCAATATTTTCAATGGTTCCTGCAACCAACCGCATACAAAACAATGCAAATTATATAGATTTTTTATTTAATTACAGTGGCAATTAAGTCAGACTATTAATACACATTTGATGATGTCGAATTTGAGTGGAAAATTGTCATCGATTGGAAAATTGGCAAGGAAATTTACATCAAAAAGAATATTCAAAAGTATATTTTTTAGTACTTCAAGTTAGTCACTATTTAATGTTAGCAGTATATGTACTCGTCAAAGTTATACTTCTTGACTCATGGTTACTAAGTAAAGCTTCCAATATTCGTAAAAAGTACTCTGGCTTGTACTTTTTCCGCTTCTTCTCACCATTGGTAAGAAAAAAAAAAATTCGATAAATAATATATGATGAAAAATATAAATCAATTTTTATTTATAAAATAATTAAGAATATGATTAGTAAACTTAAAATAAAAGCACACGTTTAAATATTTTAACAAATATAAGTAAATCTAAATTGATACAGCAATAAACATTTTTATTTTTATATTAAAAATTGTTATTTTTATATTAAAAAAGTGTTATAAATATTTCAAATTAAGAGTTCAAAACTAATAGTGGATATTGTACGTGTTTAAAGAATTTCGTTAGAACAGCACAGGTAGGCTAAATAAATTTAATGAATATTTTTATTTAATAATAATTTAAAATGAGAGTTGTGAAAATTTTATAAAAAAGTTGAAAAAAAAAAACTTTTAGAGTAAAAAAAAAAATTATCTTAAGATGAGATTGTTTATTTTAAAATAAAGATATAGTAAATAAAAAAATTAAAAAAAATGTTTTTTTTTTTTTATTTAACAAAAAATATGTATTTGTTTTATTTAAAAAAATACATATTGCATTAGTGTACTCGTATATCAGTAAAAATCATGCGCTGTATAAGAATATTTATTATTTTTTAATCTAATGTTTTTTTGCTAAGTCAAGTAATTTTAAATAATTTTACGTGACATATTTATTGTTAAAAAAGTTTAATTAATGTTTAGGTTTATGAATGCTTACCTATAGTTTGTATAAGAAGCCTAATAATAATAATGATATAAATATATTATTATTTATATAAAACAAAAATATGTGTATCAAAAAAAAATATATATTATTACTATAACCTAATAGTTTATTTGTAAAATAAATAAAAAAATAAAAATTCTGCGAAGCTTCATTTCAGATGATTGGAGTGGAATCGTATTACGAAGTGCATTCTCTTATGTTTGACTTTGATTACAGATTTTTTTCCAATAGATGATGTTTTTGCTGCGAAGAGCAAGGGAAAGAGAGAAATAGAAAGAACAATCTTTATTCTTTTTAATTTCTTTTTTATTTTCTTTTCTCTTTATTTATCTCTTAATTGACTTTTTTGTCATTAATTTATTATTCCCTTTTATTAATTCTAAAAAATTCTATTTTTCCAGACTGAAGAACTGAAGAAAAAGAAATTCAACTTACGAAACAGCTCGATTGGTACGATCAAGACATACTTGAAAAAAAAAACGGAATGACAAATCTGTGACCCCAGCACAACGGCAGCGTTTAGATCAGCAGCATCCTACTTTAGCACCAACGTAATGTAACGAAGTCAACAACGGCGAACACAATGACAATGCCAACAGTGCCTCCATTAATTTTAGCAATCCAACACCACGAGACCCTAATGGTCAATCAGATCAATAAACTGAAAATATCGCTCTCGGTGGAGAAGGTCAAAGCCCAGATATAAGTCATGAGCTGAATAGCGATACTAACGGCTTCGTCAATCGCGATGCTTTAACATCACACATTCTTGATGGTGAAAGTGGTCAAAATCTACCGAATCATGAGAGGGATGGCGGTATCAGTTCTGCCGCTTCACCATCACATCTTGAGGGTGAAAGAGGTCAAGTTAGAGGCTATGTGGAACAGAATAACGGTGCCAACAATGTCTCGGTTAATCGTAATGATCCACCACTACAATACGAGAATAACGGCAATGACAACGGCCTGGCTGATCTTAATAATCCACATGCAATGAATGGTGTAGGTGACGATGAAGATGATAGTGATCAATGTAAGTACATTAAGAAATCTTTGAACAAAAACACATTTCTTTTAATAAATTTTTAATAAACTATAACGTTTTATTCGCAGTACTGCTACCAGAAGAGGATCTAGAAACTGAAGAAGAGAGAAACGATTGGAATCAACTGTTAACTGAAAGAACTCGAGAAGGGACTACAATAGTAGAGGTATCATCGTGCGATGAAAAATTAATTTTGCTGAAATGGTTTTTTTATTGTTTGTTGTTATTCCTATTCTTTTATTTCAATAAAACTTTTGATTTCATATATACATGGGATTGAATAAATATATTTTGGTAGGAGAGTATACTAAAATGCTAAAAAATCTTACATCAGTATCGAAATACTTACGAAAAATGTTAAGGATACATTACACATCAGCAGAATTGATGGTTAGGTGCATAGACATTAATCGAACAACGGTCCGATTTGAAGACCATCCAATCGCCAGAAAAGAGATCACTCCTAAAAAGTATAGGCTTTCAAATGGCGAGTTTAATGTTTTAAAATAAAATTATAAATTAATTTAACAATATTAATCTTTTTAATACTTACTTTTTTCGGCAGAAGTTACTCTTCGTTTTTGCGATAAATTAGATAACACAGGAAGAAAGTGCACCAAATACGATGGGTCGGCTTTTAATCTGATGCTGACAAGAGCAATCAATGATGCTGACGAATCTGTTAGGACGAGACTTTTCAAGGAAAGGATTGCCGCTAGGCGACGTCAAGACAGAGAACAAGAAAGGGTTGCTGCTAGGCAATGTCAAGACAGGGAATAAGACATACATTTTCTGTTCATCTTGACATTTTATAATACATTTATTTCATCATTTTGTAATAAAAAGTATAGCTTTCTCGTAATTAACCCGTTAAGGCCCATGGCTAGCACATCGTAGACAGGGCCAAACTATTGTATCTATTGGAATCACAAAATGGCTAAAAAATAAGTTTTACGTGTTTTTTCATATTTTTAATTGTTTATAAAACAATTGTTTAAACAATTTTATTAGAAATGCATACACGTAAATGTTCCTTTTTAATTATATTTAAATACATTATTTATATGCTGCTTATAAAGCAATAACAAGTGAATTATTAATAATAATATAAATTTTTTATTTTATTTGAGTATCTAAATCATATTTTTTTTATAATGAACGCTAACTATTCTTTTTATGTATTGTACGCACTTATATCTACTAGAAGTCTATTAATAACAATTTACATTTTATAGAAAATGTTAAAATTAAAAATTGTTTAAATAATTTTTTTATGAACAATTAAAAAAAAAAAAAATAAATAAAACACGTGAACCTTATTTTTTAGCCATGTTGTAATTCCAATAGTTACTTTGGCCCTATCTACGCTGTGCTAGCCATGGGCCTTAATGAGTTAACAGCGCAGGTATACTCATTACGATGTTTTTAATAATAATAATAATACTGCGCTTATAATGATATGCGTACAATAAGTTTTGTAAGAGTTTCTACGCGAGAAAGACATAAATATGAGGAATAAGAAATGAAAATAAGAAGTGGAGAGAAGCAGGAATAAGATGGAAATAAGAAAATAACTTGGAAGAGTATCGACATAGAAGAAGCACCTAATCATGAAAATAGTTCTCTTATTTTATTATTTCAACCTTATTCCCACTTATTTCTACTTTTTATTTCTATTTATTATTTCTCACATCTCATTTCCTTTTTTTTTTTTTTCGTGTAATGGCCCTGATGCTTTAATGTACAATATTTTTTACTTTGCTAATTTATAATTTATTTAAATTTTGTACAAAATATGTGGTAAATAAATTAATTTTCTATAAGTCGTGTTAAATTTATTATAATAAACAATCATATTACAATTTTCAAAATTTTAAATATTTTTTTTTTTGGTTTTTTTTGTAAAATTTTTTATAAAAATTATTTTGCAGGATTAAAATGTATGTTTCTTATATCAGATCTTATATCAGAAATTATGAGTCGAGCGTTCTGTTTCTTATATCAGATCTGATATGAGAAACAATTCTTATATCAAATCTTATATCAGAAGTTACGAGACGAGTTTTGTTTCTTATATAAGATCTGATATAAGATTTGTTTCTTACATCAGGAAGGTCGAATACGACATGTGAGATCTTAGATAGGATCTCATATACGATCTTATATCAGATCATTTATTAGATTTTTTTGCAGGGATAGAGCGTAGACGTTGAAAATAACCATTTAAATAGTTTCTGTAAGGTTGGCGGTAATTAAAAAAAATTATTCCTCCTTGAACTCGCGATTTTTTTATTTTAGATATATAAACCGCGTGTTAATACTGCCGTTTGCGCCTATCTTTCGATACTAGCGCGGGTGGCTTCTGCGAACTATTTTTTGAATTTACTAGGTTGAAAACTCGAACTGAACTAAAGATAATTTTTGAATTTTCTCTTCATATACCGAATTTTTCTTCGCGGCGCGTTTTCTTTAAAATACGTAGGGTAGGGTTTTATTACTCTCCCTTATCTTATCTCGTGTTTTTCCGTAAACGCTCATTTACGGTTTAAAGATGGTTAAATCCTTAGAGTTAGTAATGCATGCCTTAAAAGAGGGAATAGCGAATGTTCGAAAGCGTTACCAGCTGCTCGGGAGGTCGACTTTAGCACAGTCTCACCTTTCCGACGCCACACACTCTTTCGATGAAGGAAATATTGGGAGATGACGATGTAGGTAGGTTAAGACGTTAATTGGATAAGAGGTACACAGTCTGTCAAATAAGAGCGTGGTCGTGTTAATTTATAAAAAAATTTATTTGAGGAAACTTTCATATTTATATATACATTGTACACATTACAAACAATGATGCAATTCGGTCAATAATGTGTCCAGTCACCACCGGCGTCGATAATTGCCTGGCATCTCCGAGGCATGCTTTCTACTAATTTGACGGCGTATTCTAGTGGCAAGGATCTCCAGATCCGACGAATTTCGTAAGACAACTGCTTCAAAGTGTATGTGCGTCTTCCACGAAGCTTCCGTTTAATATATGCCCACACATTTTTAATAGGGTTTGCATCGGGCGACTGCGACGGCCAATCCAATGTAACGATGCCAGATTGAGTCTTCCACTGAGTACAGAGCTTGCTGCGGTGTTTAGGATCGTTGTCCTCCTGCAGAATCCAATCTTCATTTTTTGTGATGAACCATCGTTTGGCAGATGGCAGTAAAGCCTTTTTGTAGATTTTTATCATTTTCTCGGCATTTAGGTTGTCAGTAAAGAGGTGCAAAGTGCCGAATCCCTGCTTTGAGAAGCAGCCCCAAAGATGCACCTTTATTCCATGTTTTACGATCCGCTGAACAAGCCTATCGGTGGAAGTTGACCAGGCTCGCGTGAGGACAGAACGTGCCCATATAGAACATTCATCAGTAAGAATGACATTTTCAAAATCTCTATCAATATTCTCATGCGTCCAAGCGAGTCGCTTTGTCACATGTTTTTCAGTCAACAGAGGCTTCTTCATTGTGTTGCGCCATTTCAGATGATGAGTACGAAGATGGGTTCGGATAGTTTCGTAGGATATATCTAAACCTTTTGCCATTAATTTTGCTTGTCCTTGCCGCAGTGTTAAAGCAGGATTCCGCGAAAACAGATTCACTATTCTTTTTTCATCTTTTTTGTTCACTTTTCCTATCGAGCCACGTTCTAGTAAATCATCGACATTTTTAGCCACTTTATATCGCTGTCTCCACTTCTGTACAAATGCCTTCGACTTTCTCATATATTTAGCAGCCGCTGATTGCGACATTTTGGGACCTTTCAGGTGGATGCAAAGGAACACAGCCTCGTAGCGCGACGCGTACTTAGCACTCATGGCGTTTAACGTGATTCTCTATCAAAAGATCAACGACAACTGAATTTTTGTTAACAATGCATTAAGCACAAAGCTTCCCTCTATCGGCTCGCGAAGGAATTAGAGCGAAATCTTTCATTACCTGTCGGTGAAGTCGACTACGCTCTTACTTGACAGACTGTAAAAAATAAAAAAAAGATAGTTTTATATTAAATCTTACGTTTAATCAAATGTCTTAAAATAATAATTGCAATACAATTGGTTCTACAAGCTTTGAATCGTTCGTAATATAGTAAGAGTTCGAATATAGTAAATATTGTAAGATTTCGAATATAGTAAATATAGTAAGATTTCGAATATAATAGAATTTTGTATGTAATGTAGGAAAAGTTCGAATATAGTAAATATAGTAAAAATTTGAATATAGAAAAATTAGAAGCGGGCTTCGAGGTCGCTCTGAGTCTTGCTCTTGGAGTTTTCCTCAAGAAAAGCCGTCGAATGCATCGATGCACCGGCTTTTATACCCGCTGGACCGCGAGTTTTTCGGCGGCTGGAAAAGCGGCGAGAATAGTTTGAGCCAATAAGGGCATTTCCTCGGCCCTACCCTTGACCTTTGTAGCATTTTGTAAGACATAGAAGGGTTACAGTGGCGGGAAGAAGTCACGCCTCCGCCTACGCATTTTATGTGAAAGAGAGAGAAAGTGCGTCGTGCGAGGGAGAGCGCATATGGTGTGAGTGAGAGAGAAGAGAGGCAGCAGCATCTGCTCGTCTCTCTCGCTCTCGTTGATAAACTATCAGCTTTTTTTCTATTTCACATTTACAATATTAATTTATTAAATATATAAAACTTATAATAATAAAACTTATATAATTATATTTATATATAATACAATTAATAATATAAAATACAATAATAATAATAGGGTTACATATGGAATTATTCGATTAATTAAAAATCAAATTTATTAAGAAGGATCTTTTATATAATAATAATTTCGCCGTTCTTAACTTAAATTACAAGAAAAAGTAAGACAAAAAATAAAATACAAAAACGAGATTAAAATACAAAATGAAAAAGTCGCATGATAATTTTACTATGGAACTTTTAAAGCAGTAAAATAAGCAGCGTGCAGGTATATTGTTGGATTTAGAATTTTGTTGATATATTATTGTTAATTACGGGCGGCTCAAGCGATTACGTTTATTGTATAACATAAAAAAAATTTATACTTATAACGGTTACATTTTTGAACTGCGCGGATGCTATCGTTTATCTCTTTCTATTCTCAAGCACTTGGCGCACATGTGGACAAGATAAACAAGCATTCTAGAGGAAACGTATCTGAGATTTTCTTTTAGACTTGCTTTAAAATTTTCGAAGTAAAGTAAAAAAAAAATTTTTTAAATCGGATAAAATATAACGGGACGTAACATTTCCATATTCAATTTTATGATTTTCTCAATAAAATTAAGTATTAGAAGACGGTTATTTCAGCAGTCTAAGCCGAATTAAGATTTATAATTTATATTTTCGCGGGCTCTGACGTCACGAACATGTGGCGCTACGCGCGAGTACCGCACAGTCCCTAACCTATGATTATCATTATTCTTAATAATAAATTATTAATAATTGAAAGGTGCTTACTAGCTGATTTTACCTGAGCTATTTAAATCACCTTACCGGTTTTTTATAATAATGTCATTTAATATGATAACTTTGATAAATAATTAGATATTAATGTTACAAACGTTTATAACGTCTATTCTTTTTTTCTAGAGTGTAGGCATTGAAAATAATTATCTGAATAGTTTTCTCATTCAATTATATGATTTTCTCAATAAATTTAATAATTTTTAAATGATTATTTCAGCAGCATAAGTGGAAAGAACGTTTAGTTTTTTAATTTTCACGGGCTGACGTCGAAAGCTTTCATGCGCAGAAATGTGCGCATTAGTTTATCCTGACCGTAATATTATTGAACTTTATGCGTTTATTAAAGAAGTTTATTATTAATATTAAGATTTAGAGAGTGAGCTAATTTTATAATATTCTGCGCTAATAATTGGCACAATTTTTTTTTAAATATATTGATAATTGTAAATGATGTGAGCTGAAACATTTTTATTGTTCAAATAATTTTTTTATCAAATGATGAATGTAAGCTAATTAAACCAAAAGTATGTTTGATCTGAGCTAATTTAGTTCTATCACGTACATTTTTTTTTTTTTACGAAAATGCATAGTTTTTATGGCTTGGATCCGCGTATAAGTCGAAGGTTCAAAACTCAAGTGTGACACCTATCAGGTGATAGACTTCCCTATAGACATAGTTCTATTGCTTCGAGATCTGCGACTGCATTCGTGGCGGTTTCATCAATCTTATTGTTGCGCGCTTGTGTTTCAATGTCGCCGATTGCCGAATAATCATTTAATATAAGATTAAAAAAAAAACTATATCATGTTGGTTTTCTGCGATAGTAGTGATACAAAATTCATCTTTTTATTATACTTTATTGTAAGTACTTTGTAAATTGTTGATAGATGCGAAATTTAAAAAACGGCAGAATTTCGTACTTTTTTACGAGAAATGCCACGAATCTTTTTTTTTCAATATGGGCACTAATTTATGCGGTAGAAATTTTTCAATTGTGATTTTATTTCTGTGCTGCGTAATTAATACTTATTTTGATTATTGACTGCTTTTAAATAATTTATTTCTAGGTTTACTAAAAAATGTACATAACCTCAAACATTAAATCCATTATAATCTAAAATTATGTTTTTTTGTTTATTTTTAATTATCCTACAATTTTAGAGCCAAGTTTAAGTTTATGAAGATTTATTCTTCGATAGATGTGTTATTAAAAATGAATAAGAATGGATAACCCAAAACGTATTTAATTTTTTATTAACTTTTTTAGATTTTGTCGAAATGCTCTTATGTAAGCAGTGGTGCAATATCCCTAACAGAAGAAAATCTTGCTAAAACTTTAGGTGATTTTTATTTTTACACTTTTTAGATAGTTAAAAATAATTCGTTATATTAACACAAACCTATATTTTTATATTATTGTTATTACATTCATTTTTTGCTATATATTATTATTATAAATAATACTAAAAGTTTATAAATATTTTAAATTTTTATGTCATCCCAAACAATGTATGTTAAATTTATGCAGCAAATATGGAATTAATAAACATATTGTTTATTTTTTTTATTTGTAGCATCAAATGAACTAGTATTCATTAACTTTTATGCAGAATGGTGTCGATTTAGTAAAATATTGCAACCTATTTTTGATGAAGCTGCAGACAAAGTCAAAGACATTTTTCCATTCCCTGGAAAAGTAGTAATGGGAAAAGTAAACTGTGATAAAGAGTGTAAGAAAAATGTTTTATTATTGATATAATTTTGATTTTTTAATTATTTATTTTAATGAATATTTTTATTAATTCAATTAAGCATGATTTACAAAAAAATACAATTGAATCATAAACTGTACAATTTAATTTTAATTTTGTAATTATCTATTTTACACTTATCTTTCACTGCACAATTAATTTTTAATTTTATAAAAAATAATAGTTTTATTTGAATTATTTTGTTTTTTTACATTTAAGTAAATATTATTTTGAGAAAATATTTTTTGCATATTTTAATTTTACTATTATTTAGTTATTGATACTACAAAATTAAAATATTAGAATAAATACTAAAAATGATATAAAAAGGAAATTAAAAGAAATTAATTTAAAATTTAAGAACGTTTACTTGTAATTTTAAGTATTAAATCCATACATTGCCAACTGTGAGTATATTCACCTTTGATTTTAATCATGTAAAGAATTATTTATGACAAATTATGTAAATTTATTAAGAAAACATAAACTTATACAAGAAGATTCTTATTGCTTGCTCTTATTTTTTCTTCTTGCTGTTTATTGCATTAAATTTATTAATTTATTTGGTTAAAAATTTTAAATATATATGCATATATATTAAAATAAAATTTATGATAATTTATTAACATTCATAATTAATAAATTATATAATTTCAATTTTATTTCAGCATCAATTGCATCAAGGTTTCACATTAATAAATATCCAACTCTAAAAGTACTCAGGAATGGTCAACCATCAAAGCGAGAATATAGAGGTCAACGTTCAGTTGAAGCTTTTGTTGATTTTATTCAGAAGCAATTGGAAAATCCAATTAGAGAATTTCAAGATCTTAAAGAATTGCAAAATCTTGATGATAAGAAAAGAATGATTATTGGGTATTTTAATAGAAAAGATGTTCCTCAATATGAGCTTTTCAGACGTGTTGCAACAAGTTTGAAAGATGATTGTCAGTTTCATGCTGGATTTGGGTAAGAATTCTTGTGAATAAATTACTTTTTTTGAAATTAGTAAATCAAATTTAATGTTTAATAAGACTATACTTAGTAATTGTATATTTAATATATGTATATTGATTTACTTTATTGAACAAGCACATGTTTCAAAGAAAAGTGCGAAATTGGACAGCATTTTCATTTGCTGTAATTAATTTAAAAGATAATTATTGCAAGTGATAACCAAAACCTGTTTATTTTAATCTATTTCAATTATAACGTATGTAAGCACCTTTAGACAGTTTTTGCTCATGCTTCATATATTTTATTAAAAAAAATTGTTTTTCTATATTTGTATGCACAAAAATAAATATATTTATTTGTATAATGTATGACGATTCTATATTATTTTTTAATCATATTTACATTATTTATTTTATAAGAATTATAATATAAATGTATCTAATTTTCAACTATAGAGAATCAAGTAAGGTAATGCATCCTCCTGGTCAACCAATTGTAGTATTTAGATCTGATAAAGCCTTGTCAAATGATGAAGATGAAGCATATAAAGGTAGCTTAACCAGCTATGATGAATTACATATTTGGGCCCAAGAAAAATGTGTCCCACTTGTTAGAGAAATCACATTTGAGAATGCAGAAGAATTAACAGAGGAAGGCTTACCTTTTCTTATTCTATTTCATGATCCTAGTGATGCTGAAAGTGTTAAACAATTTAAAGATATCGTTACAAATACACTTATTGCAGAAAAACGTAAGTATTTTATAAGCAATACATTTCATAACAAAATACTTTTCTACATTTTAAAAATTTTAATTACAATAAGAATAATCATAATTTTAACAATCTTCATTATTCAATTAATATGTAACAGTTAAACGATAATTAAATAGTAATATATGCAATTTTACTATATAATATTTAAGATATTTAATAAATTGATTATTTTTTACTTCAAAATAAATGAAATTAATAGCATGTATTAGAATTTTTAGTTGAATTTATAAATTAAAATTATATAATTTAATTGAAAATGGAATATAACAAATTAAATATTTTTTTATATTTTAATGTCATGTAATGCATATTTTCAGAAAATGTTAATTTCTTGACTGCTGATGGTCATAAATTTTCTCACCCTCTTCATCATCTTGGAAAAAGAAAATCAGATTTACCATTAATTGCAATTGATAGTTTTCGACATATGTATTTGTTTCCTAGTTTCCAAGATATTTTTATACCTGGTACATTGAAAGCTTTTCTAGATGACCTCTACTCAGGCAAATTACACAGGGAATTTCATTATGGACCAGATTCTAGCAGTAATGAAATATCTCAAACAGATTCTTCACAAGTAAAAGCACCTACGACACCACCAGAATCAACATTTAAAAAACTAGCACCTAGTAAAAACCGGTACACATTACTTCGTGATGAATTATAAAATTTTTCCTGTGGCAGAAATTTAATTGAAATCATTTGGCAGTTGTACAAAGTACTGCAGTCACTAATACATATGAATAAAATAATTTTTTTCTTGATTTTAATCAAAATATGCAAAATGACACTATAAACTTGAATTATAATAAATATTCTGGATGCAGTTTAAAAAACTCCCAACCAGTGTCAGGATTATAAAAATTACATAAGTCAGCTGCATTAAAATAGAAGGTACTGCTTCGATAGAATTATATTTTTCAAAACGCATTTTGAAGTGTTCGAATTCTATATTTCTGTATAATTAAAAACTATCTCGAGAAAAGTGTAGTACACGTGAATTGAATGATTGAAAAAGTGAGTTGAATTTTATACAGCAACCAAATGTTTATAGTAACAATTCTGTTTATCATATATTTATTTTTTCGATTTATTTAAAAATAATTATGATTTTTAAAGTTCTAAGCCTTCTTTTGTAGTTATGATAAAATAATTACAATTTTATTTTGATTGTTTGTAAAAGCATTTAATGCATAAACATAAAAAAATGTAAAAATAACATATGAAACTAAAGTGAAAGAGTATAATGTGTATTTGATTGATTAATCTACTTCTTCCAACGTTTCTTTACATATGTTTTTTTTATTCCAACATGAATTAATTAATTATAAAATACGTTATAACTTTAAATAATTGCTTTTTTAAAATATTTTTTAATAAGTAAACGCACAGGTTTGAATGTTAATCAATAGATTATATTTCTGTATAAAAAATAAACGTTCGTTTTTATAATTAAATGAATTTAAGAAATAGGTATTTTGATTTTTTGTTAATTAGAGTTATATGTTTTGATTTATTTAAAATCATTTGATGGAATAATGACTCTGTTTAGTCTTATTAATAGATATAATTGTACTTTTATAAAGAAGATTTTTACATAAATATTAATCAATCAATAAAAACAGTATAAAATTTTGAAATTTGCATCATCTGAGTACTTTAAAATTCTGAATACTGTACTTTACAAATATATAAATTAAATTTGCACATAAATAATATTTTTGTTTGAATATTTAAATCAAAAATAAAGTTTTTAAAATTTAGAAAAAAAGTTAAAATTCTTGCTTTAAAGAACTGAGATGGCAAATATTTTAAGCTACAATATTTCTTTTATTAACTTCTAATCTCTAAATTAAATATTTTCTAAGTCATCGATTGATCATGAACCTTTAATATGTACATCTTTATATTTTTTTTCTATATCAATTAATAAAAAAATTAAAATAATAGGGTAATAATTCTTTATTTTAAATAAATGACCATTTAAAAGTACACGTATAAAAGTATAAATCAATATTCTTGCTTCTTTTGCAAAATTGTATGATACATAACTATGAATTTTAGAAAATAAATTTACTTTGGTAGTTGTCTTAAGATATAATCAAAGAATTTATAAGTCTAATTTTTTATTTCTTTAGTTTTAATGAGTTTCAAAAAATATATTAGATTTTTTAAAAGAATTTTATGAAAGAAAGATTTAAATAAAAGAATATTATAATACTTTTTATATAACTATGTTTAACAGTTATCTTTTGAGTGATTTTTATGTAGATCATATGAAATACTGGCTGTGCCAAAAATGTAAATTATTATCATATAAAAATAAAAAATGTCTACTAAACTTTATAAGTTTTAAATTTATTTTACTTTTAAGGAGGCTTTACCGCTTCTGTAAAATCCATAAATGACACTAAAGAAATTCATGCAGATTCCTTGAGCTAAGACATTTAATTATTAGTGTTGAGAAAATGATACTGTCGAGGTCATTTTTCAGAAAAAAATCATTGAAAAAATATTTAGTTAATGTGGAAGCTTATGGGTAAAAACGGAAAAAAATCGCACATGTTCAAAATCCAAAAACTGAAATAAATAATATAGTATAAGATGCAAGAAACTGAGGATCATTTAAAAATTATAAAAATAGGGAGTTATCACAGTATCTTAAGAGAAAACCTAAAAATTATAGAAAAAAAAAGCCGATGGCCAGAGGACGACGACGTTATTTTCATTAGCAGAACAGTTTGCGGAATATTTTTGTTGTAGTTTAATCTAGCATGTTGCCATGATCAGTAAAATTTGTTGTTTTTAATTTACGTTTACGTTAAACTTATTGTTACAAGTATATTTATCTAAATGGTTAAATCAGAATAGTAAATACTTTATTATATTTTTTTCCAAATAATTTATAATTTTGCCTTCATAATTTAAAGAGACAATGATTTGACTAAAATAAAAAAAAATAGTTTATTCTCAATGTATTAATTTTGGTTAATTTCTATAGAAATTTTTCGCTCTTCCCAAGCGGAAATAATCACGTGTATATAAATGTTATTAACAAAAAGTAATTCTTCATAATGATTATTACGAGGGCAGTCCCAAAAGTACCCGATCCGACAAAGAAAACAGTAAAAAAAATTGCGAAAATGTTTTTTATTTTTCAATCAGTCGCTCATAGCTTCCATCCATGCCTTTTTAACATCGTGATTGGCTGGAAATCTATAAAATGAATATAATTAAAATACAAAAGCTTGAAAAACTTCGTTTAATTAAATAATAATGTTATTTCATTAGAAATAAAGGCTCTCTTGATTGAAAAACTAACCTCAAAATTCAATGTTTTACAAATTTATTTGTAGATGTAATATTAAACTTACCTGTGAAAACTCCGCGTGTTGTCTTAAGCAATACGCTTTTTCTTGCATAAAATGCCATATATTGTCATTTTCGTTTATTTGTTGTGTTTCTTTATGCTCAAAATAAATAGATATGTGTATTATACATAAGCTAATTGCAGAATGATTTTTGAAGCTCGCGGGATTTTCCCCCCTCACAGCAGTGCTAGTAGTCAATAACCAATCAAAAGCGAGTAGACAGAGAAAAAAAGGGGCCTCCGATTCTCCTTCTTTTTCTTTGAGTAAGATATTTCCACTTACACCAGAGATGAATAGAGGAAGATTGCCAGGGACATGGTAAAAATGCGAGGAAACTTTTGCGCGCTAGAAGCTGCTGCCGCCTTACGGTCTAGCAGCGAGCTGAGTTGCACATTAGAAAGAGAGAGAACATTAACTCGCATGATAGAAAGAGTGAAAACGTTAACGCGGATAATAGAAAGAGAAGGAACGCTTACACTACTTATGATAGAAAGAGAGAAAGCGTTTACGCGTATAATAGAAAGAGAGGGAACGTTTGCGCGCATGATAAAAAGAGAAGGAAAGTTTACACGCACATTTCGTGTAAACGCAGCAAATGTGCGCAAACTCAGAAGAGCGTTTTAATAGACCACGAAAATTAGGATTTTTTTTTACGAAATCAAAACCAATGTCATAAAAACTTTTATTCGATATGAAAAGAAACTCCCGACAACAAAATTATAATAAAACAAAACTTCTATTTGACATGAAATTAAGAATAAACGAAACGTTAATGAAAAATTTTAATAACAGAATTCTTTAAAAAGTAAAAAATAAAATATTAATTTTTTAATTGAATACTTAAAAAATAAACAAATTTGAAATTCATGTAAAAAATACACCGACATATAATGTAAGCGTATCACATAAATAATATTTTATTGCTATTTTTAAATAATTATTGATTAAATTATTTTTTCGGCTGCAATGTGTAATGTACTTGCGTCTAAAACTCCATTGTATTTATTAAAATATTCAATAAAAAGTAATTACAATTAATTTCAAAGTATCTAAAGTGAATAGAGTTTTCATGTTGATATTTTATTAGTTGATTATTATAATTGAATTACAAATAATTAACAATTAACTCAATAATTATTCACTAAGTTACGTTACGAAAAATCTGATAAGCCAATGTCAATTCTTGAAATAAGATAGTAACTTCTTATTATTTTTGACCCTTAAACATGTCGGGAGATTGCTCCGCAATGTAAATTAATAGTTTAAATTAGCAAACCTGAAAGAAAAAAACAAAATAATAAAATTTTTAATCAAAGTATTATTTAATTAAAATTTTTTACTTCTCGACATTAGAATTTCATTAGTTTGAATAACTAAATATTGAAAAAAAAAAAAAAAAAAAAAATTGTTACCACAAGGATTCGATCTCGAATCTCAGGGGTAAAAGAAAATAACTGAATCCGCATGGCTAGCGGAAGAAGTTACTATCTTTTTTCAAGAATTGAGATTGGCTTATCAGATTTTTCGTAACGTAACTTAGTGAATAATTATTGAGTTAATTGTTAATTATTTGTAATTCAATTATAAAAACCAACTAATAAAATATCAACATGAAAACTCTATTCACTTTAGCTACTTTGAAATTAATTGTAATTACTTTTTATTGAATATTTTAATAAATAAAATGGAGTTTTATACGCAAGTACATTACACATTGCAGCCGAAAAAATAATTTAATCAATAATTATTTAAAAATAGCAATAAAATATTATTTAAGTGATACGCTTATATTACATGTCGGTGTATTTTTTATATAAATTTCAAATTTAAGTTTATTTTTCAAGTATTCAATTAAAAAATTAATATTTTATTTTTTACTTTTTAAAGAATTCTATTATTAAAATTTTTCATTAACGTTTCGTTTATTCTTAATTTCATGTCAAATAGAAGTTTTGTTTAATTATAATTTTGTTGTCGGGAGTTTCTTTTCATATCGAATAAAAGTTTTTATGACATTGGTTTTGATTTCGTAAAAAAAAATCCTAATTTTCGTGGTCTATTAAAACGCTCTTCTGAGTCTGCGCACATTTGCTGCGTTTACACGAAATGTGCGTGTAAACTTTCCTTCTCTTTTTATCATGCGTGCAAACGTTCCCTCTCTCTCTTTATTATACGCGTAAACGCTTCCTCTCTCTCTATCATAAGTAGTGTAAACGTTCCTTCTCTTTCTATTATGCGCGTAAACGTTTTCACTCTTTCTATCATGCAAGTTAATGTTCTCTCTCTTTCTAATGTGCAACTCAGCTCGCTGCTAGACCGTAAGGCGGCAGCAGCTTCTTGCGCGCAAAAGTTTCCTCGCATTTTTACCATGTCTCTGGCAATCTTCCTCTATTCATCTCTGCTTACACGAGCTCCCATACCTCGCTCACTCTATGTATATTATCTATATGTTTTAACTTCCTGTTTTGCTGAGGAGCACTCTTAACAACGTATTGTCCAATCAGAAGTTGCCAGCTGTACTCTGTAAAAAGGTCTTGTGGAGAAGTCAACTGTATAAAATTATGGTGAGCTACTGAAGAGTAAGCAGTGAAGAGTTGTGTGTAAGTTTTAATAGTAATCGTGTAATAAAGTGTTTATTGCATCTATCGTTTTATATTGAATATTGATATAGATACTAAATTTTAGATTTTTGTCAGATCATGTAAATTTTATTTATAATAATATTTATATGTATTCTTATTTAAACTACTAGAGAAATAACCTAATAATAAATGAAATGTTTTATTTTTATTGTCAATAATTCAATCAAGATTATAATAATTATAAATATAAAATTTTGTAAAATTGTTTTTTTGCTTTTGAAAATTTTGATTGACAAGAATTCATTTATTATAATACAAATGTCATGTCTGCAACAGTTACTGTAGAAAGTAATAATTTTTCTTAAATCTCATTTGATTCAATGTAATTCATTTTCAGATTTAAAGAAAAATCAAAATGAAACCAGTATTATTATTAGGACTATTGATGATAGTTGTAAACATAGTATCAGTAGTATCAGCTTTAAAAGATGGAGAATGTGAAGGTAAATAACAATTTTTGTGTTGAGAACATGCATAATTATTTAAAATAAATATTAAAATTTTTTTTTACCTTTTTAATATTTTTGAGTATTTCATACTTTTATACATAAATAAAAATTTTTATGTAAATAAATGGAATCATAATTTCAATAAATATTAAAAGAATCAAAATTTTAATCAAAATTGAAAGAATCACAATTTAAAATTTGATTACAACTAACTTTTGCTTAATTTAAACTTAATGTTAAATAAAATTTTTGATTTTTATGTTTTAGTTTGTATAACAACAGTTAATAAATTTTCTAATATGTTAAGCGATACTATTAAAAAAGATCCTAAGAAAATAGAATCAGAATTTAAAAGATTTTGTAAAAGTACCAAGTCTAAAGAAAATCGGTTTGTAAGTAACATATACCAAATATTCGATAATATAATATTTTGTCGCTACTTCAAAATCTTTTAACTATTATTTTAGTGCTATTATTTAGGAGGTCTTGAAGAATCTGCCACTGGTATTTTAGGTGAACTCAGTAAACCCTTGTCATGGTCTATGCCAGCAGATAAAATATGTGAGAAGTTAAAAAAAAAAGACGCACAAATTTGTGATTTGCGATTTGGTATGTGAACTGAATTTAATAATACATTTTAATAATTTTCAATTGCGAAAAATAAAAAATTAGTTTTTTTATTATATTATAACATACTAATATTATTATATTATGAAATAATATAAATTACTACATATTGTACACAAGGAGTACAAATTTTAATATTAACTTTATAATTTATTTTATATTAATTAATGAAATATATATAATATTCATATCAGTAAAAAATAATAATAAATATTTAATAAATTTAAAGTCAAATTATTCAGAATATCATTATTACATATTATTTTAAAATAAATATTTTAAAAAATTTGAAAAATAAAATTTTGCAAGAAAATTATTAATAAGTTTGAAAAATTATAGATTTATATTATTTTTAAATTCTCACTAGTTTTGTTTTAAATAATATTAAATTTAATTAAATTTTATAATAAAATTAAAATAAGTGAAATTAAAAAGCATAAATTATTAAATGTTCATTATCATTCATAGTCATTTTGTTTTTTATTTCAGAAAAACAAATAGATTTAAAAACCGTGAATCTCAAAAAATTGAAAGTGAGAGACTTGAAAAAAATACTTAATGATTGGGATGAAAGATGTGATGGTTGTATTGAAAAATCTGATTTCATAAACAGAATAGAAGAATTGAAATCCAAATATACAAAAAATTCAAAAACAGATCTATGAACATTCAGATATGATTCAGATGCTTTTCTTATAGTTTATTAAATCTAAAAAATCTATTTTTGACTTGATCAAATAATCAGATTTTTATTAATATTTTTGACCATATGTAATTATAATTTGTTACATATATCTTATAGAAATCTTCCATTAATTTATAGATAATTATTAATTATTTCTGGCCAGTTTTATTTGCATAAGTTATTTATTTTACTGACTCCTTGAATACTGTACGTGTAAAAAAGACTACTCTTCCTTATTGACTGGTACTGCAGCTTGCTTTTAAAGGTCTAATAATCATCATTTATATAGTATAGATCAGCATCTTTATATGATATTTAGATTCATTCAACAATTCTATATCAAAATTTATTTTTTTTATGTAAGTTTATAATAAAAGTACTTACAAAAAGATTTCTCAAGATTTAAGAATATTGATGGAAAGCATGCTTGTCATTGTCTAAATATGTACATTATTTTTCATTGATTCTATTGAGTGAAAGTAGAGTGACAGAACATAGAAGATCCAGCTTTTGATAATATTTGAAGATAATTGTAAAATAATTTATATTTAAAATTAATGCATTCAATACTTAATAACAGAATTAAATTTCTGAATTACAATGTAAAAATTACAAATCGAAATGATAAAAAATTTTGATAGTGTTAAGTATGGTCTATAAAACTTTATTTGAATACTTTTTATATTGTTTAATTTGTCATCTACTTTATTCATATAACAATTATCATCAAAAATATTTTTTATATCAAAAAATTAATTTATAATATAATTATAATACATGCATAAGTGTAAAAATAAATTCAATTACGCAAATATTTCTTAAACAAATTAGAAATATAATTGACTGTTGTACATTTTTACATGAATAAAAACTGAAATCACAGCATTTTAACATGAAAAAAAAAATTGTTAAACCTAATATTAATGCAATAAGTGAAGATACACATGAGTTTTTAATAAATAGATTTTTATTTATGATAAACATTTTTAGAAATGATTTTTTTGACATAACTTATTCTCAAATAACGAATTATTTTAAATATTAATAAGTTGTGACGTCCAAAAATACTATACTAACGATCGCAAAGTAGATGTCCTTTTCGAGATTATGTCGCCTTATGAATTTAGAATGAGAATGCAAACCATTATATCTTAAGAGTACTCTATATACCCTCCAAAGAACCTAAAATTGGCGGTGGTGCTACGATAAAAATTTTCTGTTATGATTCGAGTGTTCTCTAGTGAAAATAAAAACAATTAAATTTATTTTTCTGTTTTTTTAACTCTTCAAGGCTATAGAACCCCCACCCACCCACCTAAACGCACCCCCCCCCCCCTAGCCGCAGCAAAATGCCCTCAAAATCATAGACTTATATACTAGACTGCGCGCTTTACTGGGAGCGTTGAAGCAGAGATGAATAGGGAGATTGCCAGAGACAGTAAAAATGCGAGGAAACTTTTGTGCGACAGAAGCTGCTGCCGCCTTACGGTCTATCAGCGAACCGACGCGCACATTGGAAAGAGACAGAAGATATACGCGCATGATAGAAAGAGAGGGAACGTTTACGCTACTTATGATAGAAAGAGAGGAAGCGTTTACGCGTATAATAGAAAGAGAGGGAACGTTTGCGCGCATGATAGAAAGAGAAGGAAAGTTTACACGCACATTTCGTGTAAACGCAGCAAATGTGTGCAGACTCAGAAGAGCGTTTTAATAGACCACGAAAATTGAGATTCTTTTTTACGAAATCAAAACCAATATCATAAAAACTTTTATTCGATATGAAAAGAAACTCCCGACAACAAAATTAAAACAAAACAAAACTTCTATTTGACATGAAAATAAAGAAAAAATGAAACGTTAATGAAAAATTTTAATAATAAAAGAATTCTCTAAAAAGTAAAAAATAAAATATTAATTTTTTAATTGAATACTTAAAAATAAACTTAAATTTGAAATTTATATTAAAAATACACCGACATATAATATAAGCGTATAACATAAATAATATTTTATTACTATTTTTAAACAATTATTGATTAAATTATTTTTTCGGCTGCAATGTGTAATGTACTTGCGTATAAAATTCCATTTTATTTATTAAAATATTCAATAAAAAGTAATTACAATTAATTTCAAAGTAGCTAAAGTGAATAGAGTTTTCATGTTGATATTTTATTAGTTGATTATCATAATGGAATTACAAATAATTAGCAATTAACTCAATAATTATTCACTAAGTTACGTTACGGAAAATCAGATAAGCCAATGTCAATTCTTGAAATAAGATAGTAACTTTTCCGCTAGCTATGCGGATTCAGTTATTTCCTTTTACCCCTAAGATTCCAGATCGAATCCTTGTGGTAAATTTTTTTTTTTTTTTTTTCAATATTTAATTCAGTATTCAATATTTAGTTATTCAAATTAATGAAATTCCAATATCGAGAAGTAAAAAATGTTAATTAAATAATACTTCGATTAAAAATTTTATTATTTTGTTTTTTTCTTTCAGGTTTGCTAATTTAAACTATTAATTTACATTGCTGAGCAATCTCCCGACATGTTTAAGGGTCAAAAATAATTTTCAATAGCTATTTTACTGTTGAAAGAATCGTTTTATGTAACAGAGCATTTTATATAATGTAACAGAGCTTAAATATTCTTTATAAAAATTCACTTGTGATTTAATTACCAAAAGTCTAAAAAATATATAACATTTAACCCTCAAGAGGAGCACTGGGTTACGCTAACCCAGGGTAGAATCTTTTTTCGTCAATTTTCATTGCATTTTTTTTTTATTTTTCATTAATATTATAAAAACTTAAATTTTTATTTATTTGTTCATGAAATATTCTTATTCTACATCGTCCGACGAATCGATTAAAAAAAAAAAAATTCAAAATTAATCAATTTTATAATAAGATATAAGTGGTCAAAGCTAGCCGGGCAATCCTAACCCATGCGCTCCAGTTATGTTAAGCTGCGATAGTGCTCCACTTGAGGGTTAATATTCATGTATCAAAGCGTTCCTGCAGACAAAAATAAATTATTTATATAATTAGATATTTTAATACTGTTTTTTTTAAATATTCCGTTTGTTGCAGTAATGTTAACTAACGAGGACTCACAGTAAATGGGTCTGGTGAATTTTCTTTTAACAAAGCTTGAGCTTGAGGTTTATCACAAGGTGAAACGGGCAATTTCTGATAATCAATACAATTATTTAAAATTAAAATTTTTATGTAAAACAATATTTGTAAATTATTTAGAAATAATTCAAAATATTTTACAAAAAAACTATATTCTATTGTTTATTAACAATATTGAGCAGTAAAATCATGGCAAAAATTAATAATTGAACAATAAATGAATTAAAAATTATAATTAAGTATGTTCTGTGGGTGAATTAAGATATAGCCTATTCGATGGTAACGTTTTACGGTGTCCTGATAGTAGGCTGCACAATGCCAATTGACGGGCATCTTTATAGATATTGGCAAAAAATTTAATTATCTCGAAATAAAAATAATTAAATTAATATATTATTAAATATTAAATTATTTTTAATAATATTAATTTGGAAATTATATGTTATCAATTTTTATATCTAGTTACTTTATAAATTAATTAAATTAATAAAATAAAATTTTTATATTATTATTTTTAACACGTTGACTGCCAGACGGATTTTCGATGGTTTGTCCGAGGCGCCAACATTAACTTTTCATTATTCTTTTTTGACCGCGCCGCCGGTCATCGGTGACCCCCACGGCAGTCAACGTGTTAATAAAATATATAAAAATTTTTATTTTTTAATAATTTGTAATAATTAAAATTATTTATTAAGAACATGGCTTTATGCTAATAATATAAAGTCAATTCTGCTCAATGAAATTTAAATAGCTGCAGTATTTTAAACTACTACTTTACTGTAAAATGGTTGCATAATCATTTGGCTTTTTATTTAAGCCTGGAATGAAAGAATAAATGAAAATATGACTGTCTTAAATTAAAAAAATAGATTTAATTGTAAGTTAAAATTCTTAAAAACTATGAAAAGACGAGAAGACTCAATAGAATTTTATATAAAATATAACTAATTTAATAATATTCAAATTATTGGATAGTCTAAAAAGTATTGAGCCTTTTTTGTCACTAGATGATGTTCGTTGTCATATATCGGGCAATACTAATCAGATTGAATCAAACTGACATGTGTTTGAAAGGTGATATTCCAGTCTACAATTTTCATATAGACAGTTTTGTATTTCGTCATTCGTGTCAAAAGTTGTATTCATTTAAAAATGAGTAAAATTTCTGAAAAAATTCGTTATATTTTACAATACCACTACGATCAAGGTGAGAATGCATCGCAGGCTCGTGAAAAAATTTGTGGTGTCTACGGTCAAGATACTTTATCAAAAGCCACAGCCAAGAGATGGTTCGCTCGCTTTCGTTCGGGAAATTTTGATGTCAAAGATGCACCTCGCTCAGGTCGACCAATCACTAAAAAAGTCGATGAAATCTTACAAAAAATAGAAGAGCGACACATAAGCAGCCATGACATTGCTAAGGAACTGAATATCCATCACCAAACAGTTTTGAACCATTTGCGTAAGGCTGGATGCACAAAGAAGCTCGACGTTTGGGTAACGCATGAATTAACACAAAAAAATTTGATCGACCGAATTTCCATTTGCAAAATGCTAATAAAATGCAACGAAATCGAGCCATTTTTGAAGCAAATTATTACGGGTGATGAAAAATGGGTAAGATACGAGAATGTCGTTCGAAAAAGATCATGGTCAAAAAAAGGTGAATCATCACAAACGACTTCAAAGCCAGGATTGACACCAAATAAGGTTATGCTGTGTGTATGGTGGGATTGGAAGGAAATTTTTTATCATGAGGTGCTAAAACCTAGCCAAACACTTAATTTGGCTCTGTACTGTCAGCAATTAACTAGATTGCAACAAGCAGTTCAAAAAAACCGGCCAGAATTGATCAATAGAAAGGGCGCTGTCTTCCATCATGACAATGCCAGACCACACACATCTTTGATGACCCGGCAAAAATTGACAGAGCTTGGCTGGGAAGTTTTGATGCATCCACCATAGAGTCCAGGCCTTGCACCATCAGACTACCATTTGTTTCGGTCTCTGCAAAACTTTCTTAATGGAAAGAAATTTACTTCAAAAAAGGACTGTGAAAATCACTTGGCCAAGTTTTTCGACGATAAACCACAGATGTTTTACACAGATGGAATAATGGCTCTACCCAAAAAATGGCAAAAGTTCATAGATAATAATGGACAATATGTACTTAAATAAAATTCATTTTAAATAAAAGAAACATTCAATCAAAAAATGACAAAAAAAGGCTCAATACTTTTTAGACTATCCAATATATATATTAAATATTTAGTTGGGGTGACTTAAAAATTTGATTAATTTTTTGAATAAATAATTCATAAATTTATGAATATTTTATCCAAAATTTTTGAATATAATAAATTACCTTAGGGATAACAGCTTAATATTATTTAAAAGTTCATATTGATAATAATTATTGCGACCTCGATGTTGAATTAAGATTAAATTTATAAAAGAGTATAAAATTTTTGTCTGTACAAATTTTAAAGTCTTACATGATTTGAGTTTAGATCGGCGTGAGCCAGATCGGATTCTATCTTTAATTAATTACATTTTATTTGTACGAAAGGACTTTTAAATAAAAATAACTCTTAATTTTAAAATAGTAATAAAATATTATTTATGTGATACGCTTATATTATATGTCGGTGTATTTTTAATATAAATTTCAAATTTAAGTTTATTTTTAAGTATTCAATTAAAAAATTAATATTTTATTTTTTACTTTTTAGAGAATTCTTTTATTATTAAAATTTTTCATTAACGTTTCATTTTTTCTTTATTTTCATGTCAAATAGAAGTTTTGTTTTATTTTAATTTTGTTGTCGGGAGTTTCTTTTCATATCGAATAAAAGTTTTTATGATATTGGTTTTGATTTCTTAAAAAAAAATCTCAATTTTCGTGGTCTATTAAAACGCTCTTCTGAGTCTGCACACATTTGCTGCGTTTACACGAAATGTGCGTGTAAACTTTCCTTCTCTTTCTATCATGCGCGCAAACGTTCCCTCTCTTTCTATTATACGCGTAAACGCTTCCTCTCTTTCTATCATGCGTGTAAACGTTTCCTCTCTTTCTATCATGCGCGTAAACTTTCCCTCTGTTTCTATCATGCGTGTAAACGTTCCCTCTCTTTCTATCATGCGCGTATATCTTCCGTCTCTTTCCAATGTGCGCGTCGGTTCGCTGCTAGACCGTAAGGCGGCAGCAGCGGTTTTGTCGCGCAAAAGTTTCCTCGCATTTTTACTATGTCTCTGGCAATCTCCCTATTCATCTCTGGTTGAAGACCACATTAAAGGACAGATAGCTTGGGAGGCGTTTTGTCTCTCTCGCTTGGCAGGAAGAGTAGGGAAAGTGTTCCTTCCCCTCGCTCTTCAGATTGTCAATCGCAGATTCAATAATATTTAATTTTCTTTTATTTAAATTTTTTAATTAAACATCAAAAATGGTTCAAGATTTAAGAAGAATAAAGGAAAGTATAACAAAGTTTTTCTTAACGTTTTAATACTTTTCAAATGCCTTATTTCCAATATTTTATATTATAAAAAAATTTTTATTCTTTTAAATATATTAAATAAACTATCCTTTTTTATAACTCATTTTACATTATTTTATTTTCTAACAACAATAAAGAATATAACATTAAAAAAAAATATATATATATATATATATACACTATTTTATAAATTGAAATAAATTAATGTACATATTATTTATTGGTTTTTAAATAATACTAGTCGATCATGATATGTTCTAATTCGCTGTACTATATCATTCGATGATTTTGCTCCGTGATGAAGTCTTATATTAAAATATTTATTTAATATTATATTTATCAAAACCAATTTAACGTCTATTTAACGTCTATTTAACGTCTATTTGTTATGGTTACTTATATTATGATGTCCTTTTCACGTAGTCAGTCGCTCCCCCCATCAACCTCCACGTTAGAGAGAGACACAACCCCCTACCCAGCTCTATATATATTAGCATATCACAAAGTCGCAGTGTGTATTATTCGATCCTGAGATTTCGCGGAAGATGCGCGCTGATAGAAACAGTGAAAATAAAATATTTAAATCTATTTTTTTAAAGTAAATGAAATAAATAGAGCATGTGATTAGAATAATAAAATATATTAATTTTTTCATCTATATTATTATTTTTTGATTTAACGAGATGAAATAATTGTGTAAAAAAGCATGTTTGAGATAACCTATCCTGTATATATTGGATGTTATTGAAATTTCTGTTTTTGATTAAATATTAATAATATTAAAAATGTCCAAAAAAGTGGCGAATCAACGTAATTTTCAGCCTACTAAGAAGCTGCTCCTTTAAGGTAATAAATATATTTTTGTTTACATTTTTAGTTTTTAAAGTATTTTTATTGAATATTAAAAATAATTTATTCAACAGAACTATGATAAGTGATGCTGACGAAGAAACTGATCTCATAAAATCTACAGTTTCTAATTTCTGATCCCACAGATTTAACAAATATACCTGTAGAAATATAACATAATGCCTGTGTCTTAACTGAAATGGATTCTGTTATATCTATTGCAAGATTAGAATTATTTATAAGTTTTTTTTTAAATTTATAAATGAGTAATTTATAAATTTTTATAAATGAGTATGAATTTATAAAAATATATTTACCTGTTTTTTTTATAGAACAGCTCAAATGATGATTGTGATCATTTTAAAGAACAAGAAACATTAAATAATAACACGTCATCAGTCCAGTATAACTTTTCGAAAGAAAATAATCCTATAAGTCTAAACGTATTTTGTGATACACTAGTTAAATCAAAAAATTCCATCTATTATATTGATGATTTTATAGATGCAGAAAGTAATAATGATTCTAAAAACTTTCAATTTTAAAAAGAAAAAACACTTTAAATATTCATAAAAACAAAAAATTGTAAAAAATAGTGAGCCTAAATCAAGCACTAAACTGGAAGATAATATTGGTATTGATAGCGATGCTGATTTTGATAGATTAATAGATGATGTTCCTATTACCGATGAAGAAAACAATTTACCAGTATTACACTCTAAAAAAATATTTAAAAAAACGAAAACTATTAAAAAACCTATGAAAAATATTCTAGAAAGTAATTCATCAAATTTGTTATCTGCAGGAAAAGAAATTAATTCTTCAAATTAAGAATTAATATTTTTGAAAAATATGTCACTAAAAATAAATGAAGCAGTAAGTACTAAAAATATATAATTAAATGAATCTTTAGATTTTAATGTAAACGTAAAACCATTGGGTTTCAATTAAGATTTAGAAAAATAGATTGATCTTACTAAAAATGATCCTTTAATTTCTTCTAGTACTTTGGCTGTAAGTTAAAATGAATAAACGAATAATATTTATCATATAGCATTTACAGTATATCATTAGTATATAATTTATTAAAAAATCATTTGTACTTCAGATATCAAAACAAAAATTAGAGTCAGGAAGAGATGATTTCAAAGATATTCAAGTAGAAATATTAGAAAATTTTTTTACAGCTTTTGACAAAATTCCTATCACAGTATTAAAAAAGTTAAAAATGGAAAACTGGGATGACGAAAATTATTCTTGGAGAATTTTTTATTATAATTTATTGCCAATACCCCCAAAAAGTTTAGTTTATGAAAGCATAGAACAATGGTAATTTTTATTTATATTTAATGTATCTTCTAAAACTTTTTGATTATAAAATATATTAATTAAATACATTTACTTACAGGTGAGCCTATAAGCTAGAGATTATGCTGAAATTGGAAATTGTTTTATATTTTAGTATTTTATATTTCTGTTCATTTGTATATATGATATATCATGTATTTATATACATACATAAGATATATTATATATCTTATGTATATAATGAAACGAACAAAAATAAGGAATACAAAAATATAATAAATATCAATTTTATAACATATTCTATTGCAGCATTGAATGTTTTAATTGTCTTTATATTACATTATATTTTTGTTAATTTATTGTGTAAACAATGAATTAACAAAATATTTCATTATAATTTAATATATAATGTATATATATTATCTAATATATTATGAATAAATATATGATGTAACGGGGTGGCAGTTTATAGGTTAACTACCACTGGAGCAATTAGCCTCGGGGGACGCGCAATTCGCGAAAGGTGCGAATATGCCCGTTGCGCCCCCTTTTTGGTCGCTAAAGTCTCGGACGACTTTGCTTCTGGATCCGGGCACGAGAAGCCTTCCTTTAGACCCAACTTACTCGTTGCAACGCCGTGCAAACGCCGTTGCGCGGCTCGAGAAGTGATGTCTCCGAGAGGGCGGTATTCGGGAGGAAAGCCGAAAGCTCCTCGTCGCAAAAAATAGTAAAAATCAAAAAATAATAGAAAAAAAAAAAAAAAGAAATCAGATAAAATGAATAAAAAAGAATAAAAAAAAATATTTAAATGTTTTGTCTGAAAATAATATTAAATTATAAAAACAATATTAAAAAGTCAATAATAATTTATAGGAAAAGATAGGAAAAGAAAAATATAAGAAAAGAAGAAAAGATGTTTAAAATAAATAAAATAATTTAATAACTTAACAAAAAGAAAATAAGTAAAAACGAAGGTAAATAAATAATCGTACAAAAATTGGTAAAAAGCATAAAAAGAACGCGCGAGGAGCGCAGGTAATAACAGCTGTGATCCTGCGCGAAAAAGGCTCCCGCGCGCTACGCACGATATGAGTCCGAGACAGAACGAGTGTCCCTCGCACTACGCCTATAAGAGTGAGAGAGAAAGGTCTCCCTTACTCGCGCGCGCTGTATAACGTACGGGTGCGAGAGAGAAGACTACTCTCTCGCATGGAGCCCGTTGGAGCGAGAGAGAAAGCGCTCTCCCACTCCTGCGCGCCGCGTCTACTGCGAGTACGAGAGAGAGAACGAGCCTCCCGTACTGCGCCGTAGGAGTGAGAGAGAAAGCGCTCTCCCACTCTTGCGCGCCTAGCCTTACGCGAGTGCGAGAAAGAACGCAACTCTCTCGCACTGATCTCACTAGAGTGGGAGAGAAAAGCCTCTCCCGCTCGCGCGCGCCGTATATCCTGCGAGTGCGAGGGAGAAAGCGACTATCCCGCACTGCTGCCACTAGAGTGAGAGAGATACCGCTCTCTCGCTCGCACGAACCGCAAAAATGAATTTAACAAAGAATGGAGTAACCGGCGAAGGTTACTCCTACGCAAATAAAAAGAAGACAAAATTTACGCGCGCTAAAGGTGAACGTGGCAACGACTTACAGTTAGGTGAGGGTGCTGGCCAGCCTTGCACGCCGAAATAAAAAGAAAGGGAGACGCCGCTCGACGTTGCCTCGCCGATACGCCCCTGGTCGCTGGTGGCGGAGACTCGCGTGCTGCCGGTCTGTGGTATACTTTCTTGGCCGTACACGTGGCCGGTGCTCGCCAAAATCACAAAAAAATCCTGCGCGATAAGAAAAGGTTGACGCGACGCGGGAGCGAAAACGAGCTCGCGTCCAAAATGGCTGCTACGCTCGCGAAACTTTTTGGAAAACTCAAATTACGGGAGCACGTGTATATATCGAAGGCTCGAGAAGAACTGGGAAAAGTGCGGAAAGTGGCTAGATTACCTAGCCTAGCCTTGCCTAGCTTCCTTATACGGCACACGACTATTCTATCTCTAGTCGCGTACTGTATCTTCTCGTCCGCGACTGTCGCGTTACCGAGAATCTACCCGAATTGTTGACCGCGGAAACGCGCGAAATACGACGATGCGCGGAGCACGGAGTGTTCTCCGTGACACCTCCCTCCCAGAAATCGCTTATCCGTGGTAAGCGGATTCTGATATACTCCGCGCGTCTCGGGCTACCGGGATGGAAATGGCGAGGGACGAAATAAGGCAACAATGCGCTTTAAACTATTAAAAGATGTTTATTCTTAGTTGGCCTTCCTGGCCGACTGCCGCCAATGCATATGTTTCTGCGGGCACTTTTTGGGGTCAGCGACCCCGCGATACCCGCACGCCGGACATCTTCTTCTTTTCTTCTTGGCCGGTTCCACCTCGGAGGCCGTGCTTGAGGGGCCTGGAGTCATCTCAGGTGAGGGCGTGGCTGTGGTAGCTTAGGTTGGCCGCTTCTTCTTGGCGGCCAGACGCTACCTCTCGAGAGCGGTGCACTCGGCTTCCCGGGTCTCTTGGGCGGCCTTTTGCGTCCGCTCCCGGTGCTGCCGGGTCTCCTTGAGGAGCTCGGTGGCTTCCCTTTCCTGGCGCGCGCCCTCGCGCCTGCGACTCCGAAGCTCCTCGACAGCCGCAGTCTCGGCCTTGCGGATCTCCGCAAAGCGGGGCCACTTGCCTGCATGCAGGGTGGCTCAAGGCCTGGCGTAGAGGTACTCGTCGAGTACCTCGAAGGCGCGCCTCTTCCGGCGGGTAGCCTCGCTCGCGGATTTGCGAGCCGCCAGGAGTCCCAGTTCCACCATTGGCCATCGCGTGGTGATGTCATTTGGCAGCTCCTGCCACCAATAATCCTCGTATTGGGCGGAGGCGTCCCGCGTCTCGACCCGCGGACGTTCCGAGATGGGCGGGCGTACCGGGATCGCCGTTGCTGACCCAAAAGGCAGATCTGGAGCCCGAAAGTCGGTGACCCCGATGCGGTTGGGAGCTGGCGAATCTTCCTCGTCGTCGCTCAGCTCCCAGATCACGACAGACTCTTTCAGCTCCTTCTGCCGCTTCGCCTCCTCCTCGTTCGCCCTCACCTTCTCCGTGGCGGTGGTGAGCGCCGCGTGGACGAGGTGCTCCACCTCTCCCAACTGGAGATTAAGGATGGCGGCCGACAGCCACTCCAACTCTTCCAGGGTGGTCTCTAGGGCCATGATCTTGATGTTCAACTTGTAACAAAAGGGCTCTGGCTTACCCAACTCTGTGGAAAAGGACGGAAAAGTAGACAAGAAGAAAACTAAAAAGTGAAACGAGAAAAAAAGATGAAAGGAAGAAAAGGAGAAAAAAGGAAAAAAAAAGGAACGGAGCGGAAGAGAAAGAAAAAACTAAAGTAGGTTCGTCGAGAGACGCTCGGGGAATCGCCCAACATCGCGTCGCGTGGGAAATTGGTAGCCGTTCGAACGCGGGGCAATCACGTGCGGTTTTTCGCACCTCTCGGTCTACCCCGGTCGCGGGTCTAGGGGCTCTGCACGCTTGCGCCTTTCCGCAGCCTACCCCTTCTCCTTTTAGGCTCGGGGTTGCCCTCAGACGGATCGGGTCCAGGTTCGACGAGCTCCGCTGAGCTTTCGCTCGTTGGCTGTGGCTCTAACGCAGAAGCCGAAGCGCTCGCTAAAGACGGGTCGCTCATCGCCTGCTCTTCTCCCGGTGGTTGGGGCTCTAGGTGTACCTCGGCGGGATCGTCGTCGTCTTCTTCGGGCGCTTGCCCACCGTAGTATGCCTTTAGGTGTTTTGCATGAACTAAGTCTTCAAGCTCACCTCGCTCGCTTATGAGCTTGAAGCAGTTGGAGCCCCGAGTCTCCACTACTCAAAAGGGACCTGTAAATTTTGGAGCCAGTTTGGCCGTTACGCCTCGAGCGGCTGAGGAGAGCACGCGATTCCGCTTCCAGACGCGATCTCCAACCTTGAACGGTACCTCACGCTTCTTATCATCGTAGAGGTTAGCGTGCCTGGCCTGCGCATCGCGGGAACTTTCCGCAGCGCGATTGAGAAGAAGCGGGAGGTTTTGCATTCTGGTGCTCCACGCTTCCCTGCTCTCGTCGGCGACCTTGTCGGTCGCCTCGCGCTCTTGTGCACGCCTAGCAGTTCCAGGAGGCGTCGGCTGCCGGCTGTAATTGAGCTCTGCCGTGCTCAGGTCGGTTGAGCTTTGCTCAGCCGTGTTCAGGGTGAAGACGAACTCAGGGAAATGTTCATTCCATGAGTTATGATTGTCCGTAACAAAAGAGGCAATCATCGTCTTGAGGGTTCTGTTCACTCGTTCCACTGGGTTGGCTTGCGGATGATAAGGCGGGAAGTTGATGTGGATTATTCCCACCGCCTCTAAATACTCATCAACCGCTTGATTTTTAAATTCCGTGCCGTTATCCGAGAGGAAAACCTCTGGAGCGCCAAAGCGTAAAACGACCCGCTCGTTATGACGGATAATCGTTTTCGCGTTCGCTTTACGGATCGGCACGGCTTCAACCCTGCGCGTGAACAAATCCTGAAAGACCAGGATGTATTCAAACCCTCTAGCGGAGCGGGGAAGCGGGCCGGTTATGTCGACTGCCACGACCTGCCATGGCCGGTCGGTTGTTCTGCGGCCCATGAACCCAAAGGGAGCTCGTTGCTCTACCTTACAGCGTTGGTACACTAGGCATTTGCGGACATGTTCCCGAACGTCGTCGTAGAACTGTCGCCGCGCGAAAGTCTTCGCGGCCTAGGTGCCCTGCTGTTGGATCGTCATGGCATTCTCGTAGCACCGCTTGCCGTTGTTTTTTCGGCACGACCAGCTTCCACTCTTCATCATTACCGATGACTCCGTCGACTTTGTCGTCGGGGCGATGCGCGTATAAATTTCCCCCAACGAGCTTCCATTTGGGGTGCTCGTTAGGCTCCTCAGATACATTGCGGACCCAAGCGAGATACCACTCGTCGGCGGTATTTTCTGACCAGGCAAGAGAGGAAAGAGCGACTTCATCTTCCTCGAACATGCGAGACAACGCGTCTCGCACGTCGTGAAGCGCTCCTTTCCAGTGCTCAACTTCGAAGCAGTGAGCTTGGAGCTCTAAAGCCCATCTCGCCTGTCTGCTGGTGGGGTTTTTCACAGCAGCTTGCACTGGCTATGGTCGGTGATCACCTTAAATTGGTGCCCCTCGATGTATGGACGAAACTTCTTCACGGCCCATACAACTGCCAGACATTCTCGCTCGGTCACGCTATAATTCCGCTCGGTGGAGTTCAGGGTTCTGCTAGCAAATTCTAGCACCCTTTCTTCGTCCTCCACGATTTGCAGCAGCACTGCTCCTATGCCCGTGTCACTGGCGTCGGTGTGGACTATATATCCACCACCTGGCCGAGGACACTGTAAAACTGGGGCGGAGACGATCATTGCCTTTAAAACTTCGAAGGCACGCTGCTGCTCTTCGAGCCATTCAAATCTCTGGCTCTTCTTCGTGAGGCGAGTTAACGGTTCGGCGACTGTGGCATAGCCCTTCATGAACTTCCTATACCAGGACGCCATCCCGAAGAAACGCCTTAGCTGCTTGAGGTTCTTGGGTGGGGGATAGTCCCTGACCGGTTGGGTCTTGACTGGATCGGGCTTAATACCGTCCTAATTAACCAGCACACCAAGATACCTCACTTCCGTTTTGCAGAGGTCGCACTTCTCTCAGTTGACCGTTAATCCAGACTCAGCAAGGTGTTTAAGTACGAGCGCGAGATACTTTTCGTGCTCCTCAAACGTCTCTCCTACGACGATAATGTCGTCTAGGTAGGAGAAGGCGTATGGCTCTAAATCTGGGCCGACGACTCGGTCTATTACGCGCTGAAAGGTCGCGCCTGCATATGAGAGGCCATACGGCATTCTTTTAAATTAAAATAGCCCCATACCGGGTACGGTGAACGCCGTGATAGGTCGCGAGTCAACCTTTAGCGGTATTTGATGGTATGCGCTGCTCAGGTCGAGGGTAAAAATGTACCTCGCCTTCCGCAAGATATCCTGCATGTAGGGCAAAGGTCATGCATCCGGCTTCGTAACCGCGTTAACTTTGCGAAAATCAATGCAAAAGCGGTACGAGTTGTTTTCCTTGCGTACCATCACCACTGGGCTAGACCAGCCACTGGTTGACGGTTCTGTTACGTCCTGCTGGAGCATCTCTCGGACTTGGCGATGCATCTTTTCCTGAATCTTGTCCGAGACGGGATAATAGCGTTGCTTGATGGGCGAGGCGTCGCCTACATCAATTGCATGTTCTACCCCGTGTGTGCATCCAAGGGTGAACCCTCCGCTCGGCGAAACTACGTCGAGCAGAGCTTGGAGTCAGGCACGCTGGTCGTCCGTTACGTCGGCTACGCTGGCGGACGCTAGCGCACCCACACCGGCAGCTATGCTGGCGACTTCCAGGCCGACAGTTACATTTGCGTCTTTAAAATGTAGACGATCGGTGTCGGGGTCCAAAACCGCGCGGAATGCTCGGATAAAATTTACTCCGACATAGCATTCCTCGTCAAGTTGAGGCATTATGGTAACCCTAATGTTATGCGTTAACCTTGCGACAGCGAAGGGCAACTTGACATGTCCCAAAAGCGGGAGGTGCCTGCCATCAGCGACTTTCACGCGTCCTGATTCGGCTGGGATGAGCTCACGGTCGAGGGCATTGGCGATTTGCAAGCCAATGGGGCCCATGACCGTGTTCGATGCTCGGGGATCGTATAGCGCGTGTAGGCGGTAACCTCCTACCTCCACCTGAAGCCACCAACGGGTCTCGTCTTCAGGTTTGTACGTGCGTGCGACCTGTCCTGCGAGAGATTAAGCTTCTCGTAGGTCGGCGGGGGTCGTAGCGTGCTCCGTTAAAGGTAGAGACGCTAAGCTGGTCATGGGGACCGTCAAAGACGAGTCGGTTAATTCCCCGCTTAACCGCTCTTCGACCCGTTTCCCGCACACTTGGGACATGTCCTTACCGTGTACCCAAGCTCGCCGCAGGTGTGGCACTTCACAGGCCCTTGTGGCACTGTGGTGCCCACGGGGGAGGCCTTCTTCGCTGACAGCGCATTCTGGCGCTCGTCGCGCTTCCCTTTGGGCGGTGGCGAGCTACGCTTTGGCTTGCTCTCGCCTTTGCCCCTCGGGGAAGGCCTCCGACTGCGGTGAGTCGGCTGGGGGGAAGTCCTGGTAGACTTAAAATTGTGCTGCCAAAACTCCATGTGGTCACCCAAAATGCGGGTGACCGTTGCTGCAAAAGTGGCAGCATCTAGCGCGGGGGGCGTCGCAGCGACAGCACTGACTTTTACCCTCGCCGGCTTGCCCTCTGTACCCGGCTAATGCTCGGTCCTCTGCCTTCGTGTTTCGGACCAAGGCTTGTAGGCCATCTCCGGCAAGAGCGTGGGTTCCGGTGGTGGAGGCGGGCGGTAGGTTTTGCGGCACTCTAAAGTCTGTTCCGCTTCTACCGCTAGGTCGAGCAGCGTCTCGACGCTGTCGACCTCTACCCGCCGGACCATCGATTGCAGCTCTGGCCGCAAATTTCGATGCAGCATGTCGAGCTGCTGGTCTCGGCTGGGCATGGGGGAGAGCTTGCGCATAATTGCGACCAGGCATGTGATGTAATCACGTACCGGCTCATCTACCCCTTGCGTCCGACTGTTCGCTTCAGACGCTAGCCTCTGTTGGAACCTTCTGGAGGTTCCATACCACCGTCTTGCTGCTGCCTCAAAGTCGGCCCAGCAAGATCACTTGCTCTTTTCGTTGCGGTACCACGTTGCCGCATTGTCAGTGAAGAGTTCTGATAAAGATGACAGAACCTCTTCTTTTGACAAGTTTTTCAGAGCACGGCAGTCTTCAAGTCGAGTCAAGAATACGTCGATGCTTTGATTCTTGGCTCCTGAGAACCGGATTTGCCATTTCCGCACTATTTGGCCGATATCCCGCGACGATTGCCGTGTCGAGTGCCCGATAAAGGTTTCGGGACCTCCGACGCTCACGGGATATGCAGAGTTGCTGTCCGGGGCGAAAGTTGCCGTCGGACAGGCCCCTCCCCCTCCTTAGACACGCCATGCGGTGCTTGGCGTGCAGGGCGTTGGTTGGGCGTTGCTTGTGGGCGAGCACGTAAAGGTGTGCTGCCGGCAACAGGCTCGTCTGCATAATGGAAAATGTATTTGTCGGCGAACTGCACTTGTGTTCGCCGACCCTCCGTTTCATGACTGCTCGTTTTGGCATCGAGCTCGTTCAGTTCGGCCGTTAACACTCTAACCTCTGTGAGAAGGTTGGCCATCATCGCTGTGAAAGAGGCTGGCACTCGGAACTGGTTATTATTTTCGCTAACTAGCGTTATCCAGCTCTCTTCGTGCCTGCCAGTGCCCTGAGCTTCGCTGTCAGGGTTAGCTGGCGTGCGATGGTGAACGTCTCGTTCAACCGGAACATTTGTTCGGACTGGCTCGTTGTCCAGCCTGGAGGACTCTGCAGCTGGAGCTTCAGCGATCGAGTCCGGCTGCTGGGCTGCTTCTACCGTCTACTCGAGGTTGTGTCTTACCCTCTCATCGCGGAGGAATAGTCCCCACCAGTGCTCCTCTGTGTCGGCGCCTTCTTCTGACCTCAGCCTGTTTATTAGGCGTCGACGAAGATTGTTGCGGCGTACTACGGTTTGGGGATCTTGACTCCCCTCTTCTGCGAAGTCTGCCGCTGTATAATTCCCGAGCAGCCAGTTTTGTTACCGGTCTGCTCGGGCGAACCTGCTGCCATCGGTGCGGAGCTGGAGCTGGGCCAGGCTCGCCTCAAGTTCCTTTCTGTTGAGGGTTAAGGCCCAGTCCTCGATGGCAGCTAGAGTTCGTTCCGCCATAATATTCGCTTCGTGTAAAGTGGTGCTCACTTACGCTTACTGTCTTTTCGCTACGGTGGTTGTGAGCACCGTCTTCTGAGCGCTCATAAGGGGCTTGTCTGCCTTAGGCAGTTGCTCTACTTTCAGTCAATTGACTGCCAAATTGGGGCGTTCGCCCGCTGAGAGTCCCGATGCTTCGAATTCCTGTTCGACTATTTATCGCAACAGGTGCGCTCTCGATTTTCGATTATCGAGGAGCTAAGCGAGTCTGGTCCGCGTAAACGCTTTAGTTCCGTGCCAGCTAAACGAAAGAAAAACTAATTTTTCAATAAAAAATTTTTAAACGTTTATCGTTTTATTTGAAATTAAATTTCTTTGCTAGCCGGAACGATTCTTCTCCTATCTAGTTCACAATTTGTTTTAAGCTAGGAGAAGAATCCTGCGCTGCCTTGAGGGTGCTCAGAATATTTATATAAGGAAGTTTACTTCCTTAGATTTAGATGTAATAATATGTGAATATCAGCGCGCTCTCAAGCGAGTCGATAAAGTAGCACGCTGAACACGCGAATGAGCAATGCGATGATAGAAAGGTCGAAGGCAGTGCCATCTCAGAAAGTGCGAAGTCACGATACAATTTATAAAGTAGCATAATATAATAATTTAAAATTGTGCAAATTATCTAAAATTTAGGGTAAAGAATAAACATCGAATGTAGTTTCTTTGTTTATTTCAGGTTAGTGACTCAATGTAAATAGAGAATAAATTGCTGTTGTGATTTTGGTTTATTTAATACTGTAAAATAATAATCAAAACTTTGTTTATTTCAGAGAAACAATCCGTGTTTAATTAATCTAACCCTTGAATTTTCATAATAGTTTTCATAATCTTCAGAATTTCATAATCGAGTAATACTCATATTACATTTATGTAAATTATTTAAAAATAAATAAATTTCTTCTTCCTGAAACAGAAAAAAGAAACAAGAAAAGAACATAATTTCTGAGAGCACTCTCAAGCCAGATTACTCGCTTGCTCTTGCGCAGGTCAGAAGTCTCCGCACCCCTTGTGTGTCCTCTTGACAAAAAAAAATACGAATCTGAAATTTGCGCCAGCTGTACAGGGGAAAAAGAAAGAAAAAAGATTTAAATTATTTTATTTTACGCGTGCGGTTCGTGCTTTGCGTTACTATTTTTTTTATTGCTTGCTATCAGCTCCCTCTACACACGTTAAGGGCGTCAGTTGTAACGAAGTGGCAGTTTATAGGTTAACTACCACTGGAGCAATTAGCCTCGGGGGATGCGCAATTCGCGAAAGGTGCAAATATGCCCGTTGCGCCCCTTTTTTGGTCGCTAAAGTCTCGGACGACTTTGCTCCTGGGACCGGGCACGAGAAGCCTTCCTCTGGACCCAACTTACCCGTTACAACGCCGTACAACCCGTGCAAACACCGTTGCGCGGCTCGTGTGTCGTCCTCGCCTGGCTAGGTGATGTCTCGGAGAGGGCGGTATTCGGGAGAAGAGCCGAAAGCTGCTCGTTGCAAAAAAAAGTAAAAATCAAAAAATAACAGAAAAAGAAAACAAAAAAAATCAGATAAAATGAATAAAAAAGGATAAAAAAAAATATTTAAATGTTTTTTGGAAAATAATATAAAATTATAAAAAAAATATAAAAAAGTCAATAATAATATATAGGAAAAGATAGGAAAAAAAAAATATAAGAAAAGAAGAAAAGATGTTTAAAATAAATAAAATAATTTAATAACTTAACAAAAAGAAAATAAGTAAAAACGAAGGTAAATAAATAATCGTACAAAAATTGGTATAAAGCATAAAAAGAACGCGCGAGGAGCGCAGATAATAAAAGCTGTGATCCTGCGCGGAAAAAGCTCCCGCGCGCTACGCACAATATGAGTCCGAGAGAGAACGAGCGTTCCTCGCACTACGCCTATAAGAGTGAGAGAGAAAGGTCTCCCTCACTCGCGCGCGCCGTATAACGTACGGGTGCGAGAGAGAAGACTACTCTCTCACACGGAGCCCGTTGGAGCGAGAGAGAAAGCGCTCTCCCACTCCTGCGCGCTGCGTCTACTGCGAGTATGAGAGAGAAAACGAGCCTCCCGTACTGCGCTGTAGTAGTGAGAGAGAAAGCGCTCTCCCACTCTTGCGCACCTAGCCTTACGCGAGTGCGAGAGAGAACGCAACTCTCTCGCACTGATCTTACTAGGGTGGGAGAGAAAGGCCTCTCCCACTCGCGCGCGCCTTATATGCTGCGAGTGCGAGGGAGAAAGCGACTCTCCCGCACTGCTGCTACTAGAGTGAGAGAGATACCGCTCTCTCACTCACGCGCTCCTATTCTTATACGGGTGCGAGAGAGACCGCAACTCTCTCGCACTGACTATACGAGTGAGAGAGATGACGCTCTCTCACTCGCACAAACCGCAAAAATGAATTTAACAAAGAATATAGTAACCAGCGAAGGTTACTCCTACGCAAATAAAAAGAAGACAAAATTAACGCGCGCTAAAGGTGAACGTGGCAACGACTTACAGTTAGGTGAGGGTGCTGGCCAGCCTCGCACGCCGAAATAAGAAGAAAGGCAGACGCGACTCAACGTTGTCTCGCCGGTACGCCCCTGGTCGCTGGTGGCGGAGACTCGCGTACTGCCGGTCCGTGGTATACTTTTTTGGCCGTACACGGGGCCAGTGCGCGCCAAAAACACAAAAAAACTCTGCGCGATAAGAAAAGGGCGCGTCCAAAATAGCGGCTACACTCGCGAAACTTTTTGGAAAACTCAAAATACGGGAGCACGTGTATATATCGAAGGCTCGAGAAGAACTGGGAAAAGTGCGGGAAGCGGCTAGATTACCTAGTCTAGCCTTGCCTAGCTTCCTTATACGGCACACGACTATTCTATCTCTAGTCGCGTACTTTATCTTCTCGTCTGCGACTGTCGCATTACCGAGAGTCTGCCCGGATCGCTGACCGCGGAAACGCGCGAAATACGACGATGCGCGGAGCACGGAGTGTTCTCCGTGACAATGAAAACAATTTGTTTATTTTATTTATTAATTTATTTTTTCAAGAATTATTCATATTTAAATAATTCATAAAAAATAAATTAATAAATAAAATAAAGAAATTGTTTTAATATATTGTATATCTTTTGTATTTAATTGTATTTAATATTTTAATGTATATTTTACATATATTATTAATAAATATATTAATACAATTTCTTTATTTTATTTATTAATTATTTTTTATGAATTATTCGTATTTAATTCATAAAAAATAAATTGATAAATAAAATAAAGATTTTCTTTAATATATTTATTTATAATATATCTAGAATATACATTAAAATATAAAACACAATATACTGTAACGGGGTAAATTTATCTACACCCGTTAGCAACGCAGGACCTTCCTCTGGTCCTGCTTTAACTCTATGTGTGCGTGAGGGTCCTTGCCTAAGGCCCCGCGGCCGGTGTTGCTCCCACCGGGCTCGGCTGCTCAGTATGTGTGCCAGCGATCGGTTGGCACACCCGCGGAGGCGGCGGTATTCGGGATAGGGACGCTGTCGGGAAAAGAAAATAAGAACGCACCAGCTCTGTGCTAAAATGCTGCTTTAATAAATAAAAACAATACAAAATGTAATCAGTTATTGCGGAGAGGTCCGTTGATGCGAAGAGCAATTAGTATTGCCTCACGCGCAATACTAATTCTCAAGGTGCGCACTGCGCATGCGCACCCTCTTCGCTTCGCGCGGCTACACACACACGTGTAGTCTATGGACGGCAGATATAGAAGGAGCAGTTCCCTCTCTATACTGCCGTAGTCCGTGACTGCTCGAGTGAGAGCGTCTCTTACTCTCACTCGACGCTGCAGTCTATGGTTGAGCGAGAGAGCTCGTTACTCTCGCTCAACTGCGTGCTCGCAGGTTGTACGAGTAAGAGTGGCTTTCTCTTACTCGTACGCCTATTCTATGATAGTGCGAGAGAGAGATCGATCCTCTCACTCGCACTCGCGCGGCCTAATCGAGTTTGAGTTACGCGGGCTCGCGCGTAACTGTACTATATCTATATATGCCTGACGCGATCGCACACGCGTCAGGAAAACTAAATATAATATATTCGCGGACTTGCTAATACGATTAAGTGGCAACTTACTTTTACTATCTTTGATCGCGGAATTACTCAAGTACTACTGCGTAGACTCGCCGGAAAATCTTCGGAAAAATACTCTATTTCTTGTCTTCTTGATGTTGATACGTGCCGCTGCTCAAACGGCTCAGACGAGAAGAAGGCTTGAGGGGAGGGCTCCTCCTTCCCCTCTCGCCTATCGGTTTTCCCGCGTAGCGCTATCGATTCTTGATCGATAGCGCCGCGTTTTGGTACGCCGCGGATTCTCGCGCCTTTTCCCGCGTCAAGCCCTCGGTCGCTTGATCGCTGGCGCCGCATATCGTCTCGCCGCGAACTCTATTTCTCTCGCCTATGGCAGGTGGCTTAACCTCTATAAGCCACCTGTCACAATACTAAAAAAATATATAATATATTTATATATATTTAAAATAAATGTATTAAAACAATTTCTTTATTTTATTTATTAACTTATTTTTTAAGAATTATTTATATTTAAATTTATTTAAATTAATTTTGATTCAAATAAAATTATTTAATTTAAATTTAAATTAATTAAATTTAAATTTTAATTAAATTAAATTTAAATATAAATAATTAAAAAATAATAAATTAATAAATAAAATAAAGAAATAGTTTTAATATATTTATAATATATAAATATATTGGATATTTTTTTTAGCAGCATATAGTATAATGTATTTTTAATATATATATTATTTGTTATAATTTATAATATATTTTTAAATTAATAAATTAATATTTATTTTAAAACATTCTTTTATTTATTTTAATTTTATTTTTATAAATTATTAAAAATATTTTAAGGTTATATGCGCTACACGTTCGCGCTTATCGGGATCGCAAATTGCCACTATTTTGTAAGGCAGAATGCCCGCACGTTGCCATCACGGCGTGCCACCACGCGCGTCGCGGCAATTTGGTGACAAATTGCGGATGCAACGAGGCGGCGCGTTATCCGCCACGGATAAGTGCGCGTGCCGCCACGTTGCCGACAACGCACCGTCCACTGTGTTTTTTGGGTAGGTTATCCGCGCATTGTATGGCCGTGACAAAAAATCAAAACGATCAGCAAAATATTGGCAGATTGTCGGCACAAAAAATGCCAACATGGCAATGTCACATGTGCTGCCAATTTGTCGAAGCCCTATGTCGCCAAAATAATGTCACGGCGTGTTAAATTTCCGCGCTCGCATTGTGCCTGCTTCGTGCTTTCCATAGTGGCGACAAAATTTTTTGACCACCAATGACTGCAAATTGACGTCACAACTCAAGCATACGTGACGAGCATACGTGACCAAAAAATGTCGAGCACGTGCTGCTATTGGGGAGCTCTAAAATTTGCCTGCACAATGCTGACATATGGGCGGCACGTGTGCGCGGTAAAAATTTGAAATCGGTGAATTGCCGGCAAAACGCGCGCATCAGCTGGTCAATATGCCCGCAAATCTGCAGCAAGCGTGTCGCAAGTTTTGAGCATGTGTGCGGGCATATTGATCAGCATATGCTCGTCATATGATAGTCAAAAGCCGGGGCAAGTGGACGTCATACGTGCAGTGCGTGGGTAAGCATTTTGAGGGCATTTTGTCGAGGCTCTGCAGTTTGGGTGGGTGGGGGTGGGAGCAAAAATTATTAGTGCAGTAAGCCGGCAAAACGCGAGCATACAGCTTGGCAAAATGCTAACATTCGACTTGTAATTTTTTGATCGTTAAGCGTGTCTGTTCTTACGCTTATCTTCCTTGGATTTGTTTCCGACAACTCATATTTTTGCGTAGTTGCCTCGAAAACTTGTTTGCTGCTAGTTTTTTTTAATTCAAAGAGAACCGGATCTTCCTTTGATTCCAATTCACAACTTGGATTAGGGCTTTTCTCGCGCCCCTGGATTTGTAGAACATCTACTTTTAATTCTTGACATATCCCTTGGATTGAACTAGTATTCGACATATTTTGACTTACAGCACGCTTTTCGTTACGTATTACAATCTCCCTTGCATTTGTCTGTTGCAATTTATAATAATAATTAAATTTATATAGTAGTACGACTCCCATGTCTTTACTTCATGAATGCAATAATACCGTAATAGCTGTATTAATTTCAATATCATCAGGCACGCCGAATCATTCTGATACCATTCAATTACATCTACAAAAACCAAGGATACTCATCGATGATACTGGTCAAAATTTATATTAAGTGTTGTAAAAAGTAATCCATTATTTTGCCAATAGATGGCTTTAGTAGTCTGTATCTCCCGTTGCAAAAGTGCGATCGGGTTACACTAGATGGCGTTAGAAAGATAAGATTTCTTACTAAAAAAGCTTCTGATACAGTTTTGTGATTGCTTGACTCGGTATTTTTTAGCACGCGTCAAAGATGGACACCAACAAAGAGAAAATACGCCATATTTTACAGTTTTTCTTCGATAAAGGCGAAAACGCAAGCCAGGCAGCTGAAAATGTGAATCGTGTTTATGGTCCTGATATTGTAACAGCCAATCACGCGCAATTTTGGTTTCGTCGATTCCGTTCCGGTAATTTTGACGTCAAAGATGCACCACGCTCTGGAAGGCCATGTGTCGAAAATGTCGATAAAATAATGAAAATCGTCAAGTCCGTCCGTCACGTAAGCACTGTTTCGATTGCCCAGGAGCTAAACATTGCACAAAAAACCGTTTGGAACCACTTAAATAAGGCTGGATACAAAAAGAAGTTCGATGTATGGGTGCCACACGATTTATCGCAAAGAAACCTCATGGACCGAATTTCCATCTGCGAATCGCTGCTGAATCGCAACAATATCGATCCATTTCTGAAGCGGATGATTACTGGTGATGAAAAGTGGGTCACTTACGACAATGTCAAGCGACAACGGTCGTGGTCAAATCGCGGTGAGCCGCCGCAAACGGTGGCTAAGCCAGGATTGACAGTCAGGAAGGTTTTGCTGTGTGTTTGGTGGGACTGGCAGGGAATCATCTACTATGAGCTGCTCCCCTACGGCCGAACTCTTAATTCGGACCTGTACTGTCAACAATTGGACCGTCTGAAAGAAGCAATCGCCCAGAAGCGGCCAGCTTTGGCCAATAGAAGAGAAATTGTGTTCTATCAGGACAACGCCAGGCTGCATACATCGATAGTGACTCGCCAGAAGCTCCGGGAGCTTGGTTGGGAAGTTCTTATGCATCCACCTTATAGTCCGGACCTGGCACCAAGTGATTACCACCTGTTCCAGTCTATGACGAATGATTTTGCAGTTGAAAAATTCGCCTCAAGAGATGATTGTGAAAATCGACTGTCCCAGTTTTTTGACAACAGGGACAAGGGTTTCTACGAGAGAAGCATTATGAAATTACCTCTAAAATGGCAACAAGTTATTGAACAAAACGATGCATATTTGACCTAAATCGTATTATTCTATCTATGCTAAATAAAATCTTCAATTTAATGCAAAAATAATGGATTTCTTTTTTCTACACCTAATAATATTTTGGATCATTAACAATGTCGAAAATATTAAAAACTCATCCAAAAAGTGTGTAGGCACAAAGATATTATGGTGCATCGAGAGCACTACTTACAGAGATGAATTGCTCTTGAAAATCATTGAAATATTAGGTGTAGTAAAAAGAAATCCATTATTTTTGCATTAAATTGAAGATTTTATTTAGCATAGATAGAATAATACGATTTAGGTCAAATATGCATCGTTTTGTTTGATAACTTGTTGCCATTTTAGAGGTAATTTCATAATGCTTCTCTCGTAGAAACCCTTGTCCCTGTTGTCAAAAAACTGGGACAGTCGATTTTCACAATCATCTCTTGAGGCGAATTTTTCAACTGCAAAATCATTCGTCATAGACTGGAACAGGTGGTAATCACTTGGTGCCAGGTCCGGACTATAAGGTGGATGCATAAGAACTTCCCAACCAAGCTCCCGGAGCTTCTGGTGAGTCACTATCGATGTATGCAGCCTGGCGTTGTCCTGATAGAACACAATTTCTCTTCTATTGGCCAAAGCTGGCCGCTTCTGGGCGATTGCTTCTTTCAGACGGTCCAATTGTTGACAGTACAGGTCCGAATTAAGAGTTTGGCCGTAGGGGAGCAGCTCATAGTAGATGATTCCCTGCCAGTCCCACCAAACACACAGCAAAACCTTCCTGACTGTCAATCCTGGCTTAGCCACCGTTTGTGCCGGCTCACCGCGATTTGACCACGACCGTTGTCGCTTGACGTTGTCGTAAGTGACCCACTTTTCATCACCAGTAATCATCCGCTTCAGAAATGGATCGATATTGTTGCGATTCAGCAGCGATTCGCAGATAGAAATTCGGTCCATGAGGTTTCTTTGCGATAACTCGTGTGGCACCCATATATCGAACTTCTTTTTGTATCCAGCCTTATTTAAGTGGTTCCAAACGGTTTTTTGTGCAATGTTTAGCTCCTGGGCAATCGAAACAGTGCTTACGTGACGGTCGGACTCGACGATTTCCATTATTTTATCGACATTTTCGACACATGGCCTTCCAGAGCGTGGTGCATCTTTGACGTCAAAATTACCGGAACGGAATCGACGAAACCAAAATTGCGCGTGATTGGCTGTTACAATATCAGGACCATCAACACGATTCACATTTTCAGCTGCCTGGCTTGCGTTTTCGCCTTTATCGAAGAAAAACTGTAAAATATGGCGTATTTTCTCTTTGTTGGTGTCCATCTTTGACGCGTGCTAAAGAAATACTGAGTCAAGCAATCACAAAACTGTATCAGAAGCTTTTTTAGTACGAAATCTTATCTTTCTAACGCCATCTAGTATAACCTGATCGCACTTTTACAACGGGAGATACAGACTACTAAAGCCATTTATTGGCAAAATAATAGATTATTTTTTACTTCACCTAATACGTTCACAAATTAAGGTACATAATTAAAATTAATTTATTCAAAGATATTTCAATTCAAAGTATTAATTTTACGTACAATTTGCAAAATTATTTAAAGTGTATGTATCGATGCTTTCCATATTTTACATTTAATCAAATAATGCAAAAATTTGTTTGTAAATAATCTTCATAACTTCATAAATTTTTACAGCGAATATTAAGTTTATTTAAATTTTTTTTTCCAATTCTAATTAGTATAACAAATTAAAAATGAAAATTAAATTTTTAAAAAAATTTACAAATAGAAAAAAATATTTGTCAGCCAAAAAATTATTTGCAATATGTTGGCACATTGGGATTACGCGTGCGCAGCCAAAAATTATTAGTGCAATATGTCGGCAAAACGCGAGCATACAACTTGGCAAAATGCTAATACGTGTTTGCGTTGCTTTGCAAATGCTTGTCATGTGACGGTCAAAAGCCAGGGCAGGACTTAGTCACGCTTGCACCACAGTTGACGTCGCTGTGCCGTCATTTTGATTTGGCAATGTTGTCGGCCCCGATAGCATCACGTGCTCGCCAATTTTTGACCACGCGTGCTCGTCTCGTATGCTTGAGATTTTCTGTCAATTTGCAGTCACAAGTGGTCAAAAAAATTTTGTCGCCACTGTAGAATGCACGATGCTGGCAAAATGCTAGCGAATATTTACGTCATTTTGGCGATATGGAACTTCGGAAAATTGGCGGCACATATGATTCTCGCAATCTCTGCATTATTTTTTGCCAAGAATTTGCTGACATTTTGCTGACATTCTTGGATCAATTTTTAAGCAATTTTTCAGAATATATATATATATATATATATATATATATATATATATATATATATATATATATATATATATATATATAAATTATATGGTTATAATAAGTTAGACTAAATTTTTATAAATAATAATTGTGACGTGGTGTTTTGCACCAGTCACAAGAGGAGGCCAAAGCATAGCTTATGCGCCTCCTCGTAGCTGAAATATCTCCCTTTTACAATCTTGGCAGCCTCGCAGGACTGCCACGCGTGATCCTAACTAACAGCCACGCAGGGCTGTACATACGTTACCTTCACCAGGTACATGGGCTTCAAGCTCAAGTAAAGGCTCCAGCGAGGAGCCAGTCTCAGGAGCCCATGAATAGTCGTGGCAGTGCTCGCACACACTGCAGCAAGGTTCCTTCCTCTCCAAGCTCCTTCCTATCCTTGTAGTGATCCCCGTACCTGCAACCTCCCAGACGGTAATTAAATAAGGAAGAAAATAGCAGTAGCAGCTGCACCTTGGAAGGAAGTACAAGCTGCCACACAACATCAAAGGAAAGTGGAAGAGGAGGCTAGAAGGCAGGCAAAACATAGAAGCACAGCATTTGAGTGCAAGTAAATACGCACCTGGAGGTGTCTGATAGTGTTGCCTCGCTGCCGCTGCAAGCAGGCTATCGCTGTCCCCGACACCGCTGCTTCGCTTTCTCAACCGCTCTTCGTCTGAGCCGCAGTTGTTGACCCGCAGTATGGCCGCACCTGGAACAGAGAGAATATAGACAAATTAGTCGACGCCTACCAGCTATGGAACGCGTCGACTTACCTTGATCCGCCGTACATCTGAGGTAGATTCTCGCCGCTCCAGGGAATATACAACAACAGCACTGGCACTCGCGAGCGGATAACCTCAACGCGCGCTGCTGGCGAGCAGTAATATCAACTGCTGACCGCGCTGAGCGCGCGCGGCGGCTGCGTCGCGTAACGTACTTTACACGTACGTTGCGCCGGCGCAGAACGATCATCAAAAAGCCGCGCTCGCGAAAGTGCCACGCAATAAGCTTCTCGTTCACTCCGTTCGAGATAATCGAAGCCAGCAGTCGCGAACTAATAAACTTTTGTAAAACTAGCGAGCGAGCGTCCGTATAATATCCGTGAGCGTGTTGGAGTATCTGGTGAGTGCCAAGGTGCAGTGGCAGCTGCCAGGAGGCACAACTTCCCCGAATCGTCCCCGTATCCTTCCCGGCTGCGTGCGTGCGACCGCGTCGCGTGTTACGCGCCATTTTCGGCCGTTGTGTAGACTGTACGCCCGCGACCGCTCTAACCGTGAGTTAGCCGCGCAGAGTATTTACCGCGCAAGAAACCGCGCTACACGATTGTAGCTGGCGCCCTGGGCTCGCGTAAAAACGCGATAAATTATTGTATTCTGTAATTTAGTTTAAATAAACGTATGTGTTCGTGTGCTAAATTTTTAAATCGGTAGTTTTAACTTGCACTAGCAAGCAAGCAACCCGCTTCCCCCCCCCCCCCCCCCCCTTACATTTGTACGCCACCCTGATCCCCAGTTGCCTTACATAATATAATTAAAATTGTTAATTATTTGTAGATATTCATTAATCATGTATCAGATAAGTATAATTAATAATTTCATATTTAATGATTTTTATTTAATGATTTCATATTTAATTCTTAAGAATAAATTCTTTGTGTTTTTTTCAGGTTCTATATTATAAACAATCATTATATATATTGACGATTGAACAATTAAGATTCATTAATTAGATATTAATATGCGGATAACATACAATTTTATGGTTGCAAAAAGCTACTTCTATTGAAATATTGGCCCTATCAATTATATTGAAGGTAAAATTTAAAAATTTTCAATGTCTATTTAAAACAAAAAAAAAAAAAAAATTAAAACTTCTCACGAACAGCAATTGTGGTACATAAAATTTATTAAAATTTATTAATATAACCATTATCTAAATTGAAAAATATTTGTATTATGTTGGCTCAATTAAAGTGGTCATGTCACGTTTAATTTTATCTTTAATATTTCTGATAATCCTTTAATTAACAAAAAATTTAATGTATAATCGAACCAAAATTAAAATTTTGGTTCGATTATACATTTTATATTTATTGGTCAATGTATATTTTTCATCGGTTAAATCTTACATAATATTAATTCTTACACACAAAACTGTTAATCAATTTTTTGACAATAGAATAAAACGTCAACAAATAATGCTAATTTCTCATTAATTTCTTGAGTGATTGTATTATATTTCCCACACGGCATCAAAGATTTTTGCAAGGTTTCATGAAAGGTTTGAAACCTCGCCAAAATCTTACGAAAAATATTTCTGTGATCTATCTATGTCCGCGCATAATCCTCGTATAAACATTTTCCGTTAAGTTGTGGAAAGATTTCACGCTATGTTTATGAAAGATTGACAGAAAAGTTGCAGAAACTTTTCGTGCAGAATTTTATTGAATTTTTTTTTTCGTTTTTTTTTAATTTATGCAATGTTTTTTGAAACCTCGCAAAAATCTTACGAAATATGTTATAGTGATGTTCCTGTGTCCGCGCATAATCCTCATATCAACATTTTCCTCGAAGATGAGCAGCATTGAATAAAACCTTGCATTAGGCTTCTTATTAGCTTCCTGGAATGATTTTTATAAGCTTCCCAAAAGATTTAATTATCTTCTAGGAAGCTATCACAGAATATTGACGTAATATCGAAATATCTGACTTAAGAAACTGTCAGTTATCTCCCATGAAAGATTCCAGTAATCCTTTATACAATCTTTCTGAAAGGTCATTTGTAACCTTTATTAACTTTTATTAAGTATTTTATATACTTTAGAATTTTATTATTTATTGTGATTATACATATTTTTAACATCCGCATTACATTTAATCGTTTATTCGCATTGTCGCACATGTTATTTTACACATTATTTTACGGAAAAAAACGCAGAAAAATGTTTGACCTATGGTGGGATCGAACCCGAGTCTTTCGCATTATAAAGCAGACGCCCTAACTATTACGCTATGCAACGCTTGTAGAACTGAGATTTAAATTTAAATCATAAGTTGCATGGCAGTCCATATACACTTGTATTAATTTTACATTTAAAATTTTTTGTATAGTGTAAAGTATTTTTTAAAATTAAGAAATAATTAAAAATTTAATATATTTAAATACATAATTTCGCTCTTGAGATTTTACTACGTATACAAGTACAATAAATTTTAATTGTCGATTTATTTTTATCCAAAATCAAAAATAAATTTTTAAGATAACAAATAGCTCTGCTGCAAGATTACGATTAATATTCAATGCACTTTTTATGGAAGCTTACAACATGCTTACATGAAAATTTCTTAAAATCTTCCCGATAAACTTTTGTGGAAGCTTACAGAAATCTTTTCTTAAAGATTTGGCTGAAGTTTACATGCAATATTAACGCAAAAGTTTCTCGATTGCTTACAGTAAAATTGCAAAATACTTTCGGAACGCTTCCAGTTTTTGTTTTTTGGAAGGTTACAGAAAATCTCGAAATTTGAAATATTTTCAATTAAACATTATTAATTAAATATTTCTAAGAAATTTTGCAGTGACCTGGCTAAAATATTACGACAAAATATTTCAAGAAACTTCCCTGTATTCTTTTATAAAATATTTTGTAAAATGTTCCAGCAAGTTTGCTTTAAGTTTTCGTTGAAACATTTACACGAAATCTTGCAGCGATTTTTTTTAAATGTTTCAACTAGATGTTTGAAAAAACCTCACAGGAATCTTTCTTGAAATGTTTTGTGAAATGTTCTAGCAAGTTTGCTTCAAGGTTTCGTTGAAACATTTATACGAAATCTTGCAGCGATCTTTTTAAAATGTTTCAACTTGATGTTTCAAAAAATCTCACAAGAATCTTTCTTGAAATGTTTTGTAAAATGTTATAGCAAGTTTGCTTCAAGGTTTCGTTGAAACATTTATACGAAATCTTGCCGCGACCTTTTTAAAATGTTTCAACTATATGTTTCGAAAAACATACGAATCTTTCTTCAAAAGTTTGTGAAATGTTCCAGGAAGGTTGATGCAAGATTTCTTTGTAAGATTTCAATGTAATGTTTTTATTATCTGAAGATGATGTTTCAATAATATGTTTCTTTGAAAGATTTCTGCAAGGTTTTAATATAACCTGTGACAGGTGGCTTATAGAGGTTAGGCCACCTGCCATATGCGATAGGACAGAGTTCGCGGCGTAACTAACCGCGGCGCTATCGATCAAGGAATCGATAGCGCTACGCGGAAAAAAGCGCGAGAAACCACGGCGTACCGAAACGCGGCGCCATCGATCAAGCATCGAAGGCGTTACGCGGGAAAACCGATAGGCGAGAGGGGAAGGAGGAGCCCTCCCCTCAAGCCTTCTTCTCGTTCCGCCGAGGCTACGTGCAAGACGCGCTTTAATTTACGCACAGAGTTTTTACGCGATTTTTCGTGGAAGTTTCCCGCTGTTTCGTAGCAGAGTAGCAGAGGACGAATTTGCCGATTTCCGATACTGCGATAAAGTAAGTGGCCACTTCATCGCAATAATTAGTTCGCGACTTAGAACATATTTAGTTTCCTGACGCGTGTGCGATCGCGTCAGGCATATATAGATATAGAAGAGCGTACGCGTGAGACCGCGTAACTCTAATTCGGATAGGCCGTGCGAGTGCGAGTGAGAGGATCAATCTCTCTCTCGCACAATCATAGAATAGAAGTACGAGCGAGAGAAAGATACTCTCACTCGTACAACCATTAAGCACGCAGTTGAGCGAGAGGAACGAGCTCTCTCGCTCAACCATAAACTGCATCGCCGAGAGAGAGAGAAACGCTCTCACTCGGACAGTCATACATTACGGCAGTATAGAGGGAGAACTGCTCTCTCTCTATATCCGTCGTCTATAGACTACACGTATGTGTGTAGCCGCGTGGAGTGAAGAGGGTGCGCATGCGCAGTGCGCACCTCGTGAATTATTATTGCGCGTGAGGCAATACTAATTGCTCTTTACTCGCAATGGACCTCTCCGCCATAATTTGTACCGCTTTGTATTATTTTTGGTTGCTTTTATATTAAATGAGCTTTTAGCACTGAGCCGGTGCCTTTTTATTTAATCGATTCCCTACAGCTTTCTTATCCCGAACACCGCCGCCTCCGCGGGTGTGCCAATCTCGCATTGGCACACAAACTGAGCAGCCGAGCCCGGTGGGAGCAACATCGGCAGCGGGGCCTTAGCCAAGGCCCCTCACACACAAAAGATAAAGCAGGACCAGAGGAAGGTCCTGCGTTGCTAACGGGCCGTAACCAAATTACCCCCGTTACAAACCTTTACCTAAGTTTTTACTGAAACTTTACATGAAATCTTTCACTGAAATCTTTCGAAATCTTTCGTGCCGCATGGGTTTAATTTCATTTTTTCAGATGAAGAAAAAATTTATACGATGTAACAATAACAAGTTTGGAATTCTAGCAGCCAATTAAAATTCAACAAAAAGTTGCAAACTAGATATGGAAAGTGGATTTACACTCTGACAAAAAAGTATCCGGAAATTTGAAATAAAACGCAAAAATATTAAACTTCTCCAATATTTATTGAATCTCCTTCAAAATATGCTCCATTTGAAGCGATACACATGTGCCAACGTTTTTTCCAATCATGGAAACATTTTTTATAGGCGCTTTCAGGGATGGCCTTCAGCTCCTTCTGCGAATTTTCTTCTATAGCGTCTATGGAGTCAAATCTGGTTCCCTGGAGCGGTAGTTTCAGTCTGGAGAAAAGAAAAAAGTCACACGGAGCTAGATCAGGCGAATAAGGTGGCTGGTCGATGGTATTTATCGAGTGTTTGGTCTTAAAATCGTTAATAATCGTGGCTCGATGAGATGGTTCGTTATCGTCATGCAAAATCCACGAATTGTTTTGCCACAAATCCGGCCGTTTACGGCGAATATTTTCACGCAAACGTCTCAAAACAGTTAAATAGAAGTCCTTATTGACCGTTTGACCTTGCGGAACGAATTCATGATGAACCACACCACGAATATCGAAGAAAACAATAAGCATCGTCTTGATTTTCGAACGACTTTTGCAAGGTTTTTTCGGTTTCAGCTTATTTTTTCCCACCCATTCCGATGGTTGTTGGCTCGTTTGTGTGTCGTATTCATAGACCCATGTCTCGTCACCAGTTATGATCCGTCCCATGAACGTGGGATCAGAATTCGTACGATCCAGCATGTCTGCAGCTACCTGCATCCGGTACTGTTTTTGAAGAAAATTCAGCTCTAACGAAACGAGCCGAGCGGCGACGCGCTGCATGCCCAATTGGTTCACCAAAATCAAACGAGCGGTTTCACGAGAGATGTTGAGATCACGAGCTATCTCTCTAACACTGGCATGACGATTTTCGAGCACAATTTCCTTGATTTTTTCGACGTTATCGTTGGTTGAAGAGGTCGACGGTCGTCCTGAACGAGGCAAATCTTTGACGATCTCCCGACCGTTTTTAAAGGCTTTGTACCATTCGTACACTTGGGTTTTCGATAAAGCAGAGTCTCCATTAGCCTTTTCTAGCATTCGCAACGAGTCAGCACACGAAATTTTGTTTAAAACACAAAATTTGAGACAAACTCTTTGTTCAATATTTTTTTCCATTGTAACTTTCGCAGACTACCACTGAGGTCGACTGGTTTTAACAGCTGCCGTAAACAAACTAGTTGACAGACCGCACTCATGTTTGGCATAGTAATTACGGACAGTCCTACCAACATACAGAAACTTCAAATACTTAAAAATACTCAACGCGGGCAATTTAAATGAGAATTTCCGGATACTTTATTGTCAGAGTGTAAAATGCTCAAAGAACTTGAAGCTGTAGATAAAAAATTAAAGAAAGAAACTAAAAATGAAATTATAAAAATTGAAACAATCATCTGTTAAACAATTTTCAGTTTAAGGAAGCAAATTGAATGAATTTCTTGGAATTAGGAAAAGGAAATAAGAATTTACTCTCAATTAAATATGCCATAAAAAAGTTTATTTTGATGCATTTTGCTGTCGATTGTTATAATAAGTCATACTAAATTTTTATAAATATTAATACAATTAAAATTGTTTATTATTTGGAGATCTTCATTAATCATGTCTCAGATGTAATAAAAACAAGTTTGGAAGTCTTGAAGCAAATTAGTGTTACGTTAAAATAATTAAATTACGAGGGCGGTTTAATAAGTACCCGTGTTAGAAATGAAGACACCATTTTTTCAAAAAATTTTTTTTTATTTTTCAACAAAGTCCCCTTTTAGAAAGATACACGTCTCTTAACGTTGCTGCCATTTTTTTAACCCCTCCAAAAAATAGGATTTGTCGAACTCTCCAAAATACGCCTTTGTCTCGGCGATGACTTCCTCGTTTGAGCTAAATATTTTCCCGCGAGCCATTTCTTCATGTTAGGGAACAAGAAAAAGTCGCAGGGAGCCAGATGAGGTGAATACGGGGGGCGCAGCAGCAACTTATAACGCAATTCATACAGTTTGGCGGCAACAACTCCGGATGAATTTGCTGGTGCTTTACCATTGTTTTTATGGACTTGTGGCATGGTGCATTGTCTTGGTGAAAAAGGATTTTTTCTTCTTCGTGTGCGGTCGTTTTGCTGCGATCTCCTCCTTCAAACGTACCAACAAGTCAATATAATAATCAATGTTGATCGATTTACCTTTTTCCAGGTAATCAATGAAAATCACGCCATGTGTATCCCAAAAAACAGACGCCATGACTTTGCCAGTAGACTGCTGCGTTTTTGAAAGCTTTGGGCGGCTTTCGCCAGCCATGCGCCACTCAGATGATTGCCGATTCGACTCCGGAGTGAAATGATGTATCCATGTTTCATCCATGGTCACGTATCGACGCAGGAAATCCTTTTTATTGCGAGTAAATAGCGATAAACAGCTCTCTGAATCGTCGACTCGTTGCTGTTTTTGTTCCACTGAAAGCAATCGCGGCACCCACTTGGAAAAAACCTTTTTCATGCTCAATTTTTCATAAAGGATTGTAAATACGCTTCCAGATGATATCTTTGTCATTTCTGCAATCTCACGGACCTTCACTTTGCGATTTTTCATTACAATTTTTAACACTTCACTCACATTTTCCTGTGTAACGGCTTCTAACACATCGTTCAATAAATCCCGAGACTAACCCAGAGATGCTGCTAGTAGTACTAAACTGGCCACGTTTCCATAGAGTGCGAACCTTTTCATGAAACGTGTAAAAATTTCACGTTGATCGGATCACAGACAGCAGAGTTATCGAGGTTAGAGTTAAGTCACTTTGTAATTTGTTTGAAAAATAGAAAAAAGCGAGTTTCGTGTATTGATAAAACATTGTTTTTTAATGGGTAAAAACACCGTAGAAGCCCAGTAATGGCTTGAAAAACATTACCCGGACTCCTCTCCATCCAAACCAACGGTTTGTCGTTGGTATGCTGAGTTTAAACGTGGTCGTACGGACACAAACGATGCGGAACGTTCGGGTAGGCCATTAGAAGCCGTTACACAGGAAAATGTGATTAAAGTTTTAAAAATTGTAATGAAAAATCGCAAAGTGAAGGTCCGTGAGATTGCAGAAATGACACAGATATCATCTGGAAGCGTATTTATAATCCTTTATGAAAAATTGAGCATGAAAAAGGTTTTTTCCAAGTGGCTGCCGCGATTGCTTTCAGTGGAACAAAAACAGCAACGAGTCGACGATTCAGAGAGCTGTTTATCGCTATTTACTCGCAATAAAAAGTATTTCCTGCGTCGATACGTGACCATGGATGAAACATGGATACATCATTTCACTCCGGAGTTGAATCGGCAATCATCTGAGTGGCGCATGGCTGGCGAAAGCCGCCCAAAGCTTTCAAAAACGCAGCAGTCTGCTGGCAAAGTCATGGCGTCTGTTTTTTGGGATACACATACATTTCAGAGCTCCAATGAAGAAAGTACAATATGTGAAGTTTTCGCAAGAAATTCGCCATATTTTAAATACCATAACGAATGCGTTTGTTAATTATTCGCAGAGATATGCTTGTTTGAAAGATACTTGCATCGCAGAAAGTGTGCGAGTACCCTCTGTTTTCAATTACTAACAATTTTATCCTATTTTTCTTGAAAAAAGTGCGTAATGCAAAATATTTTACATAATATTATATTTCATTTCACTAAAATAAGTAATTTTTCATTTATTCTCTTCCTAAATATCATAAATTTCATCATCGAAGATTCTTTTTTTGCATTTTGTGCAGATAAAATGCATGTGAAAGTAATTTGATTATTGATTGTAGCTTTTTAAGTCGACATTTGATATAAATCTAAATCTTTAAATGTTTTTTTGTTAATTTTGTTTTATTTAATGGGTTTTTGCGATTTGAGCTTTAGCAGGCTTTTACTAGGAGCATTAACACGTATAATATTTTGCGCGTGCGCAGAACATCAAATATAGTTTTTCGATTATATTTTTCTAACAGATAACTTTTTAGAAAATCTGCGGTATGCGACATTTTTTTTTTGAAAGTGTTAAGACTTTTGGCCCTAAAATCGGCTTCCTAGATGCATTATTAAATGAGTCATCGGCATCTTACTTATGAGATTTTGACTCTGGTTTTTTGGATTTTGTAAGACGACTAGAGGCGTAAAATTGTTTTTACTTTCATTTTCAAATTGTGCTATTTCAGATTCGTCGATTGGTACAGTTTTTTCGTCAAAATCAAATGTTTACAGGCTGGGGTAGTGTCAGTGATTCTATATTGCCCGTTGCAAGTACACTTTAATGTGTCTATATTTTTTGGTATTGTTACTTACATTGAGCATGCGTTAAAAAGAATTTTTAATGTTTAAAAACTCTAAATTAGAATAATTTAATCTAAATATTTTTTTTGTTTGATTATTAAGGTGCAATTTTTATTATATTATTGTAATCTCAATGATAAAATTTGTAACTATCTTATTGTTTATTCTAAACTTTATTTTATTGTATTTCAAACAAATTTAAGAACCGTCATTAGATTACCATTTGAAAAGCTTTATATTAAAAATATTTTTTCTTTATCGTCAAGTTAAAAAGTTCTAATCTTGAATTAGAATTAAAGTTAAAAAACTACATAGTTCAAAAAAATGATATGAATAGTTTCACTTTTTTTATTGTTTTATTTTTAAACTATAATAATAGTAATTAAAAAAAATAATTTTTAAAAGCGCTAATTACGATTTATAATTATTCTCTTAATAATTTTTATTACAAGATTTTGAAGTTTTACACATAGTTATTGACATAGTATAAGATGTTCATATCATCTATAATGATGGTATTTTAATGTTCTGAAATATATGCGCTTCTTGTTATGTATTACAAGTACAATAGATTTTAAAGATTTAACTTTTTTAAAAAATGTGGCTGACATTCTAAAACTCGGATTCAACATGGTAGAATAAGTAAAAGAAAGTGAGTGTCATATGTTATTATTGATTTTGGTGAATTCGAGGCGACGATTGTTAGGGGCCAACTGTTGAAAAACGAAAAAAATTTCATATCCAAGAGTAGAGTTTGCTCGAGATAATACGTTGTTTAAATTCGGTAATAGAAAAAATGTACTTTAATAAAAAAGAAATTATTCACGCGCAATTGTAGATAGCAGTCAAAGTGATTAAGGTGAAGGGAGGAGGGAAAGTGAGTAAAGGGAATAAAGTCGAAAAAGTTATATTGAGTCTAATTGCTATTTCCCAGAAAATATATTCTTATTATATGAGTTTAGAAAGTTATCTGTGAAGATCTTCATTCTTGTGATCTTAAGGTGTGTATATTGTTGATAAGTAGAAAAACATTTGTGGACGGCATTCGATCGACTGTCGCGGCGGCGAATATTTCGCGTATATTGGCATCATCGGTGATGCTTCGCGTCGGTGAGCAATGAAAAGGAAAGAGAACGTGTGACCGTGGTCAGACATCGCGAAGAAAGTTGCACGTCACGCGAACACAACTTCTTTACTTCGAACTTTTTCTCTGTTTGTCTATCTCGAAAAGTTTCGATATCGTGTCGCGCGAATATGAAACCAATGGCGAATATCGAATGGCGGCGTGGAAGAAGGGCGTGGGTGACGATGTTGCCAATCATATGGGGTGCATTACGGCGTCGCGAAGATGCACTACGCGATGCGTTTAATCAGTCGTTTTGGTACCGGAACCGAGACCCGGGTGACCGCTGCAACTACGCGATCTTTTCGTACTTTTCCATTACCACAGCCGGAACACTAGGATAGGCGACGAAACTGCTTCCTTATGCAGATCTATGAAAATAAAATCGACGAATTAATGTTTTGGCTTTTACGTCTTATTATGACAACTAACACCTGTTCACTGGTCCCGCAGGAGTACGAATTGCTTCATTTGTCGCTCCACGATCATCATTTTACAACTTTTCATTGATCAGGTACTTAATCTAAAGTTTATACTTACTACATAATCATCCAAGTTTTATATACCTAGTTGGAATAATTGTTACAAGAAGTGTATTTAGTAATTTTCATTTTATACTTATTAAATCTACAAAAAACTATTATTTTATGGTATAGTTTTACAAGATATAATCAATAAACTTATAATATAATTTTATAAATTTAAGAATCTTAATTTTTAATCCTGACTATATTTAAATGAATCCATATGATTAATGAATTTTGCATGTACTTCTTGTACATTGTGATTTCAATTATAGATCTAATTCATGTTTATTTTATTACAGGATGTCACGCGACTATGACAGAAGAAGAGGAAGTAGCAGCAGCTCTAATAAACTGAGGATGGATTCAAACTCAACATCACAATCACGATCCTTTGGAGAAGGTTCAGGAAAACGTAAAGAATTAGATACTGTGATGCGTAAGGCTCGAGAATTTCAAACAAACTATTGGAATAAAAAACTTATAGAGGTAGAAGAAAGAGATCCTAACAGATGGCGTCATAGTGGTTATAAAGAGATGTATATTGGGGGTATTTCAAGTGCAGATACTAGAGGTCATCCTCGTAGCCCAAAACATCGTAGTCCTCGACCACGCAGTCCACGACCGCGAAGTCCTAGAAGCCCTCGAATACGAAGTCCACATACACCACGACCTCGGACACCTAGAAATAGAAGTTCGCGAAGTCCACGACGTCGGAGCTCTAGAACTCGAAATTCACCTTCTCCTAAACCTCGAAGTCCTATAATGAGACGATCGCACACTCCTAGGCCTCGCAGTCCTAGAGTACGAAGATCTCATACACCTCGACCTAGAAGTCCCAGAACTCCACGAGAACGAGCTCACAATACTCGAATAAAAACTGCTAAGAGTCCAAGTTCTGGCAGTACATGTTCAGATAGATCTTGTTCTGTTTGTTCTCCTAAGGAACATCGAAGAATAGTCAATGCTTCTCGATCACAATCAAGATCAGCTTCACCCATAAGATCACGTTCTCATATAAAAGAAGGTGCTTCTAGCTCAAAGTTAATTTCAGCTAGAGCAGTTAGACCACATTCACCTCCCATGCCTCATCGGCATACACCCCCTCCTATGTCACAACCACCATTGCAGCTTCCAAAGGAATATAATAAATTAACAAAAGATTTAAAGACAAGAAAAAAGGAGAAACAAAGAAGTAAAATGCTTGAAGATTCACATCTTCCTGAATCAGTTCAAATGGTATTCAATATATATAAATATATTACTTTGTGTAAATGCTTCTGTATCCTTGTGTATATGCAAATACATGTGTGTGAGAATGAGTATGAGTGTGCATATGTCATCTTTTACTACTCAATCAAACAATTAAGAGTAAATCTGTGTATAATAAATTAAATACATTTATAAAAGTGATAAAAATTTCTAAAAAACTAATTAAATTATATTTTTAATATAAACTTTTTCTATAAAAATTTATAAATTAGATTATTAATTTGAATAATATATGTAAAATTAATTGTTATGATACCTAGATGCATAAACACATTAAAGTGGAAAAGACTCATACAGGTCAACCTGATATGTCTGTGATTCACCCACCTGCAGAGTCTTCACCAAGTGATGATAGTGACAGCTCTTCTGCTACCTCCCATGCTCCTCCTCCAAAAATGACTTTGTCTGAGAGGTAATAACTTGTGTCATAAAGATGTAATTAATAATTATGTATACAAAAGAAATTTATTTTTAATGATTTTTTTTTTGTTTTAATTTTTAAAAGATTTGGTAAAATGGCACAATGGAGTGTAGATCGTCGAGATATGGAGAATATGCGCATTACAAAAGTTGGTAATAATACAATGAAAGTAGTTATTGAAGGAGAAGAACGAATTGCACGTTTGGGTTATGATTCACCTCCACCAGGGCATTACCCTGAATCATTGTTAACTCAAGGTCCAAGAGGATTAGAATGTTGGGATGATGTTCGTGTACGTTACGATTATTACAAATCCAGAGGCTATCTTCGAGATCTTACTATTGATGACTATGTAAAATGGGAAGAATGGTGGTACAAATATCAAGAATGGTTAGAAGCAGAACGCTATTATGAACAATGGGCTTCACAAGCAGCAAATCGTCCAACTGGGGGTAGTGGAGGTCGAAAAAGACGTCGACGAAATAATACTGCTCATTAATTATATACATCATTATTAGAAATTTCTATAATTTTTCTTATTGGTATATATATTTCATTCTAAAAAGTTTAAATTTAATTTAATTAATAACATCTATTTATAAAAATAAAACTAGGAAAAAATAATGATATAAATCATTATTAATAACTTCTATAATTTCTTTTATTATTGTACTTTTTTATTCTAAAAGTTTAAAATTCATAAAATTAGAAAAAATGATTAAATTATGTATAAGCATATGTACTAAATATATATTAAAGTTAATAATAAAATATTCACAGATCTATTTAATTACATCCCTTATGATATTGCTTAAGTAAAATAAAAATTTATTTCAATATTATTTTTATGCCAACAAACTTTGAAATTAGAAGTATGAAACAAAATGGAGCATTATTGAGTTTTGTTCTTTTATTAAACTTGATTCTTATTTTTACAAATCTAATTTTTGAATAAAATGTGTTTAAACTAAATATATGTGACTCACCTAAATTTAATTGGAGTCAATCATAATCTTTAAATTACTTTTCGTGTAAAATTTATTACTGATTAATATTTAATTTATAGTTATTAAGGTCTTCAAAAATCAAGAGTATTTAAGTATTTAAAAATAAATAAAATAATTTAATTTTTAAATGCTTTAATGTACATTAAAAATCCAGAAATTTAAATATATTAAACAATTTTTCTAAAAAGTTTAACTTTTTTCTCTAAGTAATTAAAATTTACAAAAGAAGAAAAAAATGAATATAATGTTTTATATTTTGAATTTTTTTATTGTTGTTTTAAGTTTATGTATTGTATTTTCAATAAAATAATTCTGTGTAAATTTTAAAATAAAATATATATTTCGATCAATTCTATAAGAAAATTTTAAATTAAGCTTTAGTTTTTGCCTTTATTTGAGCTTGTTGGTAAGATACTTGTAACTTTTCCAAATTTCCTTTATGTATTTCTTGTTTTTTATCTAATGATTCTATTAAATTTTCTATTCTTTTTCTGCAATAAAATAAAATATTTAGTTTAAAATATAACTGTAAATGAATTAATTCTTACATTTCATCTGCTATAAAATTTATCCGTTTATTAATATTTTCTTTTGCTTCCACTATATCTTGTTTTATTAGTACTGGACCTATTAATTTAAATACATCGTTTCCAATCTTTAAAAAATTCAGTTCCTCTTTAACAACGTTATTTTCATTTAATTGGCTGTCCAATTGCTGCCTTTTTGATAAAGCTTTGTGATATTCTAAAATGTTAAAATAATATAATAATATGTATTTTTTCTAAATTAATTGTAGTTAAATCTTCATTTATATCATTTAATTAATTTTTTACAGTTTACACAAGTATTAAAAAAACAATATATGTCTAAAAAGTAAATATTTCATACATGGATAAAATATTCATTTTTAAAGAATATTTTGGAAAGAATATAAAGTTTTTAATGTATTCGTTTTTATCTAAAAATTGTCTACTACATATTATAAGGGAATGTAAAAACGGAGGTATTAAACGTTCGACAGATGCCCCTCTCCTGTGTACTACGCTTATAATTTCTACAACAGATTGTCCGACAGATTGGAGGTTAAGCCGATTTAATTATTTACTTATCACGGATTAAACAAATGTTTCATTAATTTTTGCATTTATTACGACAGTGTGTTTAATATTTTCGTGCTTTATATGAGAGAAATCCATTCTTTTCATCTGTCGGACGTTTAACAACCATTTATAAAACGTGTTTCAGTAAATTTTAAGTATTAAATATTTTTATATAAACCTTTTTGGATTTGTTTAAATTTATCAATTTCATCTTGAAGTTTTTTTTCAATTTCTTCAACCATTTTCCTAAAAATAAAGGATGTAGTTTTAAAAAACTATAACTTTTTGTAAACTTCGTCCGGTATGATTACACGCAACGATTATAAAAAAAATTTGTTTATTTTAACAATTCCAACGAGATCTAACAGTTTATAGGTATGTATTTATAATTTGATTATTAAGGATACTATGTTAAAGTTGACTTTACCAACGAATATAGACACGTATAAAAGCGTACTTTCCATATACAAGCAACGGACTAAAATTGTAGAACCATCTCTGGTAGAACCAAATTGACACCTACTACACCCTAGCCAACAAATTGTGCACTTTGCAATAAGGAACCATGCTAAATCAAATCTTTTAATTTAAACATTTCCATTATGCCTATTATTTAATTCCCCCATTAATCATATTTTTTTTATAAACAAAAAGCATGAATGAAACATATGCATATATTAAAATGACGATATCTCAAAAAAATATGACCTATTTTAATCTACACACATTAAATCATTAAATATTAATTATTTTAATTTGCACATTCATTAACTTTTATAAATTATTAACTATTTAAGCAAGAATAGCATGAAAAGTACTTTAAACAAAATTTTGAAGTGGGCGCATGCGCACAGATGTATGTCTACTCGCAAACTTGCGAGATAAGTATAACATTCAAATTTTTCAATAGCAAAACAAGTCGAATTAACGGGAAATGATGTTAAATTAATTTGCACCCCTTGTAAAAACCTTTATTAACAATTATTTTAATTAGTACGTAGCTCAATGTTTATTAAATATTCATTATTAATCTTTAAAAATGAAATAGTTATTAATAGCTAATCGCACGGAGATTATGTCTTGTTTACAACGCGTGACATCCCTATAGAATCGGTTAATAGTGCAGCATGCTAAATAAACGAAAATAATTGTTAAATTAATTTGCCCATCTTCTAACAACGTTTATAAACAATTATTTTAATTAGCATACAGCTTAATTGTTGTTAAATATTCATTATTAATGTTTGAAAATCAAATGTTTCTTAACAGCTGATTGCACGGAGATTATTTCCCATTTACAACATGCGACAATATCCCTATGGAATCAGTCAAGTGTGCAACACGCTAAATAAAGGAAAATAATCGTTGAATTAATTTAAACACCTTGTGAAAACGTTCATAAATAACTATTATAATAAGGACATAGCTTAATTGTCATTAAATATTCATTATTAATGAATATTTATATGCGTATGTAGAAGTATATGTATTATACTAGAATAGAACTAGTATAGAAACTACTAAAACTAGCATAGAATAAATACGAAATACTATATATTATTAACTAATAGGAAAAAATTTTATTGCAAAGTTGTAAATTTAATCATTATACTATTTACAAAACTTTACATTAAAAATGAGTTGTAAAGTTGACATAAAGGCAGAAAAGTAAAGACAAATTCAATAAACCACTTCCTACGTAATTATAAATTATTAAAAAAATATTTTTTCACGTTTATTCAAGTCTCATTTTATTTCTATGTTTTTAAAAAATAAAAAGTACGAAAATACTTTGTAATTTTTTTTGTGATAAACTATTCCAAATGAGTACCCAGCAAACAAAATATGAACATGACGAATTGGCAAGATCTTTTTTTTTATTAATTTAAAGGTTTAGCCCATACAAGAAGGTAGCATATGAGTTTAAAATAACAATAAATTGTTATAAAAGTCCTAGTATCCTATACATATTTTAGCATATTTGCCATTTATTTTCCTATTACGATATCTTTATTGGGAGTGTGAATAAGTTCTCGCCGTTTTTTGTGAAAATAAATCCTTTATTTAAAAAAAATAATAAAAAAACAAGTCAATTAAAGTATTGCCCATCGCTGGAGATTACTTTTTCCCATCTTTCTAGCAGCATTTGAATTCCACTTCAAAAACGACACTTCTTTTGCGGCTATCCACGAATCGATCCATTTTTTCGTTTCTTCATACGACGTGAAGTGCTGCTCAGCCAGGACGTTAGTCGATCGAAATAAATTATAATCAGAAGGCGCAATGTCTGGAAAGTACGGTGGGCGGGGTAGGACTTCCCATTTCAGCATTTACAGGTATGTTTTGACCGGCGACGCGACATGCAGCCGAGCGTTATTATGCAGCAAAATCACCTTATCGTGTGTTTGCTCAAATAGCGGCCGTTTTTCTTTCAATGCTCAGCTCAAACGCATCAATTGTCGTCGATAGAGATCTCCTGTGATGGTTTGGTTGGGTTGGAGCAGCTCGTAATACACTACCCCCAGCTGATCCCACCAAATGCACATCGTGAGCTTGAAACCGTGGATATTCCGCTTTGATGTTGATGCTACTGCTTCGCCGGGCTTAACCCACGATTTTTTACGCTTGGGATTACTGTAGTATATCCACTTTTCATCACCAGCCACAATAAGATGTAAGAAACCTTTTTTTTTTTCGTTGAAGCAGCTGTTCACACGTAACAAGACGCCGTTCGACGTCTCTCAGCTTCAGTTCGTACGGCACCCAAGATCCTTCGTTTTGTATCATTCCTAATGCTGTCAGACGTTTCGAAACTGTTGTTCGATCAACTCCTAATGATTTTGCAACATCTGATTGCGTCTGACATAGATCTTCAGCAAGTGATGTTTCCAATTCTTCGTCTTGAAACTTTTTTGGTGCACCACTGCGTTCTCTATCTTAAACATCAAAATCACCATTTTTAAATCGGTTAAACCAATCTTTGCATGTTCTTTCCGACAGAGCATGATCACCATAGGTTTCTATAAGAATTCTGCGTGCTTCAACTGCGGATTTCTTCTGAATAAAATAGTGCAGTAATATTCCCCGCAAAAATGGTTTATTTGGCACGAAATTTGACATGTTTTACGCTACAAAAAGAAAATGTTCTTTATAGGTTAATCGAAAGACACGCACTGATTTTAAACACAGGTTATAGAACTTTGATATACAAGGTGTGTTCAGAAAATAACGGGAATTTTCTTTTTTTGAAAAAAATATTTATTTATTTATCTTCATTAATGTTGTCGCCTTTAAAGTAGTCCTCATTAGATATTATGCACTTGTGCCAGCACTTTTTCCAACCCTTGAAACACTTCTGAAACTCGATCTTTGGGATAGCCTTTAGCTCTTTCAGCAATGCGCTTTTAATGTCATCTATGCCTGTAAAACGACGGCCTTTTAAGGTTCTCTTTATTTTTGGAAATAGAAAAAAGTCACACGGAGCCATGTCTGGCGAATATGGAGGCTGGGGCATCGTTACAGTATTGTTTTTGGCCAAAAATTCACGAACAAGCAATGAAGTGTGAGCAGGTACATTATCGTGGTGGAAAAGCTATGAATTGTTTTGCCACAAATCCGGGCGTTTTTTTTTTGTTTCACGTAAATGGTGTTGAACTTGTAGGTAATACTTCTTATTGACCGTTTGATCACGTGGCAAGAATTCATGATGCACTATGCCATTAAAATCGAAGAACACAGTGAGCATAACCTTTACGTTTGACCGCACTTGTCGAGCCTTTTTCGGTCTTGGCGATCCAGAATGCCTCCACTGGGACGATTGAGCCTTAGTTTCGACGTCTTATCCGTAAACCCATGTTTCGTCATCTGTTATAACACGTTTCAGCAATTCTGCATCGTTGTTGAATTTATTTAGTGTCTTCTGGGCAACTTCCATTCACCGCTGTTTTTGTTCAAAATTCAACAATTTCGGAACAAATTTTGCTGCCACACGCTTCATACCCAAAACATCCGAAAAAATTTCATGTCGTAAGCCAATCGATAAGCCAACATCATCAGCGACTTCTCTGATTGTGATTCGGCGATCGTTCAAAACCATTTCTTTCACTTTTTCCACTTTTTCATCGGTTGTTGATGTGCTTGGGCGTCCGGGGCGTTCGTCATCTTCAACGTCTTCACGGTCATCTTGGAAACGCTTATACGACTCGTAAACTCTTGTTTTACTCATATCAGGCTCACCATAGGTCTTTGTTAACGTTTCACACACTTTGTTACACTTTATTTCATTTTTTACGCAAAATTTGATACAGATTCTTTGATCTATTTTTTTTAACAAACGAAAATCGCCGAGCTCATAAAAACACGTTTAACTTTAGCGGCTGCCACTGAAAAAGTAAACAATGAATGCAGCTGAATATTTTATCATACTTCAGGGGGTATGTGTACCAACATAATAAAAAATTTTTGACAATCGGACTCTCCAAACCCGCGAAATTAAAAAATTCCCGTTATTTCCTGAATACACCTCGTAGATGCATCATCATCTTGAATTATACACAAAATTTTTGTATCGCCATCTGACGGTGAAACGGCAAGAACTAATTCACACTCCTGATATTAACAAGGCAGAAAGACAGACTATCGTTCATTTTCAATTTCTCGTTCAATTTCTGTAGAAATACTTCAGTTTTGGAAAAAATATGTGCTTCGTTGTTTTGCTGTTACATCGCTTCTTTAATTTTTGCATGTTATATGTTATTTTTGCAATAATAATTTCAGCTTTAAAATGTGCAAGAACAAAGTTACTATTAAATTTAAAGGCAAATCAAAACTAATTTTATAAGCTTGATTCTTCTTGAATTTGCAAATGTTTTAAAATTTTTTTGTTGTCAAAATAATTTAAAAACTAAAATTATTTTCGTATTAAAATTTATTTGCCTATGAATTTATTTGGTTTTGTTCCCATTCTATCACTAAATTCCCACACCCTGCATGTTAACCTTTATCTTATTCCATCCTGATGAAAGACATCTGCCACCTTCTCGTTTGGTTTTCATCGAGTAATGTTATCTCATACTACTAATTTAAAACTGCCTAATATTCATTTATTATTTTATATTAAATGATGTGTGATAAATCCATGGTCAAGTATAACGGTCATCAGACGGCAAAACAATTTATAAGAGGGAAACCTGTCCATTTTGGATACAAGAATTGGTTCGCAGCTAGTTTCATAGGATATTGTTACAGCTAAAGTAACTACTTCTAGTTCTGAGCCTTGAGTAACTAGAGTTGTCAAATTGCTGCTAGGTAAACTGATAATGAATCCTGCAAATCACAAAGTTTTCTTCGATAACTATTTTACAAGTTACAACTTGCTAAACGATTTACTTCAATTAGGTTATCGCGCCACTGGAACCATCCGTGAGAATCGCACCAAGAAATGTCCATTGCTAAATGCTAAGGAGATGATGAAAAAATCAAGAGGAGAGTTTGATTACAGATTCGATAAAAAAAATGAAGTATTACTGGTGCGCTGGAAAGACAACAGCATTTGCACAATGGCCACAAACTACGACTCTCATGAACCGGTTGGAACTGTGAAAAGATGGACCACAGAAAACAAATAGAAGACTAATATGAAAATACCGCATTTATTCCAAAATTATAACAAAGGCATAGGGGGAGTAAATGAAATGGATCAATCCATTTCACTGTATAGAATTGTTGTTCGCAGAAAAAAATGGTGGTGGGTTTTGTTCAACTATATGATTGATATGGCTGTATCGAATGCGTGGCGATTGCATATACATTCCAGAGGAGAAACCATGGATCAATTACTATTTCGACAAAGCATAGCCAAGCTCTATCTACAGCTGTCATCACTCCAAAGACACTCTGTTCGTCCTTTGTCATCAAGGGTTTGCGATTCGATTGCGCCGATCACGTGCCTGAAAAGCTTCCAAAGCAAGTGCGTTGCATTATATGCCATAACAGAAGTCGATGAAGTTGCTGAAAATACAAAAAAATCCTATGTATCGAAAAACCTTGTTTTCAAAATATTTACTCGTAAGTGGCCATTGTGCCAATTTGGGAACACCCATGTAAAATAATGAATTATATTTTTTTTTCATGTTCTTTTTCTTTACTTCGTTTCTTGTAAAACTACTATTCATTTAATAAAAAAATTTTCGAACAAGTCCATGTAGTCTTTTCTTGGCCTTTAATGGGTTAACATTAGCTGAGAGCAAATTTTTCTATAATTAATATTTTATTCTCTGTTGTTTCCGATCAATAATATATAATTTATGTTATATAAAATATATTAAAGGGTAAGCTAATGCTTAGTTAGTTAATGTTATTTATTTATGTATGAAAATCCTATAAAACAAGTAGAATAAACAGAATGTTATGATAATAAAATTTTAAAAGTATGATTTATTAATTTCGTTTGTAATATTATTAGTTTATTATAATCTTTGTTCACATATTTATAGTTTAAAGAAAAAAATATTTAAAAATATTAAGGTAAATTAAAGAAAAACGATCGTTCTTAAAGGAATCAAATCACTAATCGTAGTTAAAGTAAATATTTACTTATTCAATTATTAATTTAACATCCCAATGTATTTTTTCACATACGAAATAGTTTAAACATAATTTAAAGTATTCACAATTATTGAAATTTATTAAAGAAAAAATATTAGAAATGAAAGCGTCTATACGGACCCATACCGTGAAACGTCCGTGTACGGAATTTGTAAAATTTATCCACAAGATGACAATTACCGTAAACTGCCCGTTATCTATCACCTTCCCGTCGCTTTCTGTGGAAATCCAAAAGATTCCGTCCACAAGTATGCTAAGGTAACCACAGCATTCTGTGAATAATGAAAAATATCCGTAGATATCCGTAGACTTCCGTAGATGTCCGTAGCTTTCCGTAGAAACTCAAAAACGTCCATGGGGTTCCGTAATTGTCCGTAGACTTCCGTAGATGTCCGTAGCTTTCCGTAGAAACTCAAAAACGTCCGTGAGGTTCCGTAATTGTCCGTAGCCTTTCGTGAAGAATGAAAGGTGACCGTAGAATTCTGTAGATGTCCGTAGCTATCCGTAGAAATTCGAAAGCGACTGTGAGGTTCCGTAATTGTCCGTAGCTTTCCGTGGTTAATAAAATGTGTCCGTAGAATTCCGTAGATGTCCGTAACTTTCCGTAAAAATTCAAAAACATTCGAAAGGTTCCGTAATTGTCCGTAGCTTTCCGTGGTTAATGAATAGTCTCCGTAAACTTCCATTGATATACGTAGCTTTTCATAAGAATTGAGAAAAGTCTGGAAGGTTCTGTAAGGTTTCGTAGCTTTCCGAAGTTAATAAAGGGTTACGGACATCTACGCAAGTCTACCAACATTTTTATTCTTTACGGTTAGCTACGGACAATTACAAAACTCTACGGACGTTTTTCAATCTCTACGATAAGCTACGGACATCAACCGAATTCTACGGACACTTTTAATCAACCACAGAAAGCTACGGACAATTACGAAACCCCACGGACGTTTTTGATTTTCTACGGAAAGCTACAGACATCTATCGAAATCTACGGACACCTTTGATGAATCAAGGTAAGCTACGGAGTGTCACAGAACTTTTAGGACGTTTTTGAATTTTTACGCAAAGCTATGAACATCTGCGGAGGTCTACGAACACCTTTAATTATCCACGGAAAGCTACAAACAATTACAGAACCTCATGGACGCTTTTAAATTTCTACGAGAAACTACGGACATCTACAGAAGTCTACGGTTACCGTTCATTCTTCACAGAAAGTTACGAACGATTACAGAACCCCGCGGACGTTTTTGAATTACTACAGAAAACTACGGACATCTACGGAAGTCTACTAGCACATTTTATCAATTATGAAAAGCTGCGGATGATTACGGAACCTCGCGGATGTTTCTAAATTTCTAAGGAAAGCTATGGGCATCAACAGACGGAGTGTCACGGAATCTTGAGGACGTTTTTGAATTTTTACGCAAAGCTATAAACATCTGCGGAGGGCTACGAACACCTTCTATTATCCATGGGAAGCTACAAATAATAACGGAACCTCACGGACGCTTTCGAATTTCTACGGGAAACTACGGACATCTACAGAAGTCTACGGTTACCGTTCATTCTTCACGGAAAGCTACGGAAAATTACGGAACCCCACGAATGTTTTTAAATTCCTACAGGAAGCTATGGACATCTACGGAAGATTACGGGAACCTTAATTCTTCACGGAAAGCTACGATATATTACGGAACCCCACGGACGTTTTTAAATTTCCACGGGAAGCTACGGACATTAACGGAAGTCTACGGATACATTTTATTTTTCACGAAAAGCCACGGAAAATTACGGGACCCCACGGACGTTTTTAAATTACTACGGAACGCTACGGACAACCACAAAAGCCTACGAACAATTTTTATTAACCACGGAAAGCTATGGAGTATCACGGCACTTCGCGAACGTTTTTGAATTTCTACGGAACGTTACGGACATCTACGGAAGTCTACTAGCACATTTTATCAATTATGAAAAGCTGCGGATGATTATGGAACCCCGCGGATGTTTTTAAATTTCTAAGGAAAGCTATGGGCATCAACAGACATCGACGGACACATTTGATAAATCAAGGTAAGCTGCGAAATGTCACGGAATCTTGAGGACGTTTTAAATTTTTACGCAAAGCTATGAACATCTGCGGAAGTCTACGAACACCTTTTATTATCTACGGAAAGCTACAAACAATTACGGAACCTCACGGACGCTTTCGAATTTCTACAGGAAGCTACGAACATCTACGGGAGATTACGGGAACCTTAATTCTTCACAAAAAGCTACGATATATTACGGAACCCCACGGACGTTTTTGAATTTCCACGGGAAGCTACGGACATCAACGGAAGTCTACGGACACATTTTATTTTTCATGATAAGCCACGGAAAATTACGGAACCCCACGGACGTTTTTAAATTACTACGGGACGCTACGGACAACTACGAAAGCCTACGAATAATTTTTATGAACCACGGATAGCTATGGAGTATCACGGCACTTCACGAACGTTTTTGAATTTCTACGGAACGTTACGGATATCGACGAAAGTCTACTAGCACATTTTATCAATTATGAAAAGCTGCGGATGATTACGGAACCCCACGGATGTTTAATTACTACGGGACGCTACGGACATCTGCGGAAGTCTACGGACACATTTTATTATCCACGGAAAGCTACGGAAAATTACGGAACCCCACGAATGTTTTTAAATTCCTACAGGAAGCTACGGACATCTACGGAAGATAACGGGAACCTTAATTCTTCACGAAAAGCTACGATATATTACGGAACGCTACGGACGTTTTTGAATTTCCACGGGAAGCTACGGACATCAACGGAAGTCTACGGACACATTTTATTTTTCACGATAAGCCACGGAAAATTACGGAACCCCACGGACGTTTTTAAATTACTACGGGACGCTACGGACAACTACGAAAGCCTACGAACAATTTTATTAACCACGGAAAGCTATGGAGTATCACGGCAATTCACGAACGTTTTTGAATTTTTACGGAACGTTACGGACATCTACGAAAGTCTACTAGCACATTTAATTAATTATGAAAAGCTGCAGATGATTACGGAACCCCGCGGATGTTTTTAAATTACTACGGAACGCTACGGATATCTGCGGAAGTCTACGGAAACATTTTATTAACCACGGAAAGCTACGGACAATTACGGAATTGGGGGGGCATCATTTATTTTTTACGGAAAGCTACGGACGATAACGGAACCCTACGGATGTTTTTGCATTTCTACGGAAAGCTACGAACATGAACGCGATTCTACAGACACATTTTATTAACAACGGTAAGCTACGGAGTGTCACAGAACCTTGAAGAAGTTCTTGAATCTCTACGAAAGCTATGGACGTCTGCGGAAGTCTACGGACACATTTTATTAACCACGGGAAGCTACGGACAATTACGTTACCCGACGGATGCTTTTGAATGTCTAACTAAAGTAACGGACATTTACGGAATTCTGAGAACGCCTCTTATTTTTCAAGGAAAGCTAAGGACAATTACGGAACCCCACATATGTTTTCAAATTTCTACAGAAAGCTACGAACATCAACGCAATTCTACGGGCTCATTTCATTAACAACGGTTAGCTACGAAGTATCACAAAACTTTACGGACGTTTTGAATTTTTACCAAAGCTACGGACATCTGCGCAAGTCTACGGATACATTTTATTAACCACGGAAAGCTAGGGACAATTATAGAACTCGACAGATGCTTTTGAATTTCTACGTAAAGCCACGGGCATCTACGAAAGTCTACGGACACCTTCCATTCGCCACGAAAAGCTACAAACAATTACGGAACCCCACGGTCGTTTTCGTAATACTACGAAAAGCTACAGACATCTACGGAGTTCTACAAATACTTTCAATACTTCACGAAAAGCTACGGACAGTTACGGATCCTCGCGGAAGTTTTTGAATTTCTACAGGAAGTTGCAGACATCAACGGAATTCTACGGACACATTTGATGAACCACGGTAAGCTACGGAGTATCACGAAACTTTGAGGATATTTTGTTATTTTTACGCAAAGCTACGGACAGCTGCGGAGGTCTACGAACATCTTTTATTATCCCTGGAAAGCTGCGAACACCTACGGAACCCCACGGACACATTTCAAAATTTTTTCGGAAAGCTACGGACATCTACAGAATTCTACCGACACCTTTTATTCTTTTAGGAAAGCTACGGTTCATTACGAAAGTCTACGGACACCTACAATTTGTCACGAAACGCTTTGGATAAGTACGGTACCTCACAGACGTTTTTGAGCTTTTATGTGATTCTACGGACATTAGCAGAATTTTACGAACACCTCTAATTTGTCAAGGGAAGCTACGAGCAATAACGGAACCTCACGGACGTTTTTTAATTACTGCAAAAAGCTACGAACATCTACGGGGTTTTACGGATATTTTTTTAACTTTACGCAAAGCCATGGAAAATTACAGAATGCGGCGGATGTTTCTGAACTTCTACGAAAAATTACGGACATCTACGGAAGTCTAGAGACACTTTTCTTTTTGAACGAAAAGCTACAGACGATTACGAAACCCCACGGACGTCTTTGAATTTCAACAAAGAGCTATTGAAATCATCGGAATTCTACGGACACTTTTTATTTTTTACGAAAAGCTTCGTGCAATTACGAAACCTAACACACGCTTTAGACTAACTACGGGACGCTACGGGCATCTACGGAAGTCTACGCACACTTTTTATGAACAACGCAAAGCTTTGAGTTTATCGAAACGGTTTTTTTAATTTCTACGAAAAGCTATGAGTATTTACGAATGTCTACTGACACATTTTATCATCCACGGAAAGTTACGGACAACTACGAAACCCCACAGACGTTTTTAAATTACTACGGGATGCTACAGACAGCTGCGAAAGCCTACGGATAATTTTTATTAACGACGGAAAGCTATGTAGCATCACGGCACTTCACGAACGTTTTTGAATTTCTACGGAAAGCTACAAACATCTACCAAAGTCTACGGAAATTTTCCATTCTTTACGGAAAGCTACTAATAAATACGGTACTCTTTTGGACGTTTTAGAATTTGCACGGAAAGCCATGGATATCTACAGAATTTTACGGAGATCTTTTTTCCTTCACGGAAATCTACGGACAATCAAAAAACTTCGCAGGCGTTTTTGTGTTACGACGGCAAGCTACGGATATCTACGGAAGTCTATCGACACATTTTATTAACCACGGTAAACTACAGTCAATTACGGAACCTTGCCGATGTTTTTGAATTTCTACGGAAAGCTATGGACATCTACGGAAGTCTACAGACACCTTTCGTTGTTTACCAAAAGCTACAGACAATTACGGAACCCTACGGACATTTTTAAATTTTTACGGGAAGCTACGGAAATTAATGGAATTCAACAGACACATTTTACTAACCATGGAACGCTACGGACAATTACGGAACCCCGCGGATTTTTCCCAATTCATACGGAAAGCTACGAACATCTACGAAATTCTACGGATACCTTTCAATGTTAACGGAAAGCTATGAACAATTACGGAGCTCCACGAACGCTTTTAAATTTTTACGGGAAGCTACGGTTATCAAGGGAAATCTTCGGAGACCCTTGATTTTTCACGGAAAGCTAGGGACAATTACGGAACCTCACAAACGTTCTTGAATTACTACGGAATGCTACAGACATCTACAGAAGTCTACGGTCACTTTCTATTCTTTACGAAAAGCTACGGACAATTACGGAACCCCACGGACGTTTTTGAATTTTCACGAGAAGCTGCGGTCATTATCGGAATTCTATGGACACCTTTTATTCTTCCCAGAAAGCTACGAACAATATCGGAATTTCACAGAAGTTTTTGAATTACTACGGGACGCTACAAACATCTACAGAAGTCTACGGACACTTTTTATTTTTCACGGAAAGCTACGGATTATCACGAAACCACATGGACGTTTTTAAGTTTCTACCAAAAGCTACGGATATTTACTAAAGTCTACGGTCACATTTTATTAACTAAGGAAAGCTACGGACGATTACGGGGCTCCATGGACGCTTTTGAATTTCTTCGGTAAGCTACGGACATCTACGGAATTCGGCGGATACCTTTTATTCTTCACGAAAAGCTATGAACAATTACGAGACACCGTGGACATTTTTTAATTTTCACGGTGTGCTATGGACAATTCTAGAGACACCTTTAATTTTTCACGGAAAGCTACGGAGTATTTTGAAACCTCATGGACGTTGTAAATTTTTACGAAAAGCTACGGACATCTACGAAATTCTACGTACCCTTTTTATTTTTCATGGAAAGCTACAGACAATTATGGATCCCCCCGGTCGTTTTTAAGTTTCTACGAAAAGCTATGAATATCCACTGAAGTCCACGGACTTGTTTTATTATCCACGGAAAGTTACGAATAATTACGGAGTCCCACGAACCTTTTTGAATTTTTACGCAAAGCTACGGATATCAAGCTACGGAATTTACGGACAAAATCCACGGAAAGGTACGGAGTATCACGGAACCTCTTGAACGTTTTTGAATTTCTACGGAAAGCTACGGGCAATTACGAAACCCCACGGGCGTATTTGAATCACTACGGAAAGCTACAAGCATCTACGGAAGTCTACGGATACATTTTATCAACTATGGGAAGCTATGGAGAATAACGGAATCCCACGAACTTTTTAGAATCGCTACGAAAAGCTACGGACATCTACGGAAGTCTATGGACACATTTTATCAACCACGGAAAGCTATGGACAATAACGGAACTCCACGGTCGCTTTTGAATTTCTACGGAAAGCTACAGGCATCTATGGAATTCTATGGACACATTTCAGTATCCACGAAAAGCTACAGACATCAACGGAATTCTACGGGCACATTTCATCAACCACGGGAAGCTGCGGAGTATCACGAAATCTCACGGACGTTTTTGAATTTCTACGGAAAGCTTCGGACATTTACGGATTTCTGAGGGCACCTTTTATTTTTTACAAAAAGTTACGGACAATTACGGAACTCCATGGACGTATTTAAATCACTACGGAAAGCTACAAGCATCTACAGAAGTCTACGGACACATTTTATTAACCACGTGAAGCTACGGAGAATTACGGAACCCCAGGGACGTTTCTAAATTACTACGGGACGCTACGGACATTTACGAAAGTCTACGGACACTTTTATGAACTACCAAAAGCTCCGGAGTATTACGGAACCTCACGAACGCTTCAGAATTGCTACGGAAAGCTACGGACATCTACGGAAGTCTACGGACACATTTTATCAACTACAGTCTGTCAAGTAAGAGCGTAGTCGACTTCACTGACAGGTAATTAAAGATTTTGCTCTAACTTTTTCGCGAGCTGATAGAGAGAAGCTTTGTCCTTGATGCATTGTCAACAAAGATTCAGTTGTCGTTGATCTTTTGAAAGAGAATCACGTTAAACGCCATGAGTGCTAAGTACGCGTCGCGCTACGAGGCTGTGTTCCTTTGCATCCACCCGAAAGGTCCCAAAATGTCGTAATCAGCGGCTGCTAAATATATGAGAAAGTCAAAGGCATTTGTACAGAAGTGGATACAGCGATATAAAGTGGCTAAAAATCTCGATGATTTACCAGAACGTGGCTCGATAGGAAAAGTGAACAAAAAAGATGAAAAAAGAATAGTGAATCTGTTTTCGCGGAATCCTGCTTTAACACTGCGGCAAGGACAAGCAAAATTAATGGCAAAAGGTTTAGATATATCCTACGAAACTATCCAAACCCATCTTCGTACTCATCATCTGAAATGGCGCAACACAATGAAGAAGCCTCTGTTGACTGAAAAACATGTGACAAAGCGACTCGCTTGGGCGCATGAGAATATTGATAGAGATTTTGAAAATGTCATTTTTACTGATGAATGTTCTATATGGGCACGTTCTGTCCTCACGCGAGCCTGGTCAACTTCCACCAATAGGCTTGATCAGCGGACCGTAAAACATGGAATAAAGGTGCATCTTTGGGGCTGCTTCTCAAAGCAGGGATTCGGCACTTTGCACCTCTTTACTGACAACCTAAATGCCGAGAAAATGATAAAAATCTACAAAAAGGCTTTACTGCCATCTGCCAAACGATGGTTCATCACAAAAAATGAAGATTGGATTTCGCAGAAGGACAACGACCCTAAACACCGCAGCAAGCTCTGTACTCAGTGGAAGACTCAATCTGGCATCGTTACATTGGATTGGCCGTCGCAGTCGCCCGATGCAAACCCTATTAAAAATGTGTGGGCATATATTAAACGGAAGCTTCGTGGAAGACGCACATACACTTTTAAGCAGTTGTCTTACGAAATTCGTCGGATCTGGAGATCCTTGCCACTAGAATACGCCGTCAAATTAGTAGAAAGCATGCCTCGGAGATGCCAGGCAATTATCGACGCCGGTGGTGACTGGACACATTATTGACCAAATTGCATCATTGTTTGTAATGTGTACAATGTATATATAAATATGAAAGTATCATCAAATAAATTTTTTTATAAATTAACACGACCACGCTCTTACTTGACAGACTGTACGGAAGGCTACGGACAATTACGGAACTCCACTGTCGCTTTTGATTTCTACGGAAAGCTACGGACATTTACGGATTTTCGAGAACACCTTCTATTTTTGACGGTAAGCTACAGACATCTACGGAAGTCTACGGACACATTTTATCAACCACGGAAAGTTACGGACAATTACGGAACCCCACAGTCGCTTTTGAATTTCTACAGAAAGCTACGGGCATCTACGGAATTCTACGGATACATATTAGTATCCACGGAAAGCTACAGACATAAACGGAATTCTACGGGCACATTTCATCAACCACGGGACGCTGCGGAGTATCACGGAACCTCACGGGCGTTTTTGAATTTCTACGGAAAGCTTAGGACATTTACGGATTTGTGAGGACACCTTTTATTTTTTACGGAAAGCTACTGACAATTACGGAACCCAACGGACGTTTTTGAATTACTAGGGGACGCTACGGACACTTACGAAAGTCTACAGACACTGTTATTAACCACTGAATGCTCCGGAGTATTACGGAACCTCACGAACGTTTTAAAATCGCTGCTGTAAGCTACGGACATCTACAGAAGTCTACGGATACATTTTATCAACTACGGAAAGCTACGGACAATTATGGAACCCCACGGTGGCTTTTGAATTTTTACGGCAAGTTACGGGTATCTGCGGAATTCTATGGACGCATGTTATTATTGACAGAAAGCTACAGGCAGTCACGGAACCCTATGAACGCTTTTAAATTTCTATGGAAAGCTACATGCATCATCGGAATTCTAAGGGCACATTTTATCAACCACGGGAAGCTATGGAGTATCACGGAATCTCACAGACGTTTTTAAATTTCTAGAGAAAGCTACAGGCATTTACGGATTTCTAAGGACATTCTTTATTTTTCACGGAAAACTACGGACAATTACGGAACTCCACGGGCGTTTTTGAATTACTACGGAAAGCTACAAGCATCTACGGAAGTCTACGAGCCCAGTTTATTAACCATGGGAAGCTACGGAGACTTGCGGAACACTACAGACGTTTTTAAATTACTACGGGACGCTACGGACATTTACGGAAGTCTATGGACACTTTTATTAACCACCGAGAGCTCCGGAGTATCACGGAACGTCACGAACGATTTAGAATCGCTACGGAAAGTTACGGACATCTACGGAAGTCTACCGACATATTTTATCATCCACGGAAAGCTACGGACACATTTTATCATCCACGGAAAGCTACGGACAATTACGGAACCCCACGGTCGCTTTTGAATTTCTATGGAAAGCTACAGGTATCTACGGAATTCTCCGGACACATTTTAGTATCCACAGAAAGCTACGGAGTATCACGGAACCTCACGGACGTTTTTGAATTTCTATGGAAAGCTACGGACATTTACGGATTTCTGAGGGCTACTTTTATTCTGCACGGAAAGCTACGGACAATTACGGAACTTCACGAACGTTTTAGAAACGCTACGGAAAGCTACGGACATCTACGGAATTCCACGGACACATTTTATCAACCGCGGAAAGCTACGGACAATTACGGAACCCCACTGTCGCTGTTGAATTTCTACGGAAAGCTACGGACTTCTACAGAAGCCGACGGTACATCTAATTAACCACGGAAAGCTACAAAGTATCACGGAATCCCACGGATTTTTTTGAGTTTCTACAAAAAGCTACGGACAACTTTTATTTTTCACGGAATGCTACGAACATCTACGGGTGTCTACGTATATCTTTTATTTGTAACGGAAAGATGATAGTTAACGGTTAACCTACGGAAAATGTCATTTTGTGGACAAATATTACAAATTCCGTACACGGACGTTTTACGGTACGGGTCCGTATAGAAACTTTTATGAAAAATCTTATATTATGTTTATTAGTTTTTGTATAATTTGGCAAGTAATACTTATAAAAATAAAGTTTTATGCCAAATATTAGTTCAAAATCTTATTTTTTTAAGAAGTTGTGCTCTTTATAAAAAAAAAGGAAGTAAATTTTTTAGGTGCTCTATCTTAGAGGCTAATTACCAGAATTACATGACTTCTTCTTCAATAAATTATCTTGTTAAAAATGATCAATAAAAACCAATAAGAATAAAGACAAATCGGTTTGAATACGGAATCCTAATCGTAGTTTTACGGACCTGTTACAATTAACGCAATTGAATCGAACTAGAATCAATATACATTAGAAGTGTGAAATTTAAATTGCGGATAATAGTTTTTAATAATTCTAATCAGTAGTAATTGGTTTTAATCGACTGATTAAATAGATATTTGTATTGGTTTATGTTGGTTAGAATCTTAATTGTAGTTTTTTCTTTTTTTTTGTTTTTGATTCCTTCGGTGGTAAAAAAATGGGGAATCTGCCTAAACCAGACCATCAGTGAGGACTCCTTTGTCTACCTGTAGACGCGGGGGGACCCACCAGTGTGACGAGTTCCGTAGTCGCATCAGCTCTGGCCCGGATGGACTCGATTGCTCGGGTACATCTGTGGCGAGGGCATCGGCGACCCTGGGGACCGTCTAACCCGCCATACGCCAGCATATGTCTGATATAAAACCATAGACATATGATGCGCGGATGGAATATCCACCTTTCGTCCAGCCTGCAGCGTTGATCTACTTTTGTATTGTTTCGCTGCTGCAGGTTCTGTCTATTCGTCAGTCCATTTTGTTACGTAGTAACCTATCTCCATCTTGTAATTCCTTTCATACGATCCTTTCATTCACATTCTCTCACCGACTCATGCTCATGCTACCCACACCAACTATTCCAGACACCCGTCCGCCTTCTTACCCCTTAAGACAGTCTCGACCAAGGTAGCCATCGCCGTCCAACTGTCCTCGTCTTGCAGCATCCTCGCCACTGTATCTACTGACATGATGCTGCCCGTTCTCGTCTCAAGTGACAGTCTGTCTGTGGTCCATCGTCGGCACACATAAAACGTGTGTTCGGCGTAGTCACGCTCGTACCCGCAGTATTTACATTCCGGTGACCTAACCCGGTTACGCCGAAATAAATACTGTCTAAAGTAACCGTGCCCCGTCAAGAACAGGGTTAGGTAAAAATTAACCTCCCCAAACTCTCGTCCGGCCCACGATACCAGGCAGCTTATCAAGCGTCTCGTCCACGTAGTAGTGGCGTCCGTTATCCAACGGTCCGTCCATTCGCGCATTGTCCTGTCCCATTCCTCAACTGCCGCGTTTGTCCTCCCTAAGTCACCACTCCGTTCGTATGTCCGTTTTCGTTCCCTAGCGAGCAGGTCAATTGGTATTACGCCCGCTACCACCAGAACGGCCTCCGCTGAGACCGTCCTGTACGCACACGCGATTCGTAAAGCCCTTTGTCTTTGTACGTTCGTCAGTCGCTTGCGGTATTTCTTTACCTCGAGCACATCGGCTCAGACTTCCACTCCGTATAGTAAGATCGAGTGGGTGGAAGCTATAAGCAACCGTCTTTTCTCCGGTCTCGGTCCATACGTGTTCGCTATAAGGCGGGAGAGCGCGGAGATCCGCGTCGTCGCCCTATGTGCTGTCTCCTGTATATGTGGCCAAAAAGTCAGCTTCGTATCCAGAGTTACCCCCAGATATTTCACCTTCCCCTTGGTCTACGTCTGTACCGACCCCGCCGTCATCGGTATGACGTTTTGTATCCTCTTTCCGGTGAGGAGAATCAGTTCGGTTTTTGCCAGTGTTAATGTCAGTCCGTGACTCGTCATCCACCTATCTACCCGTAACATGACCCGGTTTAGCGTCAGCTATGCCAATTCTGGATTGCGCTAAACGATCACTAGCGCCACATCGCCGGCGTAGGCGATAAGTGAGGCGTTCTCGGGCATTTCCAGCCTCAGCAGGCCGTCGTAAATCGCGTTCCAGAAGTCAGGTCCTAGTATTGATCCCTGCGCGACGCCCACAGTGATCGGCCTACTTGACTGTCCTTCCGTGGTCTCGTACGTAATTCGTCGGTCTTTCAGGTAATCTCGCGCCACCCGCAACAAATAGGAGAGTACCCTAGAAGCCCGTAGAGCCTCCAGGATATCCCCCACCCGGCGAAATTCAAGGCGTTTCTTACATCTAAGATCGCGAGCAGTACTAGTTGTCTTGCGCCGCAGCAGACCCACCTTATCCGTAGGAAAGTTTCGGTCACTTCCCTTATCGCGCCAATCGTCGAATGGCCCTTTCGAAAGCTATGTTGATTATCGGACAGCCCTCCAGCGACTGTTATCGTGCCCGTTATCATTGGTTTTAACAACGCCTTGTAGAGTTTGCCTGCTGTGTCGAGAAGACTCAGGGGCCTATAGGACGACGGTGTCTCGAGTTCTCCTTTACCTTTAAACGAGAGGACCAATCAAACCGTCTTCCATCGCGTTGCAAACCTCCCGGTCCGTAGGCTTGCATTGTACATGTCCAAGAGTAGTTTCGGATATACTATGGAGGTAAATAATCGTAGTTTTACGGATGTTCTAATTAACATAATTATTGGGAGTACAAATTAATTCGGCCAATTTTTTTGCGGTCAGAAATGTACTTATTTCAGAATAAATAGAATTAAAAGATTAATGAAAGTATCGTCTATCACTAGTTACTGCTTTTTCTCACCTCTCAGGCAATTTTTAAATTCTATCTCGAAAAAATGTCTCGTCTTTTGAGGTAATCCAAGTTAGGAGCCAATTTTCGATTTCTGCGAAAGAAGTGAACCGATGACCTGCCAGATTGTGCTACATCCCTCGGAACGACCAGTAATCAGAAGGAGCAATGTCCGGAGAATACGGCGGGTGCGGCAAAATATCACACTTAAGCGTTTTCAAATATTCTTTCACGACTTTTGTTACATGAAGCCGAGCGTTGTTATGTAGAGAAATAACTTTATCATGTCTTTCCTTGTATTCCGTTCGTTTTTCTAGTAATGCACATCTCAAACGAATCAATTGCAGCCTATACCAACCGGCCGTTATGGTATCACTAGGTTGTAGCAGCTCATAGTACACAACACCCTTTTGGTCCTACCAGATTTATAACATGATCCTCGAACCATGAATATTTGGCTTCGGTGTTGATCTTGAGGTCGATGGAAACGATTGATTGGGCATAGCATAGTATTTTTTGTTCTTAGGGTTATCATAGAATATCCATTTTTCATCCCCAGCATCAATTCTACACAGTGTGCCCCATGGAAAACGGAACTTTTTCAAAACATCGATTTATATTGGCGCCACCTATTGGTGGATGCTAGCAATGGAAAGGTCCATTCTTAACTGACATCCTGTCAAAATTGTATGACATTTGGTTCAATGGAAACCAAAATATCGCGCTCAAAGTGACAGTGTGTTTGTGGCATCGGTCGAAAAATGAACTTCGAACAAAGAGCAAATATTAAGTTCTGTTTTAAACTCGGTAAATCCTTTACTGAGACGCATAATTTGCTGAAACAAGTTTATGGTGATAATTATCTATCCCGTACCAGAGTGTATGAGTGGTATAAGCGGTTCCAGGAAGGTCGTGAAGACATTCAGAACGACGAACATCCAGGTCCTTCGAACACCGTGGTTACTCAAAGTAACATTGAAAAAGTGCGTGAATTTGTAAAAAATGAGCCAAAATCTTCATTGCAATACATGGAAATGGAATTGAGTATGTCCAAAAACTCAATTCATCGCATTTTGACCGATCATTTGAATCTACGGAAGGTGTGTGCACGCTTTGTTCCACACAAATTGACCGACTACGAAAAATTGCTCCGAATTCAACATTGTAAGGATTTGATTAAAGAGTCAAAAAAGGACCCAAACTTGAACTATTTAATTGTGACTGGTGACGAGACATGGTGTTTTTAATATGATCCAGAAACCAAGCGTCAAAGTGTTGAATGGAAGCACCCAACCGAGCCCAATCCGAAAAAAAGTCGTCTTGAAAAGTAAAAAGTGAAGACAATGTTGATTTGTTTCTACGATTCGCAGGGTATTATTCATCGTAAATTTGTTCCACCTGGTCAAACGATTACTGCCGTGTTTTATCTTGGTATTATGAAGCATTTGCTTAGCCGTATTCGTCGTGTGCGGCCACAATACCGTGAAAAAGGGAGCTGGCGTTTGTTGCATGATAATGCCCCGTCTCATCGATCGATCTTGATCACGGATTTTTTGATCAAAAATTTCATTTAAACCATCAACCATTCAACGTATTCGCCGGATTTGGCTCCGTGCGACTTCTACTTGTTCTCTAAATTACACTTGCCTATGAAAGGAAAACGTTATGCCGACGTAGAGGCCATCCAAAGAGCGACGACCGACATACTAAAGTCGATGGATAAAAATGATCTCAAAAACTCATTCGATATGTTAATTGATCGGGCAAAACGTTGTATTGATGCGGAAGGAGACTATTTTGAATAAAATAAATGAGATTTGCCGGAATATTGAGTTTTTGTCTTTATTTTGAAAAAGTTCCGTTTTCCATGGGACACACTGTGTATGTAAAAAAACCTGTTCTTGGTTACCTTTGAATCAGCTGCTCGCAACAGAAAGATTTCCTGTCAATGTCTCTCAGTTTTAGTTTATAAGGCACCCAATTACCTTGTTGTAGAATCATTCCCATGGATTTCAATCGTACAGAAACTGCTTGTTGAGTCACTTCCAATGATTCTGCAAGCTCCTCTTGCGTTTTACTCGGATCTTCATCGAGTAATGCCTCAAACTTATTGTCTTTGATTTTTTTCGGCTGTCCAGAGCGAGGCTTGTCTTCAATGCTGAAATCTTCATTTTTAAAACGTCGAAACCATTCGCTACAAGATTTATCAGTTGAAGCATTGTAACCATAAACTTCCACAAATATTCGATGCGCTTCAGCTGCTCTTTTCTTCCAATTGAAACAGAAAATTAAAACCTCCCGCAAATGCTGCTTAGTTAACACAAAATTAGACATATTTATCACAGTTGAAAACAAGATTTTTTTATGAAACTCGAAGCGTTATAAACTGAATATTATTGACAGATGTCTAACTTCTCTGAAACTACCGACTTTAGCTGTTACTATTAAATATTCATATCAGTCAGAGCCTTTTTTTGAAAACGGACTGAACTAATTTGTACTCCTAATAAATCCAACTAGAATCAATATACATTAGATTAAAATTTAAATTGAGGATAATAGTTTTTAATAATCCTAATCAGTATTAATTGGTTGTAATCGATTGATTAAATAGATGTTTGTATTGGTCTATCTTGGTTTGATTTATTCAGAATTTAATTGGTTTTTAATGACTACTTAAAAAGCAATATCGATTTAATTGTTAAAATTGCATTATAATAAATATGCAATATACAGGGTGACAAATGGGAAGTTGCCTAAAGTAATCACTTATAATTTTGAGTTGAGTGCAGGGAAAAAATAATAAAACTACATATTAAATCAGTGAAGTGGTCATTTTTATTTGAAAAAGGTTTCAGTTTAATCAAACATTTTCAAAAAATACTTATTACGTTTTTAAAAAAATGACAAAACCTGGTAGGGAATAACTATTAATGGTAAATATTTTCGAAGTGATTCCCATACGAATTTGCACAATAATCAAGCCGGTTTTGGAAACTATGAAAAACTTGTTTAATTTTAGATGAAGAAATACTAAAAATTCCTTTTCTAATAGCTTCTCTCAAATCATCTTTGGTCTTGGATTTTTTCGCATAACAGTAATCTTTCAGGTAGCCTAATAAGAAAAAATCTCACGGGTTTAAGTCCGGTGAATAAGGGGGCCATTGTATACCTACGTGTGCAAATTTGGGATATCCTAAACCGATGACGCGTTCACCATAAACTTCGTAAATAGCTTTAAATGCCTCTTGAGTTCTATGCGGTGTAGCACCATCTTACATAAAATAGTAGTTCCTGACTAATCCACGTTTCTTAGTGAAAAGCAAAAATTTTGTAAGAACGTAACTTAATGAAATTTTTTATTATTAATCTTAGTGTCTCTTGATTCAGTTTAAAAGTTGCTGCTGCTTTTCTTATTGAATCCGTTGGATTATTCTTGAAATGTTCTTCGACCTCGGCAACTTTATCTTCTGTGTATGAAGGACCAGGAAGATCATGATGACAATCGTCAAGAGAATAATAATTGATGAAGTTATCAATTACTCTGAGAAAGAAGTAAAAAAAAATTTGAAAATTTTATTAAAAAATGCGGTCATATGATAAAGTCAAATATAATTTTTTTTTATTCTTATAAAAAAAATTCTTATAAAAAAAAATTTGATCTGTTCTTTTGATGAAAGCCATTTTACATAATTTATAAGATTATTTCGAACACACTCTCGCACATAGTGTTCTTTGATATCGACCATGTGTCTTATTTTATTTCCTCCGCCCGTTTTAACACTCGCGTCTGCTGCTTTATTGTCGCACCATAAAGTTATCGGAGTAAATTCTGTCTCTATTATCTGTTTTAGCGAATTGTATATCAAAATCAATTGTTGACTACAGTCACTCATAGCTACATATTCAGCCTGACATGTGGATAATGCAACGTATCGTTGTTTTTTCGTTCGCTATGTAATAGTGTCACCAAATAACTTAATTACATATCCACTTGTCGTTATTGATTCCTTACAGTCGCCTAGGCTTGCATCTGAATAGCCTTGTATACCGTTTCGATAACCATGATAACATAAACCAAGACCTTTTGTGCCTTTAAGATAGCGAAACACACGTTTAATCATCCTCCATTCATTTTCTGTTGGATTGACCTGATGTCTACTTAATACATTTACTGCATAGGTTATATCGGGACGACTGGCATTCGATAAGTAAAGGAGCGTACCAATAGCTTCTCTATATGGTCTATTTTCTTCATTTTCTGTTATAATTAGGTTTTCAATTTCGTGTGTCTCTTCTCTGAGCTTACGTGTTCTATTCATTACTTGGTTTGTGACCATAGGTTTCTTCTGGGGGTGCATTTCCTCAAAACCAAACTCTCGCATCATTCTGTCGATATATCTTTCTTGTTTTATTATTAATACTTTCGCTTTTCTATCTGTTTCTATTTCTAGTCCAAGAAACGACTTCGGTTCGCCCAAATCAGTCATTTATACTCTTTCATTAACTGTCGCTTAATTTAATTTAATTTAATTTTATCATTACATGCCAGTAAAATGTCGTCCACATAGAGAGTTAATATCAATATTTTATCTGCTTTCTTTCACATAAATAAACATAATTCGTCTTCATGCGGTGTTAATCCCATTCGTATTGCTATCACTCGGAATTTTTCATTCCAGCACTTTGGACTCACCTTTAGGCCGTAAAGTGCTTTCTTTAATTTACAAACTTTCAGTCGCTTTATTGTTGGATCACATTCTATCCCATTAGGTATTTCCATCAAAACCTCGCTATTAAGTAATCCATTCAAGAAGACAGTTTTTACATCCATTTGACATAACTCCAAGTTGTACTTATTGGCAATCGCTAGAACTGATCTAATTAGTGGTAATCGTGATACTGGTGCATATGTTTGTTGCAACTCATGAATCTTCTTATCTTTGAAGCCTCTTATTACCAATCTCGCTTTATATCTCACGCTGTTGTTCGGTTCAATCTTTTTCTTTAGTACCCATTTTGAATCAATGATGTTTGGTTTCTTTCCGTCACTTGTGATGGTCGGCCTGTCGATTATTTCCCAAACATTGTTTTTATACATGGAATTCAATTCTTCGTTAATTGCCTCTGTCCAATTTTCTTTCTCTGACGTTTTCATGGCCTCTTGATAAGAACCTGGGTCACTATTTGTTTCTGCCAAGAGTGCATGAATCGTTTCGTCGTCCATTAGATTTTCTTCTGTGACTGTCGTCTTATTCTTTCTCGGGCGTCCTCTACCTCTTTTCTGTACTCCCTCCGTTCTAGACGTATTTTGAGAAATTTTCTTTTCAAATTCTACAAACCATGTTTCAGTGTTGATTTCACTGTTTAAATTTTCCCAGTTATTCAATTCTTGTTTTTTGTATTTATTTGCTAATACGAGTTTTTCGTTAAATCTCGCATCTCTGCTTTTATAAAATTTTCCTTCTTCTGGTTTGAATAAAATATAGCCTGTCTCTTTGTATCCTACTAATATCGCTCGCTTTCCAATACATCTAAATTTCGGACCTGTCTTTCGCTGCACTTTTATATATGCTAAACATCCAAAGCGTTTTAGTTGATTTATGTTTATTTTGTACTTTGGGTTAAATATTTTAAGCGGAGAAAATATTTCATTCGAAGCATGTGGCGCTCTGTTGTATGCAAATACAGCTGATCCAAGCGCCAAATCTCACGTTTTCAGGTAAGCCGGAGTCATACATTAACGCTCGCACTTTCTTTTGCATTGTCTGATTAAATCTCTCAGACACTCCGTTATGTTGTGAAGTATCTGGACAAGCTAGCTGTAGCTCTATTCCTAGTTTTTCTAAAATCCCTACTGTATAGCCTCCTGTGAATTCAGTTCCTTGGTCCGTCCTTAAGTAACATACTTTCGCATCCCTTCCTAACATATTTCGTGCGCTTCTTACAAAATTTTCCATTCAATGGCCTGTTTTATTTTTCGCTTTCATTGAATACGCCATTGCTCAACGAGAGAAATCATCTATAAATACAAATATGTATTTATATCTTTTCGGATAAGTCGCTGGACTTATTATCCCCATTACATCAGAATGAATTATCTGCAGGGGTTCCGTCGCTCTCCTTCGTACGTTGTTGAAAGGCAGTCTGTTTAATTTCGATATCAGAGATACTTCACAGTCCAGTATGGAATCATTAAATACATTCTCTTTTAATTCTTTATTTTCTGGGAACTTCTTTTGCAATTCCTTTAGATATCCCAAGGATGCATGTCCCATTCTCACATGCCATAGCATGGCTTTATTTATGGATGATTGATTACTTGACTTCTCTTCAAGTTCGACATCACAGTTCGCTTGTTCATCCTGTTGCATATCATTCACTTCGTTTATTTGTCTGTCGCATAATGTGTTTTCAAAGTCAGAACTTAACTCTGTCCTGGTTTCTGTATTTTCAATTTCATTCGCTATTGAACTTTCTTTATTTTCATTCACTTTTCGTTTTCCTGTCGTACTTCGAGTTGTTACATATGCTATTATATTTCTTTTTTCTGTTCGCTTATTATTTGCCGATTTATCAATTTCAAACTCAACTATCCAATATGGCCTTCTATATATGCCCGTGATAAATGTCTCATTATGTTCAGGATCATAAATATCAATTCGTTCGTTGTTTAAATAGACACTCAGTCCCTGATCAGTAAACTTTCGCAATGATAATAAGTTCTCTGTTAAGTCTTTCGCATATATAACGTTATTTAGATTAAGAACTTTGTTTTGCTCCGCAATTACTTGAACCGCGCCTACTCCCTCCGATCTCAAGTTCGCACTGTCGCTTTTATTTGCGCATTTAATTTCGCCAGGATTATCATTAAATGTTTTAAATATTAATTTTGAATTGGTTAAATGTTCCGTCGCTCCCGTATCTATAAGGAATTTCGCTAGTCCTAATTTCTCTTTACTTTCATCGGTACAGTTTGATTTGAAGACGCTAGCATGTATTTTATAATCTACTTTATTTTCCATCAACGATTTATCCTTGCACTCACCTTTTTTATGATGATTTTCCTTTTGCCCTATGTCGATAGTATTTTCATTTTTCCTTTTATGGAATGTTTTAGTTTTGTAGCTGTTTGTTCTATTTTTGTTATTTTTGTACTCTTTATTCTCGTTCGCTATCCTACCATAAATGCGCCGTCTTTTACTGTCGTCTATATCGCGTCTATTATTAAACTTTCTCTTATTTCCGCGATAATAATTTCTGCCGCTATATTTGTAATTAGTAATTTGTCGATACCTCTGTTCGCTTCTTTTCATCATTTCACGGCACTCCGCTGCCTTGTGATTTGTCAATTTCTTGCATTCGAAGCACACCTTTTTTTGTGCCCTTGTGCGGGCAGTTGAAAGCCATGTGTCCGAGATCATCACAATTGAAGCAGCGTGGTGCCTCCTTTGACTCTGTCACCACCATCGCTGTCGCCTTGTCCGTCGTTGTCATTTGACATTTTATACTTTCGAGCTGTAGGACATATAATTTTAGTTGGTCATAATTTAGTATTTTGTCTGTAGTACTTCTTATCATAAAATCTATATTTTGAATTTGAGGTATTTTTGTTAATATCGCAATGTAAAACGCGTCTCTCTTTTCATCGTCCGATAGGATATTATTATTTGATAAATTATTATAACATCTAACTAACTCTTCAAACCGATGTATAAATTCTGTCGCCTTTTCTTTAATGCGATTATATTGCATTTCGTATAGTCTTCACCTGACCGTAGCAGAAGTTACATTAATTTCACTCAATTTTATTTTCTTAATTTCATTTAATAACTCTACAGGGTCTTTGATATTTATTACTTTTGAGTAATAATCAGGATCAATTCGATTTAGAATTATATCCCGGACTTTAAACTTTTGTTTTTCTTTAACCGTATCATCATGAGAGTCGTTAACCTGTACCTTCTTATCTAATATGTACAATAGATCCGCTTCCCTGAATTCTGAGTTTAAATGATCCAGAAAATGCTCTAATTTTGTTTGTTTCGTTAATTTGTAATCGCGTCGAATTGTTGTTACTTTACCGGATAATTCTGTTCTAAGTGTTTCTTTAATCTCACGCGATACATCTCCGAAACTATTATCAACTCTGCCTTTATCTCTATTAATTTTCTTTAATTCATTTTCAATTAATTTTGATATATCCATTATATCTATATCTTTATTAATGACTGTCGAACTATGACCAATCCCTGACTGACTATTGTCTATAATTCTGTCGCCTTTCCCGTCGTCCTCATTCGAGTTTTCATCACTCGCGTATGATTCGTTCGAACTGACCTATTCTCCCAGCTCTAGGAAATTGAGAATGCTTTCATGGCGTACTCTGTTTATTAACAGAGAGCCATTTTCTGCTACCGAGCTCACTGTTTCCTTTAGGTCGTTTAGCTGTTCTCTAGTCTATCGCTCAAATTCTCTCTGTCGCACCTGCATCTTGTCTACTTTGCGGTTTAGCTTCTGCAGCTGTTCCTTTATTTCTGTAAAAGATTCATTAATTTTATTATCCTTTTCACCATGTTGTATCAATCTATGTGTATCCATGTACTTATTTTTATTAATAAAAATTTTCTTTATAAGAATATTACCCCTTTCTATATTTTTAATTTTTGGTATACCTTTTAACATCGCAGCTGTCGCTTAGTTTTCGTTTACTTCTGTCGCCTTTTCCTTTTACCATTAATCGACAATAGGGCATCAGGAGCTCTTCCTTTTGAATTGCCTTCTTTACTAGACTTAGCTCGTCTTCTGTGATGAATTCCTTTTCTATAAGTTATAATATTCATAAGTAATTGTAACTGTTTTAATTTAGCTCAGATCTGATATGCCGAACACAAGTTAATCAGATCGAGATATAACTTAATTGAAACTACGACATTTTTATTTTGTATATTCTTCATTTAATTTTATAAACAAAATATATTAGTCACACCTGATTTACCGAACACAAGCAAACCAGATGCATATATGATGATTTCATCGGATTATTATAAATCGAAAGAGTTCATATAAACTGTCGTTATCTTTCGCTGTTGAATCATACATGTGCATAGGTTCCTATTTATTTCACTCATGATGTGAAGATCGAACACAGATACATTCATACCCTGAGTTAGGTTCTTTATTTTAATTTAATTCATTGGATTTACTATGCAAAAATACATCAATCACATCTGATTTACCGAACACAAGCAAACCAGATGTATATTTGATAATTTTAATAATTTATTTTTCTTTACCTAGTTGGTAGACGGTTCCATCATCTACTGTAAATATTATAAAATCATCCAGTATTTCTACTCTGATGATTTGTTCTGGATGTTTTTCTGGGAACCCAAAAGCCAGCTCCTGAGTCTTCAGAAAGAGCAATAAAGACTTCTCATCTGCGCAGACAGCATCAATGAAAATTAAGAAATTGTTAATTTATTTTGATTCACATTAATGCTTTATTATTTTATTTATATTTCATTAAGGGGGGAAATCACAGTAAAATTTTCAATTTTTCGAAAAAAATTTTTCTCGCCTAAAAGGTGCTTTAGGGTCTTAAAAATAATATACCAAATGATGGAACACGGCAAAAGTGTCCGAGTGCCCAAATTTTTCATTCTGCGGTAACGCCACTCAGGTATGCTTCTCAGTACTTAAAACTTTAAACGCGTTTTTCTCGAAACCACTTTTTTTGAGCTTGCCGAAGACATAACTCGAGCAAATCTTTACCGATCGACTTGAAATTTTGACAGTAGCTTTGAAATATCTTTCTCCACAGAGCTACGTAGGATTTATTTTATATGGCTTAGTTTTTTTTATCGAAGATTTGATGGCGTTTTTTTTTGTTAAAAATTTAACTTTATTTTCAAACATGCACCATTTTGTGAAAAATCAATACATCAAAAAAATTTTGGTTTTTTCTTCCAGGTCAAAAATTAAGGAGTCTACGTCTTCGGCCATCGACACGCTTTCAAAAATAGGCGCCTTGGGGCATATGCTGCGCAACCGCCATTTTTAAATATTTTTTATTGAAAAAATTAAATTTTGTACTTTTTTAGTATTGCTATAAAACCTACTTTACAGATTTTCGATTGATACTTTTATTCAGCCAAAATTAATTCCCGAAAATATGCCTATTTTTTTGTGTGCTACTGTGATTTCCCCCCTTAACTTATTCACACTCGCATTTATTTTGAACATTCGCTACTGTTCGCAAACTGTATCATTCGCTACTGTTCGCTAATAAATTTTGATAATTCAATTTTAAATTATGTATAAATAATTTTTAAATAATATCAAATCTGATTTGCCGAACACAAGCGAATCGAACTGACAGTATTAAAATTTTAAGCTTTATTGTCTTTCTATTTATTTTTATGTATAAAATTTCAATTTGTTTTAATTCCGGAAATATATAATTTTTATTTTATTTTCAACCAAATTGACTGGAGCCATTTTGTTTCTAATCAAATTTGATTTACTGAACACAAGCAAATCAAACTGATCAGAGCAATTAAGAATTAAATTGACTTTGATTCTGTTTTAATTTAATTTAATTTAATTAAGCATTGTTAGTATTGATTGAATATAGTTTTATAATTCCTGTCGATATCTCACTCGTACTTCATATAGCTATACTTTTTGTTATTTTCGTATTTTGTTAGGCTACATTTACCGTGTTGTAGCAGAAATTTCGCGTACAAACATCTAGCATTATCGCGCGCGTTTGTTAACTTTCTCTCTAGCACTCGCAACGCACAGGCTTTAATCTCCATGCGCGTGTCTTATATACAGTAGAGACTTTCATCCTGTCTCCGTGTATTCTCTCTCTCTCTTTCTTTCTTTCGCATTGTTCGCATGCCCTTTCTCTCTCACTGCGCTCGCATACTCTCTCGCACCGCTCGCATTCCCTCTCTCTTGCACCGCACTCACGTGCTCTCTCTCTCGCACCGCTCGCGTTCCCTCTCTCTCACACCGTTCGCGTTTCCTCTCTCTCTCTCGCACCATTCGCGTTGCATCTCTCTCGCACCGTTCGCGTTTCCTGTCTCTCTCGCACCATTCGGGTTCCCTGTCTCTCGCACCGTTCGCGTTTCTTCTCTCTCTCTCTCTCTCGCACCATTCGCATTTTCTCTCTCTCTCGCACCATTCGCGTTGCATCTCTCTCGCACCGTTCGCGTTTCCTCTCTCTCTCGCACCATTCGCGTTCCCTCTCTCTCGCACCGTTTGCGTTTGTTTTTCTCGGAATAGCGCGCGCGTTCGAACTTGCCAACGGCAAAATCGAATTCCACGAATTCACCAACAATTGAAATTACGATTTTAACTTTCTTCACGCCCTTAACACACATGCACACTATCATACTCGCAGCAACCTTTGCTTTAACGGCCCTTCACACCATATCGCGTTTATTAGCCCGTACTGATTTTCGTATCTCTTTCACGATTGCCCTACCTTGAGAGATACACAATGCATGAATTTTCAAATCACTTCACCGTCGCACATAATTTCACTCATACTTACTCTACAGTTATTCTTCACTGTAGTTACAGTCGCTTTCAAGCTTGATTCTTTCGTTACAAGAAAGATATGTATATTCTTTCTTACCTTTATTGCTTTCACCGGTGACCTCTTCTTCATTCCGGGCTTCTCCTGGGGCCATAACCTTTTGATATTTTCTACTTGGTGACATCATTTCATATAACTGATAGAAATAAAATGTAGACACAACTTCAAAATGTCAAAAGTTATTTATTTGTTTCGAATCAAATGCACAGGATACAATTACAAAGTTATGAAAAAACAAGAGGGCTTGTGTTACTTGATTTATCAAGATTGACAGTCTGACTACAACTGTCGCACGCGCCAGAGAATAGACTAGACTAAAACTGAGAAAGAGGGGATAGAAGAGAGCGCAGCGCGCCATCTCTTTAACAAGTATGCATGATTTTAATTACTTGTGTGCGATTGTTTGTAAAAAATTGCATCATAGTCAAATTGAGTCTAACGAGAGCGGCTATTCAACTCTTGGTTTAAACTTAGGTTAAGTTTCACAATGGTTTATGTCAGTGGAGAGTGCATCGCGTAGGTTGTGGATGGGGCTTTATTGTGGTAGGAAAGGCAGAGAAGAACTTATCGGCTGACACGAAAAAAAAAACGGAGGTCATGTACCGACGTTACATAGTACCTTCGCTAGCGCCCCATAGGATTGGATACGATTTACTGCATTGTGTTTTCCCTATTAAAGATCTTCTACTTTTAAAACCAGAAGTTGTAGAAACTACCAGTTCATTGAAATCGAAAACTAATGTTATCAGGTTTTCTGCTAACATTGATGGCGTTTTGCTAACGTTAAGCAATCCATTATATTGCGTTTCAGAAAGCCATACATCCCGGCCTATATCATACTATAAGCAAAAAATCAGATCAATGTTTTTTATACATAATATTTGAATATTATGTGTGCATGTGTACATGCGCGCGCGTGTGTGTGTATGTGTGCGTGTATGTGTGTGTGTATAATTTCAAAATATTCACTATATTATAATTACTTAAATTTAAATTGTACTTGGACGCTATATCTGAAGTATAGAATTTAGAAAATAAGATAAATTATAAAATATATGCTTATTATCTTAAGTGATGAAACAATAAGGAATTACATATTTGCGAAGAATATAATATAACATTTTATTCTTTCACTACAAACATGTAACGTCAGTGGTGATGTTTCAATAGCGTGGAAAATAACGTGAACTGCTCTTTGCTTTTTTCGAGCCTAAATAATGAAACTTATGGGCTCAGGATGGCGGAGGAAATTAAATTTGCAAGATTTTTGGGAAAAGTAATGAGATTCGGGAATGGACAACCGTATAGGCCGACGTTGGTTTATATGTTGTCCTGGAAAGGACCTACAAAGTGCTTTGTGGATAGAGATATTTAGCCGATCCTGGCTAATACTATCTCTTTGGAAAAAAAGAAAAAAAAAAGGAAAGAAAAATACAAAAATTTAAATAAACTCACTTTTTATTGAGATTTATGGAGTTGTGCAAAAAGAAAAATCTCTCTCTATCTCTCTCTTTCTATGTTTTCCTTCCTTCTGCTGGAAAACTGGAAACTTGATTAAATCTTGTAGACTTGAGTAAAACTTGAAAATGAAAAACTTGATTGAAACTTGAATAAATCTTGAAAGAAAGAAAAAAAGAAAAAAAAAGATCTTGATTGGAGAAAAACTTGATTGATTGAATGGTAAGTTACGAATAGTACAAAGTGCGAAGTGCGAAAAAAAAGTAACGGAGTGAATGAATCCGTGTGTTGATCTTGCCCTTTTTATGCATTCGTACAGAGACGTCTCTGGGCCAATCCGATTGCTCGGAATTAGTGCGGGGTGGGCGCTACTGCTCTATATTGAAGGCGTTCCGTTTGAGTGGGAGAGTGAGAATCAGAGAGAGAGAGAGAGAGAGAGAGAGAGAGAGAGAGAAAGAGATGATACCCTTTTGCATAATTCTTATACATGTTTATTTCTTATTGTTTATCGCAAAAATATGTTAAATTAAATTACATGATCGTTTTTTATTTAAGATTTAACGCGTATTACAAAAAAAAAACGAAGTTTTAGTCGCATTTTTACGCAATTAATTTATACAAAAATAGCTGAATAAAAAATAATTATTTACATAATAAAAAAAAATGTTTCTCACGAAGAACACGTGCGGTATTCATGGGTTGGTAAAGTAATTTATAATTATAGAACGGTAAAAAGAAAAAAATTGTAAAGTAATGATTTAAATAATTATTTTTTTACAAATTACAATTTTTGTTTAATCCGTAGGTAATTGTTATGAACTGTCGGATAAGTAATTAATCATTTGACGTTATTTTTGGTAAAACCAAGAGTTAATTATCATTTATTGGATTTTTCGGGTGGCCACATTACCTTAATTGGATTTAAAAATAATTATTTCGCTAAGAATTAATTAAGGGGCTCTAAAACAGTTAATTATTGCGCATGAAAATTATTATAAGTTGAAATTAAAACATTGCAAAATGTAATTAATTGTATATTAATGATTAATGCTATGTTTCTTATAAAATTTTGTTTATAAAAATAATAAAAAAAGGAATAGAATAGAAAAATTAATAGAAAAATAGTTATAATAAATTGAAATATTTAGTGATATAATTTGTCTTTACACAGAAGGATAGAATTAAAGTTACCTGCATAAAAAAAAATATAGGTGAGAATACGTTAGCGTTAATCATTAATTTAGCATTAAGGAAGTGAAATAATAATTATAATTATCGTTGGAAAAAAATTACAAGGTGAAATTAATATCGAAAAATTAATAAGAAATTATGATTAATGTAGGTACAGCACTATTATTATTATTAATCTTGGTGCAATTGCAAGCTTGTTGATATTATTTAAATTAATTATTAAATTGAGAACGGAAATGCTATGATCCCGCGACGTCTCAAATCGCGGCGGAGACGCTCATTTTCCTATGTTTTAGCAAAAAAGTACAATTCGATGATTTATTGAAGTTAGAAATAAACAATGTAATAATTAAAGTAGTTATGTTTGCGAAGGATAAGAATTACAAATATACTACCACTTTTGTTAATAAATTTATTTTACAAAAAAAAACACGGTCAGGCTGTTTTGAATTTCATATATATATATATATATATATATATATATATATATATTTTTAATAACATAATCCATATATGTATACATATTTTAAAAATAAAAAAAATAAAATAAAAAAAACAATGTGTAATAAAACTTAATTAAATTAAGTTTACGATTGTAGCTAATTTTTTTTATTTAAATAATACAAGTGTTTTACAAGAAAATCACAAACTCTTGGCCCAAGTTTTGGCTAGGTTTCACAACGGTTCGGGTCGGAGGAGAGTGCGTCACGTAGCTTGTGAGGAGACGCTTTATCGTGGTGGAGCGCTTGGGTGTGAATCGATGCGGTCGGTCGATATGTTTTTCTGAATGGCGACCAGGGGCCGGAAAGGCAAGGAGGATGCTTATCGGCTGACCCAGAAAAACGGAGGACGTATACCGACGTTACAAACATACCCAATAAAACTATAGAAACATAAGTTTCAACATTTTTATTATCAAGAGGCACGCCAGCGCCTCGTTGGCAATTAGTAGCAGTATATATATATATATATATATACGCACGGGCACGGGCGCAAGCGCCTTATATACAGCTCATTTACCTTTTTATAACCTCGCTTTTTTTTTTTAATATTAAAGCTAAAATATTTTATACCATTCATATTAGAATCTTTATGTGCCTATATATTTAATGTATACAAAATATTTCATGATAAATGAGTCTTTTATGATAAATAAAGACTTTCTTTCATACTACCCTTATTGGCGAGAATCCTCATTGACGTAGGACAATAAATCACCACAACCTTGGAGCCTTATGGGTACGAGGGGCGTTTGATAAGTCCGTGCAAAGTCCGAGAGATGGCACCACCGGCGCGTATCGAGATCATGTTTAGTTAGTAGTATCTCTTGAATGAACACACACTAAGTTGCAGCTATATTGGTCTATTTATTTGTGTTTGGCATTCGTGTGAATCAAGGAAGTTGAGTGATTTTCAAGAAATGGACGAAAAAGAATTTCGTGTGGTGATTAAACATTACTTTATGAAAGGCAAAACGCCTCAGGAGACTAAAGAGAAGCTTAATAAACATTATGGTGACTCTGCACCTTCGATTAGAACAGTTTATAAGTAGTTTCAAAATTTTCGGACTGACCATATGGGCACAAGTGAAGCTGAACGTTCTGGACGGCCTGTGGAGGTTACGACTCCAGAAATCATTGATCAAATCCATGATATGGTGATGGATGACCTGGAAAAGGATAAAACTATTACAGGCGCATATTATTCATCGTTATTGGACTGTTTGAAAACCGAGCTGCAAGAAAAACGCTCGCGATTGGCCCCCAAGAAAGTCCTTTTCCATCACGACAACGCACCAGCACACACCTCAGCAGTTGTGGTCGCAAAATTAATCGAAATAGGATTCCAACTCGTTTCACATCCCCCCTATTCTCCAGACTTGGCTCCTTCGGACTACTATTTGTTCTTCAATTTGAAGAAATGGCTGGCGGGACAAAGATTTTATTTCAAACGAGGAGGCGATTGCAGACACTAATGGATATTTTGCAGACTTGGACAAATCTTATTATTCGGAAGGGATCAACAAACTAGAACATCGTTGAACAAAGTGTATAAGCCTAAAGGGTGACTATGTCGAAAAATAAAAAAGGTTTACACCAAACACGTAAGCAGTTTTTATTTTTGCACGGACTTTTCAAACGCCCCTTGTATGATGTAGAATTTTTAACGGATATGTAATTGGTTTGTACATTTTTGATGAAAGTGTCAATAGGAATATCTATGGCCAAATTGTTAGAGATCAGTTACTAGAACTAATAAAAAATGTCGATTTAGACAAGTGACAGAGATTCTGTTGCCAGAATGATGGTTCACCAGTACATTTTACATGGATTATGTGGAATTTCTCGGATAAAAATTACAATGGTTCATGGATTGGACAAATGGGTCCAGTTGCCAGAAAGAACGACGTGGACGTAGTAAGTTCTGTTTCCATTGGGGTGCTGGATTAAAGTGAGTCCCCTTGTCTCTCACTATTTGGGGTGCTAGATTAAAGTGAGTTCCCACCCCTTTCACTATCCGAGGTGCTGGTTTAAAGTGAGTCTCCTCGCCTCTTGCTATTCGGGGTGCTGGTTTAAAGTAACTCCCCTAGCCTCTCACTATCCGGGGTGCTAGATTAAAGTGAGTCCCCTCGCCTCTCACTGGTTTTACGATTACTAATTTAACCTCGAAGCAAATGTTTAAAGTTATGTCCCTCTGCTTCAAGGCACAAAAGCAAACGTCTTTTAAAATGGCGCACGGTGTTTAGCAAAGTTTGCCTTGGGATTGCAGCACATGCTCGTGTAATGCGGTCTTGCATGTTTAATCTTATCGTAGGCTGTTGTTCAAAAATAACATTTGTTATGTAGCCCTATAAAAAAAAATCTGGGGATATCATATCAGGTGAAAAAGCAGGCCAGTTTATAGGACTTCCTCGTCCAATCCATCTACCATTGTAGTTTTCATTCAAGAAATTCCGTACGATCCGTGCAAAATGTGCTGGTGTACCATCGTGGTGGAACCACATTCTTCGTCGCGTCTCTAAATTGACATCTTCCATCAGCAATGGTAACTGATCTCCAATGAACTTTAAATAGGTATTCCTATCAACATTTTCTTCAAAAAAGTAAGGACCAATTAAATACCCATTTACAATTTCACACCATACCATAAGGCTCCAATGTCTTTGATGATTGACTGTTCTATGCCAGTGAGGATTCTTGTCGGACCAATAATGGTATCAGCTCCCCGTCTCTTTGAACTTTGGCCTCATCAGAAAAAAGCACAAAATTGAAAAAATCAGGATCATTTTCTAACATATCTAAAGCCCATTGGCAAAACTCAATGCGCTATTAAAAATGATGAAACTGTACCTTTTGAACTAAAGTTATGTGATTGGTATGGTATCTAAGAACTTTGAGGATTCTCAAGAAGGTTCTTCTAGGTATACCGATTTCTCTTTCAACTCGGCGACTGCTAATATGAGGGTCAAGATGAATGATTGCAAGAACAGTTACAACACGAACATCATTTTCGTCATATTCATGACGCCTGCATTGACGGACCAGCTGTCCACCACGTGCTCTTTGTGTCAACTCACTAATTGTTCTATCATCAGGATGTCTTCTATTAAAAAAGCGTTCTGCGTACAGTCTTGCCGCAGCACGATAGTTATTATGACTTTTCCCTAGAATCATTATCATATCAACAATATCTTTGGGTTGATAGACAGTCATTTTTAGTTCTGTTCGTCACGTTTGTAGAATTAAGATGATGAAGCCTCGACTGCAAATGTATTATAAATGTATTTTCTAAGATTGGCCGAAATGTAAAATTTAAAAAAATATAATTAATTTTGTCATTTAACAAAAAATTATATGAATCAGAAATTTGTTAACGATTTTCACGATTAAAAATAAGATATTCAAAACATTTAAGAAAAACGTAACTTTTCAAAGATAAGATAATCAACTTCTTCTAAAATATTTTCGAAGTCTACTTCTTATTTCAGCATTAAAAATAAAGGTTTTTATTATAAATGATAAAGTTGATTTTAAAATAACCTAAGAAGTTAGCTCAAAGGTCAAATTAAAGTTTACCTTTATTTTTATTGTCTTTCCTACCTTGAAATCTACTGAATAATACCCTACCAAATGAATTTTACCAGCAGATTGAATTTCGGGAAAGTAGAGTAGTGGTAGATAGTGAGGATAAAATTTGAGATGTGCAGGGTACACGTAGGTAAAAGGGAAGATTAGCGGTTTGGAAAATAGAGGTTGATTCCAGAATCGAAAATAAAGGATTTTATCTCAAAATGTAAAAATGACCTTAAGGGGGGAAATCACAGTAAAATTTTCAATTTTTCGAAAAAAATTTTTTTCGCCTAAAAGGTGCTTTAGGGTCTTAAAAATAATATACCAAATGATGGAACACGGCAAAAGTGTCCGAGTGCCCAAATTTTTCATTCTGCGGTAACGCCACTCAGGTATGCTTAAACGCGTATGTAAAACTTTAAACGCGTTTTTCTCGAAACCACTTTTTTTGAGCTCGCCGAAGACATAACTCAAGCAAATCTTTACCGATCAACTTGAAATTTTGACAGTAGCTTTGAAATATCTTTTTCCACGGAGCTACGTAGGATTTTTTATTTTATATGGCTCAATTTTTTTTATCGAAGATTTGATGGCGTTTTTTTTTGTTAAAAATTTAACTTTATTTTCAAACATGCACCATTTTGTGAAAAATCAATACATCAAAAAAATCCTACGTAGCTCGCTAGCTGTTGTTATATGAAAACTAAAAAATTTTTGTTTTTTCTTCTAGGTCAAAAATTAAGGAGTCTACGTCTTCGGCCATCGACACGCTTTCAAAAATAGGCGCCTTGGGGCATATGCTGCGCAGCCGCCATTTTTAAATATTTTTTATTGAAAAAATTAAATTTTGTACTTTTTTAGTATTGCTATAAAACCTACTTTACAGATTTTCGATTGATACTTTTATTCAGCCAAAATTAATTCCCGAAAATATGCCTATTTTTTTGTGTGCTACTGTGATTTCCCCCCTTAAAATAATTGTGAAAGTTAACTTCGAGGTCGACTCAAAGTTCACACTTATCATTATTCCTCTTTCCACCACAAGCTCTACCCGCAAATGCCCTACACACCTATTCCTACAAGCGAGTAGAACTTTGGGTAGGCAGCGTAATGATAAATAGTATTCAAGATCAATTAGGTGTAAGGGTGTTGGAGAGAAAATTAGTGTGTGTGTGTTTTCCTCATGACATTTGAAAACAAAATGGCGGTGTAATAGCTGATCTTCCAAGGCGCCTTAAAAAGAAGGTGAATTTCGGTGGAAAGTTTCCGAATAATACCACGTAACCTAATGGCCTTATTTGTGTGTAAATATGTTCAAAACATGTTTATCTAGTGGACCTCATAGGGATTTTTGGAAATTTTATTTTTTTTCAAATTATACAGTTTTAAAGTCAAAAACTGTTTTTTTTCGCTAAAAAATTCGAATTCAAACACGTGTACAAAATTTTTATTTTACTATTCCTAAAAGTCACGTTAGCATGACAACGCCTTTCAAGGTATTTGACCTTGATTTTTGACCTCTTGGAGGTCATAAAATAAAATTTTCTCTAGGACAAAAATAATGTAGAATTTTTCGTTTATTTCGATGCCAGCATCAAAAATAGAGATTCAGAGGATGAAACTTGAGATTGATCAGTTAATCTTAAGTGGAAGGGGGTTGTAGAGGGTGGAGGGGGTTGTCGGTGCAGGGGGGATAATATGTAAAGGTGGGATTCAGGGTTAGTAGGGTAAGTATTGATAGTGCTTTAGATTAATAATAGATTAGTTTATTTTTCCTAAAAACCATGGTAATTCAGTGAAAATGCAAGAAACGGCTTAAGATATTCGACCTTGATTTTTGATCTCTTGGAGGTCATAAAACAAAATTTTGCTTAAAACAAATTTTATGCAGAATTTTTGCTCTTTCCGATTCCAGCATAAAAAATAGGGATTTTTATTTAAAAAAATAAAGTTGACCTTCAACTGACCTTAAAGGTCAACTCCAAGGTCAAGCTAAAGGTCACTGTTATCTGACCCCTTATGCCTTCTTCAACATTTGTCTGAAATTTTTTCCGCATCTTGCTTAGATTCTGAGATATTTAGGTGGGGAAATTAAAATCGCCCACCCTGTATATATATATTGCCATGGAGATTACTCCGTACTCCGCGCGTATTTGCGTTTCTTGCGCTTTCGCCGGTCGCATGAGTAATATCATGCTTCGGTACCGCGACGGCCTTTGACGGGAAGATACGGTACGCGCCCGCATTCAAAGATAGGCGTGTATCGTATCAAAAATTTTTGAGTTAAGGCTAAATAAAGGAACTTTTTCCTGGGTGTAGTGTCGAGTTCCGCCATAGCTGCTGCCTAGACACGCTGCTTTTCCTCGCGATTTCGAACGGTTTTTTGTGCGACGAGTTTTTTGTGATTTTGGCGTGCTCCGGTCGCGCGTGATCAGTGTAGGTGTGCAGTGACCCACTGCAGCGTTCCGAGCGCCGCCATCAGACCGCAGGGACGTAACGACGGAGCGACGTGCCCCACCGAGCAACTCCAACCATCGATATCGGCGTTCCGCTTCTGGCGGCCATTCTTTTCCGTGCGTGCGCGGCTGGCCAGCCAAAAGTAAGTTTTTATACATTTAGCGGCGTGCATAATTATCTTTTTTTTATACTAAGTGTACAAGTATGAAATGCGGATTTTAGACAACAGATGGTGTACCAATGCAGTTTAAGCTGTTATAATTTGATACTGCGCCATTTTGTTGTGTCATCAACAAGTTTAGACGCGCATTAGTGATAGACTAAAAAAGTGTGTACATCGTTTTGTATTGTTGTGTTTAATATGTCAATATTTATACCGAACGAAGAGCATTCGCGGACAGCATTAATTTTTTGTTTTCATTTGAAGAAAACTGCTGCTAAATCCTTTCGGTTACTACAGGAAGCTTATGGTGAACATGCTCCATTGCAAGATACGTGTAAACGATGGTTTCAGAGTTTCAAAAAAGGTGACTTCGACGTTGCAGACAAGGAACATGGAAAACCGCCAAAAAATTCGAAGATATGGGTTTGCAAGCATTGTTGGACGAAGATGATTCGCAAACACAAACAACTCTTACAGCAATTAGGAGTTTACCAACAAGCTGTTTCTAATCGCCTACGAGCGATGGGGAAAATTCAGAAGAGCGGTAGATCGGTACCACATGAGTTGAATGACAGGCAACTGGAAAATCACAAAATCACATGTGAAATTTTGCTCGCTCGGTACAAAAGGAAGTCGTTTTTGCATCGAATAGTAACAGAAGATGAAAAGTGGATTTATTTTGAAAATCCCAAACGCAAGAAATCATGGGTAGACCCAGGAACACCATTCAAATCGACCGCAAGACGAAATCGTTTTGGCAGAAAGACGATGCTCTGTGTTTGGTGGGACCAGATGGGCGTGGTCTATTATGAGCTATTGAAACCTGGGAAAACGGTTAATACTACACGTTATTAACAACAATTTGCCGATTTAAACCGTTTGCTGCTTGAGAAAAGGCCAGAATACAGAAAGAGGCAACACAAAGTATTTTTTCTCCATGACAATTCTCCATCACATACGGCAAAACCGGTTCGCGACACATTGGAAGCACTCAACTGGGACGTTCTGCCTCATGCGGCTTACTTACCAGATTTGGCTCCTTCTGATAACCACTTGTTTGCATCGATTGGTCACGCACTTACTGAGCAGCGCTTTGATTCCTATCAAGATGTCAAAAAATGGCTCGATGAATGGTTCGCGGCAAAAGGGGAAGATTTCTACTGGCGTGGTGTTTAAAAATTGCCCGAAAGATAGGAAAAATGTATAAAAAGCGATGGAGCATACTTTAAATAAAGAATTTTTTATTATTCTACCAAATTTAACATGTTATTTTTTCTTTTAAAATCCACATTTCATACTTGTACACCTGGTATATATATTTGCGTTGGAGTAACCCCCCGCCGGTTACTCCGTTTATTATCTTTATTCGATTGGCGTGGTTCGTGCGAGTGAGAGAGCGCTACCTCTCTTACTTTCGTAGAGTCAGTGCGAGAGAGTTGCGTTTTCTCTCGCACCTGTGTAGAAATAGGCGCGTGCAAGTGAGAGAGCGCTATCTCTCTTACTCTAGTAAGATTAGTGCGAGAGAGTTGCGTTCTGTCTCGTACCTGCGTAAGGCTAGGCGCGCGCAAGTGAGAGAGCGCTTTCTCTCTCACTCCTACGGACTCAGTACAGGAGTCTCCTTCTCTCTCGCACTCGTATCGAGTACGGTGCGCGCGAGTGGGAGAGCGCTTTCTCTTTCACTCCTACGGGCACAGTACGGTAGAGATGTCTTCTCTCTCGCACTCGCATAAAGTAGGGCGCGCGCGAGTGAGAGAGCGCTTTCTCTCTCACTCCTAGAGTCCGTTGCGAGAGAGTAACGTACTCTAGCCCATAGAGTCCGTTCGCCCAGAGTAGCGCGTATTTAATCTGCGGTTAACAATAACTTTTATGATATGCGCTCCTCGTTTATTCCTTTTTTTTGTAGTATTTATTTTGTTTATTATTTATTTTTTCGGTCATAATTTATATTTTTCTTTGTATTTGTTAAATTTATTAAATTATTAAATTATTTTATTTATTTTAATTTTTTTTTATTTACTTCTGCTTTTCATTTCCTTTTTTTTCCCCTATTTCTTTACTTTTATTTTTTTTTTCTTTTTGTATTTTATTTTATATATATTTATTCTCCTCTTTCATAAAGTATTTTACGTTTTTTTATTTTTATTTATTTTCCTTTTTTTTTCTTTTTTGACTTCCTTTTTATATAAAGAGGGGTATCACTCTCTCCCGAATACCGCTCTCTCCGAGATACAAGCTAGCTGGTGAGGACGACGCATGAGCCGCGCAACGACGATTGCGCGGCATTTTTGCGGGTAAGTTAGGTCCGAAAGACGGCTTCACGTGCCTGGACCTAGAAGCAAAGTCGTCCGAGCCTTTAAAGGCCGAGAAGGGGGCGCTGCGGATAAGTTTTGCACTTTTCGCGAATTTTACGTCCCACGAGGTCCATTGCTTCGGTGGTGGTTTACCTTTAAAACTGCCATCCCGTTACAATATATATATATATATATTGTATATATGTATTGTATATATATATATATATATTGTAACGCCACTGGGGATCAGGGTGGCGTACAAATGTAAGGGGGAGAAGCGTGCGGGTTACTTGCTAGTGCAAGTTAAGTTAAAACATTCGATTAAAATAAACACAAAAGACACGTTTATTTGAACTTAATATTAACTAATTACACAGTAATCGCGTTTTTACGCGAGCTCAGGGCGCCAGCTACACTCGTGTAGTGCGGTTTCGTGCGCGGCAATTACGTTTGCATGGCTAGCTCACGATTAGAGCGGTCGTGGGCATACAAGACGCGAAAAGACAAAAATAGCGCGTAGCACGCGTCGCGGTCGCACACACACAGCCGGGAAGGATGCGGGGAAAGCCACTGCACCTCGGCACGTACCAGATATACTATAACACTCTCGGCTACAAAAAGGGCGATCCGCCGGCTCGTAAACACTCGTCTTTTTCTTTTTCAAACGCGAAAAATTCTGAGTCGGACGACGGAGGTTAACAATTGCGACTATGGCACTGGACGGAATGTACTGCTCGCTAATGTTGTGACTTTTCGCTAGAACGGACTCGAACGGGGTGAACGAGAAGCTCTGGCGTGGCACTTTCGCGAGCGCGGATTTTAGATAATTGCTCTGCGCCGGCACAACGTACGTGTAAAGTACGTTATGCGACGCAGCCGCCGCGCGCGCTCAGTGCGGTCGGCAGTTGACCTTACCGCGCGCCAGCAGCGCGCGTTTAGGTTATCCGCTCGCGAGTGCCAGTGTTGTTATATTTCTTCTCCGGAGCGGCGAGAATCTACCTCCGATGTCCAGGGAGTCCAGGTAAGTCGACGCGTTCCATGGCTGGTAGGCGTTGACTCATTTGTCTCTTCTCTTTCTTTTCCAGGTGCGGCAGCGCGGCGCATCAACAGCTGGCGAATCGAATAATGAGTGGTGGAGAAAGCGAAGCAGCTGTGTCGGTGACAGCGATAGCCTGCTCGCAGCGGCAGCGAGGCAACGCTATTAAACAATTCTAGGTACGTAATTACTTGCACTCAAATGCGGTGCTTATGTGTTTTTGCTTGCCTCCTAACCTCCTCTTCCACTTTCCTATGATGTTGTGTGGCAGCTTGTACTTCCCTTCCAAGGTGCAGCTGCTATTATTGCTTCCTTCTTCTTTTACATAACTACTGTCTGGGAGGTTACAGGTTCGGGAATCACTACCAGGACAGGAAGGAGCTTGGAAAGGAATCCCTGCTGCAGTGTGTGCGAGCACTGCTATCGCCTAATCATGGGCTCCTGAGACTGGCTCCTCGCTGGAGCCTTTACTTGAGCTCGAAGCCCCTGTACTTGGGAAAGGTAAAGTATGCACAGTCCTGCGTGGCTGTTAGTTAGGGTCAGCGTGGCAGTTCTGCGAGACTGCCAAGATTGTAAAAAAAAGGATATAGCAGGCTACGAGGAGACGTACAAGCTGTGTATTAGCCTCCTTATGTGGCTGGTGCAAAACACTACGTCACAACTCCCCCCCCCCAACAAACTATGAATATGGGGGAAGTAAAACGACTTCATATTCACCGTTTGATCCTAACTGGGATCGAACTTGATTGCATTTGCCTAGCGCTTTTACTTAGCCTAAGGTGAGCGGTCTCACCGGTAACGGTGTAGGTGTGCAGCAGAACGTCGTTGTGCGGGCATCGTCTTCTGCGGCGTGGCTCATCTGCGTCGGTGTTCTAGCTAAAGTGTACGCGGTGTACGGGTGCACGCGGAATCACTAGGCGAACTCGAGTCTGAACGAACAATACTAGCTTGTCGGTTATTTACGCGACTGGCTCGACCCTTGGGCAGTAATACAAATTTTTCAATCAAAAACAAATAAAATTAAAAAACTATTATCGTTACGCAAGTTGTCTTAACGACGTGGTCTCTCATAACCCGCTCCAACATTCAATACTACTCATACCAAAAGAAATAAAATATTTAATATTAATACACGCGTAGTTTAAATAAAGAGAGAATATATAAATAATATTAATCATACCGTGCTTACCTGGTGCAGTAGCGGTATTATTCGACAGCCGCATTGCTGTTTGATGAATAAAAAAAACAAATTGGTTACCTTGGTGGCCCACTGCCAGTGGGCGGTTATAGAAAACATGCAGAGTTTACTCGTTGCATCGTCGGAGAGTGGTTCATAGCAGGATTCGAGTGCTGCATGCAGCTGTGGTGGCACGAGCGATTCGCGCCAACGCGTAATAATAATAGAAAAAAATGAAGGAGGGGAAAAAAACAAAAAAAAATCAAAAAAAAATAATAAAAAAAAATAAAAAAAATAGCAAATATGAAGAAAAAGAAAGAAAAAGAATCATACTCTGCTGGCTTGGGTGTTTGCGGCAAAACCAAAACAAAAAAAAAGGAAATTAAAAAAAAACAAAATAATGAAAAAAAACCAAATTAAAAAAAACCAAACAAAAAACAGAAGGAGCAAGGGAAACCAAAAAAAAAATATAGCATGCAGTATACTGGCGGGATGAGCGGGAGAGGCAACAGGGGTAATTAAGTATACTATTTTGCTAAATATAGATTATATTAATTCTAGAATTTACAAAAACTAAACCAAAATAAGCGGCGGCGGTGCTATATAAGACAAAAAACTTTTCAAAAAAAAATAAGTAAAAAATACAAAAAAAAATTCTTAAAGAGAACGCGGCGGTACGTGGCGTTTCAAGTCGCCTACGTGGATTTTGGTGCGCTTATTTGAGTTGGCATTTTCAACGAGGTAGACTGCTGGTGAGAGTACGTTGACGATGGTCGCTGGCTCTACGAATCGCGGTGCCATTTTTGCCACGAATCCTTCTCCAGCGAAGGACAGGTGGTGTTGGCGGCGGCACACTAAATCGCGTACTTGATATTTAACGTCGCGTCGACGGCGATTGTAGTGCGCTGATTGTTTCGCGGTCGCTTGCTCGATGTGTCGCTTTACTAGATCATGTACCGCGGGTAAGCAGGTTACACGTTCGAGCCATTGTTCTGCATCGGGCGGCCGTACAGGGGCGGGATGTTCAAGATGGTTGCGGAGAATCATGCAAGGTTGCGGGTTATGGCCGAAATTGGTAGATGAATGCGCCATACTATTGAGCGCAAAGGAGAATTCATTAAGATGCATATCCCATTCGCGGTGGTCTTCGCTGAGAAAACTATTAATCATCGTACGCAAATTTCGATTAACGCGTTCTACGGGGTTGGCCTGCGCATGGTACGGAGGAATGGTGGTCTGCGTCTCTCCGTACTGCTGCAGCTGCTCGGTTACCGTTTTGTTCGCAAATTCGGTCCCATTGTCCGTGAGCAGGACCTTGGGACAGCCCCATCGGTTTACTATTAAGTCATCTAACGCTTGCATTACACTCTTCGCGTCGGCTTTTCGTAACGCGCGAATTTCGATATAGCGCGTGAAGAGATCCTCGAACACTATTGCATAGCGGTGCCCTCGTTTCGACGGTGGTTTCGGCCTGATCACATCCGCGGTAACTACCGTCCACGGTCCATCAATGTATCGCTCCCCCATCAAGCCAGCTGGTGCTTGCTGCGATACCTTGTGCGCTTGGCACTCTTGGCAAGCGCGTACGTAGCGACACGTATCGTAGTAGATGCCAGGCCAGTAATAGTAGGTGGCGAGCCGTGCATACGTTTTCTCGACACCGAGATGGCCCGCCAGTGGGGTATCGTGTGCTTCAAACAATGCTTTAGCACGGTCGCCCTGCGGTAATACGAGTTTCCACGCGTCGAGATCCAGTACTAAAGGGTCAATCAGCTGACTCAGCCGGTATACATATAGCAGCTCGTTGTCAATACGCTAATCAGGGAATATGTGCGGGCGGGTGCAAACAGCTAGCAAGCGTCGTTGATACCATTTATCGTCCGTGTGCACGGACGGAGCTACAGCGGCGGCTTCTTCGTTATTTTCGAGCGCATGGGAAAGTGCGTCCGGCACTTGATGTAACGCGCCTTTACGATGCACAAATTTTAATGGAATATTGCTGCTGCATCGTGTTCCATCGCCCTAAGCGGCCTACGGGGTCCTTCAAATTATGTAACCACAAGAGACTCTGGTGATCGGTAATCATCGTAAACTCCTCCCCTTGGAGGTAACCTTTCAACCGTTCGACGGACCAGAGCACCGCCAAGCACTCCTTTTCCGGCACGGAATAGTTGCGCTCGGCTTTGGACAGAACACGGCTTACAAAATAGATCAGGTGCTCGTGTTCGTCAACCTCTTGTGTTAGAACGCCTGCGATGGCGTAATCACTCGCGTCCGTTTGCAGCGTAAACGGGTGGGTGAGATCCAGGCGAGCTAACACCGGCGCTTGCGTTAGAGCTTGCTTCATTTGAGCGAAGGCGAGCTGTTGTTCCTCGTTCCAATGCCAACAAATGCCTTTCCGCATTAATTGTGTAAGCGGTACTTTATATGCTGCCAAGTTATCGATGAAACGCAAATATCATGCTACCATGCCTAAAAATCGCCTCAGCTGGCGGACGTTCGTAGGTGCGGGGTACTCAACAATCGGCTTTATTTTGTCGTCGTCAGGCTCCAAGCCTTCTGCGTTCACGATGCAGCCTAAGTAGCGAACTTCAGCGCAGCAGAACTCAGATTTTTCTCGATTTAATTGCAAATTGCCTTCTTTAAATGCCGTGAGCACTCGTTCCAGCTACTTTAAGTGCTCTTAGAACGTAGAAGTGACGATAATCACGTCGTCTAACTAGGGGGAGACGTGTGGTTCCACTGCGGTTTAATAAGGCGGTCCATTATTCGCTCAAACGTAGCGGGGGCGTTTGTTAAACCGTATGGAATGCGCGTAAATTGATAAAGTCTGCGTCCAGGGATACAGAAAGTGGTGATCTCTTTGCTTGCGGTGTCGAGCGGGACTTCGTGATATGCCTGACTGAGATCGAGCTTAGAGATATAGCGAGTCGATCTAAGCTTGTCTAAAATATCGTCCATATTGCGGAGTGTAGCGTTTAGTGACAGCATTGATGCGCCGGTAGTCAATGCAGAAACGTCACTTTTCATTGGCCTTCGGTGCTATTACCGGACAGCTGCACCACGGGCTGTCGGACGGCTCAATGATCCCTTCGGCAAGCATGCGATCGATCTCATCGTATGCAACTTGCAGCATTTTCGGCGAATATATGCGCACGTGCTGCCGAATTGGCGCAGCTCCTTGCACGTCGATGATATGCACTGCTAACTTGATTAATCCTAGCGATGCGGGTGTTGGCGGGATTAAGCAGCCGAGCAGAGCATGTAGCTGCTCGTTGTCGGTTGCCACTACGAGTACGCCGACGGTCGCGATGGCCGGAAAGGTCGCCGGATCGGACCCGTGCGGATAAAACTGCTGCACCACGCTTCGTGGTGTCCACCAGGTATACGTGCCATAATCGATCTTCAATTTAAACAGCCTCTTGAAGTCGATGCCAAGGATGCAATCGTATTGCAACCCATCTGCCACGAAGAAAGGAAGCGTGTGCCTTTCTCCATCGATGGAGACAGTCACATCCAGCACTCCCTGGATTGCCACTGCTCCTCCATCTGCCACGTTCATTGTATTAGTCGCAGGGCTGAGCTTGTCTTGCAACAACTTGCTCACACCCTTTCCCAGGAACGAATGGACGACGCCATCGGCCAGTAAGCCTCTGAGCTTCAAACCGTTGAGCTCAATATAAAAAAATAGCCGTACCTCGCGGAGGTGCGGTTTACCTTGGACCAGCGATGGTGGCGGATCCAATGGTGCTGATGCCGGAGATTCCGTTGCGGCGGAAACCTCAACTGCTTCGCGCGGCGGCGACAGGCGTGGCGGGTCAGGATGAAGCTGCCCGCGGCGTGGAGCTGTCTTTCGGCTACTCGGGGACCCGCGAGCTCCTAACGAGTCCCCTACGGTGTGTTTCCCGCCCGTGGAGTCGCTGTGCATCGATTGCAATCCTTGCGTAGTACGTTTGGTTGGCCGCATCCATAACATCTCGGGGCTCTCGGGCATTCTGCAGCCCAATGCCCTAGCTGGTCACAGCGACGGCACGGCTCTCGCTGCTTACGAGCTTGCGGCGAGTTATCCTGTTGGTTATTGGCGGCATATACTACAGCGCGTGGCGGCGCGTTGCTACTGTTCGCGTAATAGTTAGAATTACGCTCCCACTGCGGGGACACGTCAGCGGGTTGAAGAAGCGGCGATATTTCGGTCTGCGTTCCCGCCGATGACTTGGAGGCTGCTGTGCGCGTAATCGCTAGTGCATGCAGCTTCTTAGGCGGAGTTCGAGCTTGCGACGGAGCCGGAGGCTTAAATTGCGACTGCTAATGCGGGAGGCGATCCCTCGAAGCGTCCGCGGCACCGACGAAGTCCGTGCTATGACTCGTGTCGTCGATATCTAGAAGACGCGCCGTTTCTACGGGAGCAGCTTCAACCGAACGTACTGGGTGCAGCGGCACGTACGCGTCCTTGGGGAAGAACGACTCCTCGGGTGGAGGAGGACGATAAGCTTTGTCCTGCAACTTCTTCGTCTCGAACTTCTTTCCCAGACGCTGCAGCTCTACAAAATCACGAACACGGTCGCGCGAAATAGCTTGCCTATATGCTGGATGGAGGTTGCGGCACGTGCAATCTAATTGCTCGGACAGCTATATCAGCGGTCGCACTTCATCGAGCAGATTGCGGAATTTCAGCAAGAACGTAGATATATCCTCCTGCGGGCCTTGTGTCCGCCTGCCAACTCCTGGCACAAACAGTCTTGTGGATTGTCGGCGCAATACTGCAACCGAAATGCGTCGACAAAATCAGCGTAAGTTTGCCAGCGGTTATGTTCGTGGCGAAATCAATACCAGGCCTCTTCATCGAGACCCGCCGGAAAAGCTTTAACAATATCCTCCAGGGTTAGACCATATGACTCCCGACACTGATCCAAGTTGGTCAAAAATCCTTCGGGGTCTTGTTTTTGCACGCCCTTGAAGGAAATGCGCCACTTCTCTAGAATATCGCACGTTTGCTTTTCGCGCAGAAACGTGGAATTATCAAAAATAAATTGCGTGGCGTTAGTTTGCGCGTGCCAAGGCGCTGAAGTTTCAAGCGGAGGTCTTAGAGATGCGTAGTACCTCTCCGCTCTGTGCGGCTGCTGCTGGTTGAACTCTGTGAGACGCGGAGGCGGCAGCGGTGCCAATCGATTCGGCCGTCAGACCTCCGGTGATTGGGGGTGCGGTGCGGAAGCCTCTTCGTTCGGGGGCGCTCCCCAATTCACGGTAACACGCTGAGAAGCGGGTGGCAATGGCTGCGCAGCTAAATCGCCGAACGGGGCGGTTGCGTGCGCTGCTTCGAAGTGATGTGCTTCGGGCCTTCGCCGTTCTAACGGAACGTCCACGGTTGGCTTCGGATACGTTGCAGCGGTCCGTCGGTCGTCCGTCGGCCCCTGGCTCTCAACTACGTGTGTCCAGAACGGGTCGAATTCTTCGAGGGCAGCTGTAGGGCCTACCGCGGGTGGTACGCGGTAGCTGGTGGTTGTTTCTGGGAACGTACGCTCTACGGGGTCCGTCAGTTCCATCGGCGAGTCTCTGCTGAGCCGGCCGACCATCTGATGTAGCCGCGTGGACTGCGCGCGGGGCGGTGGAGGGGTCTCCGTCGCACGAGCTCTCTCCGGCTCGGTATCGACGATACGCTCTCGCGGTGCGCGGGTATTAGGCTCGCCCTGCGGCGTCCGTTCCGCTTCCGACGATGTGCTATCCCATGCGCGCGCGGCCAGCTGCGAGAAAACCAAAACATTAGGCGCTTGCGGACGCGCAGGGGAATCGAAGTTCAGACTTGAACTGTGCGGTATAATTGGTTCCGCGTCGAGCGGCGAAAGACGGCTATGAGTCGCGCGCTCATCCTGCGCGAGGTTCCATGGGGTGGCATCAGCTCCTTACAGGCGACGGAGCTCGTACCTCTCCAGCCGCTGTCGCACGACGTAGGTATCGCAATTGATGTTTATTCCGCATTGTATTGCGTTTTCGAATACTCGCCCATCAGTTGCGGTATAAATCGCGTACCGAATAAAACTCCTGAGAATCTCAGGCTCCAGCGAAATCATATTACGATTGGCGGCGCGATCCGACTCCATTCTGCGATATTAATAATAAAAAACTAAACCACGAGAAAACAGAACAGTTGCAACGACGAGAGCAACGACGTACAATAACGACACACAACGTTACTACGAAACGAGCAAAATATCACGCTTAGTATAGTCAGCTCAACGCAAATTCCAAAACTGGGACGAATAGCTCGAGTACGTGCTCGGTTAGCTTTGCTGAGGGAATTGGCTTCCACCTAAACAGCTGCCGCTACGCAAAACGCAAAAAATAAACACGAATACATAATCAACTCGAGCACACTAGCTCGCAAACCGTTGCTGAAATTTACGTTGAAGTGTTTCCTGACTGCTACAGCCGAATCCATTAACTCAAGCGAAGCTGAAAACTAGAAAAAAAACTAATAAATCGCTCGCATGCGTCGGCGCGAGATGCGTAATGCAACGTACTTTAGCCGGTAAATGCGCTATAGTATGGTGCCAGGCGGGATAAGGTTAGGCTAGCGGGAGACAGTCGCGATCCGCGACAAGCTATGCAAAAACAAACGGGAGAAAGTAGCGGAGAAATGCGCGCGAGGCGAAGCCCAATTGCAGAAAAATGGCCACTGTGTAAGCAAACGGTGCAATAATCACAAATAATTCCGAAGGATACGAAACAAAAATAGATTTTCGCCAAAATGTAAAAAAAAATATATATAAATTAGATATAATTTAAATTCACAACACGCAACATTATCATAAATACAATTAAATATCCGCCACTGCCATTTGCAGCGCGGTGCAGGGTCAGCGTGCAAAAAAAACAAAACAGCACAAAATAATTTTCTTAGTGGTGTAAGAGTGAGCGGCGGAAGATTCGTCGTCTTGCGAGACGATGTAGCGACGACGGCGCACCCTGTTGGAAGCGAAAACACCGGCAAAAAAAAATAGTTCACGAGAAAACAGAAACTATTAAAAAAAAATTAATAAATAAAAAATTTATTTAATTACAAAAAAAAAAATATTAATAAACAAAAATTTTATCTTTAGTTTACTAAAGAGAAGAAAAAAAAAATCACAAGAAAAATATTTGAATTACCAAAAAAGGCAAGAAAAAGAAACGAAAAAACGATTATTTTAACCGCTCTGAAGTGCCAGTCGAATATACAACGTAATTTGCGTCGTGCTAAACTCCGCTGTTAAGAGGCACGTCCGCTGATACGCGTTCAAGCGCGGCGCTACACTCGCAGCTATCAAGCTGACGTCACAGCTCCACGACAGATAAGCACTCACTCTAACACACGTGGGTGGGAATAATAGCGGCGGTACGCAACACTACAGTCTGTCAAGTAAGAGCGTGGTCGTGTTAATTTATAAAAAAATTTATTTGATGAAACTTTTATATTTATATATACATTGTACACATTACAAACAATGATGCAATTCGGTCAATAATGTGTCCAGTCACCACCGGCGTCGATAATTGCCTGGCATCTCCAAGGTATGCTTTCTACTAATTTGACGGCGTATTCTAGTGGCAAGGATCTCCAGATCCGACGAATTTCGTAAGACAACTGCTCCAAAGTGTATGTGCGTCTTCCACGAAGCTTCTGCTTAATATATGCCCACACATTTTCAATAGGGTTTGCATCGGGCGACTGCGACGGCCAATCCAATGTAACGATGCCAGATTGAGTCTTCCACTGAGTAAAGAGCTTGCTGCAGTGCTTAGGATCGTTGTCCTCCTGCAGAATCCAATCATCATTTTTTGTGATAAACCATCTTTTGGCAGATGGCAGTAAAGCCTTTTTGTAGATTTTTATCATTTTCGCGGCATTTAGGTTGTCAGTAAAGAGGTGCAAAGTGCCGAATCTCTGCTTTGAGAAGCAGCCCCAAAGATGCACCTTTATTCCATGTTTTACGGTCCGCTGAACAAGCCTATTGGTCGAAGTTGACCAGGCACGCGTGAGGACAGAACGTGCCCATATAGAACATTCATCAGTAAAAATGACATTTTCAAAATCTCTATCAATATTTTCATGCGCCCAAGCGAGTCGCTTTGTCACATGTTTTTCAGTCAACAGAGGCTTCTTCATTGTGTGGCGCCATTTCAGATGATGAGTACGAAGATGGGTCCGCATAGTTTCGTAGGATATATCTAAACCTTTTGCCATTAATTTTGCTTGTCCTTGCCGCAGTGTTAAAGCAGGATTCCGCGAAAACAGATTCACTATTCTTTTTTCATCTTTTTTGTTCACTTTTCCTATCGAGCCACGTTCTGGTAAATCATCGAGATTTTTAGCCACTTTATATCGCTGTATCCACTTCTGTACAAATGCCTTCGACTTTCTCATATATTTAGCAGCCGCTGATTGCGACATTTTGGGACCTTTCGGGTGGATGCAAAGGAACACAGCCTCGTAGCGCGATGCGTACTTAGCACTCATGGCGTTTAACGTGATTCTCTTTCAAAAGATCAATGACAACTGAATTTTTGTTGACAATGCATCAAGGACAAAGCTTTCTTCTATCGACTCGCGAATGAATTAGAGCAAAATCTTTCATTACCTGTCGGTGAAGTCGACGACGCTCTTACTTGACAGACTGTAACACACAAATTTTTAATTAAATTCAATAGCATGCAAGATAATTTTCGATTAAATATCTAGAAAATGTTTACCGGTGGACAGCAAGCCAAGCGCATGCGAAAACAACAAAGAAGAGAAAAAAAAATAATAAAAAAAAATTAAATTATTTAAAAAAAAAAAAATTGCTGATTTTATAAAAAAAAATGAGAGATTATAAAAATTTCGGAATATTCATTAATCGCTAATCACTAGTTAAATTGAAAAAAAACTAAGTTAAAATTTTACTTGTCTCTCGCAACTTTCTTTCAAAACAATTTGTTTTTAAATTATCGCGAGTAGTCTCGATCTTACCGTTGGATGTGCACACTCAAATAAGCTTACCAACTTCTGACGTGGCGTATGCGAGCGCCAGCGCTACTGCACGGCTGTCTCGCGTGGTCGATCAAGATGGCCACCCACAGGCTTCCTTCCCTCCTCGTCCTCGTCCGGCCGCGTGTGCTTTTACGACGCGCGAAAAATGGCGGCGAATGGCGAGTTCGAGATGTGGTATTCGCTTGCGACAGCGACTACCAATCATGCACTTTATACTTCACACTTCACTGTCTCTGCTTTTATTATACACAAATTTTCTTCTGTCCTCACTTATACACACGATGCGCGATCCCGAAAATTTTTTACAAATCAGCGTGGTTTGTGTCGGCCCCGCGTTGTCAGCGTCAAATTGTAACGCCACTAGGGATCAGGGTGGCGTACAAATGTAGGGGGGAGAAGCGGGCGGGTTGCTTGCTAGTGCAAGTTAAGTTAAAACATTCGATTAAAATGAACACAAAAGACACGTTTATTTGAACTTAATATTAACTAATTCCATAGTAATCGCGTTTTTACGCGAGCCCAGGGCGCCAGCTTTACTCGTGTAGCGCGGTTTCGTGCGCTGCAATTACGTTTGCACGGCTAGCTCACGATAAGAGCGGTCGCGGGCATACAAGACGCGAACAGACAAAAATGGCCCTTAGGACGCATCGCGGTCATACACACACACAGCTGGAAAGGATGCGGGGATGATTCGTGAAGGGATGCCTCCTGATAACAGCCACTGCACCTCGGCGCATACCAGATATACTATAACACTCTCGGCTACAAAAAGGGCGATCCGCCGGCTCGTACACGCTCGTCTTTTTCTTTTTCAAACGCGAAAAATGCTGAGTCGGATGACGGAGGCTAACAATCGCGACTATGGCACCGGACGGAATGTACTGCTCGCTAATGTTGTGACTTTTCGCTAAAACGAACCCGAACGGTGTGAACGAGAAGCTCCAGCGTGGCACTTTCGCGAGCGCGGATTTTAGATAATCGTTCTGCGCCGGCGCAATGTACGTGTAAAGTACGTTACGCGACGCAGCCACCGCGCGCTAAGCGCTGTCGGCAGTTGACCTTACCGCGCGCCAGCAGCGCGCGTTTAGGTTATCCGCTCGCGAGTGCCAGTATTGTTATATTTCTTCTCCGGAGCGGCGAGAATCTACCTCCGATGTCCAGGGAGTCCAGGTAAGTCGACGCGTTCCATGGCTGGTAGGCGTTGACTCATTTGTCTCTTCTCTTTCTTTTCCAGGTGCGGCAGTGCGGCGCATCAACAGCTGGCGAATCGAATAATGAGTGGTGGAGAAAGCGAAGCAGCTGTGTCGGTGACAGCGATAGCCTGCTCGCAGCGGCAGCGAGGCAACGCTATTAAACAATTCTAGGTACGTAATTACTTGCACTCAAATGCGGTGCTTATGTGTTTTTGCTTGCCTCCTAACCTCCTCTTCCACTTTCCTATGATGTTGTGTGGCAGCTTGTACTTCCCTTCCAAGGTGCAGCTGCTATTATTGCTTCCTTCTTCTTTTACATAACTACTGTCTGGGAGGTTACAGGTTCGGGAATCACTACCAGGACAGGAAGGAGCTTGGAAAGGAATCCCTGCTGCAGTGTGTGCGAGCACTGCTATCGCCTAATCATGGGCTCCTGAGACTGGCTCCTCGCTGGAGCCTTTACTTGAGCTCGAAGCCCCTGTACTTGGGAAAGGTAAAGTATGCACAGTCCTGCGTGGCTGTTAGTTAGGGTCAGCGTGGCAGTCCTGCGAGACTACCAAGATTGTAAAAAAAAGGATATAGCAGGCTACGAGGAGGCGTGCAAGCTGTGTATTAGCCTCCTCATGTGACTGGTGCAAAACACCACGTCACAATATATATATATATATATATATATATATATATAAGACAATTTAGACGCAGGTTGATTCAGCGAACAAAATTTGTTTCTATAAATAATGTTTTTTATTATATTTACAATAGTTACAACAGTTATTTACAACCTTACCTATAAATAATGAAACGACAATTAATGTTCGATGTTATCACTGCGCTTCTTTATTAATATTTCTTTAATATTCAATATTAATTCTTTTCTAATATATTCACGAATTTAATATTTCTCTACTTTAAATTGGCTATTTACGATTTTTACGTTTTTACATATATATATTTTTATTAATATTAGATTAGGTTAGAATAACAGGTGAGCGGCGCATGAGAAGCGCGGCAAATTCGAATTTAAAGAAAGAAACTTTCTTTACATCTCCCCCCCTAGGTAAAGATTTTCAGTATTCAACTCCTTCTTCTGATGCTGGAAGTAATTTTGTTACATGAAATAGTCCAGTTTCTTGTTTTAGTTTTCCTGTTTTTATTTTGTATAGTGAATCTGAAATTTTTTGTATTATTTTAAAAGGACCAATTCTAAGTTCATCCAGTTTCTTTCTGTTTAGCCTGTTGCCATTTTCAATATACACTAGCTCTCCTGTGTTAAACGAATATTTCTTTCTATTTTTGTCGAAGATCGTTTTGTTATATTCGTGTGATTTTTTTGTTCTTTCTAGAGCCAAGTCTTGATCTCTTATCCAATTTTCTTTATTGTTTTTGGTTTTTAATTCTTGAGGTAAAATGCTGGTATCTAAGCCATCTAATAAATACTTAGGCTTAAAGCCAGTTACTGTATGTTCTGTTGTATTGTACTTATCGATACATTCTCTGGCAATCGTTGTCCAAGCTCTTTTTCCTTGCTTTTCATTTATCTTGCATCTTATCTTGTTGACTAGAGTTTGATTCAAGCGTTCGTTCAGACCATTAGAGAAAGGTGCATTAACAGCCGTAAAAATTAGTCTAACGCCATTTTCTACCAGGGCTTCTTTAAACTCTTTTGAATTTATTCCTGGATATTGATCTGTAAGTATTGTTCCAATTTTATCCGTTTCTAGCACTTTATTCACTAACTTGATGAAGTCCCTTACAATCTGCGTTTTCGATGTTAAAATGAAAGCATATCTTGTAAAATGGTCCACAAGCAGGTGTAGGTACCTTTTTGTTGATCTTTGTCCTCCGAAGCCTCCAATTGTATCAATTGACATTATTTCGAATGGTTTTGTTGCTGGTCCCAATTGTGACATCAGTCCATATTTTATTTGTCCTCTGGATTTGTTCTTGATACATATTACGCAGTTTCTACACACTTTAATTATATTTGCAGTTATATTTTTAGCTGTATAATAAGGACATATCCTATTCATCATTTGTTTAATCCCTATATGGCACCATTCGAAGTGTATTTCCTTAATTAATTCAAAGCTTAACTTTTCAGATAATATAATTTTTTCTTTATTTTTAATTTTTTTATAGAATACTCCATCCTTTTCTATTAATTTCGTTTTAATTTTCTGCAATGTTCCATTTTTTTTTTGGTCTGTTTTTATTTCTTTTATTGCTATTAGATTAACTATTTTTAGCATTTCTTCGGTGTTTGCGAGGGGTTCTAGTACTGGATTTCTACTTAAACTATCAGCTTCGGTGTTATCTTTTCCCGGAATGTATTTAATTTCGAAATCATATTGTGACAAATAATAAGTTAAATCACCAAGTTCTTCATCGGTTCTTGCTTTTATATTCATATGCTCTAATGGTTTATGGTCTGAAAATACAGTGAATCTTCTTCTAATAAGCCAGTGTTGCCAATACTTTATCGCTTCCTTGATTGCCAGGCATTCTAAATAAATCGCTTTTTTTTCGTTTTTGCAAATCATTCAATTTTTTTGAAAAATATGCTACTGGCTTTTCTTTACCATTATTTTGCACTTGTTTAAATACCGCACCAATACCTTCTAGAGACGCATCCGTGTAAATTCTTATTGGTAAATCCTTATCAAATATTTCCAACACCGGTTGAGAACATAATAACTTTTTAATATCTTTAAATGATTTTTCACACTGTTCAGACCATATAAACTTTTCGTGTTTTCGTAATAGTTTGTGTAAAGGATCTAACAATATTGAGCTTTTCGGTATATACTCGTGATAGAAGTTGATTTTTCCAAGAAACTGTCGAATATTCTTTTGAGTTTTTGGAGTGGGAAAATTTTGTATTGAGATTAAGTTATCTTTCAGTGGTCTTACCGTATTGTGTTCTATTATATGTCCAAGGTATTTTACTGATTCTGCTGCAAACGTACATTTTTTAAATTTTAATCTGAAACCTTCATTTACTATTGCTTTTATCACTTTTTCTATATGTTCTACATGGTCCTTGAACGATTCCGAAAAGATTAAAATGTCGTCGATATAATTTTCTGAAAAATCTTTTAAAGTATGTTTTCTTAAGATATTGGATAAAATTCTTTGGAAAATAGCTGGTGATGTTTTTAATCCAAATGGTAAACACGTCCATTGGTAGTGCCCCTCTTGTGTGACGAATCCTGTTTTTTGTCTATCTTCAATGCGTAGTGGTATTGACCAAAAAGCGGAATTTATATCTAATGTGGTGAAATATTTGCAGTTTCTTGTTTTTATTATTAAATCATTTATTAATGGGAATGGTTGAGCTTGTGGTATGATTATTTTGTTTAGATCTCGAAAGTCTATGCATAATCTTGACCGTTTGTTTTCATCTTTTTTGAACGCCAAAGTCACTGGTGCTGCAAAAGGGCTATAAGATTCTTCAATTAATTTACTTTTTAGTAATTCTGCCACTTGATTTTCTATTTCTTTCTTATCTTCTATAGTGCATTTGTACGGCCTTTTGCTACTATATTTATCAACTAGTAAGTCTATCCGAGCTTCGTAATTCGTAACGGTGCCTACATCATATTTATTTTTTGCAAAAACCGCATTATACTTTTCTATTAGTTTGTTAATTTTAATTTTTTTTGTATCGTCTAAGTGATCTAGATTCATACTGAATTCGTCTTCATTCACATGTTCATTAAAATTCACTTTAACATCTTCTATTTTTTCTATTTCATCTAATGACTTCATGTTCCTCTGTGTTTCTTGTTTTTTTATCTGTATTTCTTTCTTTTGAGATATTTCTAAATTTTCATCCTGAATTAGATTAAATTTCTTTATTGTATCCAAGCCAATAAGAAAATCTTCAAAATCATCTCTTTCTATAATGAATGCATCAATGTATTCCTCCTGCTCAAAAATTTTTGCTTTTATGGTTACTAACCCTTTAGTTTGTGTCACACCATTGACTGTTTTTAATGATATTTTATTTAAATCTTCTGTTTTATTCTTTATCTTAACTAATCTTGAATTTATTAGAGATACTTGTGAACCTGGATCGTATGTTCCATTAACTTCTAACTTTTCTTCCAATAATATTTTTACTTTAATCAATGGTGTGATTATTCGTTTTTTTGTTCTGTATTTAACTCTACTTCTATCACTGAGTTACTTCCAATTATTCTTGTTTCGTTTTCGTTTTTCTTTTTAAACCAGCATGAATTCTCTGGGTGGTACCGAATACCCTTGTTCAATTTTTCACAATTTTTACATGGCTTCTTCTCATCGAATTTCTTTTTATCGTCTTGTCTTTCTACTTTTTTTGTAAAACTATTTTTTTCGCACTAGATTTTCACATTTCTTTATTTCATGCAGTAGTTTGGTTGAATTTTCACACGTTTCTTTATCTATTTTATTTCTGACGAATTCGGGCAATCCTGCTGCTATAAGCATCACAAGGGTTATTGTACTCATACCATTGTCCATATCAAGCAATAGCTTTTCTTTCCTGAGAGCATATTCCATTAATGAACCTTCTCTATATTTGTAGGATATAGCATACATTCCTGTACTCCATCCTTTATCTGCAAATGACTCCAAAAATTTCTTTTTCCAATCGGACCATTCAGCTTCCATTGTCAAAGTTATTAGTGTTGCTGAGTGCCAATCTAAACATGACTTGTCCAAAAATAATCTTAATGTCTCGATTTTTGTGTAGTCTTCACTGATTTCAAATCGTCTGCACTCCTTCTCAAATGTCTCTAGCCATTGTTTTGCATTTGAGTGTTTACATGAAAATCTTTCAATCATGAATTTCTCTGCTATGTGCTTCAAATTTAGTTGATTTTCTTTCTTCCGCGTGGATTCTGCAAAATCTGCTTGTGTTATCTCCTCTAGATAGAGATCATTAAATATTAGATTGCCATCTTGATCGAAGTAAATCTCTTCCATTTCTTTAGTACATGTGATCCATATTACTCTTTCTTGGCCTCTTTGATTTAAACTTTTTTTCACTCTTTTAAAATTATCTGTTTTAGTCAATTCAGTATGGTTACTTACAAGTATTTTAGCTTCTGGCAACTTGTACTTTTTATTGTCCTCTGTTGTGATTGAGGTTATGGCAACTAGGCTTGTTTTACTGTCGCTCGGCGAGGCAACATATTTAAATGCGAATTGCAGTTTTCTTGCCATCATAAACGAAAATTGTCGTTTTATAAGACAATTTAGACGCAGGTTGATTCAGCGAACAAAATTTGTTTCTATAAATAATGTTTTTTATTATATTTACAATAGTTACAACAGTTATTTACAACCTTACCTATAAATAATGAAACGACAATTAATGTTCGATGTTATCACTGCGCTTCTTTATTAATATTTCTTTAATATTCAATATTAATTCTTTTCTAATATATTCACGAATTTAATATTTCTCTACTTTAAATTGGCTATTTACGATTTTTACGTTTTTACATATATATATTTTTATTAATATTAGATTAGGTTAGAATAACAGGTGAGCGGCGCATGAGAAGCGCGGCAAATTCGAATTTAAAGAAAGAAAATTTCTTTACATATATATATACATATTTGGTGTACAACTTTGCTACCGCCGTTTTCTTCCAAAATTCGAGGCTTTATTGTAAAAAACTGGTTACACATTTATGATTCAAAGTATTGTCTATCGCTGGCCACTACTTTCTTCCATTTTTCGGGCAGCATACGAATCCAGCGTTAAAAAAACTGGTTATATTTTGAATCGATCCAATTTTTTACTTCTTTATAAGACCAGAAGTGTTGGTCAGCTAGGCCGTGTGCCATTGATCGAAATAAGTGATAGTCTGAGGGAGCAACGTCTGGAGAATACGGCGGGTGGGGTAGGACTTCTCATTTCAAAGTCTCCAAGTATGTCTTGACCACTTTCGCAACATGGGGTCGAGCATTGTCATGCTGTAAAATCACTTTATCATGTCTCTCGTTGTATTGCGGCCGATTGTCAATCAATGCTCGGCTCAAACGCATTAATTGCGTTCGATAACGATCGCCTGTGATTGTTTCAGTCGGTTTTAACAACTCATAATACACTACGCCGAGCTGGTCCCACCAAATACTGAGCATGACCTTGGAACCGTGAATATTCGGTTTGGCCGTCGACGTGGAAGCATGGCCGGGATATCCCCATGATTTTCTGCGGTTAGGATTATCGTAGTGAACCCATTTTTCGTCCCCAGTCACAATGCGATGCAGAAATCCCTTCCGTCTTTGCCTTGCAAGCAGCTGTTCACAAACACACAAACGCCGTGCAATATCTCTCGACTTCAACTCGTACGGCACCCAATGTCCTTATTTCTGAATCATTCCCATGACTCTCAGGCGTTTTGAAATGGCTTGTTGCGTCACTCTCAATGATCCTACCAATTTTTGTTGCATTTGACACAAGTCTTGATCAAGTAATGCCTCCAATTCGGCATCTTCGAAAACCTGCGTTCTTCCACCGCCACGCTGGTCTTCGACGTTAAAATCGCCGTTCTTGAAGCGTTGAAACCACTCTCGGCACGTTCTTTCACTATTAGCGGCCTCACCATAGGTATTTGAGAGCATATGATGAGCCTTAATCGCAGATTTCTTCATATTAAAGCAGAAAATCAAAACCTCCCGCAAATGACGAGAATTTGGCTCGTAAGCTGAGATGTTTAATTGAGAATAACTTTATGATGTGGACACAAATCGACTAATATTTCGATGGCGTTATGATTACAAACACCTAAGCTTATTGTATGACATCTATGATCTATTTATTTTAATTACCACTTACCGCTAGAGCCATCTATTGCAAAACGGCGGAAGCAAAGTTGTACACCCAACATATATATACTATATATTGGTAAACCACCACCGGAGCAATTGACCTCGGGGGAAGCGCAATTTGCGAAAGGTGCGAAACTTGCTCGCAGTGCCCTCTTTCCGGCCGCCAAAGTCTCGGACGACTTTGCTCCTAGGTCCGGGCACGAGAAGCTGTCTTTCGGTCCTAACTTATCCGTCGCCACGTCGCGCAAACGTCGTTGCGTGGCTCGTGTGTCGTCCTCGTCCGGCTAGTTAATGTCTCGGAGAGGGCAGTATTCGGGAGGGAGACTAGAATTGCTTGTAGAAAGAAAAAAGTCGAAAAAGCAAAAAAAGCGAAATAAATAAAGATAAAAAAATAATATAAAATACTTTATAAAAAAAACGTGTAAAAAAAATTAATTTATTAAGGGGACATTCGCCTTTGAAATTGAAAAAAAAAACACTCTTAAAAAATTTAATTATGAAAAAACTATTATATTTATTGACAAAATTTCTTTTGGACATTGTTAAACAGTCTCTAAAGAATATAAAAAATATTAATTTTTTCATTTTTAGTTTCCCTTGGCTGCTGTAGAGAGCGTCATCAAAAAGTTACTTTTCAAACGGTAGGACATATTGTGGACCTCCTGTAACAGATTTTTAAAAAATTCAAAATGGATTCTATTCTTGAGACTCAAAACTATACAATAAGCTTCTAAAACTCATACTTTTCTATATTTTGAAGTTTTTGTATGTATATTTCTGAAAAATGCGAAAAAACGGCATTTTTTGGGAGTAAGTCACCCCCGTAAAAAAAAGGGAGGGGTATTTTTATAATTTTTCAGAAGCTTATTGTTTACTATTTTCAATAAGTAATCGAATGCTCTTTGGTTCTTTAATATCGGTCGAGTAGATTCGGAGCAAAATGTCCTACCAGTTTAAAAAAGGTAGTTTCGAGAAAAACGCGTTTAAAGTTTTTTTACTATAATTGCTCATGGGCATACGATGTTACAAATATTGCTGTAACTTTTTTTCTATTACGAATTTTTTGATAAAATTCTAGGAGGCAACTTTTGAACGTATATATAATCGAAATATGTAAAAATCTTAAAATCGATTTTTTGAAAATTTCAAAGGCGAATGTCCCCTTAAAATAATAAAGAAATTTAAAAAGCAAAAGTAATAATAAAAATAACAATAATAAAAAATTAAGAAAAAGGGGGAAATAAAGAAGGAATCAAAAATACAAGAAAATAATAGATGTTAAAATAAAAAAAAAATTTAATAATTTAACAAACAACAAAAGAAAATATAAATCAAGCTGGACAATAAACAATCGACAAAATAAATATTATTAATCGTCCACACGAGAAGCGCAAATAATAAAAGGGGCTACTCTGCGCGAACGGGCTGTACACGCTGAAGTCCGTAACTCTCTCGTAACGGACTCTAGGAGTGAGAGAGAGAGAAAAGCCTCTCCCACTCGCGCGCGCCTAGCTTTACGCGAGTGCGAGAGAGAACGCAACTCTCCCGCACTGATTCTACTAGAGTGAGAGAGATAACGCTCTCTCACTCGCACGAACCGCGTAAAACGAATAAAATAAAAAAAAAAGGTAACTGGCGAGGGTTACCGCCACGCAAAAATATACGAAACAAATTACACGCGTCGAAAAGTATATGAAAGACTTACTATTGGCTGGCCAGCCGCGCACGCAGAACAAAAAGAAAAGCCGGCAGAAGTGAGACACCGTTACCACCGGTGAAAGATGCGTCGCGGGGCACGTCACCTTGCTGATTCGCTCCTGCGTGAAAGTGGAGGTACACGGTACGATCCGTTCGGCGTCGCTGTCCTCCAACACTCCACGCACAACCGGGGACGTTCGAGAACACAGAAAAAACTTTTACGCATCCAAAAAGGGCTCTCAAAAATGGAGAGAGTGAGGGCGCGTCTCAACGAGAAAAATGGCGGCGAAAGACTCTCCTAGACGCGGGAAGACACGCCAAAAACAAGCTTATCTAGCCTAAACTCAATTATTCTATCATACGATACGCCTATCTTTTAATGTTGGCGCGTACCGTATGTTCCCGTCCGAGACCGTCGCGATACTGAAGTACAATTTCACCTGTGCAAGCGGCGAAAGCACGCGAAATACGAATACGCGTCGAGTACGGAGTGCTCTCCGTGACAATATATACTAATATATATAAATATATTTAATAAAAAGATAGATTTTAAATTTATTGTATTATTGGTACAAAATATTTAAAGCTATAAGTAATAATATTAAAGGTCAAATTTATGATAGCTTTAAATATTGTAACAATAAAATAAATTTAAAAAATATCATTTGTAACGGGGTAAATTTATTCACACCCGTTAACAACGCAGGACCCTCCTCTGGTCCTGCTTTATCTATGTGTGTGTGAGGGGCCTTGCCTAAGGCCCCGCGACCGGTGCAGCTCCCACCGGGCTCGGCTGCTCAGTATGTGTGCCAACGATCGGTTGGCACACCCGCGGAGGCGGCGGTATTCGGGATAGGGACGCTATAGGGAAGAAAAAAATAAGAACGCACCAGCTCTGTGCAAAAATGCTGCTTTACTAAATAAAAACAATACAAAATGCAATCAGTTGTTGCGGAGAGGTGTGATTACGCGAAGAGCAATTAGTATTGCCTCACGCGCAATACTAATTCTCAAGGTGCGCACTGCGCATGTGCACCCTCTTCGCTTCGCGTGGCTACACACACACGTGTAGTCTATGGACGGCAGATATGGAGAGAGCAGTTCTCCCTCCAAACTGCCGTAGTTCGTGACTGTTCGAATGAGAGCGTCTCTTACTCTCACTCGATGCTGTAGTCTATGGTTGAGCGAGAGAGCTCGTTCCTCTCGCTCAACTGCGTGCTCGCAGGTTGCACGAGTAAGAGTGGCTTTCGCTTACTCGAACGCCTATTCTATGATAGTGCGAGAGAGAGAGATCGATCCTCTCACTCGCACTCGCGCGGCCTAATCGAGTTTGAGTTGCGCGGGCTCGCGCGTAACTCTACTATATCTATATATGCCTGACGCGATCGCACACGCGTCTGGAAAACTAAATATAATATATTCACGGACTCGCTAATACGATAAGTGGCCACTTACTTTCACTAATAGTCGATCGCGGGATCGTCTCTTCGAATCTGCGGAAACGCTGCGGAGAATCTTCGGAAAAATACGCTGTTGCTCTATCTTGGATTTTGATACGTGCGGCTCTTACAATCGCTCGGACGAGAAGAAGGCTTGAGGGGAGGGCTCCTCCTTCCCCTCTCGCCTATCGGTTTTCCCGCGTAGCGCTATCGATTCTTGATCGATAGCACCGCGTTTCGGTACGCCGCGGCTTTTCTCGCGTCAAGCCATCGATCGCTTGATCGATGGCGCCGCGTATCGTCGCGCCGCGAACTCTCTTTCTATCGCCTATGGCAGGTGGCTTAGCCTCTATAAGCCGCCTATCACACCCCTCCCCCAGTCGCTGCTAGGCTTTGACTAGCAGCTACTATACTAATGCCTTCCTTTGGCTCAGGTCGGGATGGCGACTACGAGTTCGCGCTTGTTCGGCGAGGCGAAGTCGGGGCGTTCTCGCTCACGCCCTTCGCCTTCTTAGTACCCGGTGGCCTTCCCGGGCCTTGCTTAGCGCGCGCACCTACCGCTGGTCGCTCCCCGGTCGACGGTGACTCCCTTACATTCGCTACGGGACGCCTCACGACGCAGACCGTCTTCCGGGGGCGACCGCGCTTTCTGGCCGGCACAGCGGCTGCGCACTCGCCTTGCGAGGGTCCCCCGCTGAGGATCGGGCCTGCTTCTGGTTGGCTCGTCAGAAGGGGCCCCACCGCGTCGAGAGTACGGCTCGTCGTACTCTCGTCCTCTTCTGGTGGCGACGGTTGTGCAGCTACGTACTTCTTGAGCTGGCTGACGTGTACGGGACGGATGGTACACTCCTCTCCGTCCCTCAGCTCGTACGTATTGCTACCTAGGACCTTACCGACCCTGTAAGGCCCTGCAAACTTAGGGGCTAGCTTCCCCGCTATCCCCTGGGCTGTGGAAGAAAGCACCTTGTTCTTCTTCCACACCCAGTCACCTTCTTGAAAGGAGAGCTCTCTGCGGCGCGCATCGTAATAGCGCGCCTGCCTCTCCTGCTCTTTGAATGCGATGTCGGAGGCGCGCGCGTGAAGCTCCGGTAGCTTCCGCACGTGCTCTGCCCAGCCCCGTATTGCTTCCTCCTGCAATACTTGCGCGGAAGCCTCGCGTGATGTGCGGGCTTCGCTCCTTGGAGGGGCGGGCTGTCGGCCGTAGTTGAGCAGCGCCAGGCTCGCTTCGACGGCGCTCTGCTCAGCCGTGTTGAAGGCGAACACCACTTCATACAGGTGTTCGTCCCAACGATCGTGCGATTCCTCCAAGCAGGCCACGATCATCGTCTTGATCGTCCTGTTGGCCCGCTCGACAGGATTCGCCTGCGGATGGTAGGCCGGTGTCGTGGAATGATGGATACCGTGCTTCTCCAGGTACCCATCAACGATCCGGTTCTGAAACTCCGTCCCACTGTCGGTCAGGAGTACTTCCGGCGAACCGAACCGGAGAACGTCGCGCTCAATAAGGGCCTTGAGGACGGCCTCCGCCTTCATCTTCCGCAGCGGGACACATTCAACCCACCTCGTGAATAGATCCTGGAAGACCAGGATGTATTCGAAGCCCTTGCGGCTTCGGACGAATGGCCCCATCACGTCGGCAGCTACTACCTGCCATGGCCGCTCAATGAGCCTCCTGCCCATTAGGCCAGCTGGAGCCTTCTGCTCCACCTTGCACTGCTGGCAGACTTGGCACCTGCGGACGTAATTCGCCACACAGTCTGCCAGTTTCGGCCAGTAGTACTGCCGCGTGACCCTGGAGTGCGTCTTTTCGCGACCCAGATATCCTGCTGTAGAGTCGTTGTGGCACTCCTGGAGGACTTGCCTCCTCCGTTCGGCGGTGACGACGACCTTCCAGGCGTCGTCGTCGTCTTCTAGGGCATCCTCGATGGCCGGGTTGGGGTCGTATTTATATATCTGACCGCCCACCAGCTTCAAGCGAGGATGCTTTGAGGGCTCCTCCTGCACCTCTTTTACTAATCGAAGGTACCACTCGTCCGTGGTACCTTCTGTCCAGGTTAAGGCCGCTATGGCTGGCACGTCACCCTCTTTTTCGAACATTCTGGAAAGGGCATCGGGCATATGGTTAAGTGCCCCCTTCCGATGTTCGATGGTGAAGTGGTGGCCTTGTAGCTCTAAGGCCCACCACGCCAGCCTCCCGGTCGGGTTGTGGAGGCTACTGAGCCAGCGTAAACTGCTATGGTCAGTTATTACCCTGAACTCATAGCCCTCCACATACGGCCTGAACTTCTCGATGGCCCAGACTACAGCGAGACACTCCCTCTCAGTGACGCTGTAGTTCCTCTCTGCTGGGCTCAAGGTGTGACTCGCATACTCTAGCGGTCGCTCCTCTCCATCGATGACCTGAAGTAACACGGCTCCGACTCCCGTGTCACTCGCGTCCGTTTGGATGACGAACTCTTCGTCGAACCTGGGACTTTGTAGGATCGGAGCGGAAGCTATCAGGGCCTTCACCTGCTCGAAGGCTGCTTGCTGCTCCTCTCCCCATTCGTAGCGCCAGCCCTTCTTTGTCAAGCGCGTGAGCGGTTCGACGATCGTGGCTAAGTCCTTCAGGAACTTGCGATGCCACGACGCCATGCCTAAGAATCTGCGCAGCTGTCGCAGATTCTTGGGTGCTGGGAAGTCGATCATAGGAGCGACTTTTGCTGGATCCGGGCGAAATCCTTTTCGGTTCACCAGCACCCCGAGGTATTTTGCCTCGTCCTGGCAGAACGCGCTCTTTTCGCGGTTGATTGTGAGACCGGCCGCTCGAATGCGTCGCAACACGTGCTCGAGCCGTCGCAAGTGTTCCTCGAACGTCTCAGTGACGATGATCACATCGTCAAGGTACGAGAACGCGAACGGCTCAAGCTCCGGGCCTATCACCATGTCAATGAGTCGCTGGAAGGTCTCTCCAGCGTAACTCAGACCGTACGGCATCCTGGTGAACTGGAAGAGTCCGAGTCCCGGCACGGTGAATGCCGTGATTTGTCTCGACTCCTCCTTTAGCCGTATGTGGTGATAGGCGCTGCTGAGGTCGAGAGTCGAGATATATCCCGCCCTCTGCAGCTTGCGCAGGATGCTATCCATCCTCGGCAATGGATACGCATCCGGCTTCGATACTGCATTGACCTTTCTGAAGTCAATGCAGAATCGGTAACTGCCGTTAGCCTTCTTTATCATAACGACTGGGCTTGACCAGCCGCTATGCGAAGGCTCGATGATGCCGCCCTCTAACATCTTCCTTGTTTGGGCGTGCATCACCTCCTGGATTTTCGGGGAGTACGGGTAAGCCCTCTGCTTTATGGGGCGAGCATCGCCGACGTCGATGGCGTGCTCGATCCAACCCGTACACCCTAGAGTGGCTGGCTCCTTCGCCAGCATCCTATTCAGGAGCCCTTGGAGCTGCTCTCGCTCCGAGGGCTGAACATCAGCCAGGCCTATGGCTGACACGGCAGGATTGTCCGTTGTTTTCAGCGAGGCTAATTCCAAAGCCAGCGCCTTCCTGGCTTCTTGTATGAGGAGCTGGTTCCTCGCTCGGTCGAGGATGGCCCTAAATCCTCTGATGAAGTTGACACCGAGGTAACAATCTGCTGGTAGACCAGGCAAGATTGCCACCTCAATGTCCTTCGTTACGCCGGCCACCTCAAAGGGCAGTTGAACGAACCCTACTATGGGAGCGTAATGGCCGTTTGCTACCATTGCTCCCTTGCCCTTGCTCGGCGTAATCGCGCGTCCACATGCCGTGGCTATTTGTAAGCCAAAGGCGCTCATCACTGTGTGTGACGCGCCCGAGTCATATAGTGCGCGTAGGGTGTACCCCCCTACGCACACCGGCAACCACCATCTGGCACTTTATGGAGCTCCCTCCTCGGGGTGGTCCGGAGCCGTCTCCGACGCAAGCTCGGTGCTCACGAACTCGCTGGTGGTCCCTTCGGGGACTTGGATCCCAGACTCGGCGAGGAAGGGCATAGGAATCTCATCTACGCTCTCCCCTGGTCGTTTCCCGAGCATTCCGGGCAGAACCTCTTGATCATATTCGGCCTGCCGCAGCCATGGCAGCTGAACTCCTTCTTCTGCTTCGGCTGCTCAGACTTTTTGTCGTTCTTCTTGTCCTTCTCCCCCCTTCTGGGGGATTGAGACTTCGGACTGCTCGGTCCGGATCGCGGCTTCTTCTGCCGCTTTGGGCTGCCCTTTCTGGGCGGGCTCAGCCTACCCTCTCGGCTCCTATGGCCCGCCATGAGGCTATTGTGTTTGGCGAAGTCCGCCAAAACTTCCTGCAATGCCGCCTTCATTTGGTTGGCCGGCAAGTCTGGCCGATCGACCTCTGTTGCGGCGACCGCCACTTCGGTAGCGCTTAACTTAGCGCTCACCTTCGGATGCGCTTTTGTGGCGGTCCTCGGACGATAGGCCGCTTCCGGCACTACCGCGTGGTTTGGGGGAACGGGCGTCCGCCGCCTCGTTCCCTCTCCAGCGTCAACTCGGTTCTTGCGGCTCGGTCGATCAGCTTGTCGACCGTGCGGCACTCCATCCGAGTGACGATCCGTTTGATTTGCGGGAGCAGATTATCGTGGAGACTGTCCACCATCTGCTCCTCGCTCAGTGGTGGCGATATCTTCATAAGTATCGCCTCCAGGCACGTTATGTATGTACGCGCTGGTTCATCCGCCTGCTGAAAGCGGTGGCTGGCCTTGTCCCTCAGCCGTTCTTGTATGTTGGCCTTGGAACCCCAGCGCGCACGCGCTGCCTGGCAGAACGCCTCCCACGTCTGCCATTTATACTTGTGGCACCCGTACCACATCTCGGCTAGGCCACTCAGCAGCGCGGGTAGCGACGCCAGCATCTCTGGGACGCTAATCCCTGCCGCGTTCTTCGCTTCGTCCACTTTGCGGAAGAACGCGTCAATGTTGTCAGTCGGCTCTCCCCGGAACGCGATGTTCCACTGACTGACGATTCGACCGACATCGCGCGGTGCCGCCATACCAGTGTTTCACCATGCACTATTACTCGGTGCATTGGTGCAACTTTCCCCCCTCCTCTAGGCTCCATTTGGGCCGGATCTAGGGGATGGCGGGCACTCTGTAGGCACTCGCGAATCCTCGCCTTCGCGGGGGCAGCTGTGCGTTGACACGTAGTTACACGTGAACGTGTCCTGGAACGCGACATGGCTCGGCGCTTTGCTCTTACGCCGAGTCTGTGGCGAGAGAGCCGGTTCCGCGGTCTCTCTCTGTGGTGCCTTGGACGGGCCTGGCGTGCTGTCTATCCTGGTGGATGACGCACTCGGCCTAAGATTTGCGACCTCTTGCTTGGCTCGCAAATCTTGTAGCTCCGCCTGCATGGCCGTGAAGCACTTGACCATGCCTTCGATTGTCTGCGTCAAGCTCTCGATGCGCTCCTGCATCAAGAGCTCTCGTCTCGTTGGTGGCGGGTCTTCCTGTGTGTTTGTTAGGGACGATTGGTCCGCCTCGTCCCCTAACAACATGGTCAGCGGATGCGGCTCTTCTCTGTCGTAGTCCGCCGACCCCGCCATCGTGCCTGCCCTCTCCTGGCAGGCACGGAGCACGAAGCTTCTTCTTGCTTCGGCCCTCGCAGCCTGGGCAGCTTCGTCTGCCCCGGCGACCTCCTTCTGGAAATCGGCTGTTGTGAAATCTCCGAGCAGCCAATTAGTTATACGGGCCAGCTTTGCGAACCGTGGCCTGTCTGTGCGTAATCGGAGAGCGTGGAGGGTTTCCTCTACCTCTTCGCCCTCCATGGCGAATAGCCATTGCTCTATCTTGGAGGAGTCTCCAGTCGCCATGTCTCCTTTTGTGTTCCGCACGCTAGTATTTATACAAATCGAATAGTTGCGATATCGTGGGTATCGCACGCTACATGTACTTAACGCTAAATAAATAAATATCAACAAATATATATGTACAATTTATTTTAAGAGGGATTTACCTCGTCCCTCTACCCACGTTATCGCAACTCGCACTGGCGTGGCTGTGGAGAGGTTAGTTCTCCCTGACCTTATACTTGCTTGAGCCTCGGTGCTACAAGCAAGCTAAACTCCAAAAATAAAAAAAAATTTATGAGTTATTTTTAACTCGAGAACTTAAAAAAGAAAATTCTTCCGTCCCCGCTGCCACGCCAGGGACACTTGATTTTCCGCACCTACACTCTTTTGCACGCTTGTGTGTGTGTGTGTGCGCTCGTTGCGCCCTCTGCGCACGTTTCGGACCTCTCTTTCCCTACTGCGCACGCCCTCTCGTGTCGCGCGACCCTATGCCTAAGACACACGTCTGGGGCGCCAGTTGTAATAGGGTAAATTTATTCACACCCATTAACAACGCAGGACCTTCCTCTGGTCCTGCTTTATCTATGTGTGTGTGAGGGGCCTTGCCTAAGGCCCCGCGACCGGTGCAGCTCCCACCAGGCTCGGCTGCTCAGTATGTGTGCCAACGATCGGTTGGCACACCCGCGGAGGCGGCGGTATTCGGGATAGGGACGCTATAGGGAAGAAAAAAATAAGAACGCACCAGCTCTGTGCAAAAATACTGCTTTCCTAAATAAAAACAATACAAAATGCAATCAGTTGTTGCGGAGAGGTGTGATTACGCAAAGAGCAATTAGTACTGCCTCACGCGCAATACTAATTCTCAAGGTGCGCACTGCGCATGCGCACCCTCTTCGCTTCGCGCGGCTACACACACGTGTAGTCTATGGACGGCAGATATGAAGAGAGCAGTTCCCCCTCTATACTGCCATAGTTCGTGACTGTTCGAATGAGAGCGTCTCTTACTCTCACTCGATGCTGTAGTCTATGGTTGAGCGAGAGAGCTCGTTCCTCTCGCTCAACTGCGTGCTTGCAGGTTGCACGAGTAAGAGTGGCTCTCTCTTACTCGAACGCCTATTCTATGATAGTGCGAGAGAGAGATCGATCCTCTCACTCGCACTCGCGCGGCCTAATCGAGTTTGAGTTGCGCGGGCTCGCGCGTAACTCTACTATATCTATATATGCCTGACGCGATCGCACACGCGTCAGGAAAACTAAATATAATATATTCGCGGACTCGCTAATACGATAAGTGGCCACTTACTTTCACTAATAGTCGATCGCGGAATCGTCTCTTCGAATCTGCGGAAACGCTGCGGAGAATCTTCGGAAAAATACGCTGCTGCTCTATCTTGGATTTTGATACGTGCGGCTCTTACAATCGCTCGGACCAGAAGAAGGCTTGAGGGGAGGGCTCCTCCTTCCCCTCTCGTCTATCGGTTTTCCCGCGTAGCGCTATCGATTCTTGATCGATAGCGCCGCGTTTCGGTACACCACGGCTTTTCCCGCGTCAAGCCATCGATCGCTTGATCGATGGCGCCGCGTATCGTCGCGCCGCGAACTCTCTTTCTATCGCCTATGGCAGGTGGCTTAGCCTCTATAAGCCGCCTGTCACACATTTTATTAAAAATATTTAAATACACACATATAATAATTAATTTTTCTAATAAATTTTTATCTATGAGTAAACGATAAAATTTACTAATTTTTAAGTAAATAAATTTTGATAATACTGATTAATTATACTGACTTTTAAATGTAAAAAGATTGATAGTTTTTTATTAAATTATAAAATTATTGTTTTAAAATCAATCACCTTTGAAATTGTTGATTTTGTAACTAATTTTTTATCAATTTGTTTCAAAGATTTTTCATCTCCAGATGAAGCAGGCATTAAAAGTTTATTTAGTGGTATTCGAACTCTTTTATTTTTTAATATCTCTAATTCTTTTTTTGTTTCTGAAATATATAAAAAGTTTGATTTTGTAGGAATAATATTGCTATAATTATAATTAATTAATTTTAAAATATTAACTTTATCTATTAATTTAAAATATTATATATAAATACCTGCCAAATGCAATATTAAGCAAATATTGTTTTTATCTCCATCTTTTTCTTTCTTTAAAATATATTTTACATTTTTTCGATGGAAATATTTTGGAAATGTTTTAATCGACTAGTGCAAATCGTTAATTCTTTATTTTTATTAACTCCTTGTATAATTTTTATATCTACAAACATTTTTAATTATATATAAATTATTTAAACGCGTTTTCGGAAATTGCTATTTGCACGTTCTTACATCATATGATGTGAATTCATATAGAAATCTTTTGTTTTTCTTTGTTCGTAGTAGAAAAATTGAAATATTGTAAACTCAAACGAAAGTGCCCGCAATTAGCTCAGTACATTGTCGTGACTACCACTTATTTGTAAATGTTAGACGCGCGTACAATTCAAATTGAACATGTGTATTAATTAATTCTGGTCAAATTGAACAATCATAGGTAAAAATTAATAATGTTAACATTATATTCTGGTCTATTTGAACAATCATAGCTGAAAATTAATAATATTGCTAAAAAAGTGTGATGTATATTTTTATTTATATGGCAATAACAAGGCAATACCTTTGAAATTAAAAAATGCACAAGTAAAGATCCATGCGCAATTTTAAGAGCTGGTTTGAAACAAAATGAAAGTTTTTATTTTTACAAAATTCGTCACATGATTAACAACTTTCATAATTATTCTTATTTTTCATATAATCATTCCGCATTGAAAAATCAAAGGCACCACGCAATTAACAATCAGTGTGGCTAGAAAATTAATCCCGATGGTGCACGCGCAGTAGATTCCCATAATAAAACAGCTCGTGATATGCTCGCGCCTTGCTTTGAGCCAATCAGCGCACGCGATTTGTTCATGCCCATGCATCATCAAGGTTAACTTTCTAGCCACACAGCTGTTAACAACCTCCAAAATTATTCACGTTTTTATTCTACATCAAAATTTTCAGAGACCTCGTCGAGAAGCAAATAGTAAGTATTTAATTATGTTAGTAAAAGAGTGTTATTAAATAAATAATTTAATAAAAAATTATGTTATAGTCTGTCAAGTAAGAGCGTGGTTGACTTCACCGACAGGTAATGAAAGATTTCGCTCTAATTCCTTCGCGAGCCAATAAAAGAAAGCTTTGTCCTTGATGCATTGTTAACAAAAATTCAGTTGTTGTTGATCTTTTGAAAGAGAATCACGTTAAGAAAGCTCCTCAGCATAACAGGAAGTTACAGTCTGTCAAGTAAGAGCGTGGTCGACTTCACTGACAGGTAATGGAAGATTTTGCTCTAATTCTTTCGCAAGCCGATAGAGAGAAGCTTTGTCCTTGATGCATTATTAACAAAGATTCAGTTGTTGTTAATCTTTTGAAAGAGAATCACGTTAAACGCCATGAGTGCTAAGTACGCGTCGCGCTACGAGGCTGTGTTCCTTTGCATCCACCCGAAAGGTCCCAGAATGTCGCAATCAGCGGCTGCTAAATATATGAGAAAGTCGAAGGCATTTGTACAGAAGTGGATACAGCGATATAAAGTGGCTAAAAATGTCGATGATTTACCAGAACGTGGCTCGATAGGAAAAGTGAACAAAAAAGATGAAAAAAGAATAGTGAATCTGTTTTCGCGGAATCCTGCTTTAACACTGCGGCAAGGACAAGCAAAATTAATGGCAAAAGGTTTAGATATATCCTACGAAACTATCCGAACCCATCTTCGTACTCATCATCTGAAATGGCGCAACACAATGAAGAAGCCTCTGTTGACTGAAAAACATGTGACAAAGCGACTCGCTTGGGCGCATGAGAATATTGATAGAGATTTTGAAAATGTCATTTTTACTGATGAATGTTCTATATGGGCACGTTCTGTCCTCACGCGAGCCTGGTCAACTTCCACCAATAGGCTTGTTCAGCGGACCGTAAAACATGGAATAAAGGTGCATCTTTGGGGCTGCTTCTCAAAGCAGGGATTCGGCACTTTGCACCTCTTTACTGACAACCTAAATGCCGAGATAATGATAAAAATCTACAAAAAGGCTTTACTGCCATCTGCCAAACGATGGTTCATCACAAAAAATAAAGATTGGATTCTGCAGGATGACAACGATCCTAAACACCGCAGCAAGCTCTGTACTCAGTGGAAGACTCAATCTGGCATCGTTACATTGGATTGGCCGTCGCAGTCGCCCGATGCAAACCCTATTGAAAATGTGTGGGCATATATTAAACGGAAGCTTCGTGGAAGACGCACATACACTTTGAAGCAGTTGTCTTACGAAATTCGTCGGATCTGGAGATCCTTGCCACTAGAATACGCCGTCAAATTAGTAGAAAGCATGCCTCGGAGATGCAAGGCAATTATCGACGCCGGTGGTGACTGGACACATTATTGACCGAATTGCATCATTGTTTGTAATGTGTACAATGTATATATAAATATGAAAGTTTCATCATATAAATTTTTTTATAAATTAACACGACCACGCTCTTACTTGACAGACTGTAAAACCGATCGTAGCGCCACAAAGAAAATTTGTCCATACTGATTCGAGCGTCCTCTGATGAAAATAAAGAAAATTAAATTTCTTGTTCTGTAATATCGACTTGTCAGGGCCGTATAATAAGAATATTACAGGGGGAAAAATTTTTTTTTTCCCGTTACGAACTTACAATGTCAAAATATGAAATAAAATCATGTATTATACAAAGTAATTTTTTAATTTTTTTATTCTTTTTAAATTCTGTAACTCAGAAAATTAATTATTTTGAAATTAAAATAAATATATTAAATTAACAAACAAATTGTAATATAATATAAATTAAAATTGTTAGCGCACAAATATTTTTTTACGATTTTTATTTTATAAATTATACGTCGATTAAAATAATTTACAATTACTTAAACTTAAATCATGTCAATATTCAATTTATTATTTCTTTAATTTTATTTATTTTGATGTAATTATCAAATTTATAATAATATTGTATTTAGTACTTCGATTATTTATTTATTCGATTTTTTATTATTTATAATAAAAAATAATAATTTTAAATGATATTACTACTGTCAAAATAATTTATTTATAATTATTTTAAGTTTAAATGCAATATATTAGTAAATCTTTAAAATTGGAGAAATTACTATTTGATTTCTTATTACATTTTTTGAGGTTTCCTCGCAACGATCGAACGCCAATGTGGCGAATTATAAAAGTCTAAATCAGAAACAATTTTATCCTACGGATAACGCGTTTATTTAACATTTTATTTTACTGAAACTAATTGCAAAAACCAGTTTGAACAATTGTACAAGTATGGACGCTCTTATATCAGAGTAATTAATTTTGCAAATTAGTTAAAAAGAAGATAAGACTTTAATGTCGTCTGCTATTAACTACTCACATGTATGCGGACTAATTACATGTGCGCGCAGCTGAGAGCTACGCTTATTTGAATTATCGTGCGTGCTAGTCGATTTCGTCTGCGTATTACATTGCAGCTGAAATACGTATATTAGATGTGTATTCGCATAAGATAACGATTTTTCATTCGAAATTATTTTTTTTTCTTATTATAAAATTATTATTTTTATTTATTATATTCTATAATTTATAAAGTTATTCATTATTATTAAAAACTTATTTTTAATTTTATTAAAATTATTTTTTTTTTAAATTAATTTTAAAAATTATTAAAATTTTGTATTATTTCGCAATGCAATATTTAAAATTATTCTTTGACATTTTAATACAATATTTAAATTTAATGAAAAATATAAACATTTTTTTCATTATATTTCATTTTTTTCAAAACATTATAAGAAGAACTTTTATTATTGTAAGTCGTTGGGGAGGGTGTAAAAGTATTGCAAAGTTTTGCGGCCACAAATTTTTGTCGAATTTTTTTTTTTAATAATGAAAGAATATTCGAAAAATCGGTTTTTTCCTTATAACTTTTGAACTGTTGTTGCTATTAAAAAAAGGTTGAATACTTAAATGTGCGATTTCAAATTACCTATAAAATAAGACAAGTTGGGTTAAAATTAGTTTATTTGTTTCATTCAGAAATTCAAAAAATAGGCAATCGAAGTTTTTTTTTTTTAATTTTATATAACTAAATAAATTTTGCTTTCAAATAATCGTAGTGCAGCCTCATTCAAATGTCTTCATGTGTTTCATAAGTAAAATAAATTTTAACTTTAAATATTAATTACTTTTTGCAAAAGTTATTTGTTTATTAAAAAAACCTCGTTGTAAAATGTAATTTCTTCATTCTACAGGGGTCGTACACTTGTCCATGGGTTTATTTTATTCGTAAAGAGTTGTGCTTCAAAGCACATCAAAGGAAAAGTTGATTTTTCAAGTTTCAATTGTTTCAAAATGATTTTGAAAATTATGTCATCTTAAAAAGTTTATATTAAGTGGTAAAATGTTTTCAAATCGAATCGACACATCGATTATTTAATTGCTGCAATTTTTTTTTGCAAATTTAAAGCCATTTTTGATAATTTTACGATAATTTGGAGCTAAGATTTAAAAAAAAATTTTTTTTTTTTTTTAAATATTGTTTGTCGCTTTGTTTATAAATTTTCAATACGATTTATATTAACTGTTGCTGGAATATCAGAAACGATAATTTAACTCTTACTGTGGTCTACCTGTAAATTTAGACTTTTAATATTTATAAAGCGAGTAAGAGAATATAAAGAATAATTTGATTCTAGCTTAAAGATGTTACTCGATAGGTACAGTAAAGCATTAAAAAAACAATAATAAGTCCCATGAAAAGGCATCAGAACAGGATTTAACAAGGCCCACCAATTAATTTATTTTTTACTCTAATTGAACTAAACTTTAAGAGTAATTTTAACCTGTTACTCCATTGGTACAATTACTATCCAAATAATACGCGATAAAATTCGTAGAAAATTTGATACCGAACTGTGCCCAGGTATACAAGGATCTTGTTTGTGGTGGAAGCAACTTTATCATTTTAAAAATATTTCATCCTGTAACTCAATTGGCTAGCTTTTTTTACAGCTGTCACGAAGTGATTTTTTAAAATAAAAGTTAATCATCAGTACAAAATAAATTGCAAAAGAAGAAAAATGTTAAAGACAACTATTTGAAAATACAAATGTAAATGCAGATTATAAGTTAAATCAATATTAAAAAAAAAAGAAAAAATAAATAATCATTTTTAAAACATTCTGGTACCATAAAAAAAGTTTTTTCACTTATAAATATTATTTTTTAAATAGAAACAAAATAATAAAATAAATTATAAATGATCAATAATCAATTATTATATAGAAATATGTAAATTAATTGTTAAGCGATTTTTGAAAAACTTTTTTGATTTTCTTGATGATTGAATAACGGCAGCTAAAACGATATCAAAATATGTTTACAAAAATGTTTTTAAGAAATTTCTTTATATTGAAAATACTAAAATTAAATATAAAATTAATTCAATTGATAAAATAATAATTTAGAGCAACTCAGAAATTATTTTAAAAACTTATTTCTGCTATAACTAGAACATTAAAGAATAATATAAAATTACAATAAAAAAATTATTGAATTAAAATAGAAGTTCCTGAAATAACTAGTAATATATTGGGTGTACAACTTTGCTTCCGCTGTTTTGCAATAGATGGCTGTAGCGGTAAGTGGTAGTTAAAATAAATAGATCATAGATGTCATACAATAAGCTTAGGTATTTGTAAACATAACGCCATCGGAATATTAGTCGATTTGTGTCTGCATCATAAAGTTATTCTTGATTAAACATGTCAGCTTACGAGCCGAATTCTCGTCATTTGCGGGAGGATTTAATTTTCTGCTTTAATATGAAGAAATCGGTGACTGAGGCTCATCGAATGCTCTCAAATACCTATGGTGAGGCCGCTATTAGTGAAAGAACGTGCCGAGAGTGGTTTTCACGCTTCAAGAACGGCGATTTTAACGTCGAAGACCAGCATGGCGGTGGAAGAAAGAAGGTTTTCGAAGATGCAGAATTGGAGGCATTACTTGATCAAGACTCGTGTCAAACGCAACAAGGATTGACAGGATCATTAGGAGTGACGCAACAAGTCATTCCAAAACGCCTGAGAGTCATGAGAATGATTCAGAAACAAGGAAATTGGGTGCCGTACGAGTTGAAGCCGAGAGATGTTGAACGGCGTTTGTGTGTTTGTGAACAGCTGCTTGCAAGGCAAAGACGGAAGGGATTTCTGCATCGCATTGTGACTGGGGACGAAAAATGGGTTCACTACGATAATCCCAAGCGCAGAAAATCATGGGGATATCCCGGCCATGCTTCCATGTCGACGGCCAAACCGAATATTCACGGTTCCAAGGTCATGCTCAGTATTTGGTGGGACCAGCTCGGCGTAGTGTATTATGAGTTGTTAAAACCGACTGAAACAATTACAGGCGATCGTTATCGAACGCAATTAATGCGTTTGAGCCGAGCATTGAAAGACAAACGGCCGCAATACAACGAGAGACATGATAAAGTGATTTTACAGCATGACAATGCTCGACCCCATGTTGCGAAAGTGGTCAAGACATACTTGGAAACTTTGAAATGGGAAGTCCTACCCCACCCGCCGTATTCTCTAGACGTTGCTCCCTCGGACTATCACTTGTTTCAATCAATGGCACACGGCCTGGCTGACCAGCACTTCCGGTCTTATGAAGAAGTAAAAAATTGGATCGATTCGTGGATCGATTCAAATGATGACCAGTTTTTTCAACGCGGGATTCGTATGCTGCCCGAAAGATGGGAGAAAGTAGTGGCCAGCGATGGACAATACTTTGAATCATAAATGTATAACCAGTTTTTTACAATAAAGCCTCGAATTTCGGAAGAAAACGGCGGAAGCAAAGTTGTACACCCAATATTAGGTTGCTGACGATGAAATGGCCGATTTAGCAATGACATAAAGTTGGCTGCAATTTTAGTGTATTATGTTGGCACAAGGCGGCGCAAATGATATGACATATTGAAGTATAAATACTGCTACCTTGGTTTATGGAGTCATTTCTGTTTTGCACTTCATAGTGATCGTAAAAACAAAAAGAGAAAGTGAACATGGAAGTGAATCAAAAACGGCTACCTTTACTATACGAATTTAAATTAGAGCACAACACAACGGAAGCAACGAGGAATATCAACAGCGCATTTGGGCCTGATATAGTTAGCGAACGAACCACTCGGCAGTGGTTCGAAAAATTTCGATCCGGAGATATGGACCTTGGAAATGAGCCACGTGGACACCCAGGACCATAGATTCGATAACGACGAGCTGCGTGCATTAGTGGCGTCTGAACCCCGCCAAACCATAAGGGATCTTGCCGAGAAATTAGGCGTTCACAATTCGACAGTTTGCCGCCACTTGCAACAACTTGGAAAAGTGAAAAAGCTTGACAAATGGGTTCCGCATGATGTTACCGAGCAAAACATGACGTGTCGAATGGAGATTTCAAGTTCTCTTCTCTCCCGCAACAAAAAGGAACCGTTCTTGCACCGAATTGTGACCTGCGATGAAAAGTGAATTTTATACGATAATCATCGCAATCGATCGGCCCAATGGCTAGATGCCGATGAAGCGCGAAGACACATGCCGAAACCAAGCTTTCATCCAAAGAAAATAATAGTAACTGTTTGGTGGTCTGTAGCTGGAGTTATCCACTATTCGTTCCTGCAACCTGGTGAAACCATCAATAGAGAATCATTATCTGAGAAATACTGTGCTCAACTGGATGAAATGCATCAGAAATTGATAGTCCAACGACCTAGGTTTGCCAACAGGGATGGAGTGATACTGCTTCATGATAACGCACGACCTCATGTACCGAGAACAACGGTCCAAAAATTAAACGACTTGTGCTATGAGACTCTTCCTCACCCTCCATATTCACCAGACCTCTCACCAACAGATTACTATTTCTTTAAACATTTGGATCACTTTTTGACAGGAAAAAGATTTAATAATGAAGCTGCTGTCAAAAATGCTTTCGAGGAGTTTCTTCGAACCAGAAACTCGGACTTCTACAAAATTGGAATAAATGTACTTGTATCTCGTTGGGAAAAGTGTGTTGCATCTATTGGTACCTATTTTGATTAAATAAATTGTTTTTATAAAAAGTTACAGCTGTTTAAAAATTTATTACTAAATCGGCCATTTTATCTGCAGCAACCTAATAGATTAAATCAACTAGTAATATAGATAGTAGAAATATAGTAATAACAATTTATTCCATTCTTTATGAAAGTAAGAATCTGTGGCTCAATATTTAAAAAAATGTTGAATTATAAAAAAAAGGTTAGTTAATAATGAACATAATGTAAAAGAACAGATAGTTAATAATCATTGTAAAAGAGACAAATTGCATGTAAATGATAACAATGAAGGGGCTAACTTGTTTTCGTAAAAGACAAACTATGTTTTGTTGCTATTAACATGTTCCGTGCCACGTGTACCACCGGTGGTACACGGTAAACTTGATCGTCAGGCTACGTGTACCTCCGGTGGTCCACGCAGTCATATTTATTCAATGCGCTATGGCCTGAACGACAAGTCAGGCAAAAATGGCTTGGCACGGAACGTGTTAAAAAAAAAAAAACCATTTTTTTCTTGATTACATTGATGAAGATAAGATTTGACGTTAAAGAAAAATATCTAAAATTTACTGAAATATAAAATAAAACAATAATACAACATTTGAAAATTGTTAATGACAAACTGTAAACGTTACTCTAAATTGTGGAAATACATTATACCGACGCTTGCTACGAAAAGCAGTACGATTTAAATCTACGAAAACTAAAACGTTTTTTATTTCACCGCAAAAACAAGCATGTTTTGATTAAATAATAATATTAATAATTAATATTTGGATTAAATTTAATTAGTAAATATTTAAAAATTCAATTTATTATAATATTTATTGGAGTAAATTTAACTTTTTTCCTCAACATTTTTTAGGAATAAGAGGAATACCTCGTCGATATTCTGATTATCCTGATAGATTTTTATGTTGAAATGTAATTTCATCAATTGGTTCAATAATTTCAACTTTAAGAGTTATAATATTTATATTTATTATTTGATTGAATTTTTAAGATATTATCCTCAAAGGTATCATACATATAATGAAATTCCTAAAATTCATTATTTTTGAAATGGCAGATTAGTGCTATAGATTTAAATTCTATATATATAAATAAATAAATATATATAAATATATTTATTTTCAGAAATTTTACGGGGACAAATTCAATTTCAAGATAGAAATTCTTTAATTATAGAAAATATAATTTTTTTTCATGATTATGTTATAATTATTATTATAATAATTATAATATTAATTTTTTATATAATAATATTTATATCATTAAATATATTTACTAATCGAAATTTATTATCAGGACATTTTTTAGAAATTATTTGAACTATTTTACCAATTATTTTATTAATTTTTATTGTAATTCCTTCATTAAAAATTTTATATATGAGATGAAATAAATTTACCATATTTTAACATTAAAGTTTTAGGGCATCAATGATATTGATCATATGAATTAAGAGATTATAAATCAATAGAATTTGATTCATTTATGATTAATAATAATATTTTTCGATTATTAGAAGTTGATAATCGGTTAATTTTACCTTATATTTTTCAAATTCGATTTTTAATTTCTTCAAATGATGTAATTCATTCATTTACAATTCCTAGAGTAGGAATAAAAGTTGATGCTGTTCCTGGTCGATTACATCAAATTAATATAATACTTATGCGTCTAGGTTTATATTATGGTCAATGTTCAGAAATTTGTGGAATTAATCATAGATTTATAGCAATTGTAATCGAATCTACTAATATTAAAAATTTTTTAATCAAATTAAAAAATTTTTAATTGAAGTAAATAATATTTACTTTATTTGATTTAAAAGATCAAAACTTTAAATAAGATATCAATTAAAAATTAGTTGAAAAATAATATTAATTTGTCAAATTAAAGTTATAAAATTTATATTTTTATGTGCCTTAAATAATACCAATTATGTGAATTAATATATTTATATTTATTATTATATTAAGATTATTAATTATGTCTTTTATTTCTTATTATATTAATTTAATTAAAATTATAAAAAATTTTATATTTAAAAAAAATTAAATTTATTTAAAATTTTAATAAATTTATTTTCTATTTTTGATCCTTTAACTTCGATAAACTTTTCACTAAATTGATTAAGTTTATTAATTATTATTTTATTTATTTTTAATATATATTGATTTATTCCATCTCGATGAAATATAATTTTTATAGAATTATATCATTTTCTTTTAAAAGAAATAAAAATATTATTAAATAATTGAATAAATATTTGAAATTATATTATTTTATTAAGAGTATGTTTTATAATTTCTTACGGAGAACACTCCGTGCTCCGCGCATCCTCGTATTTCGCGCTATTCCGCGTTACTAGGGCTCACGCACGCCAAGCACGCTATGAGTGCGAGAGAGAAAGGAACTTTCGCACTACGCTCAGTACAGCCAGATCGTGCGGAAAAAGTTCCCCCTCTCAAGCAGTACGCCGGCTTCGCACACACTGTAAATGATGTATGTTGGTGTGTCGGGAGGCCGAAAGGAGCCGAAGAAACTCGAAGTCGGTAGCTCAACGAAGGGGAATGATACCTCTACCACACGTCACAGAGAGGTAACACACACAACAGTTTCATTCTGTATGTGTGATTCCAAGCGAAGCCAAAGCAAGCGCAGGCTGCGCGCTAAAAGTTAGCCTCTCCCTAGGCCGCTTACCCACGCAACACAATCTTAATTAAGACAGTGTGTTCGTGAGCGAGAAGCGCTCGTGTAGCTCGAAAAGAGCCGAGCATGGCCGAAGTCAATTGCTCTCTTCGCGCGGTGAGTTCCCCTACCATGTGGACGCCAGCTATTCCAATAAGCTCCGGAGGGGAACACAATTTATATATTACTTTTTCACTTTAATTTCGAATATTGTATGGTAGCCGTGCGCGCAAAGGCGCACGGACATGTATTTACAAATATACGCTCTCCAGTTCGATTCTCGGCGGTATCAAATTTTTTTTTTTACATTTTTATTCAATTTAAGGAAAAGTCAATAATAATTATAATGTAAATTATTATAATAATTATAATTAACGCGTAAAAGTATTATGTAGATGACGAAATTTTCAAAATGGGCAAATGAATTTTTAAAAAATACTGGCTTTTAGCGAATGAAAAAGGGAATTTTTTTCGATCGACATTTTTATTTTCAAAAAAAATTAAAAACCAAAAATTTTTTAGCGAAAATTTAGTCTATTTTTAATAATTTTTAAAACTCAAATTGCTGTTACTTTGACAAATATCGTTAAAATTTTTTTAAACTTAACAGAAATACGCAGAATACTTTAGCGTTGCCAATGAATTAATTAAAAATTCGATAAATAATTTTTGTTACTAATTATTTAATTTCACATACATAACACTCGTTAATTACGTTTTCTTTAGCTTCAACGAGAAAAAGTATCGAGGGAAGTTCAAGCTACAAAAAACTTTCAGCGAGACATTTGTTACTCTATATTTGAAGAAGTTTTTGACAAAATTACAAATTGATATAACAATAAATGGCTAAGATAGAGCGATATTAAAAAAAAGACGCATGCCAGCGGCAACGGCATAAGCTGATGTAGCGTGAGGTTATAAATTATTATTATTATTAAATTATTTATTATTTATTATAGTTAGTATAATAATTTACATTGTAATTATTATTGGCTTTTCCATAAATTAAATAAAAATGTAAAAAAAAAAAATTTGATTCCGCCGAGAATTGAACTGGGGAACGTTTCTTTGTAAATAAATTTCCGTGCGTCTTAGCGCGCACGGCTAAAATAGAATACTTGAAATTAAAGTGAAAAAGTAATATATAAATTGTACCCCCCTTCGGAGCTTATTGGAATAGCTGGCGTCCACATGATAGGGGAACTCACCGCGCGAGGAGAGCAATTCATGCTCGGCTCTTCTCGAGTCACACAAGCGCTGCTCGCTCACGAACACACTGTCTTAAGGGGTTACCCCCAGTTGTAGCTCAACAAAAAAGGCCTTTTTCATGAATTTTTTTAAAGAAAACTACAAAACTTATTTAAACGATTATTATATCATCTTAAAGAATACATCTTGAAGAACTTTCAGTAATTTTTTTATTGCAAAATATTACATTGTTAAGTGGCAAATGGCCGCCAATGAAATAGTGTTTTTATTTATACGGTTTGCGGTGACCAACATTGCGGCGAAGTCGATCATTTGAAACAAAAAATGTGGATAGATTTAGTTAAATATAAGTATAAACTAGTCTTTAATCGAAGGATTTAAAAAAATATTCATTTTTCACAAAATGGCGGACAGTCAAAGTTAATGGTTCGATTTTAACGAAAAATCGAACGATTAAGGACTACATTTTTATGTATTAAATAAGCCTGCAAAATTTCAAGAAGATCGGTTCATTAGTGTTCGAGTAATCTTGGTCACCGACTTCAGAAATGCCATTTCGAGAAAAACGCGTTTAAAGTTTTAATTGCCGGTTGTTTACACAACGGATTCTTCTCTTTAAACGCTCATATCTCAGTCAATTTTGTTCGGATCGACTTGAAATTTTCAGGTCATATTCTCAGATACTTATACTTCAAAAAAATGCAATTAACAAAAAATCGATTTTTTCAAAGTCGCAAGTGGGGGTAACTCGTTAATTAAGATTGTGTTGCGCGGGTAAGCGGCCTAGGCAGAGGGTTACTTTTAGCGCACAGCCTGCGCTTGCTTCGGCTTCGCTCGGAATCACACATACAGAATTAAACTGTTGTGTGTGTTACCTCTCTGTGACGCGTGGTAGAGGTATCATTCCCCTTCGTTGAGCTACCGACTTCGGGTTTCTTCGGCTCCTTTCGGCCTCCCGACACACCAACATACATCATTTACGGTGTGTGCGAGGCCGGCGTGCTGCTTGAGAGGGGGAACTATTTCCGCACGATCTGGCTGCACTGTATACGCCTATAAGAGTGAGAGAGAAAGGTCTCTCTCACTCGCGCGCGCCGTATAACGTACGGGTCCGAGAGAGAAGACTACTTTCTCGCACGGAGCCCGTTGGAGCGAGAGAGAAAGCGCTCTCCCACTCCTGCGCGCCGCGTCTACTGCGAGTACGAGAGAGAAAACGAGCCTCCCGTACTACGCCGTAGGAGTGAGAGAGAAAGCGCTCTCCCACTCTTGTGCGCCTAGCCTTACGCGAGTGCGAGAGAGAACGCAACTCTCTCGCACTGATCTCACTAGAGTGAGAGAGAAAGGCCTCTCCCACTCGCGCGCACCGTACATGCTGCGAGTGCGAGAGAGAGAGAGAGCGACTCTCCCGCACTGCTGCTACTAGAGTGAGAGAGATACCGCTCTCTCACTCACCACCCCGTTACAAATTATATTAATTAATTTTACAAGAATATTCAGATATATTTTTACTAGATGAAGACATTTAAGTGTTAGGTTAAGATTATCTTTACCATTATGATTTTGGTGGATTATGACCTTTACTATTTTAATTACTTTATATATAAGAGAAGTTAATTATGAAAACATTTTTTCAACATTACCATTTAGTAACTTTAAGACCTTGACCTATATATATAAAGCGATATAAAGAAAGGATAAAGAAAGGATGTATGTAAATGCACTATCAATATTTTAAATGACGATTTACCGTGCCAAAGCAGCTTTCGAGCGACTAAGTCGCTTTCCACTAACAACAAAGCGTCTTCTTCCATCCACCGCGGATTTACCGCATCTCAAACGAGTATCTTGATTTGAAGCAGTCACCATATTTAAAATTTAAATGGAAATAAAAAAAAAAAATAATATTATCAAGTATAATGATAATACTTTAAAGATCAAATTTTAAAATATGATAACGATAATAAACATTTGTAAAACTGAAACGCAAATTTCGCTATGTTGTTCAAAGAACAAGTGATACAATAATGCGCTTCTTAGCCTCTTCTCAAATGTTTACTATTCGCGTATATTCAATATCGCGCGAAAATAGAAGCGTTATTCTTTTTTTTTAGCGGGATTAATTGAATTTGTGAATAGATAAAATATGTACTTTATATATTTATATATACTATACGTATTATAATAAAATAATAATGTTGATTAAAGATAATTTTTAAAAAATTGCTCAACTGCAGTACAAATATAAACTGTATTAAACATTTTTATAAAAATTTTATTAATGAAACTTTTGATAAATATTTAAATAAATATAAAATATTGAATATAAAAATATAAATAATATTTTAAAAGAATTTTAAAAGGTATCGATTATAAAGATATATGCATATAATGAAATATAATTTGTTATTGTAATGTACGTAATAGTACAAACGTAAGTGCAGGGTTCCGGTTTTACTAGGTTGCGATTTTTTGCCATCTATCGAGAAAGAATTGAACGGATTTCGCGCCTTCTATACTGACAATCATGACATATATATATGATATGACTTCATGTATTTTAAAATTTCCCCGACGGATTATATTTTATAGAATAAAGATTAAAGTCTGAAATAAATTTTATCGGCTTTATTATTTTATTCTACAGGTGGGAAAACTTCGTTACAGTGATTTATTTGTCATTATTAATGACAAAAAAAATTTTTTTAGTCACAGCTCTGAATGAGTTGAATCACATCTAGCAGACGACATTTGAGGACCAATTTTCTTTCTTTTTTTAAACTGACTTACAAAATTATTTATTCTAATATGAGAGTGTTCCCACCTGTGTCTTATTTTAAGCTTTCATTTACAATTATTTGCAGTTACACAAAACGTTAAATAAATGCATAATCCGTCAGGTAAAATCGCATCCGTTTTGGAAGTTCAAAATTCGCCACATTGGCGTTCCGATCGTGGTGAGGAGCACTCTTAAACGCCATGAGCGCTAAGTACGCTTCGCGCTACGAGGCTGTGTTCCTTTGCATCCACCCGAAAGGTCCCAGAATGTCGCAATCAGCGGCTGCTAAATATATGAGAAAGTCGAAGGCATTTGTACAGAAGTGGATACAGCGATATAAAGTGGCTAAAAATGTCGATGATTTACCAGAACGTGGCTCGATAGGAAAAGTGAACAAAAAAGATGAAAAAAGAATAGTGAATCTGTTTTCGCGGAATCCTGCTTTAACACTGCGGCAAGGACAAGCAAAATTAATGGCAAAAGGTTTAGATATATCCTACGAAACTATCCGAACCCATCTTCGTACTCATCATCTGAAATGGCGCAACACAATGAAGAAGCCTCTGTTGACTGAAAAACATGTGACAAAGCGACTCGCTTGGGTGCATGAGAATATTGATAGAGATTTTGAAAATGTCATTTTTACTGATGAATGTTCTATATGGGCACGTTCTGTCCTCACGCGAGCCTGGTCAACTTCCACCAATAGGCTTGTTCAGCGGACCGTAAAACATGGAATAAAGGTGCATCTTTGGGGCTGCTTCTCAAAGCAGGGATTCGGCACTTTGCACCTCTTTACTGACAACCTAAATGCCGAGAAAATGATAAAAATCTACAAAAAGGCTTTACTGCCATCTGCCAAACGATGGTTCATCACAAAAAATGAAGATTGGATTCTGCAGGAGGATAACGATCCTAAACACCGCAGCAAGCTCTGTACACAGTGGAAGACTCAATCTGGCATCGTTACATTGAATTGGCCGTTGCAGTCGCCCGATGCAAACCCTATTGAAAATGTGTGTGCATATATTAAACGGAAGCTTCGTGGAAGACGCACATACACTTTGAAGCAGTTGTCTTACGAAATTCGTCGGATCTGGAGATCCTTGCCACTAGAATACGCCGTTAAATTAGTAGAAAGCATGCCTCGGAGATGCCAGGCAATTATCGACGCCGGTAGTGACTGGACACATTATTGACCGAATTGCATCATTGTTTGTAATGTGTACAATGTATATATAAATATGAAAGTTTCATCAAATAAATTTTTTTATAAATTAACACGACCACGCTCTTACTTGACAGACTGTATATTATATAATTAACTATGGACGTGCTACACGACCACAATGTTTATTCCGGTCTACCATTTCTCATGTTTAAAAAATAATAGTGCATAATCTTTTTAAAATTTAAACTTTTTAATTAATTAATTCTTATATTTATATTTATATTAAATTTAATATGTTTTTTTGGCCTTTGATAATATTTTAAATTATCATCTGGTGTTGAAAATAATTAATAATGTGTTATTTATAAAACTAATAATATAATATTTTTTTAAATATTTTTTTAATATATTCTAAATCAATGAATAATATACAAACTCATAATATAAATATATAAACTAATTTATGTTAAAACTTCATTTGAAGGGAGAAATATGAAATATTTATTTACCTATTAGAAACAGTTTATTTTCATTAAAAAATACATAATATCATACATTAATACAAAAAGCTTAAATAATTTTTAATGTTAGACGAAGTAGTAGTAAAAGATGCAAATAATATGAATGTTATGCATCGATAAATTTTATTTTTGGTTATTATATATTTTGTATTAGGTTGCTGCAGATGAAATGGCCGATTTAGTAATAAATTTTTAAAAAGCTGTAACTTTTTATAAAGACAATTTATTTAATCAAAATAGGTACCAATAGATGCAACACACTTTTCCCAACGAGATACAAGTACATTTATTCCAGTTTTGTAGAAGTCCGAGTTTCTGGTTCAAAGAAACTCCTCGAAGGCATTTTTGACAGCAGCTTCATTATTAAATCTTTTTCCTGTCAAAAAGTGATCCAAATGTTTGAAAAAATGGTAATCTGTTGGTGAGAGGTTTGGTGAATATGGAGGGTGAGGAAGAGTCTCATAGCACAACTCGTCTAATTTTTGGACCGTTGTTCTCGATACATGAGGTCGTGCGTTATGATGAAGCAGTATCACTCCATCCCTGTTGACAAGCCTAGGTCGTTGGACTATCAATTTCTGATGCATTTCATCCAGTGGAGCACAGTATTTCTCAGCATTGATGGTTTCGCCAGGTTGCAGGAACGAATAGTGGATAACTCCAGCTACAGACCACCAAACAGTTACCATTATTTTCTTTGGATGAAGGCTTGGTTTCGGCACGTATCTTGGCACTTCATCGGCATCTAGCCATTGGGCCGATCGGCGACGATTATCGTATAAAATCCACTTTTCATCGCAGGTCACAATTCGGTGCAAGAATGGTTCCTTTTTGTTGCGGGAGAGAAGAGAACTTGAAATCTCCATTCGACACGTCATGTTTTGCTCGGTAAGATCATGCAGAACCCATTTGTCAAGCTTCTTCACTTGACTTTTTTCAAGTTGTTGCAAGTGGCGGCAAACTGTCGAATTGTGAACGCCTAATTTCTCGGCAAGATCTCTTATGGTTTGGCGGGGGTCAGACTCTACTAATGCACGCAGCTCGTCGTTATTGATGGATGGTCCTGGGTGTCCACGTGGCTCATTTCCAAGGTCCATATCTCCGGATCGAAATTTTTCGAACCGCCGCCGAGTGGTTCGTTCGTTAACTTTATCAGGCCCAAATGCGCTGTTGATATTCCTCGTTGCTTCCGTTGCATTGTGCTCTAATTTAAATTCGTATAATAAAAGTAGCCGTTTTTGATTCACTTCCATGTTCACTTTCTCTTTTTGTTTTTACGATCACTATGAAGTGCAAAACAGAAATGACTCCATAAACCAAGGTAGCAGTATTTATACTTCAATATGTCATATCATTTGCGTCACCTTGTGCCAACATAATACACTAAAATTGCAGCCAACTTTATGTCATTGCTAAATCGGCCATTTCATCGTCAGCAACCTAATATATTATAAATTGTGACAGGTGGCTGATCGAGATTAGGCCACCTGCCATGCAGTGCGAGATAGAGTTCGCGGCGCCATCGATCAAGCGATCGAGAGGACCGATCTCTCTCTCGCACGATCATAGAATAGTTGTACGAGCGAGAGAAAACGATTCTCGTCCGTACAAGCATTGAGCACGCAGTTGAGCGAGAGGATCGAGCTCCCTCGCTCAACCACAGACTACATAGACGAGTGAGAGAACCACTCTCACTCGAGTAGCCATAGAAGACGTTAATATAGAGGGAGAACTGCTCTCTCTATATCAAGCGTCCATAGACTACACGTGTGTGTAGCCGCGCGAATCGAAGAGGGTGTGCATGCGCAGTGCGCACCTCGCGAATTAATATTGCGCGTGAAGCAATACTAATTGCTCTCCGCGTCAAACGGACCTCTCCGCAATAACTATTACATTTTGTATCTTTTTGTTGTAATTTCTTATTAAATAAGCTTTTAGCACTGAGCCGGTGCGTGTTTCTTATTTTAATTCCCTATAGCTTCCCTATCCCGAATACCGCCGCCTCCGCGGGTGTTCCAACTAGTTGTTGGCACACAAACTGAGCAGCCGAGCCCGGTGGGAGCAGCACCGGTAGCGGGGCGTTAGGCAAGGCCTATCACACGTAAGTAAAGCAGGATCGGAGGAAGATCCTGCGTTGATAACGGGTTGGCATTGCACGCGGGTGTCATAGCACCTGCGGCTAACGTCCGCCGACACCCGCGGCCGTATCGGTGGATTCAGCGGCGTGACAGGCCCAATCCGGGGCTTGCCCACAGTGCGTACGTGCGAGGGAGAATCTCGCACGTGTGCTTGCCAAATATACCCGTTACAAAATACATTAACATAAAAAGTTAATATAAAAAGTTAATATAAGAAGGTTAAGTAATTTTTAATGTTAGAAGTAGTAGCAGTAAAAGATGCAGAAAATATGAATCTTATGCATCGGTACATTTTATTTTTGATTATTATAATTGTTTATATTCATTTTTTATATTATAAATGAATAAATAATGTAAACACTAATAATATAAATATAATATAAATTTAATATATGTTATTTTTTTGTATTACAAGACTATTTTAAGTTAAATTCTATTTTTTGTAATTTTTATAATTTTACTTCTATTTAAAAATTTAAATTTAATAAAATAATAATCGTTAATTTTTTAAAGTTGAATTTTATAAAATTATTTATCTAGTTTTCAAAATTTTAATTTATTGTTTACATTAACTTTTCAGAATTTGATTTTACTGTCAAAAAATTTCGAACCTTTCTGCAAGACATATTGATCATCTAAGACATTCATGAGTATGTAAAAAAAAATTATTATATTTTTGCATAATCTAAAAAAATTATTTTTCAAGATAATATTCATAAGTTTACAATATTCTTGAAAATAAAATGGCGGATGAAAATAATTATAGCAGCTTTAGCTCATCCTATGAACCTATTAACAAAAAAAAAGATATAAACAATTTATGTACAAAAATTATGTTCCTTTTCAAGTATCTATCCAAACACAAAGAAAATATGAGGCACTAACATTTCTTCAGCAAAATAATCAATCATCCTTAAACAGATTTATTTAGAGTAAGTAAAATAAAATGGCATCAATATAAAATTATTTTTTTTAATTTATCAAATGAAAATTTGAAATATATTATTTAAAATTGAATTGATTATTATTGTTATTTAAATTATTTAATAATTTTTATAGATTCATCGAGTAGTTTTGATGTGCAAAATTTAAGTGATAATGACTGTAACAGTATAAGTACAGATATAGCAGATCACGATCCTGAAGCATCTACGCAAGATAGATTAGACATTAAATTTGAAGAAGAAATGCACGATGAAGATGGAATAAATTTAAATATAATACCAGTCACTTATTTAGCTCATGCACGTAAAGAATGATCTGAGTACAACACATCAGGATCTGATAAAGATTACAATGATGAAAGGATATCATCAGATAGCGGTTTTATCAAACAGCGGTGATTATGACAGTAGCAATAATAGTGAATTTAATAATGATAAATTCTTTGATAAATCTATGTTTTATGCTTCAAAACTAACAGTGCGAGATATAATTCTAATATGTACTGCTTTCTCTTTACGATTTCATCTTTCTGATGAAGCTCTTTTATCTTTGGTTAGTATGTTTCAATTTTGCGCTGGTCTTGAGTTTGAAAGTATAAATTTATCAAAGTACATGATGTCAAAATGTTTCTCATCTCAATGGGAACACGTAACTTATTATTATTATTGCAATTTTTGTACGAAAAAAATTATTAATTCAATAAATTCACTACAGAAAAGTAAAAAAAAAAAAAAAAATACATTTGTAATAATTGCAAGAAAATAAATTATATCACATCATCTTCGTAAAATTATTTTTTATCTATTCATGTGGTTAAACAATTAAAAATTCTTTTTTCGAATAATAAATTTTTATGTGATATTTTAAAAAATATCCAAAGTGATTTAGATTTAGATAACAATAAAAATGATTTTGAAGGAATTATCCATAAAAAAATAGTTGAATCAAATAGAAATAAAAATAATGAATATATCTTAACTTTTAATTGTAATACGGACGGCGCACCGGTAACCAAAAGTGGCAAAAGGAATTTTTGGCCTTTACAGTTAAGTTTAAATCAACTTTCTTCAAAATTGCAATCTTCATTCATAATTTTAGCTGGACTTTTAATGGTTGACAAGGAACCAAAAAGCGATTTATTAAATGTATACCTGTCAAAGTTCTTAGCGCAGATTAATTTTCTGTTTCACGAGAGTATAACGTTAAAACATAATGGTACAGAATATTTAATAAAATTTTGCACTCTTTCTTTTCCCGTTGATTCAGTACGTCGCCCTATTTTACAAAATCGACTCCAATCTAATGGATATTCGGGTTGCAGTTGGTGTTACCAATTAGGCAAATACATAAAAGAAGTTCATGGTATTCGTTATGTAACAAAACAAAAAAGTTTACTTAGAAGTCACGCTAAACATTTAGAAAATATAAAAGAACTAGAAAATTTAGGACTCAAAGAATTAAAAGGCATAAAAGCTGGATCATCTGCTCTATTTCATCTGCCATGTATTGATATCGTTTGGTCTTTTTCCTATGAATACATGCATGATCTTCTTCTTGGAGTCGTTTGGCAAATGCTGAACTTATGGAATAATAAAAATAGTCAATATAGAATTAATAAAAAAAATTTAGATGTAATGGAAAAAGAATATCTTAAAATTAGGCCGCCGAATGAAATACACAGACTGCCCAGATCTGGTATAATAAAAGGAACAACTAAACCGAAAGCATCTGAATTAAAGTCATGGTTACTTTATTTTAGTTTACCGTGCTTAAAAAATAATTTGGAAGAAGAGGCCTTGAACAATTTTGCGTTGTTTGTAAAATGTGCATGTACTCTTTTAAGGACCAACTTCACAGAGAAGGAATTGGATGATTGAGAACGAGATTGTATTAAATTTGTGTCTCAGTTTGAAAAGTTATACGGAAAAGGTGCTATGACGTATAATATTCATATTCTCATGCATGCCGTTGAGTCAATACGAAAAACTGGGCCTCTACCTAAAAATTCTGCTTTTCATTATGAAAATTCAATATATACCCTAAAACAGTATATCAATGGACCAAAGGGTATGAACATGCAGATAGCTAGAAAACACTTACAGTCAATGATTTTCAAAAGCAATTCCAAAAAGATTTTTAATACTTCAGAACAGACAGCAGATTTTTGTTACAACTTATTTACTCCAAAGGGATTATCAGCCTTCTATAAACAAACTAAAATGGTTACTTTTTGTGGGAAAGGAATTTATTCGAAAGAAAAAGTAAATACTAATCTTATTGCTTATAATAAGTGTATATATAAAGAAACAGTTTATCAAACAAAAAAGTCTACGAAAAGAAAAAAGACTGATGATAGTATTATTCAATTAATAAATGAAGAGTATGACCAAATTATAAAAATATACTGCGGCGATAATAATTGTACATTCTGTCAAAAAAGTACCGGAAATTGTCGATTCAAATCTGGCGGGGCAATTTAGGCAGGTAAAATTTTTTTTCTAGATTGGTACAACTGTCCTTAATGACTATGCCAAGTTTGAGCGGAATCTGTCAACGAGTGCGTTTACAGTAGCTGGTTAAGTCAGTCGATGTCACTAGTGCGTGCCGATTTTTTACAATGGGTGATTACGTTGAACAAAGAATTTGTCTAAAATTTTGTGTTGCGAATGAAATTTCGTGTGCCGAAGCATTGAAAATGTTGCAAAAGGCTTTTGGTGATAAACCACTATCGAAAACCCGTGCGTTTGAGTGGTACAAAGCCTTCAAGGAGGGTCGTGAAGTCGTCGAAGACTTGCCTCGTTCCGGACGCCCATCGACGGCTTCGACCGCAGATAACGTCGATAAAATTAAGGAAACGGTGCTTAAAAACTGTCATACCAGCTTGAGAGAGATAGCACATGAACTTGAAATATCCCACGAGTCCACACGTACGATTTTAATTGATATTTTGGGCATGAGAAAGGTGGCCGCAAGACACGATAACGCGCCATCTCACCGAGCTACGATTGTGACCGACTTTCTCGCCAAAAACTCAACGAACACGCTTGAACAACCACCGTATTCGCCGGATTTGGCTCTCTGTGACTTCTTCCTCTTCCTAAAACTTAAATTGCCACTCCGTGGCACCCGTTTTCAGTCGATTGAAGCCATAAAACAAAATTCGGCGCGCGAGCTAAAGGCCACTGACTTAACCAGCTACTGTAAACACACTCGTTGACAGATTCCGCTCAAACTTGGCACAGTCATTAAGGACAGTTGTACCAACCTAGTAAAAAATTTTACCTGCCTAAATTGCCCCGCCAGATTTAAATCTACAATTCCCGGTACTTTTTTGACAGAATGTATGTTATGTCTTTCATTGCTTCATGTAGATTCTAAGTACCCAGCTTTTCCTAATGTACAACACATTAAAAAAGTAGCGAATGTGAGTAAAAATGTTTTTTCTGCAAACATAAGTATAAAAGTACAAAATTCGCATTATTTATGTTCTAAGCCTAATAAATATGAAATCCAATAATTTATAATATATATCTATCAATTAAATTTAATGTATACAATTCTTTTTATAAATTACTTGTAATATAAAATACTTGTAAAAATATAAAATAAAATTACTTGTAATATTAATAAACACAATTTTATGTATAAAATTTTGTTATTTATTATGTATTTTAAGTATGCAGACCAATAATAGACTTGTAAAATTGATAATCAATTTAAAAAAATTATTAATAATTAGAATCAATTATATGATTACTTTCAATTACTGCCAATAGAATGAATTCGTATTAAAAACGATTCCAATTAAAATCAATTTGGACTGATTACTATATAATCGGTATTATTCTATTAACCTAATTAAATATGATTAGAACCGATTAAATTTGGTCGGCCATGATAAGTTTTAATCGAATATTCTTAGCAGGTTTAAATATAAAAACATTAAAAACCATTTTAATTACCACCAATTCGTCAATTAGCAATCTTTCACATTTATTAGAATATTATATACAATTAAAAAAGGATAAATTACAATTTCATATTAAGTAAAAATCCGTATTAAAAACCATTTTAATTAAGACTAATTCAAGCCGATGAACAATATTTTACATTAAGAATAATTATATCCACTGAGCAATTAAAAACGATAAATTACAATGTCATATTCAGCAATTAATTCGCATTAGAAACCATCTCAATTAAGACCAATTCAAACCGATGAATAATATTTTACATTAAGAACAAGTGCAATTAAAAACGATAAATTATAATTTCACATTCGGAGGTAAATGCGTATTAGAAACATCTTCAATTAAGATCAATTCGAGCCGATTCAAGAATCTTTTGCATTAATTAACTGCGCAATTAAAAACGATTGATTACAATTTCAAATTTAGAGATAAACCCGCGATAAACCAATCCCAGTTAAATCCAATTTGAATCGATTTATTGATTCATTTCTTTACTATTTTAAACGATTCAAAACAATTTAAAAAAATTGAAAAATTATTATTACAATTACATTAGATTTAATCCAATTACAAATTATAAAAAGATTAATTGTGGTTTCAATTTGTACAATTAAACTCAATTAGATCCGATTAAAATCCAATCGGTATAAATTGGTTCAAGTTGTTCATTTTTAGCAGGGTATGCTAAAAAATTCAATTTTTTAAATATGTAGCGTCCATAAGCTAAATCAAAATTTTTAATATTTTCTTCCCCCTTTTAACTCACAAAAACTCTTTCTTCATGGAAAATCTTACGAAGGCGAATTGTCCTAATTTCCTCTCCGCGGGCTAAAAATAGATGCGCACATGTGTGTTGCAGATCCGAAGCAACGAGCATAGAGAAGGATTAAGGATACATAGATGCATTTTTCCTTTTCTTTCTTTTAAAATAAATTTTAATTTTGTAATCGCTTCTTTATTCGGAATTTGGTATAGATCTAAGTCTTTAAATGGTAGGCTTTTACTGGAACTTTTATAAAAATCTGAGGGATGTGTAAAAATTTATTTACAACCTAAAGAATATATTTTCAATATTTTAAGCTTAATAAAAAGTCTAACATGTCTTTGAAAAATCAGTGAAGTGATGAGCGTCGAAAGTACCAATAGCAGATAAGCGAGTGCGCGCTCTTTACTGCCTATACCTTTTAATTTCTTACCCAAATAAGTTTTGTGCTTCACTTTTTGGAAAATAGGGGTACTTATTTTAATGAAAAACTTTTGATTGGTTGATTTCAGTTGATCACAAGGAACTGGGCATTCCACAGCGCAAATCAAAGGAGCCAAGTTTGAGCAGCTGTTGCGCCGCCACGTGGTTTTTTTTTTCTTATGAAAAAGTTTGTGTATATATATTTGCACATCAAAGCCAATATGTTATTTCATTCATTTTAATAAATACTCTCAGTTTTTTGTAAAAGATTATTGAAAAATCTGTTGTTTGAAGGGTCTTCCCTCCTTAATAAGCTAGATATCGACATCTTACTTACGGTAAGATGTTGACTCTGGTTTTTTTGAATTTGTGAAAAAACTTCAAGTGTAAAATTTTTTCGCTTTCATTTTCGAATTGTGCTATCTAAGATACGTCGATTGGCATAGTTTTTTTCAAGCAAATTTAACATTTGCAGGCTGGGGTAGTGTCAGTGGCACAAACCAGAAATAATAAGTATCAAACAAATGAAAAAAAAAAAATTCATATAAAATAACAATGATTCAGCAGATATAGAATAATCGCAGTCGTTCTTAAATAAAGATTTTCTCCGAAAAAACGGTGAGGATTTTTAATACTATTTTTAGCAAATTACGTAAAATGCAAGAAAAAACAAATAATCAAGAAAGTGTCTGACACACTTCGTTCTGGATAGCGCTCGCGCCTAACACAAACAAATCCACGCCGCTCAATCACAGAATATTCCATAGAGACGTCGCCATTTTGGAAGAATCGTGTCATTTCTTTTTTTTAACGTGCCTTTATATTTCTCCCCTTTTCCTTTTGTATTTTTTTATTTCTCCTTATTGCACTTCGATTGTAAAAAGCCGTATTTTGAGTGATCGAGCTCGCGGCTGATCTATCGTGTACTTCGGTGGTAATTCGTTTTGTTCGCGTCACGTGCAAGTTGCTAGAATTCGCGTCCCGTCGCCGCTGAGTATAACCAGGCCAGCAAATTTATTGTGTTGCCACAGAAGTGCCGTGGCTGGCGCCCATTAACATTTCTATTTGTATAGGGAATTTATTAAATTATTTTAAAGTAAATAAATAAAAAAGTTTACATCAATTGTGTATTTATTACATCTATATATTGGGTGTACAACTTTGCTTCCGCCGTTTTTTTCCGAAATTCGAGGCTTTATTGTAAAAAACTGGTTATACATTTATGATTCAAAGTATTGTCCATCGCTGGCCACTACTTTCTCCCATCTTTCGGGCAGCATACGAATCCCGCGTTGAAAAAACTGGTCATCTTTTGAATCGATCCAATTTTTTACTTCTTCATAAGACCGGAAGTGCTGGTCAGCCAGGCCGTGTGCCATTGATCGAAACAAGTGATAGTCCGAGGGAGCAGCGTTTGGAGAATACGGCGGGTGGGGTAGGACTTCCCATTTCAAAGTCTCCAAGTATGTCTTGACCACTTTCGCAACATGGGGTCGAGCATTGTCATGCTGTAAAATCACTTTATCATGTCTCTCGTTGTATTGCGGCCGATTGTCAATCAATGCTCGGCTCAAACGCATTAATTGCGTTCGATAACGATCGCCTGTGATTGTTTCAGTCGGTTTTAACAACTCATAATACACTACGCCGAGCTGGTCCCACCAAATACTGAGCATGACCTTGGAACCGTGAATATTCGGTTTGGCCGTCGACGTGGAAGCATGGCCGGGATATCCCCATGATTTTCTGCGCTTGGGATTATCGTAGTGAACCCATTTTTCGTCCCCAGTCACAATGCGATGCAGAAATCCCTTCCGTCTTTGCCTTGCAAGCAGCTGTTCACAAACACACAAACGCCGTTCAACATCTCTCGGCTTCAACTCGTACGGCACCCAATTTTCTTGTTTCTGAATCATTCCCATGACTCTCAGGCGTTTTGAAATGGCTTGTTGCGTCACTCCCAATGATCCTGCCAATTCTTGTTGCGTTTAACACGAGTCTTGATCAAGTAATGCCTCCAATTCTGCATCTTCGTAAACCTTCTTGCTTCCACCGCCATGGTGGTCTTCGACGTTAAAATCGCCGTTCTTGAAGCGTTGAAACCACTCTCGGCACGTTCTTTCACTAATAGCAGCCTCACCATAGGTATTTGAGAGCATTCTATGAGCCTCAGTCGCATATTTCTTCATATTAAAGCAGAAAATTAAAACCTCCCGCAAATGAAGAGAATTTGGCTCGTAAGCTGACATGTTTAATCGATAATAACTTCATGATGCAGACACAAATCGACTAATATTTCGATGGCGTTATGTTTACAAATACCTAAGCTTATTGCATGACATCTATGATCTATTTATTTCAACTACCACTTACCGCTACAGCCATCTATTACAAAACGGCGGAAGCAAAGTTGTGCTCCCAATACATTTCCAGCTTAAATCACACAGCAAATTTCCCCGAGCACCCATTGTAAGTACACTTCTATATACGTCTATATTCGCTAACTCTATCTCAGCCTGCAAAGGTTAAATTTTCCGCAAAAAAGCTGTTAATTAATTTGCCTTTAATAGCACAATTCGAATATAAAAGTAAAATATTTAAATATTCCTGTTTCTTCAAAAGATTATAAGCAAAAAATTAATTCTAGCGTTTTGCGCATGTGCTCAAAATTACGTGTGTTATTATATCCTAGGAGTTGACGCAACAACAAAATATGTTTGTAATTTGATTAATATATTTAAAATGGATTTCCCTATTTTGGTCAACCGAAGTTATGGCAGACGGGATACAATAAACTTGCTGGCTTAGAGAGAAAAAGAGAGAAAAGAAGGAGAGCTTAAAAGCACGACTGCAAGAGAATGAGAGAATAGAATAGAATAGAATAATATTTATGGAGACTACGGGATATAATCCCATGTAGCCCTGAAAAATACAGATATAAACTTTTACAATGTTATAGAAAACGATGCATTATAATACTACTCGCTTTTGTAAACTAAATAATACGCTGTGAACATAATATAATATAATATAATAATATCATAATATACGAGGGTAGTCCCAAAAGTACCCGACCCGACAAAGAAAACAGTGAAAAATTGCGAAAATGTTTTTTATTTTTCAACATGTTCTCCTTTCAGTTCAATACACTTTTCCCAACAATGTTCAATAGCTTCGATACCCGCTTTATAGTAGGAACCGTCAAGCTCCTCAAAATACCTATTAACCGCAGACTCTACCTCTTCATTGTTGGCAAATCTTTTGCCGCCGAGCCATTTTTTCAAATTCGGAAAAAGAAAATAATCCGTGGGAGCCAGATCTGGTGAATAGGGTACGTGAGAAAGCAATTCGAACTTTAACTCATTGATTTTAGCCATCGCAATGACGCACGTGTGGACTGGTGCGTTGTCGTGATGAAACAACACTTTTTTTTTTTGTCAGATGGGGCCGTTTTTTCTTGATTTCATCACTCAAACGCTGCAATAAGGCTGCATAATATGCGCCGTTGATTGTTTTTTCTTTTTCGAGAGAATCAATAAATATTATTCCACGCGCATCACAGAAAACGGATGCCATGACCTTGCCAGCTGACTGAACTGTCTTTGCTTTCTTTGGAGCCGGTTCTCTTTTTTTAGTCCACTGCTTTGACTGCTCCTTGGTCTCAGGTGTAAAATGATGGACCCATATTTCATCCATGGTTATGAATCGACGCAAAAACTCGGCTTTATTGCTGCGAAACATTGTCGAACACTCGATGGAAACATCCTCACGTTGCTGTTTGTGCTCCATTGTGAGCAAACGCGGCACCCATCTTGCGCACAGCTTTCTCATGTCCAAATTTTCGGTCAAAATGCGATGCACAGCACTTTTTGAAATGCCTGCCATGTCTGCTATCTCGCGCACTTTTAGTCGACGGTCATCCAATACCATTTTGTGGATTTTCTTCACATTTTCTCACGTAGTGACCTCACTTGGTCGACCACTGTGGTGTTCATCTTGGCAGCTCGTACGACCTCGCTTAAACTCAGCTACCCAATATTTGACCGTTGTAAACGAAGGAGCAGACTTCCCCAGAGTAGAATCCAACTCGGCTTTGGTATCGGTTGGACTTAGACCTTTCAAATGAAAGTATTGTATCACATAACGATGCCCGCTTTTTTCCATATTTACAAATTCACTGAGAGCGTTCACTTTGGATGTCTGTAAAAAAAATAATAATAAATGTACCGTTATGAATTTTTCACATTAAGTTGTTGAAAGGTGGTATTGTCAATCGCAGTAATTGTTTTTTTAAAACTACCTGTATTCATAAGTCAGGTCTAGTACTTTTGGGACTACCCTCGTAGCTGATTATGCCAAAGCATTCGTACTAAGAAAAGAAAATACTGTAACTTTAGTCTATCGTTATAAGAAAAAATAAAATTAACAATTTTATAAAAGAAATATAAAGAAATTTATATAAATAAAATCAACAATATTATAAACAAAGTTAGAAGTGAGAAACGATATAAAATATAGTGATAGGATTGAGAAATTAAAATAAATTATGAAAAGCTAATATAAAATAAATTACGAATAAGTTCAATGCCGCAAAACAGCAAGGGTATTGAAATCCACGGTCGTAACAATCGTCGTATATTATATGAAATACTATTTATTAAAATAAAAAATCGAAGTTGATTTTAAACATAAAAAAAAGTAAAAGAAAAAAGGCGAGCACCAAAATAATTTTATATAAAAAAAACAAATAACACATCCGACAAACAAATAGAAAAAAGAAAAAAAATAGAATTTGAATTAGGAAAAAAGTTGTTACAAATAGAAGGTTATACACAAGAAAGCCAGTAACCCGAGAAAGTGAAAATTCTATGAAGTTCCATCAGGGTTACTAGGTGAATAAAAAACAAAATAACAATTGAATTTATATAAATACGTAGATAAAGAGAGGACATAAAAAGTTACTGAAAAAACAATCGACGAAATAAATTATTTGTACATATAAAGCGAATCAAAAAAGTTTAAAAATCTTGTAAACGATAAAACAGCTCGAAATTTGCGAAAATCACGACATTGTTATACATGTAAAGATGTGACCACATCTCAGCTAGAAAATAAGAAAAAAACATCCTCGAAAATATTGTAAATTATTAAATAATTGTCAATAGAAGTATAAAGTTCATAGAACTTTGCATCAACCAAGGGTCGGCGAGAGTATATAAAGCCGAGCTCGTCAAGGCAGAAGACACTTGATTTCAGATATTCAGAGACAACAGTCGGAGATTGATATTTTCAAATGTAAGAGTAATTATTAACAAATTCGAAATTTAAAATTTAAATTGATTTTCTTGTATTACCTATGTGTAAAATCAAGGCGAAGTAAAATAAAATTACAAGACCTCCAATCGAGGGCATTTTGCAAGTGATGCAGATGACCAAGTATTGGTAATGTTGTAATTTTTATACTCAATCGTTTTATGCTTTTCTAAAAAAGGATATAATCTTTGAGTAAACCGAAGATTTTCGGGCATATCGACACTGTGTTCGGTTGCACCAGGATCTGGTGTTAAAATATAAAAAATTTGACAAAGTAAAAATAAAAAAATTTGACTATGTATTAGTCTGCTACGATAATGCACTCGCTAGCAAGTACATAGGTATAGTCATCTTTAAAGTTAAACTCTTTAAACGCCAAATATAAACATTGGCAGGTCAACGACCATTGTTGCATTTCGCTCTAAGACGTCACGCATTGGCGTATGATCTAAAACTTTGTATTTTCGAAAAATTAAATTTAAAATTTCGATACTCAACATTAGATGAAATCAAATTAACAAATTGAATATTTATTATAAAATCACAAGTAGGATCATGGTGGACAATAGAGATAAAATAAAATGTAAAACTTTTTAAACTATTTAGCATAACACATACGCACATACACATACACGGTAATTTTCAATGAAATCGGGATTCAGCACTCGAATGTGCACACTTAAAAAGTAGTAAATCTTAAAATAACAAATGACTTACAGTTTATGCTAAATTGTTATAACGTGAAAAGAATCAAACGCAGGTAGTCTCGCTGCAAACTGGTTAATGAGTTTTGATACTGTGATATGGAAAGAGTTTTCCAAAGTTTCCGTACACGGCGTAGCAATTAACACAGGCGGTGAGCTAGATAAATAGGTTGACCTGTAGAAATGATTTTAAACGCCAGCAACGCGACGGAAAGTAGGTGTCTGTTTTCAGCTGATAACCAACCGAGCGAAATACGATACGACGTCACTAGTGCCATCCACGGGATACAACCGAATACAAAACGAACGCAAGCATTCAGAAGACGCTGAAGCTTTGCATTTTGCTCCTGAGTTAGGCTGCTAAAAACTACACATGCATAGTCAAAATGGGGAAAGACTAGTGCCTCAAACAGTCATTGCCTCAGATTTCGAGAGAGTGCATGTCTGTAGAATCTCAAGGTGTAAAGAGTACGTCAAACCCGACATGCAATTTGGCTAACTTACGCATTCCAGTTTAGTGTAGAGGTAAGATCAACGCTTAGGTCAGACACTTGGCTAAAACATTTCATGGGAGTATTTTTGATAAAGATTGGTGCAAGAGCATCGGGATCCATAGCTGAGATGTACGGTTGGCTGCCAAAAATAATGAATTTAGTTTTGTCTGCATTCAGTCTCAGTGAGTTTCTATGAGCCCAGCCAAAGACCTCCAAGGCATCGTTATTAAGCTTGTGCATGAAAACGTGAAGCTTGGACGGGCGACAGTGTAAGTAAATACGTGTGTCATCGGCGTATATGCTGTGCTTTGAATGCTTAAGAACCTGCGGAAGATCATTAATAAAGATTGCAAAAAGAAGAGGACCAAGTACACTTCCCTGAAGTACTCCCGTAAAGATCTAAGTGTCGGAGAATACACCGTTCTCAGCACGCACTGCTTGACGCCTACCCGATAGGTACGAGTAGCTGGCAAACCATCTAATTACGATGTCGGAGCAGTTAAGCGCCCTAAGCTTTTTGAGGAGAAGTTTATGAGAGACCAAATCAAATGCCTTGGAAAAGTCAAACAGTTCAAATGGGGTCACTTCATACTTATCAATCGCTAGACGTACTTCTTCCGTAAAGCCTAGAAGGATAGTCTGAGTAGAGTGATGTTTTCGAAAAGCAGATTGGTGTATATGCAGCATTTGATGAGCAGCGACATGACTCGACAATTGGTCATGTATTATGCATTCTAGTAGTTTCGACATTACTGGCAGTAGGGCAATGGGACGGTTATCAGACGGTGATTTCGGAGGATGAGTTTTAGAGAGGAGAGTTATTGTGGCCAATTTCCAGCTGTCCGGGAAAATACCATGTTGGATTAAACCATTGAAAAGTCTGACTAAATAGGGACGAAGTACTGGGTAGGCTAATTTGAGCATATTTAGTGCAACGCCATCTGCTCCAGTGCTGTTTTTCTTAGTGTGAGCAAGGACCCGATCGATATCATTTGCAGATATCGGTTTAAAAGTAAATATATCCGATGGGTTAGCGTTTAAAGGGCTGCTCAATATGTCGGAAATATCTAGAAGTCACAATGGAGTTGTCGAATACGAGACGGAAGCATAATGCATGTTTAGGGTCTGCGGCGAAAAGTAGCGAAGCGGTGACGCTGTATTTTGTGCGATAACACCCGTATTTCTTAGTTGAGTTCACAGAATTTTGGAGTCGGATGAAGAATCGACTATAGACGCGATATAACGATTTTTTGTTACACTGATGCTATTACTTACTTTGGCTCTTAACGAAGTGAACAGTAAGCGATCAACTGTTTTACCTATCAATTTGGCATGGCGGTACGCTGCCCGTTTCGCTTGAATGAGGAGGCGGATGTCGTTAGACACCCAAGGTTTAAAATTAGCACGAAGCGATATGCTTCGCACCGGTGCCAAGTTGTCGAAAATCTCAAGTAACGATGTAGTTAATCGTTTAGTTTCGACTGAGATGGGGTCGCCCTTTAGTTTGGATGGACTGAGGGACGATCCCGATGTAGGTGAAGAGGGAACTGTAGGTACAAGTGGCTCAGCCAGGAAGACCATTCTCAGTTTACTATTGAGCTAATCACAAAGATGGTCCACACTTAGATTTCGGAGGGCACGTCAGACTATCGTTTTCGGTTCGACAGAAGACGATTGAAGTGAATATTCCAAAGAAATTAGGTCGTGACCAGCTGCAAATGTCGGATTTGGTGTAACTTCGAACTAATCTACATAATGGGACGATAAATAGGTCGAGCCATGTATCGTTCGAAGAATCATTCTTATGAAAAATATGGTGAGTGGGATCAGATTGAACAAGCTCAAGACTATGCTCACGAAGAAGTTCTCGAAAAAAGTCAGAATCTGGATGTTATCGATGCATGGGAGAATTGAAGTCGCCCGTTATGATGACATCAGAATAGTTCTGACGAATATCTGAAAGCTCTTCGAATAGAGCCATGGGATAAGCACCGTGAGGACGACGATAAACAACAATCACAAGAATTTTTATTGCCTCAGATTTAGAGAGAGAGAGAGAGAGAGAGAGAACGACACTCGGCTTTGTTTGATAATTAAGAGTCAATGCTCTACGTGTAAGAAATACGAGAGACAGATGTTTTTTAGATTTGAACTTCATTGTGCCATGGAGTAAAAGCCCATCTGGCAATATTGAACATACAATAGAATTTTTAAAAACAATAGAATAATATAAAAATAAAAATAATAATATAAAATATACAATAAAAATTGTAACAAAAAATTATATGTTATAACAATTAGTAAAAATCTAAATAATTAAAATAAAAGAAAATAATAGAAAAGCCTATTGAAAATTTAATTCTAAACTGCAACTGGTCAAAGAGGCTGAGATCGAATTTCATCATTTAGTAATCTGGTAAATATCTCCATCTTTAATTTACTCAAGTTGCTCTGGATCTTCCTCAGATCCTGCTTTAAATTACGCGTGAGGGGCCTTGTCCAAGGCCCCACTGCTGGTGCTGCTCCCACCGGGCAACAACCGGTTGGCACACCCGCAGAGGCGGCGGTATTCGGGATAGGGAAGCTGTAGGGAAGCAACTAAATAAAAACTTACCTGCTAAGTGCTAAAAAAGCTTATTTAATTAAAAAGCTAGATAAAGTAATACAAAATTCAAATATTTATCGCGTAGAAGTCCGTTCGGGTAACGAGCAATTAGTATTGCCTAACGCGCAATACTAATTCGCGAGGTGCGCACTGCGCATGCGCACCCTCTTCGATTCGTGCGGCTACACACACACGTGTAGTCTATGGACGACCGATATAGAGAGAGCAGTTCTCCCTCTATACTGTCATGGTCTATGACTGGACGAGTGAGTGTGGTTCTCTCACTCGTCTACTCAGTCTATGGTTGAGCGAGAGAGCTCGGTCCTCTCGCTCAACTACGTGCTTTATGCTTGTACGGGTGAGAGTGGCTTTCTCTCACTCGTACAATTATTCTACGGTCGTGCGAGAGAGATAGGTCCTCTCACTCGCACTCGCACGGTCTATACGAAATCAAAATAACACGGTCTCGCGCATACGTATATCTATATGTATCTGCCCTGACACGATCGCACACGTGTTCAGGGAAGATCAAATATCATTACTCGCGGGCTAACTACTTAAAAAAAGTGGCCACTTACTATGTATGCTCGTGAAAGATCGTCCTCTCGAAATCTTTCACGAAAACGCCTAAAAACTCGAGTTGTACGTCGGAGAAAATCGAAGTTGTTGAAATCGCGTGCGGCTCGGACGAGAAGATCGAGGAACAGAAATACGTAACAGAACGTAACAGAACGTAACAGAATAAATAAATTTAAATACTCCTTAAATTTATTAAACATTAAGTTAATCATCGCCATTTTGGATCCGTCATCTTGAGAATGAAAATTTCAATTTTTCAAACGCACATTTATTTTCAGCGATACCAAAAATCTCCAAGTTTAAGTTTTGAAGTATGAATATCCAGTAAAAAATGTATGGTCTAAAGAATAATAGTTATATTTATGAATGTAGCATTAAATACACAAAACTAATATTTTTTAATCGACGATACTTAAAAAAAATAAAAATGTTATTCGAATTAACTCAAATGAATTTAGAAGGGTATGACTTGTACTTATATGACTTGTATATCTTAAAAACCTGACATAATACAGCAATTATGAGCCCAGAATTGTATTCAGTGCATCGAAAACCTTCGGAAAAGTATAGTCTGGTTTCTGGTGAAGAGAGTTTGTACAATTTTGTCGGCCTGTGTAATTTATTACGTATGATTATCTGTCATTGCAAATTGCTAATACAGTAGGAATATATACATTTATACACTTAATAACCTCTACACACATAAGTACACACTGACAATACGTTGATTAATTAGGTATATTTTAACAGACTGCAACTTGAATTACTGCTCACACAAACGTACGAATACATTCTTATGTACACATTACCTACGTACACTTACGCACACACTCTGTCACATTCACACTCACGCACAAACTCTCACACACTAGTGATCAGAAAGAGATGTGCAAAATCTTTCTACAGGTGTCTTAGTTGGTTAGCACGAGAGATTGAGTCCTCATATTACTTAAAAACTGTTCTTTTTCATGCTTAGTACTTTTGATGTAGGTGACCGTAGAGTGACCTTGTATGTACAAGCGAATACCATATTCGGATTCAGCGACCCCAAGAAGCACATATTTTAAAATACAAAAAAATTTTAAGAAAAGCAATGAAAATCAAAAATCATTCATATTTATGACAAAACAATTTTTCACTAATTTTTGTCGACACATAGGCAGTAGGTAACTGGTCAATATACAACAGAAATTTATTTGAATCCTCAATTTTTAAAGCAAGTATGAGCGCTGCTACTCTCAGAGACCTCGTACTTTTAGAGCACTCTAGCCTACTAAAAAACAAATTACATAGAGATTTTATTAATGTAACTCTCAATTCAAATTGTTACTTCTATACATAAAGAAAAATAATATATACATACGAGGGCGATTCAATAAGTACCCGTGTTAGAAATGAAGACATCATTTTTTCAAAAAATTTTTTTTTATTTTTCAACATAGTCCCTTTTTAGAAAGATACACTTCTCCCAACGTTCCTGCCATTTTTTTAACCCCTCCAAAAAATAGGATTTGTCGAACTCTCCAAAATACGCCTCTGTCTCGGCGATGACTTCCTCGTTTGAGCTAAATTTTTTTCCCGTGAGCCATTTCTTCATGTTAGGGAACAAGAAAAAGTCGCAGGGAGCCAGATCGGGTGAATACGGGGGTTGCGGCAGGAATTCATAACGCAATTCATACAGTTTGGCGGCGACAACTCCGGATGAATGTGCTGAAGCGTTATCATGGTGAAACAGCACCTTCTTTTTCGCCAAATGCGGCTGTATCTCCTTCAATTTTTGTCGAAGCGGTATAATAACTCACTGTAGTATTGTCCAGTGATCGTTCTTCCTTTTTCTAAAAAATCCATGAAGATGACGCTGTTCGCATCCCAAAAAATTGTCGCCATGACCTTTCCGGCCGATGGGACCGTCTTCGTCTTTTTTGGAGCAGATTCATTGGGAGAAATCCATTGTTTTGATTGTTGCTTAGTTTCTGGTGTGTAATGATGAATCCAGGTTTCATCAACGGTGACAACTCGACGCAAAAACTCCTTCGGGCCGACAAGTTTTTCATCGCTAACTTATCATGTAAAATATTAATTGCCGTTTCGGTCGACACACCTACGGCCTCTGCTACTTCGCGCACTTTCGTTCGTCGATTAGCGAGAATCATGTCGTAGACTTTTTGAATGATTTCCTCGGTAACCACGTCTGCCGGGCGTTCTGGTCGCTCCTCATCAAAAACGGATGTTCGCCCACGTTTAAATTTGTTGAACCAATATCTAACTGTGGTCATACAGTCTGTCAAGTAAGAGCGTGGTCGACTTCACCGACAGGTAATGAAAGATTTTGCTCTAATTTCTTCGCGAGCCGATAGAAGAAAGCTTTGTCCTTGATGAATTGTTAACAAAGATTCAGTTGTTGTTAATCTTTCGAGAGAGAATCACGTTAAACGCCATGAGTGCTAAGTACGCGTCGCGCTACGAGGCTGTGTTCCTTTGCATCCACCCGAAAAGTCCCAAAATGTCGCAATCAGCGGCTGCTAAATATATGAGAAAGTCGAAGGCATTTGTACAGAAGTGGATACAGCGATATAAAGTGGCTAAAAATGTCGATGATTTACCAAAACCTGGTTCGATAGGAAAAGTGAACAAAAAAGATGAAAAAAGAATAGTGAATCTGTTTTCGCGGAATCCTGCTTTAACACTGCGGCAAGGACAAGCAAAATTAATGGCAAAAGGTTTAGATATATCCTACGAAACTATCCGAACCCATCTTCGTACTTATCATCTGAAATGGCGCAACACAATGAAGAAGCCTCTGTTGACTGAAAAACATGTGACAAAGCGACTCGCTTGGGCGCATGAGAATATTGATAGAGATTTTGAAAATGTCATTTTTACTGATGAATGTTCTATATAGGCACGTTCTGTCCTCACGCGAGCCTGGTCAACTTCCACCAATAGGCTTGTTCAGCGGACCGTAAAACATGGAATAAAGGTGCATCTTTGGGGCTGCTTCTCAAAGCAGGGATTCGGCACTTTGCACCTCTTTACTGACAACCTAAATGCCGAGAAAATGATAAAAATCTACAAAAAGGCTCTACTGCCATCTGCCAAACGATGGTTCATCACAAAAAATGAAGATTGGATTCTGCAAGAGGACAACGATCCTAAACACCGCAGCAAGCTCTGTACTCAGTGGAAGACTCAATCTGGCATCGTTACATTGGATTGGCCGTCGCAGTCGCCCGATGCAAACCCTATTGAAAATGTGTGGGCATATATTAAACGGGAGCTTTGTGAAAGACGCACATACACTTTGAAGCAGTTGTCTTACGAAATTCGTCGGATCTGGAGATCCTTGCCACTAGAATACGCCGTCAAATTAGTAGAAAGCATGCCTCGGAGATGCCTGGCAATTATCGACGCCGGTGGTGACTGGACACATTATTGACCAAATTGCATCATTGTTTGTAATGTGTACAATGTACATATAAATATGAAAGTTTCATCAAATGAATTTTTTTATAAATTAACACGACCACGCTCTTACTTGACATACTGTAGATGGCGAAGTGTCCCCATAAATAGCATCCAACTTTGCTTTTATCTCCTCGCATTTTTTCCATCCAAAAACAAAAAGCGAATTACCGAACGATACTGCTCTTTTTCCATCTTAGCGAAACTCACGAAACACGTCTTACTCGAATGACTGCCAAATCCAAACTAACCGATCAATCAATCTGAAATTTGTTTTGCTGTCGTTTGATAGATCGCAGCACACGATGATAATATCAACTTCCCTCGGGAACGCCCTCTGTTGTCAAACACGGGTACTTATTGAACCGCCCTCGTATATATTATTAAATACTTGTTTAAAATTTTTCTCTTCGTTTAGATTAAAATAATTCCTAATTATGCCACAATTGTATTGAAAATAGTGTTTTTAAATGATGCTTTTTAAATGATTAAAGTTACGTTACGAATAAATTTGTGTTTAATGATGCAGAATGCAACATTAATGGTCATTTTTTAGATATTTTTGGGTTGCTAAAGGTTGTGGTTTGTTTTCGGATAGATATATGAGTATAGGAAATTATTAATGTTAGTTCAGAAAAATAAGACAAAAAATTGAAAAAAAGTAGTTTTGCACATTTAAGAGGGTGTTTCAGAATAAAAGTTAATTATTCTGCTTCTGGCATTCGAAAGAACGTAAAAAAGACAAAATAGAAAACACTGTTTTAAAGTTGGTAATTTTATGGATTCCTAATCTGATAATTCAATAAGAAAATTAAAATTTTTAATGGCCGTACTTGAACTTCAGAAAATCTGAAAAAATCACAAATGTTTATGTTATAAAAATACAATTTTATGAATTTTTTCAGATGTTTTGAAAATAAAATTACGCCTATGATAAAATAAAGTCAAAAAAATATGTTTTAACGTATTTCTTTTTCAACTTAGTTGTTGGGGGGAGGGGGCTAACAATTTAGAAGAAAGCATATTTTAATACAACCTTCAGACAGTTTCCCTTCTTATTTAGCTATAACACAGCTTTACTATGAAATCATCATATATCATACTGAATTTCGTAAAAAATACAGTATGTAGATATTGAATACATGATGTAATATGTAGCATTTCATGCATTTTATACAATAAGGCATATTCTCTCTATTATCTAAAAATAAATAAACCATCTTTTACTTGAGAAATGCTCTTAATAACGATGCAAGTTTGTTCTTGTGGAAAAAACCAAAGGAATCCAGTTTCCAGGAATGAATTTTTCCTGCACACGTATAGAGAGCTGTAACCCAACTCTTCACAGCATGCACACAACTAAAATGTTTTTAAAATCTTTCAAGCAAAAGAGAGAATTTCTAAAAGAATTGGCATTTTTCTTGGTCACGTGGGTCAGACTCTATGAATTATTTAAAAGAAATAAAATTAATAACAAAAAGTACAGTTAACAACCACAGTATTTTAATTGCAATACAGTAAATAATGCAATCTTTTACAAATTTATTGTTTAATTACGGATCAAGTCGAATTATTACCAGGTATAGAAGTTTGAAACCGGAATTTCCCTATAGATGATGCTAGACATCAGTGTAGGGACCATAACCGCTTCTGCAGCGCCATTATTTTCCTCCAACAGCTTACGAATATTTTCAACACACAACTCAAGTTCCATACATCGGTAAATTTTTTTATAACCTTAAACATGTCGAGTTTTGTACCTGCGAACTACGATTTGCGGACAGCATTGGTTTTTTGTTATAATTTGAAGAAAACTGCTGGAGGATCGCATTAAATGCTTGTCGAAGCTCATAGTGAACATGCTCTTGGTAAAACACAGTGTTTTCGGTGATTTTAACGTGAGAAACGAAGAGCGTGGGAAACCACCGAAAAAGTTCGCAGACAACGAATTGCAAGCCTTGTTGGATGAAGATGATAAGCAAACTCAACAAAAACTTGCGGATCAATTGAATGTGACACAGAAAGCCGTCTCGTTGTTGTGTCGCAGAAAAGCAGCACAAAGTCATTTTGCTCCATGATAATGCTCTATCACACACAGCGAAACGGGTCAGGGAACCAATCGAGGCGTCCAGTTGTGAAATACTAGCGCACGTGGCTTATTCTCCAGACTTGACTCCGCCTGATTATCATATATTCGCATCAATGGGACACGCTTTCGCTGAACAACGCTTCAATTCGTATGAAAATGTTCGATGGCTCGATAACTGGTTCGCTTCAAAAGAAGAACTGTTTTTTTGGCGTAGCATTCATAAACTCCCGAAGAAGTGGGAAAAATCTATAAATAGCAATGGAGATTGTTTTGATAAAATATTTATCACTTGCAAACAACAGACGTGTAATTTTTTCAAAAAAATTCCGGTTTCATACTTCTACATCTGGTAATAACTAAACTAAAGATTGATTAAAAATTGATAAATAAAATTTATGTAAGCTATTAATCAACTACAAAAAACTCTTATAATACTAATGTAAGTTTCCAAGTACGTTTTAATTCTTTCTTGATATTGTCTATCGGTAACTTTATGGATATTTTATTTGTATACAAGGTGTTACAAAAGTAACGGGACCCTGCATATTTTTTTAGACGCGATATTTTTCAAAAATATCAAAGTCGAATCTTAAATAAGTTTTGATAAGAAATTTAATAAGGGCCTTAATTTTAACATTGAAAACAACCTTTAAGGTTTTTTGAAGGTCAACTCTTTTTGTAAACTCCTATTTTTACACTAGCGATCGGAATAGCGTGAAATTTTGTTTATATAAGTCTCACGCTAAAGGTTTGGCTTCACCATAAAGCTTATTTTTAAGTTATTTAATCCTACATAGGATATAAATATCTCTAAGAATAAAAGTTTTTCAAAAAATATTCGAAATAGTCTAAAAAACAAAATTATTTATTTGAACAAGGCGTACTAAATAGTGAATTCAAAGTTTACTTTAAATACCACCTAAAGATCGGATTAAAAGTCAACTCTATTTTTTAATGAAAATCATTCTATGTATCGTCAATCGAATCAGTGGAAAATTTTACATTCAAAGATGTATTCAGATTATAATTTTGGCTTGATTTTAAAAATCACTAAAGTCATTCAAAACTTAATAATTTATAAATATCTTTAAGAATAGAAACAAAACTCTTTTGATTACTAATATAAAAAATGGGTGTTTTTATTAAAAAAACTAAATTTAAACGATCTCCAAGGTGATGTTCAAGGTCAATTTTGAGATCATTACTTAGCGCGCCTTATTATAATTAATAAATTTACTCCTAAAAGCATTTTCTAAAAACGTATTTAAATAATTATGGTTATTATAATATTTATTTCTTATCGATAATTTTGTAATAAATACTCGTAGAACGAATTATTGTAATTTATATACTAAGTAGTTTAGCAAATTCGCCTAATTTTTTTTGAACAAATTAATTTATACGCTTCAAATTTACTTAAAATAAAATAAAAATTAACACTTCTTGATTATGTTTTTTGAGATATCAACAAATTTGTTGAAAATGCAATATGGTAATAAGTAAAAGCAATGAAGTAAAAAAAATAAGAGAAAAAATAAAAGGTAAATAAATGGATAAAATCAGTATGAAGAGTAACTGCTTCGTACTCCGTTTTAACTCGGATCTTTCTGGATGATCAGTCTAGCGACTAACCAGGCTGTTTCTCTCATTTGTGAAGTGTCTGGAGTCAAACAGAAAAGAGTGTCAGGCAGTTTGAATCAATACAGTAGCTTATCGCCGTGACTTGTGGTTAGGTACTTGGCGACTCTTGATGCTCACCGAGAGAGCGGCGCACACACATGCACACGCACACACGTTTACTCATTGAAGAAATAATAGATAATCAAAATTATTTGTAGTCACATGTAATAAATTGAATATTATATAATTGTATATTTAAAAATATTGAATTAATTTTTTGATAGAAAAAAAATTTTAATTTAAAACTAAACAAATGACATCATTGTTTGAACCGTTTTGTGTAATTCTAGGAACTGATATAATAAGAGACGGCTTAGGGTGGGGGGATGAGGAAAGGGATGGGTAGTGCGCAGCGGTGAGAAACCGACAAAGGTAATATTTATATAAACCTAATATATTGGGAGTACAAATTAGTTCGGTCCGTTTTCAAAAAATGGCTCTGGCTATTATGAATGCTTAATAGTAACAGCTGAAGTCGGTAGTTTCAGAGAGGTTAGACTTCTGTCGATAATATTCAGTTTATATCGCTTCGAGTTTCATAAAAAAATCTTGTTTTCTATTGAGTTAAATATGTCCAAATTTGTGTTAACTAAGCAGCATTTGCGGGAGATTATCGTTTTCTGTTTTAATTGGAAGAAAAGTGCAGCTGAAGCGCATCGAATGCTTGTGGAAATTTATTGTGACAATGCTCTAACTGACAAATCTTGCAGGGAGTGGTTTCGACGTTTCAAAAATGGAGATTTCAGCATTTAAGACAAGCCTCGATCTGGACAGCCAAAAAAATTCGAAGACAAAAAGTTGGAGGCATTACTCGATGAAGATCCAAGTCAAACGCAAGAAAAGCTTGCAGAATCATTGGAAGTGACTCAACAAGCAGTTACTGTACGATTGAAATCCATGGGAATGATTCAAAAGCAAGGCAATTGGTCGCCTTATGAACTAAAACCAAGAGACTTAGCAAAAATGAAAAATGAATGAAGAAATGAAATGAAATGAAGAAATGCATTTTTACCGCAAAAAAATGGATCGAATTAATTTGTACGCCAAATAATTAACAAGCAATTACTTTATTTATATAAACAAGCATTAAAAAATAAATTAACAAATAATTAAAATAAAATAATAACAATTTTTAAACGACCTTCACAAAGCCACTTAATTTAAACGTTTTTAAAGATACATAGTTTAATGACCTTAACAAGGTCATTTAAAAAATTTAAACGATTTTGAAGATCAATAATTTTTATAAATAATTAATTTTTTATCAATAAACAACATTATTTATTTATAAATTGCTTAAATATTTTTAAAGATAATTAATTTTTATAAATAAATAACATTATTTATAAATTTTTAAACAAATTTTTGTACAGTATTTATATGGAAATATTTTTTACAAATTACATAATTACACAGGTTCATATATGAAGGGAAAGAGGAGAGAGTAGTGTTGAGTAAATTGTGACTTGTTACTGTGAAACGAAGGTATAAATCGAAAAGCGATAAGGTAGTTAGGCTATGTCACTACGGAAATGTGTATACACATGTACACGTGTATGTACATGTGTGCAAGATTATAGTCATGCTTTACTATCGAAGAAAAAGAAGAAATATAAAAGATAGGGACAATGATTTGTACAAATACAACATGCGGTACTAGACCATAATAATAATTTTAATGTAGTTTCTACGTATTAAAAAATATATAACACTAAGAAGGGCTGATTTTGCAAATAATTATAATTTAACTATTCGATTTTTTTATAGCCATTTTTCTCAGGAAATGAAAAAGTGTTGGTAGAAACATCTTCAAAGAATTATTTAATCTTCGAAGATTGAGAGTCCTTAGACTTATCGGTAGTATTAGCCGATGTATTTATGCCTCGCGACTGCTCCATGTATGTAAATTTATCTAGCCTTGTTGATGACAAAAATATTGGGAGTGTGAATAAGTCCTTACCGTTTTTTGTGAAAATAAATCCTTTAGTTAAAAAAAAGTAATAAGAAAACAAGTCAATTAAAGTATTGACCATCGCTGGAGATTAATTTTTTCCATCTTTCTAGCAGCATTTGAATTCCACCTCGAATAAACGATACTTCTTTTGCGGTTATCCACGAATCGATCCATTTTCTCGTTTCTTCATACGAAGTGAAGTGCCGCTCAGCCCGGCCATTAGTCATCAATCAAAATAAATAGTAATCAGAACGCGCGATGTCTGGAGAGTACGACGGGTAGGGTAGGACTTCCTATTTCAGCGTTTTCAGGTATGTTTTGACCGGTGACGCGACATGCGGCCGAGCGTTATCATGCAGCAAAATCACCTTATCGTGTCTTTGCTCATATAGCGGCCGTTTTTCTTTCAATGCTCGGCTTAAACGCATCAATTGTCTTCGATAGAGATCTCCTATGATGGTTTGGTTGGGTTGGAGTAGCTCGTAATACACTACCCCTAGCTGATCTCACCAAATGCACAGAATGAGCTTGGAACCGTGGATATTCCGCTTTGGAGTTGATGCTACTGCTTCACCGGGCTAAACCTACAATTTTTTACGCTTGAGATTACTGAAGTATATCCACTTTTCATCACCAGTCACAATACGACGTAAGAAACCTTTTCTTTTTTGTCGTTGAAGCAGCTGTTCACACGTGACAAGACGCCGTTCGACGTCTCTCGGCTTCAGTTCAAACTGTTGTTCGATCAACTCCTGATGATTTTGCAACATCGGATTGCGTCTGACATTGATCTTCAGCAAGTAATGTTTCCAATTCTTCGTCTTGAAACTTTTTTGGTGCACCACTACGTTCTATATCTTGAACATCAAAATCATCATTTTTAAATCGGTTAAACTAATCTCTGCATGTTCTTTCCCATAGAGCATGATCACCGTAGGTTTCTACCAGAATTCTGTGTGCTTCGGCTGCAGATTTCTTTTGAATAAAATAGAGCAGTAAAATTCCTCGCAAAAACGGTTTATTTGGCACGAAATTTGACATGTTCTACGCTACAATAAGAAAATGTTTTTTATAGGTTAATGGAAAGACACGCACTGATTTTAAACATAGGTAATAGAACTTCAATACAGATGCATCATCATCTTTAATTATACACACAAAGTTTTAGTACCGCCATCTGACGATGAAACGGCGAGAACTTATTCACACTTCCAATAGTATGACATCCAATTCCGTTATACTATATATTTATATGAGAAAAGCAATTTCCGAGATATGTAGAATTCTATTAATTATATAATAGATATAAAAATAGACTATTTATTCGTTATAAAATATCATTTTATCGTCGACTTTAGTTTTATTAGGATATTTAGTAAACTGTGTAGATTTTAACCCGTTAAGTCCTAAATGAACGTTTTTTCATTGCGACTTTCAACGATTGTAATATCTGTAAAAAAGCCTCGTAAAAAATTTCAAAACAAGCATATCTGACGTAGTTACCTGAACTTCTAGAATCTTGGACTAGATTTTTCCAAATTGTAACCGTAATAAACTATCTGTTTGTTTCCAAAAAAACATGGATTTTTCAATTTATTTTTTCATCTCGTTTTTTCATTCTGTAATCACTTTAGAATTCCTGCTTGGAGTAAAGAAATCGTGTCCTCGAGGTTTGAACTTCTAGATATGCAGATTAAAATTTTAAAAATATATGTAGAAAGATCCAAAATGGCCACTCAAACACGAAAAAATCGTCGAAAACTTTAAGATTTTTTTATTTGAAAATGATGGGCTTTAGAAACAAATATTATTGAGCAAAAAGTTTTTATAATTGATCAAATAATACGGTGAAATTTTTTCAGAATTTTTTGAAGATTTTTTAAATTTTTTAAAATCCCAAAATTTTGAAAATATTATATAATTAATTAATTATATATTCCTTAGCTGACTAAAGTCTTTTGTCATTGCCTGATTCTTACCATATCGAGGTGAACTATATGAAGAACCTTCTTTTGTTTTTTTGTCTTCTTATGTTTTTTTTTTGTTTGGTTTTTTTTCTTTTTATGTTGTTTTTTGTTTGGTTTTCTTTCTTTTTGTTTTTTTCATTTTCAAAAACGTATTTTATTTGCCTTTTGCATTTTGTGTTTATTGTCACGTTTGGATATAATATACTTTCGATTTTCTGTTATGAATCGACATAAAACAGGAATGATAAAAGTAGGCATCGCAAATCTTACAGATTATTTGTGTCTTGCTATAATTTTGAAAATTCTTACAAATTTTTTTTTCCCTACCTCTAATCATTTGATGTAATTTATTTTCTTCTTTCATGCTTTCGGCGAGGTAAAATTCAGCAATAGCTAAAGCTATCTCTTCTGATCCAATTTAGCCGCTATGTGATACAGGGTGACAAATGGGAAGTTGCCTTAAGTAATCACTTATAATTTTGAGATGAGTGCAGGGAAAAAAATAATAAAAATACATATTAAATCAGTGAAGTGGTCGTTTTTATTTGAAATAGGTTTTAGTTTAATCGAACATTTTTAACAGACACATATTACGTTTTTAAAAAAATGACAAAACCTGGCTAGGGAACAACTAATAGTGGTAAATATTTTCGAAGTGATCCCCATCTGAGCTTGCACAATAATCAAGCCGTTTTTGGAAACTATGAAAAACTTGTTCAATTTTAGATGAAGAAATACTAGAAATTGCTTTTCTAATAGCTTCTCTCAAATCATCTTTGGTCTTGGGTTTTTCTGCATAACAGTAATCTTTCAGATAGCCCCATAAGAAGAAATCACACGGGTTTAAGTCCGGTGAATAAGGGGCCATTCTATACCTGCGTGTGCAAACTTGGAATATCCGAAACCGATGACGCGTTCACCATAAACTTCGTAAATAGCTTTAAATACCTCTTGAGTTCTATGCGGCGTAGCACCATCTTGCATAAAATAATAGTTCCTGATTAATCCACGTTTCTTAACGAAGGTAAAAATTTTGTAAGGATGTAACTTAACGAAATTTTTTATTATTAATCTTAGTGTCTCTTGATTCAGTTCTAAAGCTGCTGCAGCTTTTCTTATTGAATCCGTTGGATTATTCTTGAAATGTTCTTCGACCTCGGCAACCTTATCTTTTGTTGTAACTGTGTATGAAGGACCAGGAAGATCATGACGACGATCGTCAAGAGTATAATAATTTACGAAGTTATCAATTACTCTGAGAAAAAAGTAAAAAAAAATTTGAAAACTTTATTAAAAAATGCGGTCATACGATAAAGTCAAATATAATTTTTTTCATTCTTACCTTCTAAAAGTATTTTGACTGGCTACTCTTCTATTTCCAAACTTAGTACGAAAACCTTTATATGCTTCAGTATAGTTTTTACCTCTAGAATAAAAGCACTCAATGAGATACACCTTTTCTTCGTTCGTAAGGTCATTTATTTTAAAGTACACGTATTGCTCTTTACGGCGTTTCAATAGAAACTTACAACATTCTAAAGGGTGATTCATTATGAGGTTCGATTTGCAATAGGCCTTTTTTTACAGATCACGCGTGACTTCTGTCAAATGTAATGTAATTTTTATTCAATATTGTTTGACAGATCATCATGGAAAGACTTACACCGCAACAACGTATCTAAATTTTTCAGCTGTATTATGAAAATCAGCGTTCTGTGAGAAATGTTTTTCTTGCTCTTAGAGCAACTTATGGTGTGCATCGTCGACCTACCGAAACCACTATAGCCAATACCATCCGCAAATCAAGAGAATATAGCGGCTGTAGTTGAGAGTGTGGCTGAAGATCGTGACGAATCGATTCGGCGTCGTTCTCAACAGCTTGGTTTGTCGTACGCAACAACTTGGCGTATTTTGCGTAAAGATCTTGGTTTTAAGGCATACAAATTTCAACTCGTGCAAGAATTGTAACCGGGCGACTTAGGTTTGCGTCGTGTTTTTGGTGAATGGGCTCTGAATCAGCTTAATGAAAATCCGCTGTTTTATCGCAAAATTTTGTTCATTGATGAGGCGCATTTTTGGCTTAATGGATACGTCAATAAGCAGAATTGCCGTATTTGGGCTGATGAACAATCTGAAGAGCTTCAACAGCTACCTCTAAACCACAGAAATTCACAGTTTGGTGTGGTTTATGGGCCAGTGGAATCATCGGTCCATATTTCTTTAAAAATGAGTCCGGTTAGAACGTAACCATCAATGGCGACCGCTATCGCACCATGATAATGGATTTTTTGCTACCTGAAATTGAAGCCCGTGGTATTGGTGAACTTTGGTTTCAACAAGACGGCGCTACTTTGCATACAGCGAGAGAAACAATGGACTTATTGAGAAATCATTTTGGTGAGAACCTGATTTCATGTTTTGGACCAGTAAATTGGCCGCCTAGATCGTGTGATATCATACCTTTAGATTATTTTCTTTGGGGTTACACGAAGTCTCTGATCTTCAGGGATAAGCCAGCTTCAATCGACGCTTTGTAAGCCAACATTATTCGTGTCATTCGCGAAATACCAGTCGCTATGATGGAACGCATCGTCCAAAATTGGACCCTCAGGATGAACCATTTACGGCGTAGTCGCGGTCAACCTTTAAATGAGATAATCTTTAAAAGTAAATGTCATAGGTTGTTTTTTCGACTCACAATAAAATTTTTACTATAGAATTGACCTTTATGTCTTTTATTTGAGATTAAAAACCAAACCTCATAATGAATTACGCTATAGAATGTACCTGCATGAGCCCAGCCTTATACGATACAGTAGAGGGGGAAAGAGATGCATATACTTTAGGCAATTTCCCATTTGTCACCCTGTAAATCATGAATTATAACTGTATTGGTTATCGATGATTGAATTATACAATTAAAAATTGACCAAGTCTATCTTTTGGCTCTTAAGCATGGCATCATATTCCTACAATGCCCATCATGTAGATCGACACTGCCCATATATTTACTATGCGATGCAAATGCTCTAGGTAAACATAAATCATCTTTACTTTTTTATTCTTTCGAATATCCTTTTGCTGTTGATATTAGCATGATGCCTGCCGTAGTTAAAAGTAGAGAGACTGGCTTTAAATCCATCACAGTAATGTAATTCAAACCGCTTTTTTCTTCATGTTTGACAGAGAATGTACCTCTTATTGCTTTTACGTCCAATTCATTATCAATAATCATTCTGTTTCTTCTTACGGTACCAGTTTTTCTCAAGCCAAGTGATTGCAAATGAATAAGTAAATCTGGATTGCAAAATAAATTATCATAATATAAATGATACTGTGTTGTTTTCTTTGGAACAACAGAATGAAGCAGCTTTTGAAGCATTTTGCATGACTCGACTTCCTAAGGCACATTTAGATAATTTTGCTTCTTTATTAGATGAATAAATATTCGAACTCTTGCCACAATAAATATAACAATTAAACAGATATCCTTCGGCGTTATAAATCCCTCATATTTAAATTCCAAAACGCACATGTTTGTCTTTCGTAAGCTGGAGCAGAATGGTTTTCCCGTGAAATTTTACTATCATTTCATCGATAGGCAAAGCTGTTAATAAAAATTTAAATTGCAAGGCATTTTTGTTGAAAATTTCAAAAATGTTTTGTATCCTCCAAGCTCTCATCAAGATTATTATCTTCATTTCAGATTTTTAAGTTGAAATCGCTCCATACGGGGGGTTAGAGGGGGGGGGGGATCGATTGTGGTGCCATTGCATGTCCCCTGTCCAGATTAACAAATTTTCCTTTTCTACTTTTTCATATGCGTAGTTGTTGAGATATTCGCATCGATAGATTAAAACTTCCGTTTACAGCGCCATCTGTCACGCATCGAAAAAAATTTTTGTAACCAAACTTCTATATTTTTCGACGACAAATTAGAATCTGTAATAAAAAAAATTGGGATTTCCATTTAAAATTTGGGATTTGACCCTGAAACAACCTTCAAATTTGACCTCAAGGTTAACGCCAAGGTCAGCGTTGGACAACCCCCTTCAACCTCTACAACTTTTGTCTTAAACATTTTTTGATATGACTATCTCTCTTTGAAGTTATTTCGACCGATAAACTAAAACGGGCCACCCTGTATTTAAGAAAGTGCAATAACAAGTTGCAAAAATATTTATTTTTTGAAGTTTTTTTGGATATCTAGTCATAGATTATTACATCAATTTTGTTTGAGAACATAAGTGAACGAGAAAAAATGAAAAAATATTGTAAATTAGAAAAAAGCTGTATGTACTAATAAAGGATAAAAAAATCTATTTTTAAAGTGAATTTGATTAGGAATAAATTACTTAAGAATAATGGACTAAAAAAGAAAATCCCAGAATAATTGTTGAAAAGTTCCGGAATTTTTTATTTGAAAATTGTTAAAATGAATTTAAAATAGTAACATTAAATAAATTAACTAACTCCATCTATTGTACTCATGTAAACAACATATGAAAAATCAACTCGTCGTCTATGCAATATTAAATAAACCTTCACTTTGTCATCTTGCTTTGAAGGAAACGGTTGCTTTTTCTTTCTTTATCACATTAGGTTATGGGCCCAGTATGCCCTATAGTTTTCTAGAAATTTAAGTTCAGAGTTTTTTTTGTAAAGATTAGATACTTAACGAGAATAGGCGTAAGCTGTGGTGATAAACATAAACGAGTTTAAAGAAGACAAAGAAGTTTTAAAATCAACAGAAATGGCTTCCAGTTCACTTTTGGCCAACGTCCTGAAGCTAAAAGGACGTAAAAATTATAATGAGTGGGCTTTGCAGCAGAAAACATGTTAGTTTTGGAAGGACTTTCAAAGTGTATTGTGGTGGTGGATGAGGAGAACGACGCAAAAACGAAAGTTAGATTGATTTTAACAATAGACCCGTCATTGTATGTTCATATTAAAGATGCAACAAGTGCCGTTAACTTATGGGAAAAGCTCAAATCCATGTTTGATGACTCAGGATTCTCCAGACGAATAACTTTGCTACGGAACTTGATTTTGATACGTTTCGAAAGTTGTGATTTTATGACGAGCTACGTCACGCAAGTAATTGAAACGGCGTAAAGATTATCTGGTACGGGCTTCAAAGTTGGCGATAAGTGGATTGGTAGTTTGTTGTTGGCGGGATTACCAGATAAATATTTTCCAATGATTATCGCTATTGGGCATTCCGGTATCGCCATTACTGCAGATGTCATGAAAGTAAAGTTGCTTGACGTTGTGGAAAACGAAGATAAAAATACGTTAACTGGTGGAGCTTTCTTGAGCAAAAGGCAGCACAGTCGCCAACAGGGTTCAAAAGTTGGCCGCAATATGTCGTCAATGGTCGGGTCGAATTCAAACAAAGCAGCGAAGACGAACATACAATGTTATCGTTGTCGTCAATACGGGCTCTATAAATCGCAATGTAAACAGAGTGATCAGCAACAAATAAAGAAGACGAATGCTTTTTCGGCTGTTTTCTTGAGCGGGAATTATAAAAAACAAGAATTATACTTGGGAGTGGTGCGAGTGTTCAAATGACGCCGGATGTAAACATGATAAAGAATGCATCATATTTGCTAAATATCAAGAAGATAATAGTAGCGAACCAAAGTGTTATGCTTTTATTGTGTACCTGTGAAGTGGAAATTATAACAGTCACTCCAGATTGCAAATATGAAGTCACTTTGAAAGATGTTCTATGTGTTCCTAACCTTGTGACAAACTCAATCTCAATCAGTCAACTCATAAAGAATGGCAATAGTGTGGAGTTTAAAGATGATTGTTGCTGTATTTACAACAAAAACAAAGATTTGGTGGCAGTTTCTGTACAAACAGATAGTGTTTACAAGTTGAGGTTAGATAATCGACAGTGTTTGTTTACATCTACTGCAGCAGTGAGTGATATTACTTGACACAGAAGAATGGGACATTTAAACGCAAATGATCTGGATAAAATGCGAGACGGAGCAGTTACGGGTATATCGTACACGGAGAAGTCTAAGATTGACAAGAGTACTTGCACAATATGTTGTAATGGAAAGCAGTCGCGACTACCTTTCACCCATGCAGCAACAAGAAGCACCAGGCCATTGGATCTAATCCATGCTGATGTTTGCGTGCCCATGGAGGTAGCTTCAATTGGTGGATCAAGGTACTTTCTTGTATTTATTGATGACTATACCCGAATAGCTTTTGTATATTTTCTTAAAAATAAAAGCGAGGTGTTCAAGTATTTTAAGGAATTCAAGACATTAGTAGAAAACCAACAGAATAGAAAAATTAAAACATTTAGAACAGATAACGGCTTAGAATTCTGTAGCAATCAGTTTGAAAAGTTTTTAAAAGATATGGTATTGTGCATCAAAAAACAAACGCTTATACTGCTGAGCAAAATGGTATGAGCTAACCTATCAACAGAACCATAGTAGAAAGAGCTCGGTGTTTATTATTCGACGCAGATTTAGATAAGAAGTTTTGGGTGGGAGCAATAAATACAGCAGTTTATCTTAGGAATCCATTTATTGCCTCAGGTTTAGACAACAAAACACCATATGAACTCTGGACAAAACAGAAGCCAGATTTAAGTCACATCCGAGTATTTGGTAGTCACGTAATGGTTCACGTCCCAAAGGAGAAACGGTTTAAGTGGGATACTAAGATGAAGAAACACATCCTTGTTGGTTTCGCAGAAAATGTGAAAGGCTACAGAGTATACGATCCTATGAAGCGTAATATCACAACGAGTAGAAATGTAATAGTCCACGAAAACACTAAAAAAACATGCATCTCAGATGAGAGTGTTACAGTTCCAGTTGAGGACGTAATTTAAACAGATAAGTCAGACAGTCGTGTTCAGGATATTAAGGAAGAAATAAAGGAAGAATCTTCAAGCACTGAGAACCTAAATATTTCTTCAGAATCAGATTATATTAACGCTTTGACTGATTTGGACTCTACTTTACAACAGACTACAGAAGAAAATAAACTAAAGCAGCCAGAAATATTATCTACCAAGCGAATAAGGAAGATATCAGTGCGTTATGGCTATACACACCTGTGTACAACATCAAGATCAGAAGTTACCCAAGATCCAGTTACCGTTTAAGAAGCCATGTCGAGTCCAGACAAAGATAAGTGGATCGAAGCTATGGAGGATGAGTTACAAGCATTTAGAGATAACGCGGAGGAGAGCAGCCTGTCGTTCAACAGCAAACGGACGAGACACGGAGACATCATCGGTAAGTGTCTTTATCTTGTCCGACAGTAATAAGTGTGAGAGAGAAAGAGAGCGAGGGTGTGTAGTAGCGGGTCCGTGGTGAGGGTGGCGAGAAATTGCCACTTCCCCGCCCTGGGAGAAGCGACAGGTCTCCATCGGCTGGAGAAATAGTCGCTGGCGGCCCGCCTGCATTGCGTTGCATTAGAGTGAGAGAGAAAAAGAAAGAGACAGAGGAAGGGCGTGAGAGAGCATAAGATATTTTTAATAATTTTTGTGCAAGGCCTACAGGGCACACGTAGTCATTTCGGCTACGACGCGGTGACCTCGTCACAGGGTTCAGATTGATAAAAAATCTAATACAATAACTTTAGAGCAGGAACATTATATTGATCAATTATTGCAGAAATTTAATATGATAAATTGTAAAGTTGCAAACACTCCCATGAAAAGTAAATTAGATGTCGAAAAAGCTGAATTTTGTAGTAACAATATTCCTTATCAACAGTTGATTGGTAGTCTAATGTATTTATCAGTTCTTACTAGACCAGATATAGCATTCTGTGTAAGTTTCTTTAGTCAATTTAATAAGAGTTATACAAGTAACCATAGAAATTATACAAAAAGAATACTTAAATATCTCAAGAAAACAAAAAATTACTGTTTAAAATATACAAAAGATATAGGCGAAATTAAAGGCTTTGCTGATGCCGATTGGGCTAGTAGTACAATAGATAGTCGGTCTTATACACGTTTTTGTTTTCTAACGTCAGGTTCAGCAATTTCTTGGGAAAGTTGAAAGCAAAGAATAGTGGCTTTATCCAGCATGGAAGCTGAATATATGGCAATTGCAGAGGCTTGTAAAGAGTCAATTTATTTAAGGTCTTCATTGTCTGAACTAACTGGTAATTCATGTACTGTAAATTTATGTAATGATAGTCAAAGTGCTCAAAAGTTAATTGCCAATTATGTATTTGACAAAAGGAGTAAGTATATAGATATTACGTATCACTTAATTAAAGACGTTATTAATCATAAAATTGTTAACTTACAATATTTACCTACAACGGCCATGTCAGTTGATGTTTTAACAAAAGCGTCGTGTTCTATAAAGCATTATATGTAAATGTATGGATGATATGAGTATGATTCAGTTAGGTAATTAGTTGCGATGTGAGTAGAAAGAAAATATTGTATCTATTTTCAAAATTTTGGGATTTCGAAAATTGAAAGAATCTTCAAAAAATTCTGAAAAAATTTCACCATATTATTTAATCAATTATAGCAACTTTACGTTCAGTATATTTGTTTCTGAAGTCTATTATTCTCAAATAAAAAATTCTTAAAGTTTTCGACGATTTTTTCGTGTTTGAGCCGCCATTTTGGATCTTTCTACATATATTTTCTAAATTTCAATCTGCATATCTTGAAGTTTAAACTTTGAAGGCGCGATTTCTTTACTCCAAACAGGAATTCTAAAGTGATTACGAAATAAAACGAGATGAGAAAAGAAAGTTGTAAAATCCATGTTTTTTTGCAAAAAATCACATATAGTTTATTATGGTTACATTTTTCGAAAAATCTAGCCTAAGATTCTGAAAATTCAGTTAATTCTACGTCAGATATGCTTGTTTAGAAATTTGTCACAAGGCTTTTTTACAGAACTTTCAATCGTTGAAAGTTGTAATGAAAAAAGGTCCATTCAGGACTTAATGGGTTAAGTGCTCTATACGATAAATAGAGATTTTTCTTTCTTTTGTTTTGTTGTCATTTGTGGTTTGCAATGATACAAATTCTGCATGGCACGAACTCATTGTTTAAAGCTTCATGTATATTATCAAATGTAAACTTATATTTTACATTCTTTCAAAAAAGTAGGAAGGGGTAAAAGTTATAATAAAATTATACATTTTCTTATTAATATTTTTAAATTTATTTAGTTTTGGAAAAATAAATACGAAGACATATTAAATTATTACGTTTCGAACTTAAAAATACAGGGTCCGGCAATAAAACCTCTCGTACTTAAAGTAGCCAGCGTGCCAGTTGTAGTGGAGGTACTGATGTAGAGGGGGTATTGCTTGAAAGCGGTGTACGTGCCATTTTCAGTATGCGCCATGGCTTGGCTTGATGAGCATCGTGCGTTTGTTGTGGAGGAATTTATTAGTAACGGTGGTTCTGTAATTAGTACTCAGTGAGTGTTTCGGATACGATTCAAACTCGGCCGACATGATCGTGTCCTGGATAGAGAAACTATTCAACTGTGGGTGTCAAACTTTAGAAACACAGGTTCAGCACTAAAAAGAAAACCTACTGGCCGATCTCGGACTGTAACAGCGCCGGAAAATGTGGCGCGGGTGAGAGCATCTTTCCAACAATCACCAAGGCGTTCAGCACGTAAACATTTAGCTGCCCTGGGTAGCTGACAGGAGTGTAAGAAGAATTTTTCATAGAGAACTTCATATGTACTCCTTCAAAATGATGATTACCCAGGAATTCAGCGAAAGAGATTTTAAAACTCGCAGGGCTACATATGAGCAAATTATACAAAACGTTCCCCCTAGCGCTTTGTTTATGTCTTTGGATGAGGTCTACTTGCACTTATCAGGAACTGTAAACAAACAGAATTTCTGCTGTTGGGCTGCAGAAAACACGAAGATGAATCGAAAACTTTTGGGAAAGACTTCGTCAATGTGTCAACAATGAAGGACCTTATTTAGCGGATATAATTTTTAAAACTAAATAATCAAAAATGGCAAAGTATATATTAGGTATAGTAAAAAGAAATCCATTATTTTTGCATTAAATTAAAGGTTTTATTTAGTATAGATAGAATGACACGATTTAGTTCAAATATGCACCGTTTTGTTCGATAACTTGTTGCCATTTTAGAGTTAATTTCATAATGCCTCTCTCGTAGAAACCCTTGTCCCTATTGTCAAAAAACTGGGACAGTCGATTTTCACAATCTTCTCTTGAGATGAACTTTTCACCTGCAAAATCATTCGTCATAGACAGGAACAAGTGGTAATCACTTGGTGCCAGGACCGGGCTATAAGGTGGATGCATAAGAACTTCCCAACCAAGCTCCCGGAGCTTCTGGCGAGTCACTATCGATGTATGCGGCCTGGCGTTGTCCTGATGGAACACAATTCCTCTCCTATTGGCCAAAGCTGGCCGCTTCTGGGCGATTGCTTCTTTCAGACGGTCTAATTGTTGACAGTACAGGTCAGAATTAAGAGTTCGGCCGTAGGGGAGCAGCTCATAGTAGATGATTCCCTGCCAGTCCCACCAAACACACAGCAAAACCTTCCTGACTGTCAATCCTGGCTTGGCCACCGTTTGCGCCGGCTCACCGCGATTTGACCACGACCGTTGTTCATCACCAGTAACCATCCGCTTCAGAAATGGATCGATATTGTTGCAATTCAGCAGCGATTCGCAGATGGAAATTCGGTCCATGAGGTTTCTTTGCGATAACTCGTGTGGCACCCATACATCGAATTTCTTTTTGCATCCAGTCTTATTTAAGTGGTTCCAAACGGTTTTTTGTGCAATGTTTAGCTCCTTGGCAATCGAAACAGTGCTTACGTGACGGTCGGACTCGACGATTTTCATTATTTTATCGACATTTTCGACAATTGGCCTTCCAGAGCGTGGTGCATCTTTGACGTCAAAATTACCGGAACGGAATCGACGAAACCAAAATTTCGCGTAATTGGCTGTTACAGTATCAGGACCATAAACACTATTCACATTTTCAGCTGCCTGGCTTGCGTTTTCGCCTTTATCGACGAAAAACTGTAAAATATGGCGTATTTTCTCTTTGTTAGTGTCCATCTTTGACGCGTGCTAAAAGAATACTGAGTCAAACAATCACAAAACTGTATCAGAAGCTTTTTTAGTACGAAATCTTATCTTTCTAACGCGATCTAGTGTAACCCGATCGCACTTTCACAACGGGAGATACAGACTACTAAAGCCATCTATTGGCAGAATAATGGATTACTTTTGACTACACCTAATATTTTTCATAAATAAAAGTATTTTTTCTTTATCTTTTTTAGTTCTATTGTGACAACCTATTAAAATGAGGGAGGTTTTATTGTCGGACCCCGTATAAATATCTTTAGTTAACATAGGTAAAACAGTATGCGTACAATTCTTCGAGAATTATAATTAATAGTTATTGATCTAGATCTGTATAGCCTAAATTTTTGTTTACATCTTCAAAAATTTCATTTTTATAATTAGGATAAAATTGCTTACCATAAAAGCTATCAAGTCTTTGAGAATACTTTTTTCTTTCTCGATAGTTTCTTTGCCGATTTTATTTTTCGCAAAATCTATTATTTAATCTACAATACTTTAATCGACTTGTTTTTTTATTATTTTTTTTTAAATAATGGATTTATTTTCACAAAAAACGGCGAGAACTTATTTACTTTCCCAATATAATATCGAGAACAGCTCTTTCCAAATTAGATTTTTTGAGTGTGTAAGCCGTTGAAATCAACTTGTTAGGTAAAGAAGGTAGATTAGCCATTTTGTTGTTTTCCATAAGAAAAATCTTTCTGTATGAACTTTGTGCACTTTGTGAGCCAAATGAGAACTGGGGTTGTATGTAAGAAACTTACTTCTTCTTTAATATACCCCCTACTATACAATCATCTCCTGTTATTTCATCAGCCAATGAAAAGATTTACAAAGTCTTGAATGAAGATAAAAAGTCTCAAATAGACAAGTATATATCAAATATTTATGTATCTGATTTCAAGAAATTCAAGATAACACGTTGATACAATTTTATACCTAGAAGTAACAACGGATATATAATTTTGCGTGCTTCAACCTGTTTGTCTTATCGTCAAATATATTATCAAAAATTTATTCTAAAAAAAAAAGAAGTTTATATATTTGCATAGTCAATAAAAATTTCATATTAAACAAGGAAAGTAGCTCTTATTTTTTCTTACAGTTTGATATAAAAAACTACATGAAAAAATTTGTATAAATCATAATACGTTTAAATTATTAGATAACTAGATAAGTAATGTGATGATGGTACTTGCAATGGTAATAAAATAATTTCAAGCATATAAGTGATACAGTCTATTGATTATATTTAAAGAGTCACACACACAGACACACACACACGCGCGCGCGCGCACGCGCACACGCACATGCACACACATATATTTTTTTTATATTTAATATAGTGCAATGAAATTGAATATAGTACATATGATTACAATATTTTAAAAGTAAAAGTTTAATTACAAGAACCAGCACCGATTGAAGTTTCACGCGGAAATGCATTTACTCGTTTGACTTTTGTGTTTCTAAATTTTTTTATTAATTTTTTATAAAATTTAGCCGCAAATCTATCGTTGCTATGTGTGTCTTTTGAAAAGAGGCACAAAAATGAATGTAACCTAAACCCAGTATACATATGATACAAAAACATAACGTAATATTCACTGCACACTTGTTAATCGTAACTTTATAATTTTTTCTTTTTCCAACGATATTTTTTACAGTTTCTTTTGATTCTATTACGATGATGTTGTTGAAAAGGTGGAAATCCGTAGCTGTCAAAATAATTTCTGAATGCATTTTTGTCAATTTACGAGGTGTGTTCAAAAAGTAAGGTAACTTAATATTTTTATGAAAAAATATGCGATTATTCATCAATATTCATGTTGTCCTCTTCAAAGTAATTTCACTTAGATACAATATACTTGTGCCAACACTTTTTCCAATCTTCGTAGCACTTCCCATAAGCACTTTTTAGTATAGGCTTGAGCTCTTTCAGCGACGCAGTTATTTTATCAATCATTGCAAATCTTAGTGTTTTCATAGGTCTCTTCAGTTTTGGTAACGAGAAAAAGTCGCAGAGGGCCAAATCTGATGAATATGATGACTGACGCATGATTGTCGTGTTGTTTTTGGTAAAAAAATTTCACAATCAACGATGAATGAGCAGGTGCATTATCGTGATGCAAAAGCCATGAATTGTTTTTCCACAATTCCGGACGTTTTTTTGCATCGCTTCTTGTAAACAGCGCATAACTTTAAGGTAATACTCCTGATTAACCGTACGACCTTAATATAAAAACTCGTGATGCACTACGCAACAGTAATCGAAAAAAACAGTAAGCAAAACTTTGACATTTAATTGTACTTGGCGTGCTTTTTTCGGTTTTGGCTCTCCTGGGTGCTTCCATTAGGATAAATGGGATTTGGTTTCGACATCATAACCATATACCCATGATTTGTCACCAGTTATGATCTTTTTGAGCAAATCAGGATCATCATTGATGACATTTAAGAGCTTCTAAGCAATGCTTATGCGACAATGCTTCTGACCAAAATTAAGAAGTTTTGGATCAAACTTCGCTGACACACGTCTCATACCCAAAACATTTGAAAAAATTGCATGACACGAGCCGACCGATGTACCTACATCCTCAGAAACTTCTTTTATGATCATTCAAAGAATTTTCTTCACAGCTTCGATGTTATTATCTATTATTTATGTTCCAGGGCGTCCAGAGTGAGGTTTATTATTGGCATCTTCTTGGCCATCTTGGAAGAGCTTGTATCACTTGTAAACATTTTTTTATTGGGAGTACAAATTAATTCCGTCCGTTCTTTTGCGGTCAAAAATGCATTTATTTTAAAATAAAAAGATTTAAGATTAATCAAAGTATCATCCATCATTAGTTACTACTTTTTCCCACCTCTCAGGCAATTTTCGAATTGCATCTCGAAAAAATGTCTCGTCTCTTGAGGTGATCCAAGTTAGGAGCCAATTTTCGATTTCTGCGAAAGAAGTGAACCAATGACCTGCTAGATCGTGCTGCATCCCTCAGAACAACCAGTATTCAAAAGGAGCAATGTCCGGAGAATACAGCGGGTGCGGCAAAATATCCCACTTGAGCGTTTCCAAATATTTTTTCACGACTTTTGCGACATGAGGCCGAGCGTTGTCATGCAGAAAAATAACTTCGTCATGTCTTCCCTTGTATTCCGGCCGTTTTTCTCGTAATGCACGGCTCAAACGAATCAATTGCAGCCTATACCGATCGGCCGTTATGGTATCGCCAGATTGTAGCAGCTCATAGTACACAACTCCCTTTTGGTCCCACCAGATACACAACATGATCTTCGAACCATGAATATTCGGCTTTGGTGTTGATGTTGAGGTCGATGGCAACGATTGACCGGGCATAGCGTGGTATTTTTTGTACTTGGGGTTATCATAGAATATCCATTTTTCATCCCCAGTAACAATTATATGTAAAAAACCCTTTCGTTGTTGCCTTTGAATCAGCTGTTCGCAACAGAAAAATCACCTGTCAATGCCTCTCAGTTTCAGTTCATAAGGCACCCAATCACCATGCTTCTGAATCATTCCCATGGATTTCAATCGTACAGAAACTGCTTGTTAAGTCACTCTCAATGATTCTACAAGCTCCTCTTGCGTTTGACTCGGATCTTCATCGAGTAATGCCTCCAACTTTTTGTCTTCGAATTTTTTTGGCTATCCAGAGCGAGGCTTGTCTTCAAAGCTGAAATCTTCATTCTTGAAACGTCGAAATCATTCCCTACAAGATTTATCGGTTGGAGCATTGTCACAATAAACTTCCATAAGCATTCGATGCGCTTCAACTGCACTTTTCTTCGAATTAAAACAGAAAATTAAAACCTCCCGCAAATGCTGCTTAGCTAACAAAAAATTAGACATACTTAATACAGTTGAAAACAAGATTTTTTTATGGAACTCGAAGCGATTTAAACTGAATATTATTGATAGATGTCTAACCTCTCTGAAACTACCGACTTTAACTGTTACTATTAAATATTCATAATAGCCAGAACCATCTTTTGAAAACAGACTGAACTAATTTGTACTCCCAATAAAATATATAAGTCGACTCACCGTGTGCCATCGTAAACATTTCAAGTGTTTTAGAGCACTTGATTCCATTTTTCACACAAAATTTGATGCAAATTCTTTGCTCCATGTTATATAATAATAAAAAATCGCTGAGCACACTAAAACACGTTTAACTTTTCTATCTATGAAAAACAAATTAATTATGCTATACACTCGAAACTGTGAACATATGTTTGGGATATGTCAATACTATACATGCAAACTGCAATATCCACAGCTATATACAACACAGTTTTACTACTAGAAGTGGATTTTTGGACCATTGCCCACACAGTTGAATTAAAACTTTCATTAGTTTTAAGTATAACCGCCGATGCATCGAGTAAGAAAATCGTCTTTGGTCAATTATTCGTAGACTGGCTTGATAGTTCTTTATAAAATTCAATTGGAAGAACTAACTTACGTTTATACTCAGCCAAACTATTCATAGCTTTTGCCTTTTACCATAAGCACCATTTGTTCTGGCCATCAGAGGCTCCCTGCCTACTTGCCAATCTTGCACCATACTTTGAAAAATAAATAATTAGAAATATTTCCCGGGCATAATCTTTGGGTATATCGTTTTTGAGGTTCTAAGGGACCATTTAAAACATAAAAAAAAAGTTTTTTTGAAAATCCTAGAGTGGTCTAAGGTCTTAAGCTTTATAAGATTCGTTCTTCCTATGATAGACATTTTTTTTAACCAACAACAGCTATCTATACGTCAGGTTAGGTAGTTAGTCCACTCTAGCCGTTTGTTGCCCAGACGTGATGAAAAAAAAAAAAAAAAAAAACATTTTCTAAATGACTTTTTGAAATTGACCTTGATTTAACCTTGTGAAATTTTACCCTAACTATCATTTCGGACGTAAAATTTTTCGCTCTTTTAAAATCTAATGTCAAAAATAGGGGTTACTATTCAAAAAGAATCACTTTGACGTTCAAATAACCTTGAAAATTGATCTTAAGGTCAAAACCGATATTGCAATGAGATGGCTCCTATAGTCCTGAGCAACTTTTTCACGATAATTTTTTTCTATACCGCTTACTTTTCGGAGATTTCGGGGTAGATAAATTAAAATGGTTCACCCTGTATATCGTGGAATTGCTATAAAGATCTTCGTCAACGTTATTTTCTTCATGATTGTTACACTCTTGTTGTTGCTGTTGTAGTTGTTGTTGCTGTTCTCGCTCTTCATCATCATTATTCGTGTCTTTTGATAAGACATATGGGTAATTCTCACAAACCTTGGATTTTATTATGAAAAAAAAATCTTTTTTAACACATTCAACCCGGCGCATTTTTTCGAAGTCCGTATGGTCGGCGGGCTCGAGATTATCAGTTGTTTATTCGTCTGGCGCTGCTTGTTTGTTTCACTATTTTTTCTGTTGTCAGTGGCTTGAGTCTAAAGTCTAGTTGCATGAAATTGTTATAAAGTACTCATAAAACTTTATTTACGAATTGTGAAATATATATACAAATAAAATACAAACTACGTGTGGACCATCGGTGGTTCACGCCGCCAGATGAAAGTAATGCCTGTGAACCACCGGTGGTTCACGCCGGGTTGAACGTGTTTAACGTTTTAATGTTTTTTACTTGTTTGTATATTTTTTTATGATTTTCGAATTATTTTCAAAATATAAATTGATAAATCATGTGTAATGATAAATAAATAAACGAATCAAATAAACAAAGACAAATTATAAAAATAATTATTTCACACTGAAGGTTATACAAGATTTGTTTTGTGTCATCTTTTTGTTTTATTATCCGTCGAATATCTCTTTCTTGTTTTTACGCCATCATTACAGTGTCTTCACTTTAGTGTCATTAACGCCTGGCACAAGCGCAGAATTTTAACCTCTTAAGAAATTTGTAACTGATTTCCGCAACTTATCCTATTTATATTGATTATTTGTAGTATTTTTATCAAAAATTAATGATTTCTTTTAAGAATGTTTTTTGAAAGCACATTTACTTACAAAGTCCGATATTTTTGTTACATTTTCATAATTTTTGAAAATTTTTTCAGCTATCTCTTGAGCGAATACAGATTTTTCTTTTTCACTTTTCATATTTTGTTTATTTTTCAGAAGTTGTTCTTAAACTTAAGAGTACTTTAATCTTTTTCTGACGCAGTTTTTACCTTTACGCTCAATTTTCTTAACATTTTCTAATTCACTATCTTCACTTGAATATTTATTTAGAAGCCTAAAATATTTATGTTTCCATCGATTAATTATTTTATTTTTTTTTTTTATTATTTTATTCAATTTTAAAATTTTTCTCCGAAGACGTTGCTGTTTTCTTTCAGCCCATAACTAATATTCTAAAAACTTTGATTTACTACTTTCGTCATGTAAAAATCAAAACATTATCAAGATTGTCTGACAAGCATTTTAGGTACGCATCAATCACAGTACACTATAAAGGCCGCATTTACCAGAATTTCAAAAAAGAAGTCAAGCCACTTTGACTCATCATAACTTCTGTTACGTCCTACGGGAATGACGCAATGACAAAAAAAAACTTATTTTACTAAGTTTTAAATTTGAATATCAAATAAAAGAAAAGGTTTAAATTCCCTATTTCGGTCAACTGTAGCTGTCGAGGGCGGAAGGCAATAAATATAAATACTAGCGCAGGTAGAAAAAAAGAGACAGAGAACTGGAGTCAGCGAGCGTTCTGATGAGAACGAAAGCAAGATATATATATATTAAGTGTAGTAAGAAGTAATCCATTATTTTGCCAATAGATGGCTTTAGTAGTCTGTATCTCCCGTTGTAAAAGTGCGATCGGGTTACACAAGATGGCGTTAGAAAGATAAGATTTCGTACTAAGAAAACTTCCCATACAGTTTTGTGATTGCTTGACTCAGTATTTTTTTAGCACGCGTCAAAAACGGACACCAACAAAGAGAAAATACGCCATATTTTACAGTTTTTCTTCGATAAAGGCGAAAACGCAAGCCAGGCAGCTGAAAATGTAAATATTGTTTATGGTCCTGATACTGTAACAGCCAATCACGTGAAATTTTGGTTTCGTCGATTTCGTTCCGGTAATTTTGACGTCAAAGATGCACCACGCTCTGGAAGGCCAATTATCGAAAATGTCAATAAAATAATGGAAATCGTCGAGTCCGACCGTCACGTAAGCACTGTTTCGATTGCCAAGGAGCTGAACATTGCACAAAAACCGTTTCGAACCACTTAAATAAGACTCGATACAAAAAGAAGTTCGATGTATGGGTGCCACACGAGTTATCGCAAAGAAACCTCATAGACCGAATTCCCATCTGCGAATCGCTGCTGAATCGCAACAATATTGATCCATTTCTGAAGCGGATGTTTACTGGTGATGAAAAATGGGTCACTTTCAACAACGTCAAGCGACAACGGTCGTGGTCAAATCGCGGTGAGCCGGCGCAAACGGTGGCCAAGCCAGGATTGACAGTCAGGAAGGTTTTGCTGTGTGTTTGGTGGGACTGGCAGGGAATCATCTACTATGAGCTGCTCCCCTACGGCCGAACTCTTAATTCGGACCTGTACTGTCAACAATTAGACCGTCTGAAAGAAGCAATCGCCCAGAAGCGGCCAGATTTGGCCAATAGGAGAGGAATTGTGTTCCATCAGGACAACGCCAGGCCGCATACATCGATAGTAACTCGCCAGAAACTCCGGGAGCTTGATTGGGAAGTTCTTATGCATCCACCTTATAGTCCGGACCTGGCACCAAGTGATTACCACTTGTTCCTGTCTATGACGAATGATTTTGCAAGTGAAAAATTCGCCTCAAGAAAAGATTGTGAAAATCGACTGTCCCAGTTTTTTGACAATAGGGACAAGGGTTTCTGCGAGAGAAGTATTATAAAATTACCTCCAAAATGGCAACAAGTTATCGAACAAAACAGTGCATATTTGACCTAAATCGTATCATTCTATCTATGTTAAATAAAACCTTCAATTTAATGCAAAAATAATGGATTTCTTTTTGCATTTATCTATGCTAAATAAAACCTTCAATTTAATGCAAAAATAATGGATTTCTTTTTGCATTTATCTATGCTAAATAAAACCTTCAATTTAATGCAAAAATAATGGATTTCTTTTTGCATTAAATTGAAGGTTTTATTTAGCATCGATAGAATGATACGATTTAGGTCAAATATGCACTGTTTTGTTCGATAACTTGTTGCCATTCAGAAGGTAATTTTATAATGCTTCTCTCGCAGAAACCCTTGTCCCTATTGTCAAAAAAACTGGGACAGTCGATTTTCACAATCTTTTCTTGAGGCGAATTTTTCACTTGCAAAATCATTCGTCATAGACAGGAACAGGTGGTACTCACTTGGTGCCAGGTCCGGACTATAAGGTGGATGCATAAGAACTTCCCAACTAAGCTCCCGGAGCTTCTGGCGAGTCACTATCGATGTATGCGGCCTGGCGTTGTCCTGACGGAACACAATTCCTCTCCTATTGGCCAAAGCTGGCCGCTTCTGGGCGATTGCTTCTTTCAGACGGTCTAATTGTTGACAGTACAGGTCCGAATTAAGAGTTTGGCCGTAGGGGAGCAGCTCATAGTAGATGATTCCCTGCTAGTCCCACCAAACACACAGCAAAACCTTCCTGACTGTCAATCCTGGCTTGGCCACCGTTTGCGCCGGCTCACTGCGATTTGACCACGACCGTTGTCGCTTGACGTTGTCGTAAGTGACCCACTTTTCATCACCAGTAACCATCCGCTCCAGAAATGGATCGATATTGTTGCGATTCAGCAGCGATTCGCAGGTGGAAATTTGGTCCATGAGGTTTCTTTGCGATAACTCGTGTGGCACCCATACATCGAACTTCTTTTTGTATCCAGTCTTATTTAAGTGGTTCGAAACGGTTTTTGTGCAATGTTTAGCTCCTGGGCAATCGAAGCAGTACTTACGTAACGGTCGGACTCGACGATTTCCATTATTTTATCGACATTTTCGACAATTGGCCTTCCAGAGCGTGGTGCATCTTTGACGTCAAAATTACCGGAACGGAATCGACGAAACCAAAATTTCGCGTGATTGGCTATTACAGTATCAGGACCATAAACACTATTCACATTTTCAGCTGCCTGGCTTGCGTTTTCGCCTTTATCGAAGAAAAACTGTAAAATATGGCGTATTTTCTCTTTGTTGGTGTCCGTTTTTGACGCGTGCTAAAAAAATACTGAGTCAAGCAATCACAAAACTGTATGGGAAGTTTTCTTAGTACGAAATCTTATCTTTCTAACGCCATCTTGTGTAACCCGATCGCACTTTTACAACGGGAGATACAGACTACTAAAGCCATCTATTGGCAAAATAATGGATTTCTTTTGACTACACCTAATATATGTATATATATACACAGTATGTCGGAAAAGTTCCCGAACATATTTTGTAGCGCTTGTACAAGTGGCGCCACCTCTTGGACGTTACCGGTACAATGTTGCTACATCCCTCTGGAGTGTCTGAGAATTTTTACCAGTATCCGTTTATTAGTTGCCGAGATAGACGTGCTTGAGTGAACATGTGTTTAGTACCCCGGTGCAAGCTCTACGATGGATGAGAAATTTGAAGATCGTGGCGCAATTAAATTCTGCTATAAACTTAAAAAAACTTTCGCGGAAAAGAAAAAAATAATCGATTCGGCTTACGGTGAAGGTGTAGTGTCGCGTACAACTGTTTACACGTGGTTCAGTCGGTTCAAGAAGGGTAGAGAGTCGTTAGAAGATGACGAAATGAGCGGCCGGCCGTCAACAGCTGTTACCGACTCCAAAGGCCTGATACACAAAGAATTTGTGCCCCCAAACACCACCGTGAATGCTGCGTATTTCGTAGAGGTGTTAAAACGTCTGAAGCGCCGGATTAATCGCATCAGGCCCGAGTACAAGGAACCGGGATTGTGGAGTTTGCTGGATGACAATGCGCCTGCTCATTCTTCGAACATTGTGAAGCGTTATCTCGCCGAAAATCAGATTCCACGTATCAATTACGCCCCATACTCGCCAGATCTGGCTTCAGCCGACTTTTTCCTATTTCCCAAGCTATAAATGGCCTTGAAAGGACGATTTTTTGAAGATGTATCGAGCATTTAAGCGGCTTGCACCAAGCGTCTCACAGCGATAACTTCAGAGGAGTACCAGAGAGCCTTCGAATCACTCATGGAGCGCTCAAATGAGTTTATATCTAGGGAAGGGGACCATGTTAAAAGTTAACTGGAATAAATTTCTTTAGATGTAATTTTCGATTTCTTATTTCGAAAGTTCGGGAACTTTTCCGACATACTGTGTATGCAGTTCAGGCAAGAGGAAGAGAGATGGACAGAGAGAGAGAAATCTGTTCTTACTTCGTTTTGAGTGCGCTGGTGTCGCTGACTGGAGGCGGGCTAGCTGGCTGGCTCGGCTGCTGCTTGACGGGAACGAGGGAAAAATTTAAATGGTTGAACTCCAAGAATTTCGTAAAAAATATCTGTTTTTATTTATTATATTTTGAACTGGCGGGTGGCTTCATCCGGTTACAATTTCTGTGTTTGTCAGACTCACTCTCACACTTCGTACTTGATACTCATTAATTCGCGTTGGTGTATAATACACACTGACAGAGTTTCCGTGTACAACAATATTTTAGGAAAAGACTACTGACTGTGTAGCAAACCGGCAGAGCCTCCGCGCACGAGAATGTTTTCGGAAAACGACTGGTCCTGTCAGTGCATCATTCAACCCCTTTATACGAGTATAGGCCAAAAATTAGACGTGCACCTTTGCTTCTTATCAAAAAAGGGATAGTCCGGAAGTAGAACGCAAGTGTTCTTTGTCATATTTTTTCACGACTTTTGCAACATTTACCTCATACATGCACGCATACTCTGATACTCTTTCCGCATCAGTGCTTTCGTGCCTTGATATTGCTGCAGCGGTAGCGCTTTTCACAGGGAAAAAGGAAGGAAATAAAAAAGATAAAAATAAAAGAAGAGAGAGAAGAAAATAAAAAGAAGAAAGGAAGAAAAAAGGTAAAAGATGCACAGATGGTACTGTCCAAGCTCGCGGTGTGGCGTCGCAGCGGGTGGTAGAAAAACAAAAATAAAAAAAGAAAAATACCGCGTCGCGTCATAGCACGACGTAACATCGCCCCCCTTGAGGGAATTCAGCGCTGGGCACTGTCACTCTTCTCACTCACTCATGCCGTTTGGATTCAGCCCCCTTATTTTTTACATATAATTTACCGACATAATTCTGAATATTAATGATTACATATCAAAGTAAATTCACGCACAAGATATTTATATTATTTTAGAGTTTTTTTTATAATAATAATAAAGAGTCCTCGCACCTATAGATAGATATAGATATACGAGTATGTATATTTATCATGTATATGTATATTATTGTCACTCACACACGAATATTTATATAATAATAATAATAATGCGTCCCTACACCTATAGATAGATATAGATATATTTTAACATGTATATGTATATTATTGTCACTCGCACACGTATATTTTTATAATAATAATAATAATGATTCCGTGCACCTATAGATAGATATATATTTTTTTTTACATGTATATGTATATTATTGTTACTCACGCACGTGGTTTTTATATTCAGCACTTTCACTTGTCACTGTTAATTTTACGGTCGCCTAGCCTCAAATATGTGGCTTCTTACATTAGCGCTTGACCAAGGCTGGTGGATATTTGTACCGGTAGTAATCCCTTGCACTTATAACAATGAGCAGGCCCTTCTAGGTTTCGTTCATGTTCCAAATTTTCACATTCATGGATTAAAGTGTCGACGTCAAATCCTCCATTGTCTATGCTTGTCATGCACTCGAGACAATCCCTGTTAGCAGTCTAGGACGGAAACATCTTATTGGTCGGTGCATTTGTTTTTCTACTGCCCTCCTTTTGTTAACAGATTATCCTACTCTTCTATTGGAGGGGCGGGCGGAGTCACCTGTGACTCTATGACTCGCCTAGGTGACCTTGGTATTGCATAGATATGTTTCGGAAAGGTCCAGGCTATGAGGGCGGTCAAGGAATAAGTCTGCTCCCTTGCCGGTCCGTTTATATTCTGTGCTGTTTTCTCGTCGTAGCATAATTGCGACGATTGCAAGACTAAATATTGCACCCATAGACATACTGGCTACAATGGTAATTGATATCATACGGATTGCCGTTATGCGCGCGATGTCGTATTTTTCACTTAACATGGAATTGTCTTCGTTGATGTTGCGAACTAGTAACTGCAGCGGCGGAATAAAGTAGGCATTTTCCGAATTTTCGTGCGTACTGGAGCTAGAGTACACCTTTTCTTGTATTGTTACGGTACAGGCAGGCGGGATTTCTATTATGCCTGAATGACGAAGGGTCATTGTCGTTGTGGTGTTGGGGCAAAACGCTTGTATAGTCTCCGGCTCGGTTACTGAGAAGAACCACTTATTGGCTCGAGGGAATTTCAATATGAATACTCCGTCGATCGTTTCGTAAAATAATTTGCATTGGAGGGAACTTTGAAGCGTTGGCCGCGTGAAAAGTTCGCTGGTGCAATTCGGCGCAGTTATAATAGGCTGAAGTTCTTTACATATAATTTTTTGAAACCTTTTGTTGCATCTATTTTTCTCTTCTTTGTTAATCAAAATGGATTTCTTTGCCGCATTTACTGCAATTAGTTTTTCTTGCGTATGTTTTGTGATTTCCCGTTTATGCGTTGCCGGCTGAAACGCCGGGAGGGGCACTATTTCGTATAATGTGTATGAGCCCTGTTATAATAGTGGAAACATGAATTGCATGATTATATCTGCAATTTCATTTAATTTCGCACTATTTGACGCGACTATAGGACACGCAAGTTGTGTCTTAGTTGTAGCCGTGATCTGTGTGAGTGCTTGTTGCACATAATGCGGCGCGAGGACGAACTCCCTTCTCCGTACTAAATCGGTAGCCAAGTTGACGAGATGCATAGCGCTCTCGACTTCCTGCTTAGCGAGGTCGAGTGTGCTTTTGAGATTGGAGTTCGCCAGTTTCGTTGTGCCTTATTCCGAGAGTAACACTTCCATCATTACTTTAAGTCCGTGCATATCCCTGGTAAGTTTTAATTCGCCTTTCATAATTTCATTGGTTATGTATGCTCGCTTGCCATGGCGTGCTAGTTTCACTTCTCCTTGATTTATTGGGTGTACAACTTTGCTTCCGCCGTTTTGCAATAGATGGCTGTAGGGGTAAATGGTAGTTGAAATAAATAGATCATAGATGTCATACAATAAGCTTAGGTATTTGTAAACATAACGCCATCGAAATATTAGTCGATTTGTGTCTGCATCATAAAGTTATTCTCGATTAAACATGTCAGCTTACGAGCCGAATTCTCGTCATTTGCGGGAGGTCTTAATTTTCTGCTTTAATATGAAGAAATCTGCGACTGAGGCTCATAGAATGCTCTCAAATACCCATGGTGAGGCCGCTATTAGTGAAAGAACGTGCCGAGAGTGGTTTCAACGCTTCAGAAACGGCGATTTTAACGTCGAAGACTAGCATGGCGGTGGAAGAAAGAAGGTTTTCGAAGATGCAGAATTGGAGGCATTACTTGATCAAGACTCGTGTCAAACGCAACAAGAATTAGCAAGATCATTGGGAGTGACGCAACAAGCCATTTCAAAACGCCTGAGAGTCATGGGAATGATTCAGAAACAAGGAAATTGGGTGCCGTACGAGTTGAAGCCGAGAGATGTTGAACGGCGTTTGTGTGTTTGTGAACAGCTGCTTGCAAGGCAAAGACGGAAGGGATTTCTGCATCGCATTGTGACTGGGGACAAAAAATGGGTTCACTACGATAATCCCAAGCGCAGAAAATCATGGGGATATCCCGGCCATGCTTCCACGTCGACGGCCAAACCGAATATTCACGGTTCCAAGATCATGCTCAGTATTTGGTGGGACCAGCTCGGCATAGTGTATTATGAGTTGTTAAAACCGACTGAAACAATCACAGGCGATCGTTATCGAACGCAATTAATGCGTTTGAGCCGAGTATTGAAAGACAAACGGCCGCAATACAACGAGAGACATGATAAAGTGATTTTACAGCATGACAATGCTCGACCCCATGTTGCGAAAGTGGTCAAGACATACTTGGAAACTTTGAAATGGGAAGTCCTACCCCACCCGCCGTATTTTCCAGACGTTGCTTTCTCGGACTATCACTTGTTTCGATCAATGGCACACGGCCTGGCTGACCAGTACTTCTGGTCTTATGAAGAAGTAAAAAATTGGATCGATTCGTGGATCGATTCAAAAGATGACCAGTTTTTTCAACGCGGGATTCGTATGCTGCCCGAAAGATGGGAGAAAGTAGTGGCCAGCGATGGACAATACTTTGAATCATAAATGTATAACCAGTTTTTTACAATAAAGCTTCGAATTTCGGAAAAAAACGGCGGAAGCAAAGTTTTACACCCAATAGTTCTAGCATACTTAATGTCAAAGCTAGATTTAGAGCGGCAGTGTTATTTTCGTTTGGCGAGTCCGTTACCGCAGAACTAATTAAAACTTCGTTGAACTTGGCGGCAGATGCTTTGTGAGCAATGAGACTGGCTTGCAGGCATAGAAGGGTATTTATTGTTTTGGCTTCTGTAAGTCTGCTGTATGATTTAGAATTAGCAATTTGCGAAACTATTTTTGCAAAGAGACCGTATTTATTAAAGAGTTTATCCGTGGAGAAAGTCGTTAGAATTTTGGCCTGTCTGTTCTCGAAAGCTAATTCTTCCAATTTATCATACATAATGCTGGGGTTGTTTCGTTTCATGACATTCACGTGTTCCCCTCGGGTGCCCGTGAGCGTGCGTAAGAGTAGTACGTTGAGTATAATGGACAGCCTCATTTTGCTAGAACAGGTATAGTAAATGATTTGGAAGCGTTAGGTACATGGAAGGCAGCTTGGAAAGGTGCATGGTTAGCTAAGCGTGTTAGAGCGGGGAGACGGCGCCTCGCCACTGAGTGGCTACCCCTCTCTCAGACTTGATTTCTGCTAGATTGTCTAATATGCTTTCTAAAACGTTAATTGGTACGTGTTGGAATTAGTTTAGTGCATCTTCCAAGGCGTGAAGGTCTATATCTAACTCTAATGACGGATCTTGATACAAAATTGCATCTGTTTCACGGTTAAGTTGGGTCGCATCAAAGATTTGTTGGTTCAATTTGTCGATTTGCTTGTGCGTCTCGAAACCAGGCGCTGTCACCCAGTATTCATCGGTGATCCTGCTTCGCACTTTGATTCTTGCGTTGCCGACCTCACTTGTTATGCGCTGCAAGGTGCAACATACGAAAGGAATTACTGCGCGACAATGTATGCATCTAAGGGTGTGGAAATGGTCTCACATCGGTGCGGCCGCCCGCACTACTACTAAATTAAACAAAATTTTATCTTTATGCACCTCTGACACGTAGCATGCTTCGCATGCATCGGCGTTGAGGTATTGATAATGCGTGTGCTTATAGTTGCGTATGAGAGTCGTCATAGTAAGTACGTGCATATGCCGAGTGTCCTTTTCTATTTGTTTGCTATGGCTTTCTTGCCTAAATCCAAAACGCTGTGTATCTACTAGATGCGCTTCGATGTATAGTATGTCGTTATAGCGTCTCGCGGCTAGGAGTCGCGTGCAACCTCACACTTCTGATATTTAGCTTCCCGTGCTAATTTTTTACTGCAAATTGTGCAACGAGTTGGTAATACAATATACGAGACGATATGAAAATTTGCTCTGATCTCGAACAATTTTTCAGGATCCACAACGTATTGTTCAAAACAATTATGACAAAATAATTTTCTCGCGTTTTCTTTGTAGTGAATTGGTAAAGCGACGACAGGTTTGTAACAGACCGTGGATTGATAATCTTCTTCCATTCAAGAATTATCTACAAAGTAAATTATACGAGTTACTCATGGATGTTTAATATCCAACTGCGTCTCAACCGTCCCAAATCTTGCAAATGTAAATGTATGCGTTGTGCGTCATGAATAGCATGCGGGAGATCTTTATACACTTCAGGTGAGCATGTATAACGTTTTACCGCGGGTCTTAATCCGTTTAAAAATGTTTCGATCGCAAACATTTCTCTCTCCCTTGCAGATTACGTTATTTCGCAAAATTGATTTTCTGCTAATTTACCGAGTCTAACATATTGTTCGTGTAAATTTTCGATTCGCTGATCATGTTCGCGAAGACTTTCAGTACGCGCTTAAGCAGTCCAAGTTAGACGCAAGCGTAATGCATTTAATTGATCCTATAGTTTTCGTTCTATGGCCAATAACCGTTCCAACATTGTATTGGGTTGCGGCCGTGCGCGCGCGCGTGTGTATGTGTAGTGTAGTTATCTTAAAGAGCTTGCTGCAGGAATATTTATTATTTATGCGTAGAATATATTATTTTGCATAAATTTAACTCGGCGGGGTGTTGTCCTTGCCTCGTTCTGGCTGTTGTAACGTGTTAATTGGTGGTTCATGTGAGATTTGGGGATACCCTCCCGTCTCTGAAATATTGAATATTATTCGTCCACCTTGGGCGTTCAAGTCGGTCGCCACTCCGTGTGACGGCTTATTGTAGTTCGGAGTAGACGGGCTTGAAGGCGGGGCTCTCGGCTGCGCTGTGCATAAAAATCGATTTAATTTCAATATTTTTCTCTAAAAAAATTTTTTTTTTTCATGTTCAAATATGCAATAAAATAATCTAAAAAGTTCGCTAAACTTACTTATTTTTTTCTGTCCTAAAAAATTCCCCCAAAAACGCTTTTTTTGGGCCTCCTAAAGCAGGATCCCCCCCCTTAAAGCATTAAATTAGAAATTTGAGAATTGAGTATTGAATATTAGAAGTTTTTAAAGAAAAACAATGTTTATAATTTTTTATATAATTTTTAAAGTAAAATTTAAGGTTTAAAATTATAAATTTATGAATTTAACATTCATAAAAATTTTCCCATATATTAGGTTGGAAACTATGAAACGGGCCTTTTTGTTTAGTCTGTGTTCAGCACGCCCGTTTCATAGTTTTTAACCTAATATTTTCAAATTATTTTTAACGGTATAAAATTAAAAATTTTGTAGTATAATATTTAAAAATAATATAATACATTTATAAAATACTTACCATTTACTTCTTGATATTCATGTATCAAGTTACTTAAAATCCGTAGCTGTATCATCCTTGTTTACACCACGAAATCACCAGCGAGAATTACCGTAAACGCGAATCCACGAAAAAAGTTCTGACGAATGTGCGCAATTTTTCGGAATCCATACTTTGTTAATAAAAACTGCAACTAGCGTTTCAATCCATCGTAATTCATCGAAGGCAATCGTCGACACCATGCGTTATTACATCTTCTCTAAACTGTGCAGTACTTAACGCGAAGTGTATTCACATTTGTAAAACAATTTCACTTACTCGTAAATGCTGCAAAATGCTTCGAGATAAAACTACTCGATTTATGATCATACTAACTGACTGTAAGCGTTTGACCATTTTTATAAAAGCATGGACAATCTAAAGAATTTATTTATTTTATATTCTAAATGTAGATTTGTCTCTATAAGATGCAACTTACAACGCACACAGTACCTATTTCATATTTTAAAAGTACTACTATGATCAAAAAGTAAGATCAATTTTCAATTTAAACTTTGCGGGTTTATCGATTTGATCAAACTTTTTTTTTTTAATTGATAGTACTGTGAGAGACATCTGTGTCAAATTTCATGTAAATATATTCATTAGTTTGCAAGTGACGCTGATTTTTGTGAACATTAAAAAGTGAATTCGGCGATTTTTATAATGTCAGATTTTAGTAACCAAAGAAGTTGCATTAAATTTTGTCTTCGGAATGAAATTTCTTGTGCAGAAACGTTGCAGAAGGCCTTCGGTGAGTAGACTTTGTCGGAAAGAAAAGTTTAAAAGTTGTATAAACAGTTCAAAGAAGGCAGAGACAGCGCCGAAGACAAAGAGCGTCCAGGACAACCATCGACATCAACTGATGAGAAACACATCAAAGAAATCAAAAATCTTGTGCTCAAAGATCGTCGGTTAATAATTAGAGAGCTTGTTGACACTATTGGCATTTCATTTGGATCGATTCAAGCAATTTTGAAAGATCATTTGGGTCTCAAACGCGTCAAATATCGATTGGTTCCAAAAACACTCAATTTTTTTTAAAAAGAGTGTCGTATTAATGTGTGCGATGAGATGCTTTCTGACTACCAGAACGTCATGTAACGCATTATTACGGGAGATGAGACATGGATCTATGCCTACGATCCAGAAACAACCGATTAATCAAGCGAATATTGTGCCAAAGGTGAAGCAAGACCAACAAGATCACGTCAAATTCGTTCAAAAATCAAGGTCATGTTGACAGTTTTCTTCGATTATCGTGGTGTTGTGCATTCAGAATTTCTTTCGCCGGGCCTAACTGTTAACAAAGAATATTATTTGAGTGTTATGCGTCGTTTGCATGAAACTATTCGCAAAAAGAGGCCAGAATTGTGGCAAGATAACTCGTGGTTTTTGCATCACGATAATGCACCGTCTCACACTGCATTAATTATTCGCGACTTTTTGGCCAAAAATTCAACTGATATAGTTCAACAACCACCGTATTCGCCTGATTTAGCGCCATGTGACTTCTAGCTGTTCAGTTAACTCAAAAGACCACTCCAGGGACATCGTTTTGACTCGATTGAGGAAATTCAACGTGAATCACTGCGTCAATTGAAGTCAATTCCGGAAAAGCACTTTTCTGACTGTTTTGAGGATTGAAAAAAACGTTGGCATAAGTGCATTGTGTCGGGCGACGAAAACTTTGAAGGCAACGAAATAAATTTAAAAGAATAAATGAAGAATTTCAAAAAAAAGAAGTTGGTCTTATTTCTTGATCATAGTAGTATAACGTTTGTGCTAAGGGATATTTGAGTAGTAAACATCCTTCGCGTTATTCTTTGTCGAATTGCTCATGCAACATAATAATAGATTTATAATTACTAACTTTATTTAGTTATCGTTTTACAACATCCTGTAGATATAGTTAAAATAAAAATATACGCTATTTAAAAATATTACATTATTCATTATCAAGTTATTCGAAAAAGATAATAAATTTATCATTATTCACTACTCGCTATTATTTTATAACATCCTGTGCTATACTTTCAAAAATGTTGTTCTTCGTCTTTCTTTTCTAGAAATTATTGTTTGAACATCCCAATATTCAATATATTTTTACTCATTTTAAAATATCAAGTACGTCAATATATTTATATCGATAAATTTGAATCGTATGTAAATGTTATCTTTTCATTGTCTTAAATTTTATGAAACATCCGCGGTGCTCGGGTGAGAGTGATTATATTGGGTTGTTCGATAATTAATGTCGTTTTTTTGATGTTTTGCAAAGTGAATTTATTGATATTGACAACAAACATTAATCAATGATACAATGACCGTTTTGTTGGATGAACTTTTGCCATCTTGCGGTAAGTTGAAAAATTCCACGTTCGAAGAAGCCTTGGTTTTTAGAAGCGAAGAACTAGTCCAACTCATTTTTAACAGCCTGATTGGAATCGAAAGTTTTGCCATTCAAATGGTGTTTAAGAGAGCGAAACAAATGATAGTCTGATCGTGCTAAGTTAGGGCTATAGGGTGGATGTGGCATTAGTTCCCAATTGAGCTCCATTAATTTTTGACGGGTTATCAAAGAGGTGTGAGGTCTGGCGTTATCATGATGGAACATCACAACTTTGCGATTGGCCAATTGGCCAATTCAGGGCGTTTTTTCTTGATTGCTTCGTTCAATTTCGATAGTTAACGACAGTAGACATTCGTAGCAATAGTTTGGTTTCTTGGAAGCAGCACAAAGTAGACTATACCCTTGTAATCCCACCACACGGAAAGCATAATCTTCTTTTGGTGAATATTTGCTTTGGATGTCGATCGTGGGCGCTTATCTTGCTTGATCCATGATCGTTTTCGGACTACATTATCGTACACAATCTATGTTTCATCACCCGTTATAATTTTTTTTAGAAATGGATCGTTTTCGTTACGATTCAGCAAAGAATCGCATATGTTAATGCGTTTGGTGAGGTGGAATTCGTTTAATTCGTGAGGAACCCAAACATCCAGTTTGTTTACGTAACCAAGTTGTTGTAAGTGCAAGTAAACAGTTGAATTCGATGTGCCGAGCTTCTCTGCTATCTCTTGAGTTGTCATATGCCAGTTAGTTTCGATTCACGCCTTTATTTTGTCGTCATCAGTAGTGGTTGGACGACCAGTATGTGGTGCGTCTTGCACATTAAAATTTCCAGAACGAAAGCGAGCAAACCAACGCTGATACTGGCGTTCAGTAAGGCAGTCCTCACCATAAACTTCACACAAGTTCTTCCGAGCTTGCCGCATTTTTGCCCTTTCGGAAGTGAAACAATAAAATATGTCGATTATGCTCACTTTGATTGTCCATTTTCAACCTAATTTTTAACCAACTTGTTATTTACTAATGACGCTTAGTTTTTGACAGAAGATAGTGTACAGTCTAACCTTTATAATTGTATATAATAATATACGCCACGCAACCGCTACTACATGAAATATGCAGTTCCCGCTATCTATGAGAAAAAAGCAACATTAATTATCGAACAACCCAATAATTCTTCTTCTTCGAAAATAATTATATGAAATTTAAAACAAAAGATTATGATGTCTTTCTTAGCCGGATGCTTAGTTTATTAAAATAGCGTTCGTTTCAAAGATTGTTTCATACACATACAGGGTGCGTACGGTATTTGAGGACATGCATAAATGTGACTATAACTTCGCGAATTTTTTTTTTTAATTTTTTTTCCTTTTCATATAAGAAATGGCGGACTACAACATCACTCAAGAAATGAAGAGACATGCTGTCATCGTCGCTATATGTGCGAACCATACAGATTTAGAGATCTCTAATTTTCTTAATTGCACCCGTTTATTCGTGCAGAAGGTTCACCGTGAATTGAAAGCATCAGGAGGCGATACAGAATCAGTTGCAAAACGCAAAAAGCACGAACAACGTTCTGACATTGTCCGATCTGCAGAATTTTTAGAGCAAGTGCAGGCGATCATAGACGAGGACCCTTCAAAATCAATGAGGGTCCCTGCGAGTAAGCTTCATGTTTCTGAGCACCTTATTCGTAGAGTTCTCCACGAAGACCTTCGGTATAAGTCTTACGTGATGCGCAGAGGTCAGTTCATGTCGGAACGAACACGGGAACAGAGAGTTCTCCGATCAAAACGTCTTTTAAACAAAATCAAACACCCTGAGGCGCCCAAAATGTTATGGATTTTCCGACGAAAAAAATTTTGACCAAGATCAAAAGACCAACCGCAGAAATGACAGATGGCTATGTTCAAATCCTACGGAGGTTCCTGTTGTTATGCACACAAAATTTCCAGCCACTGTTATGGTTTTAGGTGTTGTCAGCAACGAAGGACATGTTATGCCACCACACTTTTTTACTCAAGGACTTCGAGTGAACTCTGCTGCATACATGGAGGTTTTGGAGACGGTAGTGAAACCCTGGATAGACAATGTAAGCGGAGGCAGACCATACATTTTTCAACAAGACTCTGCTCCTTCACATAAAGCGATGGCGACACAAGATTGGATGGCCGAAAATTTTCATGACCACATAACACCGAACCTATGGTTACCTAGCTCCCCAGACCTTAATCCTTTGGATTATTACGTATGGGGCGTAGTTGTGCGTGAGACCAATAAGCGTCCTCATAACACCACTTCTTCGCTGAAGACTGCTATTAATGCCGTCATGGTCAATATGAACAAGGAGCATTTGATTCGGGCATGTAATTGTTTCCGAACCCGGATCGAAGAGGTTATTGCTGCTAATGGCGATTTTATTGAATAACTTTATAGCCATATATTAATTTAACGTTGTATAAGAAATTCCTAAAATGTCATTAAATTTTATTAAAAATACAAGCTAATTAATTTTACTCTCAAGTTGTCCTCAAATACCGTACGCACCCTGTATAATCACGCTTCGCTTTGATCTTGTACTTAATCTTACTCTTGTAAATGCATAAGTACTTACATATATATTCCTCTTTTTTCCCTCACTTCTCGATCCTACTTTTTCTTTTTATCTCTCTTCTCTTTCGCTCCTCTTCCAGCTTATCGCTTCTCGGCTTGCGTTGTAGCACGGCTTGCATGGAGATACACACACGCATGCGCGCACATATTTACGTACAGGGTCTTCAAAAAGTCCCTGACCGGTTAAATAACTTGAAACGTAGGCGTTACTCAAAAAAATGGTTGAGACCTTGACCTAGACCTTCAAGGCCATTTTAACGTCAAGTCCATTTTTTTATATGGCAACCCCCAATTTTGACGAGGGAAAAAGGTGGGCAGTTTTACGTCTAGATATGATCTTTACCATTGAAACAATTCGACCTTAGAAGGTCAAGTCAAGGTCAAGCAGTGACCGGCTGGATATCTTAAAAACTAGTCGTCTCTCAAAAAAAAAAGCGTTTCAGCAAAACGTTGTAGAAAATTGCCCTGGCTGTCCCATGGTAATATCTTGATCTTCAAGGTCATATTAAGGAATAATTTTTTCAATGCTTTGGATAAAACGAGGCTTTCATTCATACCAGCTAATTAAGATAAGATAGCGTAAGAAAAGTGAGATTTACGATCATCTCAGTCAACTAAAGCAAGGTGATGTGATGCCCAACCAGTATAGGCAAGGCTACAGTCTGTCAAGTAAGAGCGTGGTCGACTTCACCGACAGGTAATGAAAGATTTTGCTCTAATTCCTTTGCGAGCCGATAGAGAAAAGCTTTTTCCTTGATGCATTGTCAACAAAATTTCAGTTGTCGTTGATATTTTGATAGAGAATCACGTTAAACGCCATGAGTGCTAAGTACGCGTCGCGCTACGAGGCTGTGTTCCTTTGCATCCACCCGAAAGGTCCCAAAATGTCGCAATCAGCGGCTGCTAAATATATGAGAAAGTCGAAGGCATTTGTACAGAAGTGGATACAGCGATATAAAGTGGCTAAAAATCTCGATGCTTTACCAGAACGTGGCTCGATAGGAAAAGTGAACAAAAAAGATGAAAAAAGAATAGTGAATCTGTTTTCGCGGAATCCTGCTTTAACACTGCGGCAAGGACAAGCAAAATTAATGGCAAAAGGTTTAGATATATCCTACGAAACTATCCGAACCCATCTTCGTACTCATCATCTGAAATGGCGCAACACAATGAAGAAGCCTCTGTTGACTAAAAAACATGTGACAAAGCGACTCGCTTGGGTGCATGAGAATATTGATAGAGATTTTGAAAATGTCATTTTTACTGATGAATGTTCTATATGGGCACGTTCTGTCTTCACGCGAGCCTGGTCAACTTCCACCAATAGGCTTGTTCAGCGGACCGTAAAACATGGAATAAAGGTGCATCTTTGGGGCGACTTCTCAAAGCAGGGATTCGGCACCTTGCACCTTTTTACTGACAACCTAAATGCCGAGAAAATGATAAAAATCTCCAAAAAGGCTTTATTGCCATCTGCCAAACGATGGTTCATCATAAAAAATGAAGATTGGATTCTGCAGGAGGACAACGATCCTAAACACCGCAGCAAGCTCTGTACTCAGTGGAAGAATCAATCTGGCATTGTTACATTGGATTGGCCGTCGCAGTCGCCCGATGCAAACCCTATTGAAAATGTGTAGGCATATATTAAACGAAAGCTTCGTGGAAGACGCACATACACTTTGAAGCAGTTGTCTCACGAAATTCGTCGGATCTGGAGATTCTTGCCATTAGAATACGCCGTCAAATTAGTAGAAAGCATGCCTCGGAGATGCCAGGCAATTATCGACGCCAGTGGTGACTGGACACATTATTGACTAAATCGCATCATTGTTTGTAATGTGTACAATGTGTATATAAATATAAAAGTTTCATCAAATAAATTTTTTTATAAATTAACACGACCACGCTCTTACTTGACAGACTGTAGTTTTCTTTTTACGGTTCGACTTCTTGGACCGTTCATCTTGATAATTTACTAAGGCGCCTTTTTAAGCTTGGCTTCTTATCTCATTTGCCAGTACCGGCGATTCTATTGGGTTTCTTGATAAGGCGTCACCGCCGACATTTGTGCGGCCACTTTTAGAAATGATCTTATAATCATAGGCATTTAATTTTATTCTCCACCTACTTACTTGTAAGGTAGAGTCTGTGGAGTTTTTGAACCATATTAAAGGCTTATGATCCGTTACGATAATAAATTTTCCGCCAATTAAATATGGTCGGAATTTTGAAATTGAATAGAAGATTGCTGAAGCCTCACGAGAGTATACAGGGTGATTCATTATGAGGTTTGGTTTTTAATCTCAAATAAAAGGCATAAAGTTGAATTTTATAGTAAATTTTATTGTGAGTCGAAAGAACAATCTATGACATTTACTTTTTTAAGATTATCTAATTTAAATGTTGACCGCGACTACGCTGTAAATGGTCCATCCTGAGGGTCCAATTTTGGACGAAGCGTTCCATCATAGCGACCGGTATCTCGCGAATGACACGAGTAATGTTGGCTTGAAAATTGTCGATTGAAGCTGGCTTATCCCTGAAGACCAGAAACTTCGTGTCAGTCCAAAGAAAATAATCTAAAGGTGTGATATCACACGATCTAAGCGGCCAATTTACTAGTCCAAAACATGAAATCAGGTTCTCACCAAAATGATTTCTCAATAAGTCCATTGTTTCTCTCGCTGTATGCGAAGTAGCGCCGTTTTGTTGAAACCAAAGTTCACCGATACCACGAGCTTCAATTTCAGGTAGAAAAAAATCCGTTTTTATGGTGCGATAGCGGTCGCCATTGACGGTTACGTTCTGACCAGACTCATTTTGAAAGAAATATGGACCGATGATTCCACCGGCCCATAAACCACACCTAACTGTGCATTACTGTGGCTTTAGCGGTAGCTGTTGAAGCTCTTCAGGTTGTTCATCAGCCCAAATACGGCAATTCTGCTTATTGACGTATCCATTGAGCCAAAAATGCGCCTCATCACTGAACAAAATTTTGCGATAAAACAGCGGATTTTTATTGAGCTGATTCAGAGCCCATTCACCAAAAACATGATGCAAACCTAAGTCGCCCGGCTTCAATTCTTGCATGAGTTGAAGTTTGTATGCCTTAAAACCGAGATCTTTACGTAAAATACGCCAAGTTGTTGCGTACGACAAACCAAGCTGTTGAGAACGACGCCGAATCGATTCGTTACGGTCTCCACACTCTCAGCTACAGCCGCTTATCTTCCCTACGTGCTGGATGTGGTCTAATCGGTAGAGTACCATCCAATAATGTATGCTGGATTTCAAATTTGCAGATGGTATTGGCTGTAGGGGTCTCGGTAGGTCGACGATGCACACCATAAGTTGCTCTAAGAGCACGAAAAACATTTCTCACAGGACGCTGATTTTCGTAATACAGCTGAACAATTTGGATACGTTGTTGCGATGTAAGTCTTCCCATGATATTTGTCAAACAATACTGAATAAAAATTACATTACAGTTTGACAGGAGTCACGCGTGATCTGTAAAAAAAAGCCTATTGAAAATCAAACCTTATAATGAATCACCCTTTATATTGTATTTTCTTTCTGTATTGGACAACACAGTTTGCCTTGCGATAAGATTCCCCCTATGACGAATCCACTAGCGTTACTTGTTACTATAAAAGGCAATGAAACGTCCGCGATCTTGAACACCGGTCGCCAACATAATTTCTGTTTTAGTATTTTAAAGGCAGTTTGAGTCTCTTCATTTCAAATAAAAGGCGTATCGATTTTTAACAGATTGCTTAAGGATTTGGCGATCCCAGAAAAATTGTGTATAAATCTTCGGTAGTATCCAGCGAGTCCTTAAAATTGACGAATATTTTTCTGAGTTTTGGGAATGGAGAAAGCGCATACTGCTTCTAGCTTTCGCGGATTGGGTTTTACTCCCTATTTACTTAACATATGCCAAAGGTATACCACTTCCAGATTTGAGAAATTTGCATTTATCTGGTTGCAGTTTGAGTTTGTTTCTTGCAAACATTGTAAAAATTGACGGAACTTAGCGTTGTGTCACTGTGTCTTATCTCTTTATGCTGTATGTTCTGAAAAATGATATCAACGTATCTCTGAAACGTTCCTGAGCTGTTAGTTAAACCCATAGGTGTTGTTTTAAATTGAAAAAGATCGAAACAATTGGCGAAAGCCGTTTTATGCCTATCGGCTTTATCTAATGAAATTTGGAAGATGCCCTGTGCCAAATTGAATACTGAGAAATTTTGCTTTACCTTGCTGATCAATGATGTCTAATATATTAGGCACTAGATATTTGTCATTTATAGTTTTCTTGTTTAATTATTGAAAATCCACGACAAGCCTATATCGTTTATTACCATTACTATCAGGTGTTTTTGCAACTGAAAAAATAGGTGAGCAGTTGTTTGAACAAGAAGGCTTAATAATATCTCCTTCAAGTATCTCTTTAATCTGTTTATCCAGTTCTTCTTTAAGTGCATGTGAGAATCGATACTGCCAAGCAAATACTGATATATTATTTATCGTCGGAATTTTGTACGTTATTATTGAAGTTGTTTTCAATTTTTCACCCATTTAATGCAAACAATCGGCAAATTCTTCAATAATTTTTTTTATAGGCTCTCGCTGCTATGGGCTCAAGTGTGCAAATCTGAGTGCTCTTTTAAGCTTTTCCGTCCGCGTTGGTTCGTGTATTTGAAATATCTCGACCTTACTTTTATTAATATTAATATTTTCAATACTTTCCCATTCTTCGTAATTACCTAAATGTTCATAATTTTTTCCTTCGTTGAAATAAATTTTCTCTGAAATGCTTAAATTATAGTCGTTTATCCTTCTATACTTGATATCATTATCTTTTTTAATTTCATCATTGTCATAATAATCTTAAAAAATTCTTTTTTATCTAAAAACTCCTGATTTCTTGCTGGCTCGATGCATTCTCCTGCATCTTCTACTCAAATATTACTTGCAACGTAGTCATCTTCCGCAGTTATATCGTCATTTTTATGTATATCATCATCATCTTCGTTTATATTGACAAAAGCTTCTTTTTTAACCTCATGATATTCATCGCATTCCTCCTACTTGTCTCTTATTGAGTCTTTCTTTCATAAGAGCTACTTCCCTAGCGAGCATCGCGACTCCGTCGTATTCTTCTTGAGTCTTCGTTTGTGTATTTTTCTCGATTTTTCGGATACCAAAGTCACATCTGAGTTCCTCGATATTATTCGCTTCATCGTTTAAGATTCGTTATTGTGTATTCTTCTCGTCTTTTTGTACGGCCTTCATTTCAATGATATTACTTCCGATTAACAGTTGATCATCTCCGACACTGACCAATACTGTATCTTTTGATTCCCTTTTAACATTGTTACAAATGATCGACTTCTTCATACGTTGCAATACTTCTTATTAAATGTTCGCTATTCATATCTACATAGTCCGCTTGAGTACTTGTAGTGTGTGCAAGGTCCCTTTGGATCACATTATTTATCATAAATGGGACAATCTGCCCGCCGAATTCTAAGCAATTTTCTTCATAGTTTATTTGTACATTATTTTGCAGAAAAAATTTATTTATGAGGATTCTGGCTTCCTTTATAGGGAAGCCATCATTTCACATAAGAGAATAAATATTTTTATTGATAAGACCTGCTTTAATCCTGCCGAGTGTCATTAAAAATTACTGCGTGATCCCTTTTAATAATATTATATACGTAGAGTCGATGTATACACACGGTGCTGTTTCGGATTGTCTAATGAGGTTCACTGATGCACCCGTATCTTAGCATTAACTTCAGCTGTCTTCTCAATTCCTCCATTCTTTAGATATATCTAAATCATCTTTAAGCGTCATTTTACAGATATTCAAAAATTTGTTTATTTTTTCAAAAATTAACATTAAAAAAATAACCTTAAATTAAGTTGTTTTTTTAGAATAATTAGCCATAATTTTACAGGGACAAACTCTAGGTCAAGTTTTACAACAGGATGCAAAAGTAGGTACCGCAATTCATCGAAAGTGCTTTATTTCAAAGTTTTCATATGTTTTTCTTAAAATGTTACAGCATCAAAAACTAAGACAAAAATTGTATTAATTTGTAAAAAAACAGTTAAAGAAATTTTGCAGACTAATCAATAGTGTAATTTAAAATTCAAATAATGTAATCATTTAAAATATAAAATATATTTTATTTTTGCGCAATTTGAATAAATTTTACATTTTTAAGACGATTCAGCGCAGATACTATACATATATTTTATATTGCTAAAGTTTATAAAATATATAAAATTAATGTTTTTAATTTAATTAGGTACATTTTAACCCTAATCCCTTGTCGCTGTTTTCAGCACACATAAACCTTGAACATGGGTCATTCGCGTCCGCCGCTCATTTAACTTTGTTATTCCGTAAGCAAAAATCTGAAAAAATTCGTAAGTGTTCTTTGGACTCCTAACTATGCAATAGAGTTGTTGTCAGCCCCGAAAGTCCTTTTTTCAATAAACATTTTCATCAAAATTCGGAGGCATGTAGGCTGTTTACACAAACGACCCATGTTCAAGGGATTAGGGTTAAGTAATAAATGTGATATATATATATATATAGTGTTTCACTTTAATAGTTGCACTGAAATATTTCTTTATCAAACTTTTTAAAAAAAAATTCTTTTTATCCTAGCTTTGACTTTGACCTACGTTTTTAAAGGCTTTTGAAGGTTATCTTTGAATTTTTTTTATAAAATGTCCTATTGCTAATTTATAATTTAAAAAAAAGTAAAAATTTTTTCATTCAGACAAATGATGATTGTTGGTGCAGTTATACCCTTCAAGAATTATTTGAATAACATTAAACATTATATTTAAGAACTCTATTAATAAATGCTTGCCAAAGCAAAATAAATTTACAAATAAACTTTAAAATCCAGTTCAATGTCATCAAGTTGCGACTTTACTTGTTTCTCATTTAAGTCGATTTTATGAAAAACACAAATTATCAGCTTTCCTCTACAATAACCTCATTAACTTTGAATCACACTGTGATCCTTAACGTAGATATATATCCCAACGAAAAATTCTAATCTATTTCAGAATCTAGGGTAAAAAATATAAGATCCTATTAAAAATTTCAAATTGATCTAAAACTTGGTTTGAAAATATAGGTCAAAGTTCAGAAAGTAAACATTATTGAATAGCAATCTCCTCTAATCCAAATAAGTTTCTTCTGTAATAATTTTTCCAAGCCTGCTTAGCTGTAAAAATATTTTAGTGAAACATTAAAATAAAACACCATATATTAATATAAAATAAATTAAATGATACATTTAATTGTACATAAAATTAAAATTTCACGTAATCATTAAAAATATGTGTGCGTATTTCTTGATATTGGGAATGTTTATGTATGTGTAAATAATGCATATATGTACGTATAATTGTAACAAATATCGCTTAATTCTACAATAATAACACAGGTCCACAAAAAAGTATCTTAAGCGAGCAAAAAACATATATTGATTTTATATATTTTGAACTACTTATGATTTTGCAGAAAGTAGCATATTATCGATTCTTATTTTTTCCTGATTTCAAAAAATGCTGAAATTAGTAAAATGATAGCTTTACGAATTTTTCATTAAAATTCACTTTTTTTATCGATTTGAGAAAATTTTAGAAATCTGATTCTATTAAGTTGGACAGTTTTTAGTGAGTAAACAAAAAATAAAGATTTTTAGTACAATTATGATTACAAATTTGTGTCCAGCAAAATTTAAACAAAATCTCTGTAAACAATAATCTAGTTCAAGGTATTTTTTGTGAACGTATCGAATAATGATAATGATCAATATTCTGAAAGTGATTATAATATGTATATATAGGTAATATATTATTTATACAAATTGTACAATTTTAATCTGACGCATATTTATTTTAACTTCGAAATTTCGTATCAAGAATCAAAACGATATCGATATTTTATTATATAATAATGATATAAATAATAAATGACACTAAATTTATCTTTTTTTATAGTTTAGATATTACTGAAGAAGTTAATAAATTGTTGATTTGAAATTTATTTTTCAAATAAATATTTATATAAATTATCGTTTTGGTCTGACGTGGACTGATGCATGAATGCACTTTTTTCTTGTATTTTATTATTTTGTAGAATTATCTGTTATAATATATGTATGTAGGCACGCGTGTGTTACGTATGCTCACATACACGCACTTATACATGCATACAGGTAAACACACTCATGTGTGCGCGCCGACATACATATACGCATGCGTACAAGCGAAAACTCAAACAAATATGCGTATGTGCGCACGAGCGCGCAAATACGCATTTACATACATTATACAATGTCCTATGTATATGAAAATCACTAAATAAATTAACAGGAATTTTAATTGGTCGTATATGATGCATATAGTGATTATAATTCATAAAAAATTTGTCTTAGCGAAAAGATTTTATTTATACTACTGTCCATCAGTCAATTCTACTAATTTGATAATAAAACTCTCATTTTCTTTTTTTCTTTTTCATTCTTTGATATTTGTCAAATAGTGATATTTATCTTATTTTTAATTAAGAATACTACATGTATATATTGCGAACTGGCAGCGGTTTGGTAAAAAAGGTACAACTGTAATTGCAGTTGCTACTAGCTCTCATATCGAGAGGTTCTGTTCCCTCATTATTCTTAAAATTTCTTTTGTTAATATATAGCTTTACTTCACTTATTTTAAGTTGGATTTGGCAGGAGATTTTCTTGCCTAATGTCACTTTTGAGTTTTACAAATTCTTTAGCAACTTCATCATTGTTGCGCTGTGATAAAATTCGTAAAATTGTCCATCCCGTTTCGTCCATCTGAATTCGTCTTCCTAAAGATATTGCACATGCGCATGAACCTTGCTCGACAATATCTTTTAATTGAATTACTGCTAAACCAACTAAGCGATCTTCTCGTGCGAAGCAGTAATCCCTTACGCATATGTGGAGCTCATAAAAGTTCAGTTGTTGATCATTTCCAATTATGCTAAATAAAACAAATAAACAAATTACTTGAATTATTTATTAATTTTTTCTTAAATATATAAAATTTTTATAAGCATGTTTTAAAAATTTTCAATGAAAATATTTATATAGATATATCTATTATAAATGTGAGAATAAATTATAAATACAGTATTTAAATATAATATTTAAAAACTAGAACACTGAATTTTTTAGAACCATCAATATAGCAATTAGGATATTTCGTAAATCAAAAAAAAAAATTTTAAACTTAAGTTCTAGATATCAAAATAAGAAAAAACATTCATGTAATCAAAGCTTCACGAATGTTTCGTATGTGAGTTACAGTGTACCAAACAAATATTTTTTTAAATACCTCGCAAACGATTCCTCAAATTTCAAATCGTTACACGCATAGTAAAGATATACTATATTATATAAAAACATATTTTTGAAAATACTTTTAAATTTTTTTAATAGTAGTAGCAGTTATGATAGTAGTGCATTAGATTTTTGAATCAAATTATATTTTCAAAAATCAAAATTGGAAACCGAAATGAACCGTTTACGACTCTGCTCCAGATCAGAGCTTAATTTACATTTCAAAAAACACTCTGCTCCGTAGTGAGAATTTTAGGAGTTTAAATTTCGTATATTTAAGGGGGCAGTCTGGGTCATTTTTTAAAAAAAAATCGATTTTTTAAAAACATGATTTTTAGGTACTAACACATCGTTCAATAAGTCCCGAGGCTAACAACGAAAACAACATTTTTTTTCAAAAATCATTTTTATTTATCAATATGATCTCCTTTTAGAGTGATACAATCTTTCCAACGCCTTTCCAACATTTCTATACCATGTTTATAGAAGGATTTATCCTTTGCTTAAAAATAGGCTTCAGTTTCGGCAATGACCTCCTCATTCGAGCCAAATTTTTTTCCCTGAAGCATTTTTTTTAAATCAGCAAAGAGCCAGTAGTCGCTGGGGGCTAAATCTGGCGAATACGGGGGGTGGGGAAGCAAATCAAAGCCCAATTCGTTCAATTTTGCCATTGTTTTCATGGACTTGTGGCATGGTGCATTGTCTTGGTGAAAAAGGATTTTTTTCTTCTTCATGTGTGGTCGTTTTGCTGCGATCTCCTCCTTCAAACGTACCAACAAGTCAATATAATAATCACTGTTGATCGATTTACCTTTTTCCAGGTAGTCAATGAAAATCACGCCATGTGTATCCCAAAAAACAGACGCCATGACTTTGCCAGCAGACTGCTGCGTTTTTGGACGCTTTGGGCGGCTTTCGCCAGCCATGCGCCACTCAGATGATTGCCGATTCGACTCCGGAGTGAAATGATGTATCCATGTTTCATCCATGGTCACGTATCGACGCAGGAAATCCTTTTTATTGCGAGTAAATAGCGATAAACAGCTCTTTTAATCGTCGACTCGTTGCTGTTTTTGTTCCACTGAAAGCAATCGCGGCACCCACTTGGAAAAAACCTTTTTCATGCTCAATTTTTCATGAAGGATTGTAAATACGCTTCCAGATGATATCTGTGTCATTTATGTAATCTCACGAACCTTCACTTTGCGATTTTTCATTACAATTTTTAACACTTTACTCACATTTTCCTGTGTAACGGCTTCCAATGGCCTACCCGAACGTTCCGCATCGTTTGTGTCCGTACGACAACGTTTAAACACAGCATACCAACGACAAATCGTTGGTTTGGATGGAGAGGAGTCCGGGTAATATTTTTCAAGCCATTGCTGGGATTCTACGGTGTTTTTACCCATTAAAAAACAATGTTTTATCAACACGCGAAACTCGCTTTTTTCCATTTTTCAAACAAATTACAAAGTGACTTAACTCTAACCTCGATAACTCTGCTGTCTGTGATCCGATCGACGTAAAATTTTTACACGTTATATGTAAAGGTTCGCACTCTATGGAAACGTGGCCAGTTTGGTACTACTAGCACCATCTCTGGGTTAGTCTCGGGACTTATTGAACGATGTGTTATATACATATACGCAGTGTGTCCCATGGAAAACGGAACTTTTTCAAAATAAAGACAAAAACTCAATATTCCGGTAAATCTCATTTATTTTATTTAGAATAGTCTCCTTTCGCATCAACACAACGTTTTGCACGACCAATTAACATATCGAATGAGTTTTTGAGATCATTTTTATCCATCGACTTAAGTATGTCGGTCGTCGCTCTTTGGATGGCCTCTACGTCGGCATAACGTTTTCCTTTCATAGGCAAGTGCCATTTGGAAAACAAGTAGAAGTCGCAAGGAGCCAAATCCGGCGAGTACGGTGAATGGTTGATTGTTAAAATGGAATTTTTGATAAAAAAATCCGTGATCAAGTTCGATCGATGAGACGGGGCATTATCATGCAACAAACGCCAGCTCCCTTTTTAACGGTATTGTGGCCGCACACGACCAATACGGCTGAGCAAACGCTTCATAACTCCAAGATAAAACACAGCAGTAATCGTTTGACCAGATGGAACGAATTCACGATGAATAATACCCTCCGAATCGTAGAAACATATCAACATTGTCTTCACTTTTGACTTTTAGAGACGACTTTTTTTCGGATTGGGCTCGGTTGGGTGCTTCCATTCAGCACTTTGACGCTTGGTTTCGGGATCATATTGAAAACACCATGTCTCGTCACCAGTCACAATTGAATATTTCAAGTTTGGGTCCTTTTTTGACCCTTTAATCAAATCCTTACAATGTTGAATTCGGAGCAATTTTTCGTAGTCGGTCAATTTGTGTGGAACAAAGCGTGCACACACCTTCCGTAGATTCAAATGATGGGTCAAAATGCGATGAATTGAATTTTTGGACATATTCAATTCCATTTTTATGTATCGCAATGAAGATTTTGGCTCATTTTTCATAAATTCACGCACTTTTTCAATGTTACCTTAGGTAACCACGGTATTCGAAGGACCTGGATGTTCGACGTCCTGAATGTCTTCACGACCTTCCTGGAACCGCTTATATCACTCATACACTCTGGTAAGAGATAGACAATTATCGCCATAAACTTGTTTCAGCAAATTATGCGTCTCAGTAAAGGATTTACCGAGTTTAAAACAGAACTTAATATTTGCTCTTTGTTCGAAGTTCATTTTTCGACCGAAGCCATAAACACACTGTCACTTTGAGCGCGATATTTCGGTTTCCATTGAACCAAATGTCATACAATTTTGACAGGATGTCAGTTAAGAATGGACCTTTTCATTGCCAACATCCACCAATAGGTGGCGCCAATATAAATCGATGTTTTGAAAAAGTTCCGTTTTCCATGGGACACACTGTGTAGAATTAGTATACAAACTTTTATTTTGGTCAGGAAAGTCAAGAAATATATATATATATATATATATATATATATATATATATATATATATATATATATATATATGGATTGGGTATTTTGACGAACTTTTTTCTCACAAATTGGGTCTTTTGAGGAGTTTTGACCTCTTTGAGGAGCATCCTCAAAAGGAAAACGCATGAATTGGTCATTTTGAGATATCGTTAGTATATACATTGTTCATTTCGAGGACGGTCTTCAAAAGGATGTATGTATGTAAAATGGTCATTTTGAGGTATTTAATTTTTAAGTTAAGCGTAGTGTGACGAACTTGTGACCCCGATAGTAACACCTTATCTGCTTAATAGTTGGCAGCACAGCGCTGCCATGCTATTACATATTATATATTCTCTTATATATTCTATTATATTATTTGAGGCAGATGCGTGCTGCCAATGAATGTAAAAGCAAATTTAAAAAGTAAATGTTTGCAAACTAAAAATTCTTGAAACTTTATTTGATAAATTAAATAATCTTTAATATTTTAATATTATTAAAAGTATATCATTAAAAGTTGAAATATTTTATTTTATTGATTATTATATTTATGCAAAGCAGAAAAATTATTTTTAATAAAATAAAATATTAACTTTTTAAGTCATAAGTAATGCTATTTACACAATTTGTTATTTAAGTATATTGATCATATTTTATAGCAAAAAATGTTTGATAATTACTTAAGAGTGCATGTAAACAGGTTTATTATTTAAAAAAAATTATTTCAAATTTTTTCATAAAGAAGGAAAAGGCAAAAGATGCGTGGAAGAAAGAAATAAAAAAATTTAAGACAACGTCTACGATGTCTATACGGGTACGAGAATCATGAACCAAATTTTCTCTCTGTCTCTCTCTCTTTCACTTAATAATAAGGGATATATTACATTCTTTAAAGTGGAAAAACAGTACAAAGGTATAATTCATAATTGGAAAATTCTTTAACAGCCTTTATTATAAGAAAATCGGTGCATAAAAATATATCCTCTAAAAATACGTGTCGTAAAAACGACAAATGCAATTAATAATTTAGTCATATAAAAAGTAAAAGATTGGTAGCACATATTTTGTTCTCGCATTGTGTAATTTGTTAAAGAAGGCGTAATACTCGTATTGTATGTAAAATTCAGAGTACAGTATTCTAATTCAATCACTGCTCAATGCATATTAATAATGACAGATAATTCTATAAATATATCTAAATATACTTAAATATATGTGGTATAAGAAAGATTTTTGTTTTTTAAAATTGATTTGTGGGATAATGAAACTTTTAATTTAAAAGACAAATTTTATTTTATCTTGATTCTGTAGAAAGAAAAATGTTAATATTAAAATAATTATAAAATACAATTACTATACGAATAATATACAATTAATTTTTTATTACGAATTTTATTATTTCCCAAAAAAGAATTGGTCATTTTCAGATGGTTCCTCAAAATAGTAGTATGTATTTTGATTATTTTGAAGCTTCTGTATAAATATGAAAAAATTGCAATCCATTTATTAATTTTTATTTTTACAAAAAACAAATTGTAACGAATATAGATAAGCTGCATAATCATAACAATTACAATAAACATAATAGCATATATATAAAAGAATATACAAATATATATGCGTATGTGGATTGGATCTTCTAAGGAGTTTAGACCTCTTTGAGGAGCATCCTCAAAAGGACTACACATGAATTGGTCATTAAGATATCGTTAATATCTATATTGTTCATTTTGCCGATGCTGGTAGTGCCATCTGGACGCGGCCTCGAGGGTATTGCTTTATCATATTATAGTATCAGCAGAGATGAAAAGGGAGATCGCTAAAGGCAATGTAAAAAGTGTGGCAAGTCTTTCGCGCAAGAAAATGCTGCCTCTTACGGACGAGCGGTCGAACTATACACAAGTAGAGTGCAAGTGTACTTACCGAATTTATATACACAAGTTCGGTGCAAACGTTTCTAATAAATGATTTAAGATTGACGGAACCGAGTATTTAAATTTTACTGACTGAAATAATTTAATGTAAAAAATTAGAATATATAGCATTACATATTTTATTACTTTTTATATTACATTTAAAATTTATTAACTAATAAATGTTTATAACAATATATTTGGTGTTTTAAAATTAAAACATTTATTCATATTGATTCCATATATTTTTCCTTACTCAATTTCTATACAGTCCTTTCTAGAAAATATACAGCTCTTATTTTATTTAAGTATTGTATAATAATAAAGAATATATAAATAAAATTAAAAATTTTAATATATATATATATAGATGTTACAATGTGTAAAGTTTGATTCCAAAACTAATAAAAGTGTATGTTTTAAAAATATTTATATTTTATTTAATTTACATCATAATAATATTGCATCTTTATTTAAATTTTAAAATGAAAAAATAGAACATGAAAATTTTTATTTATAGTCTACTTTTTACTTAAGTTTGCCTTAACTAGCTCTCTAGAATCAGATTCTTTTCTAAATACCCTTTTTTTATTACTCTTTAATTTGTCTTTTTTTTACTACAGATATTTTTTCAAGATGTACTTACCGATTCAAGATGCATCAAACTTGAAAACTACTATTCTTGAACGTGAAACATCGTCCACTGTAACTTCTTCAATATGATTAGTTTCTTAAATATTTTATTTATCTATTTAATTAATTAGATCGTAATCACTTTCTTCGTCAGCAGGCTTTACTTTTCATTCACAAAAATAATATTATCATTTTTTTTATCAACTTCGATTCTTGATACGATTTCTTGTTTTATTATACAGCAACCCTTCGAACTTATACAATATAATAATCATTGAATATTCGTTATTAATTTATTTAATAATTTTATTTACATATATTTCATGTTTTTCATCAGAAAAAATAGTTAAAAAAAAAAAAAAAATTTCTCATGCTGCAGGACTTGAACGCTGGTCCTTGCGTGTAATGGAGGTAAAATAATATCGTTACTTGTGCCTTAACTAATTGAATTAAATTCGACATAGTTAGTTAATGCAAAAACTTCTGTAAAAGTTGTAACCTTCAGTAAGCTTTCTTTTTAATATTTTGTATAGTATTATATTTAATAACATTAAAACTTTGGCAATTTGTAAAAGCGAAACAGAAATAAAGAAAACAACGATTATTTTTTAAGCTTGTGCTCGTTATTACACAGATATTATGCTTTCGGCAAATTTCTTTTACAAGCTTTGCGATTGCTACGTAAAAGTACGTTTGTATAAGTAAAAAAGTCAAAGCGAATTGATTTATTTATAAAAAACGGAAGAATCTATTTTACTTTTTAATGAATCTGTCCTTTACACGTAAATTACAATCGAAAAATATTGACATAATAACTATTTTATCGTGGCTAAATTACTAAAAAAAGAAAAATCTGAAAGCATAGTTAATGATCTTTCTTGTAAATTAAAACAAATTGATAATATACTTATTAATATTTCTTATCTTAATAAATGATTTAAAATTGATAAAACAAAATCTTTAGATTGTCCTGACAGACACGTAATTTTTGTATTAAAAAAAAATTTCTCATGCTGTAGGACTCGAACGCTGATCCTTGTGTGTAACCGAGGCAGAATGTTATCGTTGCTCATGCCTTAGACGATTGAGCTAAATTTCTCATGATTATAATAAATTACGCAAAGACTTATGAAAAAATTGTAACCTTCAATGATGATTTTGAATATAAAATAATTTCATGAATTTTTTTTATTAAAAATTTTAAATGGATAAACAAAAATTAAAATACAGTCGACTATGAATTTTGGTTTTATCATTAGTCAAACGAAAGAATTTTTACATGCGCGCCGATTATAACCGCACTTCATTTCCACGTATTAGATTAGTGAGAACAAACGCCGGCCCTTTACATAGCTGTGCAAGTAATAACATATATATACTAGCACAGTAGTAAAAAAATTTTAACGATGTAGCCTTTTAAATAAAAATTTTAATTTAAAAAATATTAAATAAAGATATATTATTCACATTTAAAAAATTGATGAAAATATTATATATTTAAAAGCTTACTGAAGGTTACAACTTTTATATAAGTTTTTGCATCCACTAACTATGTCGAATTTGGCTCAATCGGGTAAGGCACAAGTAACGATATTATTTTACCTCCATTACACGCAAGGACCAGCGTTCAAGTCCTGCAGCATGAGAATTTTTTTTTTTTTTTATCTATTTTTTCTGATGAAAAACATGAAATATATGTAAATAAAATTATTAAATAAATTAATAACGAATATTCAATGATTATTATATTGTATAAGTTCGAAGGGTTGCTGTATAATAAAACAAGATATCGTATCAAGAATCGAAGTTGATAAAAAAAATAATAATATTATTTTTGTGAATGAAAAGTAAAGCCTGCTGACGAAGAAAGTGATTACGATCTAATTAATTAAATAGATAAATAAAATATTTAAGAAACTAATCATATTGAAGAAGTTACAGTGGACGATGTTTCACGTTCAAGAATAGTAGTTTTCAAGTTTGATGCATCTTGAATCGGTAAGTACATCTTGAAAAAATATCTGTAGTAAAAAAAAGACAAATTAAAGAGTAATAAAAAAAGTGTATTTAGAAAAGAATCTGATTCTAGAGAGCTAGTTAAGGCAAACTTAAGTAAAAAGTAGACTATAAATAAAAATTTTCATGTTCTATTTTTTCATTTTAAAATTTAAATAAAGATGCAATATTATTATGATGTAAATTAAATAAAATATAAATATTTTTAAAACATACACTTTTATTAGTTTTGGAATCAAACTTTACACATTGTAACATCTATATATATATATATTAATATTTTTAATTTTATTTATATATTCTTTATTATTATACAATACTTAAATAAAATAAGAGCTGTATATTTTCTAGAAAGGACTGTATAGAAATTGAGTAAGGAAAAATATATGGAATCAATATGAATAAATGTTTTAATTTTAAAACACCAAATATATTGTTATAAACATTTATTAGTTAATAAATTTTAAATGTAATATAAAAAGTAATAAAATATGTAATGCTATATATTCTTATTTTTTACGTTAAATTATTTCAGTTAGTAAAATTTAAATACTCGGTTCCGTCAATCTTAAATCATTTATTAGAAACGTTTGCACCGAACTTGTGTATATAAATTCGGTAAGTACACTTGCACTCTACTTGTGTATAGTTCGACCGCTCGTCCGTAAGAGGCAGCACTTTCTTGCGCAAAAGACTTGCCACACTTTTTACATTGCCTTTAGCGATCTCCCTTTTCATCTCTGGTATCAGTATAAAAAGGAGATCTTGTAAAACATTGCTATATGCTAATTTTGATTTGTACACGAGGTAACATTGTCAAATTATATTGACGATGAATAATTTGGAAAATATGGGTATGTAATTTTGAAAAAATAGGTATAGTTTTATAGACATATATTAATAATATAACTTTTCTATATACATATTCGTAAGAATTTTAAACAAAGCACCTTAAAGATTAGGTTAAATAACTAACCATTTCATAAGGGTTACCTGATGATTTTGAGACATCTCAAAATTTTATATTTAAAAATTGAATTGAGCTTCATTGTTTTGAGTTATTATATGTGTATTATTTTTAATCGAGCTCTTGAGATTAACTTCAGTGTGTGTTTGTGAGATGTAATGAATGAGTTTAGAAGAGTAAGGTCATTAATGAAAGTATAGAAGAAACTAATAAACCAAATTTTTAAAAATTTCTTTTTCGCCATAATTATATGTACGCATACAGTTAGCTATACTGCGTATGTTAAAGCACTCGTATAACCTCAATGAATTTATATGTACATATGACGATGTAAATTTCAAATTTTAACTCTGTGTCTTTTTAGTCACATTTATATATTTATTTAAATTTAAAAATGAGATATTTTTATGCAACAAATAAATCATCTACTTATATGAAATAAAAAAAAAGAAGAAAAATAGAAAAAATATAAATTTGATTAAAAACGCGATTCATAAACTGCAAAAATCATCATACAACATCTGCACGTTCATTTTAAATCGTTGTGCAAAGGCAGGAAAATTTTGATCATTTCACACCGACAACTCGTATATGATTATATTGCTCTAGGCCAAATGCGCGCGAAAGTGCAATTTACAGTAGTAGCAGCGGCCAAAAGAGAAAGATAGAGAGGCTTTAGCCCTTGGGCAATCGAAATTTTTTATTAAAAAATTGTATTGTGATTCACTGTTTATAGATTATCATTTTATTAATAGATGTTTCATCTGACAAACTTGCAGTGGATCTATCGACTTTCAGTGGCATAATCACCCATGATCTACTTAGTTTTAGCAACATAAATTGCGATGAATATGATCCCGAGCAATTTGAAGAAATCGATATATCTATAATTTCCGTTGATCATATAAACGATGTCGAATGTAAGAAATGTTGATATAGCTATATATTAAATTTAAAATTTTTTTTAATTAAATACTTTTATAATTTGGATATACGAAATGTTTTAATTTTAATACTTATTTTTATTTTTATTTTTGATATTTGTTATTTATCTACAGATAAAATCCTACATTAAATTTTCTCAATAATTATAAAATCAGATACTATTATTTCAAAATCGTAGTTTTAAAATAATAATTAAATATTTGTACCCGAACATTCTCAATGTTTCATCGATGATAATAATAGATATTATATATGCAGTAATTGTAATTTAATGTTTATAATTATAGTCAAAACATCCGATGAAAATCAAAATTGTTATGAAGCTAAAGAATATGATCAGGTTAAATTAAATGGCGCATCTACAAATGTTATTCGAGATGTAAAGAGATTTGAAAATCATTCTTCAGACAATTGCGGTAAATATATATACATACATTTTTTATTACTCATTTAGGTGCTTAAATAATTGTAAATATATATAGTTGTATACAGAATAATTGCTCAAGTAATTTAGCGCTAATAAATTGATAAACTTTGAAGTTACAGAAGTTATAGAAATGTACAATTATTGCAGGTTTTAATAATGAGGGTTCACCAGAAAATGATCAAAAATCAAATTCCGATGCCGATTATGTACCTGAAGAAGAACTTTTGTCAAGTACTTTAGGTATAAAATTCACGCTTTAAGTATAATTATGATTTCAATTCATCAGTCTTATTAATAATTTTAAACAAGTTTTTTAGTACAGAATAATTTCATTAATTTAAAATCATTTTCAAATTTAAAATATGATGCAATGATTTTCAAGAAACTATAAAATTTACATAACAAATGCAAAATTTTGACTTACGATATTATTTTATTGATTATGTACATTAAAATTAGTTACAAATTTTCGTTTGTATGAAATAATTGTTTTATTTTCATTAAAAAGAGCAAAAGTGCATTGGTCTTTTTCTCATAGACTTTATCTGCCTTTTCTTGAAACAATAAAAATCTTTTTTATATTTTAAAATTTATAACAATTTATTATTATTCATAATTTCATTCATGGATATTTCGCATATAAAAAAAATTATGAAAAATATTATTTGAATTATGTTAAAATAAAAAAAAATTATGTTGATAAAATAATTAAATCCTTAGATTTACTCTAATAAATTAAAAAAATGTATTTTGTTAAGACCGTTTCAATGTGTAAGTTAATAAGCATAAATTATAGCTTTTATTGTTTGAATTTTAAATATTATTTCTATTAAAAAAGTTCTTGCTGTAAGCAATTGCTAATTGGCATTAGAGATTTCAGATTTTAAAGCTGTTGTCGATTTAGTAAAAGCTGGTTGCAGTGTATTTGTAATGAATATTTACACTCGTAAAAAATTGATTAGCGAGTTTACAACAACATATTTTTCTCTCCTGTAGCTTCTTAAAGTATAAACTTTCTTGTCTTTAACATTGAAACTTCATTAAATTTTTTTTTTTATCAATTATCAACATTTTATTTAAAAATTTTATTACATTTATTGAACTTACAAATTACATAATTATTATACAATTGTGTAAAAAATTATAAAGATTTATTTAAAATAAAAAATACTTATTATAGTGCAATCAATAATTAATGTGAATGAATTATTTTACATTATTTTTTTTAAATTTTTATTTACAGAAATATAATATAATATAAACTTAAATTTTTTATTGTATTGAGTAAATATTGTATTCAATCTACTAATAATATTGTTATTTCCAGCTAGTGAATACACAGATATTGAAATCGACGATGAAAATTTGAAATATAAAAATCCACAAAGAGAATGTAATGAAGCAGCGAAAAATTTTAATTCAATTAAAAATATCTCTGAATATGACCCTGCAGATAACTTAAGTATTGAATCTAAAAATTTGAATTAAAAAATTTCTGATAGAAATAAAAACTTTCATTAATAAGGAATCTCAACTTTATTTCTTGTTTCAGTGAGAGATGCATCTACGGCGTCTGATACTTTAGAGTTGTCGATTAACATGAAATCAGTAGGTGCAGCTATGAAACATAGGCGTACAAAATTGGTAAAATCTAGCGATCAGGGAGCAAAGAAATATCACTGCAAATTTTGCAACAAGTTAGTATGTAAATTCGCACTGCATATTACAAATGTACATAAAAATACAGAAGAAGCAAAAAAATTAAAAGCAATATCAGTAATGTCGAGGAAAAAAGGAGAGAAATTGACCCAGTCACAAAAAGATCGATTACAAATAATTAATAGCTGTAGAAAACCAGGCAATTTTGTACATAATTTACAAGCCTCAGAAAAAGATGATTTTATACCAGCTAGGCGTCCTCGAAAAAATGGCAAAGCTAAGACAATTGCTGATTTTGAATTTTGTCCAAAATGTAAAGAGGCATATGCAAAAACTTCTGTAAGAAAGCACGTTTCCAAATGCACTAAAAAGTCTTACAAACATCATCATGTGATTCGTTCTATGTCAAATAAAATTGTAGGAGACATCCATGAAGAGGCATCTGAGACACTAATTCAAGTTGTGAGTCATATGAGCGATGACATAATCGCTCTATCAATTAAATACGATTTAGCTATTATTCTTTGGGCCAATGTAGAATGTATTAAATACAGTTCATCACATCATCATAATAAAATGATACGTGCAAAATTAAGAAGATTAGGACGTTTAAAATTGGAAATGCAAAAATTATCAAATGACGTAGCAGACTTCGCTAGCATTTTAGCGCTGATAAGTATGATTTGTTCTGTAATGCTCTTAAGAATCTAGGAGTCATGAAAGGTAATTTAATGAAACATCCTGCAACAGCAGATGGAATTGCCCTTGTAACAAAAGATGTTTGCAAACACTGGATTATCGAATGTGCAAGAAGAAAAATGACAAAAGAAAAAGAAAACGCTGATTTATTTCTTTTTTCTCATGAACAATTGTTTAATAAATTGGTAGGACATATTGTTGCAGAATCGCAAGCAGAAATTAAAAGAAAGAAAAAAATTCAAATTGCCTCTGCAGAAGATGTATATAAGTTATACAAATATCTAGTAATAGAAAGAAGATGTTTATTTAAAAAACTTAATAAAAGTTTCGATTTTCCTACGTGGAAAAATCTTTTAGAAGTAACACTTACTTCTATTCAGATTTTTAATAGAAAGCGAGCTGGGGAACTTGAAAGACTAAAATGTGATCATTATAAAGCATTGGAAAATATTAGTGAAGAAACATGCCCAGATCAATATAGAAATTTGACCGATGTTGGAAAGAAGCATGTAGAACGTTACAATAGAATAATAATTCGTGGTAAAAGGAACCGAACAGTTCCCATTCTATTGGATTTAGAGATGAGAGCATCTATAGATATGATTTTAAAACATAGAAAAAATGCTAAAATTTCAAGTTACAATCCGTACGTATTTGGTTTACCAGGTAATGACAGAAATGAACCAAAATTTACTGATGCTTGCGCTTTAATGAGAAAATTTTCGAAAGCATGTGGCGCAAGATTACCTGAAACTTTACGAGGAACTCGTCTGCGGCAACATCTTGCAACGTCATCAGTAGAATTACAACTATCAGAACATGAAGTAAACATGTTGGCGAATTTCATGGGTCATGACGAAAGAATTCATCGAGATTATTATAGATTACCCTTAGCACAAAGAGACATTATTCACGTAGCAGCTTTGTTGGAGAAAGCTCAAGGCATTTACGAAGGCAACGATATAAATAGAACTATTGAAGAAACGGACAGCGAAATCGAGGAAAATGTAACTAATTCTTCTGCTACTAAAGATATTTCTACGAACAATGATATAGAAAGTTTTTTTATTGATAATAAACTTGCGATATATGAAGGTAAATATGTAAAAAACTTATAAAATTAATTTTCCTTTTATATTGATTTTAATACATTTTTATTGCTCCTGTATATCTTTATAACTACCGATCCAATCTACCGTTATATCCCTAATAATATTTATTCTTCTATCTTTATATTTTTATTTTTCTACATTCGAGTATTATGTTTCAGGTGATTCTCCAAATTTGCAAAAGAATAAGCGATCAAGAACTAAAAAACGATCAGAGTCTCTAAAAAGTAATATAATATTATACATTCATATTAAAATAACTTACATCGTGTTTTTCTGAGATAATTAATTTATTTACAGCATCGCCAGAAATAGGACATGTTAAAAAGCACTGGGATGAACAGGCACGAGATGCAATTTTAGAAGCTTTTCCAAATATATTAAATGAATCAGTTCCGGTACCAAAAGGACAAGAATTGCAAAATTTGATAAACACAACACCAATTTCATCACTTCGAAATCGAACAGTTCCTCAATTACGAACATGGTTACACACACAAAGGAAATTAAATAAAAATTCATCTAAAGAGAAGATTCAAAAAAACAAAATACCTACTTTTATATATTCGGTTTTCGGTGAAAGCATTGAGAAGAAAATAGAACCACCAATAGAGGAACTTATTAATGTTTACACTACATCTTCGTCAATACAAAAATATAGTATTGATACTATAAAAGATTTTGTTCAAAAAGCCATAATTTTAAAAACGTTAGATAGCAATTAGAAAAAATGTTTTTTAAATTTTAAGTATAATATTTATAGTACTATTACAAATAATATATAGTATAAGTATGTTATATACAAAACATATAAGTTTTACTCTTTCAAAGTATTATTTTAACAATAAAAACAAAGTTTTTGTTAGTTTTAAATATTGTATTTATAAAGTAAACTATTATCTACAATAATATTTTAAAAAATATTATTAGTAAAAAAGAATCATTTTTAAAGCGCAGGCGACCATGTGATAGAGTCCACTAAATATGATTTAAATTAGTTTGTTTCTACTTTGTATTTTTTAATATATTATTGTATTTTATAATATTCAAAAAAGATTATTTTCTATAAATATTATTTTTATTTTATCAAGATCTCGTTAAAATATTATAGAAATTAGATACATATGTACTAAAGTTTTTCACAGATAATTTCAAAAAAATTTTTGAATGAATTTTCATGAATAGACGTGTAAGATCTTTGACGAAGTATGTAAAATGCGTGATACTAGATTTACCAGGATTTACTAAGGTCAAGCCTCTTGAAACCTTATATATACTCGTATACTAAAGTTTTGCACAAATAATGTGATGATCTCAGTTTAAAAAAGACTAACTGAACAAAAACTCACTAAAATAATTTAGTTTAATTTAGCATTAATATTAAAGCATCTAATTGAAAAATAATATATATTATATATTTAAAATACATTTATATTTTATATATCTTTTTGTATCTTTAATGCTTATTTTTGTAATAATAAATATGCTATAAAGCAATTAAACATATTTTTAATAATTTTCATGATAATAAATATTTTTTCTGAAATTCTTAATAAAAAGTTAATAGTATATTATATATCATCAATAATATATAGTAAATAACAATGATTGATTTACAATATTACGCTGTGAATTTGACATATAATATTACGCCCTTTATTCAATAAGTATCACAATATAAGAACAGAATATGTGCGACCAATCTTCTATTTTTTATATGAATAAATTATTAATCGTATTTGTCGTTTTTACAACACGTATTTTCTGCGGATAGATTATTATATCCACCACTTTTTTTATAATGAAGAACGTTCAAGAATTTTACAATGATGAATTACACCTTTGTATCTTTCAAAAAATTTCCTCGTAGAAGACTATCGCCGTATCTTTTTGCGATATATTTTATGTATGAAATTACATCGAATATAATAAATGCACATTTGTATACGTGTAGTAGCGGAAGTACGAGTATATTTCTGTTACTTTATTTATTTTGTTTTATCATTTCTATATCTAACTTTTTATGCAACAACAGTTTTTGAGATACCTACAATTATATTCTCCCCTAATGCGAAGTGTATTTTAATACAAATTATAAGTTAACTACTTTTTAATCTATCAATATATTTTATATTTATTAATATAAAATAAAGCTGAAAATTATTTTAAACTTTAAATACTAAATATTAAATGCCTTTATGTTTATAATAATTGTTATTATTATAAAATTTAACTACATTCGTTATTATTTTCTTTGTAAAAATAATAATAACTGAATACGAATTTTGCTAATTTTTAAAAAATTTAACATACGTACATAGATTATCTTAAGATATAAATTGTTCATCACTAAACACAAATATATAAATAAGTAATTTTTAATGTTTACTATTAAATTTCAATTTATACTACAAGCAGACTTTGTTTAAGAATTTGCATTTGTCTTATTCTATGTATATTAAAACTAGTTACAAATCTTCATTTGTATAAAATAATTGTTTTATTTCACATTACACAAAGCAAAAGTACATTGATTTTTTTCTCATAGACTTCATCTGCGGCTTCTTAAAATAATAACAATCTAATTTATTATTCATAATTTCATTCATGGATATTTCGCATGTAAAAAGAATTATGAAAAATATTATTTGAATTATAATAAAATAACAAAAAATTATGTTGATAAAATAATTAGATTCTTAGATTATTCTAAAAAATTAAAAAAATGTATTTTGTTCAAGACCGTTTTATATAAGTTAATAAGTAGAAATTAATGTGCCTTTGCATGAACTATTTTTCATTATTTCTTTATAATTTTTATTTACAGAAAACTAATAATATAATCTTGAATTTTTAATTATTTAAAATAAATGTCAATTACTGCTGCAAAAATATAAATTTACAAAATACTTAATATATTATTTAACTAGATAAATTAAAAATATCTCTGCTATTTTTAAATTATTTGATTATACATAATTTCTATTTTTCATGTACAAAAGAGTTAAATGTTAACAAAAGGTCTTTAAATTTTTACATTATTTTTATATTGCCATAATCTGTTTATTGATAAATGATCGACCGGAAGAAAGTACAGTGGATCTATTGAGTTTTAATGACGTATACATATAATGAAGTATATGATGAGCAATTTGATGAAATTTATGATTCAGTCTTTTTTGTTAATTATATGTATAAAAGATGTTGAATATACAAAAACTGGTTATTGTTGATATTATGTAAATATAGAACTATTGCAGATTATAACGAATTCACACTTTAACTATATCCTGTTAAAAAAAGTAGCTTGGATATCCATGTGGATAATCAAAGTGGATATCTAAGTGGATGTCAAATGGATATAATATAATATAGATTTTACTTAGATTCCTCGTGGATCTAATCCATTTAGAATTTACTTGAAATTATTATTTTTCTGAAAAAATTAATAAAATTTTGAAAGCAAAAAAAAGGAGTTGAATTTTTTAAATTAATATTTTTTTAAAAATATTCGTTAGTATCTATTATATTAGGGTTCCACGTGGATCAGATCCACGAAGAATTTAAGTAGAATCTACAATATGTCAAATCAATTTTTTATTCGATAATTTAGAATCCATTTTGATATTCAATGGGATTGTCTATATGGATATCTAAGCTATTTTTTCAGCAGGATCAATATTGTCGGCTTCAGTTCATACGTCTTTATTAATATCGCACAATTTTATTCAGTTTTTTAGTACACAATAATTTTATTCATTTTCAAATATAAAATATATTGTGATACTGCTGTTCAAAAAACTATAAGATTTAGATAATAAATGTAAAATTGGTCCATTCGGTTGGTTATATAAGTGATGTTGTTATAAAAAAGCGAAGTTTTTATAAAATTAAAAATAAGATAAAATAAAAAATGCTATATAATTTGGACGTTCATATTTAAATTATTTTAGCATTAATCTATTAATTAATTTATTTAAATTCTGTTAATTTCATTTTTGTTAATAATTAAGTATATATTTTGATTTAGTGAAAGTTCTAGATTAATTAACTTCTCTCAATTATCATAAATACAATATAATATTATTTAAAAATCATAAGTTTTCTCATAATGGTCTGACACACACGAACATTCCATATATTTCATTGATAATTATATACATCATGATTGTAATTTATTGTTTATAATTACAGCTAACAAATATGATAGACAATAAAAATTATGACACTACGATAATGGATAGAAGAAAAGTATTTTTTTTACATAACAAAATTATTAGTAAAAAAATTCATTTATTTATTTATTTATTTCAATAATAAACGGGCGGAAAGCCCTTTACAATATTTTTACTATACTAAAACAGAGGTAGGAAAGAACATTCATTTATACCGATTTTTTTTCAAATGAAAAGTAAAAGATGAAGAAAACCAAGAAAATTTATCAGGCCGCCCGACATGTAAACACACAAATTCATAGTATATTAAGTATTAAGAAAGGTTAAGCAAGTGAAAGTAGCTTAATTATCATATCAAAATTTTAAATTGTTTTTAAAGAATTGACTGTCATGTATGATTGACATCAAAAATACAAGAATTTATATAATACTTTTAGCATCCTCAAAAGTATCAATCAATGTATTGTTCGTTCCTCAAATTGCCAAATAAGTTAAATTTCAAAATAGTTAGAAATAATAAGTATAGTTTGCAATAAAAGTTAGTTAATGCAATATACATTATAAAACTATATTGAACTATACTTTTTTGAACGATATCTATAATAACTATAAAATACCTCAAAATGACCAATCAATATACATATATATATATATATATATATGGATTGGGTATTTTGACGAACTTTTTTCTCACAAATTGGGTCTTTTGAGGAGTTTTGACCTCTTTGAGGAGCATCCTCAAAAGGAAAACGCATGAATTGGTCATTTTGAGATATCGTTAGTATATACATTGTTCATTTCGAGGACGGTCTTCAAAAGGATGTATGTATGTAAAATGGTCATTTTGAGGTATTTAATTTTTAAGTTAAGCGTAGTGTGACGAACTTGTGACCCCGATAGTAACACCTTATCTGCTTAATAGTTGGCAGCACAGCGCTGCCATGCTATTACATATTATATATTCTCTTATATATTCTATTATATTATTTGAGGCAGATGCGTGCTGCCAATGAATGTAAAAGCAAATTTAAAAAGTAAATGTTTGCAAACTAAAAATTCTTGAAACTTTATTTGATAAATTAAATAATCTTTAATATTTTAATATTATTAAAAGTATATCATTAAAAGTTGAAATATTTTATTTTATTGATTATTATATTTATGCAAAGCAGAAAAATTATTTTTAATAAAATAAAATATTAACTTTTTAAGTCATAAGTAATGCTATTTACACAATTTGTTATTTAAGTATATTGATCATATTTTATAGCAAAAAATGTTTGATAATTACTTAAGAGTGCATGTAAACAGGTTTATTATTTAAAAAAAATTATTTCAAATTTTTTCATAAAGAAGGAAAAGGCAAAAGATGCGTGGAAGAAAGAAATAAAAAAATTTAAGACAACGTCTACGATGTCTATACGGGTACGAGAATCATGAACCAAATTTTCTCTCTGTCTCTCTCTCTTTCACTTAATAATAAGGGATATATTACATTCTTTAAAGTGGAAAAACAGTACAAAGGTATAATTCATAATTGGAAAATTCTTTAACAGCCTTTATTATAAGAAAATCGGTGCATAAAAATATATCCTCTAAAAATACGTGTCGTAAAAACGACAAATGCAATTAATAATTTAGTCATATAAAAAGTAAAAGATTGGTAGCACATATTTTGTTCTCGCATTGTGTAATTTGTTAAAGAAGGCGTAATACTCGTATTGTATGTAAAATTCAGAGTACAGTATTCTAATTCAATCACTGCTCAATGCATATTAATAATGACAGATAATTCTATAAATATATCTAAATATACTTAAATATATGTGGTATAAGAAAGATTTTTGTTTTTTAAAATTGATTTGTGGGATAATGAAACTTTTAATTTAAAAGACAAATTTTATTTTATCTTGATTCTGTAGAAAGAAAAATGTTAATATTAAAATAATTATAAAATACAATTACTATACGAATAATATACAATTAATTTTTTATTACGAATTTTATTATTTCCCAAAAAAGAATTGGTCATTTTCAGATGGTTCCTCAAAATAGTAGTATGTATTTTGATTATTTTGAAGCTTCTGTATAAATATGAAAAAATTGCAATCCATTTATTAATTTTTATTTTTACAAAAAACAAATTGTAACGAATATAGATAAGCTGCATAATCATAACAATTACAATAAACATAATAGCATATATATAAAAGAATATACAAATATATATGCGTATGTGGATTGGATCTTCTAAGGAGTTTAGACCTCTTTGAGGAGCATCCTCAAAAGGACTACACATGAATTGGTCATTAAGATATCGTTAATATCTATATTGTTCATTTTGCCGATGCTGGTAGTGCCATCTGGACGCGGCCTCGAGGGTATTGCTTTATCATATTATAGTATCAGCAGAGATGAAAAGGGAGATCGCTAAAGGCAATGTAAAAAGTGTGGCAAGTCTTTCGCGCAAGAAAATGCTGCCTCTTACGGACGAGCGGTCGAACTATACACAAGTAGAGTGCAAGTGTACTTACCGAATTTATATACACAAGTTCGGTGCAAACGTTTCTAATAAATGATTTAAGATTGACGGAACCGAGTATTTAAATTTTACTGACTGAAATAATTTAATGTAAAAAATTAGAATATATAGCATTACATATTTTATTACTTTTTATATTACATTTAAAATTTATTAACTAATAAATGTTTATAACAATATATTTGGTGTTTTAAAATTAAAACATTTATTCATATTGATTCCATATATTTTTCCTTACTCAATTTCTATACAGTCCTTTCTAGAAAATATACAGCTCTTATTTTATTTAAGTATTGTATAATAATAAAGAATATATAAATAAAATTAAAAATTTTAATATATATATATATAGATGTTACAATGTGTAAAGTTTGATTCCAAAACTAATAAAAGTGTATGTTTTAAAAATATTTATATTTTATTTAATTTACATCATAATAATATTGCATCTTTATTTAAATTTTAAAATGAAAAAATAGAACATGAAAATTTTTATTTATAGTCTACTTTTTACTTAAGTTTGCCTTAACTAGCTCTCTAGAATCAGATTCTTTTCTAAATACCCTTTTTTTATTACTCTTTAATTTGTCTTTTTTTTACTACAGATATTTTTTCAAGATGTACTTACCGATTCAAGATGCATCAAACTTGAAAACTACTATTCTTGAACGTGAAACATCGTCCACTGTAACTTCTTCAATATGATTAGTTTCTTAAATATTTTATTTATCTATTTAATTAATTAGATCGTAATCACTTTCTTCGTCAGCAGGCTTTACTTTTCATTCACAAAAATAATATTATCATTTTTTTTATCAACTTCGATTCTTGATACGATTTCTTGTTTTATTATACAGCAACCCTTCGAACTTATACAATATAATAATCATTGAATATTCGTTATTAATTTATTTAATAATTTTATTTACATATATTTCATGTTTTTCATCAGAAAAAATAGTTAAAAAAAAAAAAAAAATTTCTCATGCTGCAGGACTTGAACGCTGGTCCTTGCGTGTAATGGAGGTAAAATAATATCGTTACTTGTGCCTTAACTAATTGAATTAAATTCGACATAGTTAGTTAATGCAAAAACTTCTGTAAAAGTTGTAACCTTCAGTAAGCTTTCTTTTTAATATTTTGTATAGTATTATATTTAATAACATTAAAACTTTGGCAATTTGTAAAAGCGAAACAGAAATAAAGAAAACAACGATTATTTTTTAAGCTTGTGCTCGTTATTACACAGATATTATGCTTTCGGCAAATTTCTTTTACAAGCTTTGCGATTGCTACGTAAAAGTACGTTTGTATAAGTAAAAAAGTCAAAGCGAATTGATTTATTTATAAAAAACGGAAGAATCTATTTTACTTTTTAATGAATCTGTCCTTTACACGTAAATTACAATCGAAAAATATTGACATAATAACTATTTTATCGTGGCTAAATTACTAAAAAAAGAAAAATCTGAAAGCATAGTTAATGATCTTTCTTGTAAATTAAAACAAATTGATAATATACTTATTAATATTTCTTATCTTAATAAATGATTTAAAATTGATAAAACAAAATCTTTAGATTGTCCTGACAGACACGTAATTTTTGTATTAAAAAAAAATTTCTCATGCTGTAGGACTCGAACGCTGATCCTTGTGTGTAACCGAGGCAGAATGTTATCGTTGCTCATGCCTTAGACGATTGAGCTAAATTTCTCATGATTATAATAAATTACGCAAAGACTTATGAAAAAATTGTAACCTTCAATGATGATTTTGAATATAAAATAATTTCATGAATTTTTTTTATTAAAAATTTTAAATGGATAAACAAAAATTAAAATACAGTCGACTATGAATTTTGGTTTTATCATTAGTCAAACGAAAGAATTTTTACATGCGCGCCGATTATAACCGCACTTCATTTCCACGTATTAGATTAGTGAGAACAAACGCCGGCCCTTTACATAGCTGTGCAAGTAATAACATATATATACTAGCACAGTAGTAAAAAAATTTTAACGATGTAGCCTTTTAAATAAAAATTTTAATTTAAAAAATATTAAATAAAGATATATTATTCACATTTAAAAAATTGATGAAAATATTATATATTTAAAAGCTTACTGAAGGTTACAACTTTTATATAAGTTTTTGCATCCACTAACTATGTCGAATTTGGCTCAATCGGGTAAGGCACAAGTAACGATATTATTTTACCTCCATTACACGCAAGGACCAGCGTTCAAGTCCTGCAGCATGAGAATTTTTTTTTTTTTTTATCTATTTTTTCTGATGAAAAACATGAAATATATGTAAATAAAATTATTAAATAAATTAATAACGAATATTCAATGATTATTATATTGTATAAGTTCGAAGGGTTGCTGTATAATAAAACAAGATATCGTATCAAGAATCGAAGTTGATAAAAAAAATAATAATATTATTTTTGTGAATGAAAAGTAAAGCCTGCTGACGAAGAAAGTGATTACGATCTAATTAATTAAATAGATAAATAAAATATTTAAGAAACTAATCATATTGAAGAAGTTACAGTGGACGATGTTTCACGTTCAAGAATAGTAGTTTTCAAGTTTGATGCATCTTGAATCGGTAAGTACATCTTGAAAAAATATCTGTAGTAAAAAAAAGACAAATTAAAGAGTAATAAAAAAAGTGTATTTAGAAAAGAATCTGATTCTAGAGAGCTAGTTAAGGCAAACTTAAGTAAAAAGTAGACTATAAATAAAAATTTTCATGTTCTATTTTTTCATTTTAAAATTTAAATAAAGATGCAATATTATTATGATGTAAATTAAATAAAATATAAATATTTTTAAAACATACACTTTTATTAGTTTTGGAATCAAACTTTACACATTGTAACATCTATATATATATATATTAATATTTTTAATTTTATTTATATATTCTTTATTATTATACAATACTTAAATAAAATAAGAGCTGTATATTTTCTAGAAAGGACTGTATAGAAATTGAGTAAGGAAAAATATATGGAATCAATATGAATAAATGTTTTAATTTTAAAACACCAAATATATTGTTATAAACATTTATTAGTTAATAAATTTTAAATGTAATATAAAAAGTAATAAAATATGTAATGCTATATATTCTTATTTTTTACGTTAAATTATTTCAGTTAGTAAAATTTAAATACTCGGTTCCGTCAATCTTAAATCATTTATTAGAAACGTTTGCACCGAACTTGTGTATATAAATTCGGTAAGTACACTTGCACTCTACTTGTGTATAGTTCGACCGCTCGTCCGTAAGAGGCAGCACTTTCTTGCGCAAAAGACTTGCCACACTTTTTACATTGCCTTTAGCGATCTCCCTTTTCATCTCTGGTATCAGTATAAAAAGGAGATCTTGTAAAACATTGCTATATGCTAATTTTGATTTGTACACGAGGTAACATTGTCAAATTATATTGACGATGAATAATTTGGAAAATATGGGTATGTAATTTTGAAAAAATAGGTATAGTTTTATAGACATATATTAATAATATAACTTTTCTATATACATATTCGTAAGAATTTTAAACAAAGCACCTTAAAGATTAGGTTAAATAACTAACCATTTCATAAGGGTTACCTGATGATTTTGAGACATCTCAAAATTTTATATTTAAAAATTGAATTGAGCTTCATTGTTTTGAGTTATTATATGTGTATTATTTTTAATCGAGCTCTTGAGATTAACTTCAGTGTGTGTTTGTGAGATGTAATGAATGAGTTTAGAAGAGTAAGGTCATTAATGAAAGTATAGAAGAAACTAATAAACCAAATTTTTAAAAATTTCTTTTTCGCCATAATTATATGTACGCATACAGTTAGCTATACTGCGTATGTTAAAGCACTCGTATAACCTCAATGAATTTATATGTACATATGACGATGTAAATTTCAAATTTTAACTCTGTGTCTTTTTAGTCACATTTATATATTTATTTAAATTTAAAAATGAGATATTTTTATGCAACAAATAAATCATCTACTTATATGAAATAAAAAAAAAGAAGAAAAATAGAAAAAATATAAATTTGATTAAAAACGCGATTCATAAACTGCAAAAATCATCATACAACATCTGCACGTTCATTTTAAATCGTTGTGCAAAGGCAGGAAAATTTTGATCATTTCACACCGACAACTCGTATATGATTATATTGCTCTAGGCCAAATGCGCGCGAAAGTGCAATTTACAGTAGTAGCAGCGGCCAAAAGAGAAAGATAGAGAGGCTTTAGCCCTTGGGCAATCGAAATTTTTTATTAAAAAATTGTATTGTGATTCACTGTTTATAGATTATCATTTTATTAATAGATGTTTCATCTGACAAACTTGCAGTGGATCTATCGACTTTCAGTGGCATAATCACCCATGATCTACTTAGTTTTAGCAACATAAATTGCGATGAATATGATCCCGAGCAATTTGAAGAAATCGATATATCTATAATTTCCGTTGATCATATAAACGATGTCGAATGTAAGAAATGTTGATATAGCTATATATTAAATTTAAAATTTTTTTTAATTAAATACTTTTATAATTTGGATATACGAAATGTTTTAATTTTAATACTTATTTTTATTTTTATTTTTGATATTTGTTATTTATCTACAGATAAAATCCTACATTAAATTTTCTCAATAATTATAAAATCAGATACTATTATTTCAAAATCGTAGTTTTAAAATAATAATTAAATATTTGTACCCGAACATTCTCAATGTTTCATCGATGATAATAATAGATATTATATATGCAGTAATTGTAATTTAATGTTTATAATTATAGTCAAAACATCCGATGAAAATCAAAATTGTTATGAAGCTAAAGAATATGATCAGGTTAAATTAAATGGCGCATCTACAAATGTTATTCGAGATGTAAAGAGATTTGAAAATCATTCTTCAGACAATTGCGGTAAATATATATACATACATTTTTTATTACTCATTTAGGTGCTTAAATAATTGTAAATATATATAGTTGTATACAGAATAATTGCTCAAGTAATTTAGCGCTAATAAATTGATAAACTTTGAAGTTACAGAAGTTATAGAAATGTACAATTATTGCAGGTTTTAATAATGAGGGTTCACCAGAAAATGATCAAAAATCAAATTCCGATGCCGATTATGTACCTGAAGAAGAACTTTTGTCAAGTACTTTAGGTATAAAATTCACGCTTTAAGTATAATTATGATTTCAATTCATCAGTCTTATTAATAATTTTAAACAAGTTTTTTAGTACAGAATAATTTCATTAATTTAAAATCATTTTCAAATTTAAAATATGATGCAATGATTTTCAAGAAACTATAAAATTTACATAACAAATGCAAAATTTTGACTTACGATATTATTTTATTGATTATGTACATTAAAATTAGTTACAAATTTTCGTTTGTATGAAATAATTGTTTTATTTTCATTAAAAAGAGCAAAAGTGCATTGGTCTTTTTCTCATAGACTTTATCTGCCTTTTCTTGAAACAATAAAAATCTTTTTTATATTTTAAAATTTATAACAATTTATTATTATTCATAATTTCATTCATGGATATTTCGCATATAAAAAAAATTATGAAAAATATTATTTGAATTATGTTAAAATAAAAAAAAATTATGTTGATAAAATAATTAAATCCTTAGATTTACTCTAATAAATTAAAAAAATGTATTTTGTTAAGACCGTTTCAATGTGTAAGTTAATAAGCATAAATTATAGCTTTTATTGTTTGAATTTTAAATATTATTTCTATTAAAAAAGTTCTTGCTGTAAGCAATTGCTAATTGGCATTAGAGATTTCAGATTTTAAAGCTGTTGTCGATTTAGTAAAAGCTGGTTGCAGTGTATTTGTAATGAATATTTACACTCGTAAAAAATTGATTAGCGAGTTTACAACAACATATTTTTCTCTCCTGTAGCTTCTTAAAGTATAAACTTTCTTGTCTTTAACATTGAAACTTCATTAAATTTTTTTTTTTATCAATTATCAACATTTTATTTAAAAATTTTATTACATTTATTGAACTTACAAATTACATAATTATTATACAATTGTGTAAAAAATTATAAAGATTTATTTAAAATAAAAAATACTTATTATAGTGCAATCAATAATTAATGTGAATGAATTATTTTACATTATTTTTTTTAAATTTTTATTTACAGAAATATAATATAATATAAACTTAAATTTTTTATTGTATTGAGTAAATATTGTATTCAATCTACTAATAATATTGTTATTTCCAGCTAGTGAATACACAGATATTGAAATCGACGATGAAAATTTGAAATATAAAAATCCACAAAGAGAATGTAATGAAGCAGCGAAAAATTTTAATTCAATTAAAAATATCTCTGAATATGACCCTGCAGATAACTTAAGTATTGAATCTAAAAATTTGAATTAAAAAATTTCTGATAGAAATAAAAACTTTCATTAATAAGGAATCTCAACTTTATTTCTTGTTTCAGTGAGAGATGCATCTACGGCGTCTGATACTTTAGAGTTGTCGATTAACATGAAATCAGTAGGTGCAGCTATGAAACATAGGCGTACAAAATTGGTAAAATCTAGCGATCAGGGAGCAAAGAAATATCACTGCAAATTTTGCAACAAGTTAGTATGTAAATTCGCACTGCATATTACAAATGTACATAAAAATACAGAAGAAGCAAAAAAATTAAAAGCAATATCAGTAATGTCGAGGAAAAAAGGAGAGAAATTGACCCAGTCACAAAAAGATCGATTACAAATAATTAATAGCTGTAGAAAACCAGGCAATTTTGTACATAATTTACAAGCCTCAGAAAAAGATGATTTTATACCAGCTAGGCGTCCTCGAAAAAATGGCAAAGCTAAGACAATTGCTGATTTTGAATTTTGTCCAAAATGTAAAGAGGCATATGCAAAAACTTCTGTAAGAAAGCACGTTTCCAAATGCACTAAAAAGTCTTACAAACATCATCATGTGATTCGTTCTATGTCAAATAAAATTGTAGGAGACATCCATGAAGAGGCATCTGAGACACTAATTCAAGTTGTGAGTCATATGAGCGATGACATAATCGCTCTATCAATTAAATACGATTTAGCTATTATTCTTTGGGCCAATGTAGAATGTATTAAATACAGTTCATCACATCATCATAATAAAATGATACGTGCAAAATTAAGAAGATTAGGACGTTTAAAATTGGAAATGCAAAAATTATCAAATGACGTAGCAGACTTCGCTAGCATTTTAGCGCTGATAAGTATGATTTGTTCTGTAATGCTCTTAAGAATCTAGGAGTCATGAAAGGTAATTTAATGAAACATCCTGCAACAGCAGATGGAATTGCCCTTGTAACAAAAGATGTTTGCAAACACTGGATTATCGAATGTGCAAGAAGAAAAATGACAAAAGAAAAAGAAAACGCTGATTTATTTCTTTTTTCTCATGAACAATTGTTTAATAAATTGGTAGGACATATTGTTGCAGAATCGCAAGCAGAAATTAAAAGAAAGAAAAAAATTCAAATTGCCTCTGCAGAAGATGTATATAAGTTATACAAATATCTAGTAATAGAAAGAAGATGTTTATTTAAAAAACTTAATAAAAGTTTCGATTTTCCTACGTGGAAAAATCTTTTAGAAGTAACACTTACTTCTATTCAGATTTTTAATAGAAAGCGAGCTGGGGAACTTGAAAGACTAAAATGTGATCATTATAAAGCATTGGAAAATATTAGTGAAGAAACATGCCCAGATCAATATAGAAATTTGACCGATGTTGGAAAGAAGCATGTAGAACGTTACAATAGAATAATAATTCGTGGTAAAAGGAACCGAACAGTTCCCATTCTATTGGATTTAGAGATGAGAGCATCTATAGATATGATTTTAAAACATAGAAAAAATGCTAAAATTTCAAGTTACAATCCGTACGTATTTGGTTTACCAGGTAATGACAGAAATGAACCAAAATTTACTGATGCTTGCGCTTTAATGAGAAAATTTTCGAAAGCATGTGGCGCAAGATTACCTGAAACTTTACGAGGAACTCGTCTGCGGCAACATCTTGCAACGTCATCAGTAGAATTACAACTATCAGAACATGAAGTAAACATGTTGGCGAATTTCATGGGTCATGACGAAAGAATTCATCGAGATTATTATAGATTACCCTTAGCACAAAGAGACATTATTCACGTAGCAGCTTTGTTGGAGAAAGCTCAAGGCATTTACGAAGGCAACGATATAAATAGAACTATTGAAGAAACGGACAGCGAAATCGAGGAAAATGTAACTAATTCTTCTGCTACTAAAGATATTTCTACGAACAATGATATAGAAAGTTTTTTTATTGATAATAAACTTGCGATATATGAAGGTAAATATGTAAAAAACTTATAAAATTAATTTTCCTTTTATATTGATTTTAATACATTTTTATTGCTCCTGTATATCTTTATAACTACCGATCCAATCTACCGTTATATCCCTAATAATATTTATTCTTCTATCTTTATATTTTTATTTTTCTACATTCGAGTATTATGTTTCAGGTGATTCTCCAAATTTGCAAAAGAATAAGCGATCAAGAACTAAAAAACGATCAGAGTCTCTAAAAAGTAATATAATATTATACATTCATATTAAAATAACTTACATCGTGTTTTTCTGAGATAATTAATTTATTTACAGCATCGCCAGAAATAGGACATGTTAAAAAGCACTGGGATGAACAGGCACGAGATGCAATTTTAGAAGCTTTTCCAAATATATTAAATGAATCAGTTCCGGTACCAAAAGGACAAGAATTGCAAAATTTGATAAACACAACACCAATTTCATCACTTCGAAATCGAACAGTTCCTCAATTACGAACATGGTTACACACACAAAGGAAATTAAATAAAAATTCATCTAAAGAGAAGATTCAAAAAAACAAAATACCTACTTTTATATATTCGGTTTTCGGTGAAAGCATTGAGAAGAAAATAGAACCACCAATAGAGGAACTTATTAATGTTTACACTACATCTTCGTCAATACAAAAATATAGTATTGATACTATAAAAGATTTTGTTCAAAAAGCCATAATTTTAAAAACGTTAGATAGCAATTAGAAAAAATGTTTTTTAAATTTTAAGTATAATATTTATAGTACTATTACAAATAATATATAGTATAAGTATGTTATATACAAAACATATAAGTTTTACTCTTTCAAAGTATTATTTTAACAATAAAAACAAAGTTTTTGTTAGTTTTAAATATTGTATTTATAAAGTAAACTATTATCTACAATAATATTTTAAAAAATATTATTAGTAAAAAAGAATCATTTTTAAAGCGCAGGCGACCATGTGATAGAGTCCACTAAATATGATTTAAATTAGTTTGTTTCTACTTTGTATTTTTTAATATATTATTGTATTTTATAATATTCAAAAAAGATTATTTTCTATAAATATTATTTTTATTTTATCAAGATCTCGTTAAAATATTATAGAAATTAGATACATATGTACTAAAGTTTTTCACAGATAATTTCAAAAAAATTTTTGAATGAATTTTCATGAATAGACGTGTAAGATCTTTGACGAAGTATGTAAAATGCGTGATACTAGATTTACCAGGATTTACTAAGGTCAAGCCTCTTGAAACCTTATATATACTCGTATACTAAAGTTTTGCACAAATAATGTGATGATCTCAGTTTAAAAAAGACTAACTGAACAAAAACTCACTAAAATAATTTAGTTTAATTTAGCATTAATATTAAAGCATCTAATTGAAAAATAATATATATTATATATTTAAAATACATTTATATTTTATATATCTTTTTGTATCTTTAATGCTTATTTTTGTAATAATAAATATGCTATAAAGCAATTAAACATATTTTTAATAATTTTCATGATAATAAATATTTTTTCTGAAATTCTTAATAAAAAGTTAATAGTATATTATATATCATCAATAATATATAGTAAATAACAATGATTGATTTACAATATTACGCTGTGAATTTGACATATAATATTACGCCCTTTATTCAATAAGTATCACAATATAAGAACAGAATATGTGCGACCAATCTTCTATTTTTTATATGAATAAATTATTAATCGTATTTGTCGTTTTTACAACACGTATTTTCTGCGGATAGATTATTATATCCACCACTTTTTTTATAATGAAGAACGTTCAAGAATTTTACAATGATGAATTACACCTTTGTATCTTTCAAAAAATTTCCTCGTAGAAGACTATCGCCGTATCTTTTTGCGATATATTTTATGTATGAAATTACATCGAATATAATAAATGCACATTTGTATACGTGTAGTAGCGGAAGTACGAGTATATTTCTGTTACTTTATTTATTTTGTTTTATCATTTCTATATCTAACTTTTTATGCAACAACAGTTTTTGAGATACCTACAATTATATTCTCCCCTAATGCGAAGTGTATTTTAATACAAATTATAAGTTAACTACTTTTTAATCTATCAATATATTTTATATTTATTAATATAAAATAAAGCTGAAAATTATTTTAAACTTTAAATACTAAATATTAAATGCCTTTATGTTTATAATAATTGTTATTATTATAAAATTTAACTACATTCGTTATTATTTTCTTTGTAAAAATAATAATAACTGAATACGAATTTTGCTAATTTTTAAAAAATTTAACATACGTACATAGATTATCTTAAGATATAAATTGTTCATCACTAAACACAAATATATAAATAAGTAATTTTTAATGTTTACTATTAAATTTCAATTTATACTACAAGCAGACTTTGTTTAAGAATTTGCATTTGTCTTATTCTATGTATATTAAAACTAGTTACAAATCTTCATTTGTATAAAATAATTGTTTTATTTCACATTACACAAAGCAAAAGTACATTGATTTTTTTCTCATAGACTTCATCTGCGGCTTCTTAAAATAATAACAATCTAATTTATTATTCATAATTTCATTCATGGATATTTCGCATGTAAAAAGAATTATGAAAAATATTATTTGAATTATAATAAAATAACAAAAAATTATGTTGATAAAATAATTAGATTCTTAGATTATTCTAAAAAATTAAAAAAATGTATTTTGTTCAAGACCGTTTTATATAAGTTAATAAGTAGAAATTAATGTGCCTTTGCATGAACTATTTTTCATTATTTCTTTATAATTTTTATTTACAGAAAACTAATAATATAATCTTGAATTTTTAATTATTTAAAATAAATGTCAATTACTGCTGCAAAAATATAAATTTACAAAATACTTAATATATTATTTAACTAGATAAATTAAAAATATCTCTGCTATTTTTAAATTATTTGATTATACATAATTTCTATTTTTCATGTACAAAAGAGTTAAATGTTAACAAAAGGTCTTTAAATTTTTACATTATTTTTATATTGCCATAATCTGTTTATTGATAAATGATCGACCGGAAGAAAGTACAGTGGATCTATTGAGTTTTAATGACGTATACATATAATGAAGTATATGATGAGCAATTTGATGAAATTTATGATTCAGTCTTTTTTGTTAATTATATGTATAAAAGATGTTGAATATACAAAAACTGGTTATTGTTGATATTATGTAAATATAGAACTATTGCAGATTATAACGAATTCACACTTTAACTATATCCTGTTAAAAAAAGTAGCTTGGATATCCATGTGGATAATCAAAGTGGATATCTAAGTGGATGTCAAATGGATATAATATAATATAGATTTTACTTAGATTCCTCGTGGATCTAATCCATTTAGAATTTACTTGAAATTATTATTTTTCTGAAAAAATTAATAAAATTTTGAAAGCAAAAAAAAGGAGTTGAATTTTTTAAATTAATATTTTTTTAAAAATATTCGTTAGTATCTATTATATTAGGGTTCCACGTGGATCAGATCCACGAAGAATTTAAGTAGAATCTACAATATGTCAAATCAATTTTTTATTCGATAATTTAGAATCCATTTTGATATTCAATGGGATTGTCTATATGGATATCTAAGCTATTTTTTCAGCAGGATCAATATTGTCGGCTTCAGTTCATACGTCTTTATTAATATCGCACAATTTTATTCAGTTTTTTAGTACACAATAATTTTATTCATTTTCAAATATAAAATATATTGTGATACTGCTGTTCAAAAAACTATAAGATTTAGATAATAAATGTAAAATTGGTCCATTCGGTTGGTTATATAAGTGATGTTGTTATAAAAAAGCGAAGTTTTTATAAAATTAAAAATAAGATAAAATAAAAAATGCTATATAATTTGGACGTTCATATTTAAATTATTTTAGCATTAATCTATTAATTAATTTATTTAAATTCTGTTAATTTCATTTTTGTTAATAATTAAGTATATATTTTGATTTAGTGAAAGTTCTAGATTAATTAACTTCTCTCAATTATCATAAATACAATATAATATTATTTAAAAATCATAAGTTTTCTCATAATGGTCTGACACACACGAACATTCCATATATTTCATTGATAATTATATACATCATGATTGTAATTTATTGTTTATAATTACAGCTAACAAATATGATAGACAATAAAAATTATGACACTACGATAATGGATAGAAGAAAAGTATTTTTTTTACATAACAAAATTATTAGTAAAAAAATTCATTTATTTATTTATTTATTTCAATAATAAACGGGCGGAAAGCCCTTTACAATATTTTTACTATACTAAAACAGAGGTAGGAAAGAACATTCATTTATACCGATTTTTTTTCAAATGAAAAGTAAAAGATGAAGAAAACCAAGAAAATTTATCAGGCCGCCCGACATGTAAACACACAAATTCATAGTATATTAAGTATTAAGAAAGGTTAAGCAAGTGAAAGTAGCTTAATTATCATATCAAAATTTTAAATTGTTTTTAAAGAATTGACTGTCATGTATGATTGACATCAAAAATACAAGAATTTATATAATACTTTTAGCATCCTCAAAAGTATCAATCAATGTATTGTTCGTTCCTCAAATTGCCAAATAAGTTAAATTTCAAAATAGTTAGAAATAATAAGTATAGTTTGCAATAAAAGTTAGTTAATGCAATATACATTATAAAACTATATTGAACTATACTTTTTTGAACGATATCTATAATAACTATAAAATACCTCAAAATGACCAATCAATATACATATATATATATATATATATATATAATGCGATACAATGGAGTGTGTGCGAGCGCGTTCAGCAGGTGTTTTGGCAGCTGTTTAGTATAACGGTACGTTTCGTGTTCCCCTCTATTATTCGATAAATATATGTTTCTTGTAAGATTTTTCCTTAGTTAGTAAACAGTTAAAGGTCATCTTTATGTCGAGAGCTACATATAACGTTATATTTCCGATTATTATTTCATAGTACAAATTTGAAAAATGGATAAAAAAAGTACAAAATATGACAATTCGAGGGGAGATCGTAAAAAAAAGAAGTTTTCGAGGTAATCAGCATACGGTTGAAATGGATACAAGTGCTACAAGTGCTTCTGCTAAGAAAATTGGAAAAAAAATCCTGATTTTGAAGTAAATGTTGATCTTACTTTGCCGTACCATATAGTCAACTTTGTTTTGTTCTTGTATTTGCAAAACATTCTTATGTGTAAAACTTGTAAGAGTGATGTGAAGTTTTTAAAACGTGCTGAAAAAGGATTAGGCTTTTAATTAGTTATACAGTGTAGGTGTGAATCAGATTTGTATATTTCAAGCAGCCCACAAATTTATTCTTCTTACGAAATAAATCGGCGCTTTGGATTCGTCATGCGTTTACTTGGTATTGGCTGTCAAGGTATAATTAATTTTTGTGGATTAATAGATATAGGCAAAGGGTTCAGTAAAAGTACTTATTATGACTTAGTAGAACACATTTGGATATCAGCATCCACCGTCGTAAACTCGGTATTTAAAAAAATAGTTGAAGAAGAGAAAGAAAAAAATGAAGCCGCTAGTAATTTGAAAAATCATTTGACAGTTTCTGGCGAAGGCTCTTGGGCTTGTAGAGGTTTCTCTTCTCTTGTCGGCATAGCCACTTTAATTGGAAAGTTTTCTGGTAAAGTTCTTGATGTTATTGTGAAATATAGTATTTGTAAAGCCTGTGAAGGATGGAAAGGAAAAGAGAACGACGACGAGTGTGAGATTTGGTACGAGAGTCATAAGCCCAATTGTGCCACGAATCATGAAGGAAGTGCCGGTTTAATGGAGGTTAGTGGTCTCATTGAAATGTTTAAAAGATCGGAAAGTTTATATAATGTTTTCTATGAATTTTACATTGGCGACGGTGATACAAAAACATTCAAACAGTTACAAGATATTTAACCTTACGGTGACGTTTTAAGTGTAAAAGAAAAAAGTGCGTTTTACACGTTAAAAAATGATGTACAAACGCTTTAATTCTTGCATTTGGCATATTGTTCCAAAAAATATGTTCGTGGGGAAAAAAATTATTGAAATTGCCACTTATTGTGCTGCGTGCACATATAATGAAGGATTTCAACCTTTATTGAAAATTATGGAGGTAATGGGAGTCACTGTTGGGAAAACTGCAGTATATTTTGCGCAGCAACGCGATGCTCAGCGTATCGGCTCTGCCAACCGCCGCAGCTTTGAAGTTTCAAAGGAGCGCAAGACTGAGCTTAGGAAGGAAAAATCTCAGGCAAATGACCTTTTTGAGGAGGAAGAAGGTATATTATATAGAGCAGAAATCACTGATTAAGCGTAAGATGTAAGTTTCACAATTTTATGTCCATTTTTTTACTTTAAAACGCGTTTTTCTCGAAACAACGTTTTTTGACCTAGCTAACATGATTTTGAAAAATCTATATTACCGATCGGGCTGAAATTTTAACTGAGTATTCAGGACATGTAAAGCTTCAGCCCCTACCAGATTCAGAATTTTTTATACATTAACAATTTTATTAAACAATTTTGTTGCAAAAAACGGGTCAAAAAATTAAAAAGTCCGCCATCTTGTTTTTTTTGTCTAAAATTTTTAATTCTGGTATGGACTCTAGCAAATCGACTATTTTTCAAAATGCTGTTTAAATTTTTTTTTTCAGGTATTCTAATCATTAGATATCATGTCAGCCATTTTTTAACGTCTCTTTTGCAGTCGCCATTTTGTAAATAAAAATGAAAAAAAAAAAAATTTTTTTTATATATTTTAATGATTATTCTTTGATATGCAAAAGTTTCAATACATAAAAATAAATATTTTTGTTAAAAAAAAATTGTTGAATTTTCATGTAAGAGGCCCAGACTGCCCCCTTAAGTTAATTTCGAGGTCTCTCAGATCCCTAGTGAGTCATAAGAATTAGTATAAATAAAATATAACAATAAAAACGCTTAATACGTTTATTTTTGAATGTCCAAAAATAAATATTTCAAACAATTTTTCTTAGATCAAATATTACGCAACATCACTTAACAGCAACAAATTTTTACAATTCAACAAAAAAATCAATAATACTTTCATAAATATCTCTTACTAATACTATTTATTAATAACAATATTATTTAATACTATTTATTAATCTTCTTTTTCTATAGGTTTGCAGTAAATATTTAAATGCATTTGATTAATTTCACATTTGAATTGATAGTCTGTTTCTCTGATTATTCAAAATAAATTTCAAACTAGGAAATAATCTCTCAACATTTACTTGGGTTACTGGTAGTGCTAATGCTGTAATTGTCAGTTTATAAAGTTCGGGATTGCTTTCCATCTTTTATTTCCAGTTAACAAGAACATCTCCATCATATTTTATTTGATATATATGAGCAAAGTCAACAAGAAGCTGCTTAATACAATTTCGTTAGCTAATATTTACACTATTTATAAATCGTGCATTTTATTTTTGCCTCAATATCGGTTCTAACGGATCTTTGTTTTAAAATAAATGGCACAGAATAAAGCTATGCTTTAGAATAATTTTCTCTCGACTTTTTGTTGCATTAAATAAAGCTTTTGCTAAAGAAGTATCAACGGTTTTAGTATTGTACTTGAAAAGAAACCAAGCATGAATAAAATACCCAACCTGAAGTTATTTCATACTGCATTTTTTTAGTTGTTCTAGTTTGCATTTGTTTTTATTTTTTCACGGATTTTTTAACCTTCTACAAAAATTTTATGTGTAAGAAGTTGACGATTAATAGCAACTTTTTATCTTTCATTGCTAATACTCGTACATTGTACTATAGGATTAATTATACGTCCGGAGTCCATATCTTCTGCACAATTTAAACTGCGGCATCTTAACACAAATATCTACAATTTATTGATGGCTAATTAAAATATTAATTGTTTTGTTTTTAATGTGATGGCATGAAACATTTGATAAAACTTCGAAGTACTGTTATCTATAAAATTAATACTACACTATGCATTTATATATTTAAATTCAACTAACTGTTATGACGGTGCGTATGGGATCAGGGCGTACCTCGCTAGAATTTTTGTTTTTATAAGCTAGATGGCTTGAAAATAAATAATTACACGCGAGAGGAAAATAGAACCTATCTAACTTAATTTATTCAATGAACGTACACCGTATAATATGAAATATACAGGGCGCCAGCCGTGCACATACGCGACAAATTTAACTGATAATGCATCACCTCCAAGATGAAGACTGAAGCAACAAAAATGGACTTTCCACTCAGTTTGAAGACGCTTGTCCGTGGTGGCTTGCAAGCACGATTACGCTAGATATAAATTAATGGAAGAGGTTCACAAAAAAAAAAAAAAAACAAATTGCTGAGACCCGTGGCTAGATAGGCTAAGTAACGGCCCTCACGGCTCGGACGAAACGGAATGCGCACATACACACGTGTAGCTGTGGTCTGTAGCAGCGGCTTATAACTTTAAGTGCAATTGCAGTTACATTTACAGCTATGCTTGGCGTGTTAAAATATCTATGCTCGGAAAATATAAAAATAAACTACAAAAATGGGCCGGAAAAAGTTAAGTTCTTTCACAAGTAGCGCACCCAATCACGATCGAAACGGAACAGAAGGTTTGAAAGCTTGTTCCGTATGTTGTTCGTACTTCTCTCTTGTAAGGGCGTGTAAGCGCTGTTCCGGGCGTCACGGCTCGAGCAGTCTACTCATCGCATATGCGTGGCGTTACACGATCGGCTGCTATGTTGTTGTGCGCCTTCTTCGAGTATTGCTGAATGATAGTGGAACGTGCAGTACAGCGGAGTGCCATGGACGACTGGCTTCGTCCGCCGGCTGGAGAACGCAGCTACTTTGCAAGTAAATATAACGTTCTAAATGTTGTAGGGATTATGAAAGCACTTTTCTTCTGTTACAGGTCGCTGCCGGGGCTCGAAATCTTGTGGACATTCTCTGGAGATGCTATCGAGACTGGGTCGACAACTTCTCTGGTAAGTAATTAGGTTGAGAACTTCAAAAAGCTAGAAGAGAGAAAATACGGAATTGGTGTCTAAAATAAGAATACAGCTGGTATGAATTATTTATTAATTATTTTAAGGAAAACAAAGAAGGATTCTTCTCCTGCTCTTTTTCCTTGGTGACGCTTTCTCTCTTCTAATCTGTCCAAGTAGGCCGCTCGGCATTGCGGGCAGAAGGCGATCGTCATGCCTTCTTGGCTGCAGTAACGGTAGAAATTCTTAGGCGGTGTCGTGCGTTTAGACCAATTGTGTCCCTGGTATCCAATTCTAGCACTTTGGGCAGTGCTGCTCGTAGTCGTATGTGGGTCACTCATGCAGCTCCATTGGATTCCGGCCACTAATTGAAACTGGGAAGGCTGTTGGAACTCGGTTGGTAGCTGTGGCGGGAGTTGTGGGCTGGAGTAGTTGTAGGTGGCACGGAGTCCGTGTTGCTGGAGCTGGCGGTGAAGCTTGCTGCGGCTGAACGGCGACAGCGAAGTCCCTCTGCACTGGTGGAGAGCGCACCAGCACCTGGGCTGGCCTTCCGGCTATGGCCTTGCGAGAGGCTAGAGTTGGAGAGGTAGAAGCTGGAGCGGAAGCGTAGGAACAAGAGAGAGGATAGAAATGGTAATAATAGATGAACTGGGCTGAGAGCTAGGTTGGTTTGGAGAGATATGCTAAAGTTTGCAGGGAGGGAAAGGAATGGGTTGTAGAGATGGGGTTGGCTGATCCGACAGTTGGACCACCTACTTGAGCTGGAATACCACCGAGGTTAGTTACTAGATGTGTGCTAGCAGTTGCTCCTGGGTGGCACACAGTGGTGGATCCACAGCAAGTGAAATATGGTAAGGTTAGGAGTGAAGCTGAACGGAATGGAGTGGAAGAAGCTGAATGCAATAGAGTGGAAGGAACTAGAATGGGCTTAGGATGAGAAGGGGTGGTAGAAGCTGGAGGTGAGGGAGGGCAGGATGGTGGTGGAGAAGACCAGGACCTAGGCAGCTGCCGGAAGAGTTGCCATCACTGCCGTCTCTTCTTCTGAGCACGGTCTTCTCCTGGTCACGCTAACTGGGGTACTATTCTTGTCATGGGTCCAAACAAGAACCTCGGTCTACAGAGGGCAGCCAGAGGGGACTTTACCCTCTTGCAAGGGAGAGCCGATTGTGCTACGACGCGGCTTTCTTCTTTTCCGTCTACGTGCTCTCGCTCGACGAGCTGGTTGGAACACAGAGGGCAGACTCCGTGCCCTTGTCCTCTTCTCGCCGTTCTTCTTCGGCATTACCTGCTTCAGCTAAAAGAAAAGAGTCGGTGGCTTGATTAGGTTGGAATTTTGGGGGCATATACCACTTTAATTCGTTGACGTGGACTTTAGTGTGTTTCAAGAACTTGTTATCTTTTACTACATAGACTATGGGGGATAGGACTTTAACTACCTTGACTGGGCCCATGAATCTAGGTGCTAGTTTTGCAGCAAAACGGTCTTCAGCAGAGGATATCACCTGGTTACGCTTATGTACGAGATCTCCCACTCTAAACTCGACCTGCCTTTGGTTTCTATTATAATAATCTGCCTGCTTTGCTGCAGCTATTTCCATATAGTGTTTGGCCGAATCGTGCAAGGTCACAAGCCGTTTCACAGGATCTGTCCATTTTCCAGGCTCTCGTGTGGGTAAGGAGTTCGGCGAAATTTTATAAAGGTCGGGAAAGACTTGATTGACGAATGTTCTACGCTATTTCAATATCGGTGATTATTGACGATAAAACTGTTAATCATTGGATTTAGCAACCTATTTACTTGCTGGACCAGATTTGCTTGAGTGTGGTAAGGTGGCATCGTCAACTGCTGGATGCTATATTATTGGAGTTGCTCCACCACTAATTTATTTTTAAACTCGGTGCCATTATCAATAAGCAAATAATGTGGACAACCTCAGCTGTTGATCATGAGCTCGTCATAAGCTTGTAGTACACTTTTAGCGTCAGCTTTCCACAGTACCTTGATTTCTACGTAATGCGTGATAGGGTCCTGGAACACAATTACCTAGCGTTATCCACGCTTTGGCAGAGGTTTTGGTCCCATTATATTGGCTACCACGTTCGTCCAGGGGTCTTCGATCACTCGTTTTTTTATTAGGCCGGCTGGAGCCTGCTGGAACATCTTATGAGTTTAACATTTTTGGTACGTTTAAGCGTACTTGTTGGAGTCGTTATAATACCTGGGACAGTAATAGTAGGTTACTAGATGGTTGAACATTTTATCCTGATCTAAGTGACTGGCTTCAGGGGCATTGTGAGCTTCGAAAAGGGCCTTATTGCGGTCGACTTCCAGAAATACTAGTTTCTAGGCATCCAGGTCTGGAAAAAGAGGGTCAGACAAAGGACTAGGCTGGTGGCATTACAATAATTGATTCTTGACTCTCCAATCCAGATACCTCTTCGGGAAGCTCTGGACTTGAACTATCCGCTTTTTGTGCCACGGGTCATCGATATGGGCTAGAGCAGAGAGAGTGGCTGGACCGGCTGCATCTTTCAAAGCACGAGATAGTACGTCCGGGATCTTGTTCAGTGCGTCCTTGCGATGCACTAGTTTAATATCGTATTAGTGGAGATTACCTTCTAGTTTACCCTGGAGTGGCCTTCGTTCAGGAACTGTAATTGCTTGACTTGCGAGCTGTAACGGTACCTGTAGTAGGCTTAACAAAAACTTAAATCAAGTTTCGAGATAAAATGGGCTGAATACAGTTTGTCGACAATATCGACTATGTTACGCAATGGATCGTTTGGTAACCTAGTTAACCCGACGGTAATCAAAGCAAAACCGCTATTTGCTATTGTTCTTCGGTGCAATAATAGGACAGCTGCATCAAGGACTCTCCAAAGGCTCTATCATACCTTCTGCTAAAATTTAATCTACTTGTTCCTGTGCAACCTAAAGCATCTTGGGAGAATATCGGCGAACTCGTTGCCAAATCGGTTCAGCTTTCTACACATCGATGCTGTAATGTACCAGTGGAGTTACTCCTAAGGTTTTAGGAGCTGAAGGAATCAATCTATTCAATAGATCGTTTAATAGTGCTGTTGCAAGTAAGACAATGAGGTGGAAGCGAGATCGCAAATACTAACGATTGCTGGAAAACTAGCTGAATCCGTTTACGTCGGATAAAATTGATGGACTATCCCTTGGATGGAGTCCACCACCTATTTATGCCGTAATCCACGGTTATATTAAAAAAGCGCTTGAAATCTATGCTTAATATGCAATTGTATAACTGCCTACTCATAACCCTAAATAGCATAGTCTTCTAGTAATCATCAATAGTTAGAGTGACATCCGATGCCCCTTATATGATTACCGGCATCCTATCTGTAACCTGGACAGCTACTGTGTCAGGGACTAATTATCCTTGCAGCATAGGTCTTATTCCTCTCCCTAAATAGGAGCAAACCGTGCCGCTGTCCAGTAAGCCACGCAGTTTTATCCCATTCAGCTAGGTAGTCAGAAACAATCGGGTTTTACTGGTGACAGCTCCCAACTTTGTCAGAGACTGTAGGATGTTTGCGGTCGACTGGAGGGCTGAATAGCGTAGCAGAGCGCTTTTAGGTGGAATCGAGTACCCGCCGCCGAGTATTGCCACCTTTTTTAGTCGTTTTCCGCTAGCTTATTACTACAGTGCTCACAATTCTTCACATGAACATTACGTTGTCCGCATCCACTGCAACGAAGTGGCGTAGAACCATTTTAGGCTCAATTACCTCTTTCTCCACAACGTAAGCACTTATCTGGATACAAGTGTCTGCTATATAGGGAGTCGTTGGCGTGGATTCTCCACGTCTGCTAGAATGGCTGAATTTTTTGCCACTGTGAAGGAGCTGTCGTGGTGTTTTAAACACCTGCGGAAGAGTGCGGCCTGTAACTAGATCCCACGCTGCGCAGGGTTACGGGCTGGAATGTGTTACATAGCCTTTGAGTGGGTATCAGCTGATTTATTAAGAGATGGCGGTGGGTTTCTTTGTGAAAGCGACTCCATTTTGGCTAGTGTGGCTTGAGAATTACCCAAGGAAGCCTCAAGCATTAAGTTATCTTAATGAGGGCTGTAGGATCCCGTAGTTTCCATTTTGGGCTCTATAGCTGAAACAGAAGCAGTACGGTGATGCCACTACATAGTCGGGCGGTAATCTTTCCTAAATTATTGCCACGCCTTGCCATCCAAGATTGCAGACAGAGCTTCAATGATATCGTACAATAATAATTCATATGCGCGGTAGCACTTATGTTAATTGGCTAAAAATCCTTCAGGATTTTGCTTGCTTAATCTCCTGAAATAAACGTGCTATTTACTGAAGGGTTCACCCATCTGCTTTTCCCTGTAAAATGATGACTTGTCCAACATCACCCTGTCCGTCGTATAATGTTAAGTCGGTGGCTCTCGATTACTTTGCTGTTGGCTATCGTAATCAGCGGTTAGCCCGAGTAGCTGGTAAGGCTAAAATGCTGAAGTCTGGATTGTGTATGCCGAGCTATAAAGTAGATAATTTATGTGATTCGGGGGTGGTAAGGTTTCATACTCCGTCCGACGGCTAGTACTTCATTGGCCCTGTCTATCGGTCCACGTTACCTGGTGACTTCTTTTGTTTTTGTAACTTCTTTAGTTTTTTTAACTTCTTTAGTTTTTGTAACTTCTTTAATTTTTGTAACTTCTTTAGTTTTTGTAACTTCTTTTGTTTTTGTGACTTCCTTTGTTTTTGTAACTTCCTTTGTTTCTGTAACTTCTTGTTTTTGTAATTTCATTTCCTTTCTTTATTTTTTTGAGTCCACCATCTTAAATACGCCATATGACACCTCCATTTTAAGTTTATGAACAAATTTCAGATTCGTTTAGCAACCCCAAAACCCCTATAATTTTAGTTTTGAGCAGCTAACTGGATTTTACTAATTACAGATCGGTCATAATGGATTCGTCATCTTGAACTTTTTAAATCTGTTTCCATATCAGCGATACTAAAAACAATTACTCAAATAAAGAAAAATCAAATATGTTGGTCGATTGCATTATCCGACGAATGAATATCTTAAATATAAAAATATCACGTTTTCCGCTATTATGTAGCCACGATGTTTTTTTGATTATCTTAACTAACGAGATTTTAAGTAGGAATTACTAGTGCACGTATGTCATATTTTTTGAAGAGTTTCAAAACCATTTTCATGTTAGAGATAGCAAATTAAAAAAAGTCGATTGTAAAAATAGCGATTTTTTAAATATTATTATGCAAAAAATTAGCAGAAAAATAATTTTCTTGTGAATTTCTCAACGGTATTTGCAAGACCACCCATGAAAATTGTTGTTAAGGTAGTTTATTCATATCTAGGTCTCCTATTCATTGATTGGAATCAGCATTACAAAAAATGTGCTATTTCATCAGTTCTGGGCCTCAAAAGATAATGTATTAAATATAAAATAAAAATTTATTTATTGGAAAAACAAATTAGTGCGATCCGTTTTCAAAAGATGGCTCTGGCTATTATGGATATTTAATAGTAACAACTGAAGTCAGTAGTTTCAGAGAGGTTAGACATCTGTCAATAATATTTAGTTTATATCGCTTTGAGTTTCATAAAAAGATCTTGGTTTCAACTGTGTTAAATATGTCCAATTTTGTGTTAACTAAGCAACATTTGTGGGAGGTTTTAGTTTTCTGCTTGAATTGGAAGAGAAGTGCAGCTTAAGCGCATCGAATGCTTGTGGAAATTTATGGTGACAATGCTCCAACCGATAAATCTTGTAGGGAATGGTTTCGACATTTCAAGAACGGAGATTTCAGCGTTAAAGACAAGCCTCGCTCTAGACAGCCAAAAAAATTCAAAGACAAAAAGTTGGAGGCATTACTCGATGAAAATCCGAGTCAAATGTAAGAGGAGCTTGTAGAATCATTGGAAGTGACTCAACAAGCAGTTTCTGTACGATTGAAATCTATGGGAATGATTCAAAAGCAAGGCAATTGGGTGCCTTATGAACTGAAACCGAGAAACATTGACAGGCGATTTATCTGTTGCGAGCAGCTGATTTAAAGGCAACAAAGAAAGGGTTTTTTACATAGAATAGTTACTGGGGATGAAAAATGGATATTTTATGATAATTCCAAGAAGAAAAAATACTACGCTATGCCCGGGCAATCATCACCATCGACCTCAACATCAATACCAATGTCGAATATTCATGGTTCGAAGATAATGTTGTGTATCTGGTGGGAAAAAAAGGGCGTTGTGTACTAAGAGCTGTTACAACCTGGCGATACCATAACGGCCGGTTGGTACATGCTGCAATTGATTCGTTTAGGCTGTGCATTGTGAGAAAAAGGCCGGAATACAAGGAAAGATATGACAAGGTTATTTTTCTGCATGACAACGCTCCGCCTCATGTCGCAAAAGTCGTGAAAAAATATGTGGGATATTTTGCCGCACCCGCCGTATTCTCCGGACATTGCTCCTTCTGATTACTGGTTGTTCCGCGGGATGCAGCACGATTTGGTAGGTCATCGGTTCACTTCTTTCGCAGAAATCAAAAATTGGCTCCTAACATGGATCACCCCAAAAGACGAGACATTTTTTTTAAGTGGAATTCGAAAATTGCCTAGAAGGTGGAAAAAGTATTATAGTAATTAGCGATATACGATACTTCGATTAATCTTTTAATTCTTTTTATTTTGAAATAAATGCATTTTCGACCTTAAAAAAAACCGACCGAATTAATTTGTACTCCTAATAAATAATATATAAAATGAATGTTTCAATATTTTTATAACAAGTTTAGTAATTGATTTGTACCACCTTTAAATTAAAAATTTTAAAGTAGCTAAATATACGGGGTGACAAATGGGAAGTTGTCTAAAGTATATGCATCTCTTTCCCCCTCTACTGTATCGTATAAGGCTGAGCCCACGTAGGTACATTCTAGAATGTTGTCAGTTTCTATTGAGACGCCGTAAAGAGCAATACGTGTACTTTAAAATGAGTGACCTTACGAACGAAGAAAAGGTGTATCTCATCAAGTGCTTTTATTTTAGAGGTAAAAACCTTACTGAAGCATGTAGAGGTTTTCGTACTAATTTTGGAAGTAAAAAAGTAGCTAGTCAAAATATCCTTAGAAGGTAAGAATTAAAACAATTATGTTTTACTTTATCGTATGACCGAATTTGTTAATAAAGTTTCCAAATTTTTTTTTACTTCTTTCTCAGAGTAATTGATAACTTCATTAATTATTATACTCTTGACGATCGTCGTCATGATCTTCCTGGTCCTTCATACACTGTTACAATAGAAGATAAGGTTGTCGAGGTCAAGGAACATTTCAAGAATAATCCAACAGATTCAATAAGAAAAGCTGCAGCAGCTTTAAAACTGAATCGAGAGATACTAAAATTAAAAATAAAAAATTTCATTAAGTTACATCCTTACAAAATTTTTTCCTTTCATTAAGAAACGTGGATTGGTCAGGAACTATTATTTTATGCAAGATAGTGCTATGCCGCATAAAACTCAAGAGGTATTTTAAGTTATTTACAAAGTTTATGGTGATCGCGTCATCGGTTTAGGATATCCCAAGTTTGCACATGCAGGTATAGAATGGCCCCCTTATTCACCGGACTTAAACCCGTGTGATTTCTTCTCATGGGGCTACTTGAAAGATTACTGTTATGCGGAAAAACCTAATACCAAAGATGATTTGAGAGAAGCTATTAGAACAGGAATTTCTAGTATTTCTTCATCTAAAATTGAACAAGTTTTTCATAGTTTTCAAAAACGGTTTGATTATTGTGCAAGTTCAGATGGGGATCACTTCGAAAATATTTACCATTAATAGTTATTTCCTAGCCAGGTCTTGTCATTTTTTTAAAAACGTAATATGTGTCTGTTGAAAATGTTTAATTAAACAGAAACCTATTTTACATAAAAATGGCCACTTCACTGATATATTATGTATTTTTATTATTTTTTTACCTGTATATATATATATATATATATATATATATATATATATATTAGACCTTGAATAAGTTCTCGATGTTTCTTCAAAGATGGCAGTAGTAGTACTCTATTAACAGAATTTGGAATAGTGTCGCATCTCCAAGGATGTATTGTATCTAACCTTAAATTTCAGTGTATGGTAGTTCACTTTAGTGAAAACTAAGTCATTTTTTATTAGTCCTGAAAATGACTACTTTTCTGCCAAATAAAGTGTTTTTGCGGGGAATTTCATTGCACTATTTTATTCAAAAGAAATCTGCAGCTGAAGCACACAGAATTCGTGTTGAGACTTCGGTAACAATATTCTGTCGGATACAACATACAAAAACTGGTTTCGACCCATCAAAAATAATGATTTTAAACTTGAGGATGAAGAACGTTCTGGCGCATGGAAAAAATTTGAAGACCAAGTATTTGAGGAATTACTTAATCAAAACCAATGTCAGACGCTAGCAGAACTTGGAAAAATATTACAAGTAGATGAATCAACAGTTTCAAAACGTTTAGAAGTGTTAGGAATGATCCAGAAGCAAGGACATTGGGTGCCGTATGAATTGAAGCTCAGAGACGTCGAACACTGTTTTTTTACGTGGGCACTACTGCTTCAACGGCAGAAAACAAAAGATTTTTTGCACCGTATCGTGACTAGCAATGAAAAGTGGAAACACTACGATAATTCAAAGCATAATAAATCGTGGGGTAAGCCCGGTCATGCATCAATACCGTCCGTAAAACAAAATATGTATGGTTTGAAGCTACTTCTCTGTATTTGGTGGGATTAGCAGGGTGTCATCTATTATGAGCTGCTCAAACCGAATGAAACTACCATGGAAGCTCGCTATCGACTCCAATTGATGCGTTTGAGTCGACACTAAAGCAAAAACGTTCGCTTTACGAGCAGAGACACGACAAAGTGATTTTGTTACTTGACAACGCTCGGCTTCATGTTGCAAAACTAGTAAAAACCTACTTGGAAATACTTCAATGGGAAGTTCTACCCCACCCGCCGTGTTTATCTGACATAGCCTTCCGATTTTCACCTATTCCGTTTGCTGACACATGTTCTAATTGAGCAGCGCTTTCATTCTCACGAAGATACTAAAGAATAAATGGATTCTTGGATAGCCTCCAAAAGACATATCGTTTTTCTGACGCGGAATTCATGTACTGCCAGAAAAATGAAAAAAAGTGGTTTCTAGTGATGGGCAATACTTTGAGTAAAATGTTTTTTGGCCTTATATTCTAAATAAAGTTATTTTATAAGAAAAACAACGAGAACTTATTCAAGATCCTAATATACAGGGTGTCGCATTTTAATCGCCCCACAAAAATAACTCTGAAAATATGTCTTTTGGAAAAAAATATCTAATAAAAGTTGTAGAGTTTCAAAGGGGACATCCAATGGTAACCTTTACTGTGACCTTGACTGTGACCTCCAAGGTCATTTGAAGGTCAAGTTAGTTTTTTCAATTGTAAACCCCTACTTTTGATCCCGGAAATGAAAAGAGCGAAAAATTTTACCTTCGAGGACATTCTTGACCATGACCTTTAAGGTCATTTTAAGGTCAAGTTACTTTTTTTAATTGGAAACTCGTAATTTAAACGCCGCAATTGGAACGAGGTAAAACATGGGGTCCGCCCATTGAAGGAAAATATCTCAATACCTAGCCGGTTAAGGCAAGGCATGGAGTCCACCTAGTTAAGGAAAGACTGTTAATACGCAGCCAGTTAAGGTCAAGGCAACGAGTCCGCCCAGTCAAGGGAAGACTCATAGTACCCAGCCAGTCAAGGCAATGCAATGAGTCAGCCCAGTCAAGAAAAGACTCATAGCAGCCAGCCAGTCAAGGCAAGGCAACGAGTCCGCCTAGTCAAGGAAAGACTCTTAGAACTCAGCCAGTTCAGACGTCTCTTAAAACAGATGTTTAATTAGTCGTCCATTTTCTTGAATGCACATATTTATTCTTTGACGTAAACTCAGACGGACCCTCCCTAACTTTTTACCTGTGATAGATTATAAAACTGTCTGTATTCTTAATTTCATGTCCTCTGTGGTTGTTGGAGCTTGCGCAAATACTTGCTCTTTTACAACACCCTATAGAAAAAAATCCATCGGTGTGAGATCTGGTGATCTGGCTGGCCATTCATGTACTTGGCTGCCAATGCTAATCCAACGATTGAGACATGTGGTATCCAAGAATGCCTTAACTGGCAGTGTACGGTGTGCTGGTGCCCCATCTTGTTGAAACCACATAATATGTCTCAAGGCTAATGGGAAGTCCTCTAATAATTGTGTTACTTTATTCTGGAGAATATTTAAATTGAAAAAACCATTTAAATTATTATTAGAAAAAAATAGACTTATCGCATTATTTTCTATTATACCTCTCCATACATTCAATGGCTACTGTCTCTAGGTGCGATGATCCCTTTGCCAATGAGAATTTACTTAGGAATTGTAATGGGCATTATGGTAATTGACACCTCCCATATTGTCAAATTTCGCCTCGTCTGCAAATAAGAAATTGTCGAAATGGAAAGAATCTTGGCGCATTCTATTAGATGCCTATCTACAAAAATTTAAACCCCGCTGGTCATCTCCGATCTCAAGACCATAAGTGAGGCAGACATGGTATGGATGGAATTTCAAACTTTTCAAAATGCGGTTAGTAGTTGTTTTTTGAACTTCATGCGTTCGACTGATTTGCTGAGTAGAAATATGGGGATCATCAGCAACCGAAGTACAATATGCTCTCTAGAACCAGTTTTGCGCCTTTTTCATGTCAGATTAACTTGTTCAGCTCTACTTACTAATCGCTTGATAGCCTTTCTATCTGGATGTCGAGTCTGGATATTTTTCTACGTAACGCCTTTCTGTAGCTCTATAATTGGCTTGACACTCGCCAAGAACCTTAATCATATTAACTATTTCCTGTGGCGTATTATCAACCATGGCGGAAAAAAAATTTAAGCCCACAGATAAAATAATTTAAACCCTCTTGATTACAAAGATCAAAATTATTGGAATTAAGATTATTTTTGTATGGACCTTATGACGAAAAAAAATTCTAATTTTTTCTTAACACTGATCACGATGCCATGGTTCGTTTTTATGTAGGAGAGAGTTAAAGGTGCGAAACGCGAGGCGGTTGAAAGGGAAGAGAATTAAGCAGCTGGAACGCAATGGCTTTTCTTGAACTGAGCAGAAGTCGTCCCCTAAACTAAACAAGGTTAAGATCATAAGCCGTCGTAGAATGTTCCGCTCTTTCTATTTCCACGTTTACAGGTAGGGTTTTATCATTGAAAAAACTAACTTGTTTGCCTTTGAATGATCTTGTAGGTCATAGTCAAGGTCATGGTTGTATTCGGACGTAAAATTTTTCGCTCTTTCTATTTCCGGGGTCAGAAGTATAGGTTTCCATTTGAAAAATCTAACTTGACCTTTAAATGACCTAAAAGGTCATTGTCAAGCTCACAATAAAGGTCATCATTGGATGTCTCCCTTGAAACCCTACAACTTTTATTTAAAATATTTTTTTCTGAAGGACATATTTTTAGAGCTATTTGCGTAAGGCAATTAAAATGAGACACCCTGTATATATATATATATATATATATATGTAATGTGCGTGTTACTCGATTATAAAAAATTCAAGAGTTAGATGAATTAAACACGGATTGTTTCTCTGAAATAAACAAAGTTTTGATTTTTATTTTACAGTACTGAATAAATCAAAATTACAAAAACAATTTATTCTCCATTTACATTGAGTCACTAACCTGAAATAAATAAAGAAACTACATTCGATGTCAAGGGGCGTGCCAGCGCCCCGTGGTAAGTATTGGTACTAACCACGGGCGCCTGGCGCACCCATTTATACATTAAATTGATGCATGAAAAAATTAAAAAATTTTTTTTAATCATACATTTTAATATTTAATAAAATGTAATCTATCACCATTGCTTTTTTTTATGTTCTTTCAAATAAAAAAAAAAGCATTAAGATTCGTTACGAAGATACGATACTCGCCCCCAAATTTTCATCAAATCGCTCCTCAAGCATTTCGTCTAATATCTAGATTCATATTAAGATAAGATAATCTGAACAAGATAATTTCTTGTTTTTATCTCATCATTTCTTTATATATATATATATATATATATATATATATATATATACTAGCTATACTAATATATCTCATCATCTCTTTATATGTATATACTACTAACTATACTAAAATAAAATATATATAGTATATTTGTAATAAATGTATATATATATATATATATATATATATATTATACATACATACTATATTTTAAAATAATTTTAAATGAAGCTATTTGTGTGTATATATATGCTATTTTAGAGGTTATTTGTGTATTGATTTGATTTATATATACTATTTTAGAGGTTATATTTTTTAAAGATTTTAACGAACCTATATATATAGAATGTGTTGATAGTATTAAAAAAAATTAAATACGTATTGATACTATTTAAAAATTAAAAATGTTATACTTTTACTTAAAAGTGTTTATTGTTGGCATTATTCAAGTAAATAATAAATAAAGTTGAAATAATTGTGCTTAAAACGAAAACAATCAAGGGGTTATTAATTATGTTTACTATTTCTTCTATAGTGTACAGTATTTTTTTAAATTAAGATATAATTACAATTGAAATATATTCAAATTATGTATTTAAATATATTGAATTTTTAATTATTTGTTAATTTAAAAAAATACTTTACACTATAGAAGAAATTTTAAATGTAAAATTAATAAAAGTGTATGTGGATTGCCATGCAACTTATGATTCAAATTTGAATCTTAGTTCTACAAGCGTTGCATAGCGTAATGGTTAGGGCGTCTGCTTTATAATGCGAAGGACCCGGGGTTCGATCCCACCGTAGGTCAAACATTTTTTTCTGCGTTTTTTTTCGTAAAATAATGTGTAAAATAACATGTGCGACAATGCGAATAAACGATTAAATATAATGCGTATGTTAAAAATATGTATAATCATAATAAAAAATAAAATCATAAAATATATAAAATACTTAACTAAAGGTTTTATAAAGGTTTTAAAAAAGTATTTTAAAAGGTTTCATCAACTACTTACAATCATTATAATGATTAGCTTTTTGGTTTTTACACGAAAAAGAAATATGTAACCATTCTAAAAGCTAATAACTATTTATATTCTAGCATTTATTGCATCTTTGTTTGTAAGGACATTTCCTAAAAATAAAAATCTAATAAGATCTTATAAACATTAATTAAATTTATAAAATGACGATAAAAACTTCGAAACATTAATATACATTATTGACTATTATTAGAGTCTAAAATCCACACATTATAAGATTTTAATATTACCTAATAAAAGCTAATAATCATTATGAAGAATTACTTTTTGTTAATAAGATTTATATACACGTGATTATTTCCGCTTGGGTTTCATGAAAGAACATTTCTTTAGAACAATCTTTAAAAATTGGTCGTTCTGTTGTCAGTGCTAGAGCTGATAATATTATACTATATTTGATTGTAAAGTATTTGATTGTATTGATGGAGTTTGTACTAGACTTGGATTTCCACCTACAGTTGTTGGAGAAATTGTTGCAGTAGTTAAAGCCTACACAACTCGAGTTGTTGATGGTGCTTTTTCTACTAAATTATTAGATGAAATAAGTGAAATATTACAAAAGAGAGGAGTCGAATTTAGTGTTACAACAGAGAGAAAAAGACGTTGTGGTTGACTTAATTTAGCTTTATTTAGATGTACAGCAATGGTTATCGGGTAAGTGCACTCTTTTTAAATACTGAAGATAACTATAAATTTATTTTTATTCATAATAATAAAATTTAGTTTATTAAAGTTATAAAATTCACTCATTAGTCTGCTTATTTATTGAATATTCACTTAGAAAAAAATTCAAGTAATTTTATATATTTTTCTAATTTTATTAAAAGTTTATATCTACAATATTAATAAATTTATATTATTTTATTGTATTATTTTTATTATTTGTCTAAAAAGTTATTCAAGTAATTTTATATATTTTTCTAATTTTATTAATAGTTTGTACCTACAATATTAATAAATTTTTATTATTTTATTGTATTATTTTTATTATTCGTCTAAAAAGTTGTAATAAAATTTTTTTTTGGGTTTTTAATCAATAATACTATATTAATAACACAATCAATTGCAAGTCTTATTACACCTTACTAGGTTCCTTTGTATTTGCTTCGCAATCATTTTTTTTATTCTCTGCTACATATTTTTTGCTCATGATCATACATAATAGTTTAAAGTTTCATAATATTGTTTCATTTACTTTTGCACTGTATGATCTCTATCTATGGCATGGTATACGAACATTTATTACTGTACCTTTTTTCAGCCTTTTCTGGATTGGAGGTGTTTCAGAATTTATCAAATACAATTAATTATTTGTTTAACAAAAGTGTGATTATTTAATTAATCAAAAAGATTTGAAACTTAAAATGAGTAATGGTAAAAAAAAATTTTTCTAAAATTCAATTATTAATTTCTTTTCATTATTTATAAATATATTTTTTAGAATTAACGTTGGATATAGTTAAACAAACTTTTGTACTCAAAAATAAAAATAAAAGAGAAAATAGTCAGATATACAAATAAGATATTTTGATAAATTTCATGGAAACTGAAACATGGATCGATTTGACTCCTACAAATTCAAACTTATTAATGTTATATGAAAATTCGTTGTGATAATGAATAATTAATGTAAACAATTGGCTATAAAAATATATTTTATTAAATATTTAATCACTTGTTTCTTATTTGCCGCTAAATTTACAGTTTCATGCCTAGTCATTTCCAATTCTCTATGTTCTTGCTAAAAGTAAATTAATGTTTATTTCATTATAATATCATTATTTTATTTTTAAATACCAATAAATTAAAATTATTTTTTAAATTAAATTTTTATTTTTACTCAAATTTGTAAAACAATATGATCAAAACAGTTTTTTTTAATTAAATAATTTATGCATTATATTAAATAATTAATTGATTTTATTATATAATACAATTTGAAAATAAATTTGTAATATAAAATATATTGCAAGTATTTGCATGTATTTAATTTATAAAAATTATATTTCTTTTATATTTATAAATTTGTATCAACGCAAATATAAATTCAATTTTATCAATATTCTTACTATAAATTAATATAATGTTATTTTGTACACGAAATTACAAAACAATTCGTACGTGATTATTATCTATTACTTTAAATTCAACTTATTGTTATAATAAAATTTATATCAAAATTATATTTCTTAAAATTTAACTTATTTTTATAAACCTTTTACACAAACATTTTGTAAAATATAAAAATGATAAAATTATAAAAAAAAACGATGGCCAAAACTTTCTCGAAATATTTACATTCTTTTCTTAGAACAAACGTTAATTTTATAACATTCTACAAAATTTTACAACTTTTTAAAATTTCATTTTCTTTTATCTATACAACTAATGCATCATATAGTGCAATCATTCTTCACAGATTACTTTCATAATAAATCTAATATAATACTTTATAATTTGATATATATTCTACCCTATTTATGAAATCTAAATACAACCTTTTTAATAAAAAGAAAATTATGGTAAGTAATGGTTGTCGTTTAAACATATTTTTCTGTGCTCTCTTCATGTATTATCAATTTATCGAATATTAGTATGGCACCTGTGAGTAACTTATCAAAAAGAATATTTAAAATCAGCATTTTTGACTCTCGAAAGTTGTGAAATCAAATAATATTGCTAAGTATTTTCTTTTTTATCAACACATTTTCTTTTAACGATAGCTGATCATCAATGTTGTTATATTAGGTGTAGTAAAAAGTAATCCATTATTTTGCCAATAGATGGCTTTAGTAGTCTGTATCTCCCATTGTAAAAGTGCGATCGGGTTACACTAGATGGCGTTAGAAAGATAAGATTTCGTACTAAAAAAGCTTTTGATACAGTTTTGTGATTGCTTGACTCAGTATTGTTTTAGCACGCGTCAAAGACGGACACCAACAAAGAGAAAACACGCCATATTTTACAGTTTTTCTTCGATAAAGGCGAAAACGCAAGCCAGGCAGCTGAAAATGTTAATAGTGTTTATGGTCCTGATACTGTAACAGCCAATCACGCGCAATTTTGGTTTCGTCGATTCCGTTCCGGTAATTTTGACGTCAAAGATGCACCACGCTCTGGAAGGCCAATTGTCGAAAATGACGATAAAATAATGGAAATCGTCGAGTCCGACCGTCACGTAAGCACTGTTTCGATTGCTTAGGAGCTAAACATTGCACAAAAAACCGTTTGGAACCACTTAAATAAGGCTGGATACAAAAAGAAGTTCAATGTATGGGTGCCAAAGTTATCGCAAAGAAACCTTATGGACCGAATTTCCATCTGCGAATCGCTGCTGAATCGCAACAATATCGATCCATTTCTAGAGCGGATGGTTACTGGTGATGAAAAGTGGGTCACTTACAACAACGTCAAGCGACAACGGTCGTGGTCAAATCGCGGTGAGCCAGCGCAAACGGTGGCCAAGCCAGGATTGACAGTCAGGAAGGTTTTGCTGTGTGTTTGGTGGGACTGGCAGGGAATCATCTACTATGAGCTGCTCCCCTACGGCCGAACTCTTAATTCGGACCTGCACTGTCAACAATTGGACCGTCTGAAAGAAGCAATCGCCCAGAAGCGGCCAGCTTTGGCCAATAGGAGAGGAATTGTGTTCCATCAGGACAACGCCAGGCCGCATACATCGATAGTGACTCGCCAGAAGCTCCGGGAGCTTGATTGGGAAGTTCTTATGCATCCACCTTATAGCCCGGACCTCGCACCAAGTGATTACCACCTGTTCCTGTCTATGACGAATGATTTTTCAGGTGAAAAATTCGCCTCAAGAGAAGATTGTGAAAATCGACTGTCCCAGTTTTTTGACAATAGGGACAAGGGTTTCTACGAGAGAGGCATTATGAAATTACCTCTAAAATGGCAACAAGTTATCGAACAAAACGGTGCATATTTGACCTAAATCGTATCATTTTATCTATGCTAAATAAAACTTTCAATTTAATGCAAAAATAATGGATTTCTTTTTACTACACCTAATATATAATATGCTAATGAATATCTACATGTAAATAAAACAATCTTTTAACTACAAAAAAATTATCGTTCTCGTTGTTATTAAAAAATATGAAAAAATATAATTAATAATTAATTTTCATAAACATACTTTCAAATTTTCTTTAATTTTAAAATATTTTAGACTAAAGAAAGCAATAAAATATAATAATATCGCTAAATTTCATCTTTTTGTTTATTAATTTACTTTTTGACCGCTACCTTGTCATCATTTACTTATCGGATTAATAAAAAGTCATTACACAAATTTCTACGCACGGAAGTTGTGAAATTTATTTAATGTTGTTAAGTACTCGTATTTCAATATTTGTGTCGAACACATTTATTTTATAATTTTAGTTAATACTAACAAATATTATTTTATATTTTACACAATTTTCTTTTGAAATGTTACTTTGAATTGAAATATCAAAGTATATAAAATATCAATCATGTGAAATGATTCTTTTTACTCTTACATTTATTTAGTTTTTATTCTAATTCAATTCAATAATTTACATATAATTTCATATTGTTTTCGTACGATAGTAGGAAGTTGCTTCGAATGAAACCACTGAAATCAAATAATTCTTTTAGCTATATTTTTCTATATCTTTTATGCTAGATTCTTTTACAACTTATATATTTCATAAAAAGTTACTTGTGACATGTAATTAAAACCATACTTGCCGGACACTTGTAGAGTGTAATGGTGGAGAATATAAATGATAAAATATATAGAATATAAAAAATAAATAAACATTTGATTTAATAATTATATTTTTCTATTTCTATTTTAATTATGAAGTGCTTTATTTTTTAAATAAAAAATTATCAAATGTTAAAAAATTGTTATTGACAAACTTCAATAATTTTTTATTACATATATATATCTAAAATCATACAAATATACAACAAGATATGAAATCATGTTAATTTTTTTATTTTTTCTTTAATATTTGTTAAGGAAAAAATTAGCATATGCTATGTCATTTTTGTATATTGTAAATGTACTTGTATACATAGAAAGTATAGCTGAAAGTTTGGAATCTTATTATTCGTAATTCGTACCTAATCATGTTTCAGTTATAACATAAAAAAACTATTTCAGTATCTAAAAATATATCTTGATTATATAAATTACCACGAGCATTACCATCTACTTGTTTAAGTTTAAACATACGAGGGCAGTCCCAAAAATACCCGACCCGACAAAGAAAACAGTAAAAAAATTGCGAAAATGTTTTTTATTTTTCAACATATTCTCCTTTCAGTTCGATACACTTTTCCCAACGATGTTCAATAGCTTCGATACCCGCTTTATAGTAGGAACCGTCAAGCTCCTCAAAATATCTATTAACCGCAGACTCTACCTCTTCATTGTTGGCAAATCTTTTTCCGCCAAGCCACATTTTTAAATTTGGAAAAAGAAAATAATCCGAGGGAGCCAGATCTGGCGAATAGGGTGCGTGAGGAAGCAATTCGAACTTCAACTCATTGATTTTAGCTATCGCAATGACGCACGTGTGGACTGGTACGTTGTCGTGATGAAACAACACTTTTTTTTTCGTTAGATGGGGCCGTTTTTTCTTAATTTCATCACTCAAACGCTGCAATAAGGCTGCATAATATGCGCCGTTGATTGTTTTTCCTTTTTTGAGATAATCAATAAATATTATTCCACGCGCATCCCAGAAAACGGATGCCATGACCTTGCCAGCTGACTAAACTGTCTTTGCTTTCTTTGGAGCCGGTTCTCCCTTTTTAGATCACTGCTTTGACTGCTCCTTGATCACAGGTGTAAAATTATGGACCCATGTTCCGTCCATGATTATGAATCGACGCAAAAACTCGGCTTTATTGCTGCAAAACATTGTCAAACACTCGATGGAAACATCCTCACGTTGCTGTTTGTGCTCCATTGTGAGCAAACGCGGCACCCATCTTGCGCACAGCTTTCTCATGTCCAAATTTTCGGTCAAAATGCGATGCACAGCACTTTTTGAAATGCCTGCCACGTCTGCTATCTCGCGCACTTTTAGTCGACGGTCATCCAATACCATTTTGTGGATTTTCTTCACATTTTCTGACGTAGTGACCTCACTTGGTCAACCACTGCGGTGTTCATCTTGGCAGCTCGTACCACCTCGCTTAAACTCAGCTACCCAATATTTGACCGTTGTAAACGAAGGAGCAGACTGCCCCAGAGTAGAATCCAACTCGGCTTTGGTATCGGTTGGACTTAGACCTTTCAAATGAAAGTATTGTATCATATAACGATGCCCGATTTTTTCCATATTTAGAAATTTACTGAGAGCGTTCACTTTGGATGTCTGTAAAAAAAATAATAATAAACGTACCGTTATGAATTTTTTACATTAAGTTGTTGAAAGGTGATATTGTCAATCGCAGTAATTGTTTTTTTAAAACTACCTGTATTCATAAGTCAGGTCGGGTACTTTTGAGACTACCCTTGTAGACAAACTATTACAGTATCTAAAAATATATGTTGATCACATAAATTACTGCGAGCATCACCATATAACATGTTACTCTACAAGTGTCCGGCAAGTATGGTTTTAATTACATGTCACAAGTAACTTTTTATGAAATATATAAGTTGTAAAAGAATCTAGCATAAAAGATATAGAAAAATATAGCTAAAAGAATTATTTGATTTCAGTGGTTTCATTCGAAGCAACTTCCTACTATCGTACGAAAACAATATGAAATTATATGTAAATTATTGAATTGAATTAGAATAAAAACTAAATAAATGTAAGAGTAAAAAGAATCATTTCACATGATTGATATTTTATATACTTTGATATTTCAATTCAAAGTAACATTTCAAAAGAAAATTGTGTAAAATATAAAATAATATTTGTTAGTATTAACTAAAATTATAAAATAAATGTGTTCGACACAAATATTGAAATACTTAACAACATTAAATAGATTTCACAACTTCCGTGCGTAGAAATTTGTGTAATGACTTTTTATTAATCAGCTAAGTAAATGACGGAATTCTTTTTTTTTGCTTAAAAAGTTGGCTAATGTCTCGTAGAATACGCTCGTGAAACCCGTTTTGCTGAATTCAATTTATTTTTAAAGTTATAGTCAAAAAACCGAAGTCGTCTTTTTACGTACTAAATAGCGTACTAAAACTTCAAACGCGTTTTTCTCGAAACCATGTTTTTTGAGATGGGCGGCAAGATATCTTAGAAACTATTATAGATATCGAGATAAATTTTTTTTATTTTAAAGGTAATTAAATTTGCTGGATCTTGACTCAAAATCATAATTTTAAAATGATTATTTTTGTTGTTATTGCACTTTTTAGAGCAAAAAAAAGTGCAAAAAAATATTTTTTTTTTTACAAGTTTGCCATTTTGTTAATTTATAACTTTTTTTTGTGATTCTAGTTTAGGACCTAGTAAATATCTTTTAGTTTATAAAAAACTTTGATTTTTTGATTTCAGACAGAAATTGGATGAGTTACCTTGCCGCCCGTGGAGGTGTCTTTTTTTTCGATGACTATTTTTCAATGCATATAACTAATAAACTATTTGGTATTTTTGTTTATAAAAATTTGTAGAAGTAGTTAATAACATACTTAATAAGTACCAAAAAACTTGACTACATTATTTATTTCCTTTCATGAGAAAAAAAATCGCGAAAATCACGTAATTTTTGGGTCGCTAGATGAGAACTTCCCCTTAATAAACAAAAGGATGATATTTAGCGATATTATTATATCTTATTGCTTACTTTAGTCTAAAATATTCTAAAATTAAAGAAAATTTGAAAGTATGTTTATGAAAATTAATTATTAATTATATTTTTTCATATTTTTTAATAACAACGAAAACGATAATTTTTTTGTTGTTAAGATTGTTGTATTTACATGTAGATATTCATAAGCATATTATATATAACAACATTGATGTTCAGCTATCGTTAAAAGAAAATGTGTTGATAAAAAAGAAAATACTTAGCAATATTATTTGATTTCACAACTTTCGAGAGTCAAAAATGCTGATCTTAAATATTCTTTTTGATAAGTTACTCACAGGTGCCATACTAATATTCGATAAATTGATAATACATGAAGAGAGCACAGAAAAATACGTTTAAACCACAACCAATACTTACCATAATTTTCTTTTTATTAAAAAGGTTGTATTTAGATTTATTCTTTACCCTAAATTTTAGATAATTTGCACAAATTTAAATTATTATATTATGTTACTTTATAAATTGTCGTGACCTCGCACTTTCTGTGATTGCACTGCCTTCGACCTTTCTATCACCGCACTGCTCATTCGTTTGTTCAGCTTGCTACCTTATCGACTCGCTTGAGAGCGCGCTGATATTCAAATATTACTACATATAAATCTAAGGAAGTTAACTTCCTTACATCTCCCCTCCTTGGGAAAAAATTTGTTACAAATTTTCCCGGAAACTGCATAGCGTTTTCCGATTGATGCATGGTATTGTGCTGGAAATAATTTTGTTATGTGAAATAGATTGAATTCCTTTTTTCTGTGCCCTGTGTTTATTCTGAATATTGAATTCGAGATTTTTTCTTTAATTTTGTACGGCCCAATCTTTATTACATCTAATGTTTTCCTATTTAAGCAAATTCCGTTTTCTATGTATACTGAGTCGCCAACCTTAAATAGGTGGTCCTTGCGGTGTTTGTCAAATAATTTTTTGTTCTATTTGTGGTATTTTAAACTATTTTCCGCTGCTATCCGCCTGTCTAATTTCAGATCATATGGTTTTTCTGAATTTAATCCTTCGGGAATTACAGAATAATTTTTACCTTTTAGTAGGTATTCCGGACTGAATCTTGTTACTGTGTGTACTGTTTTGTCATATTCATCGATGCATTCCTGTGCAATTTTCGTCCATGTAACTTTCTTTTCTTTTTTATTTAGTTTAGATTTAATTTTGTTAACCAGTGTCTGGTTTAATCTCTTATTCAATCCATTTGAAAAAGGTGCATTTACAGCGGTAAAAATCAGCGGGATATCTTTATCTTTCAGAAATTCTTTGAATTCTTAGGATTTAATGCCAGGATATTAATCTGCTAATATTTTTGGCTGGAAACCAGCTAAAAAACCAGTTAGATATACCTAGCTGGAGTTGGTTTGAAAATATGAAATGCAGCTGGTTTCCAGTTGCTAGTTCTTCAGTTGGTTATTTTAAACCAAGTCTCTCCTCATATTCTATCTTCTCTCTCCCTCTCTCTCCACTGCAAGTAGCGCTAGATACGCAATTTTTCTGCTTTTCATTTTTCACGATTAATTTATCAGTTTTTATTAGGCTGAGTGAAATTTTTTCTTATAGAAGGTAGTCGCTTATTGAGTACTTGAACCTTGGCCCTGATTGTATGCAGCTGCATGTGCATTGATGGACTTAGAGCAACTTTTTGATTGCTGCTTATGGCTTTTCTGGCTTCTGGTATCCTGCCTCTACACTATACAGAAACTTCTAGAACTTCTATAGAAGAATTATCTTGATTCTAGAAAAATAATTTTGGACCATGTTAAAGATGAATATTTACTTAAATCAAAAATTTAGCTCTTGATTTTATATTAATGTATATCTATTGATATTTTAAACCAAGAGCAAAAATTCTTCAATCAAGTAAATTCCAAACAAATGGATTATAACTATTAAAAGCACCAAAACGAGCCCTGTAATTTTCTAACATACTGCGCAAAAACATTTGTACTTATATATTGATGTTTATATATATATATATATATATATATATATATATATATATAACACATCGTTCAATAAGTCCCGAGACTAACTCAGAGATGGTGCTAGTAGTACCAAACTGGCCATGTTTCCATAGAGTGCGAACCTTTACATGAAACGTGTAAAAATTTCACGTCGGTCGGATCACAGACAGCAGAGTTATCGAGGTAAGAGTAAAGTCACTTTGTAATTTGTTTGAAAAATGGAAAAAAGCGAGTTTCGCGTATTGATAAAACATTGTTTTTTAATGGGTAAAAACACCGTAGAATCCAAGCAATGGCTTGAAAAACATTACCCGGACTTCTCTCCATCCAAACCAACGATTTGTCGTTGGTATGCTGAGTTTAAACGTGGTCGTACGGACACAAACGATGCGGAACGTTCGGGTAGGCCATTGGAAGCCGTTACACAGGAAAATGTGAGTAAAGTGTTAAAAATTGTAATGAAAAATAGCAAAGTAAAGGTCCGTAAGATTGCAGAAATGACATAGATATCATCTGGAAGCGTATTTACAATCCTTAATGAAAAATTGAGCATGAAAAAGGTTTTTTCCAAGTGGGTGCCGCGATTGCTTTCAGTGGAACAAAAACAGCAACGAGTCGACGATTCAAAGAGCTGGTTATCGCTATTTACTCGCAATAAAAAGGATTTCCTGCGTCGATACGTGACCATGGATGAAACATGGATACATTATTTCACTCCGGATTTGAATCGGCAATCATCTGAGTGGCGCATGGCTGGCGAAAGCCGCCCAAAGCGTCCAAAAACGCAGCAGTCTGCTGGCAAAGTCATGGCGTCTGTTTTTTGGGATACACATTGCGTGATTTTCATTGAATACCTGGAAAAAGGTAAATCAATCAACAGTGATTATTATATTGACTTGTTGGTACGTTTGAAGGAGGAGATCGCAGCAAAACGACCGCACATGAAGAAGAAAAAAATCCTTTTTCACCAAGACAATGCACCATGCCACAAGTCCATGAAAACAATGGCAAAATTGAACGAATTGGGCTTTGATTTGCTTCCCCACCCCCCGTATTCGCCAGATTTAGCCCCCAGCGACTACTGGCTCTTTGCTGATTTAAAAAAAATGCTTCAGGGAAAAAAATTTGGCTCGAATGAGGAGGTCATTGCCGAAACTGAAGCCTATTTTTAAGCAAAGGATAAATCCTTCTATAAACATGGTATAGAAATGTTGGAAAGGCGTTGGAAAGATTGTATCACTCTAAAAGGAGATCATATTGATAAATAAAAATGATTTTTGAAAAAAAATGTTGTTTTCGTTGTTAGCCTCGGGACTTATTGAACGATGCGATATATATATATATATATATATATATATATATATATACGAGGTGTGTTTAGAAAATAACGGGAATTTTTTAATCTCGCGGGTTTGGAAAGTCTGATTGTCAAAATTTTTTTTTATTATGTTGGTACACATACCTCTGAAGTATGATAAAATTTTCAGTTATATTCGTTGCTTACTTTGTCAGTTGCAGCCGCTAAGATTAGACGTGTTTTTATGAGCTCGGCGATTTTCGTTTGTTAAAAAAAATGGATCAAAGAATTTGTATCAAATTTTGCGTAAAAAATGAAATCAAGTGTAACAAAGTGTGTGAAATGTTAACAAATGCCTGTGATGAGTCCGCTATGAGTAAAACAAGGGTTCACGAGTGGTATAAGCATTTCCAAGATGGTCGTGAAGACGTTGAAGATGATGAACGCCCCGAACGGCCCAGCACATCAACAACCGATGAAAAAGTGGAATAACTGAAAGAAATGGTTTTGAACGATCGCCGAATCATAATCAGAGAAGTCGCTGATTATGTTGGCATATCGATTGGCTCATGCTATGAAATTTTTTCGAATGTTTTGGGTATGAAACGCGTGGCAGGAAAATTTGTTCCAAAATTGTTGAATTTTGAACAAAAACAGCGGCGAATGGAAGTTGCTCAAGAGTCACTAAATGAAGTCAACAACGATGCAGAATTGCTGAAACGTGTTATAACAGGTGACGGAACATGTGAGTTTTTTTCGGAAGAAATATCTTGCCAATGTGGGTCAATATTGTTTTCATTTTGTTCTAAAATTATTCTGATAATTTTATCTTTCATTTGAAATTTGTGCCAACCATCCGAATTATTTTGGTTAAAACGGCTTATTGGGTGTACAACTTTGCTTCCGCCGTTTTGCAATAGATGGCTGTAGCGGTAAGTGGTAGTTGAGATAAATAGATCATAGATGTCATACAATAAGCTTAGGTATTTGTAAACATAACGCCATTGAAATATTAGTCGATTTGTATCTGCATCATAAAGTTATTCTCGATTCAACATGTCAGCTTACGAGCCAAATTCTCGTCATTTGCGGGAGGTTTTAATTTTCTGCTTTAATACAGTCTGTCAAGTAAGAGCGTGGTCGACTTCACTGACAGGTAATAAAATATTTCGCTCTAATTCTTTTGCAAGCCTATAGAGGAAAGCTTTGTCCTTGATGCATTGTCAACAAAGATTCAGTTGTCGTTGATCTTTTGAAAGAGAATCACGTTAAACGCCATGAGTGCTAAGTACGCGTCGCGCTACGAGGCTGTGTTCTTTTGCATCCACCCGAAAGGTCCCAAAATGTCGCAATCAGCGGCTGCTAAATATATGAGAAAGTCGAAGGCATTTGTACAGAAGTGAATACAGCGATATAAAGTGGCTAAAAATGTCGATGATTTACCAGAACGTGGCACGATAGGAAAAGTGAACAAAAAAGATGAAAAAAGAATAGTAAATCTGTTTTCGCGGAATTCTGCTTTAACACTGCGGCAAGGACAAGCAAAATTAATGGCAGAAGGTTTAGATATATCCTACGAAACTATCCGAACCCATCTTCGTACTCATCATCTGAAATGGCGCAACACAATGAAGAAGCCTCTGTTGACTGAAAAACATGTGAGAAAGCGACTCGCTTGGGCGCATGAGAATATTGATAGAGATTTTGAAAATGTCATTTTTACTGATGAATGTTCTATATGGGCACGTTCTGTCCTCACGCGAGCCTGGTCAACTTCCACCAATAGGCTTGTTCAGCGGACCGTAAAACATGGAATAAAGGTGCATCTTTGGGGCTGCTTCTCAAAGCAGGGATTCGGCACCTTGCACCTCTTTACTGACAACCTAAATGCCGAGAAAATGATAAAAATCTACAAAAAGGCTTTACTGCCATCTGCCAAACGATGGTTTATCACAAAAAATGAAGATTGGATTTTGCAGGAGGACAACGATTCTAAACACCGCAGCAAGCTCTGTACTCAGTGGAAGACTCAATCTGGCATCGTTACATTGGATTGGGCGTCGCAGTCGCCCGATGCAAACCCTATTGAAAATGTGTGGGCATATATTAAACGGAAGCTTCGTGGAAGACGCACATACACTTTGAAGCAGTTGTCTTACGAAATTCGTCGGATCTGGAGATCCTTGCCACTAGAATACGCCGTCAAATTAGTAGAAAGCATGCCTCGGAGATGCCAGGCAATTATCGACGCCGGTGGTAACTGGACACATTATTGACCGAATTGCATCATTGTTTGTAATGTGTACAATGTATATATAAATATGAAAGTTTCATCAAATAAATTTTTTCATAAATTAACACGACCACGCTCTTACTTGACAGACTGTATGAAGAAATCTGCGACTGAGGCTCATCGAATGCTCTCAAATACCTATGGTGAGGCCGCTATTAGTGAAAGAACGTGCCGAGAGTGGTTTCAACGCTTCAAGAACGGCGATTTTAACGTCGAAGACCAGCATGGCGGTGGAAGAAAGAAGGTTTTCGAAGATGCAGAATTGGAGGCATTACTTGATCAAGACTCGTGTCAAACGCAACAAGAATTGGCAGGATCATTGGGAGTGACGCAACAAGCCATTTCAGAATGCCTGAGAGTCATGGTAATGATTCAGAAACAAAGAAATTGGGTGCCGTACGAGTTGAAGCCGAGAGATGTTAAACGGCGTTTGTGTGTTTGTGAACAGCTGCTTGCAAGGCAAAGACGGAAGGGATTTCTATTTAATTGATCAAAAATTGTATCAATCCTTGGTAACAAATATGAATCATTCACAAATAAAATACTTTCGTCAATCGTTTCCGTTACAAACATAGGAAGTGTCATTTGATATTTTTCAAATATAACATTTACTTCGGTTTTAAAATTAACTCAGACATTTTCTCCTATTGTATATCTTAAATTACAATTATTGATAGAAATTTGAATTTGTTTTGAATTTATAAATTGATTATTTAAAATCGATACATCATAACCTATATGAATTCTAAAATTTTATAAATTATAATTAACATAACCTGAAAAAATAAACTCATTCAAATCTTTATTAATTCTACACTTTTAGCAAAAATTAAATGAGCAAAAAATAATTCTAAATTTTTTGGTAATTTTTGACGGGCTGTATCTTAATGAAATATGGTCGTATCGAGACTTTAAAAAAAGAATTTCGAAGCTCCAAAATTCTAGTTTTGAGATCTTTTAGCCAAAACTTTTTAGAAGCTACGGTTGTTCAATACTCTGAAGTAATAGCACAAAAAGAAAAATTTGCAAATTTTTTGCGATGTTTTTCTCGGTCGACGGGCTCAGGAAAATTTATTTCAATTAAACTATTATATAGAGCTTATAGCCTGTTTATTGAGCTTTAATTTACTTTTTCTAATTTTCCGCTACATTAATTTCTTTAGGAGATATCCGATTTTGAATGCAAAAGGATCCTTTTGTCTTTAACCATTAATATCTCAGCAACCAATGATCGGGCAGAAAATTGAAAGACAGTTTCGGAATTAGAAATAAATTTACTAAAAAATCCCGTAGCGTTATTTAGAAAGATAAAATTTTTTTCAACCCTGATATTAACTTGGAAAAGGTTAAAAAAAGTCACTTTTTCTGTTGTTTTGCAAAATCGACCGGATCTTTGCTAATTTTGATGAAACCGCTAATGTTTTTAAAAATTCTTTCACCTCAATATACCCTCAATAGCTTTGTAAGGTTTCGGATCGATCCATTTTTTCCAAACAGTTTTTCCGAACCGATTAATCAAAATTTCCGAAAAAATTAAAAGAACAAGATTTATGTTTTGAAGGGCTTTGCAATCAATTTAAAAATGGAAAAAAATTAACTTTTTTGACTTATTCCACAATTGCTCATTTCTCACTCTAGGAATTTGGAAACAAAAAAAAATTTAAAAAAAAAAAAAATTTGATAATTTTTTTCTAAAAATTTTTTTCTAAAAAATTTTTTTCTAAAAATTCTTGTCTAAAAAATTTTTTTCTAAAAATTCTTTTCTAAAAAATTTTTTTCTAAAAATTCTTTTCTAAAAAATTTTTTTCTAAAAATTCTTTTTTAAAAAATTTTTTTTTCAAAATTTTTTTCTAAACATTTTTTTTTCCAAAATTTTTTCTAAAAAATGTTTTTTCCAAAATTATTTAAAAAAAAAAAAAATTACTAATCTATTTCTAAAATTCTCGATCCATTCTGTATTTTAATTTTCGAATTAAAAATCAATTAAATTAATCATGAGTTAATACCTCGAAGGTATACCGAGTACTTGTTCTATGAAATTTCGGGCAGTAAATTCTGTACTCTATCTGCAAAGCTTACAAGCATTAAAAAAAAAAAAACAGTTTTTTTTTTAAACTAATCTTTTTTTGGTGAAAAAACCATCCAACAGTTTTTTTCAAAACTAAAAATTTTTTCCACATTGTTAAAAGAAATCATCTAAAAGTTTTTGTAAACTTCGATTTTTTTCAATTTTTGTTATCATGCCTAGGCGGCATTTAACCGCATCGCAAGCTGCGCAGCTTGTGACTTTTGTTCAGGAGGGGTATAATTATCGGGAGGTCGGCGATAGACTGGGCGTTAGTTCGTCAGTCGTGACTCGTGCCTACAACCGTTTCCTGGAAACTAATGGGTTTGAGAGACGAGCTGGACAAGGTCGACACCGAGTAACGACTCCTTGGGACGATTGCGCCATTGTTCGACGTGTTCTTCAAGAACCTTTCGTTCCTGCGAACGTTGTCGCGCAGCAGTTCCCAAATCGTTGACAGCAACAACGACGGCAGTCGCAAAACATTTCAAGGTCAACGGCCCGCAACCGTCTTCATGAAGTTAGAGTGCGATCAAGAAGAACTGTTTGTGTGCCAATGTTAATACCTGCACATCGCAGAGTATGCTCATCAACACGTTAACTGGAACATGAGGCAATGGAGTAATGTCCTGTTCTCAGATGAGTCTTGGTTTTGTCTGCGCGATAACGATAGAAGACCTCGAGTTTTGCGTCGTCAGAGAGAGCGTTTTTCGCAAAACTTTGTCCGTCCCGTTGCAGCTTACAACAAAAGATCAGTGATGGTTTGGGCTGGAGTTTCGCAGTCATGGCGAACTTGTTTAGTTATTGTCCGCGATAACCTGAACGCTAGGCACTACATCGACCAGATCTTGAGGCCTGTTGTCTTACTATGACGACAAAACACGCAAGGATTTATTTTTATGCAGGATAATGTTCGTCTTCATACCGCGAACATTACCCATCAATTTTTTGAGAGACATGACATAACGCTATTAAGGCATCCTGCAATGAGTCCTAATCTCAATCCCATTGAGCACTAGTGGGATATCATGGGCTGTCGATTGCGAAACGATTACCCAAATTTACACAATTTGGCTGCACTCGAACGGGTTTTGATTGCAATTTGGCGGAGGATTCCTCAGTTGCTGATCCGAAATTGCATCATGAATATGCGTGAAAAGCTGCAAGCGGTGATTCTGAGTCACGGTGGTAACACTCGTTACTAAAACACACATCCACGCGCACGCACACACACACACACAAACACACGCATGCACACACACACACTTCTTTCAGAGAATGAGTTTGGAGTCATAAAATACTTTAGAACCGACGAACCACGGGGTCTCATTTCTCTTCAAGAACCTCACAAACACAAACACAGACACACAGTGCGGAAGCACCAAAGAAGCATAAATCCGAATATGCAACTTCCACGTGGTACGCTTTGGGTAATGCAAATGCCAGCGGTTGACAAAAACTTTCAAAATTTGAGCAAAAAAAAATTTTAGAAAAAATGTTAGAAAAAAAATTTTTTTTTTAATTTTTTTTTTTGAAAAATTTTTTTGTTTTTAAATTTAAAAAGTGAGAGATGAGCGATTGCGGAAAAAGTCGAAAAAATTTAATTTTTTCAATTTTTTAAATGATAACAAGGTCCTTAAAAACATAAATCTTGCGCTTTTAATTTTTTCGGAAATTTTGATCAATCGGTCCGGAAAAACCGTTCGATGAATCGATCCAAAACTTCACAAAGCTATTGGAGGTATATTGAGGTAAAAGAATTCTTAAAAACATTAGCGGTTTCATCAAAATTAGCAAATATGCGGTCGATTTTGCAAAACAACAAAAAAAGTGACTTTTTTAAATCTTTTCCAAGTTAATATCAGGGTCGAAAAAAAATTTTTCTTTCTAAATAACGCTACGGAATTTTTTAGGAAATCTATTCCAGATTTCGAATCTGCCATTCAATTTTCTGTCCAATTATTGGTGGCTGAGATATCAATGTTTAAAGACAAAAGGATCCTTTTACATTCAAAGTCGGATATCTCCTAAAGAAATCAATGTGGCGGAAAATTAGAAAAAGTAAATTAAAGCTCAATAAACAGGCTATCAGCTCTATATGATGGTTTAATTAAAATAAATTTTCCTGAGCCTGTCGACCGAGAAAAACATCGCAAAAAATTTGCAAAATTTTCTTTTTGTGCTATTACCTTAGATTATTTAACAACCGTAGCTTATAAAAAGTTTCGGCTAAAAGATTTAAAAACGAGAATTTTAGAGCTTCGAAATTCTTTTTTTAAAGTCTCGATATGACCATTTTTCATTGAGATACAGCCCGTCAAAAATTACCAGAAAATTTAGAATTATTTTTTGCTCATTTAATTTTTGCTAAAAGTGTATTAATTATATGATTCATAAAACAAGGACTAGATGGGGTTTTGTCGAAATTAGTCGAACTTGTCGCAATTTATTCAACTAAATCTAGATTTTTTCTTTCTTAATTAATTTTGGACATTCATATCTTAAATGTTCTTTGGATCCGCAATTATAACATTCTTTATACTTTTAAATTTTATATAATCTTTTTTAAATGTAATCGACTTTTTCTGAGCGAATTTATTAGAATTCAAATTTGGATTATATGCTGTCGAAGTTAAATATTTTTTTTGTTTAAAAAATCACTATTTTTGATATTCTCTAATTATAGAGCTCTTATAATTTGCTTTTCTGAAAGAAGTCATTTCTTCGACTTGTAACATTTGACGAATTTTAAAATGTGACAATGCTTATAAAGTTATATATTCTTTTTATTTAAAAAAATTACTATTCTTGATATTTTTTAATTATAAAGCTATAACAATTTCTTTTCTTAAAGAAGTTATTTCTTTGATTTGTAACGTTTGACGAATAAAATCTGGTAATGTTAAAATAAATTGTGGTCCTGCTATTTTATCTTGAATTTCAACCAAATATTTAGGATATGCCAATCTGCATAAATTTCTTAATCACATCGAAGAGAAGGATAGTCTTCTCTAAATTTTCGGTTTTCGATTAGTGAATTGTATGTAATATGTTTATGTAGTATGAAATTCACCAAATCTCAACTCAAGAGATTTTTCAATTATTGAAGTGTTCATGCTGTCCTTGCTACTCTGGTCTCTAGGATTTTATTCAATGATATAATGTTAGTTAGATCATTATCTGGTAATAAACCTCGAGCTATACCTTCTACCTTATCTTCAGCTATTTCTACTGTTGCTTTGCAGAAACAAATAGTGCCTCTATTGCTTACTTTGAAGTATTTGATGGCCATGATTTTATAGCTGCCCTTGTGAAATCTTTCCTCTCTCAACCTAAGCTTAATGACTTTACTTATAGAGACTATAAAACATCGATATTACTGCTACCCTCAACTACTTTGGTTTACTAGAGTGTTCTTTTTGTCGTGGGGATTGCTCTCTCGCCTATCTTCTTAAGTGCTTCTATAACCATCTTCATGAGGCGGTTGCACGATTAATACTTTAAAGTGGTCCATCTGGGTCAGAAACACTTACCATGGTTCCCTTCTGTACATCGTAAACTTATCAATGAAAGAGATCGACTTTACAGAACCCCTAAGTGATCCAGACTATTGTATCGGTACCGAACTGCACTTAATTGTGCACATAAGAAATTGTAGCTGTTATGATGTTATACTACGCAAGCTTGTCAACGTCACAGGCTCTTGTCAGTTATGAAAGAAATTAAACATTTGAGCATTTGTCTTAACTGCCCTAACTGACAGCACCCTTTTACTGCAGATGAACTTAATAGGTATTTTAGTGAAATGAAAGTTTACGTTCTTTGCTGTAAACTCCAAGGTTTTCCGAAAAATAAGATGAGAATGTATAATAGAAAATGCAATATCAGATTCATTAAACGGCCTTGTTTTTTGTAATTTGTTTACAATGCTTCAACTAACTTATATCCTGGAAATATTGAATTTTCTCAATTCCTAAGAAAGACTCAGAAACGTTTTTAATACTTAGCCATGCTGCTTTTTCAAATTCGGTTATTTGAGTGATAAATTTTTCATCATTAACTCTTTTGCTGCGGAGTGCCTAGAAATGAAACGGCGCCAAAAGGCGCTGTTCGCTCAGGGGAAGTGTCCATAGTCAAGCGCCAGAAGGCGCTGTTCGCTGAGAGAAAGCGTCTACAGCCGAGCGCCAAAAGGCGCTGTTCGCAGCGAAAATGTTAAATAGTGTATGAGTTTAACGACCATCAAAAATATCTTCTTTTCATTTAGCATCACTTATACCTAAGAACTTTTGTCTTAAGTTTTCGAAAGAGTCGCCTTTTTCTTCCGAAACTTGTAATTAAAAGGAGTTGAATGATCTCATAAGAAATTTGAGTTTACCGAAGATAGGGTTAAGTATTTAGCTGCAGTATTATTGTAAAAAAATAAAAACTTGTTGTGAACAGGAACTAAAGCTTATGTTTATCGATATAGAGAAAAAAATTTTACGAATTAGTAACTAAAGATTCGAAACTTTTATTAACATATTGTAGAGATTTAGAAGGATTGGTAGATAAACTAAAATCAAATATTTATAAACATGAAGAGAGGAGTCTGTTTATGGACTCATCAAAACGTACTCTTAAGGCCGTTCTTCTACACAGTAAATACTCATGCTCCAATTTCAATAGCTCACTCAACAAAAAGAAACATGAGAATTTACAAATAGTACTGGATAAAATAAAGTACTTAGAACACGAGTGGAAAGTTTGCAGCAATCTTAACACTTCACCGACCGGTAATCGATTAATCAGCTTTTTGTCGCCAACACTTACCGACTTTATTTAGCATTAATATCATGAAAATAAAAGATTTTATTATATTTAATTATCTTATAATAACCATAAGAAAAGCGCATATATATATATATATATATATATATATATATATATATATATATATAATATATATATATATATATATTATTATTATTATTATTATTATTATTATATTTTCATGATATTAATGCTAAATAAGGTCGGTAAGCGTTGGTGACAAAAAGCCGATTAATCGTTTACCTGTCGGTAAAGTGGTAAAATTTCAACCATGATTCTTGGACAGCAGTAAGTATTTATAAAATATCTATCTTTCTTGTACTTGTGAGATAGTAGAGCTAGAGTAAGTCATCATTTATAGAAAAAATGGCAAAAAAAAAAAACAGATTTTAAACCCGGTTTGGAAAACATAATACGAGAACCTCTAGTTGAACCATCAAATATTCTGCTTTCACCTTTTTACATCAAATTAAGACTTATGAAATACTATATTAAAGCTTTGGACAAACAAGATGACTCTTTTAAATACTAAGAAAAAAAGTTTTCAGAAGTAAGTGATGATAAATTAAAAGAAGGTATTTTTGATCGTTCTCAAGTTCGTACACTTTCTAACGATAAAAAAATTTATCACTCAAATGACCGAATATGAAAAAGCTATATGGCTAAATTTTAAAAAACGTTTTTGAGAATTTCTTAAGAAATAAAAAAGTTAAAGATTTCCAGAATATGGATGACACAGTCAAGGCAAAGTTAACAAATTATAGAGACCAAGGCTGTTTGATAAATTCGAAATTGCATTTTCTACACTCTTATCTTGACTTATATGAACCAGGTGAAAGATTTTATCAAGATATCAAAGAGATAGAGCGATGATACCAAGAAAGGCGGTATGTTAATATGATGGCAGATTTTTGTTGGATGCTTAAAAGGAAATCACAGCTGAAAATCCGGATAAGGATAAGAAATTCCCTACATAGATCGTTTAAGGATAAAAGGGTACGTTACGAAAAGAAAAAGCAATAAAAGAACTTTTCAAAATTTTTAATTTAGCATTGATACATTCAAAAACATACATTAACACTTACATACCATCACTTTCGTTTGATAGTTCTTGCTTTGCTACTAAAGCTAAAAGAAGATAGCGCAAATTCAATTCCGAAGTTAGATTAAGCACATAAAAATACATAAAAATTAAGTATAACAGTCACATGCATCCTATTTCTTAAATTATTTGAACAAAAGATGATGGGGTGGGTAACACTTTTAGCTTTATATTGAGATTAAGCATGTCGAAATCCATTTCGGTAAGGTATTGTAATGACACTCAGCCTATTTCGCAATTCCATTTGCATAAAAAGTAAATTTTTTGCAAATTTTATACTTATTAGGATAATTTTTGGCCATTAAAAAAAAAATGACACGATGAAGTTTATTTCTAACTCCGAATTTGGATTCAGTTCGTTAAAATACATAAGAAATAATAGGTCTAGTCTTTGGAACCAATCAATTTTTCTGTGTATGCCTATGTTTTCAATAAAATAGTTCATTTCATTCATATTTTCTGCCATTTATACCAATACAACGTTGCTGTCCTTCACGACGTATGTGCATGAACGTAACAACTTGCGTTTACTTTTGGCTAGGTAGAATAAAAAGTTTATATTAATTTTTTTTTTTTATTAGTGCCGCAACACAATTTTTTTTTGAAGATCTGATTTTACGCGAAGTATACTACAATTAAATTTTCATTAAGTATTGTAATTTTTGGGTGTTTATTTAGATATTACCTTCAAAAGAACGTGAGTTTAAGTTTTTCCGCAATAAATAAAATTAAATTTGTTGTATCTTCAATAATTATCATTTATTTAATGTGAAAACCCTGTATAAAAAACACTTTTTGAAAAAACTTAATTTTCTTACAAAATATATTTTGTCCGTGACCCGTTGACAGGGTTTCACGATTCAATTGAGCATCCTTTGAAAGTTTAAAAATGCTAACTAACGTTGGAAATAAAGCTTAATGAATATATCGTGCATAGATTAATAATTAATAATTACGCGATGTGATTCGGATTTAATAACTATTTTCGCATTTGCTTGTCTATATCTTTAATACATACACGCGTGAATCAATCAATAAGTGTATTATGAAGTGCATCTGAAGTAATTTTTTTATTACATAGTACGCGAAAAAATATCCTCCTAAATAAGTTCAAGTGATGTTTCATTTCAAGTGGAATCTTAAGGGAGTGTCCTGAATTCGAGCGCGAAAAAAGGCGTTTTTTTGCGAATTTTTTTAGATAGAAAAAAATAAAACGACACTTTTAAAATTTTTAGGATATCTTCGTCTATATTTTGACAATAAACAATTTTTTTTCCCAAAATATTAATATATATCAAAGATATAAACAGCTTTGTGAGGCGCCGCGCAGCCCGACTCACCACGGCTCGTACACGATGCCGTTCGTAATTTTCATTTGAAACAAAAAGAAACGGTGGCATATTAATTTTAATACTTTTTTTTTTTGACTGAATTGCAACAATTAGAAGAAAGTCGAAAAATTTTAAATAATATAACGTTTTAAAAAAAAAGTCATGTTTTTAAAAAAAAATTCACTTTAACATTAAATAATTATTTAAAAATACATTTCCCTAAATATTATTCGTTCATTTAGAAGAAAATTTAATTGTAAATCTAACAAGCTTTATTTTATTTGGATCGGCCGAAAACTTTTTAGTTATCGTGTACAGCATTTTGACATAATCGCAAAAATTAAATTTCGAGAAAACGCGCTTTAAAGTTTCCCGAGCGCTCACACATCTGCTTGACGCCGCACCGCTTCAAGTGCTGTATCTTCTAAAATACTTTGAATTGGCCTCTAAAATTTCACACACATATTTTTCAATGTCTAAGAAATAAATTTAAGCTAAAAAAAAAAAAAAAATCGATTTTTTTGACCTTCTAATTCAGGACACTCAATTAAATTCTTATAATACGAGGGCAGTTCAATAAGTACCCGTGTTAGAAATGAAGACACTATTTTTTCAAAAAATTTTTTTTAATTTTTGAGCATAGTCCCTTTTTAGAAAGACACACTTCTCCCAACGTTCCTGCCATTTTTTTAACCCCTCCAAAAAAATAGGATTTGTCGAACTCTCCAAAATATGCCTCTGTCTCGGCGATGGCTTCCTCGTTTGAGCTAAATTTTTCACCCACAAGCCATTTCTTCATGTTAGGGAACAAGAAAAAGTCGCAGGGAGCCAGATCGGGTGAATACGGGGGGTGCGGCAGCAATTCATAACGCAATTCATGCAGTTTGGCAGCGACAACTCCGGATGAATGTGCTGGTGCGTTATCATGGCTAAACAGCACCTTCTTTTTCGCCAGTGTGGCCGTGTCTCCTTCAATTTTTTGTCGAAGCCGTCCAATAACTCACTGTAGTATTGTCCAGTGATCGTTCTTCCTTTTTCTAAAAAATCCATGAAGATGACGCTGTTCGCATCCCAAAAAATTGTCGCCATGACCTTTCCGGCCGATGGGACCGTCTTCGCCTTCTTTGGAGCAGATTCACCGGGAGAAATCCATTGTTTTGATTATTGCTTAGTTTCTGGTGTGTAATGATGAATCCAGGTTTCATCAACGGTGACAACTCGACGCAAAAACCCCTTCGGATCTCGCTTAAATTGCTCCAAACACTGCTTCGAAGTTAACAGCCGCATCCACTTGTTGTCCACCGTGAGCAATCGCGGCACCCATCGGGCTGACAATTTTTTCATCGCCAACTTATCATGTAAAATATTAACTGCCATTTCGGTCGACACACCTACGGCCTATGCTACTTCGCGCACTTTCGTTCGTCGATCAGCGAGAATCATGTCGTAGACTTTTTGAATGATTTTCTCGGTAACCACGTCTGCCGGGCGTCCTGGTCGCTCCTCATCAAAAACGGATGTTCGCCTACGTTTAAATTCGTTGAACCAATATCTATCTGTGGTCATAGATGGCGAAATGTCCCTATAAACAGCATCCAACTTTGCTTTTATCTCCTCGCATTTTTTTCCATCCAAAAACAAAAAGCGAATTACCGAACGATACTGCTCTTTTTTCATCTTAGCGAAAATCACGAAACACGTCTTACTCGAATGGCTGCCAAATCCAAACTAACTTATCAATCAGTCTGAAATTTGTTTTACCGTCATTTGATAGACGGCAGCACACCATGATAATACCAACTTCCCTCAGGAACACCCTCTGTCGTCACACACGGGTACTTATTGAACCGCCCTTGTATGTATGATTTCTATGGCACGTTACTCGATTCATTTAATTATTGATTTCCTTTCTCTCCGTCCACATATACCCGAATTAAAATAAATTAAAGCCATAAAGAACCGAGCGTTGCGATATATCATAAGAAATTATTCTAGGTAGAAAAAAATTTTTGAAATGTATACTTGAGATATTAAATATAAATTTGAAATAAAAGTTAAATTGAAAATTTTAAATATTCTTATATTTGTTTAGGATTTTCTCAAAATATTAAAATCTTTTAGTGGCACTTATATGTCTCGTTATTTTAAATGATGAATCCTCCGGAATTCGGCCTATCATATTTTTTATAAATCATATCTTTTAAACAATCATATTTAAAAAAAAAAATGTTGTAATTTCACATTTCTATTAAAAATGTTCCAAAAATTTTACTAATTTTTTTAAATACATATTTGCAATTACGCATTTTTTTTCAATTTTTCAAAACAATGCACTTTAATTTACAAAAGTATGTTCTTTAATTAAAGGGTAATGATTAAATTGCGCAGTATTTTAAACTACATTTGAATTTGTAACAGTGATTTGCATCATTCTAATAAATTAGCAGAAAAATTATTTAGTAGCTAATGTTAATAAATTCATTCAATTATTTTAAAATTTATATAACTTAAAAAAATAGTTAATCATAAATTTATTATTATTTATTGATATCTAAAATTTTAGGTGTAGAATATGAAAAAGATTTTTATTCTTACTTTTTAAAATAATAATACACATTTAAATAAGTTTAACCTTTAGAGGATCAGTGTGTTTCCTAAAAAGTTTATAATTTTTTAAGTTACCAGTTTATATATCAGTTGAAAGCACTAAATGAGGTTGAGCCAATCATATTCTACCATAAGTTTTTAAATATGCAACGTCAATCTGTTTACATGCAAACATTTTTTTTTAGGGCAGATTAAATTGTTATTTGTCCACGTGGTCCTCTAAAGATTAATACCCTTTATTTTTATTCGAATTTTAAATTAATTTTATAAATATATGTAATAAGGATTTTCGAAAATTACTTACAAATGGAAGGTTTCATTAAATTTAGGTGATAAAGTATTATTCTTCGATTTAGTAGCATGTTTTCTCTTTTTATCTGCGAGATGTGGTCCTATGAGATTTACTTCAACAAATGGTTTAAACATGCCACTGGCCAATGTCCATTTAAGATTAGTAGCTGATATAACTGCGATTTCAAGAAAAAATCATTTTTAAAACTTTTTTTTTTTTTTTTTTTTTTTTTATAAGATGTTAAGAAAATAGCATATGCTTGAAAAAGAATTTCAATAAATAGAGGAAAATTTATCATCTAACGGAAACGCATGTGACGAAAACTTTCTACAGCAGGTTAAGCGGTTGTATTGTAGAAATTTCGTCGCTAGATGGTTAAGATTTGTTTATATTTATAGTGCGAAATCTCGCTCGCCGATTTTGACAAAGGTGTTCGACGGTTTTAAGACTAAGCGCAATTAGTCTCACTGATTTTTACGATTTTCAAGAGAAAGTTGTCAATGATTTTATAAAGATTCTCTTCAGACTCTGACACTGAGAATGAGGGCTGGAGGAGGAATAGCCAGTAGGTGAAGAAAAAATTAGTCTCTTTATGTGTTCATTTGAATCACGAGTTTCTCGTATGTTCTTATAATCCACTATTAACACGTTGACTGCCTGACGAATTTTCCATGGTTTGTCCGAGGCGCCAACATTAACTTTTCATTATTCTTTTTTGACCGCGCCGCCGGTCACCGGTGGCCCCCACGGCGCTGTAGCGAAGTCGAGTGCCGGTCACCGGTGATCCCCACGGCAGTCAACGTGTTAATGAGATATAAACCAAGAGAGACATAGGTAGATATATGATTATTTAAACATTTAGTACGAAAGCAATACAAATATGTATGTATGTATGTGTATATATATATATATATATATACCGGGTGTTTAAAACCATCCGTCCACCCCTTATAAAACATTTAAAAACGTCATTTATAAAAAACTGACATTACTATTGTTAGCAATTAGGGTATATTCTATCGATTGGCGGTAAAATTAACTTCCGGTATGGACCGGAAGTGAGCCAAACTGACCGGAAGTTGGTTTTTCAAATGGAAAATGTATATTTTTAAGGTGGATTTAGATTCTGCGTAAAAAAATACAAAACTTCTTTACGAATTTAAAAATATGCATTATAAGTAAGTTCCGGTTTGAGAAATTCGAATCTGAATTAGAGGTCAAAAATTGAACTATATGAAAAATTTTTCAAGCAAAAGTTGACACTTTAACTGCAAATTAGAGCGTCCAAGCGTCTAGACAGGAAGTAGACACTGGATGTGAAACTTCATACTGAATGTAAACTTTTGACTGTGAATTCAGTAGTCGTCACTGCAGTCATATTTGAAGTTAAAAGTACATACACTTCAGACACTTCTTCACTCAGAATTAATTATTCTGTTTATAAATACATTTCTTTTATACTGCTTATAAATAAAATTTATATGTTTATACTGTTTATAAATAAAAATATGAAAATAACGGAAGCAATTCAACTAAACGTTGCACAAAGTTTTCGCTTCCACTCTCACCGAAGTGCAGAAATATTTACCTTTTCATTTATATTTGATAAACAAAAATAAAACTAAAAATCTAGACATTTCAAAGAAAAATTTTTTATACTAACACAAAAACACTTTTTAACTTATTTAACTAACTTTCAAAAAAACGGATCAAGAAACATCAATGCTGAAAGGAATAACTACATAAATTTCATAATCATCTTCTTAAAAATATTTATAACATTAAACAAAATAACATATTAGAAGAAATATCAAAAATCACAACTTAATTAATAATGCTCAAAATGAGCTCCACCTTGTAAAAAACAGGTTTGAACTCTTATTTGAAAATTGTTCACTGCTCGTCAAATTTCAGATGCCTCAAGTGACTGAAGGGATAATACGCAGTTGCGAGGCTCAAAATAGACTTTTTTTTATGAATTTTTTATAGAATCAGTTTTTATTTATAAATTCAAAGTGATGGTAATTCAAATAGAGCCAACTTTTAAGAATACAATAGTGCGTCGATCATGTACAAATATTGATGTACACCGCTCCTGTAGATGATGTCCCGAACGACCTCCAAAAAAAGGCGCTTGGCAGTGATCTCCATTCCGGCGGTTTAGATTATCTGAAATCAAAAAATATGGTGGATTCTTTTAGAGGATAGATTTATACAGGTATTGAACGAAGGAATAATAAAAATTTTGATTTTTGACAAAATGGCGTCTTTTTGTAAAAGTTTCTTCGTTCTTGACTGAAATTTTCGCTCCAAATTAAAAAAAAAAAATAGTAATAATTTTTTTAAATCTTATTCCTTTGTTCAATACTTGAGGAATATATCTAAGAAGATAGTGTAAAAATTTGAGACTGATCGGTTGTGCCATTTCTGAGAAATCGAAATCACCGATTTTGAAAATACCGTTCTGAGAAAAACGCGTTTAGGGTTTCAGAAGTAATTTACTCAAAGTTAAAATTTTTTTTCTTCAACTTACATGGTATCATCTATCCCAGGGCTATGAAAGGGACCTTCTGCAGTATTGTTAGCTTCTAATAAGTCCAGCTGGTGTTGTCGTCGAGCCATTCTTCCTTCTCGCGTGCTCCCATGCGCTCGTGCGTCGGAGATCATCACACGCTCTGCGTCCTCTTTGTCGACATAAGCATGGGCTGCGGTGCCTAATGAAACTCCTTATGCACTCATAAAGTATAATAATGATTTTTTACCTTCATTAAACATTCTAGCTGCAATGTAAGCCGCTATTTCAATAACTTTACCGCCACATGGAACAATTTTTGGAGTTATTTTCCATATTAAGGGGGGGGGGGGGTAGGGTTTTGAAGGCAGAAAAAAACAGGTTTTTACAGATTTTTTTTTGGGCGTACGGTAAAAGTAAATTTATTTCTAATTATTATACATTAAAGAGTAGTTATTGAACTATATTCTGTGAAATATTGGTTGAAAAATATTGAAAATTGACCGAATGGCAGCAATTCTTCGCAGGCGCCTCAGAAAAAATACATTTTGCGGTGCACGTCATACCTCAGCACTGGATCATCTGAAATGAAATAACCAAAGTTTTTCTTTTAATTTTTATGTCCCTCTAGGTATCCCTGTCGAGTTTTTCCATTTTTTTTAAATTTTTGAACTTTTTACAAGACTTGAAAGTGAAAATACCGATTTTTGGCCTGAATTCATGACTATTGTTGTTAATAATAAAAAAAATAAAATCAAAAACGAAAAAATCTCAACAGGGTTACCTCATGAATTATGTAAGGAAATACTGTAAAAAATTTGAGAACGATCGGTTGAATAGATTTTGAGTTACAGAGTGCATTGACTCAAAAAACATCGATTTGAGAAAAACGCGTTTAAAGTTTTTCGTAGCGAAAAGACCCTGATAAAACTTAGTAAGCTATTTATTTTTTATTTTACTCACATAGAATCATCAATGCCGGGACCATAGAGTATAGAACTTTCGTCAAGAATGTCCAAAGCATCTTTTTGATCAAGTCTGCGGCGAATTCTATCATTTTTAGCGGTTTCAGCTGCTCGCTCATCTGCTCTGTTCATTCGAATATCGTCGGTTAGAAGCGCCCACCCATGACAACTTGGACCAGTACTGATTCGCATATCTTCTAGGAAGGTTAAATAAGCGTTACAGCCTTCATTGAAAACACAAGCAGCCACTGAAGATGCAAATTCGACGACAGTTGCTGAACCATTCTCAACTTTCGGCAGACTCCTTTCTACACTCTCTTGAAACTTTTCTCGGCATTTTGCGAACAACAAAAATATCACAACGAAATAGAGTAAGAAAATACAACACGACTGTTACACTCCGCGTCTGCTTCGAAAATGAACCAACACCAGGTACCGTTACAACGACCTTGTCTAAGACCTTTCTGTAAACTGCTTAGGGACAATAACAAAAGAGATTGAGAAACAGCTGCCTTTCCGCTGAGCGGTTACAGCTCAGGTAGTCGTTCGAGACACGCCTACTTCCAAAGCTATATCTTTGTGAGTTTTGCTCCGATTGACTTCATATTAACAGACAACATTCTTGAGTTACTATACTTTCATAATATGCAATAAAAAAAAATCACTTTTTTTGAACCCTCAAAACCATACCCCCCCCTTAACTGATTATAATTCTCATTATTGTTTTGTGTAAATCCACCAACACACCTTTCCAATAATTTTACGTTGCTAAGGTCATTATAAATTGGATATATAGCTTCAGCAACATCAGTTGGTAAAGTCGGACAGTCATGGGTGTAAGAAGATAATGTGTCTGTTGCTAGCGCTTGCTGCCAACTACACCATGAACCTTCTCCACCTGGGCACATTTCGTGTTGAGGCTTCTCATCAGTCGAACAATAGTGATAATATGTTCCTCAAATTGCATTATACATATTATCCACAGAATCACATTTCTTCTTATTGTCAAAACATAGTAAACTGTCAGCTTATCTATTAGCTTAGCCGTGAGTTTACCTTTCCCTGAAAGTACTTTTTTTGCAATTTCTTTTCCGCCTTTTTCGAATGTTTATGTATTTTTTTTTACTAGCTCGCGGAGTCGTGAACCCATTCTCTTCTGAACATGCCCGATACATTTTTTTTGACAACTTCAACTTCACCGTAAGAAGCAGCTTTTAGAATCCCAGAATATGTTTTTGAATCGCCATCACCTATATAGTTTCTATAACGAACTTCGAATTTTTCTATTGAACGCTGAAATATTTTAATAACCGCATCGACTTCCATTTTACCTGAAGAACCCTAGTGATTTGCAGAACAAGCATCTTTGTGTTCATTATACCAATCATTATATTTTTCAGTATCTTTTTTAGGTTTCCAAACCTCACACTGTTTATAGTATAAACTTTTTATAATTATATCAATGATTTTTCCAGTGTAATATCCAATCAATGATGTTACTCCATACAAAGAATTAAACCCTCGTTTCTTCCAGGTTCCGTCACCCGAAACTGTTAATTCTTCATTATTTTCATCACCTTAGTTTTCAGCAGTCGCTTCTTTTTCTTCGGTACAGGCTTTTTCAAACAGTTTTTCAGCTGCTACTTTCACACAAGAGTGAATGTTGTCAACAATCAAGTCATAAGTGTTTTGCATTAAAAAAGCAGGCATGTCCATCAAGCCACAAAATTTAGCTGCGCCTTTTAATCCTAGTCCCAGAATTCTCATCACAAATATAAATCGTCTGTTTATTTCGTCAGAATGCTTTACAAAAGGACTGGAGTTTATAACACGATTTTTACACTTATCACACACTACAATGATTTTAAAACCAAGTCCAAGTGGAGAAGCAGTTTCAAATTTTATTTTTCCGTCACAAGAGTTACATCTCACATAATCACTTATTGCAGCAAATACAGTAATGAAATTTATAATTCTATATTCAATCGAAGGATTACGTGAAACTAAAATCTCTTCCTGCATTTTGAATTTTTTAGCGGACGCACTAAAACTACTCTTATCCGTCTCAACAGTTTTTGGATTAAAAGCCTGTTTTCTCTTTTTAACTTTAGAAGTTTATATTTTCTCGGTACTTCTACGTAATCTTGAACATTTACAGTCTGTCAAGTAAGAGCGTGGTCGTGTTAATTTATAAAAAAATTTATTTGATGAAACTTTCATATTTATATATACATTGTACACATTACAAACAATGATGCAATTCGGTCAATAATGTGTCCAGTCACCACCGGCGTCGATAATTGCCTGGCATCTCCGAAGCATGCTTTCTACTAATTTGACGGCGTATTCTAGTGGCAAGGATGTCCAGATCCGACGAATTTCGTAAGACAACTGCTTTAAAGTGTATGTGCGTCTTCCACGAAGCTTCCGTTTAATATATGCCCACACATTTTCAATAGGGTTTGCATCGGGCGACTGCGACGGCCAATCCAATGTAATGATGCCAGATTGAGTCTTCCACTGAGTACAGAGCTTGCTGCGGTGTTTAGAATCGTTGTCCTCCTGCAAAATCCAATCTTCATTTTTTGTGATAAACCATCGTTTGGCAGATGGCAGTAAAACCTTTTGGTAGATTTTTATTATTTTGTCGGCATTTAGGTTGTCAGTAAAGAGGTGCAAAGTGCCGAATCCCTGCTTTGAGAAGCAGCCCCAAAGATGTACCTTTATTCCATGTTTACGGTCCGCTGAACAAGCCTATTGGTGGAAGTTGACCAGGCTCGCGTGAGGACAGAACGTGCCCATATAGAACATTCATCAGTAAAAATGATATTTTCAAAATCTCTATCAATATTCTCATGCGCCCAAGCGAGTCGCTTTGTCACGTGTTTTTCAGTCAACAGAGGCTTCTTCATTGTGTTGCGCCATTTCAGATGATAAGTACGAAGATGGGTTCAGATAGTTTCGTAGGATATATCTAAACCTTTTGCCATTAATTTTGCTTGTCCTTGCCGCAGTGTTAAAGCAGGATTCCGCGAAAACAGATTCACTATTCTTTTTTCATCTTTTTTGTTCACTTTTCCTATCGAGCCACGTTCTGGTAAATCATCGACATTTTTAGCCACTTTACATCGCTGTATCCACTTCTGTACAAATGCCTTCGACTTTCTCATGTATTTAGCAGCCGCTGATTGCGACATTTTGGGACCTTTCGGGTGGATGCAAAGAAACACAGCCTCGTAGCGCGACGCGTACTTAGCACTCATGGCGGTTAACGTGATTCTCTTTCAAAAGATCAACGACAACTAAATCTTTGTTGACAATTCATCAAGGACAAAGCTTCTTTCTATCGGCTCGCGAAAGAATTAGAGCAAAATCTCTTATTACCTGTCGGTGAAGTCGACCACGCTCTTACTTGACAGACTGTATGGGGCATTTTTATAACTTTTAAATAAAATTTACTCTAATTTAAAACAAAAAATCACGAAAAACAAGTTTAAACTGAACGCACGACTTTACCACGAGGCAGAACTCCTTAGACTGACGAAATACTTTTATTTTAGGTTATAATAGCCAAATGTAACCTTGATGTAGTTAGTGGACTTATTATACTCGCCTTCTACGAAAAAACACAAGAGAAAAAGGAACCTCAGGTAGCGCGTGCAGTGAGTGCAGCTGGTACTCCGGTTCTTACTCTACCTGCTTTCTAATACTCTGACGCGGCCTTAAAAATTCAGGTATATCTCCGAAAATATTTATCGGATAGGCTTAAAGCAAAAAAATGCAAAAAAAAAATTTTGAAAATTCTAACTGCGTATAACCCCTGAATTGATTGTCGGATTCTTTCTATCATATTTGCCCTTGTTGTTGGACGGTCACGGTATACTTAGCCTTTAACTCTTCTCCACAAATAATAATCTTATTCAGTCAGATCTGGAGATCTAGCTAGCGATGTCTGTCTAGGCTGCCGTAAAAAGAAATTGGACCTATAATTTTGTCATCAATAATACCGCACCATACATTTACTTTCCAAATATGTTGGTTATCTATTGTCCTTAACCAGTGAGGATTTTGTAGTGCCCAGTAGCGGAAACTCCAAGTATTTACAGATGCATTACTCTTAAACGTACATTCGTCTGTCCATAAAATTCTTTGATGAAAACCTGTTGGTTGACCACGGTACCAATTATAAAATTGAAGACGTTGGGCTATGTCATAATTGTTAAGATCTTGGTGTAATTGCATTCTATAAGGATGAAACTTATTGTCTTTCAAAATGTTACGGATGGTACAATAATTGATACCAGAATCAATTTCTCTACTTCTTAGAGAATCATGTGATGCAATAATCGGTCATGCTACAATATCTGCCGATTTTACTTCTCTAATACGTCTTTTAATTTTTCGTCCTTTATTGTGATGAAGTTGCACAATCCAATTATCTTTTACTTGATTGGAAAGTCGAGAAAAGACTTTACTAGAGTGTGGAAATCGGTTAGGAAATCGTACCCTTCATAACGTCTCAGCAGAAGAAAAAGACCCAGTTTTAAATAAAATTTGAAGCATATCCTATGCTTCTTCACTAGAATACACCATTTCTAAAAGAGAAAAACGTAAATTTTATCAGGATAATTTATTTCAATGTGACGACAAATAATAAACTTCAGTAATGTTTTAAACTTACTTTCATGGTATATCAAGTAATAAATGTGCTAGAAATGTTGATAAGTGAGATCTAAAGAAACTTACAGATTTAACGGCATTTAGAATAAACACTGGAAAAGTCACCAAATTTTGATTAGCAGCAAAAATTGGTGACAATAATTAAATTCTTATCTTAGAATTAATTTTAGTACATATTGTAATTATTAATCATTAAAAAATACGGATTTTTATTTTTCCTACCCCTTATGAATGTGTGCAGTAACAACACCTGATCGGTAATATCCAACCTTCGGCCCTAGGTACTTCTGTACTAATGTACTATTTTGAAATATTAAGCTCCCGGCTTTTAGAAAAACTTTATACCTACGTATAACGTCAAATGAATAGGAAATTTCACTACTCAAATCTGACACTATGTTTTACATTATTCTTAAAGAAAAACAAGCTTCCAATACAATCGGAATTGAAATTAATTTCGAGGTATAAATCGAATCTATGACTTAAAAATGTAAACGTGCTCATAAATTGCCAACCGCCAATCTTCAATTTTTGACCTCTAATTCACATTTGTATTTGTCAAACCGAAAGTTACTTATAATGCGTATTTTTAAATTCGTAAAGACGTTTTGTATTTCTTCACGCAGAATCTGAATTCACCTTAAAAATATCCATTTTTCATTTGAAAAAACCGACTTCCGGTCAGTTGGCCAATTTCCGGTCCATACCGGAAGTTGATTTTATCGCCAATCGATAGAGCATACCCTATTTACCTATAAAGACATTATTAGCTCTTGGATTATTGGGTTCTTGGGTTATTAAGTTATTACTGAATAAAAATTTTCATATTGGAGGTTCCAAAGGTTATTTAAAGGACTTATGATGCATTTTTTCGAAAAATTTTTCGATTAAAAGTTGTTTATTTTTTCACCCAGAAACTGAATCTACCATAAAAATATGCATATTTTATTTAAAAAAACCAACTTTTGGTTAGTTTGAATAACTTCTGATCCAGACCGGAAGTCGATTTTATCGCCAATCGATAGAGCATACCCTATTTACTAATAATAGTAATGCTAGTTTTTTATAAATGACGTTTTTTAATGTTTTATGAGGCGTGGACGGTTGGTTTAAAACACCCGGTATATATATATATATATATATATATATATATATATACGTCTGGAATTGTAGAAAAACAATTCATGACTTTTGTAGCGTTGCTTTTGAGAGATTCTTTGGCCAAAAATAACGCGACAATCATGCCTCAGTCACCATATTCACCGAATTTGGATCCTTGCGACTCTATCCTGTTCTCAAACTTAAGGAAACCTATAAAAGGGCAAAGATTTGCAACGACTGAAGAAATAACTGCATTGCTGGAAGCGCTCAAGGCTATACCAAAAAGTGCTTCGAGAATTGGAAAAAGCGTTGGCACAAGTGTATTTATCTGAGGGGGATTACTTTGAAGGGGACAACATGAATATTGATGAATAAATGAATATTTTTTTATAAAAATATAAAGTCACCTTACTTCTTGAACACATCTCGTACTTAGAGAAGAGACTCTCTAACAGTAAATAGGTCGGCATGTGCATGCATAGGATATTATACATTAATATCTATTCTTAAATCAATTCACAGCTATCTCAGAGCAACTTTGGAAGAAAAAACATGTTACCTCTAAAGACTTCTTACATATGAAATGCAATAATAATCCTGTAACATTTGAAGTAAACCATGTTATTCTAAAGATCCTAAGAGACATATGGTATTCTAAAGATCCTTAGAAACATTCAGCATAAACGCAGAACAGCAATCTATATGAGGAAAAAGCATCGTCATAGCAAACTTTAAATCAGCTCCTGAGAAGTGTGTATCCAAAAATATCAGAGAATATATAAAACTATTGAATTTCTTGATTGTGTAATTTATGTAGGATTTACATGACAGTTTATAGTCTGAAATCATCCCAAGATGTCTAAGAAGGGAACATAAACACCATCTTCAAGATTAATGTAGGCTTGGTCTCAATAAAAATTAATAACAAATTTCAAACACCCAAAATAAATAGCCTTAGTTTTCAAAGCATTGAGTTTCAAGACTCAATGCTTCGAAAACTAAGGTTATTTATTTTAGGTTTTAGAAATTTGTTAATAATTTTTAATTTAAGTTTATCTTCACTGGAGCGTATCCCTCCCCTCATCAAGACACTCCAAAGAAACTTGACTGTATATTTGTAAATCAACTACATATAAAATATGCTGAATGCTTATTAAGTCGAGTACGCCGTGCATTTATTTATAACACGTTCACACCGGCGTGCATCACCGGTGGGTCACGCTGGACTGTCCCATCTGGCGGCGTGCATCACCGGTGGGTCACACGATACTGAGCCATCGGGCGGCGCCGCCTCACAGCGAAAGACATGTAAATCGGTCCTTGTGTGAATGTGATAAGTAAAACAGGAGGTTCCAGATAAAATTCCTGTGGCAGGATGTTACAATTCAGCATAACTTATTAGAAAAATAAGAGCTGCTCTGGAAATCCGCATAGGTCATAATTTTACCTATAGACACATTGTGAAACCTGAGGAAAGAAAGAAAAGATAATGATAATAATAACTTTATAATGGTTCAGGGGTATGACTTCATTAGATCCAAAAAGAGATATGAATTAAAAATAAATATAATTATAAAATAACAAAGATTAAAATAAAATTAAATAAAGTAACATAAGATAATAACAATAATGAAACAAATCCAAAGCAGTAACCAAGTTATAGTACTACTAAATGCACTAAATATGAAGTAAAAAATAGAAGTTAAATATAAGTAAATATAAAATAATTATACATAAATAAACGTATATAAGTATAGTAGTACAAAAAGTCATTGCATGAAAAAGGAAATAAATAAATAATTTAAAATAAAATAAAATTAAGAAAATAGACAAAAGCGAGAGGTCAAGAAAATTAAAATAATAAGATTGTCACAGAGAAAATTTAAAAATAAAATAAAAATTAAATTTAAATGAAATAAATAATAAATAAAAGAGAAAATAATAAAAACAAAATAAAGATATAAATCGAAAATCAGAATTAAAATAAGTACTCATTAGGAAAACGGAGAGGAATCAAATTCAAGTAGGCGGGTGAGAAGGAACTGTCGAAACTGAAGATAATGCGGTTGAGTAACGGATAAAAGGCCGCAGGCATTTATGATTCGCGTAGGGGTTGAGTGCGAGGAAGAGGGCGGAGCCAAAAATCCCGGCGAACGCTTCGTCGACTGCCTGATGTGGACGTCGATGATCACATGATGAACTAGTAGCGTTATGTATGCGGAAGAGTCACACATCAACTCGCGCCGTAAGGACGTGGTTTGCTGTTAGAAATCAATGTTTCCGTATAAAAAACAAATACATGCGTTAAACGCTCGATGCAACTTTAAATTTTGATAATCATGTAAATCTACATAAGCAACATGAAGCGATAATACATAATTCGCTCGTAGCGATTTAGAGATAGAATGCTTGATATGGTTTAGCTTAGCGAGTATAAAGAAAATTTCCTTGAAAATAGTAGCAACCTGGGATGACCAGTTCAGAGTGGGAGTAAGTGTTGAAAACACGAAATATAATATAATATAGAGTTTTACGTCGTAACAATAACATAATTTTTTAGAATATTTTTAAAGAGCCAAAATAAGAACTCGGCAAAATGTTGTAAGTAAACACGTAGATATAAGTTATGACTCATTGTAAGGTTCGTTCCTGGAATAGGTTTTTACTGCGAAACTTTTTCCACTAGATATTTTTCGCGGTTTTTTCTCTATTCCACAGGCTTAAACCTGGGTGAATGCATGTGCGTGGTTGTGTAGCGTAGATTTAAGTATATGTGCGTGTTTACGCACATAAATCTTGTACAGGAAGAAAGAAAAAGAAGAACCCGTTTTAAAGCTAGTAGGACGCGATTTCGGGTATTTATAAATAAGAGTAAAGTAGAAAGTTAAGAGGTGGTGGTAGAGCTCACATATCCGAACTCGCCTTGTGCATGGGTTTGCCCATGCTTTGAAAGCCTATTGTCCCGCCGAGTTTTTTCGGCCAGACTTTGTCTTAAACTGAACTCACTCGAAAAGGAGTGGTTCTGGAAACAAACGTGCGTAGGAGGCTATCACTCCTATAGCCCTGAAGGGAAATATTTTATTTTATCAGCCAAGCTGCGTGAGCTCTTAAGGGTATACAATTAAAGTATATTTCAGTCCGTTCCCCTTAGCTCACACGTGTGCATGCAACGACAAAATTTTTTATTTCAACTGGCCATAGAAGTTATCTGGACAATAGAGGATATTTTCTTCCTACTTTTTAACCTCAGGCCGATATTTATTTTTCCGACTAGAACGTGATGAAAATGACGCAAATATATAAATACAATATTACATTTGTTTTCATTGTTTCAACGATCATCAAAGTTTTCCAAGCGCAGATGAACAAAACATGCACAACTTAAAAGTTTTTCCTTGTATCTTTTGACCGACGAATCGCGTAGATTGTCACCACCCACACTATCCCTTCCTTAGAAAAACCATGCTGACAAAATGACTTTTGACAGCTAGAGAAACAGACTTTTTGGAGCCCTTCACGTGCACAGATCGGCAAGCCATATATTGCCTTTTTAGAACTTAGTTATTCCGAAGAAAATAACTTTATTTCTTTTAATTTTTTCTCGCGTTCACGTCGCGGCCAACGCGTTCAAGTCGTGTTGAGTTTACAAATATCGGCCGATTTGTATCGCGTATAATTTTAACTTTCTTTAATAAAGTTAATCAATTTTTACTTTAAATTTATCATATTTATTTAACAACAAGGCGAAATCCCTTATCCCACTCATCTTTTTAACAGTAAGGATACGAAGCTGGTGCTCTTGGCTTGCTAGCAATATTCGAAAGAGAGCGTCCAAAAACGCAGCAGTCTGCTGGCAAAGTCATGGCGTCTGTTTTTTGGGATACACACGGCGTGATTTTCATTGACTACCTGGAAAAAAGTAAATCGATCAACAGTGATTATTATATTGACTCGTTGGTACGTTTGAAGAAGGAGATCGCAGCAAAACGACCGCACATGAAGAAGAAAAAAATCCTTTTTCACCAAGACAATGCCCCATGCCACAAGTCCATGAAAACAATGGAAAAATTGAACAAATTGGGCTTTGATTTGCTTCTCTACCCCCCGTATTCGCCAGATTTAGCCCCCAGCGACTACTGGCTCTTTGCTGATCTCAAAAAAATGCTCCAGGGAAAAAAATTTGGCTCGAATGAGGAGGTCACTGCCGAAACTGAAGCCTATTTTGAAGCAAAGGATAAATCCTTTTATAAACATGGTATAGAAATGTTTGAAAGGCGTTGGAAAGATTGTATCACTCTAAAAGGAGATTATATTGATGAATAAAAATGATTTTTGAAAAAAAATGTTGTTTTCATTGTTAGTCTCGGGACTTATTGAACGATGTGTTATTTATATTTATTATATTATTGGGAGTACAAATTAGTTTGGTCCGTTTTCAAAAGATGGCTCTGGCTATTATGAATATTTAATAGTAACAGTTGAAGTCAGTAGTTTCAGAGAAGTTAGACATCTGTCAATAATATTTAGTTTATATCGCTTTGAGTTTCATAAAAAAAATCTTGTTTTCAACTGTGTTGAATAAGTCCAATTTTGTGTTAACTAAGCAGCATTTGCGGGAGGTTTGAGTTTTCTGTTTAAATTGGAAGAAAAGTGCAGTTGAAACGCATCGAATGCTTGTGGAAGTTTATGGTGACAATGCTCCAACCGATAAATCTCGTAGGGAATGGTTTCAATGTTTCAAGAATGGAGATTTCGTGCCCTTTCACTCTAGAGGGTACATACGTAAAACCAGTAAGGCACTGCTGGGCTGCCAAAAGTTGGGGGCCAGGGGGGGTGGTCGGTCTCAGCCTAGCCAGCATGGGAGGCTGCCCCACGCATTGGTAGAGCGTTACACTAAATCTCGTCTTCCGTAGTAGTGCCGATTGACGTTCGGATGGGTCCCTGCTGTGAAGGGCGGGAGAGTACTTATTGAGGCCACCGGACCGTAGAAAGGCTCAGTTCTTGGGGGAATTCAGGACTGTTTGCTATATTCACCACTCGTGAATCTTCCTGACCACCACAGTATATACACTAATTACACAACAAACAAACAAAAACAAAACAATGGACGACATAAAAAATATAGCAGACCCGACAGTGCGGCCTGCGACGAATATAGACTCAGGGGAGTCTAGAGTGCAGCCCAGCACCCCCACCGCAGCAGTAGGTAACCTGACTGTTGCAGACGTTAAAGCTACAAGACAGACAAAGACGGACGAAACGTGCCCCTAGCAAGCTATTCGAGCTCAGCTTGTACGGATACAAACTGCCCTGACAGACATGGAGGCGCAGACTAAAAGACAACGTAACGTAGGGGAATCCATTAAGACCAATATGGCTATCATACAAGAGGCTGTTGAGAGCACGCAGGAAGAATGCGACCGCCTTAACCTCCCTTCGGGCACCTCAGCGAAGAGTGACCCGATGATACCAGCAACGAAAGAAAAACAGGAGACAACGGGACTCAGCCCTGAACAGTCGACTGCATACCAGAAGGTAGTAGTCGACGGGGGCTGGAAGCAAGTTGTTTCCAGAAAGTCAGTAGCGGAGACAAGAAAAGAGTCGAAACGCGCGGAATTGGCTCCAATAAAGAAAAACACGAAAAAAGTCGCAACTACTAAGGACAGACACGGTGGGGCGCGTACCAGCGCAGTGCTTATCAAGCCGAGCGACGAGGTGACGTAAGCGGATGCACTTAAACGATTAAAGGCGCGGATCGACCCTAAATCTGCCAAGAAGCAGATTCAGAATTGTCGAAAGACAAAAGATGGTGGGCTTCTCCACAGACTTAGGAGCGGCGTGACAGAAAGACGGGACTTCTAGGAAAAGCTTAGAGAGACCCTGGGAGGGGACGGCACGGTCAAAGACCTTACTCCAGCCATCCGGTTTGAAATACTTAACATTGACAGCGTGGCGGACGTTACCGACATAACACAAGCACTGCAACGCGAGGTAGGCGACGGCAGGGATACGAAGCCGCATATCTTTGGGCCCAACAACCATGTCATCTGCTTAGCCGTCGTCAAGGTGAAGGAGAGCGCAGCCCAAGCCCTCCTCCGCAAAGGACAAATTACAATTGGATGGACCAACGGCCGCGTCAGACGTAGACTGGCAATACCTAGGTGCTACCAGTGCCTAGGCTACGGACACACTCGCAAAGAATGCATAGAACCTGATAGGTCGCGATGCTGCTGGACTTGTGGGCAACGCGACCATGACAGCGAGACGTGTCAGACAAACGACAAAAACTGCTTTCTATGCTTTGCGACGGGGTATAAGGAAATCGCACATAGGCCGGGTTCCGGGGCGTGTGGGGTTTTCAGGACCGCACTTGAAAACTTCAAGAAAAAGTTCACAGCATGACGGGGGTAATAGAGGGTAACCTACATCGGTGCCGAGCAGCCCAGCTGCTATTACCGCCGATTGCGATGAAACGAGACGCAGACGTACTAATACTGAGCGAGCAGTACCGGGATCTACGCACTACTGACGGGTGGTTTTCAAATGCTTCGGACACTTAGGCTATCTGGGTGAGGGTCGTGATGGGCCGTTGGGTACAAGCTTCCTAGTATGAAGAGGACTTCGTCTGGGTTAGGGTCGGCACAATGACCTACGTTGGTGTCTATCTGTCCCTAAACGTCGAAGCGAGGGTTTTTGAGGAAAAGATAGGTACACTGGAGGACTTCCTAAGAGATCTTTCGGGTCATCTCATCGTTACAGAAGATCTTAAGGGGGGGGGGGTAAGAATTAAAAATTTTTTATTTGGCATTTCTTTTTATTTTTTTTTTCTGAATGCACAACATATCGAGAGTATTGTGTCAAAATTTCAAGTGAATCGGAGCAAAACTAATAAAGATACAGCGTTTCAAACGACTGGCCCTTATGCTCGATTTTGCACCTTCCTGGAACTGCTTCAAGTCCCTTTGTAATCTCCTTACTTTTATACTTTCTACTTTTATAAGTCTTTGTATGTAAACTGACTTTGTATAGTTTGCATATTTTCGGTATTTCGTATATAAATTAGTTTACAGGCATACTTTCTGCCGAGCGGTTGTGTAAAGAGACGCTAAAATTTTATCTCAGTTTTCCGTTGATTTTTGTCTGTGTTCGTTCGTTAGTAGTGTATTTTTGCTCGATTTGTGTTGTGTCGTGATAAATTTATTTATTTATTTGCAAAATGCCAAAAAAAGTGACAAGACAAGATCGGCAGCAAAGTGGTGATATTTTGGGTCGACCGAGAAAAAAATCTTTCCCAAAACGCAGCAATGATGATGTGGTAGCGTGCCGCGCATCGCATAAAAAAATATAACTAAGTACTGTTGAAAGTGTAGGGCAAGATTTAGAGAAACATTAAAAAAATTATAGAGTTCCTTTTAGTATTTTCAACTCTCGCTACATTAGTGAAGTGCGTTGATTGTGATGGGAAAATGTCTTTTCGCACCTGCAAAACGGGAGGTTTAGCCTTCAAAATCAAAATTTCATGTAAAAATGCAAAGAGCCTCAGTATGTTTCGTCAAGTGAAAGAGTAAAAGAAGGGGCAAGGCAATCGTATTATGAAGTGAATCATCGTTTTGCTTTCGTCATGCGTGTGTTAGGCCTAGGCTTAGCTGGATGTGATAAGTTCTGCGATTTGATGGATTTAGCGGAGTCTTTCTTATCGAAACTAAGCTATAACACGCATGTACAGAAGATACATACGGTTGTAAAAAATGTTGCGAAAAGATTTTGTGATGCTGCTGTAAAAGAAGAGCAAGAGGAAACATGCAAAGCAAATAACGCACAAAATACTAACGAATTAACAGTATCAGACGACGGTACTACAATCGTTGTCGAAATTGCAGCAAATGTAGCAGCATGTACTTTCAATGAAGGATCTTTTGCATTGCTATCCTTTTTGAAGGTAATGGGCATCTATACAGGCCCAAGTGCTCACCAATGGGCGCGCGCATCTGATGAACTGCGAATAACCAGAGCGAACGAACAAGCTGCACGTACAAGTGAAGAGGGTAGAATCCAACGTAGACAAGAGCAAAAAGATGCATTAGGCATCCCGAATGACAGTGTTTCACTGTACGAAGCTGGAATTGATGATTCTGTGTAAGTATTAAAAATTATAACCTTTTATTGATGCTTTATTTTTGATGTTCGAGTATAAGAAACTTGAAATTGATTTTCCCGAAAATGTCATTTTTGAAGTTCGTGAACATTATAACTCAAAATCTACCTGACCGATTCTTTTCAAATTTCAAACACTATTTCTACACATACATCAACAGGTAATCAGTGAGAGACTTTTTTGTTTTACTATTTTCTTCCATTCTATAATAACAAATTCACCGAAATTTTTTCAGCAAAAATCGCGTTTTTCACTTTCAAATGCTGCCAAAAATAAAATCAAAAAAAAAACTCTTTCTGACTACTTAGGGAACCTTATCACCTTTTAAACGCATTTCGATTTTTTTGTTTCAGATGATTCGGTAACGAGTTATAAAGTACACCGCATAATAATTTTTTGTCGAAGTGTCTCCAGAGATTCGCTGTCACGAACTTATTTTTTGATATTTTTGATTGAAACTTTTTCCAAAAATACTTTAGATGTTATACTATAACGTGTATATGAAATAAGTAAACCAACATTATTCATATCTTTAGAAAAAAATAATGAAAATATGTCTTTTTTCGCCCTTTACCCCCCCCCCCCCTCCATCCCCCCTAACTCAAGAACGATCGAGTGGGGTATGGCAGCAAGGGACAAACGGGATAGACTGCTGCTGGAGATGGCCGCGAGGCTTGAACTAGTGGTAGCCAACACCGGATGTACGCCGACATACCTTAGGCCGCGGTTTGGGTACTCGATACCAAACGTAACGATGACGTCGGACAGTATCACTTCGCGGATAAGTCAGTGGTGGGTGATCGGAGACTTTACAGCCAGTGATCACTAATACATCGTCTTTGAAGTGTTAAGTGGTACCTCGACGCAACGGTCCGTACAGAGTGGGGGTCTGTAACCAAAAAGGTTCAACCTCACGAAACAGAAGCATGACCGTTTAAGGGAGGTGTTGTTAGAAGTAGTAGCGCTTTCCGAGGCCGTACAAGTAGACCTAATGGAAGGCACGGTCACGAGGATTGACTGGATAGTTGAGAAAACCATGACATAGATAATGCGACTGTGCGAGGTTTCTATGTCTTGCAAACGAATCGTACCGGACAGAAGAGCTATGTACTGGTGGTCAGACGAAATTAGTCTTATCCGGGGAGACTGCATTGCGTGCCATAGACGACTATATCGCGCGCGTAGAAGGGGAAACCCGAACGTCGACGAATTATCGGTCGCGTATAAGACGGCACGGAGGAGGCTGATGCACGCTATCAAGGACAGCAAGAAACGGTTTTGGCGGAGACTATGCGAGAAGGTGAACGAAGACCCCTGGGGACTGGGCTACAAAATCGTGACCCAGAAGCTGGGTATTTTCGGCCCACCTGAGCGCAAAGACAAAACTACTATGGATGCGATAGTGGGTGGTCTTTTCTTGACCCATCCGGTGACGGAGAAGCCCACGGACTATCGCGACTTAGTTGTCCCGGAATTCAGCGAGGCAGAGCTACTCCAAGCTACGTCCTCGCTGAAATTCAAGAAAGCGCCTGGATCGGACTGTATCCCGGAGGAGATTCTCCGGCAGATCTCTAATATACGTTCGAGACTACTTTTGGACTTGTACAATGCAAGCCTACGGACCAAGAGGTTTGCACCGCGATTGGTCCTCTTGTATAAAGGTAAAGGGAAACTCGAAACACTGTCGTCCTATAGGCCCCTGAGTCTTCTCGACACAGCGGGCAAACTTCACGAGGCGTTGCTAAAACCGTGAATAACGAGCGCAATAACAGCCGCCGGAGGGCTGACCGATAATCAACTTGGCTTTTGGAAGAATCAATAAACGATAGGCGCGATAAGGAAAGTGACCGAAATTTTCCTACGGACAAGGCGAGTCTGCTACAGCGCGAGACCGCTAGTACTGCTCGTGACCTTAGATATAAAGAAAGCCTTCAATTCCGCCAGGTTGGGGGATATCCTGGAGGCTCTGCGGACTTTCAGGGTACCCCTCTATCTGTTACGAGTGGCGCGAGATTACTTGAGAGACCGACGAAATGCGTACGAGACTACGGAAGGATAGTCAAGTAGGCCGATCACTGCGGGCGTTGCGCTGGGATCAATACTAGGACCTGATTTCTGGAACGCGGTTTACGACGGCCTGCTGAGGTTCGAAATGCCAGAGTACGCCTTACTTATCGCTTACGCGGACGACGCGGCGGTAGTGATCGTTCAGCGTAATTCAGAATTAGCACAACTGACGTTAAGCCGAGTCATGTTACGGGTAAACGGGTGGCTGACGAACGACGTGTTCAAGACGTATAAACCAGCCCTAATGCTCCCGGGTTGGTTACAGCATGTGCGCCGGCCTTTACCTTTAGCAGACCGGTGTACGGTTGATCACGGCCTCCCGCGGGTAACCATGAGACCATACGCGTGTAGCCTCACACACGCGGTTACACATACACTTTAAGGCTATGACTGTGTGAGTGAAAGCGAATCTCTCACTCACCACTCGCACGAATAATATAAAATATAAATTCGCGATCGCGCGTGTACGAAAATGTATATGTCGCGGATAACTACGCTAAAAGTGGCCACTTACTTTTAAATATTATGAGGTTTGTCCTCTCTGATCTACTCTCGAAAATCTCTCTCAAATTGCTGTAGCGGCGGAGAATTTTCCCTTTAGACAGCGTCTATGCTGCTTGGCGGTGCGGAAGAGAAGAGTGCTCCTCTCTTTTCCCTCTCGCATCGCGCCTCATCTCTTTATCCGCGTTACGCCATCGATTGCTTGATCGATGGTGCCGCGTGTTGGCACTCCGTGAATTCTCGCGGCTTTTCCCGCGTTGCACCATCGGTCGCTTGATCGATGGCGCCGCGTGTAGTCACGCCGCGAAATCTATCTTGCACCGCATGGTAGGTGGCCTAACCTCGACGGGCCACCTGGCACAAAGAAATATCAAGAATTGTTTTCAAAACTATGTCTGAACTTGCAATTACTAAGAATAACACATCGTTCAATAAGTCCCGAGACGAACAACAAACACAACATTTTTTTTCAAAAATCATTTTTATTCATCAATATAATCTTCTTTTAGAGTAATACAATCTTTCCAACACCTTTCTAACATTTCTATACCATGTTTATAAAAGGATTTATCCTTTGCTTCAAAATAGGCTTCAGTTTCGGCAGTGACCTCCTCATTCGAGCCAAATTTTTTTCCCTGGAGCATTTTTTTGAGATCAGCAAAGAGCTAGTAGTCGCTGGGGGCTAAATCTGGCGAATACGGGGGGTGGGGAAGCAAATCAAAGCCCAATTCGTTCAATTTTGCCATTGTTTACATGGACTTGTGGCATGGTGCATTGTCTTGGTGAAAAAGGATTTTTTTCTTCTTCATGTGCGGTCGTTTTGCTGCGATCTCCTCCTTCAAACGTACCAACAAGTCAATATAATAATCACTGTTGATCGATTTACCTTTTTCCAGGTAGTCAATGAAAATCACGCCATGTGTATCCCAAAAAACAGACGCTATGACTTTGCCAGCAGACTGCTGCGTTTTTGGACGCTTTGGGCGGCTTTCGCTAGTCATGCGCCACTCAGATGATTGCCGATTCGACTCCGGAGTGAAATGATGTATCCATTTTTTATCCATGGTCACGTATCGACGCAGGAAATCCTTTTTATTGCGAGTAAATAGCGATAAACAGCTCTCTGAATCGTCGACTCGTTGCTGTTTTTGTTCCACTAAAAGCAATCGCGGCACCCACTTTGAAAAAACCTTTTTCATGCTCAATTTTTCATGAAGGATTGTAAATACGCTTCCAGATGATATCTGTGTCATTTCTGCAATCTCACGGACCTTCACTTTGCGATTTTTCATTACAATTTTCAATACTTCACTCACATTTTCCTGTGTAACGGCTTCCAATGGCCTACCCGAACGTTCCGCATCGTTTGTGTCCGTACGACCACGTTTAAACTCAGCATACCAACGACAAATCGTTGGTTTGGATGGAGAGGAGTCCGGGTAATGTTTTTCAAGCCATTGCTGGGTTTCCACGGTGTTTTTACCCATCAAAAAACAATGTTTTATCAACACGCGAAACTCGCTTTTTTCCATTTTTCAAACAAATTACAAAGTTACTCTACTCTAACCTCGATAACTCTGCTGTCTGTGAGCCGATCAACGTGAAATTTTCACACGTTTAATGTAAAGGTTCGCACTCTATGGAAACGTGGCTAGTTTGGTACTACTAGCACCATCTCTGGGTTAATCTCGGGACTTATAGAACGATATGTTATTCTTTATCAATGTTTTCATAGTTTCTATTGAATTTCGATTATTATTCTTTTTTTTTTTTTATTTCTTACTCAGAAAAATTTTGCATGAAAACCTTTTTTTACTATACTATATATATAATTTTAATTTTAAACAATTAGAAAAATTATATATTTAGCATTAATTGCATTGTCAAATAGTTTTCCACTACATACGGACTCGAATTAATATTTGCAATTACAAAAAAATTAGAAAATTTCCTTATTTACTATTTTATAAAGTACATGGTACAAAAAATAATACTTATTATTGTGAGAATTACTATTATTGTAAAAATGAAAATTTATTGTACAAATTGTAGTTTAATAGATGTAAAATATAAAAAAAATTTTTACGTAATATTTTTTTTTTATATATTATTAATATAGATAAAATAATAAAAAAAGAAAAAAATTGATGAAACCATAGTTTTTTTTACATAAATTTACATTTAAGAGATAATTTAATTATATTACAAATATTAGTCCGCAACCAACTGTCTTCACCAAGATATAGAAATCTTTTCAAATATTCCTGACGTCAAAGTGGTTATATTAACAAAAAGCCAAAAAAATTTGATTATCCTGTAGATTACAGTTTTCGAAATTCTCATAAAGTGAGTTGCAAAATTTAAAGGTGTGCAAACATTGCAATTGTACGTTACCGATGGTGCAAAAATTCATTGTGTTTTAAACATTTCTTTTGAGGATTATCATTACTGTAATAATTTTGTAGAATAATACATATTGTATAATAACTATAACAAATTTAATATAATGAAATATACACAACTGTATATAATACGTATATTTAACTGAAGTATATTCCACGTACATATACGATATATCTTACTATTTTCTGACTGACCTCTTATCTGACTAATTACAAATGATAAATTAATGATAAATTGATTTATTTGTTAATAATTTATTCATTTGTACACGAGATAATATAAACTATTATTATTATTATTGTTGTTGTTGTTGTTATTGTTATTATTGTTATTATTATTATTATTATTATTGTTATTATTATTGTTATTATTATTATTATTATTATTATTGTTATTATTATTGTTATTATTATTATTATTATCATTTTTTTCTTTATTATTATTACTATTATTATTATTTAGGGCAACCACCATTCTCGCCTCGTCTGCCTGTTGGTCCTTCTGGATGTAAAGAACGCGTTCAACTCGGTCAGGTGGGCTGATGTTCTAAACGCGATGCACCGTGATTTCCAGGTCCCTGGATACATTCTTTGAATGATACAGAGCTACCTGACGGATCGCTACATCGTGTACGAAACATCGGATGGATCGAAAAGAAGGAAGCTCACAGCTGGAGCTGCACAAGGCTCAGTGCTGGGTCCTGAATTATGGAATATTTCATATGACGGGATTCTGTGCATGGAGATGCCGGAGCAGACCTTCCTGATTGGGTACGCAGATGACGTTGCTGCCGTCATCATCGCTCGCGATGTGGAGGCAGTACAGATGCGTCTTAATCAGGTGATACGTGCGGTGGATGAATGATCACGGCCTCGAGCTGCAAGCCTCAAAAACCGAGATCGTCTTCATTACCAAGAGGCGTATCGATACGATACGTACTTTCGATGTGGGAGAAGCGTCAGTCCTAACCAAGCCGGCGGTGAAGTACCTGGGGGTAATGCTTGATTTCAAGTTTACCTTTTGGCACCAGATTCAAAGAGCTGCGGACAAAGCGGCCGTCGTGACGGCGTCTCTTAGCAGGGTAATGGCCAACATCGGGGGCCCGAGCCCCTGCAAGCGACGCCTGCTCATGCGGACCGTGGAGTCCATAATGCTATATGGGGCTAAAGTATGGGCTAAAGCACTGTGGACGTGGAAGTATCGTCGGAAAATGGCCGCGGTGCAGCGAAGAGGGGCCCTTTGCATCGCTTCTTCGTACCGAACGGTCTCGGAGATTGCGGTGCTGGTAGTCGCTGGAGTGGTCCCTATCGACATTCTGGCTCAAGAGCGTAGGTTCGTGCACCAGAACAAAGCTGAACTCGGCAAGGTTGCCGCAACGGAGGAAGCCCAGGCTCAATCCTTGCGGGCCTGGCAACAACGTTGGGAACTGGACCCACGAGGGCGTTGGACGGCTCAGCTGATTCCTCAGCTCGAGCCATGGCTCCGACGCTCTCATGGTGAGGTGGATTACTACCTCACCCAGTTTCTGACAGGGCACGGCCTCTTCCTTAAATACCTTCACCGTATGGGGAAGGTAGAGGCTAGTGGCTGCGCCCTTTGTGACTGTCCCTGCGACGACGCTCTCCACACGTTCTTTTATTGCGAGCGCTGAAGTGTCGAGTGGGGAGAGTTAGAAAATGACCTTGGAGTCATAACGCCAGACAATATAGTCTCCGTGATGCTCCAGGGTCAATCGGCGTGGTCGAAGGTCACCTCCTTTGTTAGGAGGGTCCTTCGACAAAAAAGGCCGTCCTGGACGGCCTGCCATAGGCCGTCCATAGAGGACGACAATTTGATGGAAGAAGGAAGAAGAAGAGGTTAAGCAGGCCTTGAGAAGACAGCGCCTTGCTGGTGAAGGCCTGGTTCTACTTCGACGCAATGTGAAATCAATTCTGGAGTGGGCTCAACGACCAGGCTAGGTGGAGGGCTTTTAGTGGGTAGGGCAACTATTGCGAGTCCCACACACCGGGGTGGCACGGAGCCTCCCTGATGGTCCGTAAAAAGGATTTCCCCTCTCTCAGAAAAAAAAAAATTATTATTATTATTATTAGGTGTAGTAAAAAGAAATCCATTATTTTTGCATTAAATTGAAGATTTTATTTAGCATAGATAGAATGATACGTTTTAGGTCAAATATGCACTGTTTTGTTCAAAAACTTGTTGATATTTTGGAGGTAATTTCATAATGCCTCTCTTGTAGAAACCCTTGTCCCTATTGTCAAAAAACTGGGACAGTCGATTTTCACAATCTTCTCTTGAGGCGAATTTTTCACCTGCAAAATCATTCGTCATAGACAAGAACAGGTGGTAATCACTTGGTGCCAGGTCCGGACTATAAGGTGGATGCATAAGAACTTCCCAACCAAGCTCCCGGAGCTTCTGGCAAGTCACTATCGATGTATGCGGCCTGGCGTTCTCCTGATGGAACACAATTCCTCTCCTATTGGCCAAAGCTGGGCGCTTCTGGGCGGTTGCTTCTTTCAGACGGTCCAATTGTTGACAGTACAGGTCCGAATTAAGAGTTCGGCCGTAGGGGAGCAGCTCATAGTAGATGATTCCCTGCCAGTCCCACCGAACTCACAGCAAAACCTTGCTGACTGTCAATCCTGGCTTGGCCACCGTTTGCGCCGGCTCACCGCGATTTGACCACGACCGTTGTCGCTTGACGTTGTCATAAGTGACCTGCTTTTCATCACCAGTAAACATTCGCTTCAGAAATGGATCAATATTGTTGCGATTTAGCAGCGATTCGCAGATGGAAATTCGGTCCATGAGGTTTCTTTGCGATAACTCGTGTGGTACCCATACATCGAACTTCTTTTTGTATCTAGCCTTTAAGTGGTTCCAAACGGTTTTTTGTGCAATGTTTAGCTTCTGGGCAATCGAAACAGTGCTTACGTGACGGTCGGACTCGACGATTTCCATTATTTTATCGACACTTTCGACAATTGGCCCTCCAGAGCGTGGTGCACCTTTGACGTCAAAATTACCGGAACGGAATCGACGAAACCAAAATTGCGCGTGATTGACTATTACAGTATCAGGACCATAAACACTATTCACATTTTCAACTGCCTGGCTTGCGTTTTTGCCTTTATCGAAGAAAAACTGTAAAATATGGCGTATTTTCTCTTTGTTGGTGTCCATCTTTGACGCGTGCTAAAAAAATACTGAGTCAAGCAATCACAAAACTGTATCAGAAGCTTTTTTCGTACGAAATCTTATCTTTCTAACGCCATCTAGTGTAACCCGATCGCACTTTTACAACGGGAGATACAGAGTACTAAAGCCATCTATTGGCAAAATAATGGATTACTTTTTACTACACCGAATATTAATATTAACTTCGCTATACCAGTCCCAAGCCCGCGGCCTCTCTTCCAGGAGGAGAGGGAGGAGCAGGGGTATAAGTAACACCACGTTAAAAAACCTTGGTCTATCTGGCCCGGATGGTAGCACCTCGTAGGGGTCCCTCCTGGGGTTACAGGTTGGGTCAGGGAGAGTAGCGGGTGCGGTGACACTGTCCAATTGGGATGTGTGAGATGATCCGTGTAGCGTGCTCTCCCTGGAACTCCCGGCGTCAATGCGCCGCATCCAAGGGGATGCTGGGATGCCAATGAAGGGTGCAGGTGCAAGGCTGGGGCGGATGTCAGATTCCCGTCCTATAGCCAAAAGCCTTTACAGCGATGGGGGTAGCTGTAGAGGTGATCATCCCCCCCCCCCACACTCTGAGGCACCGCGACGGTATGCAGTCCATTATTAGGAAAATGTTGGCTGCACTGAAAAGTCAGCCCAACATAAAAAATTCGATTAAGCAGGGTATACCAAAGATGGAGGAGATGCTGGAAAAACTCTGGCACACAACTTCGGTAGCCAGTGAGGCTCGAAAACAGCTGCTTACTACGGTGATCAGCGATAGAGCAGCTCCTCAACCAAAGAGGCCGGCCTTAAGCCCACCTAGCCTCCCTATTCAGACGGTTGGGGAAGCGCAAACATGGTCGGAGGTCGTCGAGAAGAAAAAGAAGGTAAAGATGACCCCTACAATAGAGCCTAAGGACGGGCTCTTGAAAGAAGAAAAAAAGGTGCAGCAGCAGCCACAAAAGAAATCTGCTGAACGCAAAAGTAAAGTCAAGAGGACGCCCCCTGAGGCAATTCGCCTTAAGCCGGCGGATGGCCTAACGTACGCCGATATACTAGGTCGGGCCCGCAAGGATGTAAAGCCCGAAGCTTGCGGCGCTGAAATTAAATCTATTCGGCACACCAAAGCTGGCGAGGTTCTCCTTGAGTTGAGAAACAACTCTGCCGAGGGACAGAAAGGTCTATCAGACGCCCTTCAAAGGGCTGTCGGGGGTGCAGGTTCAGTCAGGAAACTGATCCCAAGGGCCACCTTGGAGATCAGAGACCTAGACTGCTGCACCTCGAAGGCAGAAGTCGAAGAGGCCCTTCGGAGCGCCCTGCCAAGGTACTGCGGAGCAATAGAAGTAGCGCTGGCCAAGTCAAACGCTATTCAACAGCGGATGGCCTTCGTGACCATTGACGAAGTCAGCGCCAACCGATTGCTCGAGTCGGCTCGGCTTCAGATCAGCTGGGTGAACTGCAAAGTGCGACAAAAAACTGTAGCACTTAGGTGTTACCAGTGCCTCGGTTTCGGCCATTCAAGCCGGAACTGTAAGGGGCCGGACAGATCGAACTGGTGTTACAGGTGTGGAGCAAAGGAACATCAGGCTGCCAATTGCGTGGCGCCACCCGAGTGCTTCCTTTGCGAAGCACAAGCAATCCGAAAATGCATAAGCACATTGCTGGGTCGACCGTTTGCGCTGCATATTGCGCAGCTGTATCTAAGGCCCAGCAATGATGCAACTCTTGCAGGCAATCTCAATCGAAGCCGAACGGCACACGATTTACTCCCGCAGATCTGCTTCGACCTGTCCGTGGATATAGTTCTTATCTGCGAACAGTATCAGAGCAGAGAAACGGGAGAGTGGTATTCCGATGATAGCGGAACAGCGGCCATCTGGGTTTCCGACGTCATTTCGGCGTCGTGAGCCATGGATCTAGAAATGGTTTCGTTTGGGTTAGATATACTGACGTCACATACGTCAGTTGTTACTTTACCCTAAATGAAACTATAGGTGACTTCCAGACGAGACTTGATAGTCTGGAGGACACTGTCAGAGACATGGAGGGTGATCTAATAATTGCCAGAGATCTAAATGCAAAAGTTCTTGAATGGGGTATTGACAGGCCGGACTCAAGAGGGAGGCGAGTCATGGATGCGGTGTCGCGGCTCGGGCTGGTGGTACTTAATACCGGCTGCACCTAAACCTTTAGACGGCCAGGGTATCGAGAGGCCATTCCCGATGTGTCTCCCGCATCCGCGGGTCTGGTTGCGCGTGTCAAGGGTTGGCGGGTGATGGAGGACTACACAGCCAGCGATCACCAGTACATCACCTTCTGCGTGGGTGATGGAAGGCCAATCGATACGCGTAGCCCAACCAGATGGAATATTGACAAACTTGATAGGGAAAAGCTGTTTCTGACAATTACGCGCGGTTGGGGATCCCTTGAAGGAGTACCAAATGATCTCCCAGCCTCCGAGCGAGCAGAGGCGGTGACAGACGCGACTATGCGTTTTATTCACCGAGCTTGCAAGGAGGCGATCCCGCGGAGGAAACCGAACATCGTGCGACGCCTGGTTCACTGGTGGACGGATGAGATCGCTGATCTAAGGCGCAAGTGTCTGAGATCTCGGCGATTAGCAACACGATTCAAAAAACGGGACAGCGATCTAGCTGGAAAAATAGTCAACTACAAATCGGCCAGAAAAAAGCTTTGACGGACCATCAGGTCCAGTCAGCGCCAATGTTGGAAAAAGCTTTGCCTAGAACTCGACAAGGATCCGTGTGGCCTAGGGTACAAGATCGTGATGCAAAAACTGGGTGCCTTCTTTCGGGGAGCATCCACGGACGCGGCTAAGATCGACAGTATTGGCAATGCCCTTTTCCCGACGCATCCATTGCTCGAGGATCAGGCAATAGCCCCGGCCGACCTGGACTTTCCATTGTTCACCGAACAGGAGCTCAAACGAGCTGTTGATTCGATGAAGAATCGGAAGGCGCCGAGACCCGACGGAATTTCGGCGAAGGTACTCAAGGCCGTAGCTGAACTCCATCCAGAGCTCTTGCTCGGTATGTACAACTCGTGCGTAAAGGCGGGTATATTCTGTGCCCAGTGGAAAGTTGCGAGACTTGTGCTTATCGGCAAGGGTAAGGCGCCATCTTCCTATCGGCCTCTGTGTATGCTCAACACCACGGGCAAACTCCTGGAGGGCCTATTGCGACCCCGATTCCAGCAAGCCGTGCATTGCGCTGGAGGCCTAGCCGAAAGGCAACACGGTTTTCAGAGTAGTAAGTCGTCAATCGGCGCTATCCAGGAGGTGGTGAAGGCTGCCAGAGCCGTAGAACGGGGCAACCAACATTCTCGCCCCATCTGCCCGCTGGGGCCAACACTAGAGGCTCGAGCCCCTGCAAGCGACGCATGCTCATGCAGACCGTGGAGTCCATAATGGTATATGGGGCTGAAGTATGGGCTGAAGCACTGCGGATTTGGAAGTATCGTCGTAGAATGCCCGCAGTGCAGTGAAAAGGGGCCCCTTGCATCGCTTCTTCGTACCGAACGGTCTCGGGTATTGCGGTGCTGGTAGTCGCTGGAAAGGTCCCTGTAGACCATCTGGCTCAAGAGAGTAGATTCGTGCACTAGCACAAAGCTGAACTCGACAAGGTTGCCGCAACGGAGGAAGCCAGGGACTGATCCCTCAGCTCGAGCCATGGCTCCGACGCTTTCATGGGGAGGTAGATTACTTCTTGACCCAATTTCTGACAGGGAATAGCCTTTTCCTCAAATACCTTCACCGTATGGGAAAGGTAGAGGCTTGCGGCTGTACCTTATTATAAAAATTATTATTATATTATTATCATATCATCAAAAAAATTATTATTATATTAATATCAAAATTATTATTATTATTATTATTACTATTCTTTTTTTTTTAAATCAGGCCATCAGTGAGGACGCCTTAGTCAACCTGAATACGCGGGGGAACCCACTGGTGTGACAGGTTCCGTAGTCGCAACAGCTCTGGTCTTGGATGGACTCGATTTTTCGAGTACATCCGTGGCGACGGCTTTGACAATCCCGGGAACCGTCTAACCCGCCATACGCCAGCATATGTCTGTTGGAAAACTGTAGACATATGATGTGCGGATGGAATATCTACCTTTTGTCCAACCTGCAGCGCGAATCTACTTTCGTATTGCTTCGCCGCTGCAGGTTCTGTCTATTCGTTAGTCCGTTTCCGTGATACGTTGTAGCCTGTCTCCGTCTCGTAATTTCTTTCATACGATCCTTTCATTTACATTATCTCACCGACTCATGCAACCCACCACTAACTATTCTAGACACCCGTTCGCCTTTTTTCCCTTCAGGACAGTCTCGACGAAGGTAGTTATCGCCGTCCAACTGTCCTTGTCTTGCAGCATCCTCGCCACTGCATTTTCGGGCGTGATGCTGTCTGTTCACGTGACGTTCGCGTCTCAAGTGACAGTCTATCTGCGGCTCATCGTCGGTACTCATAAAATGTGTGCTCAGCGTCGTCGCGCTCGTACCCGCAGTATTTACATTCCGGCGACCTCACCTGGTTACACCCAAATAAATACTGTCTGAAGTAACCGTGCCCCATTAGAAATTGGGTTAGATAGAAATTAACCTCCCCAATCCCTCGTCCGGTCCACGATACCAGACAGCTTATCAAGCGTCTCGTACACGTAGCAGCGGCTTCCGTTAACCAACGGTCGCTCTATTCGCGCATTGCTCTGTCTGTTTCTCAATTGCCGCGTTTTTCTTTCTTACGTCGGACCTTTGTTCGTATGTCCGTTATCGTTCTCTAGCGAGCAGGTCAATTGGTATTACGCCCGATACCACCAAGACGGCCTCCGCTGAGACCGTCTTTCGATTCGTAAAGCCCCTCGTCTTTGTACGTTTGTCAGTCGCTTGCGGTATCATTTTACCTCGAGCGCATCAGCCCAGACTTCCGCCCCGTATAATAAGATCGAGTGAGTGGTGGCCATAATCAACAATCTTTTCCCCAGTCTCGGTTCCTAAGTGTTTGCCATAAGGCAGGAGAGCGCGGAGACCCGTGCCGCCAATCTATGTGCCGTCTTTTACATATGCGGCCAAAAAGTCAGCTCCGTATCCAGAGTTACACCCAGATATTTCACATTTCCTTTACTTTCATTTTCTTTTACTAAAGATCTGCGTCTGCACCTACCGCACCGTCATCGGTATGCCAGTTTGTATCCTCCTTTCGGTGAGGAGGATCAGTTGTGTTTTTGTCAGTACTAGTGTCAGTCCGTGACTCGTCATCCACTCGTCTACCCGTAACATGACCCGGTTTAATGTCAGCTGTGCCAATTCTGGATTGCACTGAACGATCACTACCGCCACGTCGTCGGCGTAGGCGATAAGTGAGGCGTTCTCTGGCATTTATAACCTCAGCAGGCCATGGTGAACCGCGTTCCAGAAATCAGGTCCTTGTATTTATCCCTGCGCAACGTTCGCAGTGATCGGCCTACTTGACTGTCCTTTCGTGGTCTCGTACGTAATTCGTCGGTCTCTCAAATAATCTCGCGCTACCCTAACAGATATCGGCGTACCCTGAAAGTCCGCAGAGCCTCCAGGATATCCCTCCACCTGGCGGAATGGAAGCGTTCTTTACATATAAGGTCGCGAGCAGTACTAGCGGTCTCGCGCCGTAGCAGACCCGCTTTGTTCGTAGGAAAATTTTGGTCATTTCCTTTATCGCGCCTATCGTCGAGTGGCCATTCTGAAAGCCATGTTGATAATCGGTCAGCCCTTCGGCGGCTGTTATGGCGCTCGTTATCTACGGTCTTAGCAACGTCAGGGGCCTATAGGACGACAGTGTTTCGAGTTTCCCTTCACCTTTATAGTGTAGAGAAGGAGTTAGTCTGGAGTAAGAGGTGAAGGTGGTCGCATTCCCTCTGTGTGCGCTTAACAGCCTCCCGTATAACAGCTATACCGTTCTCAATAGGTTCCCCGACGTTTCTCTGTTTTTTTAGTCTGCACCTCTATGGCTAGGAGGGCAGTTTGTATCCGTACCAGCTAAGCTCGAAGAGCCAGCTGGGGGCACGTTTCGTCTTTCTTTGTCTCCCCTGTAGCTTTTACCTCCGTAACAGGCAGGTTACCTACTGCTGCGGTGGGGGTGCTGGGCTGCACCCTGGACTCCCCTGAGTCTATATTCGTCGCAGGCCGCACTGTCGAGCCTGTGGTTTGAATGTGATTTAGAGGTAATTTACACCCGAAATAAAATCAGGCAAAAATACCAAAACACATCAACTAATCTTATTTATTCTATTGTGAAAAAAATATTTATTATATTTTATTGTCATTTTGCTAAATTTTTCCAAGAAAAAATCCTTGAAAAATAAAGTTCAACCCCTATAAAATTGAGGAGTTGCAACTTTTAAAAATAAGGCCTTTGTAGTTTCGTTCCGTTTTTTAAGGCAAATATTTTCCATTTTGTTTCGTTGAAAAATATTGAATTAAGCCGGAGATATTTAAAGTAATGTGATTTTGGGGGTTGACTTCAGGGATTGTTTTCACCCCTTCAAAGTGAATATTAGCAGATAAAGAAAAATACGTGTCTCTTAAAATATTAAATTTTTATAAAATCGGAGAGTTCAGGTTGGTTGGGTTTTCTTGTTAGCCTATTCCCATTTCTATGTGCGTAAACAGTAACATTTTCGCATATTTTCCCCTTTTATGAGTGGTTTTTGGTCGTTCAGAGAATGATGCGATAAAGTCCATTTTTGACTTTGGATTCGCATTTGGCCCGTCAAAATACATAATAAATTATAGATCTAGACTTTAGAATCGATCTTTTTTATTGTGCGTGCCTGTGTTATTAAGAACAAAAAAATAAATCTCTAGTAAGGGAATAGTAGCGAAATAACCTTCTGAACTGTTATTTCTTTAATTCTAACATTCCAATCGAAAGAACTCCGTAAAATGTATTAATCAAATCAACTTTAGCACGAGCGACGTATTATAGCTTTAAAGAATTTTTTTATGAGTTAAAAAGTTTTCCATAAAATATCGTCTAATTACTGGAAAATCCTTTAAAAAAATTTTTAGAAATTTGCGTCATTGATTTAAAATCTGAAAAGGTCAATAGATTTTGTCGAGGTCTTTTATTTTTTATGTTCAACTTTGAAAAAAATTTTTTATTGTTTTTCTATTTCTACGTCAAAATTTAATTCTACTATAATTCAGTTTATCTTATGTTGAAACTGCTGATTCTTTCAACTCATAGTTTTTTATGCTATAAAAATTGGTAAAGATTCTGTAGGTTTTCATAAGAAGACAAATTTTCCTTTATTTGTTGCCATTTTTCTTTATCATTATGAAAAAAAGAATTTTTTTACAATACCTTTTACACTGACTTTTTGTTCACCAGTTCCTGGATTTGTGAATAGATCTACTTGCATGTTGACTTCCCCCACGATATCCTCATCGGTGTCTGAATTATCTGGAAAATAAATGTTTTATCACGTGTTATATAAAATAATTACTATAAAATCCAAAAATATTCTAATAATGGATACTGCAGGATTTTTATTTAAAATTTATATGTGCTCAAAAATAGGTTCATATCTTTTATTCTAATATCCTCAATAATAAGTTAATAATTATAATTAAAAATAAACTTTTTTCTTACTAATTATAGATTTTCATCTTTGTAAGAGACTATTTGAAAGCAGAATTCAAAATCATATCTTAAACCTTTTTGTACTAAGTGTCACAAAATTTAAGTTAATGTTTGATAGCATCACTTTTTATAAAAAAATTACTGAAAAAATATGTTATATACGCTTTTTGATTCCTCAGAATCTTAGCCTTCTAATGTTTTAAAATCTTATTTTTTAGGTTAAAAAAATATTCTCTGTTTACTGTATTCGCAATAAAACATGTTATAGACATCAACTCTTTCGGTCCTATTCAGATTTTCTTTTAAATTTCATATGGTGGATTCAAATGACAGTCAAAATATAATGTTTCATGTATAAAATAGCTTTGTCCATATTTTTTAGAAATTCCGTATTAATTTGTAAAAAATGTTTGTCTATAGATTTTTGTAGCACATTTTCTTTAAAAATCGGCAGTCGCAATTTTTCCACATATAAAATTAATATAGCGGATCCAATATGAAAAAAATGGAGAATGGGGATCTCCTAAAAATAGAGATGGTAACTTCAAGACTGCAGAATAATCACCTACATCTTCGTAAGAAAGTTTGCATGTTATTATCACGTTATTTAGCCGTCAAGTATTCTTGCCGTTGCCCGACTCTATCTACGAAGAGATAAACGCTTTTAGAAAAGCCTTTTTAATTATTTTTTTTATTATATTTTTTTTTTTTTTGTAATTGTGAAATTTCCTTCACATTTTTTCACCTTTAAATTATTTTATTATTTATAAAAATAAAGCCAAGATATTTATAAAAAAAGGGCGAGGCCAGTAGCTTCTTTTTTTGCATTTGTGCAATGAACAATATCTATAGTTATTATTTTTTTATGTAACGTGACTAGTAAAATCACTTTTCCTTGCATTTTTTGAAGTAGTCTCCTACTACACTCAACGAAAAATCTCTGATCGATTCCATCTCAAATCATGCAGGCCGGCTGCACCTACCTCTCGGAATCACTTCTCAAATTTATTATATTATTCTACTTAGGAAATCAGCGCCTAAATATTTTTTCTTTTTTCAAAATTATCAAAATTGTATGTTTTATGCACTTTTGAAAAGCGACTTATCAATTTTTGAATCTCAAAAATCGAAAACTTTTTTTTTTTTAACCATTTATTTCCTCTTTTTACTGATCTTTAAAAATTATTCTATATTTGTTCGATGTTATAGTTGATGCTTTTTTTTATTATTTTTTATAAAAAATAAAGATGATATTGCACTTTCAATAAAAAATAAAAAATGTATTTTTCTCAAAAAGACGATTTTTTGGCTACTATTTTGCCATGTTACTTTTTTGTCATTACTCATTTTGGCAACGAATGTTTCATTTAGCCTTTCACGAATTTAGGGACCGTCAAAGATTCCTTCTTTTAATTTAGCATCAGATATTATCGAACTTCTATGTGCTAAATATGCTTAACGCTCACTATTTTTATCCAAAGCTTTTACACATTGTTTTATTAAAACAAGTTTTACATGTAGTGGAGGAATAAGAATCTTATTTGGCTTGGCTCGGGTCGATGAAGGATCGAATTTATAAGATGTAGTGAAAGGTTGGTGGTTCGGCACTGAGCAACCATATAGGCTAACACTCAGGTTAATATGCTACTTGGATAGAGGATCTACCAAATGTTACAGGGTAAATATATGTTTAAGCGCATGTAATAGATAATTAGCCGAAATTCAGTTAACACTATGTTTTAGAGTCTGAATTTTTGATTTAAATTTTACATGTAGTGGAGGTATAAGAACTTTATTTGGCTCTACTAAAAGCTGGTTAATGATATTATTCGAACCAGGTCTCATCGATTTCTTTGTAGCCCAATCTAGATGTGATGGGGCCAAACCAAGGCGAGATCGAATTTAGCGTAAATATCATGGTCTTATCTATTTTGAAGTTAAGACAATTTTTTATTTGAAGCTTAGAAAGCTCTATAATATAAAATCATTGGAAATGAATCGTGTGAAGGCAATTAAATTCGATACTTCGAAAATAGAAACATATTCAATGGCAAAAAAGATGTATGTTACGTAATTTCAGTTTAAAAATACCTATAATCTCTTCTAGATTTTTAAAAGAGGTAAAATCTACTTAAAAATAAAAAACTTTTAAAAGTCGATCTCTTACTTTTTGCGCATTGCTATAAGTAGCCAGATGCTTCAAGTGTCTGGGCTACGGACACTGCAGCTCCGGATGTAAAGATCCTGACCGCATTAATCTCTGTAACAGATGTAACGGGAAAAGGCACAGGGCCAGCGAATGTAACGCTTAGTCAGCGTGCTTCCTGTGTCCCCAATCTGAGACTGACCCAGCCACAAACAAACATGTGGCTGGGTCTGAAATATGCAGGGCCTTCAAAGAGGTCCTGGAAAAAGCTCAGCAGAGATGGCGGTAGTCCTGCAGTGCAACTTGAATAGGAGCAGGGCGGCTCAAAACCTATTGTCCCAAATCTGTTTCGAGAAGCACGCTGACATTGTCCTCGTCAGCGAGCAGCATCGAGACAGAGACGGGCCAAAATGGTACTCTGATGATCTCGGCACTGCGGCCATATGGATCCACGAACTAAGTAAGATCTTTATCTCGGGACATGGATCTTGCCGCGGTTATGTGTGGGTGAGGCACGAGGACATACATCAGTATTATATATCAGTGTCTACCTCACCCCAAACGACCCGATCAGCGAATTCCAGTCCAAGCTCAATGGACTGGAAGACGCATTAAGGGATATACAGGGCGGACTGGTAGTTGCTGGAGACTTTAACGCTAAAGTGCTCTAGTGGGGCAAAGCCAGGCCTGAGTCTTGCAGGAGTAGAGTCATGAAGTTGGCAGCGAGACTGGGGCTGGTGATGTTAAACACCGGCCTCGCGTCAACCTTCCGAAGGCCTGGCTACAGGGAGACCATTATCGACATCTCCCTGGCCAATATACAACTGGTAGCGCGCATCCAGGGATGGCAGGTGATCGAGGATTATACAGCTAGCGATTACCAATACACCGTGTCTCACGTACACAATGTTGGGTCATCCCTGGCGTACAAACCGCACCGCCCCACCAAATAAATCTTGTCTAGAATGGATGCAGAGCGTCTGTCTTCAGCACTAACGCGCAGACAGGTAGCCCTAGAAAATATCCCGGGTAACATACCGCTTCCCACGCGGGCAAACATGGTGACCGAAAACCATTTATCGAGCCTGCGCAGAGGCAGTGCCGAAAAAGAAAGGAATGAAGAAAAGATGTCCTGTTTACTGGTGGACAAATGAGATCGCTGGCCTGCGTGCCAGGTGCCGGCACCTTAGACGCATAGCACAACGCGCCAGGAAACGCGGTCTGGGTGCTGCCCCTTTAAACACGGAACACCTTGCGGCCAAGAAAATACTGAAATGGGCAATCAAGTCCAGCCAGCGACGGTGCTGGAGAGCGCTGGTCGAAGATCTTCATAGAGATCTTTGGGGATTAAGGTATAAAACCTTCACATGCAAACTCGGGGCGTTTGCTCAATCTACACCCTGAGACGTGGTGACGATAAATAACATTGTTAACACCCTTTTCCCCACGCATCCAACAAGATCGGATAGATCAGCCACGTCCGGACACATGGAGGTGCCTCTATTCACCGAGGGGGAGCTCGTCACTGCCATTAGAGCAATGAAAAACAGGCGGGCTCCTGGTCCAGACGGCCTCCCATCAGAGATCGTAAAAGCCATCGCTACATATTACCCTTACCTTTTGCTGGACTTATATAACGCCTGTCTAAAGGCGGAAATCTTTCCATTGCGCTGGAAGACAGTGCGTCTAGTCCTGATAAGCAAAGGTAAGGGTCCAGTAGACGCGCCGTCGTCCTACAGACCTTTATGTATGTTGGACATGGCCGGCAAACTCCTGGAGAGAATGCTCAGGCCTTGTCTACTCCAAGCTGTCAGAGCGGCCAGAGATCTTGCCGTTCACGGCTTCAGGTGGGGCCGATCCACCATCGAAGCTATCCAGGAGGTAGTCAACGTCGCTAGGGGTACGGAATGTGGAAACCACTTGTTACGGATAGAAGTGTACGCGCGAAGAAAACTGAGACCGTCGAGGAGAGAGGTGGACAGAGAGAGATAACGTAAGTGTAAACCATACTATGTTTGAAGTCGGTAACAACGGGCGCGCGTATTGGCCGAGCTCTGTAGCGCAGAGTCGCGACGACGGCTCTGTGGCTTCAGGCCCGCAGCTAGGGTTAACATAGTCATCCTGAGGCTGTCTCGATCCCAAAGAAGCTTGCTCATTTTGCTTTATTGCATTTTGGAGGTCCCACGTTGCACGGGGAAGCTGAAAAGCGGGCCGTGGCATGTCATTGGTCGAGAGTAAGGCGATGCGGCGGCGACCGTTGTATAGAATTTGTGTTTGTGTGAGTGTGAGGCATTTGGAGGTTCACACCATAAGTGTATTACTCTCTCTCTCTCTCTCTCTCCTTATCTCCCTTTCTTCGCGGTTTCTTGGTGGACATTGGCGAGAATTAGGCGGCAAATTAGACGTAAGTGGGGGGCCGTAACGAAGCATGATCTATCGATTTCGGCAAAGAAGTCAGATGCGCTTTGACTTTCGCTCGAGCAATTAATTGATTTGTAATTATTAAAAACCATTGTATCATTCAATAAAAGTTTGTACTTAATAAAAGTCTGAAAATCCTCGCTTTGTCCATGACAAATTTTGGTGCCGAAAACCGAGAACTTATTTTTATATCGGGTTAAGAAAGCTAGACAAAGCGAGCCACGAAGAAGAAGATTTAATTGAAGAACGATGTCACCAAAAAAAGAGGACAAGAGCCTCTATCAAACAGATGGAAGTTGATTTTGTCACCGTAAATCAACCTCTAACAAAGAGAGCCAAGACAACAAGCGGCGATAAGATAAACAAGACGGGCCCAAAGACGCCTGCTACGAAGAAGCTGAGCGCCTCGAAATCCAAGGGCGCGCGGAAGACGGTGGGCACGAGGAAGCTAAGAGCCACACGGAAAAAGAAGACAAGCGTTTCAAAGGAAAACGTTCCACCAGTTGGGGAAGGAGAAGAGCCCGCCATGCCGGAAATGGCAAACCTGGAGGCAGGAACATCAGCGACCGTTCTCAGGACGCAGAGTCAACTGCAGCAAGTACGTCGGGAGGCCCCTGTATCTCCTCACATACGAATCATCAGTGACGAGGCGCTGCAGGCAACTCACCGTGAACGAGAGGACGAGCTACCGGACGACGAGCAGCGGTCAAAGACATCGTCAGTGGAGCACTGTAGCGAGATTCACGGCCAGCACCTCGAACAACATGGGTCGCCGATGGAGCACGTAAGAGGCCGATGGCCAAATAACACTGTTTATAATATCGCGCATGTGCCTGATGTAAATGAAGTGTACCTCGCGAGTGATGCGAATTTTAATAATGTTAATTTGCGTAATATTCGTGAATTTGCCGGTGACCCGATGACAAGTACATTCGTCGTTCCAAATCGTCAAGGATTGGAAATTAATCGTGGTGTGCGTGTTGCGAATTTCCTTATCACCCGCGGACAAAATTCTAGTCGCGACGTGCTTAATATTGGCGTAAATAATCGAAATGTGTATAACGCGTATATTTATAACGAAAATCGCGGGCAAGTGCTTAACCGCGGTGCGCGTGTTTACCTAAGCAAAACGAATGTTTTTAATGGTCGCGGGCAAACGGTGAATCGCGACGTGCCTGCGGATAACATGAATAACAGTCGCGACGTGCGCGATCCGCAAGTTCTTGGCGATGCACGAGGTCGATGTTTTGATCGCGGCGAACCGAATTTTGAGACGAGTGATAACGTTGGCCTTTCTGAAAATAATAATTTACGGGGTATTAAATCAGAAAGCTACAACGCGGGTGAACATGCGAACTATCCTTTGTTGCGTTTGACGGAGGCTATCGAGGCAACCCTGCGTTCAGTGCTTGAAAATAGTTTATCCGAGGGCAATTCGCGGCTTATCAGCTGGCTCACTTCCGCGAAGTCTTTGCCAGCGTTTGCGGGTTACCCATTAGAATGGGTGCATTTCAAAGAAACGTTTGAATCAACATCGCAATTCGGTGGATACACGTCGCAGGAAAATATATCGCGTCTTTTCGCGGCATTGAAAGGAGAAGCACGCGAAGCCGTTCACTCGTTGTTAGTAACGGGCCGCGACGCAGATAGTGTTATGAAGACGCTCGAATTACTATTCGGGAACAAAGACGCAGTAGTACGAAAAATCATTAATGAGATCAAAGATTTGCCGACGATAAGCATGGGAGAGATTAGCTTAATGTGATTCGCCGCGAAGTTGAAAAACGTGGTAACTGCTTTGAAATCACTCAAACGCGCAGAATATTTAGAAAGCCCGGATTTAGAGCAGAATATTTCGCGGAAACTGCCATTAGCGTTAAAATTCGGCTATAACCAATACGCGGCGGGCGTTTGCGACGATAAAAATAAATTAGGAATACTCGCTGATTATTTATATTAACAAGCAGAGTTCGCGGTTGCTGGCGGCATCTTCGCGATAGAACCCGAAAATCGCGAAAGGTCCAGCGTGTCAACAAAACCATCATTTCAGGGAAAGGCAAACAAAGCTGTCGCCGCGGTGACGCAAGTCGACACCGATACACGATCGACAAGTAAAGAGCCGCAGAATCGTTGTTGCGTTATATGTAAGCGAAATAATCACGCGGCGGCAAACTGCAAAAGTTTTGTCAGCATAACGGTAGATAGACGAAGATTCCTAGCACGCAAATTCCATCTATGCTACAAATGTCTAGAATTGGGTCACCGGCAAGCCAAATGTAAAGCGCCGAATTGCGGCCGTTGTAATAGACGGCATCATATCTTTTTACACACACAGAGACTAACTCGCGAAAACGAAAACAAAGGCGATGCGCATAAGAAGCTCACCATGGCTTCTAGGCAATCAGCGGATAGGCAAACCAGCGGCGCATCAAAAGCGGCCGACGTTAGTCAATGACTACTACCGCGAGCGCTGTTAAAAATAAAAGCGGTAGAGGGTTCGGGTCCCGCGACTTCGATAAAGACTTTCGCGATGCTTGATGACGAATCGACTATCACGTTAATAAATAGAGACGCAGCAAGAAGGCTAGGCCTCAAACGCACGAGTATAAATATAGAAATAAAGGGAATTAACAATCGCGAGGTAGTATCAGCGTATTGCGAGAAAGTAGCCTTTCGTATTTGCAGAGATTCAGAGGAATTTCACGTAAAAAATGCGGTATTAGTACCTAACGCATTCGTGCGGTAGCGGGAACGGGTATCGCGCTGTCGTTAACGTCGTTGAAATGGATCGTACACGGCATAACGAGATCCGATGACGCGTGCCGCGAGATAGCGACATGCACGAACGCAGATACGAATACGACCGAATACAAGGCCAGTAGACGCGACGAAAGTCTTGACAAAATTAATAAAGGAGTATTTTCAAATCGATGATTTCGGCGTTAGCGAGATAATTCGTCCGAGCGCCAAACATAAACGAGCCGTTCGTATTTTAGAAAATACTACGAAACGCATCGAGGGCGGTTGGGAAACAGGACTTGTGTGGAAAAGGGACCTGCTTCCAATATTAGACACGTATAAAACCGCATTAAAACGACTGCTCGCGGAAGAACAAAAGATCGATAAAAATACGGTTTACGGAGAACTTTATTATAAAGAAATGCAAAGGCTCATCGATTTAGGGTATGCGAGAAAAATTTCCGAAAGTGAGAAAAAGTCGCAACGTTGGTTTATTTCCCATTTCGGAGTTTTTAAGATAAATAAACCGGAGAAGATCAAGATGGTGTTCGATTTAGCAGAAAACATGGACGGTGAAAGCTTAAATGATCAAGCTGATCAAGGCCCGGACGTGTTGCAACCGCTACCGGGTGTAATGATTAGATTTTGTTTGTACGCGATAGCAGTAAAGGCAGATATCGCCGACATGCACATGCGCGTCAGTGTAATAGAAGACGATCGTAGAGCACAAAGCTTTCTGTGGAGAGGGAAGAGTAGAAAAGGAGAACTTGAAATATACGAAATGACGTGTTTATTATTCGGAGCTAAGCCGTCGCAGTGTAGCGCAATATACGTTAAAGACAAAAACGCCGACTTGTTCGTCGAAACGAAACCCGCCGCGGTCAAAAGCATTAAGCGAGATTACTACGCAGATGATATTTTAACCAGCCGAAAAACTGTGAGAGAAGCTGTGAAATTAGTGCGGGACGTCATCGAAATAAACGCAGCCGCAAGGTTCGAAATGCACGGTTGGGACAGCAGCGACGAACGAGCAATCGAATCGGTCAAAGAGGAAGCGCGCGGAAAAAGTGCGGCAAAATCCAAGCTTTGCGATTGAGGGGGAGAACGCGTATTCGGCCTTTTTTGGGACACCGATACTGACACACTCGGATTTAATGTAGGAGTAGAGTGAGTTCCCAAAGATTTTATTAACGGTTTGAGAAGACCAACGAAGGGCGAATTTTTAAAAACAATAATGTCCGTCTTCGACCCGCTCGGTTTAATCTCCCCGTTCACGCTAAAATCTAAAATTTTAATGCAATAGATATGGCGAAGCGGGATCGGTTGGGATGAGAAATTAAGAGACGACGAGCACGTCGGTTGGCTTGAATGGCTTAAATATTAAAAAGAAGTAAGCAAGTATCGCGTGCCAAGATGCATAACACCGAAAGAAAACACGTTTTCTCGGATTGAATTACACGCTTTTTGTGATGCAAGCATCAAAGCGTACGCGGCAACCGTTTACATGCGTTTTCTTACACTGGGAGCGGCAACACACGTTATGTTAGTCATGGCAAAATCAAGAGTCGCACCGCTAAAGCCGCTATCGACACTGAGGCTCGAGTTACAAGCCGCTCTGCTTGGCGCGAAATCGATAAAAACAGTAGCCGAAAAACTTGGATTGGAGATCAATAGGCGCGTCTTATGGTTGGACTCGGTTACCGTGATTAGATGGATAAAATCGGAACCACGTACTAAGCAGGTGTTCGTCGCGCACAGATTAGGTGAGATAGGGGAACTCACGAAAAGCTCGGAATGGAGGTGGGTTCCAACAAATGTAAATCCGGTGGATTGCGTGACGCGATGGACAAGCGGGGACATTAATAAAAATAGCCTATAGTTTGCTGGACCTAATTTTCTACGCGCAGACGAGGCGCATTGGTCGAAAGAAAAAACGCTAAACGCGAAAAAAAAGAAAAACATCGACGAAGCAGAAGCGCGTAAAGCTTGTGTTTATATTACGTCCGCAAAGGCGATCGAAATACCTGTAATCGTGAAATTATTAGGCTGGCGAGGCTTGTTGGTATCAGCTCGTCGAGTACGAAAAGCTGTAAACAAATGGCTAAAAAGGCCACTTGCAGAAAAATGCGAAGATGTAGAATACACCGAATCGAGCGAGATTTCGGGGTACCTAAGTATCTAGTCAAGATGCTCGACGGCTACTTGAAGGACCGCTCATTACTCTACAACACCGAGGATGGCCCGTAAATAATGAAATTAACATTTGGAGCAGCCCAGGGATCGATACTAGGACCGGGCGTATGAAAATCTCTTACGACGGGATTCTACGTATGCAGATGCCCGAGGGCACTTCTCTGATTAGGTATGCCGATGACATCGTGGCAGCCATCATCGCCCGCAACGTCATCGAGATGCAGATGAGACTCAATAAAGTGATGCGGCGAGTGAGCTCCTGGTTACAAGAGCACGGGCTTGAACTAGCCGCACATAAGACCGAGATCGTGCTGCTAACGAAGAGGCGTATCAATACATTATGCCTCTTTGAAGTAGGAGACGTCACGTCCAGGCTTCTACAGCAGTAAGATACCTAGGGATGACGCTTGACAGTAAGCTCACCTTCGAGGCCCACATAAGGAGAGCCGCCAATAAGGCGGCAACAGTAACGGTATCGCGAGGCCCAATGCCCGACAAAAGACGCCTACTGATGCGCGCAGCCGAAGCTGTTATTTTGAATGGCACCAAAGTCTGGGCTGATGTACTGCGGCTAGAAGTTTACCACAAGCGCATGGCCGAAGTACAAAGAAGAGCGGCCCTTTAAACTGCGTGCTCCTATCGCATGGTCTCCGAGCCCGCAATCATGGTGATCGCTGCGGTCAAACCCATCGATCTACTCGCCTAGGAGCGACATTTTGTCTAGTAGCAGAAAACTGCTCTGGAGAAGACGGCTGACCAGCGCATAACCAGAACCAACACTATCCAGGTCTGGCAAACGCACTGAGAAGTAGATACACGAGCTAGGTAGACGGTCAGATTCATTGGCCGTCTTGACCCCTGGCCCGACCGGCAGCAGAGTGAGGTAAATTATTACCTCACCCAATTTTTGACTGGGCATGGCCTGATCCGATCCTACTTTTATAAGATAGGAAAAGTAGGGGATCCAGGCTGTGCCCTCTGCCGATCTTTCTCCGACGACGCAGAGCACACGTTCTTCCCATGCGATGCGTAGTGTGTCGTGAGGGAGAATTTAGAAGTGGCCCTTGAACTTCCCGTATAACGAGGACGGGATACACCCGTCGTCTCGCCGTGGGGTTGACGTCTGACCCCAAAAGTGGCTCCAACCTGAAGTAATGCCCGATGGCGATGCCGGGGTGATTTACAAGTCACGAGGCCTAAGAGGGTTATTAGCCGGTGCGAGTCCAGCACTCTGGTAGCCACCTGCCAGCTGCATAATTTATTTGCTGCAGGTAATTTCCCTACCTACCCCAAAAAAGAAAAAATATATAATAATTAAGGCTTTCTCCTAATGCTGAAAATATGTTTAAACTCTATTGTGTGCAAAGATTAAAACAATGTTTATAATAAAGAGCCAAAAAATTAAAAAATTCAGAATTTTGATCTTTACTATGAATTTATATATCTATATATAATACTAAAAAAAATCTATGAAAAAAGAACTTGGAAATTTTTTTGACGAAAAAAACTAAGAAATTTTTCATTTCGATATTTCGATTTTGGTATTTATGCCTTTATGAACGCTACTTTGATACAGAAATAGTAAAAGTAAAGTTTCCGTCTCCTGGTGGAAGATAGAGAAATGAACAACGTATGAGTTAAAGCGTAACACATCAATCACGGTTGTCTGACATATTCTGATGCTGACGATCACTTTTTAAAATTATTGTGGATGCAGATCTGATACGTATACGAGTAAGAGTTTTGAAAATATTCGAGTGGAACAGAAGTTGCTCTATTACCGCATTAATCCAGTTTACGTTCTTTTCATCAACCAAATTTCGTCGATTGATTTTTTCATCAATTAAATTTTGTCGATTGATTTTTTTCATCGACTACGAATTGAATTATTAAGAATGAATTACTGAGAAATGGTTAAAAATAAATATATTTTACTTTTACACAATGTGTCATAATTAGTTTTTTCTTATATTTTTTAAATTTTAAGTATTATTTTAGGTGGAGGAAGAGGAGAACGGAACTTCTGGGCTTCTGTACCCAAACCTCTGCTCCTTCTTATCACATTTCTCATGTATTCATCGTTAATCAAATTTTCTCACCTGAGTAAAATACAGTTTTATAATCCTACAGAAAAATAAATTCAAAATGGGTTTGAGAAAAAATGAAATTTCTATTTCAGTTCTAACTCGTTATAATTATTTGCAAAACATAAAATAAATCATTAATAATTTATTGAATTATTGTTGTAAAAGTAATATATAAAATTTTCAAATAATTATTATCATTTTAAAGTTACAAATGATTATAATAATTAAAGCATCTTTATTATATTTCGCTTATTAATCATTTTAAGTATTAACACATCGTTCAATAAGTCCCGAGACTAACAACGAAAACAACATTATTTTCCAAAAATCATTTTTATTTATCAATATAATCTCCTTTTGGAGTGACAAAATTTTCCCAACGCCTTTCCAACATTTCTATACCATGTTTATAGAAGGATTTATCCTTTGCTTCAAAATAGACTTTAGTTTCGGCAATGACCTCCTCATTCGAGCCAAATTTTTTCCCTAAAGCATTTTTTTGAGATCAGCAAAGAGCCAGTAGTCGCTGGGGGCTAAATCTGGCGAATACGGGGGGTAAGGAAGCAAATAAAAGCCCAATTCGTTCAATTTTTCCATTGTTTTCATGGACTTGTGGCATGGTGCATTGTCTTGGTAAAAAAGGATTTTTTTCTTCTTTATGTGCGGTCGTTTTGCTGCGATCTCCTCCTTCAAACGTACCAGCAAGTCAATATAATAATTACTGTTGATCGATTTACCTTTTTCCAGGTAGTCAATGAAAATCACGCCATGTGTATCCCAAAAAACAGACGCCATGACTTTGCCAGCAGACTGCTGCGTTTTTGGACGTTTTGGGCGGCTTTCGCCAGCCATGCGCCACTTAGATGATTGCCGATTCGACTCCGGAGTGAAATGATGTATCCATGTTTCATCCATGGTCACGTATCGACGCAGAAAATCCTTTTTATTGCGAATAAATAGCGATAAACAGCTCTCTGAATCGTCGACTCGTTGCTGTTTTTGTTCCACTGAAAGCAATCGCGGCACCCACTTGGAAAAAACCTTTTTTATGCTCAATTTTTCATGAAGGATTGTAAATACGCTTCCAGATGATATCTGTGTCATTTCTGCAATCTCACGGACCTTCACTTTGCGATTTTTCATTACAATTTTTAACACTTCACTCACATTTTCCTGTGTAACGGCTTCCAATGGCCTACCCGAACGTTCCGCATCGTTGGTGTCCGTACGACCACGTTTAAACTCAGCCTACCAACGACAAATCGTTGGTTTGGATGGAGAGGAGTCCGGGTAATGTTTTTCAAGCTATTGCTGGGCTTCTACGGTGTTTTTACCCATTAAAAAACAATGTTTTATCAACACGCGAAACTCGCTTTTTTCCATTTTTCAAACAAATTACAAAGTGACTTTACTCTAACCTCGATAACTCTGCTGTCTGTGATCCGATCGACGTAAAATTTTTACACGTTTCATGTAAAGGTTTGCACTCTATGGAAACGTGGCCAGTTTGGTACTACTAGCACCATCTTTGTGTGAGTTTTGGGACTTATTGAACGACGTATTAGGTGCGCAACTGAATTCCCACTGTTTGTCAATAGATGGCTCCAGCAATAAATGCTTGTGGATTTCGACATCCAAAATGTCATGACGAAAGCTTAGAAATATGGTAAACAAATTGCTTTGACACATCAGTGATTCCGTTTTGGCGTTATACGCGGGTGGTCTGAAAAGTTTCCGACCTAACACAGATACAAGACATTATTTTAAAATTTTTTTTTTATCTCTCAACATAGTCTCTTTGCGATTCTACACACTTGTTCCAGCGATGCTTCCATCTCTTTAACCCATCCAAATAGTACTCGGCGTTTTTCTCTGCAAAATGACTGTTCACGAAGGTGATTACCTCCTCATTTGACGAAAATCTCTGTCCTTCGAGTGCAATTTTCAGATGAGGGAACAAGAAGAAGTCGCTTGGGGCTAGGTCTGGTGAGTAATGTGGATGGTCAAGCAGCTGAAACCGTAATTCGTGGATTTTCGCCATGGCAACCGCTGAGGTGTGAGACGGCGCGTTGTATTGGTGAAACAGGGTTTTCTTTTTCTGCAAATGTGGACGTTTTTCCGCAAGTTCTGCCTTCAGCTTGTCAAGTAATGATGCTTAGTAAGCTCCTGTAATGGTTTTTCCTTTTTGAAGATAATCGATTAAAATAACTCCATGACTATCCCAAAAAGCAGTCGCCATCACTTTACCAGCTGAAAAAACAGTTTTTACTTTTTTTGGAGCCGGTTCCCCCTTTGCAGTCCACTGTTTTGACTGTATTTTTGTTCCAGGCGTATAATGGTGTATCCAAGTTTCATCTACAGTAATTAATCGGCGCCAAAACTTGGATTTATTGCGCCTAAACAGCGCCAATAGAGCGTTGGAAATGTTCATTCGAACACGTTTTTGGTCTAACGTGAGCAAACGCGGCACCCAACGTGCGGACAGCTTTCTCATTCCTAAATTTTGATTTAATATGTAGCAAACACGTTCTTTGGACATCTTCATAACCTCTGCTATCTCTCTCACTTTGATTCGGCGGTCGTCTAGCACCATTTGGTGAACTTTGGCGATGTTATCGTCAGTAGTTGCAGTTTTTGGACGTGCTGAACATTCATCGTCTCCTAAGCTCTCACGGCCACGTTTGAATTCAGCTGCCCAAGATTTCACTGTGGTAAATGATGGTGCAGAGTCCCCATACACAGAGTTCAACTCATTTTTGATTTGCGTAGGCGTATTGCCTTTCAAAAACAAAAATTTAATGACAGCTCGATACTCAATTTTGTCTATTTTCACAACAACACTCACATCGGCTCACTCAAACGACTGTCAACTAACAACTGCGCATCCAAAATGGCTGAAACTTTGGTGAACAACTGTCAACAGATGAACAACGAAATTCGCTAGCTTTTATTGACGAGTGCTGCTATGGTCACGTTGAGGTCGGAAACTTTTCAGACCACCCTCGTATACTTTTAGTTGTGTGAAAATGTCTCATTTTGTACTAAATAATCATCATTTGCGGGAAGTGTTGCTTTTTTTCTTTTATTCGAAGAAAACGACAAGTGAAGCACATCGGACGCTCCAAAACGTTTACGAAGATGCTGTCCAAGTGAAACAGTATGCTGTGATTGGTTCCGTTGCTTCAAAGACGGCGATCTTGATATTGACGACCGTCCGCGTGAAGAAAGGTGAAAAACCTTTGGAGACGCTGAATTGGAGGCATTATTCGATGAGGATCCATGCCAAACAGAAAATAAACTTGTTTCAGTATTAGGAGTTACCCGCCAAGCCATTTTCAAGCGATTGCATGCGTTGGGAATGTTTCAAAAGCAGGGAAATTGGGTTCCTTATGATTTGAAGCCAAGGGACGTTGAGCGTCGTTTTTTCGCCTGTGAAAAACTATCCCAGTGGCAAAAAAGGAAGGGTTTTTTTTTATCACAGCAGAACAGGTGATAAAAAATTGATTTATTATAGTAACCCAAAGAGAAGAAAGTCATAGAGACTGCCCAGTCATGCTTCTACGTCGTCGGCTCAGCCCAATATTCACGCTGCGAAGGTTATACTGTGTATTTGGTGGAACCAGATTGGTGTTATTTATCATGAGCTGTTGAAACCAAACTAAACTAAACCATTGGTGGGCAACGGTATTGAATTTAATTGATGTAATTGAGCCAAGCACTACGCAAAAAACGGCCACAATACAAGCAGAGGTACGAAAAAGTGATTCTACTACATGACAAAGCTCGGCCTGACGTTGCCGCATCCGTTAAAACCTACTTGGAAACGCTAAAATGAAAAGTCGTACCTCACCCGCCATATTCCCCAGATATTGCACCGTCCGATTATCACTTGTTTCGCTCGATAGCACATGGTCTAGCTGATCAGCAATTCCGGTCATATGAAGACATCAAAAATTGGTTTGATTCATGAATAGCTCTAAAAAACGAACGCCTTTACCGTAACGGTATTCGAGCTCTGCCAGAAAGATGGGAAAAAGTTGTAGCTAGTGATGGGCAATACTTTGAATGATTTATTTGTAACCATTTTTTTTTAAATATAGTTGCATTTTTATCAAGAGAAGCCGCGAAAACTTAGTTGCTCACTTAATATTATTAAATAACTTCGTATAACTTGAATATGATCTGTAAATTTCTTTAAAATTTTTCAATCCTTCTGTAAAAAGATACAAATTTGTTTTGAATCGAAATCCGTCGTTTTAAAGTAAGGTTTGATGGAATATCTTAATAACCATTTCTTTAATTTTAGTATTGTATTGTTATTGAAAACAAATAAGATATGAAATATTATTATAAGAAAAATAATACAAAATGGATTTTTAACAAAACAATTTTTTTATTCTTATAAATATCAGATGATTAGTTTTTTTTTTATAGTTAAAATAAAGAGAAAAATGAATTCACAAGAATAAAAATATAAATAATTTAGAGCAGACTCAGAATAAAAAAGTTAATCACTCATTAAATTAGATAGAGAAAAACAATTACTATTTTTTACAAAACATAGTTGTACATTGTATTTTACACAGTAAATGTAAGTTCTATTTTTAATGCAATATTTGCACCCGGTTGATTCTTTTTTATCATCTGATTCTGGTAGATGATTTACAGATTCATATTGAATGAAGGCAGATGATCGAGATTCATTTGGTGCTCATTACTTTGAAGGAGGCTTACTATTTAAAGGTTGAAGTAACTTTTCTTTATTAGATGGATGACCTTCCTTTTGAGATTTCTCGCTAGTAATAAATTAGGTTAACTTAGGATTCTGTTAATTCTAATCTAAATTGCAAAAAATTCATCTATTCTTTTGTCGGAATTTTAAGAAATATGCAAATTTTTTAAAATTTTAAACAATAGTTAATGCCACGTCGAAAAACAGTGCGTACCATGTGTTTTTTCCGTAAACCAATTGAACCGTGGGGATGAGGATGATTATGAGATAGAAATAGTAACGCGATGATTTAAGCCAATTAAGAATGTTCCTTTATTGGCTTGGAGAAAAGCATGAAGGCACAAAAACCGCATGAAAAGGAAGAACTACTCGTACAACCATGTTTGATTGTACGTATATGTATTTGTGAATGTATATGAACGACGATGGATGATTTTAAGTGCACGAGGTAATGATTTAATTTTTAAATCAAACGGATTGTTGTGTGACGGTATTGTAGTACACCGCAACGAGGTTCATCGAAAATTAAGAATCGGCAGGAGCTCCGTGTGTGTGCGTGTGAGTATGCGTGTGTTTGTGACTGTCTCTGTGTGTAAATGCATGTTGAGATTGAGTGTCAAATCGAATGCGTATGTGGCTATTAGAAGAAGTCTTCACCGTATGCAATTCGCGCCCCTCCTTGCCTCGCGACGATTGGTTTTGTTCAACAAAAATTTCCGCGGTAAAGACGGGTGATGCGAATAGCTGTGAATATTCGAAAATGCGTCGTAAATTGACGCGACTCCCCCTGCCTCGCAAATAAGACGCGCCGCGATCGCGTCTTTTGGTTTACCGAACAGTTAACTATTATAATGTCGAAGCCATATCTATAATAGCTCAAATACTGTTCAAAGATATCTTCATCACCTATATTCGCATTTTGAATTTTCACGATCTTCGGCATTATAATTTTTTCGTATATTGAGTTTCTTATTTCATCTATTTTTTAAAGACACTACAAAAACATCGTATTTTCTTGGAAAATTGATGCTGTACAATAAGACATACACATATGTAACGTCGGGGTGATGTTGGTTGCATTAGCCTAATGCCACGCTGACTGAATGGTTTCCTTTGAGCCTAAGCATCAAAGTTTATTAGCTCGGGATGGCAGAGGTTTAGGTTTGCGAGATTCCTATTGATAGCGTGTGAATTTCAGGGTTGAGCAAAAGCAAGAGGCTCTATTTCAAATACGAAAGCAGCCTCGAGCTTTATTGTAAAAAAGGACCTAACAAATGTGTAATAGGTTAAGGAGTGATCGGCCGCTTTTCGATTAAAAACTCTCTCGGAGGGTTAAAGTATAGTTAAGAAAAAAGAGCGATTCTATTAGAAATTTTAAAATTAAACTTACTTTGATTTTTTTGTAGCGACGTAGATGATTCTCTCTCTCTCTCTCTCTCTGTCTCTGTCTCTCTCTCTCTCTCTCTCTCTCGTATCTATCTATCTATCTATCTATCTCTCGATTCCACTAGTGATCGAAGTTCTTTGGACGACTTCTTCTTTCTTCGTACTTGAACTGTAAGCGTTTGAAATAATCGTTCTGAGAAGAACAGTTTGAAAAAGAATAATCGTATTTCCGAATTGATGCGTTGTTCTGCTGCTGAAGCTTGATGCTGCTAGTCTGGCGAAATGAATGGCTCTCTATACTCTTCGAAGTGGTTCCCTCGAGTGCTGTCTGATGTCTGCTGCTTGCCGAAAATTTTGTGCGGTATTTAAGTACGTTGGCGAAGCTATCCTGCAATTTTCCTATTGGTTGGAAAATTTGGGAAAGGGCAAGTTTTTCGGGACCCCTCTTCGCGGCAGACCTCAGTCCAAGGTAGGGAAAAGTTGTAGAAAGCCCTTGAGAGGGTGTGTACTCTTCATGGCATAGAGAGAGAGAGAGAGAGAGAGAGAGAGAGAGAGAGAGAGAGAGAGAGAGAAAGAGATAGAGAGAGAGTGAGAGGGAGATGTCTATTATTACAAGAATTATTATAAAGTCTTAAAACTAATATTAGCACTATTTATTTCAACAATATTTTATTACAATATTAATCTATGTAAAATTTAAACTATACTACTAAAAAGAATTAAGTTCGTAGCCTAATTCTAACTGTAGCTAGATTATAATTTTTGATATTTTCTTTATTAAAGTTACTATGTTTTTTATTATTATTTTTTTTTTTTTCTATTATTTTTGTTGGTCATCTGCATTTGACCTTGATGCTTTAGTTTTTTAGTCTTTTTTGACGTTACTATTACATTAGTAACGTTCTACTATATTTTTAATAAAGAATTCAACTTAAATATATGTTTTTATTATTGTCTGTAGTTTACTGAATAATAACGCTTTGCTATGGTTTTCGTTTAATTAAATATTAAGTATACAATTGATACGAAATGAGTCTTATAAAAATCATTTTTTAGTAATAATCTACTTGATAAATTTAATAGTTATAATCTATTATAATATATTAAATTTATTTTGATAATAATTAATTTAAAGTCAAAAATTATTATTGCACGAGATCCAGATAATTATAGAAATAACTTATGATTTAAATGTTATCGTTTAAAGTTTATTTTAAAAAATAATTTTAGTTTTGAAAGTAATTTGAAAAAAAGTATCAATCTTATTTAAAAAATTATCAATTCTAAATAGTTTTAAGCAATTTTTGTATATATAAAAATAAATGAAAATATGGTAGGAGAGTACTGTTATTATATTAAGTTTTTTCTAAGTTAATTTTTTAAATCTATGTAACATTTATTTGATTGAATTTTAACATTATTTTAGATTATTTTGACGTAACGTTATTTTTGAAAATATTTCCTAAAGACAACCAACAACTAGTTTACCAGGATTTTTCCTAACGTCTACCTTATCTTTTTATTGTGCTACCTCTTTATTCGCCTTTTGGTTCGTACTTGCACTAAGAGTTATTATTACATTACTTATACATTAGTGCAGACTCCTCCCACCGCCAAACCCTGCTTCGTCGCTTGCTCCTGCCTCTCCGCCACCTGTAACAAAAAAATAAAACATATAAATTAGTAAAAGGATACAGAAAATACTTAATTGGAGTGCAATTCACCTGCTGCTGCAGCCCTGAAGTTTCCTGCAGCCTCCAGTGGTACCTCGGTACACCACAGCTGTCCTCGTAGCCTCTGTCATCGTTATCCAAGAATGAGCCTATGATGGAAAAGCCTATTATGGAAAAGATACAACTTAACAACATCATCGAAAAGAAGTAAATTCGAAAAATAATTACCTGTTTTAATGTCTGCAAGCCACTGTCAACTGTTGTGTTTGCTGCTAGGCTGTGTTGAGAAGATCTAACCCTTTCGTCGACCACGTGACTTGGATCGTACATCGCTGCAGGAAGAGCTGACTGCAGGGGCCTCAGGACGCCCTATCGATTTGTTGTGGTGGTTTCCTCGTCTTCTCAGGGTGTCTCTTCGTCGCTGGCACTGTCACTTCACTAATCTCATTCGTAACCGGTGTAAATAATGTTTACATAAGTACGCGCATCAACTGGCGCGGTGGTCGGCGCATCGATTCGACTATCGATTGTAAATCGAGCGCAGGTGGCGTGCCCGGTGGCGAAGTTGGACGAAGACTGTCGGGGATGCCCGAATCAACGAAGAAAAAACACAAGGAAACGCAGAACAAATTGAGCAAGTCAGTTTGTTCTGGATGGCGCTCGCGCCTAGTATCGAGAACCCACGCAACTCCGAATCCAGAATTCAGCGCAGATCTCCGCCATCTTGAGAAAAGAAGTTGTAAAAGGTTTTTCTTATATTTTATCGTGTCTCATAGACCACCCCCCGTCCCTCCTTCTTAACGAAGTACCGTAGCGATTGAGTTCGTGATTCCGACTCTTTTTCAGTATTTATCACGTAATAATTAAATATCACGTCCGCCGCTGAGCTAGTCAGCGAGATCTCGCGCCATGAAAAGTGTCATGCCTGATGCTCATTGAATAGAAGCTTATTTGTATTTAATCTTTTTTTACTTGTATTATATGGTTATAGAATATATTGAAGGGTGATTAGTTATTTATTCCCCATTCTCTCCCACCTCCTCCTTGAAGTAGTTATACAACTAATTTTGCATGTAACGTGCATTAAATATTATAATTTCGTACCGATAAATTGTCGTTACATCTTATATTATAATAACGTTATTAATAGAGTCGAAAATCTCAAAATGCTAAAAAATGTTTATATTTTTTATTGAATTTAAATATTCTATCATCAATTCAATCAATAATTTCAAATATTGCATTGTAAAAATAAAAAAAATATAAGTAATTTTAATCTCTATAAAAAAACTAACTTCTAACCAAAGTAAAAGGTTACGCGAGTTTGATGTATTCTACATTACCACACATAATTATTTTAAATATATAAATATTTTCATTACGAAAATCACAAACTATAATCAAATTATTGCAAAGTACGTTAGTAAATAAATAACTTACAATGAAATAACAGATTTAAAAAGTTATGAGATCAATAACAAATAATCAAGTTTATTACCATCATCACAAATTCATTATTATAAAACAAATAATGTAGCAGCCATAATTGTTTGAATATTTTAGTATCGAAAACTACAAAATATATCGAAAATATTCCAAATTTTGTAAGTTAATAAATAGTCTTATAACGAAATTATAAATTACAAAAGTAGTGAGATCCATAACAAAAAGTCAAGTTTTTTTCCGTTTATTCTGATCATAATACAACAAACTATATATTCTTTTACAAAATTTTTGGGCTCAACCCACACAAGAAAGTAATTGATGAAACGATTTGAAAGTAGTTGATAAAACCTTTTAAAATACTTTTTTAAAATCTTTTTAAAAACTTTCATTAAGTATTTTATATATTTTAGAATTTTATTATTTATGATTATACGTATTTTTAACATCCGCATTACATTTAATCGATTATACGCAATGTCGCACATGTTATTTTATACATTATTTTACGGAAAAAAACGCAAAAAAATGTTTGACCTACGGTGGGATCGAACCCGCGTTCTTCGCATTATAAAGCAGACGCCCTTACCATTATGCTATGCAATGCTTGTAGAACTAAGATTTAAATTTGAATCATAAGTTACATGGCAATCTATATATACTTGTATTAATTTTACATTTAAAATTTCTTCTATAATGTAAAGTATTATTTAAAATTATGAAATAATAAAAAATTTAATATATTTAAATACATAATTTCGCTCTTGAGATTTTACTACATATACAAGTATAATAAATTTTAATTGTCGATGTATTTTTATCTAAAATGAAAAATAAATTTCTAAGATAACAAATAGGTCTTCTGCAAGATTACGATTAATATTCTATGCACTTCTTATGGAAGCTTACAATATGCTTATATGAAATTTTCTTAAAATCTTCCCGATAAACTTTTGTGGAAGCTTACAAAAATCTTTCTTAAAGATTTGGCTGAAGTTTTCATGCAATATTAACGCGAAAGTTTATCGATAGCTTACAGTAACATTGCAAAATACTTTTTAATGTATGAGTAAATTAAGAGTATGTTACGACATCTAAGGAAAAAGGTGAGTCGGCAGTGAACAAGCGAAGAGAGTGATACAAAATGTGATCTTGAGTAAGCTAACAGAATATACTAATAAATCTTTTTAATCTCAACAAACTATGAATAAATAATAATTCTACCATAATCTACAGTGTTTCTTGCCCACAACCTCAATTATATTAACATGGTAGCAGAGCGTGGTTAATTTAAAAATTAAAGTGTTTAAGTTTTGAGGTTATGGTAAAAAACGTGGTCGATACCAAAGTCAAAAGCGAAGAAAATTTATATGGAAATATATCGTACGATAGAAAATATATAAGAAAAGTATTTTTAAGAGAATTAAAAAGGGTGATAATCATAAAAAAGTTTGTTGAAATAAAGTTAAAAATTAGAGAAAGTGAAAAACAATTAGATAGAATGGCTGATGAAGTTAAAATAAATATACAAGTTTTTGATGGCAATGACTATACGATTTAAAAAAAAAGATTATTAGTATTACTTAAATTAAAGAAATGTGATGATGTGACTCAAAGAAACAGAGGTTAAACAGATGAAGCTACAGAATGGAATAATAAGGATCTGAAAGCCATAAATTACATCTATAGTGCGTTGTCAAATAAACAACTGGAATTAGTTAATGATCAAGAGACAGCCTATGATATAATCAAAAAACTAGATAACATATACTTAAAACAGTCTACAGCACTACAAATAATCACACGAAACAAGTTAGAAAAATGAAAGTTAAAAGATTTTGAAGAATCTAGTGATTTCTTTAGTGAATTTTAAAAACTTACAATTGAATTGAAAAATGCTGGTGCAACACTATATGAAAAAGAAAAGATGAATAATTTGTTGAGAACTCTACCAAATTCAATGGCACATATTGGTGATTTAGTAGATGTGCTGAAAGAAGATGAACAAACAGTTGATTATGTAAGAAGTAAAATTCAAATTGATGAAGAGAAACAAACGGAAGGAAATACAAAGATTTGTTCTGGATACACAAACGCATTTCACGCCACGTCGAATTTAAAAAATAATAACATAAACTATAGAGGTCAACAACGCAGAGCGCGAGGAGGTGCACGTGTAAGAGGTAACACACATCAACGAGGTAATGGAAGAGGAGCATGGAGAAATAATCCCCACCAGTCTCACCAGCGAAGAAGGGGTCGAACAAATTGGCATCAGTACAGCAACCAACAGCAACAGAGAAAAGACAGAGGATTTGAATCAAGTGGTAACCCAGAAAGTAGTCAAAATAATAGTAGTGCGTATATTACACAGGTTAAGTACAAAACAAATCAATACACATATGTATGCGAGGTAAATAATTGTAATAATGAGATAGAATGGATTTTAGACAGTGGCTGCTCTGACCACATAATAAATAATATAAATTATTATGATACATATATAGATCTGAAAATTCCAGTAGATGTAAAATTAGGTGATGGAAGGGTTTTAAAAGCAACTAAAATAGGTACAGTTGTGCATTATTTTACAGTATATAGTGAATTGAAACAGAACATAATGAAAAATGTATATTCCTTTGAAAATATGGATAAAAATCTCATAAGCTTTGGTAAAGTAACAATGAAGAATAAAATTGTTTCAATTGATAACCTATCTAAAATCTATTTTAAACCTAATAATGAATTAAATGGTAAAGCTGTTAAAATAAATAGTATTTACAAAATGTAAAGTATAATTAAAAACAATAACAAAGAAGTATATAATTTAAATAAAGTACATGTAACTACACACAAAAAGAGAAATATCATAAATTACTAGGACATGTAAATTTTAATTACCTAAATACTTTATGTAAAAATAAACTAGTCGATGGAATGCCAGATGTATTAGAAAGTGAATACTTGAAGTGTAGTACATGTATAAAAAATAAAATGCACAATATAAGCTTTAACAACAATAGACATAAGGCTAGAGAAATGCTAGAAATAGTACACACTGATATAAATGGACCACATCCAGATGGTTACAATTGTGAAAAATACTTTGTTAGTTTCATCGATGATTACAGTAAAATTGTGAAAGTTTAGATTATGAAAACAAAAAGTGAATTTTTTGATTATTTAACTGAATTTACTAATGAAATAGAAAATCTAACAAATAAGAAAATTAAAAAATTAATATTGGACAATGCTAAAGAAATGTTAAGTAATAATGTCATCAAATTTATCAAAGATCAAGGTATTATTTTAGATGCATGTCCTACATATGTTCACAAACTTAATGGAACTGTCGAAAGATACAATAGATCCATTATGGATACTGCTCGATGTTTGTTAGCTGATGCTAAATTAAATGTAATATGTTGGCCTAAAGCTGTTAAATCAGCAGCATATTTAAAAAATCGAGTGATTACAAATAATATAGAAAAAAAGACTCCTTATGAGATAATGATGGGTGAAAAACCAGATATTAGTAATCTAAAAATTTATGGCAGTAAAGTCTTTGTAAGAGTTCCAGAGGTTAAAAGAAAAAATAAATGGGTTAGGAAGGCAGATATAGGAAAACTTGTTGGTTATGAAAGAGTAGGATACAGAGTTTTAGTAGGTAATAGAGTTATTATTGCACGACATGTTGACATTGCTGAAGATAATATAAAACTAGTAGGTATTTCTAGTGAAGATAATGTAGAAAACTCACATGAGAATGATTCTAATTTAAATGATAACAGAAATGAAAGTTTCCAAAATGAAACGAAAAATAAAAATTCGAAAAATATAGAACAAAATGAAAATAACATAAATGAAAAGATGTATAATATAAACAATAATAAAAAATTGAAACCCCATTAAGAAGATCTACTAGAGAAAGAAAACAAACAGACTTGTATAAACCAGAAAATTATGCTTATTGTATTTATGTGAATTTTGTAAGTGCAAATACTCCTAAAACATATTTAGAAGCAATAAATAGTGTTGTAATGAAAAATGGAAAAATGCTATGGACACCGAAGTCAAATGTTTAGATGAAAAAGAAACTTATGATCTAGTCAAAAAACCTAAAAATGTTAAAATACTAGATCTTAAATGGATATTTACAAAAAAAGGTGAGAGTAAATATAAAGCTAGAGTTGTAGCATTAGGTTATCAACAAGATAAAATTATAAATGATTTATACTCTCCAGTAGCCAAAACCGAAACTTTAAAATTGTTATTTACATACTGCGTACAAAATGATTTAATAATACATCAAACAGACGTTGATTCTGCATACTTAAATGGTGATATAATATCAGAAGTGTATGTGAAACAACCTAAAGGTTATGATGACAACACAGGCAGAGTATGGAAGTTAAGAAAGGCTTTGTATGGGCTGAGTGAAAGTCCTCGAGTATGGTATGAATGTCTAAACAAGGTATTAAAAGAACTAGACCTTAAACGTAGTGAAAATGACTATTCCTTGTATTATTTAGATGAAGGAGATTCTAATCCAATATTTTTATTATATTTTGTAGATGATTTTTTAATTTGCTGTAAAAGTATAACAAAAATTAAAAAAGTCAAAATTGTTGTTCGACAAGTTTAAGATGAAAGATCTATGTGAAATAAAATCATATTTAGGCATAAATGTAGAATATAATGAAAACAGGACTATTATAACTCTAGATCAAGAAAAATATATAGAATCACTAGCCGAAGAATATAATATATTGGGTGTACAACTTTGCTTCCACCGTTTTTTTCCGAAATTCGAGGCTTTATTGTAAAAAACTGGTTATACATTTATGATTCAAAGTATTGTCCATTGCTGGCCACTACTTTCTCCCATCTTTCGGGCAGCATACGAATCCCGCGTTGAAAAAACTGGTCATCTTTTGAATCGATCCACGAGTCGATCCAATTTTTTACTTCTTCATAAGACCGGAAGTGCTGGTCAGCCAGGCCGTGTGCCATTGATCGAAACAAGTGATAGTCCGAGGGAGTAACGTCTGGAGAATACGGCGGGTGGGGTAGGACTTCCCATTTCAAAGTTTCCAAGTATGTCTTGACCACTTTCGCAACATGGGGTCGAGCATTCTCATGCTGTAAAATCACTTTATCATGTCTCTTGTTGTATTGCGGCCGTTTGTCTTTCAATGCTCGGCTCAAACGCATTAATTGCGTTCGATAACGATCGCCTGTGATTGTTTTAGTCAGTTTTAACAACTCATAATACACTACGCCAAGCTGGTCCCGTCAAATACTGAGCATGACCTTGAAACCGTGAATATTCGGTTTGGCCGTCGACGTGGAAGCATGGCCGGGATATCCCCATGATTTTCTGCGCTTGGGATTATCGTAGTGAACCCATTTTTCGTCCCCAGTCACAATGCAATGCAGAAATCCCTTCCGTCTTTGCCTTGCAAGCAGCTGTTCACAAACACACAAACGCCGTTCAACATCTCTCGGCTTTAACTCATACGGCACCCAATTTCCTTGTTTCTGAATCATTCCCATGACTCTCAGGCGTTTTGAAATGACTTGTTGCGTTACTCCCAATGATCCTGCCAATTCTTGTTGCGTTTGACACGAGTCTTGATCAAGTAATGCCTCCAATTCTGCATCTTTGAAAACCTTCTTTCTTCCACCGCCATGCTGGTCTTCGACGTTAAAATCGCCGTTCTTGAAGCGTCGAAACCACTCTCGGCGCGTTCTTTCACTAATAGCGGCCTCACCATAGGTATTAGAGAGCATTCGATGAGCCTCAGTCGCAGATTTCTTTATATTAAAGCAGAAAATTAAAACCACTCGCAAATGACGAGAATTTGGCTCGTAAGCTGACATGTTTAATCGAGAATAACTTCATGATGCAGACACAAATCGACTAATATTACAATGGTGTTATGTTCACAAATACCTAAGCTTATTGTATGACATGTACACAGGAATTTCCGTGTCCCATGGAAAACGGAACTTTTTTAAAACATCGATTTATATTGGCGCCACCTATTGGTGGATGTTAGCAATGGAAAGGTCCATTCTTAACTGACATCCTGTCAAAATTGTATGACATTTGGTTTAATGGAAACCAAAATATCGCGCTCAAAGTGACAGTGTGTTTATGGCATCGGTCGAAAAATGAGCTTCGAACAAAGAGCAAATATTAAGTTCTGTTTTAAACTCGGTAAATCCTTTATTGAGACGCATAATTTGCTGAAACAAGTTTATGGCGATAATTGTCTATCCCGTACCAGAGTGTATTAGTGGTGTAAGCGGTTCCAGAAAGGTCGTGAAGACATTCAGGACGACGAACATCAAGGTCACTCGAATACCGTGGTTACTGAAAGTAACATTGAAAAAGTGCGTGAATTTATAAAAAATGAGCCGAAATCTTCATTGCGATACATGGAAATAGAATCGAATATGTCCAAAAATTTAATTCATCGCATTTTGACCGATCATTTGAATCTACGGAAGGTGTGTGCACGCTTTGTTCCACACAAATTGACCGACTACGAAAAATTGCTCCGAATTAAACATTGTAAGGATTTGATTAAAGAGTCAACAAAGGATCCAAACTTAAAATATTTAATTGTGACTAGTGACGAGACATAATGTTTTCAATATGATCCCGAAACCAAGCGTCAAAGTGCTGAATGGAAGCACCCAACCGAGCCCAATCCGAAAGAAAGTCGTCTTGAAAAGTCAAAAGTGAAGACAATGTTGATTTGTTTCTACGATTCGGAGGGCATTATTCTTCGTGAATTCGTTCCACCTGGTCAAACGATTACTGCTGTGTTTTATCTTGGTATTATGAAGCGTTTGCTCAGCCGTATTCGTCGTGTGCGGCCACAATACCGTGAAAAAGGGAGCTGGTGTTTGTTGCATGATAATGCCCTGTCTCATCGATCGAACTTGATCACGGATTTTTTGATCAAAAATTCCATTTTAGCCATCAACCATTCACCGTACTCGCCGGATTTGGCTCCGTGCGACTTCTACTTGTTCTCCAAATTGCACTTGCCTATGAAAGGAAAACGTTATGCCAACGTAGAGGCCATCCAAAGAGCGACGACCGACATATTAAAGTCGATGGATAAAAATGATCTTAAAAACTTATTCGATATGTTAATTGATCGTGCAAAACGTTGTATTGATGCGGAAGGAGACTATTTTGAATAAAATAAATGAGATTTGCCGGAATATTGAGTTTTTGTCTTTATTTTGAAAAAGTTCCGTTTTCCATGGGACACACTGTGTATGATCTATTTATTTCAACTACCACTTACCGCTACAGCCATCTATTGCAAAACGGCGGAAGCAAAGTTGTACACCCAATATATGTTTCATAAAACTTCACAAGAATCTTTCTTAAAATGTGTTGTGAAATGTTCTAGCAAGTTTGCTTTAAGGTATCGGTGAAACATTTATGCGAAATCTTGCAACGACTTTTTGAAAATGTTTTAACTAGATGTTTCAAAAAATCTCACAGGAATCTTTCTTGAAATGTTTTGTAAAATGCTCCAGCAAGGTTGATGCAAGATTTTTTTGTAAGATTTCAATGTAATGTTATTATTATCTTAAAACGATGTTTCAATGTTATGTTTCTTTGAAAGATATCTGCAAGGTTTTAATATAATCTTTCTACAAGTTTTCACTAAAACCTTACATTGAATCTTTCATTGAAATCTTTTGTGCTATGTGGGAATCTATTGTAATAATAATTCAAAAAATTCCTTTCAGGAACATTCTCACAATCTTTTCAAAAATGTTTCGTGGAATCTTTTAGAAACATTTTTTGAAAGTTTTCTTAAAATATTTTAGAAATGCCTTTAAAAGATTTATAGAAAGGTTTCATCATAATATTACATTAATATTTCAAAATCCTTTTTATATAGCTTTTCATACAATGATTTAGAAACCTTTTGTGAAAGGTTTCAGGAAAGGTTTCAGGAAAGGTTTCAGGAAAGGTTTCTTAAAGTCCCTGTAATATTTCGTCTTTTGGTTTCTTTTAAATGTTTTAGGATGGTTCTTAAAATCTTATAAAAAATTATTTTTCGAAAGGTTTTTGAAAGGTTTTACAATGCATATAAGAACATTTTTGAAATGTTTCAGTGAAATCTTTTCAAGAAAGTTTCTTTGAAACCTTTTGTGCTGTGTGGGAATTAAGGGCGAAGTCGAATGATTAGTAACTAAACTAAAGACTGATCAAAGGTTCGTAAATAAAACTTAAGTAACACATTGATCAATTACAAACAACTCGCACGATTCTTATTACGTATCTTGCCAGGCCCGTTCCATTTTGTTCATGGTGTTGTCTATCAACTTTATGGATATTTTATTTGTATATATAAACATAACTGTTTGACATCACATATAAAATTATTTCAATATAATAATATAGGTACTTCCAATTTAGATTGCATGAATCATTATAAATTTAATGCTAATGGCATTATTAAATGAATTATTGCGTATTAAAAAATATTATTAAATACAAAAAATTTAGGTAGAACGGTGATAAGTTATTTTTTGTTTTATTAAAAATTTGATAAACCAACATAGAAGTAAATAAATTGAAATTTAGTATACTATAAGATATCAGTGAAAAAAAGATGAGGTTAAATTTTAGAGTAATGGGGTTGGTTTGTAACTATTTTTTTTACGGAAAATTGCATTTCCATACACTTTTTTTTATATATATCTCAGCAATTATGGATAAAATTTTGATGAAACTTTTTGTAGTATAAATAAAAATCTACGAATTCATTTTCAATTTTAACAATGTCAATTAATTGGTTAATAATATATAAAAAAAAAATAATTTATGAAAATAACATTTTTCGTTAGTTGTTTGCTAGCGTTTTTTAGATTTAGCAACACCGCGCTTAAACTCTATTTTACCTCCGTTTTATTCTCTGAGGAAAAACCCGCACATTATCATTGAAAATTATACAACGTTACCATATCAACTACTACACTAATCAAAAACACAATAGCGTCTGTGTTTTAACTAGCATAGTTGTTGCAGTATTTCCTTAATATTATTTATAATGTAAGTACTCAATATAAAAAATAAAAAAAAATATATAAAAACAATTACTTTATAAATAATTCATATAATATTTTGCATAATCAAAAGCTCTTTACAAATACCAGTAATAAAAGAAGTTAAATACAGAAAGAAAAACTTATTTGTTCACCATTGAACAAAATGAAACGGGCCTGGCAAGTTACGTAGTAAGAACCGTGCGAGTTGTTTGTAATTGATCAATGTGTTACTTAAGTTTTATTAACGAACCTTTGATGAGTCTTTAGTTACGTTACTAATCATTTGACTTCGCCCTTAATTGAGCCCAAGAATTTTGTAAAAGAATATATAGTTTGTTGTATTATGATCAGAATAATCCAGTTGCAAAAATCCACGTGAAAATCCACGTAGACTTTTACATGGAAATCTACACTGAAATCAGTCCAATAACAAACTGTATGTGGATTTTCACGTAGATTTCCGCGTAGATTTTTACGTGGATTTCCGCTTAGATCATCACGTGGGTTTCAACATGAAATCAGTGTAGAAACATACGTAGAAATCAGTGTCGATATCTATGTGGAAATCAGTGTAGTAAAGTACGTAGAAATAAGTGTAGAAACCCACACAGGTCGAAAAGTTTTTAAAATGTTTTTAAAACGTTTCATGAAAGAATAAAAACCTTTTTAAAAGCTTTCAAAAAATGTTTTTAAAATAAGTTTATGTTCGTTTTTAAACCCTTCAGCAACGTTTTCTAGCTTCTTTTATACACCTTTCGATACAAGTTTTAAAAAAATTTTCATACAAGTTATAGAAATATTAAAAAAAACATTTTTGAAAGTAGTTAATAAAACCCTTTAATATACTTTTTAAAACGTTTATAAAAACTTAAATTAGGTATTTTATATATCTTAGAATTTTATTTTTTATTATGATTATACTTATTTTCAACATACGCATTATATTTAATCTTTTATTCGCATTGTCGCCCATGTTATTTTACACATTATTTTACGGAAAAAAACGCAGAAAAATAATTGACCTACAGTGGGATCGAAACCGGGTCCTTCGCATTATAAAGCAGACGCCCCAACCATTACGCTATGCAACGCTTGTAGAACTAAGATTTAAATTTGAATCATAAGTTGCATGGCAATCTATACATACTTGTATTAAATTTACATTTGAAATTTCTTCTATAGTGTAAAGTATGTTTTAAAATTAAGAAATAATTAATTCAATATATTTAAATACATAATTTAGCTCTTTAAATTTTACTACATATGTAGTAAAATCTCAAGTGTATATCAAACCATAAAATTGTGTTATCAGGACAATGTACCGTGTCACAAGAACATTGTTAAAATGTCAAAACATTTTGACAATGTTCTTGTGACACGGTGCATTGTCCCAATGAAGAAGGATTTTTTTCTTCTGCAAACCGGGTCTTTTTTCACGAATTTTTTCTTTTAGCTGGTCTAAAAGGTTACAATAATATTCAGAATTTATTGTTTTACCAGTTTGTAAGTAATCCACAAACAAAATTTCTTTCGCATCCCAAAAAACTGATGCTAACACCTTCTTGGCCGATTTCTGGACACGAACTCGTTTTGGAGCCGAAGAACCAGGTTCACACCACTCTTTAGCCTCTTGTTTTAATTCACGATCATGGTGATAGACCCAAGTCTCATTCACAGTGATGAATCAACGCACAAAATCCACTTTATCGTTTCGAAAACGCTCTAAATGTTGCTGAGAAAGTCGCATTCGAATGTATTTTTGTTTCATTGCTAGCGAATGCGGCATCCATTGTGCACACAGCTTTCTGAAACCCAATACTTGGGTCAAAATATTGCTTACACTGCCCAATGAGATGTCTAGGACTTCTACTAAATCTCTTTTAGTCACTCGACGATTTTCCAATACGATATCCTGTATTTTTTCTACGATTTCTGGTGTTGTTGCTGTTTTTGGACGTCCTTGACGTGGATCGTCTTCAAGGCTTGTACGACCACGTTTAGATTCAGCAGCCCATCTTTTTACTGTACTAATTGAAGGCGAAGAGTCGTTATACACTTTCAACATTCGTTCATAAATTTCCTTTGCTTTTAAACCTTCCAAAAATAAAAATTCAATCACTGCACGACACTTGATTTTTTCCACTGTAAAAAAATACTGTGGCACGTCGATACTAAATGGCTTGTAAACAAAGAATGAATTGACAGATTGAAATAAAACTTCACATACGTTCATATGAAGAGTATGCCAACATAACAAAAAAAAATTCAGACTAGTAGCAACATCCTCTCTTATCGAACCGCAAAACTTATTGAACAGCCTGGTATATATATATACTACTGTGATCAAAAAGTAAGGTGAATTTGTTTATAAAATGTAAATTCTTTATTTATTCTTGCGAATTAATTTCATCCCCTTCAAATTAATCCCCGTCCGATAAAACGCACTTTTGCCAACGCTTTTTCCAGTCCTCGAAACAGTCGGAATAGTCTTTTTCCGGTATAGCCTTCAAGACCTTCTTCAATTCGGTTTTTATCTCCTCAATCGTGTCAAAACGGCATTCCTGCATTGGCCTTTTGAGTTTGCTGAATAGCTAGAAGTCGCATGGAGCCAAATCAAGCGAATACGGTGGTTGCGGAACGATATGAGTCGAGTTTTTGGCAAAAAAGTCGCGAAGAACCAATGCAGTATGACATGGTTCATTATCGTGATGAAGGAACCAAGAGTTGTTCGCCCATAATTCTGGCCATTTCAGACGAGTAGCTTCACGCAAACGACGCATAACGCTTAAATAATATTTTTTGTTGACAGTTTGGCCCGGCGGAAGGAATTCATAATGCACCACACCACGATAATCAAAGAAAACTGTCAATATGACCTTGATTTTCGATCGCCTTTGCCGTGGTCTTTTCGGTCTTGCTTCACCTTTTGCACGATAATCGCTGGATTGGTCGGTGGTTTCAGTGTCGTATGCGTAAGTCCAAGCCTCGTCTCCAGTAATGATGCATTTCAAGTGGTCCTGATAGTCAGACAGCAAAGTTTCACACACATCAACGAGAGGCTTTTTTTCCAAAAAATTGAGCGATTTTGGCACCAATCGAGACTTGACGCGTTTGAGGCACAAAACATTCTTCAAAATGGTTTGGACCGAGCCCAATGATATTCCAACACTATCAACGAGGTCTTTAATTGTCAATCGACGATTTTCAAGCACCAAATCTTTGATTTTTTGGACGTGACCTTCGTCGGTAGACGTTGATGATCGTCCAGAGCGCCGTTCGTCTTCAACGCGTTCTCGGCCCGCTTTGAACTCGTTGTATCACTTATAAACGTTTTCTTATGTCATAGTTTGATCACCAAAGGCCTTCCGCAACATTTTCAACATGTCCGCACAAGAATATTCGTTCCGCAAACAAAATTTGATGCAAGTTCTTTGCTCAACAAAATCACCTATTGTAAAAATCGAAAAATTCACTTTTGGTTGTTCACAAAAACACGTGTAACTCGGAGATAATTAAACTTTCTGACAAATAGACGCTTGGCAAATGTTTTGAATGACAATTTCACCTTACTTTTTGATCACAGTAGTATATAGATACTTATAATCACAGAATAAATAAAACTGAACAAAGCGACTTGTCTGGTAAGAAGGTTAAGAGGTTAGTGAGAGAAAAGTAATCGCGCATGTTTACAGCGCATTGCTTTCCCGCTCTTTTTTCTTACACATTCTTATACCAGCGCTAGGCTAGGATTTTTTTTCCGATTTTTCTGTAAAATAATAGATATATACATGTATATGTGTGCATGTATATATCAAGCCTTAAATCATGTACATAAAATTAACATATAGACCAATCAGTAAACAGGGAGATGGTTAGTATGAAATTGAAACATGGCTTGAGAGCAACTTCAAGCGTAATCTTATATCGCACACCAACGCTGTTGCACATAAGTGTATGTAAAACTTGCCGATATTACACTGTATTTGTGTGCGGCTAATTTTACGGTCCTTTCATTTATCGGTTTTAAGAAAAAATTAAGAAAGTTAAATGAGCAAAATCGCGCATATTATATCATTTATTTTATGTTAAAGCGGCTCTATAATTAAAAATTCTATTAAAAATCATAGTTTATTATATAAAAATAATAATGTATCCAAAAAAAATTGAATGTAATGATGAAAATAATTTTTTTTTTATAATTGAGAATTTGAAAAACTAATTTAGAAGTAAATAAGTGTCGCGGTAGCGCCACGACTTCGTCTGCTTAGCTAACTCGCCTTTGTGGCGCTACCACGCCACTTGATAAAATTATAAATAATTTTTTAATAATAATTAATATTTCTTGAATTATTTGTCATAATAAATAAAAATTATAATATTATAATAAAAATAATAAGTAATTGATTTTAATAAAGAATCGCTATTTTCTATGTATTTCGGCTGCGCGTTTGGCTGTAATGTTATACACAGACGGAATCAGCACGCACAATGTATTTAACTCCTTGACATACAATGACGTCTCTGAGACGTCATGTATTTCATATGCCATGGTAGACTCTGAACTGGGATTACCTGTTTCGGCCGTGCATCAATGCTGTTTTTTTAGACAGTTGAAGATGTTTTTCCCCTCTCAATAATTTAAATGGTATTCTACGGACGCATCAACGTGCACTTTATTCGTATGTCAAGGGGTTAAACAAGCACAACTCTCCGCGGCGTGCTTATATGGTTACTCGGCGCGCATGGGTATATATGTGTGACAGGAGCATAGGAATTCGATATAATTTAACGTTGTATTTCATTAAAGTTAAAGTTAAATCGAAGTGAAATGTAGTGTATCTTATACAAAATTTTTCGTTCCACCAGTTTGTTTCAAGATTATTTTTTGGTAAGTGCAGCCATTTTTGAAAAAAAGCAAAAAACGAAAAAAATTTTAATTTTCTCCAAGAATTTCGGCACTTAAACAGAAAATAACTTGGCATTCAGATTTCTGAGGTTCGAAAATGCTTTCGCTACTTATTTGCAATTTTCCCTAACGATTCTGATTTGGAACCTCTCGTTTTCTGGAATAGATGTGCTTGTAATAATGTAGAATCGTTTAGCGACACTATGTCGACAATTTATGTTTTCATTTACGTACATATTTTTCAAATTTTATTAGAACAAAATTATATATTTTTAAAAATATGTTTAAAAAATTGATTATAATAAATTGTATGATTACTAATCTTCTTATTTTAAATATTTATATGTGTACGAAGAAAAATTATATTCTTCGCCAAATAAGATATCGCAATATATTTGGAAAAAATTATATTCTGTTGAGTTAATAAAATATTAAACATATTTACCTTGCATTATTTGAGATGTTACGAATGTCTGTATGAGAGTGTCCGTAGTTTGTGTATACAGACTTAAGGCATATCGTAAACTCTGCAATTCGGGTGACTTTTCTAAGAAATTTTTTTTCAAACCACTGCCACCTGCATGGAAATAGGTTTTTATAGTATCCAATGCCACATCCAAAACGGCGCATTGTTTAGGTGATAAATTTTTTTCAACTTCTTTAGAAATATCCTGCAAAAAATAAAAAAAAAAAGTTTCTTACAATCTCAATGTTATTATTTCATACAGAATCATATTTATTATCAATTACATGAATTTTAACGTTAATGAAACTAATTATTTGCTATTAGTTACTTCTAGTTAATATATATTCTCTAATTTAAAAATAAATAAGTTTTCAAATACAAAATAGATAAAAGCTTTTATCATTTTCATTTATTTTGACTGGCACTTAAGTACTAGGTTGTTCAAAAAATTTTGAAAGCGACATCTATAGAGCAGTAAAAGAACCAAAATTTTTACGCCATTTTAATATTTTATCTTTCATATAAACTGTGACGTGGTGTTTTTGCACCAGTCACATGAGGAGGCCAAAGCATAGCTTATGCGCCTCCTCGTAGATGAAATATCCCCTCTTTTACAATCTTGGTAGCCTCTCAGGACTGCCACGCGTGATCCTAACTAACAGCCACGCAGGGCTGTACATACGTTACCTTCACCAGGTACATGGGCTTCAAGCTCAAGTAAAGGCTGCAGCGAGGAGCCAGTCTCAGGAGCCCATGAATAAGTCGTGGCAGTGCTCGCACACACTGCAGCAGGTTCCATTTCCATGCTCCTTCCTGTCCTTGTAGTGATCCCCGTACCTGCAACCTCCTAGACGGTAATTGAATAAAGAAGAAAATAATAATAGCAGCTGCACCTTGGAAGGAAGTACAAGCTGCCACACAACATCAAAGGAAAGTGGAAGAGGAGGTTAGAAGGCAGGCAAAACATAGAAGCACAGCATTTGAGTGCAAGTAAATACGCACCTGGTGGTGTCTGATAGTGTTGCCTCGCTGCAGCTGCAAGCAGGCTATAGCTGTCACCGACACCGCTGCTTCGCTTTTTCAACCGCTCTTCGTCCGAGCCGCAGTTGTTGACCCGCAGTACGGCCACATCTGAAACAGATAGAAGATTAGTCGACACCTACCAGCTATGGAACGCGTCGGCTTACCTTGATCCTCCGTACATCTGAGGTAGATTCTCGCCGCTCCAGGGAATGCACAACAACAACACTGGCACTCGCGAGCGGATAACCTCAACGCGCGCTGCTGGCGAGCAGTAATATCAACTGCCGACAGCGCTGAGTGCGCGCGGCGGCTGCGTTGCGTAACGTACTTACACGTACGTTGCGCCGGCGCAGAACGATCATCAAAAAGCCGCGCTCGCGAAAGTGCCACGCAATAAGCTTCTCTTTCACTCCGTTCGGGTCCGTGTTAGCGAAAAGTCATTATTAGCGAGCAGTCGACACTCCGTTCGGGTCCGTGGTAGCGAAAAGTCACGATTAGCGAGCAGTCGACACTCCGTTCGGGATAATCGAAGCCAGCAGTCGCGAACTAATGAACTTTTGTAAAACTAGCAAGCGAGCGTCCGTATAGTATCCGTGAGCGTGTTGGAGTGTCTAGTGAGTGCCAAGGTGCAGTGGCAACTGCCAGGAGGCACAGCTTCCCCGAATCGTCCCCGTATCCTTCCCGGCTGCGTGTGTGCGACCGCGCCACGTGTTACGCGCCATTTTCGGCCGTTGTGTATGCTGTACGCCCGCGACCGCTCTAACCGTGGGTTAGCCGCGCAGAGTATTTGCCGTGCAAGAAACCGCGCTACACGATTGTAGCTGGCGCCCTGGGCTCGCGTAAAAACGCGATAAATTATTGTATTCTGTAATTTAGTTTAAATAAACGTATGTGTTCGTGTGTTAAATTTTTAAATCAGTCGTTTAACTTGCACTAGCAAGCAACTCGTTTCCCCGCTTTCCCCCCCTTTACATTTGTATGCCACCCTGATCCCCAGTGGCGTTACAAATTGACGCCGACAACGTGGGGCCGACACAAATCACGCTGATTTGTGAAAATTTTCGGGATCGCGCAATCGTGTGTATGTGTATTGACAGTGAATTTGTGAATAATAAAAGCAGAGACAGTGAAGTGTGAGGTATAAAGTGCATGTATGGTAGTCGCAGTCGTAAGCGAATACCGCATTCTCGAACTCGCCGTTCGCCGCCATTTTTCGCGCGTCGTAAAAGCACATGCGGCCGGACGAGGATAAGGAGGGAAGGAAGCCAGTGGGCGGCCATCTTGATCGACCACGCGAGAAAGCCGCGCAGTAGCGCTGGCGCTCGCATACGCCACGTCGGAGGTTGGTAAGCTTATTCGAGTGTGCGCATCCAGCGGTAAGATCGAGACTACTCGCGATAATTTCAAAACAAATTGTTCTGAAGAACGTTTGCGAGAGTCAATTAAAATTTTAACTTGTTATTTTTCTTCTTTTCTCGCACAATTCAACTAGAAATTATTTGAATATTTCAATTTTTTTTCTCTCATAATATTTTTTTTTTTCGACAAAAGTAACAATTTTTTTCTGATAAATAATTTAATTTTTTTTATGTTTTTTTTCTATTTTTCGTTGTTTTCGCTGCGCTTGGCTTGCTGCCTACCGGTAAAAATTTTTTCTAAATAACTAATCAAAAAAAATTATCTTGCATGCTAGTGATTCGAATTAAAAATTTTTATTTTGTGCAATTGCTGGCGTACTGCCGCTATTATCCCCACCGCGTGTGTTAGAGTGAGTACCTATCTGTCGTGAAGCTGTGACGTCAGCTCGATAGCTGCGAGTGTAGCGCCGCGCTTGAACGCGTATTAACTGGCGCGCGTCTCAACTACGGAGGTTAGCACGACGCAAGTTACGTCGTATATTCGACTGGCGCTTCGGAGTGGTTAAAATAATCATTTTTTCCGTTTTTTTTTTTGTTTTTCTTTCTTTTGGCAATTTGAATATTTTTTTTTGTGCTTTCTGTAGTAAGTTAAAGATAATAAATTTTTCTTATAAATAATAATTTTTTTTTATCAATTTTTCTAAATTTAATAATTTTTTTAGTAAAATTTTTTTAACTAAAAAAAAAAAAAAAAAAAAAAAAAAAAATTAAAAAAAATTTTTTTTTATTATTAAATAAAATTTGTTTTTTTTTAAATTTGTTTTTTTTCGAGTATTAAAATTTTTTTTCTCTCCTTTACCATTTTTTTCAATAGTTTTCAGTATTCTCGAGAAATTATTTTTTTTTGGCCTGTGTTTTCGCTTCCGGCAGGGTGCGCCGTCGCCCCTACATCGTCTCGCAAGACGACGAACATCCCGCCGCTCACTCTGACACCACTCATAAAACTATTTTGTGCTGTTTTCGTTTCAGTTTTTTTGCACGCTGACCCCGCACCGTGCTGCAAATAGTAGTCACGGATATTTACTTGTATTAATTGTAATGTGACATGCTGTGAATTTAAATTATATCTAGTATATATATTTTTTTTTATATTTTGGCGAAAATCCATTTTTTGTTGTCTCGTATCCCTCGGAATTATTTTCGGTTATAGCACCGTTTGCTTACATAGTGGCCATTTTTCTGCACTCGGACTTTGCTCGCGCGTATTTCCCCGCTACTTTCCCCGTTTGTTTTTGCATAGCTTGTCGCGGACCACGACTGTCTCCCGCTAGCCTAACCTTCTCCCGCCTGGCACCGTACTATAGCGCCTTTACCGGCTTAAGCACGTTACATTACGCATCCCGCGCCGACGCATGCGAGCGAATTATTAGTTTTTTTTTGCAGTTCTCAGCTTCGCTTGAGTTAGTGGATTCAGCCGTAGCAGTCAGAAAGCAGTCAACGTAAGTTTCAGCAACGATTTGCGAGCTAGTGTGCTCGAGTTGATTTTGTATTCGTGTCATTTTTTTTGCGTTTTGCTTAGCAGCAGCTGTTTAGGTGGAAGTTAACTTCCTTAGCAGAGCTAACCGAGCACGTACTCGAGCTATTTGTCCCAGTTTTGGAATTTGCGTTGAGCTGACTATACTAAGCGTGATATTTCGCTCGTTCCGCCGTAACGTTGCGTGTCATTATTGTACGTCGTCGCTCCCGTCGTTGCAACTATTTTGTTTCTCGTGGTTTAGTTTTTATTATTAGTGTCGCAGAATGGAGTCGGATCGCGCCGCCAATCGTGATATGATTTCGCTGGAGCCTGAGATTATCAGGAGTTCCATTCGGTATGCTATTTATACCGCAACCGACGGACGCGTGTTCGAAAACGCACAACGAAGCGGACTCAACATCGATTGCGATACATACGTAGTGCGAGAGCAGCTGGAAAGGTATGAGCTCCGTCGCCTGCTAGGAGCCGATGCCACTTCATGGAACCCCGCGCAGGATGAGCGCGCGAATCACAGCCGTCTCCCGCCGCTTGAAGCGGAACCAATTATACCGCGCAGTTCAAGTCCGAACTTCGATTCTCCCGCGTGTCCGCAAGCGCCTAATATTTCGGTTTTCTCGCAGCTGGCCGCGCGCGCTTGGGATAGCACATCGGCGGAAGCGGCACGGACGCCGCAGGGCGAGCCTGATATCCGCGCACCGCGAGTGTGTATCGCCGATACCGAGCCGGAGAAAGCTCGTGCGATGGAGACCCCTCGGCCGCCCCGTGCGCAGTCTACACGGCTACACCAGACGGTTGGCCGGCTTGGCAGGGACTCGCTGATGGAATTAACGGACCCCGTAGAGCGTACGTTCCACGGAGCAGCCTCCAGCTACCGCGTACCACCAGCAGTAGGCCCTACGGCTACCCTCGAAGAGTTCGACCCGTTCTGGACGTACGTGGTTGAGAGCCAGCGGCCGACGGAAAACCGAAGGACCGCGGCAACGTATCCGGAGCCAGCCGTAGATGCTCCACGAGAACAGCAAAGGCACGAAGCACCATATTTCGAAGCAGCGCACGCAACCGCCCCGTTCGGCGAGTTCGCTGCGCAGCCGTTGCCACCCGCTTCTCGGCGCGTTACCGTGAATTGGGGAGCTCCCACGAACGAAGAGGTTTACGCGCCGCACCCACAATTACCGGAGGACCGACGGCCGACTCGACTGGCACTGCCGCCGCCTCCGCGTCCCGCAGAATTTAACCACCAGCAGCCGTACAGAGCGGAGAGGTACTACGCACCACTAAGACCTCCACTTGAAGCTGCAGCGCCTCGGCACGCGCAAACGAATGCCACGCAGCTTATTCTCGACAATTCCACGTTTCGCGCGAAAAGCAAACGTGTGAAATACTGGAGAAGTGGCGCATTTCTTTCAAAGGGAGGCAGAAGCAAGACCCTGAGGGATTCCTGACCAACCTGAATCAGTGTCGGGAGACATACGGCTTGACTCTCGAAGATATTGTTAAAGCTCTGCCGGCGGGCCTCGACGAAGAGGCATGGTACTGGTTTCGCCGCGAACACAACCGCTGGCAAACTTACACTGATTTTGTGGACACGTTTCGGTTGCAGTATTGCGCCGACAATCTGCAAGACCGCTTGCGCCAGGAGATCGGCAGGCAGACATAAGGCCCGCAGGAAGATATATCTACGTTCCTGCTCAAATTCCGCAATTTGCTAGACCAAGTGCGACCGCCGATGTCATTGCCCGAGCAATTAGATTGCACGTGCCGCAACCTCCATCCAGCGTACAGGCAAGCTGTTTCGCGCGACCGCGTTCGTGATTTTGTAGAGCTGCAGCGTCTGGGAAAAAAATTCGAGACGAAGAAGTTGCAGGACGAGGCTTATCGTCCTCCTCCGCCACCCGAAAAGTCGTTCTTCCCCAAGGACGCGTACGTGCGGCTGCAATCGGTACGCTCGGTCAAAGCTGCTCCCGTAGACACGGCACGCCTTATAGATATCGACGACACGAATTATAGCTCGGACTTCGTCGCCGCCGCGAGCGCTTCGGAGGATCGCCTCCTGCAGCAGCAGTCGCAATTTAAGCCTCCAGCTCCGCCGCAAGCTCGAACTCCGCCTCAAAAGCCGCGTCCACTAGCGATTACGCGCACAGCAGCCCCCAAGGCATCCGCGGGAACGCAGACCGAACTACCACCGCTTCTGCAACCCGCTGACGTGCCCCGGCAGCGGCAGCGTAATTCTAATTATTACGCGAACAGCGGCACCGCGCCGCCGCGCGCTGTGGTATACGCCGCTAATAACCAGCAGGATAACTCGCCGCAAGCTCGTAAGCAGCGAGAGCCGTGCCGTTGATGTGATCAGCTAGGGCATTGGGCTTCGGAATGCCCTAAGTCCCCTAAATGTTATGGATGCGGGCAACCGAACGTACTGCGCAAGGATTGCAATCGATGCAGAGCGTCTCAACGGGCGGGAAACGCACCGCAGGGGACTCGTTGGGAGCTCGCGGGTCCTCGCGCAGCCGAAAGGCAGCCTTATCCTGACCCGCCACGCCTGTCGCCGCCGCGCGACGCAGTTGAGGTTTCCGCCGCAACGGAATCTCCAGCAGCAGCACTATTGGATCCGCCGCCGTCGCTGATCCAAAGGAAACCGCACCTCCGCGAGGTACGGCTATTTTTTAATATTGAGCTTAACGGTTTGAAGCTCAGAGGCTTACTGGGCGATGGCGCCGTCTATTTGTTCCTGGGAAAGGGTTTGAGCACGTTGTTGCAGAACAAGCTCAGCCCTGCGGCTAATACAATTAACGTGGCAGATGGAGGAGCAGTGGCAATCCAGGGAGTGCTGAATGTGACTGTCTCCATCGATGGAGAAAGACGCATGCTTCCTTTCTTCGTGGCAGATGGATTGCAATACGATTGCATCTTGGGCATCGACTTCAAGAGGCTGTTTAAATTAAAGATTGATTATGGCACGGATACCTGGTGGACACCACGGGGCGTGGTGCACCAGTTCTATCCGTACGGGTCCGATCCGGCGACCTTTTCGGCCGTCGCGACCGTCGGCGGACTCATAATAGCAACCGACGACGAGCAGGAGCAGCTAAATGCTCTGCTCGACCGCTTAATCCCGCCAACACCCGCATCGCTAGGATTAACCAACTTAGCAGTGCATACCATCGACGTGCAAGGAGCTGCGCCAATTCGGCAGCATGTGCGCAGATATTTGCCAAAAATACTGCAAGTTGCATACGATGAGATCGATCGCATGCTTGCCGAAGGTATCATTGAGCCATCCGACAGCCCGTGGTGCAGCTGTCCGGTAATCGCACCGAAAGCCAATGGAAAGTCGCGTTTCTGCATTGACTACCGGCGCATCAATGCTGTCACTAAACGCTCCGCTTATCCCCTCCGCAACATGGACGATATTTTAGACAAGCTTAGATCGGCTCGCTACATCTCTAAGCTCGATCTCAGTCAAGCGTATCACCAAGTCCCGCTCGACACCGCAAGCAAAGAAATCACCGCTTTCTGCATCCCTGGGCGCGGACTTTATCAATTCACGCGTATGCCGTACGGTTTAACGAACGCCCCCGCAACGTTTCAGCAAATAATGGACCGCCTTATTAAGCCGCAGTGGGACTCGCACGTCTTCCCCTACTTGGACGACGTGATTATCGTCACTTCTACGTTCCAAGAGCACCTGCAGTGGCTGGAACGAGTGCTCGTGGCATTTAAAGCGGGCAATTTGCAACTCAATCGCGAAAAATCTGAGTTCTGCTGTGCTGAAGTTCGCTACTTAGGTTACGTCGTGAACGCAGAAGGCTTGAAGCCTGACGACGATAAGATAAAGCCGATTGTTGAGTACCCCGCACCTACGAACGTCCGCCAGCTGAGGCGATTTCTAGGCATGGTAGCCTAGTATTCGCGTTTCATCGATAATCTGGCAGCATATAAGGCACCGCTCACACAACTTATGCGGAAAGGCATTCGTTGGCATTGGAACGAGGAACAACAGCTCGCCTTCGCGCAAATCAAGCAAGCTCTAACGCAAGCGCCTGTGCTAGCTCGCCCGGATCTCACCCGCCCGTTTACGCTGCAAACGGACGCGAGTGATTACGCCATCGCAGGCGTTCTAACACAAGAGGTTGACGGACACGAGCATCCGATCTATTTTGTAAGCCGTGTTCTGTCTAAAGCTGAGCGCAACTATTCCGTGACGGAAAAGAAGTGCTTGGCGGTGCTTTGGTCCGTCGAACGGCTAAAAGGTTACCTCCAAGGGGAGGAGTTTACGGTGATTACCGATCACCATAGCCTCTTGTGGTTACATAATTTGAAGGATCCCGCAGGCCGCTTAGGGCGATGGAACACGATGCTGCAGCAATATTCCATCAAATTCGTGCATCGTAAAGGCGCGTTGCATCAAGTGCCGGACGCACTCTCCCGTGCGCTCGAGAATAACGTAGAAGCCGCCGCGGTAGCTCCGTCCGCGCACACGGACGACAAATGGTATCAGCGACGCTTGCTAGCCGTCTGCACCCGCCCGCACATCTTCCCAGATTGGCGCATTGACAACGAGCTGTTATACGTGCACCGGCCGAGTCAGCTGATTGACCCGCTAGTATCGGATCTCGACGCGTGGAAGCTAGTATTACCGCAGGGCGACCGCGCTAAAGCACTGTTTGAAGCACACGATACACCGCAGGCGGGCCATCTCGGTGTCGAGAAAACGTATGCGCGGCTCGCTACCTACTATTATTGGCCTGGCATTTACTATGATACGTGTCGCTACGTACGCGCTTGCCAAGAGTGCCAAGCGCACAAGGTATCGCAGCAAGCACCAGCCGGCTTGATGGGGGAGCGATACATTGATGGACCGTGGACGGTAGTTGCCGCGGACGTGATCGGGCCGAAACCACCGTCGAAACGAGGGCACCGCTATGCAATAGTGTTTGAGGATCTCTTAACGCGCTATGTCGAAATCCGCGCGTTACGGAAAGCCGACGCGAAGAGTGTAATGCAGGCGTTCGATGACTTGATAATAAACCGATGGGGCTGTCCTAAGGTCCTGTTGACGGACAATGCGACTGAATTTGCTAACAAAATCGTAACCGAGCGGCTGCAGCAGTACGGAGTGACGCAGTCCACCATTCCTCCGTACCATGCGCAGGCCAACCCCGTAGAACGCGTTAATCGAAATTTGCGTACGATGATTAATAGCTTTCTCAGCGAAGACCACCGCGAATGGGATATGCATCTTAATGAATTCGCCTTCGCGCTCAACAGTATGGTGCACTCATCGACCAAATTTTCCCCCGCGTTCCTGAATTTCGGCCGTAACCCGCAACCTTGCATGATTCTCTGCAAACACCTTGAATATCCCGCTCCTGTACGGCCGCCCGATGCAGAACAATGGCTCGAACGTGTAACCCGCTTGCCAGCGGTACATGATCTAGTAAAGCGATACATCGAGCAAGCGACCGCAAAACAATCCGCGCATTACAACCGCTGTCGACGCGACGTTCAATATCAAGTAAGCGATTTAGTGTGCCGCCGCCAGCACCACCTGTCCTCTGCCGGAGAAGGATTCGTGGCAAAAATGGCACCGCGGTTCGTAGGGCCAGCGACTATCGTCAAGGTAATCTCACCAGTAGTCTACCTCGTCGAAGACGCCAACTCGAAGAAGCGCACCAAAATCCACGTAAGCGACTTGAAACGCTACGTATCGCCGCGTCCCCTTTAAGAATTTTTTTTTTCGGTTTTTTGATTTTTTTTTGAAAAGTTTTCTTTTGTTCTATATAGCACCGCCGCTGCTTATTAAAATTTTTTTTTGTATATTTTACGATCAATATAGTTTATATTCAGCAGATTAGTGTGCTTCATTACCCCTGTTGCCTATCCCGCTCATCCCGCCAATATACTGCATGCTATTGTTTTTTTTTTGTTTCCTTTGCTCTCTCTGTTTTTTTTTTTTGGTTTTTTTTATTTGGTTTTTTTTTGGATCATTTTGTTTTGATTTTTTTTTTGTTACTTTGGTTTTGGTTTGCCGCCAAGCACCCCAAGCCAGCAGAGCATTATTTTTTTTCATTTTTGCTATTTTTTAATTTTTTTTAATTATTTTTCTTATTTTTTTTTGTATTTTGCTCCCACCCCTTTTAATTTTTTTTTGCTATTATTATTACCCGCGTTGGCGCGAACCGCTCGTGCCACCAACGAGCCACAGCTGCATGTCGCACTCGCATCCAGCTACGTGCTACTCTCCTACGAGGCAACGAGTAGACTCAGCATGTTTACCATAACCGCTCACTGGCAGTGGGCCACCAAGGTAACCAATTTGTTTTTTTATTTATCGAACAGCAATGCGGCTGTCGAATAGTACTGCTACTGCACCAGGTAAGCACGGTATGATTAAAATTATGGGCTATTTTATGTACCTGTTTTTTTTTATGCATATTAATATTAAGTATTTTATTTCTTTCGGTATAAGTGATATTGAATGTTGGAGCGGGTTATGAAAGACCGCGTCGTTAGGACAATTTGCGTAACGATAATAGTTTTTGTACTTTTATTTGTCTTTTTATTGTATTTTGCCCAAGGGTCGAGCCAGTCGCGTACATAACCGACAAACTAGATTTTCCGTTCGGACTCGAGTTCGCCTAGTAATCCCGCATGCACCCGTACACCGCGTACACTTTAGCTAGAACACCAATGCAAATGAGCCACGCTACAGAAGGCGATGTCCGCACCACCACGTTCTGCCGCATACATACAACGTTGCAGGTGAGACCTCTCACCTTAGGCTAAGTGCAAGCGCTAAGCGAATGTAACCATGTTCGATCCCAGTTAGGAACAAACAGTGTATATGGAGTCGTTTTACTTCCCCCATATTCACGGTTTGGCGGGGGGGAGTTGTGACGTGGTGTTTTTGCACCAGTCACATGAGGAGGCCAAAGCATAGCTTATGCACCTCCTTGTAGCTAAAATATCCCCCCTTTTACAATCTTGGCAGCCGCGCAGGACTGCCACGCGTGATCCTAACTAACAGCCACGCAGGGCTGTACATACGTTACCTTCACCAGGTACATGGGCTTTAAGCTCAAGTAAAGGCTCCAGCGAGGAGCCAGTCTCAGGAGCCCATGAATAAGTCGTGGCAGTGCTCGCACACACTGCAGCAGGTTCCATTTCCATGCTCCTTCCTGTCCTTGTAGTGATCCCCGTACCTGCAACCTCCTAGACGGTAATTAAATAAAGAAGAAAATAATAATAGCAGCTGCACCTTGGAAGGAAGTACAAGCTGCCACACAAAATCAAAGGAAAGTGGAAGAGGAGGTTAAAAGGCAGGCAAAACATAGAAGCACAGCATTTGAGTGCAAGTAAATACGCACCTAGTGGTGTCTGATAGTGTTGCCTCGCTGCCGCTGCAAGCAGGCTATAGCTGTCACCGACACCGCTGCTTGGCTTTCTCAACCGCTCTTCGTCCGAGCCGCAGTTGTTGACCCGCAGTACGGCCGCACCTGAAACAGAAAGAAGATTAGTCGACGCCTACCAGCTATGGAACGCGTCGACTTACCTTGATCCTCCGTACATCTGAGGTAGATTCTCGCCGCTCCAGGGAATGCACAACAACACTGGCACTCGCAAGCGGATAACCTCAACGCGCGCTGCTGGCGAGCAGTAATATCAACTGCCGACAGCGCTGAGCGCGCGCGGCGGCTGCGTTGCGTAACGTACTTACACGTACGTTGCGCCGGCGCAGAACGATCATCAAAAAGCCGCGCTCGCGAAAGTGCCACGCAATAAGCTTCTCTTTTACTCCGTTCAGGTCCGTGTTAGCGAAAAGTCATTATTAGCGAGCAGTCGACACTCCGTTCGGGTCCGTGGTAGCGAAAAGTCACGATTAGCGAGCAGTCGACACTCCGTTCGGGATAATCAAAGCCAGCAGTCGCGAACTAATAAACTTTTGTAAAACTAGCGAGCGAGCGAGCGTCCGTATAGTATCCGTGAGCGTGTTGGAGTATCTGGTGAGTGCCAAGGTGCAGTGGCAACTGCCAGGAGGCACAGCTTCTCCGAATCGTCCCCGTATCCTTTCCGGCTGCGTGTGTGCGACCGCGTCGCAGGTTACGCGCCATTTTCGGCCGTTGTGTATGCTGTACGCCCGCGACCGCTCTAACCGTGAGTTTGCCGCGCAGAGTATTTGCCGCGCAAGAAACCGCGCTTCACGATTGTAGCTGGCACCCTGGGCTCGCGTAAAAACGCGATAAATTATTGTATTCTGTAATTTAGTTTAAATAAACGTATGTGTTCGTGTGTTAAATTTTAAAATCAGTCGTTTAACTTGCACTAGCAAGCAACCCGCTTCTCCGCTTTCCCCCCCTTTACATTTGTATGCCACCCTGATCCCCAGTGGCGTTACAAAACATACCTAAAGTTTCATTCCACTCTGTCAATTCATTGTTTGTTTACAAGCCATTTGAAGTTGACGTGTCAGTGTATTTTTTTTACAATGGAAAAAACCGAATATCGTGCAGTGATAAAATTCTTTGTTTTGGAAGGCTTATCAGCAACGGAAATTCATATAAAATATTGAAAGTGTTAAAGGAATCTGCTCCTTCATTTCCAACTGTGCATCGATGGGTTTTAGAGTTTAGACGTGGTCGAAAAAACGTTGAAGACGGTCCACGCTCAGGACGTCCAAAAAGTGCATCAACACCAGCATTTATAGCAAAAGTACAGGATATGGTTTTGGAAAATCGTCGATTGACCGAGAGAGATTTAGCAGAGGCCCTAGACATCTCATTAGGCTGTGTGAGTCATATTTCAAATGAAGTTTTGGGTTTCAGAAAGCTCTGTGCTCAATGGGTGCCGCATTTGCTCACAATGGAACAAAAACACGTTTGAATGCGACTTTCTGAGCAACATTTGGAGCGTTTTCGAAAGGATAAAAAAGATTTTTTGCGTCGATTCATCACTATGGATGAAACTTAGGTCTACCATCATGACCCTGAATCAAAACAAAAGGCTAAAGAGTGGTGTCAACCAGGCACTTCGGCACCGAAGCAAGTTCGTGTCCAGAAATCGGCGAAGAAGGCGTTAGCGTCAGTTTTTTGGGATGCAAAAGGGATTTTGTTGGTGGATTATCTCCAAACTGGCAAAACAATAAATTCTGAATATTATTGTAACCTTTTGGACCAATTGGATGAAAAAATTAGTGAAAAAAGACCCGGTTTGCACAAGAAAAAAATCATTTTTCATCAAGACAATGCACCGGCTCACACAGCTTAAAAAACCATCACTAAAATAACCGAATTAAAGTACGAATTGATGCAGCATCCACCTTATTCGCCTGATTTAGCTTCCTCTGACTTGTGGCTGTTTCCACACCTCAAGAAATTCCTTCGTGGGAAGCATTTTTCATCAAACGCAGAGGTTATAGCCGTCGTAGAGGAGTATTTTGCAGGCCTTGCAGAAAGTCACTTCCATGATGGGATAAACAAGTTGGAAGACCGTTGGACCAAGTGTATTGAACTTATGGGAGATTATACTGAGCAATAAAAGTGATTTCACCAACAAAAAGAAGTATCTTCATTTCCGCTTTCAAAACTTTTTGAACAACCTAGTACATTTATTCCCTACTACTAATGAAATTGTATTATTTTTGACGTGCAAAAAATTATATTCAGGACGAATATTGTAATATTGTTACAAATTCCTTTTAAACCGTGAAGGAAAAATAAATTATAAAATATTTTTGTTGATATACATACGTGCATGCATATGTCAATGAATAGAGATTCTGTATGCGTATGTCAATGACTGGAGATTTAGTCATTTTTTTTACTTTGATTTCAAATATAAAATAAAATAATACTTTATGATTTAATTTTTAAATAAGGATAAAATTTAAATTTATTAAATTAACTTTAGATTCTTACATTAACATAAAAACAATCTTCATTAGAAACTTATAGCTTTTTAATTCGGACTATTATAGACATCCGTTTGAAATCAATTGAATTATTTGTGAATAAGCTCGGCTTTATATTCTCCCGCTGATTCTTGATCGAGTCCAAATTTTCAAATTGTATAAACTGGAACGGGGTTATTTATCAGGTGCACGTGCGGGGCTTTCCCTCGCACGTACTCACTGCTGCGGCCACAGCTATCCGTCGGTGCGGCCTTGAGGGCCGACGGACGTTAGTCGTCGTGCAATGGCACACGCGTGCAGTGCCAATCCACTGACAACGTATGATCCTTCTTGAATCCTACTTTCTTTTGTGTGTGCGGAGCCTCACCTTAAGCCCCCGTTGCCGGTGCTGCTCCCATCGGGCTCAGCTGCTCAATTCGCGTGCCAATTGAAGGTTGGCATGCCCGCGGAGACAACGGTATTCGGAATAGGAAAGCTGGAAAAAGCTAAAGACAAAGAACGCGCACCCGTTCGGCATAGTCAACTTTATTATTGTCAGAATCTGTTATACTAATCACAAAAGTTGTTATTTATCCTTTTAAGGCTCTTTGCCGAGGGTCGCAATTAAATTTATAATAAGCGCAATTTTTCTACGCAAGACTCACACTGCGCATGCATGTCGACCACTCGCCTTGCTGTATTTACGCAGCAAGGCATGTGTACCAGCCCTAATGACTCGCGGGCTGGTTTCAGACATGTGCGCTGGCCCTAACTTTTCGCGGGCTGGCTGACGGTTGGACGCGGCCTCTTGCAGCCAACCGTGAGACTACCCACGTGTAGTCTCGCACACGCGTACGCACACATACACCACTCACTCTATATCTATGTGTGTGAGTAAGAGCTAATTTCTCACTCGCCGCTCGCACGAATAATATATGTTGCGACCGCGCGCGTATAATATATCGTAAAAATATAAGCTACGCCAAGTGGCCACTTACTACTTAGGTGCAGAGGCTCGTCCTCTCCAATCTCTCTCGAACTTCGTCAAAAACTCGATGATGAGTCGCGGGTAATCTCGATGAACGTGGTTGCTGCTTGGCGGGCAAGAAAAGAAAAAGGATCACCTCTTGCCCGTCTCGCGTCGCGCTTATCTCTTTTTCACGCGCTGCGAACTTTAACTCGCACTGCATGGCAGGTGGCCTAACCTCGACGGGCCACCTGTTACAAAACTTCCATTGACAATTAATACGTAAATCACAATGTTATTAAAAATGTGTTCTTTTCATGTGTTAACTAAAACATGTTAACGTCCTTACAGGTGTATAATTTTTTAGATTTTTACAATATTTTAGCTGTTTCGTCGCTTAACAATTTTTTTAACTTCTTTGTTTGTTGTAAATGTTAAAATATTTTATTTTACAACCAGTTTTTTCATTTGTGTGTTGTAAACCAGTTTTTCATTTATGTGTGCATTTACATATTTATATAAAATAAATTTTTTTTCAGCTTTGGCTTATTTAATACCCTTGACAAAACGTCGTAGAATTTTGACTTTCTAGAGGTACTGGTTTTCTACGACATTCTATTCATAATAATTTTTTTAATAATTAAGATTTTTTGATGATTTTTTATTTTATTTATTTGTGCAATGTGTTATTAATTTTGGCGCGTAAATTAATCTTGGTGCTCGCATGTTTTCTATTCCTTTTTAATCCTCAATTTTTATTAAGATTTTAAATAGAAGTAAATTATTTTGAATAATTCAATTTAAGTTGTATAATAGTATCAAATGCATTATAATACGCTTTCTCTCTCGATTCGTCATGTCTCATAAAATGCACGATTTTTTATTTTTTAATAATGTGCGATAGAAGCTTTTAAAATTGTTACAATTTCTTCGATTTTTCGGTTTAACGCTCTTGACGTTCTGCGGTCTTGAACCCTCTTCGTCTTTATTCTTCCGCTTATGTATATATTCGTAATTACTTTTATATTATTGGGTGTACAACTTTGCTTCCACCGTTTTTTTCCGAAATTCGAGGCTTTATTGTAAGAAACTGGTTATACATTTATGATTCAAAGCATTGTCCATCGCTGGCCACTACTTTCTCCCATCTTTCGGGCAGCATATGAATCCCGCGTTGAAAAAACTGGTCATCTTTTGAATCGATCCACGAATCGATCCACTTTTTTACTTCTTCATATGACCGGAAGTGCTGGTCAGCTAGGCCGTGTGCCATTGATCGAAACAAGTGATAGTCCAAGGGAGCAACGTCTGGAGAATACGGCGAGTGGGGTAGGACTTCCCATTTCAAAGTTTCCAAGTATGTCTTGACCACTTTCGCAACATGGGGTCGAGCATTGTCATGCTGTAAAATCACTTTATCATGTCTCTCGTTGTATTGCGGCCGTTTGTCTTTCAATGCTCGGCTCAAATGCATTAATTGCATTCGATAACGATCGCCTGTGATTATTTTAGTCAGTTTCAACAACTCATAATACACTACGCCAAGCTGGTCCCACCAAATACTGAGCATGACCTTGGAACCGTGAATATTCGGTTTGGCCGTCGACGTGAAAGCATGGCCGGGATATCCCCATGATTTTCTGCGCTTGGGATTATCGTAGTGAACCCATTTTTCGTCCCCAGTCACAATGCGATGCAGAAATCCCTTCCGTCTTTGCTTTGCAAGCAGCTGTTCACAAACACACAAACGCCGTTCAACATCTCTCGGGTTCAACTTGTACGGCACCCAATTTCCTTGCTTCTGAATCATTCCCATGATTCTCAAGCGTTTTGAAATGGTTTGTTGCGTCACTCCCAATGATCCTGCCAATTCTTGTTGCGTTTGACACAAGTCTTGATCAAGTAATGCCTCCAATTCTGCATCTTTGAAAACCTTCTTTCTTCCACCGCCATGCTGGTCTTCGACGTTAAAATCGCCGTTCTTGAAGCGTTGAAACCACTCTCAGCACGTTCTTTCACTAATAGCGGCCTCACCATAGGTATTAGAGAGCATTCGATGAGTCTCAGTCGCAGATTTCTTCATACTAAAGCAGAAAATTAAAACCTCCCGCAAATGACGAGAATTTGGCTCGTAAGCTGACATGTTTAATCGAGAATAACTTTATGATGCAGACACAAATCGACTAATATTTCGATGGCGTTATGTTGACAAATACCTAAGCTTATTGTATGACATCTATGATCTATTTATTTCAACTACCACTTCTCAGTCAGTGTTGTTGAATTTAAACAATGGTATGAATGAGAGAATTATAAAAATAGGAAACCATTTCTTAACCAACTTAGATAATAAATTATTACATACTAGTAAGATTGTTGGAAGCGTAAAAGAACAAAACAAAAAGCTAGATTCGCTACTCTAAGCATGATAGACTTTGATCCTTCTCTTGTTGGTGAAGAATCTACCCTGGGGAACTTCAAAATTTGTATCAAATTAAGGAACTTGCCAAAACAGTTGATTTAACAAAAAAAAAAAAACAGTTGATAAGTGTATCTGGCATGGTTAGAGTAGGTTTCTTGTAAAAAGAAGGGATGGTAATAGAGCTCATGCCGTCTCATTTATTTTCGGACTTCCCTGCTCCACCTTGTCAAATGTTAGCAATAAAGATTGCAAAAACATTTAAAACACTATCAGCGAATTAAATACAGGTAATAATTTTCAAGAATATACTAATAATATTTTAACCAAGCAAATAATCCGTAAATAAACATGAAGACAGCAGGAAAAATCTAATAATCAAATTGAAAAATCTTCGAAAATAAATAAAAAAGCTGCAAATAAAGATAAAGATAAAGTTAAAGACATACATATATTGACTATATAATAATTCTACTCGTAAGCAAAAGTGAGTTAAAGAGAAATTATGAGCGGGCCTTCTTAATGCCAATTCTATACGCACACTGAGCAACTTCGTAAAGTTCTAAGGCAAGGTTGTTCTTATGACCTTTTCGGAGTGATTAAGGGGGGACAACCATTTAGAACGTCGAAATTGAGCAGTTTTTTCGGAATTTTTTCGAAGGAGAAGAAATAGATGGACCTTTTTGAAATTCTTACAGTTTATTATCCCTATTTTAACGAGTATTTTCCATTTTTAGTAATAAAAAAATATTGAGAATTGACGGAAATATAGCATGATGAACCCACATGGTCACGGAGGCCTTTTTTTACGGTGCCAAGTGTAGCGCCGTGAAAAATGATCTGAAAAAGAAATGCAAAAGGATGCGGTCAGTATATGCCTGTAGTTACTCTATAAACCTAATTTTCTGATAATAAGTTAAGAATTGTAGAAATGACAGACATAAAATAAAAAAAGGCGATATTTTCAAAAAAAATTTTTTTCTTCGCTGATAAAAAAAATGTTACTTTGAGAAATTTCTAATATTTTTAGGTTAACCAAGTGGTCTCACATGTTATGAAAACGTTTGCAAAATTTTGGCCCGATCGGTCGAATAGTCTCTGAGCAATCATTGGCACCGGAAAAAAAGTAAAAAAAAAAGTTTCGAGAAAAATGCGTTCAAAGTTTTGGTTACGGAAAAGTGTTTGATAAAGCTACTGCTTTAATTTAATCTGCTATGCCAGCTCCGTACAGCAGACTTTTAGTTTTTTCAAAAGAAGCTGTTTGCTCTATCCTTTCCTCTTCTCGCGCCTTCCGAGCCTCTCTAGTTGAGAAAAGACTGCACCTGTCTTGCCAAACAATCCGACGCTCATCGACTTTGCCAGTGCAATCCATAGCTTGCTTGCTGATTTGCAGCTATACTACTGTGATCGAAAAGTAAGGTAAATTTGTTTATAAAATGTAAATTCTTTATTTATTCTTCCAAATCAATTTCATCCCCTTTAAAGTAATCCCCGTTCGATAAAACGCACTTTTGCCAACGCTTTTTCCAGTCCTCGAAACAGTCGGAATAGTCTCTTTCCGGTATAGCCTTCAAAACCTTCTCCGATTCGGTTTTTATCTCCTCAATCGTGTCAAAACAGCGTCCCCGCATTGACCTTCTGAGTTTGCTGAATAGCCAGAAGTCGCACGGAGTCAAATCAGGCGAATACGGTGGTTGCGGTACGATATGAGTCGAGTTTTTGGCAAAAAAGTCGCGAAGAACTAATGCAGTATGACATGGTGCATTATCGTGATGAAGGAACCAAGAGTTGTTCGCCCATAATTCCGGCCGTTTCAGACGAATAGCTTCACGCAAACGACGCATAACGCACAAATAATATTTTTTGTTGACAGTTTGGCCTGGCGGAGGGAATTCATAGTGCACCACACCACGATAATCAAAGAAAACTGTCAACATGACCTTGATTTTCGATCAACTTTGCCGTGGTCTTTTCGGTCTTCCTTCACTTCTTGCACGATAATCGCTGGATTGGTCGGTGGTTTCAGAGTCGTATGTGTTAACCCAAGTCTCGTTTCCAGTAATAATGCATTTTAAGTGGTCCTGATAGTCAGACAGCAAAGTTTCATACACATCAACGCGACGCTTTTTTCCAAAAAATTGAGCGATTTTGGCACCAATCGAGACTTGACGCGTTTGAGACACAAAACATCCTTTAAAATGGTTTGGGCTGAGCCAAATGATATTCCAACACTATCAGTGAGGTCTCTAATTGTCAATCGACGATTTTCAAGCACCAAATCTTTGATTTTTTGGACGTGGCCCTCGTCGGTAAACGTTGATGGTCGTCCAGAGCTCGGTTCGTCTTCAACGCGTTCCCGGCCCGCTTTGAACTCGTTGTACCACTTATAAACGTTTTTTTGTGCCATAGTTTGATCACCAAAGGCCTTCTACAATATTTTTAACGTGTTCGCACAAGAATATTCGTTCCGCAAACAAAATTTGATGCAAGTTCTTTGCTCAACAAAATCACCCATTGTGAAAATCGAAAAATGAACTTTTGGTTGTTTACAAAAACACGTGTAACTCGGAGATAATTAAACCTTCTGACAAATAGACGCTTGGCAAATGTTATTGACAGTCCTACCAACCTAGGAAAAAAAATTTATCTGCCTTCCCAATGCCCGGGAGTTTTGAATGACAATTTCACCTTACTCTTTGATCACAGTAGTAGTTCTTGCATAACTTTTAAGATCTGAAAATAACCTTTGTTCAATATAATTGCTGCTAAATAAGCCACAATTTTAACTATTTTGAAGCCGCAATAAAGGTGTTTAGGAGCCAAACGCCAGATAGTCGCGTTGAAACTTTCATTGGCGTTCTGCGCGTGGCCTCCTAAGCACCTACCTAATAACTCGTCACTACCTAAATCGTTGAATATGGGTAAAATATGCTTTTGTACATCAGGGTGAAGGGATGGAGGGTGCTTTATGGTGTTGCTGTTTACTCCAATAGCTTCAGCCTTTTTCCACTTGCACTTGCACCAGCAGGTTCTTCTTCAATTTTATCTTCACTACTTTTCTCAACGAATTGATTGCCTTGCAATTCACACTTTTTAGGTGCATAAGCACAAGATGGTTCACCTCTTTTTCCTTTTCCAACGTGCGACATTATTTCTTTTTCGATACATATATCCGTGCACCACGAAAGACGAAAGATAACTGAAAAATACGCTAATTTTGTCTCTCTTTGGACAGCTGCTCACAAATGCCACTTTACACGTATACACCCTTGTACTATATTTACCAAAAACATCCGATTATACCCTTATAAAAGTGTACTTATAAAAACATTGCCTGTAGTAATTTTAAATGAAAGGGTGTAATTTCCGAGTCTTAACTTAAATATGTAGCTTTGGCCTTTTCTTTTTTCAAGCCTGAACATTGAAGTCCATGGGCTCGGGGTGGCCGAAGGAATAACAGAGCGGGAAGAAACTAATTAAATTTTGATTGGATAGGTGTGAATTTTGGGATTGAGAATGCGGCAAGCCACTACAAGCTTGTCTATTCTCGGTAGAGGACTTAACAAATGATATTTAGGTAAAAGTCGAAGGACACTTTTTTTTTAGTCCAGCGACTTTTCAGAGGAAAATAGATGATAGAAAAAAAGAATGAATTTAAATTAGAATTACTTTATTTCTCGTTTACTTACTTCTACAAAAACTCTTTACTCTCTCTCTTTCTGGTTTATTTTTCGAGTCGGTGGAACGATGTTGTGCTGGAGCGCGGTCGGCTCGTGGTGATCCGGATCGGGCTCTGCCTGCTGGGGTCTTCTGATAGTCCTTTCGATCTGGGGCGCAGTCGGCTCGTTGAGATCCAGCAACGTATCGTGGGAAATCCGCGTGGATGATGGTCCGGGCTGATGGTGTTGGCCAATTAAAAAAATCACGTCGAATGCGTCTTCGCTAGTCAAGCTTGCCCTTTTATGCACTCGTACAGAGACGATTCTGCACCAATCAGATTGCGCGAAATTAGCGAGTGGTGGGCGCTAATCGCTTATCTTAAGCGTATTCCTCTTAGGAGGGAGAGCGAGAATTAGAGAGAGAGGAGATTCTTTTTTGTACAATTTTTATGCATATCCATTATTTATTATTTGCGATAATTAAATGTTAAATTAAATTAAATGGTTGCATTCTATTTAAAATTTAACGCTCATTACAAAAAAGAGCGAAGTTTTTCGTCGCATTTTAGGCTATTTGCTTTGTATTTATTTTTGCAATGATCTTAAAAATAAAAAAAAAATAATTATTTAAATTAAAAATGATTGTCACTGGGAATAAGAATGATAACTTTAAGTTACTAAAAGTAATTTATAATTACTAGATTATTGAGAGAAAAAAAAGGAAACCAGTGCAGAATAACAGTTAAATAATTATTTTTTTTTAAGAATTACAATTTTTACTTAATTCTTGAATATTTGTCACGAAGTGTCAGTGAATTAATTAATTGATCGACATTATTCTTAAATAAAATTAGAGAGTTTTTAATTAATATTCCTCAAGTTTTTGCGTTGGCTGTACCATGCGCTGTGTTACTTGAATTGAATTTTAAGAGTAATTAATTTTCTTGATAAATTAATAGAAGGATTAATTACTAATCTAGAGGAATAGTAAAAATTATTACTTTAAGAATTAATTAATGATTAACACAATTTTAATTATATAAATAAAAAAAAATATGCGGCAAGAAAAATAACAATTAGATATAATCATGTAAAATTAGTTTTAATCTGCAAAGAAACATAAATTTTATCACAAAATTAAAATTCCTTGTACATAGAATATGCAGGAAGGTGAAAATAAAAAAAATTTTGATTCTCTCAAATATAAGAGTGGTGAATATTATAACGCTTAATTTAATATAATGTCGAAGAATTTAATTATTAATGGGAAGAAAATTAGGAAATAAAATTAATATGACACTTCATGAAAATTATAACATTTCATAAAAACAATGATTTTGGAGATAATGATAATACGAGGGTCGTTTGAAAAGTCCGTGCAAAGTCCAAGAGATGGCACCACCGGCGCGTATTGAGGTCATGTTTAGTTAGTAGCATCTCTTGAATAAACACACACCAAGTTGCAGCCATATTGGTCTATTTCTTTATGTGCCATAACCTTTCCGGCCGAAGGAACGGTCTTCGCCTTTTTTCGTGCAGATTCTCCCTTAGTAACCCATTGTTTAGATTGTTGTTTGGTCTCGGGAGTATAGTAATGTATTCATGTTTCATCCACAGTGACGGAACGACGCTTAAAGTCCTCCGGATTTTTCTGGAACAGCTGCAAACCATTCTTGCAACACTTAACACGATTCCGTCTTTGGTCAAGCGTGAGCAATCGCAGCACCCATCTTGCAGATAGCTTTCTCATGTCCAAATGTTTATGCAAAATATTATGTACCCATTCAGTCGAGATGCCCACAGCACTAGCAATCTCACGCACCTTAACTCTTCTGTCATTCATCACCGTACCATGGATTTGATCAATGATTTCTGGAGTCGTAACCTCCACAGGTCGTCCAGAACGTTTAGCGTCACTTGTGCCCATATGGTCAGTCTGAAAATTTTAAAACCACTTATAAACTGTTTTAATCGAAGGTACAGAGTCACCATAATGTTTATCAAGCTTCTCTTTAGTCTCCTGAGGCATTTTGCCTTTCATAAAGTAATGTTAAATCACCACACGAAATTCTTTTTCGTCCATTTCTTGAAAATCACTCGACTTCCTTGATTCACACGAATGCCAAACACAAAGAAATAGACCAATATGGCTACAACCTGGTGTGTGTTCATTTAAGAGATGCTACTAACTAAACATGACCTCGATACGCGCCGGTGGTGCCATGTCTCGGACTTTGCACGGACTTTTCAAACGACCCTCGTAGTGCAATTTCTACAATAATGTTCGGTTATTAGGTCCGGAATTAAGTGGTTTTAAAAAATTTCACAATGACGGATAAGCAACCATCTATTTCGCTTAATCATCTTATTAATAATAAACAAAAGCAAAAAGAAATCTTTTCGGTATTTTATGAGGAATAAATAAGTTTACCGAATAAGTTGTTTTTGCTTCTATTTAGAATTACAAAAATAATAATGATAATTTGGGGGAATTAGAATAATTGAATTATAATGTAAAGGTTCTAAAGAAACAAGCGTAACACAAGATTTTATACATACGGTTAGTTTACGGGAAAACGTAACACTCGTTACTATTAAAAATAGATCAATTTTAAATCCTTAGATTCATGGTCCAAAAATTTAAAATCAATCTATTTCTTGATCATGGCTGAAATACATTGGCGTGTTTTACAATAATTAGTGATTATGTTTCGCCTTATCTTTTTATGTGTCATATACATGAGGTAACGGAAAATCTGCTCGCTTCTGCCTTTTTGACATGAGTTCGATAATTAATTTAAATTAATGATTAATTTGTGAGTGGAGAGAAAGAAAAATTTTTACGACGAGTGTACAATAACAGAATAATACTTTGGCATTCCAGGTTGGACCGGAAACGCTGTTATCGCACGGCGTCTCAAATCGCGCTGTAGATGCATTTTTCCGATGTCTTAAAGCTATGAATTCTTTCGCATTATAGCTGAATATTAAAATAAATTATTTTATTATTTCTCTTTTTGTTTAAGAGATTAAAAAAAAATAAAGGGAAATAAAAGGAAAGATCTTCGGGGAAAATCCAAAGAGGAAAGAGGAAAAAAAAATTATTCCCCTTTTTAAAAAAAAGAACGAGATCTTCCTTACCCTCACCTCTAAAGCGAGTGTAGGTAAAAGAAAGCAGAGATCGGTAAGATAACGTTACCGGTCGGTCTGTGATTTAAAAACGTCGAAACGCTGCACCGACGTTACAAGGGCTCCCGGCTGCTCTTTAGTTCGTATACCTGCACTCGGCTCTCGGAGTGAAGGGACGGGGAGCTCGGTAATTGGCTCTATTTCCGGAAGTTTTGAGTTTGGCCTAAGTCATGAAGTTTTACGGATTCTAGACATATTTAAGTAACTTTTAACACGTTCGCGACGAGGTGTACCACCGGTGGTACATTTTTGTCTGTCCTATGAGACGGGATGAGCCACCGGTGGTACATGCAGAATTGTCCCATCGAGTATGAAAAACAGCGCCGCCACACGGTGCGGCTGGTTAATTCAGGTCCCGTCGCGAACGTGTTAAAGCACAAAAAAAAAAACGAATTCGATTCTTTGAAGATTCTAAATGGTTGTCCCCCCTCCCCTAAAATTTGGCTAGACGCGGAGGTACTAGATATCATACGTCAATACGTCATTCAGACTAATAGCTATAAAGAATTAAGACAAGACTGCAACATAAATATTGAAGGTATTGCACTCTACATCATAAATCATTTAAAAGGCAAATTCCTTTCTACTTATAGCATAAAACAAAGAGGCAAACCAGGGATTTCGGAGTGCATTTTTTGCAAGGTTATGAGTCACAATTCACCGCCCGTATCAACAGCAGTTATTTACAGACCTCCTAAAATGCCCTTTAAAAAAAGCAGCAACGTTATAGTGAAGTTAAGAACGTAAGAGTTAAGAACTTCTAGCTTAAATTACAGCCACAAAATTGTTATAGATAATCTGAATGCCGATCTTCTGCGAAAGGGTAATGACGCAAAAATTGTTCGCAATTTATCTACTGAACTCTCCCTAAATCTGGTTTATCATGATCCCACGCATACTATACCCACATTTCATACTTAGATTGTCATAATTTTAGTTGACGATAACGATATTATCTCTGAAAGCTACAGAATCTTAGCGTCCTTTCACAGCAAGCATAATATTATTTCTATAAGCATGTCATATAATAATTACACTCTATCTTATAAAACATTTAGCTATTGAGATTTTAAAAATATCTTTCCTTTAGCTTTAAATTCATTTTTAACTTTCTGTAATTGGTCACTGTTTACTGTTGAGGACATTGCCGTTGACTACGCCTTCTCTATAACAATTTAATGTCAGCTATAGAAGAACAAGCTACTATTAAATTAGTAACACCAAAGAAACGTTATGCTTTACACGCAAATTCAAACGCACGAATGAGACATCTCATCTAGACAATTTTATTGGCGTAAGACGACATACAAACGAATGAAGAGAGAATGCGACAACACCCTACTATCACAATAGGCTCTTCGATGCTCTTTGAAAGATAAACGCTTGGGAGGAATTGCGAAGCCTGGGACTCCTACCTATGTGTTTTTAAGGAAAATTAAATTAAACAATGGGAAAAATTTTTGACTTAAAAACATAAGAAATGATTGAACTTTATTTTAACAAATGAAACAAATTGATTTTATCTTTAACAACTTACATTACCTTCCAAGCGAAAGCGAGAATAGAGAGTGAGCCAGAGTACGTTGTTTCGTTCCCTTTTATTGTTTTCCTCTCATGCTCGAAATTTCCTTCTCTCTACGCTGTGTCTTCGCGGAATCTTCGGCACTGTCTTGCAGCCTCGCGGCCCCGGGTCGATTTCTCTTCCCGTGCACGCACCTACGTCATTGGAAAAACTTAGAGTCTTCTAGACGAGGTTCACGGCCTCGAGGATGCTGAAGCATTCTATTGGGTGTACGACTTTGCTTCCGCCGTTTTTTCCAAAATTCGAGGCTTTATTGTAAAAAACTGGTTATACGTTTATGATTCAAAGTATTGTCCATCGCTGGCCACTACTTTCTCCCATCTTTCGGGCAGCATACGAGTCCCGCGTTGAAAAAACTGGTCATCTTTTGAATCGATCCACGAATCGATCCAATTTTGTACTTCTTCATAAGACCGAAAGTGCTGGTCAGCCAGGCTGTGTGCCATTGATCGAAACAAGTGATAGCCCGAGGAAGCAACGTCTGGAGAATACGGCGAGTGGAGTAGAACTCCCCATTTTAAAGTTTTCAAGTATGTCTTGACCACTTTCGCAACATGGGGTCGAGCATTGTCATGCTGTAAAATCACTTTATCATGTCTCTCGTTGCATTGCGGCCGTTTGTCTTTCAATGCTCGGCTCAAACGCATTAATTGCGTTCGATAACGATCGCATGTGATTGTTTCAGTCGGTTTTAACAACTCATAATACACTACGCCGAGCTGCTCCCACTAAATACTGAGCATGACCTTGGAACCGTGAATATTCGGTTTGGCCGTCGACGTGGAAGCATGGCCGGGATATTCCCATGATTTTCTGCGCTTGGGATTATCGTAGTGAACCCATTTATCGTCCCCAGTCACAATGCGATGCAGAAATCCCTTCCGTCTTTGCCTTGCAAGCAGCTGTTTACAAACATACAAACGCCGTTCAACATTTCTCGGCTTCAACTCGTACGGCACCCAATTTCCTTATTTCTGAATCATTCCCATGACTCTCAGGCGTTTTGAAATGGCTTGTTGCGTCACTCCCAATGATTCTGCCAATTCTTGTTGCGTTTGACACGAGTCTTGATTAAGTAATGCCTTAAATACTGCATCTTCGAAAACCTTCTTTCTTCCACCGCCATGCTGGTCTTCGACGTTAAAATCGCCGTTCTTGAACCGTTGAAACCACTCTCGGCACGTTCTTTCACTAATAGCAGCCTCACCATATATATTTGAGAGGATTCGATGAGCCTCAGTCGCAGATTTCTTCATATTAAAGCAGAAAATTAAAACCTCCCGCAAATGATGAGAATTTGACTCGTAAGCTGACATGTTTAATCGAGAATAACTTTATGATGCAGACACAAATCGACTAATATTTCGATGGCGTTATGTTTACAAATACCTAAGCTTATTGTATGACATCTATGATCTATTTATTTCAACTACCACTTACCGCTACAGCCATCTATTGCAAAACGGCGGAAGCAAAGTTGTAGACCCAATACGAGCACGTCCAGCTTCTAGGCCACGGGTATGCCCGTGCACTAAGAGACTGCCTTGGATCTTATGCATCGACTTAATAATAATCAAATAGTTAAAATAATTAATAATCAATCCTAATACCGGCACTCTCCCTGTTCGCTTCTGCTTTTACAACAGTTTTTACAATTCTTTTGTATCCGTCTTACAATTATGATAAATCTCTTCGAAATTATTAATATTGTCGCTCGCATATAAAATTTCATCATATTTGAATGTCTCGTTTCGACGTAGCATTCATGTTATGTATTTAGTCGCGCCGATAACAATAGTTTGACTTCGTGCTAACGCTCGGAGCCTTTCGCCGAATTTTACTGTTTACCTCTCCGACTTTGGCCTTTGAATTGTCTATTTAAATATTAAATTTATATTTCTCTTAAATATTCTTTAATTTTAATTTATTTTAAAACCATTATTAACATCTCTTCCTCTTATACAAATCTAATTTTGTACCACACTGTTTTTTAATAATTTGATAAGCTTATGTACGGGCCGTGTCAATTTGCCTGTAGATGTCTTTATTTCGGCGACACGTATTACATCGTCGACCCATTTAAACGTTTGCGTGACGGTCCCTTTTCTCCATTGGTTTATAGAAGCTTGTGAATCAATAATCAAGACTAAGTCGCCCACATTCATCGTCGATTTGTCTTGCGTCCATTTTGTTCGCGGAACCAAAGATGGTAAATACTCTCGTATCCATCGTCGCTAAAATGCATCGGCAAAACCTTTCGCTGTTCTCCATTGCTTTCTCGAGCTAAGATTTTGCGTGTCGTATCTCCCTAATTGTATTTCTCCTGACGATGTGCCGATAAGAAAATGATTCGGCGTTAAGGCCTCTTCGTCTTGCGGGTCTAGGGAGACATGCGTAAGTGGACGAGAGTTCACTGAATGCTTAATCTCTGCCAATACCGTGAGCAAGACTTCATCGCTTGGAGCTTGATTCCGCAAGATTGCATGCAAAGATATTTTGACTGATCTTATCAGCCTCTCCCATGCACCACTCATGTGTGGCGCATCCGGCGGATTAAATTTCCATTTTATGCCTCTTTGCACTGCAAAACTTTGCAATTTATCGCACTCTAAATTCGCGATGGCTTCTGTATAAGATAAACACAAATAGGAAATAATCGGGGCAAGTAGTTAGGCGAATAATTTAAACACACTTTATTTCTTCCGTATATATATGTATATAATTTATTTTCGTTACAAAACTTTAAAAATATAAACTGCAGCGAATGAATAATATAAAATGCAAAAATACTTCTCAATAAATTTTCTTTGCCCTTTTAACCCCTTGACATACAATGACGTCTCTGAGACGTCATGTATTTCACGTGTCACGCGTTAACGCCCATTTTATTCGTATGTCAAGAGGTTAAACCGAGAGTTAAATAGCCGCTCTCATTAAACTCAGTTTTACTACGATGCAACTTTTACAGACAATTCATTGACATTCGACACACAAATTCATGCAAGGTAGTCTTTCTTATAGCGTAATTTAGAACATTGCACAATCATCTGGAATGTCATTAATCCTTGTAATACACTCAAAATAATTTTTTTTTATATAATTAAATAAAAATAAAAATTTAATTAAATAAATTAAAAGAAATAATTAATTTAAATTAACCATTCAACGATCCTAATTATTTCTATTTCACTAGAATAGAATAATAGTCCGCGACCAGCTACACTATTTTATTTTATAAACAAAACTGTACAAAAAGAAATTGTATTAATAATTACATTTTGTAATCAAAATTATTATTAATAATAGAAATTTCAATCATACTAGCAAATATTTATTTAATAACTTTTTTTTAGTCAAACAAGTACTCCTCCACAGTCCATTAATTGAAAATTATAACTTTTAAAGAATGACTATTTAAACTATCATTATACAATTATCTTCTTCTTTGTAATAATAAAACACTCATAGTAATCTTTTCTTTATTATTTATACTCATTCTTTATCTAATTATGTAAAATACGACGAAAAACTTCGTTCTGTTGTAATATGCGTTAAACCTTAAATACAATTTACATTAACATAATTTTATTGTAGGTAAAAACTCTGTAAAAATGGTTTATCTCTCTCTCTCTCTCTCTCTCTCTCTCTCTCTCTAACTCTCACTCTCTCTAACCGAGAAGCCACCAGGAAGAGGGGGGCCTGAAAACCTCGGCCTCTCCCCGAATTTCCCGGTCAAAAAAGAAATTTGCTGAGTAGCTTCTTCAACGCACTTAAATACGGCACCAAATGATCACCAAGCAGCAGACTTCAGGCAGCACTCGAGGTAACCACTGGAAAGTACTAAGAGCATTCTTTTTGAAATACGACGATCCAGCATCAACGAACAGTCACTAGCCCTTGGGTATCCGAGCAGTTAAGTCAACTAGTCTCAGCAACCAATTCAAACTTATCATTGTTTAAAAGAAGCGAAGAAGAAGAAGCAGCCGGCGACCACTCCAGCGAACTACAGAGAGAGAGAGAGAGAGAGAGAGAGAGAGGACTGGACACCACAGCCTAATACCTCCAATAAAGAGAGTCAGTTTTAAATAAAAAATTGGATTACATATTCTTTTCTTCATATCTATCTTAATCCTCCAACAGAGTTTTTGGCCGAAAAGCGGCCAATTATTCTGAACCTAAGTCACTTTGGTAGAACCTTATTTAGAGTAGGGCTCGAGCCTGCTTCCGATTTAGGAAGAGAGGCTCTTGCAACTGGTCAATGCCGCACTACGCACCTCTCCTAAGAACTCTCACGATTATCCTCTGCCAACCCGAGCCCATAAGCTTCACTGCTTAAGCTCAAAAACGGCCAGAATTGCAGTATTGACTGAAATTCAGTCAAAAAGTAGCGCTACCGACGTTACACGAATAAACTTCTTCATTTTGACAAATCAAGCAACTCTAGAAACTTGCACATACATTTTCATCTGACTTCATTACTTCCTTTCAACTTTAAACCGCCATCTTGGATCCACTATCTTGAATATCGAGACTCTGATGACAAATTCGTGATTAGCAACCCCGTAAACCCGTGTATATACAGTTTGGGCTAGATTGATCACTTTTTTAGAGTTTTCGACTGCCATCTTGGATCCGTTATCTTTAATTTTGAAATTCTGATAAAAAATTCGCAATCAGCAACCCCGAAAACCCATGTAGATACATTTTGAGTTAGACTGATCGCTTTTTTAGAATTCTTAACCACTATCTTGGATCCGCCATTTTGAATTTTGAAATTCTGATGGTGAATTGGTAATCAGCGACCTTAAAAATCTCCGTATGTACTTCTTTGATCAAATTTGACGGCTATAAAAGTACATACATCGAAGATACTTCCCATTATTTTCATATCACGTATTTTCCATGAAAAATTCTTCATTTTGAATCCGCCATATAGAATCACTCATTTTAAAATGATGCATTTCGATGGTTCAATCAATTTATTCACTAATGTGTTACCTCTGAAGCTATTTCAGTGACGTTTTCCATGAGTAAAATCGATCACAAGAAAGAAAAATCGGAATTTTCGATACCTTTTCAGGTTATGTTAGCTATAACTTTTTTTTCGGGTATGAAATTCAATTCTGAAGACGGCAATTGAAAGAGCGACCACGAAAACCCCATACATGTAAGTTTTGTTAATTTACCGCATCCCAATTCATATTGTCATAGTCTCAAAGTTGAGTAAAGATTTTCTCAATTTCAGGCAGAAATGGGTTAATACGAGTAAACAAATCATATTGGATTTTAGTGCACGAATCATTGGTGTAAATGATGTTGGGAAAAGTGTAGGTACATAAGTAAAAGTACCATACAATTTGAAATAATATTATTGTTCATCTTACCCATAAATAGGACTATTTGTAAAATGGATTACATTAACGATTTACACGAATTTCGTGATATTAAACAAAATTTTTTACCTAAAGAACTGAATATTGCTGTACTACAAAATCAGGCTATTGCACATTGGGTAACAGAACCATCTTATGATTTTACAGAATTGTCCAGCGATATAAGGCAGACAAACAATTACCGCACTATTGAATGACACGACTTAAACAAGAACAGCTCAACAAAATAATAATTTAAATCAGATAGATACTCAACAAGAAGAATTAAGAACATCATTAACGCGAACAAATATCAAAGAATGAACGCCAGTTAAACAAGGACAAATGAATACTATTACACAAAAGGAGTATGACGGGGAGAACGAGATAAGACAGCAAGAGAAAACTCAAGAGATACAGCAAAAGAAACGACCAACGAGCAAAAGAAATTTTAACCTGAGAACATCGAACCAGAGAACACTAATGGAGAATTTGTACGCGGAAATTAAAACATTGAACGTGAGACGTAAAGAGCAGGATGACTCAATTATGGTCGGGATTGGAAGCAAGGACGAGTCAATAGAGTCAATGGTAGAACATGATCAGGATAGCAGGATGCGTGAGTAATTATTGAGTTATTGGGTTATTGGTGAATGGTAAAGCAGGATTAGGACAACAGGATGATTAAGTGGTTAAATAGCACGTTTCATAATTCGGTTAAAGTGTATCACGATCCTTTTTCGAGCATACCTGAGACGATCGAAAAAACTTTAGCCATTCAAAAATGTACCGGAATCCAGGGAAATTCGAGTTTAGCCAATAGAATGGCGATCGCGGAAAATCTGCCAATTTTTACAGATAATCCTTTCTAATAGTTGCATTTTAAAGAAATTGATAACTTATCAACAGAGCTAGGAGGTTACTCAAATTGTGAAACTATAGTGTGATTATATGATGCTTTAAAAAGAGAAGCGCATCAATCAGTAAATACCCTCTAAGCAACTTGCGATAGTGCAGAGGTTGTAATGTGAACTCTAAAATTACAGTTTGGAATCAAAAAAATAACTACGAAAAATATTCCGCACGAATTCAAAATACTTCCGGATTTAGATTCTAAAAAAATAACTTTCATTCAATTTGCGACGAAGGTTAAAAATGCAGTAAAAACATTTCTACTTTAAAATTAAGAGATTACTTAAGAGATAATAATTCAATAAATTCGATTGGAAGTAAGCTGTCCTCTGCCTTAATATAGATTTATAATAGATACATTTTAGAAAATAATAATAATGATAAATATGATTTAGAAAAGATCTCCAATTCTTTATTTTGGAAAGCAAAAATATCCATCCGAAGCGATCTTCTTGATAGTTTTACTCCAAAATACGAAAGTAGCCGTTGTCATGGAAAAACTTCACAGTAAACTATATAGTATAAATTAAAAAAAAAGAAACTTCAATACAATGAGAAGCAATACATTTAAATGTGTGCATTGTTAAAGAAACAACCATACATTAGAAAAATGTTTATTTTTCTTAAAAGAAAATCCAATAAACTCAGATAGGTCATGCGCTAGTATTTCCTAACTGAACGCCTTGATCGTTTCCCTAACCCGTTTTGCTGTGTGTGATGGGGCATTATCATGCAGTAAAATGACTTTGTGTTACCTTTTTTCATATCTCGGTCGTTTTTCATGCGATGCTCGATTTAAATTGATCATTTGCTGTTGGTGGCGATTAGTGTTAACTTTCACCAGGTCACAGCAACTCATAATAGATTACACCCTGCTGATCCCACCAAACACAGAGCATTGTCTTCTTTCGAAAACGATTTGGTCTTGCAGTGTATGTCGATGTTTAGCCTAAATTTACCCATGATTCCCGACACTTAGTATTCTTAAAATATATCCATTTTTCATCACCCGTCACGATTCGATGGAGAAATGACTTTCTTTTGTATCTACCGAGCAGCATTTTAAAAGGAATTTTTTTATTTTCTTGCTGTCTTTTATTCAGTTCATGTAGAACCCATTTTTCCACTTTATAATCTTCCCCATAGCTTTCAAACAAATGGAGAAGTCTTTCTGCATCATATTCAGTTAATCCAAGAGTTCTTGTTGAATTAAAGTATCATCTTTACCCAAGGAGGCTTGCAGTTCGTTGCCTGTGAAATTTCTCGGTTTCCTACGCTCTTCGTTTCTCTCGTCAAATTCCTCACTTTTGAATTTTTTGAACCACTCGAAATACTGTGTTTTACCAAGAGCATGTTCACCGTAAGCTTCGACAAGCATTCCATGCGATTCTGCAGCATTTTTCTTTAAATAATAGCAAAAAACCTATGCTGTCCGCAAATCGTTGTTTGTAGACATAAAACTCGACAAGTTTAAGGTTGTAAAAAAATATGCCGGTGTATAGAACTTGGGTTGTTGTATGTTGAAATTCTTCGTCAGCTGTTAGAGGGAGACGATGGCGCTGCAGAAGCAGTCTTTTATAACGTTATGAAATAACGTTAACAATGACATTAGCAATGACGTAATTTGGTATGACAGAATTTGAAACGTTTTATACCAGCATTTGTCAAATTTTTCAAGCACAAAAATGACGTCATTTCTGTGTCAAAAAAAGTTATTTTCACACTGTATGTATTTCTTTATTTTGGCATTCAATTGATTATTTAGTCGTAAATTGTCGTTAGTTTATTGTATACATTAATAATTCATGAAAAAAATGCAGAAAAATTTTTGACCTACGATGAAATCGAGCTCAGGTCCTTCGCATTATCATGCAGATGCCCTAACCATTACGCTATACGCAACACTTTTGCAGTTAAGATATGAATTTCAGTTATAAGTTGGCGAATGTTGCGCTGTTCAAATATTTTAACATTTGCAGCAATTAAAACTGAGTTAAAAAAAAATGTTTGCAAAGTAAACTTTGCTTATCAGTGTAGCAAAAAAATACTTAAGTTGAATTTATATTTTAATTGTCTAACAGTTTAATAATACTTTAGATGTACAAATACTAAAGTATTTGAACAACGCAACATTCGCTAGCTTATAACTAAAATTCATATCTTAATTGCAGAAGCGTTGCGTATAGCGTAGTGGTTAGTGCATCTGCTTCAAAATGCGAAGAACCTGGGCTCGATTTCACCGTAGGTTAAAAAATTTTTCTGCGTTTTTTTTCAAGAATTATTAATGTATACAATAAATTAACCACAATTTATGACTAAATAATCAATTAAATGCCAAAATAAAGACATACAGTGTAAAAATGCTATTTTTCGACACAAAAACGACGTCATTTTTGTGCTTGGAAAATTTGACAAGTGCTGTTATAAAACGTTCCAAATTCTGTCACATAAAATTACGTCATTACTAATGTCATTGTTAATGTTATTTTATAACGTTATAAAAAACGTCATCTTTTTCAATAGGGTGATCTTTATCAAATGACAAGTTTAATTTTTGGCGCGAAATCTTCTCCATGAAATGCGTTATTTGTTAAAAATAAAAATACAGAAGAATTTATGAATACCAAATCTATAGCTGCCAAATTAATGTTTCAAAATTTTTACGTTGATGATTTTTTAGCTAGTAGACTTCTATTAGAAAAAGCGCATAATTTAGTTAAAGATGTTGTTGAGATCGATTTGGCTGCAAATTTTGAAATGCATAGTTGGACTTTGAATAATAAAGAAATTATGTATGAAATTTATGCTCTAACTAAAAATTTTCACGGAAATAGATCACATTTATATGATCATAGAGAAGAAAAAATTTTCAAAACTTATATTGAGAAACTGAAACCGACACGCTTAAATTTACCGTAGGATTTTTTAAATTGAATAAAATAATAAATAATAATAAAATCAACAAAAAGAGAAATTGTAAGAATTGTAATGTAAATTTTCGATCCGTTGGGCTTATATTCTTTTTATACTACATAGGCTGAAAAGTTCCAGGATTTTTAATGAAAACAAGCGTTTTTTGGGCAATGTTGTATTTATTCCTGAACATAGTTGCCTTTGAGGACGATACACTTAGTATAGCGATTTTCCAACATTTGGATGCCCTTTCTGCAGTACCAAATGTCTAAGCCTTTGAAATACGCCTCGGTTTCCGCGATGACTTCCTCATTCGATGTGAATCTCTTTCTCTGGAGCCACCGCATAAGGTTTGAAAACAGATAATAATCATTCAGGGCCAAATCTGGAAAATACGATAGGTGAGCAACCAGTTTGGATCGTAATTGGTCCAATTTGGCCTTCGCTTTCAAGAACGTGTGTGACGGTGCATTATCGTGATGGTACCGAATTTTTGTCTTCGCCATATGAAGTCGTTTTTTCTTCATTTCGTCGTTCAGTTTGTCCAATAACGCTGCATAATACTCTCCGGTAACTGTTCTTTCCTTCTGCAAGTAATCTATGAGGATTATACCATGCATATCCAAAAAAACGGAGGTCGAAACCTTCCGGGCCGAACGTTGGTCTTTTGGCCACTTTTGTCGGCTTTCATGGCTTTTGAGCCACTCTGCAGACTGTCTGTCGGACTTAGGCGTATAGTAATGGATCCACGTTTCATCCATGATCACAAAACGTCGAAAAAAGTCTGCTCGATTACGCTGCAGCAACGTCAAACCGGCCGTTGAATTATCAACGCGCTGCTGTTTTTGGTCGACGGTCAGCAAACGCGGCACCCATCGCGCGGATAGCTTTTTCAAGTCCAAAACATCGTGCAAAATATATCCCACCCGTTCTTTTAAAATGCCAACGGCCTCAGCTATCTCGTGCAACTTCACTTTACGATCATTCAAAACAATTTGATGCACTTGCTTTACGATTTATGTATTCGTAGCCTCTTTTGGCCTTCCAGAGCGAGGTGCGTCTTCGGTGCTTGTACAACCCATTTTAAATTTACTAAATCACCGATAAACTGTTGTTCTCGAAGGAGCAGAAGTAGGATAACATTTCTTCAACCATTTCATTGATTGTTCAGGAGTTTTGACCATCAAATAACAATGTTTGATCAAGATGCGATATTCCTGTCTTTCCATTTTCTTCACGAAAGCAAAGGTAGCGAAACAGAAACGACTGTAGCTTGTAAACAAATAAACGAAATGTCATGAAACTTCACACATAAACTAGTGACAGATGAACCTCTCGAAATGAATCATATTCATTTTTTAGTGGGTCACCCATTAAACAATCCTGGGACTTTTCAGTCCATGTCGTATTATTTAATCGAAAATTTTGATGCAGGAAATTTGGCGATAAAAAACACATAGATTGGATAACATGGTTAAAATATTTCAATGACCTGCAAAAATTAAGAATTTCGCGGTGTTGTACTTTTACTAGTAGCGTAGAATCACATACATTTTGCAATTTACAGTCTGTCAAGTAAGAGCGTAGTCGACTTTACCGACAGGTAATAAAAGATTTTGCTCTAATTCCTTCGCCAGCCAATAGAGAGAAGTTTTGCCCTTGATGCATTGTTAACAAAAATTCAGTTGTCGTTGATCTTTTAAAAAAGAATCACGTTAAACGCCATGAGTGCTAAGTACGCGTCACGCTACGAGGCTGTGTTCCTTTGCATCCACCCGAAAGGTCCCAAAATGTCGCAATCAGCGGCTGCTAAATATATGAGAAAGTCGAAGGCATTTGTATAGAAGTGGATACAGCGATATAAAGTGGCTAAAAATGTCGATGATTTACCAGAACGTGGCTCGATAGGAAAAGTGAACAAAAAAGATGAAAAAAGAATAGTGAATCTGTTTTCGCGGAATCCTGCTTTAACACTGCGGCAAGGACAAGCAAAATTAATGGCAAAAGGTTTAGATATATCCTACGAAACTATCCGAACCCATCTTCGTACTCATCATCTGAAATGGCGCAACACAATGAAGAAGCCTCTGTTGACTGAAAAACATGTGACAAAGCGACTCGCTCGGGCGCATGAGAATATTGATAGAGATTTTGAAAATGTCATTTTTACTGATGAATGTTCTATATGGGCACGTTCTGTCCTCACGCGAGCTTGGTCAACTTCCGCCAATAGGCTTGTTCAGCGGACCGTAAAACATGGAATACAGGTGCATCTTTGGGGCTGCTTCTCAAAGCAGGGATTCGGCACTTTGCACCTCTTTACTGACAACCTAAATGCCGAGAAAATGATAAAAATCTACAAAAAGGCTTGACTGCCATCTGCCAAACGATGGTTCATCACAAAAAATGAAGATTGGATTCTGCAGGAGGACAACGATCCTAAACACCGCAGCAAGCTCTGTACTCAATGGAAGACTCAATCTGGCATCGTTACATTGGATTGGCCGTCGCAGTCGCCCGATGCAAACCCTATTAAAAATGTGTGGGCATATATTAAACGGAAGCTTCGTGGAAGACGCACATACACTTTGAAGCAGTTGTCTTACGAAATTCGTCGGATCTGGAGATCCTTGCCACTAGAATACGCCGTCAAATTAGTAGAAAGCATGCCTCGGAGATGCCAGGCAATTATCGACGCCGGTGGTGACTGGACACATTATTGACCAAATTGCATCATTGTTTGTAATGTTTACAATGTATATATATATGAAAGTTTCATCAAATAAATTTTTTTATAAATTAACACGACCACGCTCTTACTTAACAGACTGTATAAAAGTAAAGTAAAAAATGTAGAAAACACCTTGTATTGATAGAAAAGGATTTTTAAGGATAAGTGACATAGGTAGACAGAGCTATTTTTAAAAACACTCCAATCATTCTCGATAGCAAGCATTTAGAAATAAAACTTTTAATGATGTGATGTCATAAAAATATCATTACGGTAATATTAAAACAATTATCAATGAAATAAGATAATAATATTATATCATCGGTTCAAGAAACACTTTACGTTTTTTTATCAAGCCAATATATAATTTGATATCTTAAACGTGAATAACCTCACAATTCGTTAATGTTTCCAAGCCGTCTAGTCTTTAGTGAAAAACCATTTGCAAAAAATGTCGGGAAGTAATTTTCATGTGTTTAACTATCTACGATCTACACTTAGAATTTGCAACTAGTTTAAGTACTAGTTCCGCCATTATGGCTTTACAGAAGTTAGTTGCGAGAAGAGGCTCTCCTCACTTTGTGTATAACGATAATAGTATAAATTTCAAAGCTGCTGAAAAATAGCCCCAATAAGTGATTCTAAATGTTGACAAGAATAAATTATAAAAATAATTCAATTAATTAAATCCAGATGCTTCTCATATGGAAAGAGCTTAGGAACGTTTAATAAAATCTGCAAAAATTGCTTTAAATACTATACTTCGAGAACTCCGACCGAGGAGGTTTTATACGAAGGTGGCTATTTATATTTTGAGCCTTGGCACTTGGAAAACACTAAGTATTTTCGGGCGCCATTTGACGTTTTTAATTGAAGGTCGATCTTTTTAACCATAAACTTCTTTAGAACGTTTTGTCATTTGAGAACAACTTGTGTTGTTTAAGGCGATTTGAAAATGTTGCTTTAGCAAAAAAATGGAATCAATTTGTAACAATTTTCACGCAATGATTTTTTATAAGTTTTGACACAGATTATCAAGACAGGAGTGCATCGATCAACAAAAAATCAACTTAAAGGTCGTCCAAAATCAGTTGTTGTGACAGAAAATATCGAAACTGTGCAAGAAATGATATTATATTGCAAGATCGTTATGTCACTTATCGTGAGATTGAGGCATTCTTGGACTTTAGTATCATGAGCAACAATAACATACTACGTGAACAGTTAGCTGTAAAGAATATTTGTTTGCGTAGGATCTCACATAATTTGACAAAAGCTCAAGAAGTTGCTCGTGTCAATTGGTGCAAAGAAATACTCAAGAAATACAATCACGTTGCATCAAAAGCTGTTTATAACATCTATACAGGTTACGAATCTTGGATCTATACGTATGAGCCCGAAACAAAACAGCTATTCACTGTGTGGGTCTTCCAAGAAGAACCATATTCGACAAAAGTGATTTTGGCGCGAAGTACTTTGAAGCAAATGATCGCCTGTTTCATTGGAATAACTGGACATGTGGCAACCGTACCATTAGAGCCACGTAATACGGTAAATCCTGAATCGTGTACAACCATTTTTTTGCCAGAAGTCTTTAATGAAATACGGAAAAGAAGCGGCAACGAAGAATTATTCTTCATTATAATAATGTGAGCTCTTACAAAACGGCTGAAACAATCATGTATTTGTCCAGTCAAAACATAAAATAATGGGTCATCATCCGTACAGCACTAATTTGGCAAAGAATAACTCCTTTTTATTCTCTCATATCAAGAATAAATTGGATGGCCAATGTTTTTCGAAGCCATTTTCAATAATAAATTACTGTCTTTTAATTACTAGACTCAAGATATAAATAGCAACCCTCGTATACTCTTTTAACCGAAATAGAATATATAGTAAATTCGAGACCACTTACTCACGTATCTGTCGATACTCGCGACTGTGAAGCTTTAGTACATATTATATATATAAATTAGGATCTTGAATAAGTTCTTGCTGTTTTTTTTTTTACAAAATAAAAGCTGTATTTAAAATATAAGGCACAAATACATTTTACTGAAAGTATTGCGCCCATTACTTGAGACTACTTTTTCTCATCTTTCTGGTAGTATATGGATTCCGCGTCGGAAAAACGATATGTCTTTTAAGGGATGTTTGAACAGCTCATAATAAATGACACCCTGTTGATCCCACCAAATGCAGAGAAGAAGCTTCGTACCGTGGATATTTGGTGTTGCGGACGATGTTGATGCATGGCCGGGCTTACCCCACGATTTTCTACGCTTTGAATTATCGTAATGTATCCACTTTTCATTGCTGGTCACAATACGGTGTAAAAAACCTTTTCTTTTCTGCCGTTGAAGCAGTAATTCACACTTGACAAAACGCCGTTCGACGTCTTTTGGCTTCAATTCATACAGCACCCAATGTCCTTGCTTCTGGATCATTCCTAACACTTTTGAACGTTCTAAAACTGTTGTCTCATCTACTTGTAATATTTTTCTAATTTCTGCCAGCGTCATCAAGTGATTCCTCCAATTCTTTGTCTTTAAATTTTCTTTGTGCGCTAGAACATTTTTTATCCTCAAGTTCAAAATCATTATTTTTGACGCATCAAAACCAGTCTCTGCATGTCGTATCCGCATTGTCACCGTTAATCTCAACACGAATTCTGTGTGTTTCTGCTGCAGATTTCTTTTGAATAAAATAGTGCAATAAAATTTTCCGCAAATAAACTTTATTTGACACAAAAGTAGACATTTTCAGAACCAATAAAAAATTACTTTGTTTACACTAAAGTGAACTATCGTATACTGAAATTTAAGGTTAGATATAGTACTTCCTTGTAGATGCGTCACCACTCGAAATTCTACGCACGGAGAACTACTACTGCCATCTTTAAAGAAACAGCTAAGACTTATTCAAGGTCCTAATAACTTGAAGCAGTCATAGTGATTTTTTTATTGAAAAATTTTCAAAATCTAATGAGTTACGAATAAGCAGCCTTTCATTCTCAAGTAAACAATAAGTTTTTATTAATTTTTAAAAAACTTTTGTATTACTTAATCAAAAAACTATTCGATTGTATCACGTCTATATTACCTCAATAGATTTTTGCACATAGAAAAATTTATTTATAAGAGAAAGATTTGTACTTTAAGATGCCAAGTGTACTTTTTTAAGAAAAAAAGTCAACATGGCTACATCATTTCAAAAATGGGCAAAAACAGCATTTTTTAAACTTTTAGGTTAAAATATTTTAAAAACCTGATATGATGAAGCAATTCTGAAGCTAGATTCAGATAAAGCGTACAAAAACCTTCAGAAAAGTAAACTCATGTTGCATTAACTTAGAATTAGTAAAATTTTGTTGGACTGTGTAATTTACGTAAGTTTATTTTTGTTACATAAAAATAAATGTATAATAAATGTTACTTATACCAGGCTGTTCAATAAGTTTTGCAGTTCGATAAGAAAAACACAATTTTATTGTTTGAAATACACTTTATTATTCAGTATAGTCTCCCTGAACATCAATACACTTGTTCCAACGAGGTTCCAATTTATGAATTCCATCCCTGAAGTGAGACTCTAAAAGGGCTGCAAAATACGCTTTCACATCTGTTATGACCTGATCATTTGATGAAAAACGCTTTCCAAGCATGAATTTTTTCAGGTCTGGAAGCAGATGGAAGTCGCTAGGGGCCAAATCTGGCGAAAACGGTGGATGCTCCAACAATTCGAACTTTAATTCATGGATTTTAGCCATTGTTAAAATGCTCTTGTGACACGGTGCATTATCCTGATGAAAAAGGATTTTTTTCTTCTGCAATGTCATATCATTTGAGCCGCCTTGTGCTAACATAATACACTAAAATTGCAGCTAACTTTATGTCCTTGCTAAATCGGCCATTTCATCTGTAGCAACCTAATATATTTTCAGCGCCCCATTATAGTTATGGAAATGAGAATGTTATTCTTTGCCACCTCACGAAGGAATCGTATACTATCCCATTGTTATAGACAATGTTCACCATCTTACTTTAAATAAAATTTGTTAAACTTTTTATTTAAGAAAAAACTAATTTTCTTTAGCTAGACATTATAAACAATATAGTTCTGAAATTTAATAAATATTGGCTAAACAGTTTTTAAGTTATACCTGAACAACAATATAGCGACTTCTCTTTAAATATAGTATAAAATGTGCGAGGTGATAGAGTGTGCATATCATACGTGGATAATCAGTTATTACTAATAACGAAATAATAAATAAATTATATAATCTAAATGTTGAATAATAAACGTAATTCGGTTGCATGAATATAATTAGGAATTTAAACTAATCGTACGAAAAAAATGTATAATAGATGAAAAAAAAAAAAAAAATCATAGTAATATTATCATAAGCTTATTCAGGTTTAATATCGTATTGATTCTTTAAAATCGACGTTTTGTGAACTTGGCAGTCAACTTTTTGAGACATGTTTAAAATTAATAATTTATGTCAAAGAATTTTTTATATACAGGGTGCGTACGGTATTTGAGGACAACTTGAGAGTAAAATTAATTAGCTTGTATTTTTAATAAAATTTATTGAAATTTTAGGAATTTTTTGTACAACGTTACATTAATATATGGCTATAAAGTTATTCAATAAAATCGCCATTAGCAGCAATAACCTCTTCGATCCGGGTCCGGAAACAATTACATACCCGAATCAAATGCTCCTTGTTCATATTGACCATAACGGCATTAATAGCAGTCTTCAGCGAAGAAGTGGTGTTATGAGGACGCTTATTGGTCTCACGCACAACTACGCCCCATACGTAATAATCTAAAGGATTAAGGTCTGGGGAGCTAGGTGGCCATAGGTTCGGTGTTATGTGGTCATGAAAATTTTCGGCCGTCCAATCTTGTGTCGCCATCGCTTTATGTGAAGGAGCAGAGTCTTGTTGAAAAATGTATAGTCTGCCTCCGCTTACATTGTCTATCCAGGGTTTCACTACCGTCTCCAAAACCTCGATGTATGCAGCAGAGTTCACTCGAAGTCCTTGAGTAAAAAAGTGTGGTGGCATAACATGTCCTTTGTTGCTGACAACACCTAAAACCATAACAGTGGCTGGAAATTTTGTGTGCATAACAACAGGAACCTCCGTAGGATTTGAACATAGCCATCTGTCATTTCTGCGATTGGTCTTTTGATCTTGGTCAAAATTTTTTTCGTCGCAAAAAAACCATAACATTTTGGGCGCCTCAGGGTGTTTGATTTTGTTTAAAAGACGTTTTGATCGTAGAACTCTCTGTTCCCGTGTTCGTTCCGACATGAACTGTCCTCTGCGCATCACGTAAGACTTATACCGAAGGTCTTCGTGGACAACTCTACGAATAAGGCGCTCAGAAATATGAAGCTCACTCCCAAGGACCCTCATTGATTTTGAAGGGTTCTTGTCTATGATCGCTTGCACTTGCTCTGAAAATTCTGCAGATCAGACAGTGTCGGAACGTTGTTCGTGCTTTTTGCGTTTTGCAACCGATTCTGTATCGCCTCATGATGCTTTCAATTCACGGCGAACCTTATGCACGAATGAATGGGCGCAATTAAGAAAATTAGAGATCTCTAAATCTGTATGGTTCGCACATATAGCGACGATGACAGCATGTCTCTTCATTTCTTGAGTGATGTTGTAGTCCGCCATTTCTTATCTGAAAAAAAAAAAAATAAAAAAATTCGCGAAGTTATAGTCACATTTATGCATGTCCTTAAATACCGTACGCACCCTGTATTACCTTTCTTTGATAAATACGCAATATATATATGTTACCGATAGAACAATATATTAAAAAAGTCTTAAAAAAAATAGAATAATAATTATATTATTTTACAATTTTATGTATATCTGAAGTTAGTAAATGACGAGGATGAAATCATTGCCTTGTATGGCAAAAAACCGTTGAAACGCGGAAGTAAAATGCGGAAGTAAAACGCAGAAATAAAAGTCTTAGCCGAAGAATGCGAAAGCAGGCCGAAGCTAGACATAGTTAAAATGCAAATAATATTTTTTAATTTGATAAAATAAAATATTTATTTCAAAATAAACGAAAATTGAGATAATTTGATTATATTATAATTCAACAATTTGTATGAAATTGTAATTTTAATTATAATCGGCCAAAGGAAAGAAGTAAAGGCAAATACGCACTTATTTTGAATGCATGTGTATACAAATAATATGATTTATTGCTCCTTGGGGGCAATAAAGTAACACACATATTATTTATGTTGGTGAAATTATTCAAGTAAAATTTTCATTAGAAAATATGGAAGTAAGATCTAGGAACTTATGTTTAATTATTGTAATGATTGTAGTAGAGTTAGGATAGGGGTGATTCTTGGATTGTCGAGACGAGTGCTTGCGGGCGACTAGAGTCGGTGTCGAATTATCCACCATTGCTCTCAGCTCGGGGTAACTCCGTGTTTCCCGAGGCTGTTTGACCCGCCGCGAGGCTTGGCCCCGAGTTATATGGGTCCAGCGGTAAGAGGAAGCCGTAAGGTGGAACCGAGTCCGTCAGGGAGCTAGGTATGCAGTGAGCACCCACCCTTCCAAAGAAAACTGTGAAAATTGGGAAGAAAAATGGTAAATTATATAATAATAGTAAGTTAAATAATTGTATGATAAAAATGTTATGTATTGCGGTGCCTTGCTTTTAGCCCTTGGTCAAAGCTAATTGGCCGCGAGAAATATAGAGGGAGGAGTTTTGACATAGCTCCCCGCGAAACTATAAAAAGCGCACGCTTGAGTCGCGCAGCAGCATTGCATTTCAGCATTTCAGTAGTACTGTAGTTGGCCTTTAGTATTTTTGCATTTTTGTATTGTTGCATTTTTTTATTTTTCACCGCTACGGTTTATATTTTAAAAGTAGTTGTAAGCGTATTGTAAATAAATTAATTTTATATAAAAAAGAATAAATGTTTATTAAAACCATTTTCTTAACTACTTGCGCCCGATTTCTTATATTTACTGTATTATCTAAAACGAATAAAAGTTTCTGGAGCTGAATCATCAGTTTTAGGTATGCTTTAGAAAATTGGTCTACAATGTTTGTGTAACATTGGCTTGAAAAAGTCCATAACATTAAACCAGAAAAAGTATAGAATATAACATTTCGATTGCTACAATAATTTTTTTAAAGAAAGCTTCAAATTTTCAATAAGTGCCAGTGATGTTTGAAGTTATAACAAATATCATATATAAATACAGATTAGAATAATTTAAAAAAAAATTGATTAATACACAAAATAACAAAAGAAATTAAAGCTTGTAAAACATCAATATTTCGTATAAAAAAAATCTTTTTTGTAGAAGAAGTCATTCTTGTATTTAACTGCTTCTATATTTATGCAAATTATTTATATCTATTTAGTGTGATAATATTTGAAAATAATTTTTTCATACCATGACACCGCTGAAAGCATTTTTTACATCCGGTTTTCCAGCCATATGATTTTTGAACAACCTCGACATATCCTCTATTTTCGCATTTGCTGCAAGATTTTTTGCATTATCTGTTAAACTTTTAAACATCATCTATAATGTAATAAATAATATTTTAATATGGAATTTAAATAAATTATACAACTAGACATAAATTTTTAAAAAAAAAAACATACACTTTTATCAGTCATAGGAGGTAATACAACAGTTTTTTCAAGTATACGCATGACAATTTTCCAAAGCTCTTTGAGAAGTCGTTTTAAAACTGTTTTTTCGCAAGACTGTGCATATAAAGAAAGACTACCATCAAGAAGATCCATTAATGGTCTAAGTACTTCATCTGCCTCAACAGATACATTATTTCTTTGAGATGGTTGATTTATTTGTCCACCACCTTTAATTGCTAATAATAGATCACCAAGTTCTTTTACTGATGCTGTTATTCTTGGTTCTAAGCTTATGGCAAATTGCATTGCTAGATCATCCAAGGCACTATTTAACTGCGCCTGAAGTTCTTTCAATATATTTGCTGCATCTTGTTCCAAATTCTCTCCACCCATTGACTCAAACATTTTTTCCAATTGAACTCGTAATTGTTGAATATTATTCATCAAAATACATGCCTGTAAATATATAATAAATTATTTGATAGAAACTTAATTTAATTTATGAGTAATATAATTTTGAATGATCATAGTATTTACAATTCTTTCATCTTCTAAGTGACTTGGAAACTCTTTTTTAACAATATCTGCATAAGCTATAAGTACTTTGACAATAGTTTTAGCAAATCTTTTCATATATCGCTTCCATATTTCTGGATCAGGGCATTCAAGTTTTGATACAACGTCAAAACATTGCGTCAATTGTGTAAATACATCTACAACTGATACACTAAATAAAGCGTGTTCACTGCTTTTTTGAAACTAAAAAATTTATTTTTATTATAAAAATTAATGTATTTAATTTTTCAAAAGTTGTTAAAATAGTTATACAGAGAGCATCATTTTAAACCATCCACTGAAATATATCAAGTCGATTAATTAGGTTAACAAAAGTTAAAAATGAAATTCGTTATTTATTGACAAATTTTATTTATGTTATTTATTATTCAATGATACTCAACTTTGCCCTCCATTTCCTTTGAGGTGGATTAGGGAATGACCTTTGAATCTTAAACAAGAATCTCTATTTTTTAAAGAAAAATTGGATACTTCAAAAAATATAACATTTGTTTGACCAATGATTTTTATAAATACTCTCCAGTAGATGAAGTAGAAATCAATAAAAAAAAAGTTACTAATAAAAAAGTTATTAATGAAAAATTTGTAAATAGCCAAATCAAAATAATAATAAACGTGGATAATATTTTTCCAGAAACTAATAAATAATGTAAAAATTAAATTTTTTCTGTTCTTTTCGGCGGGTAAGACAAGAGCAACTTTAAAATTTTATAAAAAATTTCTTTTTTAGATCAGATCTCAGTTGCATGATATTTTATTTGTTTATGACTTTTATTTATTGTTTATTCGAATAATGATTAGTATAAGTGACTACATAATCTACATTTGCATTGTATCAGAGGCATAAAATCTAACTTTTATTATTGTATAAGCTTAGTATATACCTAAATCACTGTGTCAACGTATGAGTTGAGTCTTTTTGTTCAAGTTCATCGAGAAAGACAAGATCCACTGAAGATGCGGTATGAGTTTATTTGTAGAAATGATTATATTAATCTTGTCGTTAAGAATCTTATTGCTTGATTGCTAAAATTACGTCATGAAGAGAGGAGTTCTTGAGAATTACCAATGCTATTGAGTGATGAAGAACAGCCAGTGAGGGTTCCTCTAAAATTTGCTTAATAAAAATATGTGCAGTTGCTTCGTGTGATACATAGGATGATTTACATCAGCCTATTGTGAGATGAACTCAGTATGCCTTCTATGCGTAGATTTGAAAGTTATCTGCGTAGATTCAGTGACGAACAGTAGCCATACAAATAAAGAACAGTAGAGATCTAAGCACTTACCCCCGAAGAACACCAGTATTAAGTTTGACAAATGATGAAGGATTGCCATTACGATCCAGCACCACCGGCGCTCTACCTGACGTATGAGGCAAACCATCTAATAACCAATGGCAATAAATCATATTTTAATAATTTACGCAGTAGAGTGACGTGGCAGACCTTGTCAAAGGTCTTGCTAAAATCAAATAATAAGAGTAATGTTACCCAGCATCTATCAATACCTATCTTAATGGCATCCATAAGTCTTATGAGAGGAGTCTGTGTACCATGGCCGGATCAAAAACCTGTTGAGGATGGGTCAATCAGTTGACAAGTACAAAGATAAATATAAAGTTGTTGATGTACTAGACTTTCGAGTACTTTAGACATATACGACTGGAGTGAAATTGGTCGAATGTCACCCATGACACGAGGAGAGGCAACTTTGTAGATGATAAAGACGAGTGTTATTTTCCTGGTAAAGGGCATGTAGAGCTCTCGCAGAGAGTGATTGATTGAGCATCAAAGAAAGGGGCCAATCACTGGAAAGGCAGCAATAATAAGAGACTGAAGAATGCCGTCATAGTCTCGTATCTGTATGGAAGAGTGGCGCCCTGCATTTCTCACATAATTAATAGTGATTGAACAAAAGTTGAACATAGATTTGTAGTTCATACTAGTATCAAGGGAAACCAGTAAGGAGTGAACAGTAGGAACTCCGGAGTCAAAAGCCATTACCGAAAAAACCATTTAAGTTTTCTTTAGAGAAAGGATGGTGAGAATTATTAGAGGCAGAGCAGATGCCAAGGTGTCGCAGTTCTTTTCATAACTGACTAGGTTCAGTGAATCGAGTAAGTCTTTCATAAAATTAAAGTTGTCTAACAGATACAATCTATCTGTAAAGGGTGTCACGAGCTATTCTGTATCTTAAGAGGACAGAAGGTAAAAAGTTCAAGGAGGGTAGGAGTGAACCATCGTCGATGAGTTCTCTGCTGAGTGACTGTTTTAAGGGACACAAATGAAGAATTAGCATAAGTAAAATCATCGTAACGACAATAAAAACGCGCTTCTAGAGGAGAGACACTGACATAAGTGGGGGCAGCCCAAAGGGCGGAAATAATCAAGAAAAGCCGAGGTGATTTTAGACATATAAATAATGAACGAGCATTTAAGTTGCGGTAATTAAGTCATGTCCGTCGATGAAAGAGGTATCAGTTTCCCAGTAGTCAGGTATAGTGTCGTTTAAGTCCACCAGGCAGAGGTTAAACCAAGTATTAACCGAAGGAGTATGATGAGTACTGCTATACGGTATACAATAGTTGAAAGAGAGTGCTCATTGATGAAAGGTCTCAAGAAATTAGCATCATCAGTGTTAACTAATTGATCAGCATTGAAGTCTCCAAGTATGATTTTAGTACTATACATAATTATGCATCATAGTAGATAATGTAGGTATAAAGCCGGTATTTGTTAAGAAAGGAGCACGAGATGGTTTATGTACAATACCTACGAAGATATGAGAGCAGGACCTTAATATTACCCCGCACAACAAATATTTAGATAAGCCGGACTTACCACTTCAAACATATATAGAAGAACACAGTATAGTATCAGTTAAGGAGATGTAGATGAATAGCGCAATACCATCTTTTGTGTTATAATCATGGTGATAAAGAATATAATTATTAGGAGACACAAAGAAGTAAAGTAGAATGTGACCAAGTTTGATCTCTATCACGATTATTACATGAAAGTAGTAGCAGAGGCACTTTTAAATGTGGCAAAAAAAGAAACAGTACGCGATGGTATATTATCAATGCAAGGAGGAAATGTGGAGGCAGATAAACCATTATACTGAGAATTACTGGTGGAAGCTTGTTGTGCATGTCTTCGCAAAGGACATACTGAAACGATGTCTTCACTAGAGATGGTAGGTTCTCAGGAATGAATATAGATGCTGCCAGATTCAAATTGCTAAATTCACGCGAGAATATGTCACTGAGAACGACTTTCAAGGCATACAAAATAAGTTCTTATTGTATTTCCAATTGTGAGATTTTGACAGATAAGGCTTGGCTAGCAACAGACAGTTATTCAAGTTTGTCAGGAATAGGCAATGATCTTAAAGTTTCAGTAGATTCGGACAGTAGACTGTCTATTTTAGCTTGAAGCTGCAAGGAATCTTACTGTAATTTATCAATCTGCTTTTCTTTTACATCAATACACTCAAGGTCATAGAGAGGTCGTGCATTTTCGTTTCAAATAAATTGAGCCCAGTAAACAGTGTATTCACCTGGATGCCCATGGTGATAATCGTCTGTCAATTTTAACGATTTCTGCAATCAGTACAGACAACATATCATTAGTTTGTGGCGGCAGAGAGGGAGCAGTTATTAATCTAGTGCTGTTTGGTGTATTAGCCACATTACTTATATTACTAGAAGAACTAAAAGAGCTAGTGCGAGAACATATGCCGACGAGGTTTGCTTCAGCAAGACACGGGCTACAAATTTATATCGTCTTATCGCTTTTATCTCTGACGAAAGTCAGTTTAGTGCACGTAGTATAAAAACAATTGAATTTCAAGCATTCTTAAGGTTTAGATGCTGCAGTAAATTCCTCCGTGCATGAAAAATATAAAGTAGACATCTTAAAGCAGTTAAGAGTTGAACGAAATTAGAAAAATGAAATTCAAATAATAATATTATAAGTAGAAATTGTATTTATCTTGAAAGTCAAGATAAGTAAAGACAGTATGGTCCGCAGTTAAGAGATGGCACCGATAAGAAGAAAGCAGACTAAACAATTGGAGCACAAGAGAAGCACAGATAGACTCTCAGAGAGAGAGAGAGAGAGAAAGAGCAACATTAGACAAACAACTACCCTTACCTACGTCAAATTTAATTTAGTTTTGGTAAATAATGTAAAATGGCAGCGCAAGTTTCACATAATCCACTTAAGAACGCGGAAAAAGTTGACAATAAAGACAACTTTAAAAATGGCAGCAGATGAAAAAATGAGAAAACTTCAGCGGAAAGAGCAGTAAGCAGCGAAGCAGCACATAAGAGATGAAAGATTGCAAGAAGATGCATGCAATGGTCTGTAAAAAAATCGCCCTGAGGCAGAAAGTGGCAATAAGCAGATGAAAAGGTATAGTAAGTAATAAATCATGTGATAAACTCACCAAGGAGAGACGGATAGAGAGGGACAGAAAGAGAGAATTCTTCCGTCACACGCTAGCGCAAAGCGTACGTAAGATCAGCTTCTCTTCATATCTGTTCCATAAGAGAGAGAGAGAGAGAGAGAGAGAGAGAGAGAGAGAGAGAGAGAGAGAGAGAGAGAGATAGAGAGAGAGAGAGAGAGAGAGAGAGAGAGAGAGAGAGAGAGAGAGAGAGAGAGAGAGAGAGAGAGAGAGAGAGAGAGAGAGAGAGAGAGAAGAGATAATTTTCATTGTACAAAAATAGTGTACATGCAAAGTACAGTAAATTAACAGTAAATCAACAAATAAACAATAACAAAAATTAAGACTTAATTAACAGTATATAAAAATTAATCATATAATAAAAGTAATTTAACAATACTCAAACAGACAGAAACTTATTATACGAGGGCAATTTAAATATGATGGAGACAAACGCTGTAGATGGCGCGCGTGTATATTTTGAAGGTCGTGGCTTGAGTATGTGATAGCTGGGTCCCTTACAAACAGTGTGGTATAGTTTTCGTCGGGAGTGCATGTTTCACGCGCGTGCTACGACCATGAATGAACGTTAAGTGCCGACCGCCGTTGCGCAACGTATTGTCATTCGTTTTTTATGTGGAAAGGCGTTAAAAACACGGAAATTTTTCTGCGTTTGCGAAATCAGTTCGGTAGTGAGTGCCTGAGTAGGGCTGCTGTGTTTAAATGAGCCAAAGCATTTAAGGATGGTCGCGAAACCGTCGAGAATGAGCCGCATGATCGTCGACCGCGAACCAGCATCACACCAGACAACATTTGCCGCGTAGAATAACTCATTTTGGAGGACCGTAGGATAAATGTTTGAGACATTTCGGCTGAACTTGGCATCAGTATTGGTAGTGTAGAGTCTATTATCCACTAACACCTTCAATAACGCAAAATAACGGCGCGATGGGTTCCTAAACTGTTGAACTTAGAGCAAAAATTCACGCGGTTGCAAGTTTGTCGCCGCTTGCTGACACGATACAAGTTGGAGGGGGATGGTTTTTTAACGCGAATCTTCACTACAGACGAGACATGGGTACACTATAACACTCCCGCAAGCAAGGTGTCATCTAAAGAGTAGAGGAAGAAGGAGGAAGGGGCGCCAGTCAAAGCGACGACAACCAGGTCCGCGGGTAAGGTTATGTGTGCTGTGTTCTGGGACCGTCAGGGCGTGCTGTACGTCGATTTCCTGCGCACCCAACGTTCCATCAATGCTGCATACTACTCTAACCATCTAAAAACACACATAAAACCCGCTTATCGCTCGAAACGGAGGAGCATTCCAGCATGAAGTGCGATTCTTCACCAGGATAACGCGCGCCCTCATATCGCGCGTCTCGCGCTCGATACAAAATCAAAATTGGGGCAGGAGGTACTAGAACACCCCCCCCCCCCCTCTACAGTCCGGATTTATCACCCTGCGACTCCCAAATGTTTGGACCACTGCAAGAAGTCCTCGGAGGTGAAAGACTCAACACCGACGACAAGGTAGAGGAGTTCGTGCGCATATGGCTGTCCGAGTTGCCCAAGGAATTCTTCGATATTGGCATCAAAAAGCTTCCGGAAAGGTAGACAAAATGCGTAACTAGTAAGGGGGAGTACCTAGATAAACTGTAAATTTTTGTAAATTTTTTCGATAGTATATAAACGTATCAGAGCATTTGTCTCGATCATATTTAAACCGCCCTCGTAAATGAAAGACACGATTTAATAATATAATAAGCAAAAAGCTTAAAATTATAATTAATATTATAGCCTTGATGTTGGAGATATTGTATGCTTCTCTCAACGGAAAGATGGTAGGTGAAACTAGTGGATATAAGCGGGAAACAGAGGATATAGTATAGAAAGAAGAATGTTGACCGTTCCAAAGTCGAGACGAATAAACAAGAAAAGATCTATTATGAAACTCAGTAGTAGATGACGGTGTGACCAACGCCCTTACATCACCCCGAGTGGGTCTATCTAACTGGTTCTATATGAAAGGTTCAAATACGAGGTCTGGCTATTAAATAACGAGACTGCGCGCCTAGAGGGCGCCGTAGAGGGGTTGGGAAAAAACGAGTAGTACGTTGGGTATCTAGATATCTTGTCTATGCACGTACCAAAACACGTTCTCGTCACTATTATTGTATCTGTGCAGTAGCGGTTTGAAACGAACGTGTTTTTTTCTCGTGTCCAAAACCATGTGTGACGAAAAACAAGAGCAACGTATCAATCTCAAATTTCTCGTTAATTTGAAAAAAACTCCGACTGAGTGCTGTAAATTGTTGCAAGAGGCCTATGGGGACAATTCTCTATCTCGTGCGCGTGTTTTTGAGTTGCGTAAGCGCTTCAGTGAGGGCCGAGTGAGCACTGAAGATGACCAACGCCCAGGTCGCCCTGTCACTGTTTCAACTTCGGAAACAGTGACCAAAATCAACCAAATTGTGCGTGCAGATCGTCGAATGAGCATCCGGATGATTGCCGAGGCTGTAAACGCCGATAAAGAATTCGTTAGACAAATTTTACACGAGGAATTACACATGACAAAAGTCTGTGCGAAGTTGGTGCCAAAAAACCTGACTCCTGACCAAAAGCTCTTGCGTCGACAGGTCTGCTCAGATTTCCTTGAAAGGTTAAAAAAAGATTCCGGACTGATGAAAAACATTGTTACTTGCGACAAAACGTGGATTTTTCAATACGATGTTGAAACCAAGCGGCAATCGATGCATTGGAAGACGCCTGAATCGCCCAGAATCAAAAAAGCAAGGATGTCCAAATCAAAATTCAAGGTAATGTTGATCGTTTTTTTTTGACATTAACGGTATCGTGATGACTGAATGGGTTCCAGAGGGTCAGACTGTCAGCCAGACTTACTATTTATAAGTTTTGGCAACACTGCGAGAACGAGTTCGTAAGAAACGGCCCGAGTTGTGGAAGAACAACTCCTGGATTTTGCACCAGGGCAACGCACCTGCCCATAACGCGCTATCTGTAAAGCAGTATTTGGCCGGTAAGCGTACTCCAGTGCTCGAACACGCGCCGTACTCGCGAGATTTGGCACCGTGCGATTTTGTTTTGTTTCCGAAGATAAAATCTGCTTTGAAAGGGACCCGATTTGAGTCGATGGAAGCGGTAAAGCAAAAAACGGCAGAGCTCCTAAAGGCCCTCACCAAAGAAGACTTCCAGCACTGCTTCGATCAATGGAAAAAACGTATGGAAAGGTGTGTGGCGAGGGAAGGGGAGTATATTGAAGGGGAGCATTCGAATGTAGAATAATTTTCATAATAAAACCCTTTTTTGTCACCAGTCTCGTTATTTAATATCCAGACCTCGTAGGTACAGTGGATCATGATGTTTAAATATTTTATAAAGCAGAGTAATAATGAAGTATTTTCGCCTATCTGAGGAGGTAAGCCAGTCAAGAGAAACCCTATACGGAGCAATGTGCTTGCGCCTAGTTACACCATAGACATAACGAACACCGGAATTTATGACTCTCTGCAGCTTGAGATCAAGTTCACCAGAAATATCACAGTAAGCGACGCGGCAGTAGTCTACTATAGGGAACAGGAGAGTCTCAATTAAGTGCTCACGGAGGGCAAAGTTAGTGCTCTGACGGAAAAAGTTGAGTCTGTAAAGCAGAGAATTAGCTTTACGACAGGATACTATAGAGAGAAAGAGAAAGAGAGAGAGAGAGAGAGAGAAAGAGAGAGAGAAAGAGAGAGAGAGAGTGAGAGAGGGAGAGAGAGAGCGGGTTAGATCAACTGAGATAGTGAGAGAGAGAGCGAGTTAAATCGACTGAGAAAGTGAGTGAGAAAGCATGTAAAATCGCAATCGAGCTAGCATGCGTAGGGATGCAGCATTTTTTTTCGAGACAAATTGTGGTGCCGGGAAGTGTTAACACATTATTCAAATGTAATAATAACTTTAAATCATTACCTTTCTAACTTTAGTTATTTGAGTTTAAATCTAGTATGCAATGTTGGAGTACATCTGCGATTTTGTAAATTAGTAGTTCAAACAATATATAAAAATAATGGAAAATAAAATCTTCAGATCTATTTTATCGATGCAATTATTAGGTATAGGTTTGAATGATATAAACAAGTTACATGTGTTCATGAAATTGCCAATATATCATTCTGTTCGCGACAAAATTGTTTAAGCAAATTGTTGCAGTCTCTGTAATAACAAATACTATTCTACTAGGAGTATTTAAGAAGTTGCAGGAGCGAAAAACAGGTTAGCTGTAAGAAAGCAGAACAAGGAAATAATTTCAAATGATCGACATTGTCGTAGTTGATTTACAGTCAAAATCATCAATATATCAATAAATTTAAAAGATTCTTAATCCTGAAAATTTTAGAAAAAAGGCATTGGAAAGTATGATGAACGATATGCAAAAAACAAAGATATTTCCAAGCGATTATTAGAGTTTCACAAGAAAAATAGAAGCGGATTTTATTGCTAAATATTAAAACGATTTGGAACTTTGTATAAAATATAGTGAGTATATCATGAGGATTTCAATTACACTTAATAACATATTTCTAACATGATCTATTTTATAAAAACTGTGAATTTTGAGAAAAAGTTTATTAATAAATTTATCGATATGTACGTTTTGAACAAAATTTCAAACGAAAATTAGAATAAAAATAGAAAACCTTGTTAAACAAATACATTGTAACAGAATATGTTGATAAGAAGCAACAGCACTTAAATTAATATAATGGCTTGTTTGTAAGAGCTAATGGGGGTTCATGCTAAACTTTTTCATCTAGAAAAGATAAGTAGAGTTTTCGATGATACAAAAAGTAGAAATTTATGAGTTCATTAAACTACTAAATAAAATAAGAAACCTCAAATTTTAGAACAAATATTAGCCCAAATATAATATTTTTGGCGATTCCAAATCTTTAATAAAAAAAGATCTTCTAGTTAAGATTTTAAAGTTACCTCCACCTACTTCGTACTTAATAAGTAATTTTTGACATATACCCGTGGATGTATGCACCGAATATTATAAATAAAACCCATATCTTACCCCGTCTTTTTTGTCTCGATTAAAGGCACCGTGTAGGTATTCCAAGGAAACATCATCATTTTCATTGAGCCATTGCATAACAAAAGGTTCAAACCAAGCTGGATATTCTGGCACTTGACCCTTATAAGGAGGTACATCTTGTACATAATTGGTATAAAGCCATTTAACTTTAAAATGAAGATTCATATAGGCAGATGATTTACACGATCTACTTTGTTCATGTTCATCGAGAGCATCTTTAACGTCAATAGCAAATAAAGACCATACAGTAGCAGCAGATAGTTGACCAATATTAAGCTCTTGTGGAAATTGATTTAACACAGGCGCATAGCTATTACGGTCTTCTTCAATAACAGAAACAATAAGAGCAATAAGTTTATGCCAAAAATCAAGAGAAGCCGGCGAATTTTCTTCTTCTCGTCGAGCTTCGTTGGGATCTACTTGAAATTCACGACTATAAAGATCATAGCAGTTCTGAAATAAGAATTGATAGGTAGATTTAAGACAGGCAATAACGCAGTCTTTAACAACGTTACTAGCTCGTGGTGGTGATGTTAATTCTTGAACTTTCATTCGGAAAAAAGTTATACTTGTTAATAAATCAACGGTTGATTTCAAATCCATTAATTTTTCTTGGCTTGAAGCAGGAAAGTTATTACGATACATACATAAATCGATGCGTAAAGAATTATGTAACTGGTCTAAAAGCTTCACAAATTTCTCTTTCTGGAAAATAAATGAATTTATTTTAAATTGATCGTATTATTATTTTAAAATTTATGCAAACATATAATATAAATAATTAAAAATAATAAAAATAAAAATCTTGCAGGTTTACTAAATAATTTTATGTAAACATAAAATCCAAGAACTTGGAGTTTTTATATAAGGGAGTACCGCACCAACTGTAGTAGCCAAAACACAAATGCTGTTACGTTTGATTCGTTTAGTAATTGATATGCAACGCTTTATGAAGAAAGCAATTTTGGTGCTGTCAAATTTGAAGAATATTAGCAGCTATCTAAGAATCTGTTTTAAAAATTATATTTTCTTTGTATGCTAGTAATCCATAAATTAACATTATTATAGTAGTAAAGTAATCCTCGTGTACATTAATACTAGAAAAAATATTATCAAGTTGTCAATGTTGACTAAGACATATATATAATAAGACATACTATACATAAAAATAAAAATGCTCATTAAAAAACTAGTTAAATATACTAAAGAATTATAACTAATATCTTACTTAAAAGCCAACCCCATCTTTTAAAAATTTAATTAAGTCTTTTCACTTACTTCTTACGACATAATAAATTTCAGAATTTTATCAATATTAATTCTATTTGGTGTGATACTTCCTTAATCATTTTGTCTTAAACATAACTTTTTTTATTTTAGAAGTTAAATAACGCGTAAGTTGTTATTAAAATTAAATTATATTAAATTCTTTCTTATTAAACTTACTCCAAAATTACTAGCGGCAAATCTATCGCTAGCAGATACTGCAGAACTTGCTGTTGTATGAGCATAATAAGCATTGATATTAGCTAAAAGCGATGACATTACTGCAGGAACACCCGGACATAAATATTTAGTTGAGAGACAGTGAAAATGTCTGTAACAAACGTAAGTAGTTTTCTTATTATTTTTATATAATTTCACACAATATTATTTTATATTAATGTAACGTACGTCATTGCTTGATAGATGCTCTCTATGCCATAACGCATAGCAAATTCATCAACCAATTCCTCGCCAGGCGGATCAAAATATACCTTCCAAGCATCATCACCCTTTGCTTGCGGTAATTTTACCATACCATCATTATTTTCACATAAACTGTGGAAAAGATTCTCATGTAGGCAAGTATATTGTACATGGTAAGGTGCAACTTTTTCTTCGCCTTTGATTTCTACACTTATATGTAAACGAATTGCACCCGAAACAGCAGATTTATCAGTACGTTTTTCCAAGTTGTACCACACATCCATTTCTCCACTTAGTGTTCGCACTTCTATTATAGTTTGTCCCAAAAAGTCATCACTTTCACGGGTCAGCTTTTGACGCAATTTTGACTTTAAATCATTATCTTCGTCCCAAACACGCACTTTTATTCGATCTGACGAATTGTGGCATTCACTGTAATTTAATAAATATTTTTTAAAAATTTATAATTGCTATTCTAATTTTAAAATGATTATGTAACAGTAAAATAAGACATTATTTTTACGTACGATACATTTTATTTCTTAGTTTTTATTTTGATTAAATAAATATATTGTGAACAAAGATTTACTTTGTTTAAAAAAATTAATTTTTTTAAAAAATGAGTGAATACAAATTATGTTCAAAACTTCTCTCTTACGAATATTAACAAGTAAGTTTACAATTGTAAGGATTTTTTTTTTTTTTGTTATATTTATTTATATTTAATTAATATCAGTACTAGAATAATCTATATGAAACAATAATATAAGATAGTGAAATTATCTTCCACCATTTTAGTAAAAATTTTTTTTTTTAATTTAAAATTTAGTGAATTCAAAGGAGAAAGAAAAAATCGTCGAGCCATTTACGAGACCATTAATTTTTTTTCCATATTTTGCCAAAAAGGATGTCACACGAATCAGTCACTCAATTGTCGCATCGCTACGACCAACAATGGTAAATGCAGCAATATAGACCGAGAAATATTAAACCTCTGTAAACACGCATGCGCGCAGCGTGATGCCTGCCAGCGTAACACCTTAAGCCGGGCTGGACTTGTCCACTGGACAAATTGCGACAAGCCCCGTTTACACCTAGTTACGCTGGACAAGTCTCACGGGAATACCCACGCGCAGATAGCCCAGGTTGGCCGATGCGACGACTAATCGGAGCCGTTCAGTCTGCTATAAATAGAACTGCACCGCGAGTAGCGGTTTAGTCAGTGGTTAGATCCCGGCTACTACGTGAGGCATCGTAAGTAGCGTCCCCGCGATCCTTACCTATTTTCAGCTACCACGTGAGGGATCGCGAAGAGCATCACCGTGACCACTTTCCATCCTTGCTGTCGCGTGAGGCATCGTGCACAGCATCCTCTCGCCCACCCCTTGTTTCCGCAGTCGCGTGAAGCATCGCAGACGGCATTCTGTAGCATCCTCTCGCCCGTTCCTTGTCTCTGCTGTAACGGATGGCATCCCGTCTTGGCACTTTAACTGTCTACCCTGGAAGACATCACGAGTAGCATCGCGATATCGACCCGACCGTCTTCCACATCAGTAACAGCGCCTTTTGATTTCAAGCACCGTCTCAGGGAAAGGCAGCTCGAACGACGAGTGCCACCAGGCTAACTGACGCGGCAGGTACAAGAGCCGTCGCCAACCCGTCTCTGCCGATATCATAAGCAGACGTAGGCTCTGCTTTGTGCCATGTATACATATAACACATCGTTCAATAAGTCCCGAGACTAACCCAGAGATGGTGCTAGTAGTACCAAACTGGCCACGTTTCCATAGAGTGCGAACCTTTACATGAAACGTGTAAAAATTTCACGTCGATCGGATCACAGACAGCAGAGTTATCGAGGTTAGAGTAAAGTCACTTTGTAATTTGTTTGAAAAATGGAAAAAGGCGAGTTTCGCGTGTTGATAAAACATTGTTTTTTAATGGGTAAAAGCACCGTAGAAGCCCAGCAATGACTTGAAAAACATTATCTGGACTCCTCTCCATCCAAACTAACGATTTGTCGTTGGTACACTGAGTTTAAACGTGGTCGTACGGACGCAAACGATGCGGAACGTTCGGGTAGGCCATTGGAAGCCGTAACACAGGAAAATGTGAGTGAAGTGTTAAAAATTGTAATGAAAAATCGCAAAGTGAAGGTCCGTGAGATTGCAGAAATGACACAGATATCATCTGGAAGCGTATTTACAATCCTTTATAAAAAATTGAGCATGAAAAAGGTTTTTTCCAAGTGTGTGCCGCGATTGCTTTCAGTGGAACAAAAACAGCAACGAGTTGACGATTCAGAGAGCTGTTTATCGCTATTTACTCGCAATAAAAAGGATTTCCTGCGTCGATGCGTGACCATGGATGAAACATGGATACATCATTTCACTCCGAAGTCGAATCGGCAATCATCTGAGTGGCGCATGGCTGGCGAAAGCCGCCTAAAGCGTCCAAAAAAGCAGCAGTCTGCTGGCAAAGTCATGGCGTCTGTTTTTTGGGATACACATGGCGTGATTTTCATTGACTACCTGGAAAAAGGTAAATCGATCAACAGTGATTATTATATTGACTTGTTGGTACGTTTGAAGGAGGAGATCGCAGCAAAACGACCGCACATGAAGAAGAAAAAAATCCTTTTCCACCAAGACAATGCACCATGCCACAAGTCAATGAAAACAATGGCAACATTGAACGAATTGGGCTTTGGTTTGCTTCCCCACCCCCCGTATTCGCCAGATTTAGCCCCCAGCGACTACTGGCTGTTTGCTGATCTCAAAAAAATGCTCCAGGGAAAAAAATTTGGCTTAAATGAGGAGGTCATTGCCGAAACTGAAGCCTATTTTGAAGCAAAGGATAAATCCTTCTATAAACATGGTATAGAAATGTTGGAAAGGCGTTGAAAAGATTGTATTTCTCTAAAAGGAGATTATATTGATGAATAAAAATGATTTTTGAAAAAAAATGTTTTCGTTGTTAGTCTCGGGACTTATTGAACGATGTGTTATATTGTGCTGTTAACTATTTGTAACACAGGTTATCCCACGTGTCATAGTATTGTAAGTTAAGTTATGCTTAAAATAAGTGGATGTCGGATAGTTAGGTTAGTTTTGCGGAACTTTAATATTGTAAGTTAGCTTAGCGTAGGTTAGGTTTAGGATAAGCCAGTTTGTGTAATTAGTTATAAGTTCATAAGAATATATGTGTAATTAGAAATATCCTCTAATTATTTTTCCTCCCCCGCTCCGAATCCTGGGACTGCAGTATACGAAACCGGTGTTTACCGTTACAACTCTAAGAGGCTTATAGGCTGAATTTGTTGCTATGCTCTTATCCTGATCATGTTATTTGAAGATGGTAACGTTTTTACAACTTTCATTGAATTTCTGCAATAAAGATCTTGGGTTATTTAAGCGACCGAAAAATCTCCTGGTTGATCAATATTCGTCAAAAAAAGCTGCCCGTGCTTAATAAAAGCTAACAAAAAAAAAAGAAGAAAGAATGTTACTAAGTAAAGCTTGCTGGCCTCCTCAAAAATGCATGTATTCATTAGAAGTAAGCACAAAATGCTATACGTTGAGCATACAAATCCAAGCAGAGTCAGTTGACTATAGAAAAGATGAATCATGTTAAAAATAACTCTCTTGCTCCTGCCGTTGGCTGTCAACTTAGCATTTAAAATCTTTATATTTTTTTTCGTAATTTACACGTAAAATAAGAGATAAAAATTACGAGAGTTCAAAATCATTAACGCGCTGCCGGTTAAATTACTAATCGATGGCAGAATCATCTATGAGTTACGATAAACTCACACTATACGAGGGCGGTTCAATAAGTACCCGTGTTAGAAATGAAGACACCATTTTTTTAAAAAATTTTTTATTTTTCAACATAGTCCCTTTTTAGAAAGATACACTTCTCCCAACGTTCCTGCCATTTTTTTAACCCCTCCAAAAAATAGGATTTGTCGAACTCTCCAAAATACGCCTCTGTCTCGGCGATGACTTCCTCGTTTGAGCTAAATTTTTTACCCGCAAGCCATTTCTTCATGTTAGGGAACAAGAAAAAGTCGCAGGGAGCCAGATCGGGTGAATACGGGGGGTGTGGCAGCAATTCATAACGCAATTCATGCAGTTTGGTAGCGACAACTCCGGATGAATGTGCTGGTGCGTTATCATGGCTGAACGGCACCTTCTTTTTCGCCAGTGTGGCCGTGTCTCCTTCAATTTTTTGTCGAAGCCGTCCAATAACTCACTGTAGTATTGTCCAGTGATTGTTCTTCCTTTTTCTAAAAAATCCATGAAGATGACGCTGTTCGCATCCCAAAAAATTGTCGCCATGACCTTTCCAGCCGATAGGACCGTCTTTGCCTTCTTTGGAGCAGGTTCACCGGGAGAAATCCATTGTTTTGATTATTGCTTAGTTTCTGGTGTGTAATGATGAATCCAGGTTTCATCAACGAAGACAACTCGACGCAAAAACTCCTTCGGATCTCGCTTAAATTGCTCCAAACACTGCTTTGAAGTTAACAACCGCATCCGCTTGTTGTCCACCGTGAGCAATCGCGGCACCCATCGGGCCGACAATTTTTTCATCGCCAACTTATCATGTAAAATATTAATTGCCGTTCCGGTCGACACACCTATACGGCCTCTGCTACTTCGCGCACTTTCGTTCGTCGATCAGCGAGAATCATGTTGTAGACCTTTTGAATGATTTCTTCGGCAACCACGTCTGTCAGGCGTCCTAGTCGCTCCTCATCAAAAACGGATGTTCGCCCACGTATAAATTCGTTAAACCAATATCTAACTGTGGTCATAGATGGCAAAGTGTTCCCATAAACAGCATCCAACTTTGCTTTTATCTCCTCGCATTTTTTTCCATCCAAAAACAAAAAGCGAATTACCGAACGATACTGCTCTTTTTCCATCTTAGCGAAAATCACGAAACACGTTTACTCGAATGGCTGCCAAATCTAAACTAACCTATCAATCAATCTGAAATTTGTTTTACCGTCGTTTGATAGATGGCAGCACACGATGATAATACCAACTTCCCTCAGGAACGCCCTCTGTCGTCAAACACGGGTACTTATTAAACCGCCCTCGTACATATGTAGACAAACTATAGCACTGTAACGTCGGTACATGACCTCCGTTTTTTTCCTGTGTCAGCTGATAAGTTTTCTCCCTGCTTTTCCTGCCCTCGCTCGTCAATGGGAAAGATGCGCATCGATCGTAACGATCGCCCACAATAGATCTATACCCAAGCGCTCCACTACGAAAAAGCCTTCCTCTATTACCTACTCGACGCACTCTCCACTGACCTAGATCGTTGTGAAATCTAGCCTAAGCGTGGGCCAAGAGTTTTACGAGTTTTCCCGGAATATAGAAAAAATGGTACATGCGCTCGACTCTAGTAAAAGAATGCTAGGCCGAACACGTGCACGTCAACTTGGCGCCCAAAACAACAAAAATGTCCCATAAATATTCTTTTTTTTACCCGTAGTTTTCCTATTTAAAATACATTTTTTCTTACTCAAACTTTCTCTTCGCAATACATTGTAACGTTATGCAAAAAATAACGAATATTCTTAAATTATTTTATTGCAATAATTATCGCAAAACATAACAGTTACCTCCGCTTACCGATACACCGTACAGGTAGCCTCATAAAATAATAAATAGGTGACTAGGGAGATCTCGGTAAATAAATTGTATAACTGTTTTTTAAACTAGCGATATACTGAATAATATTTAAATAAAATAAGAAGTAGAATGTTCAACGAAGAGAATAAAAGTCGCGATATTCCAAAAATACCACACAAGGTATATTTTTACACGGTACGTAGAATAATTCAACAATAATTATTTTCGATCACAAAAATAAAATTGTCATATAACTTAAATCATAATGTCTTTTTATAAATATTAAAAAAAATAAATGTAAATATAAAAATTGCATATAAAATAATATCACTTGTTTAAATTATTATACATACGTTAAATAAAATTTCGCATCTTATAAATAACTTAACATTTTAAAATAAATTCTTAACAATTATGCGATTTATTTTCCTACAAAATACTTGTATGAAACAATTTCCTTTTCTTGAATAATAACGAATCTATATCTTTAAATATTATAAAAACTAATTGTGTTATGGACAACTACGAGCAGATTATTTAAAACAAAAAAAATATACATGTATGTTGCTACCTTTAAACTTAATTTCAAATAATGTAACTGCCTTCTTTTTTGAAAATATATATATAAAGAGATACAAAAAGAATTTTATATAAATATCTGCAATAATTTTTCACGGTAATAAATCTTCTAATAAGTTAAAAATTACAAACGACCTGACTATGTTCTTTTATAATTAAAATATTAAAATAAAATAACAAAATGTATAACAATTTTCCTATTAAAAAGATAAAGAAGCATGTAATAATTTTCGCTGCATTTCTTTATTTGTGTTCAAAGTTTCATTTATAAACATTTAAAATAATTTAAAATTACGAATACTTTTATCCTTTATACAATCAAGATTAATCATTTTATGCTAAATAAAAGATTAATCTAGTTAATTATGTATCAGCGCTAGATTTTAAGTTTACTCTTTTCATTTTCAACTATTAATAAAATACAAGCAAACAAGAACATGCAGCAAAGAAATATGTAAGACCTAATCGAAAATACAAAAAATACTAGATATAGCACAATTATACATAATAATGATTAAATTAAACGCTCTAGAATTTTGAGAATAATATAAAGGAAAATATCTTATGTAAAACTAACATTACAATTAAGCATAACAATTATAAATTTCTTTTACTAACAACTAGCGTCAACTAAAATATTATATTTTTATAGAAGCATTTTTCTGCGTTTTTCTCTATAATTCTATAATAAAATTATTATCATTCTTCAATACTACATGATACCTAAGGTTTCCATTTTTCGCATTAATTTTTGTATGTGAACTTTTTTTATAAATTGAAATTCAAGGTAAGAATGATATTTTTATTTTTTTTTATTTGTCAAAACTAAAAATTATGATTTAGTCAGAGTAAGTTATTTTAAAACTGTTTTAAGATTATATTTTAAGAAAATCTTATGTATATTCTAGACCCCGTTAACGGACTGCAGAGAGAAAGAGAGAGAGAGAGAGAGAGGGTTTTGTCTCGCAGTAGGCCAATCAGGAATAGTAACAGGGGATAAAAAGTGGATTTATTTTGAAAATCCCAAACGCAAGAAATAATGGGTAGACCTAGGAGCACCTTTTTTTTTTAAAACTATGTCTGAACTTGTAATTAATAAGAATATTCTTTATTAATGTTTCCATAATTTCTATTGAATGACGATCAGTATTTTTTTATTTACACAAATTTTGCATAAGGACCTTTTTTTACTATGATATATATATAACTTTTTTAATATCAAACAATTATAAAAATCATATATTTGGCATTGATTGCATTGACAAATAGTATTTCGCTACATACGGAATCGAATTAATATTTGCAATCACAAAAAAATTAGGAAATTTCCTTATTTATCAATTTATAAAATATTTAAAAAAGAAATAAAAATTATTTATAGATTTTTATAAACTTAACAACAAATATAAATATTTAATAATATCGTAGAAAAACTTACGTTTTGATAAACTATTTATTGATGAAAACAAATTAATTATAAAAGACTTTTCCAAATTAAAGTCTTAAACAATATGTAATCAATTGAAAAACTTAACATTCAATTTTAAAGAAACAATCGTACAGCTACATTTATCGAGATATTGGTGCCAAAGCTCTATTATTAACCGTTACTGACGTTATTGCTACTATACTCTTATCACTTACTAACTCAAAAATAACACAACTGTGGATTATATGCAGTTATGATTTCATCGTCATAACAAATTAAAATATTTTTAAAAACTTTTTATGTATCATCGACAAGACAAATCAATGATTTAAGATTAACAAAGAAGTAATGATAATTACAACGTGAAAATTCCAAAATGATTACAGAATCATGAATTAATGCATATAAAATTTACTTTTAATGAGATCTTGTATCATTAATATAGTTTATATACTAAAATATTTTTTAATTTTTTTTCATCGTTGAACATCTTGAGATGTAAGCATCATGGAAAAAACTTCAGAGAGAAAAAATGTTTGTTTTTACATGTACAACAAGTATTTATAAAGAAATAAAGTTTTTAGAAAAATAATTTTTTTTACAAATGTTGAAAACTAGATTGGGGGGAATGGGGTTAAGGGATTAATAGCGTGTGTTTAAAATTTTTTGGAAAGAGTTAGACCTGTCTGTGGCTTAGGATGAGTTGAGTTAGGGGCTTAAGAGTTTGTGTTTAAAATTTTGACAAAAGTCAGACTTTCAGCCTGTTTGCGGTTTAAGATTTGTTGAGTGAGAGGGTTAAGAGCTAGTGTTTTAATTTTACAAGAGAATCAGGCCTTCGGTCTGTATCTGACTTTTTATTAAATTTTTTAGATAAATTTTCCGTTTTTGTTTCATCCAAAAATATTGAATAGAACCGGAGATATTCAAGAAGATATGATTGGGGGAGGGGGAGGGGGTAAAGTTCAGAGGTAGTTTCAACCCCTTTAATATTTTTCATTGCAGAATACAATATTAAGTGCTTCGTAATTTTCGATAAGCCATGAAATATGAAAAAATTAGCCATTTGATCTATCGAAAAATCTCTATGTGGTTTGAATGTGATTCAGAGGTAATTTACACCCTAATTAGAATTGAGCAAAAATTCCAAAACACGTTAACTGATTTTTACTATTTCATAGTGAAAAAAATATTTTTTATATTTTTTTGACATTATCCTAAATTTTTCCAGGAAAAAAATTCTTAATAAATACAGTTTTACCCTTATAAAATTTAGGAGTTGCAACTTTTAAAAATAAGACATATAGGATTTTATTGCGTTTTTTGAAACAAATATTTTTCATTTTGTTTTGTTGAAAAATATTGAAATGAACCGGAGATATTTAAAGAAATGTGATTTTGGGGGTCAACTTCAAGGGTGGTTTTCACCTCCTTGAAGTGGATATTAGCAGATAAAAAAACTACGAGTCTCTTATTTTTTGATGCCCTACAAAATGTCAAAATTTCAATAAAATCGAAGAGTTCGGGATGGAGGGGTTTGTTTGTGAGTGTAACATTTTTGCATTTGAGCTTAAAATCCAGTAAAATATTTTTTTTTTGTTCTTTATTCTGAAATTTAATTCATGATTAAATCTAAATAAATAATCAAAAACTACGAATAATAATTATAAACTACTTATGAAATTATACATTACATCATGTTGTAATTGGGCTGATAAGCATGTTCGATTTTTGAGGCTAGAGAAAATTGGTATCGGTTGTATGAGTTAAGTGACCATTTTATAAATTTTCGAATCTGAATCAAATGCCAGACATTTTTTTTTTTTTAATGTTTTGACTAATATGAAAATTATTTTCATGCAAATAATTTTAAAAATAAATAACGTGACCACTAACAGTCCAAGTTTTTTAATCGCGGATCGACCATCGGTCCGAATTTTTTTCGCCTGACAGATGTGTTTGGACTATATCGCCGAACTTCGCATATACCTTAGAGAAATTTCTGGACTATTAAGGATTAACTAACGTATATTTGGTGCTTTCTCAATTTTTATATTTATCATAATAATTGCATTCTTTGTCATGATTTTGGCCGCAAGAGAAAAAGAAAGAGAAAAAGAGGGGGTCTCCCTGACTCTCTTCCTCTTCCTTTATTGTTTGTTCTTGTCTTTTATTTTTTTCCTATCTTCTGCAAAATAAATATAATAGAAATACAAATGAACAAACAAACAAAAATAATTATTTCAAAACACGTGTTTACCACCTTTTCACCGCCTATGGATAGATTAAAATAAAATTCAGAAATTGATATTTATGTATTTTTGTAGGCAAATTTTGAAACAAAAATTGAATTCGTAACTTTCGAAATCCCAAAAATATCGATAAAAATGTATAAATACGTTTACCCTTTTGTCACCTCTTTAGTAGTGGATTGAGGTAAAATTCTTTTTTATCTGACCCTTACATTATTAGAGATATATTCCGATAAAATTTCAAGTCTCTAAGTCCAGTGATTTGATTTAGACGTCAATAAGTCACTCAGTGAGTAAATCAGGGCTTTTCTTTTTATATATTATAATTCTTTGGTTGGATGCAATTCATCACTTGAAATTTAATTTTTTCTAAATTATTATTTCTTGTTCATGGAATAAACATTTTTTGAAAGTTTAGTGGTTTACCTATAGTAATGGGTATCGTATTTGCGAGCGCGTTAATCAAAATATTCAAGATAGATTTTTTTTATTATTTTAATTATTTTAATTATTTTAATTATTTTATTTGATGTTATTACTCTATTTTGTAACAGATTAGTTCTTGCACGATTTGTACGGAAATGTATGTTGACGTATGCTCGAAGTAAAAGATACTGTTAATTTCTGATTGCGACTGAGAGTATCGGCGAAAAATTATGCCACAAAATGCCGCAACATTATTTTAAATAATAAACAAGAATTTTTACTTATTTTTGACAGTTTATTTTTTTATTACCTATAGTATTTTTTCTTACCATCTGTTACAAAATTGGGGCGATGTTAGAGAGTTCATCTTATTATTCAATACTGATATAAAATACAATTAAATTAAAAAGTTTGCATGATTATGTCCGAACCAAGACTCATATTGATGGTTTATTAACCGTTGAATGGCTAAGCGTATTCTTCCAAATCAACTTTCTTGATATTTCAAGTCAAATAGCTTGCTGTAATCTTGCTAAGCCAACTTTCAATGAAGTCATAACGTACAAACGACTTTACTCGAACCTGCTCACCGAAAATGATCACCGAAATATTGAGAGTCGCAAAATTGCTTTGCTAATCGTGTTCGATTTTCATAAGGCTTTTAATGTTGTTCCTCGTGTTATGTTCTTTAACAAACTGCGTAATCTTAATACTTTAAATATTACATTAGACTTATTTTCTTCATACCTGCAATATCATACTTAAGCAATTTTATTAAAAGAGGATATGATTTTAACCTTCATTCTCTTTACCTCGATCTTATCTTAAAGCAGTATCCATAGCCGTTTTATTTTGTTAATTTTTATAAACGACCTGACAAACGTACTTAACAGATCGGCTGAAAAGTTCGTAGGCTGGCACATAGATGACGTTACTAGAATTAAATTTATATGATTTTTAGTTAGTATCAACTTTCAAACGATACGTATATAAATTTGACAGCTTTTGGACAATTCGTTCGTGAGATATAGCATTATGATTGAAGTGACCTTTGTTATAGTGGAAAAAAATGGATAAAACAGAATTTCCTGTGTTAATAAAGCATTTCTTTTTGGTGAAAAAAATACTGCTAAAGCCAAGGCTTGGCTTTATAAACATTATTCGAACTCTGCACTAGGAAAATCAACCGTTAAGAAGTGGTTTGCTAAATTTAAACGAGTTGAAATGAGCGTTTCAGACGATGCACGCAGTGAACGCCCGAAAGAGGCTCTTACCGACAAAAACATCAAAAAAGTTCACAAAATAATTTCGAATGATTGTAAAGTGAAGTTGATCGACATAGCTAAGACTCAAAAGATATCAAAGGAACGTGTTGGACATATCGTGCATGAATATTTGGACATGCGAAAGTTGTGGGCAAAGTGGGTGTCACGCCAGCTCACAATCGATCAAAAGGAACAATGTGTTGATGATTTAGAGCAATGTTAAGCGATATTTAACCGTAATAAAGACGAATTTTTTAGACTATACGTGACAATGGATGAGACATGGCTCCATTACTACACTCCAGAGTCAAATCGAGAGTCAGCCGAGTGGACTGCACGCGATAAACAGAATCCAAAGTATGAAAGACGCAACAATCGGCTGGCAAGGTTATGGCATCAGTATTCTGAGATGCGCATGGTATAATATTCATCGATTACCTCAAAAAGGGCTACACCATCAACAGCGATTATTCCATAGCATTATTAGAGCATTTGAAGGATAAAATCACGAAAAAACAACTCAATTTGAAGAAGAAAAAAGTGCTGCTTGATTAGGCTACGAATTGCTTCTCCATCCACCGTATTCTCCAAATTCAGCCCCCAGTGACTTTTTCCTGTTTGCAGACTTCACAAGAATGCTCACTGGAAAAATTTTAGCACCAATGAAGAGGTAATCGCTAAAACTGAGGCCTATTTTAAGGCTAAAGAGAAATGGTACTATAAGAACGGTATCAGAAAATTATACGACCTCTATAATCGTTGTATCGCCCTTGCAGGTAACTATATTGAATACAAACTATATTGAATGAAGCTTGGAACACGATTTATACTGACGATTTTTAGATCTACTTAATTTGCTAACCTAATAATTTCTAAAACCCAAGTGATAATTCTTGTTACTGACTCAAACATTAGGCAGCTAATTTCCTTACACCAGTATGTTCTCTTTACTTGTCTCTCTGAATTTCGACTTTAAAAATCCGCTTAGGAATTGTCGAATCATAATTATGACAACTCTTGATTAGATATCTAAGTTTGCGAAAAACTTGAACAGGTTATTCATTTTTCTTTCCAAGACAGTTCACAATTTTTTCTCGATAAGGTTAGGTACTCCGTGTCTGAAAATCTGCTAAAAAAACTAAGTGTGAGCTCTAATTTTCCTACTTCTTGACTATGCTTATAAGTTATGTATTAATGTATATTGTATGAATACCAGAATTTTCATTTACATTATGCATTTAAGGGGTTATACGCAGTTGGAATTTTCAAAAAATCGATTTCTTTTTTTTTTTTTTTTGCATTTTCGGAATGTATATATATTTAAATATATTCTCTGAAAATTTTAAGCCAATCTGATAAATATTTTCGGAGATATACCTGAATTTGTAAGGCCACGTCAGAGTGTTAGAAAGCAGGTAAAGTAAGAACCGGAGTAGCAGCTGCCCTTACTGCACGCGCTACCTGAGGTACCTTTTTCTATTGCGTTTTTTCGTAAAAGGCGAGTATAATAAGTCCACTAACTACTTTAAGGTCACATTTGGCTATTATAACCTAAAATAAAAGTATTTCGTCAGTCTAAAGAGTTCTGCCACGTGGTAAAGTCGTGCGTTCAGTTCAAACTTGGTTTTCGTGATTTTTTGTTTTATATTGGAGTAAATTTTATTTAAAAGTTATAAAAATGTCCCGTAAATGTTCAAGATTATGTAGAAGTACCAAAAAAATACAAATTTCTAAAGTTAAGAAGAGAACACAGGCTTCTAATCCAAAGACTGTTGAGACATATAAGAGTAGTTTTAGTGCATCCGCTAAAAAATTCAAAATGCAGGAAGAGATTTTAGTTTCACGTGATCCTTCGATTGAATATAGAATTTGAAATTTCATTACTGTATTTGCTGCGATAAGTGATTATGTGAAATGTAACTCTTGTGACGGAAAAATAAAATTTGAAACTGCTTCTCCCCGTGGACTTGGTTTTAAAATCGTTGTTGTGTGTGATAAGTGTGAAAATCGTGTTATAAACTTCAGTCCATTTGTGAAGCATTCTTACGAAATAAACAGACGATTTATATTTGTGATGAGAATTCTGGGACTAGGATTAAAAGGCGCAGCTAAATTTTGTGGCTTGATGGACATGCCTGCTTTTTTAACGCAAAACACTTATGACTTGATTGTTGACAACATTCACTCTTGTGCGAAACTAGCAGCTGAAACACTGTTTGAAAAAGCCTGTACCTGTAAACCGCCGAAATGGAGATCACTGCCAAGCGCCTTTTTTTGGAGGTCGTTCGGGACATTATCTACAGGAGCGGTGTACATCAATATTTGTACATGATCGACGCGCTATTGTATTCTTTAAAGTTGGCTCTATTTGAATTACCATCACTTGTAATTAATAAATAAAAACTGATTCTATAAAAAATTTATAAAAAAACGTCTTTTTGAGCCTCGAAGTTGCGTATAACCCCTTAACGTTTGTATGCGCCTCATTCATGGCAACACTAGATTCACGGAATCAGTTTTCCATGATAAATTAGAGCATTTTGCTGTTTAAAAGAACTACGAGGGCGGTTCAAATATGATGGAGACAAACGATGTAGATGGCGCGCATGTATGTTTTGAAGGTCGTGGCTTGAGTATGTGATAGCTGGGTCCCTTACGAACAGTGTGGCATAGCTTTCGTCGGGGGTGCATGTTTCACGCGCGTGCTATGACCATAAGTGAACGTCAAGTGCCGACCGCCGTTGCGCAACGTATTGTCATTCGTTTTTTAGTGTGCGAAGGCGTTAAAAACACGGGAATTTTTCTGCGTTTGTGAAATCAGTTCAGTAGTGAATGCCTGAGTAGAGCTGCTGTGTTTAAATGGGCCAAAGCATTCAAGGATGTCGCGAAACCGTCAAGAATGAGCCACATGATCGTCGACCGCGAACCAGCATCACACCAGACAACATTTGCCGCGTAGAACAACTTATTTTGGAGAACCGTAGGATGAATGTTCGAGACATTTCGGCTGAACTCGGCATCAGTATTGGTAGTGTAGAGTTTATTATCCACGAACACCTTTAATATCGCAAAATAACGGCGCGATGGGTTCCTAAACTGTTGAACTTCGAGCAAAAATTTACGCGGCTAGAATTTTGTATCTCACGCTTGATACAATATCGAAATTGGGGTGGTAGGTACTGAAACACTCTCCTTTCAGTCCGTATTCATTACCCTGCATCTAACACATGTTTGGACTACTGAAAGAAGCCCTCGGAGGTCAAAGACTCAACACCGACGACGAGGTAGAGGAGTTCGTGCGCACATGGCTGTCCGAGTTGCCCAAGGAATTCTTCGATACCGGCATCAAAAAGCTTTCGGAAATGTGGAACAAAATGCGTAACTTGTAAGGGGGAGTACCTAGAAAAACTGTAAATTTTTGTAAATTTTTTCGATAGTAAATAAACGTGTCAGAGCATTTGTCTCGATCATATTTGAACTGCTCTCGTAATAGAGATATTAATATAAGACAGTCATTATCTTTTTTTATATGTTGTTTTAAAAGTGTTAGCGATAGGAATAGTTTTTAGATCAGTAAATTAAAATTATTGTATGCTAAATATTATATTATAGATCAAAAACTTTGAGAAGTACAAAAAAAAAAAAAATGTCAAGTTAGAAGTACGATAATTTGTGCGTTTAAAAATATAATATTGTAAATTAAAGTTTTGAAATTGATAATATTTGTAAAATTATATAATAGACAAAGTTAAAAAAAGGCGGAAATAAAACTATTGCCTTATAAGGTAAAAAACCGTTACAGCACGGAAGTATAATTCCGGGAAAAAGCTCGGAATAAGTAAAAACTGCGTAGTAAAAACGCCGAAGTAGCCACGGAGAAAGCAAACGCGGAAGTAAGCGTGAGAAATAGGCCAAGTTTGCTAAATCAAATATATTATTATAAAATATATAATATAAAATGTCAAATATAAAATATAGAATATTTAAAAAAAAAAATTACAATTTATGTAAAATTTTAGAAAAAATTTTTAGTTGATAATAGTTACTTAAGTCATTAAATAATAACATATAAATTTAGAAAAATCAAATAATGAGAAAAATAGGTTTTATTAGCGAAATGCATTCAATAAAAGATTATATAAAATCTAATGTTGACAAAAAATTAAAAGCCATCGTGAGAAGACACGATTCGTTTTATTTTATCGCAGTCGAATCGTGAAGCCAAAACATAAACAAATGTTTTCACCCTTTGCGGGCGAGTGTCGGCAAATAGCCGCCCAAGTCTTTTTACCGTTGCGGGCGAGTATCGGAAAATAACCGCCCAAGTCTTTTTACCGTTGTGGACGCGTGTCGACATATAGTCGGAAAAAGTTATTTGAACAAAGCCTTAGTTTTTGTAACGCAAACGTGCGACGTGAACATTTCCTTTACTGCTCGCTCCAATACCTGTCGCCCACAGCGATGCTCGCCCGTCGAGCGGCTCCGTCCGCAAAGGGTTAAAGGCCACATATAACGCATATACGAGGTCTGGCTATTAAATAACGAGACTGGTTACGAAAAAGTGTTTTATTATAAAAATTATTCTACTTTCAAATGCTCCCCTTCAATATACTCCCCTTCCCTCGCCACACATCTTTCCATACGTTTTTTCCATTGATAGAAGCAGTGCTGGAAGTCTTCTTTGGTAAGGGCCTTTAGGAGCTCTGCCGTTTTTTGCTTTACCGCTTCCATCGACTCAAATCGGGTCCCTTTCAAAGCAGATTTTATCTTCGGAAACAAAAAAAAGTCGCACGGTGCCAAATCTGGCAAGTACGGCGCGTGTTCAAGCACTGGAGTGTGCTTACCGGCCAAATACTGCTTCACAGATAGCGCGTTATGGGCAGGTACGTTGGCACCAACTTCGCACAGACTTTTGTCATGTGTAATTCCTCGTGTAAAATTTGTCTAACCGTTTCTTTATCGGCGTTTACAGCCTCGGCAATCATCCGGATGCTCATTCGACGATCTGCACGCACAATTTGGTTGATTTTGGTCACTGTTTCCGGAGTTGAAATAGTGACAGGGCGACCTGGGCGTCGGTCATCTTCAGTGCTCACTCGGCCCTCACTGAAGCGCTTACACCACTCAAAAACACGCGCACGAGATAGAGAATTGTCCCCATAGGTCTCTTGCAACAATTTACAGCACTCTGTCGGAGTTTTTTTCAATTTAACGAGAAATTTGAGATTGATACGTTGCTTCTGTTTTTCGTCACACATGGTTTTCGGCACGAGAAAAAAACACGTTCGCTTCAAACCGTTACTGCACAAATACAATAATAGTGACGAGAACGTGTTTTGGTACGTGCATAGACAAGATATCTAGATACCCAACGCACTACTCTTTTTTTTCCCCACCCCTCTACGGCGCCCTCTAGGCGCGCAGTCTCGTTATTTAATAGCCAGACCTGTAAAGCACCTTCTAAATGCTGGATAAATGTAGAAATGTATATACGAAATTATTTGTTTTTTAACCGTCAAGGAAAAACTGAGGCTATACGCAGCACTAAGTTTATTGCTACAGAAAAAAACATTTATAATTTATTTCTGTATAAAATGATAATTTATCTCTGTGGGAGATGAAATACTGAAAGCATAAACAGTTTAAAAATGTATTTAAATATTTCAAATTGTAAAGCTTAGCTTGCTAAAATATTAAATTTTAATAGAAATGAGTTTAATAAGTGAACTTAATGATTAAATTGTTCATGTGGGTGCTCGCGGGCGATTCGAATTTAAAGCGTCGAGATTACTCCGCTGCAAGTCATTGGCTCGGAGCAACTTCGTGTTTTCTGAGGGTGCCTGATCCACCGCGAAGCTAGGCCTCGAGTAGTCAGGGTCCAGTGGTAAGGTGAAGTCAAAAGATGGATCTGAGTTAGTCGGCTGCAAGATAAGCAGCGAGCATCCCTCCCGTTTTGACGGTTGAGATTTGGTTATATTTTTCTTTTTAGATAAACGTTGAAAAATGCAGTTGCATCTGGTTGACCATTGGCGGACGGTGATTGGCTGCAAAATTGTAGATGGGGAAGATGCAGGTGAGGTCCGCGCGTAAAGATTAAAAATCGCGCACTTTCGGCGCGCGACAACGTTCGTATATCCGCTGCACTAAATAGTTCATATACTTTGTAAGACTTATCAATTTAATAAATTATTAAATATTGATTTATTTTAAATTTAAAAATTTGAGTTTATTTTTATTTATTTAATCTGGCAAGCGAATTTTTAATTATCCAAAATCAACTTGGTCCAGCGGGTGCTTGCTAGGTTAGTTACACAATTTCGCTGTATAGTTTTCAGCCGCGTAAGTTGGGAAGCACCTTAAGACGGCTCTCCATAGTAACTTAGTATGCCCGAAGCAAACTACGTCTGTAGAGAGGGATCTTCGCTGCATGCGACGAAAATACGGTCGCAACAATTCAAATAAATAGGTGACTCAATTTAACTTCAGACAGTGCAAAGAGCACCTGGCCGCAGCGCGCACGCGCGGATCAAATTTCAGGTTAATGCATGTAATTCCGCAATAAATCTTGTGCAAATAAATAGCAGTTATTCATTGCTGTAGTTTTTATCAGTTATTTAATAAGAAATTAAAATATTTAAGATTTTGCATTGTTTTACGTAACCTTGAAACAACTTCGCAAACTCGAAATTTATTGAGAGAGATAAAAATTCATCTACACATGGATTAAGTTTCAGGTTTCCAGTCAAGCGTAGATATAAGAAGGATTCAAGGTCAGGCAGTTGACCTATACATGAGAGAGGGAATCATCGATTGGCATATTACCGAATATACTTTAACTAAATTTTCAATTTATGCCTCGCTACCTATTAACATGATCTTATGTAGTTTTAAGTACATTTCATGACATATCATTTATGCGTGCACATGTTGAGATGGCATTTGCATCTACCGAGAATTGAGAAACGTTAAATGGAGTAAAAGCATCGAAGATTTGAAGATCATATGTGAAAAAAATGGTTTAACAAGGTTTAAATGAAGGAGAGATTGTTTATAATTAAGGTCATGAAAAGCAAGTCTAAAACGCTACTTTGTGAAACTTTAAAAATAAATGGTATGGCAACACCCTTGGCGTTGATAATGGCCTAGAGATCTTTCAACTAAAAAGAAATAGAACAAGTGGATCACTAAAAGTATGTGACGGAGAGTCCGTCATACGTCGTCGACGAAGAATGAAAGACTTTACATTCTTGCACGACCGTCGCCAGATTGCCGGCTTGTATAAGCCCGTTGAGCCGCGAAAATGCGGACGTCTCGAAAAGCCGGCAACGTTCAAAAATCATACGATTTTCCAACTTGCGGCGACGATCGGCAAGGAATTTTGGGAGCAGCGAGGGAAGGGGACAGGAGAGCGAGCGCAACGAGCAGTTACGCTGTGTTCTCTTGCGAGTGAGTTTCACTGCGCGCTCCCGCAAGGACGGTAGAAATAAATCCCGCGGTTAAACTCAGTTTGTTCCTCTTTTATTAGAGTGAGCGTCGTTAGTGAAGTAGCCAGGGTAAAGGAGTACGAGAGAGAGAGATTGATTGATTGATTGATTAAAAATTTTATTAAGGCTACGGGGTATAACCCCATATAGCCCTGAAAGATTAACATTACAATATAAATGTGACATTATAAACTAGTTAACAAACAAATTAACAAATTAACAAATTAAAAAATTAACAAATATGATATAATATATAATATAAAAATAACAACCGATAAGATAGGAAGAAAGTATAGTAATAATAATTATAATACGCTATACAGCTTTCGCAGTAATTACACTATGTCAAGTCACCGACATAGATCCGCACGCTCTAATAATACTGTCAACGCGTTATCAGTTGTAATTGGATTTAAATCCACGTTCATTTCGCGAGCCTTTAAACGCCATTGTGCAACTCCCTCAGATAATAATCGATCACGAACCAATGATTTGAAAAGTCGCGATAACTGAGTATCAAACGGAGGAAGTTGATCAGCCATCGAATTTAAAAATTTTGACGCTGTTATGTGGAAGGACCTGTTTAAGATTCCCGTGCGGGGCGTTGAATATAACAGTGGCAAAGGCCGATAACGAGTTGATGTACGCAACATAAAGTTAGATCTAAGTGAAAATAGATTAGCTAAATACGCAGGCTGCCCATTTGCTATACAGTTAAATGCTAAAGCTGCTATGAACAACAGTCGTCTATTTTTCGTATCTAACCAACCTAGTGATAAACGATAGAGTGTCATCGGCGCTTTCCACGGTATGAAACCATGAACAAAACGAGCACACGAATTAAGCAAACGATGAAGCTTTACTTCTTGCTCTTGAGTTAAATCATGATAAATCACAGAGCCATAGTCGAAATATGGAAAAATTAAAACCTCAACAAGACGTTGCTTAAGTTGACGAGAAAGTGCACGCCTATGAAACCTAAGGGAGTAAAGTGCACCATTTACACGACTAGATATTTGCCTGACTTGAGATTCCCAATTTAGGGTAGAAGAAAGTTGAATACCTAGGTCAGTGACACGATCAGCATACTGTATAACAGCATTATTCACTCTAAACAGTGGAAGATTACCATAATTAAGGGTAGAGATGTAACGTTGACTGCCCAGAATCATCAGTTTCGATTTGTCAGGGTTCAATTTGATTTCATTGCACTTTGCCCATTCAAAGACCCTCACTGCATCTTCATTAAGTAAACTGATATAATCGGGTAATTTAGATGGATGACAATGCAGGTATATACGTGTATCATCAGCATATATACCATGCTTTGAGTTACGTAATACCTGAGGAAGATCATTAATGAAAATCGAGAACAGTAAGGGTCCCAGGACACTTCCTTGAGGTACACCAGAGTGTGTTTGAATAGTTTCCGACAATTTTCCATTCGCATCACGTATGGCCTGTGAACGACCAGACAAGTAACTTGCAAACCATTTAACTACACCATCTGAACAATTTAAAGAACGGAGCTTTTTAAGTAGTAGCTTATGAGGGACTGTGTCAAAAGCTTTTGAGAAATCAAAGAGAACCAGTGGTGTAACTAGATAACGATTAATAGCAAGTCTTACTTCCTCTGTGAAATAAAGCAACGCAGTCTGCGTAGAATGACAAGATCTGAAACCCGATTGAAACGAGTCCAATAGGTTCTTTGCGTTTATAAAGTTTGATAGTTGTTCATGTATTACGCGTTCAAATAATTTCGAAAACTCAGATAATAAAGCAATAGGACGTGTATCAGACGGCGACTTAGGTGGGTGAGTTTTAGAAAGAGGCAAAATGGCAGCAAGTTTCCAACATTCAGGAAAAATGCCTTGCTGAATCGAGCTGTTGAAAATGGTAAGAAGATATGGACGTAACGACAGATAAGCTAGTTTCAACATTCTCGTAGATACAAGGTCGGCGCCAGTGCAATTCTTTACTGATTTGTTTAGTGCACGATCAAGGTCACTCCCGGATATAAAACTAAAATCAAATCTTCTTAATTGATCATCAGAGGGCAAGTGCTTAAGGATTTCATCAATGTCTGTTTGTTGCAGGAGTAGAGACGAGCGTGAAACATTGGCATAATGTGCATTTAAAGTGTTTGATGTAAAATAAGTAAGTGGTGATGGAATGTTAGGAGCCATGGCACCCATTTTTCTTAGGCTAGACCACAAAGACTTAGGCTCAGTGGATGACTCTAATAGGAAAGCAAAATATTTATTCTTCGCAGAATCGATATTATTGCTGACAAGCGAACGTAGGTTGATAAACGCCAGCTTATCTTCAGGTCTACAAGTTGTTCGAGCTCTGCTGTATGCTGCATTTTTAGCCTCCATAAGTAGGCGAATATCCCTTGAAACCCAAGGTTTATAAGTTGGCTTAATTTTAAAATTTCTGTAGGGAGCATGTTTATCAAAAGCTTCAATGACAGCATTAGTTTGTGATTGAGCCATGGATGATATACCACCTCCAATAGGGGAAACAAACCGATCAGTGGTAGTCGATGAGTAGGTGTGAGGTATGCCACAGCATGTAAGCGAGGGCTCAGTCGGGAGAGCAAGTCTTAAGCATGAGTGCAAATCTTTAGTAAAACATTCAATATTCATATTGTTTAGATTTCGTACTGATATAGTTTTTGGAGCAGCAAAAAGCGATGGAAGACAGTAATCTATTGAAATAAGATCATGACCAGCAGCAAAAGGTGTGTTGGTTTTGAAAAATTTGTGAACTAATTTTAATGAAGGTACTATAAATAGGTCAAGCCATGTGTCAGAACGAGTACCGTCGTCTCTGATTACATGGTGAGTAGGATAAGATGGTACTAACTCCAGATTATGCTCTTGCAATATATTTGAAAAGTATGTAGAGTCTGGATGTTCCTTATGCATCGGAAAATAAAAATCGCCCGTCATAATGAAGTCAGTGTATCCTGGTAAGATTTCACCTAATTCCTCAAATAATTTCGCAGGGTAAGCACCGTGTGGACGACGATACACGACAGCGATTAGCACTTTCGATGAGTCAGATCGAACCTCAACCATCATATATTCCGGCGTGTTATCGAACCGAGGATCTGAACAAGTGACTACGCTAGCTTTATAGCAATCACGAACGTAAAGTGCAACACCGCCACTCTGCTTACCAATTCGATCATGTCTGAAAAAATTATAATCTTTGATTATATAAGGAGAATCAGGTACATCAGGTTCAAGACACGTCTCGGTAAGAGCAATTACATCATATTTGCATACACTGCTTGTAAGAAAAAATTCTAATTCATTGAAGTGGGCAGACAAATGATTAATATTACTATGACAAATACTAAAATGACCAGACTCATTAAAAAGACCCGACTGAGCAGTTGCCACTCATTGTGGCTGAATACGCGGCGCAAGTTTATCAAGATCCTGCAAAGATCTAATCGGGATTAGCGAAGATTGATTGTCGGTACGCATATATACAGTCAAGTTACGCACGGTCGGTCGCAAGTAACCCAGATCTTTATACTTTCGATTTGCGGCACGTAATAGTTCGTAAACTTGACGAGGCCATAGAGGTGTTATAAAAACCTTGTTTTCACCACCTACGCCAAAAATTGATAAACATGTTTTATCACGTAAGAGCCGAGCCTGAGACGCTATTTTGTTTCTAATAATCGGCGAAAAAAAAATCTGTTGTCCCTGGGTAACGCTAAAAGTTGAATAAACATTTTCATCAAAACAGATTTTTTTTAAACGTAGTTATCCATAGAATTCGAATTTGCAGAACACGATGTGCATTCCTCGAGAAATTCTAATTCGGTAACGATTTTTATACGCATTTTTAATTTTGTCGATTACAGCGACATCTGTCACGAATCTAAAAAATGTTTCGAACGAAATTTCCATATTTTTCGACGCAGAATCAGAATCTGCAATATAAAATTGGGGTACCCGTTTCAGATTTTTAAGTTGAAACCGCTCCATACGGGGGGTTAGAGGAGTTCAATTATGGAGTCATTGCATGTCCCCTATCCAGATTAACAAATTTTCCTTTTCTACCTTTTCATATGCGTAGTTGTTGAGATATTTGCATCGATAGATTAAAACTGCCGATTACAGCGCCATCTGTCACGCATCGTAAAAAATGTTGATACAAAACTTTCATATTTTTCGACGCAGAATCAGAATTTGTAATAAAAAATTGGGATTTCCATTTGAAATTCGCGATATGACCCTCAAATAACCTTCAAATTTGACCTCTAAGTTAACGTCAAGGTCAGCGTTGGACGACCCCCTTTAACTTCTACAACTTTGGTTATTACATTTTTTGATATAACCATCTTCCTGTGAAGTTATTTTGACCGATAGATTAAAACGGACCACCCTGTATATTTACATATTTTATATATATACATTTTCATAATCAACATAATTGTTGTTGATTCCTAACATAATATTTTATATTACATTCAAAAACTCTGTTTCAATGACAGTTGTATTTTACGATAGTTCCCTGATATAATTTATTTGTTGCATCCTGACATCTCATGTACATTTTATTTGACGAATTTTTAAAAAACTTATTTTCACTAATTGGAATTTTTGGAATATTGATATAACTAATGGATCAAATGCCATTTGATTAAACAATAATTGTTGAAACAAATTGCAAAATTAGAAAATTTGCTATATTCTTGCGTAATTAGGGCTAATGTCCCCTTTTACATGGGTTTCCAATCTTAGTCATTGATCTTAGTCAGAAGGCAATGGGATTATCATGATATAAATTAATATTTATGTCCCCCTTTATAATGATAAAAACTTATTTAGAAAGAAGTATAACTAGGGTATTAAAAAAAAAATGTCGGATATGCTGCTGTAGGACGAAAATCAATTACCTTAAGCAGGAACTTTTGAGTTTAACTTTAATGAATAGGCATTCCGGAGTGTTGTTATAAATCCAAATTATATAAATTGGTACGTATATAATGGATAAGATAAATTGATTTTTGACATACACTCCGACTATGCCTTCAGCTTTATCAATCCAATCAAGTTGGTGAAAATAATATCCAGACATGTTGATTGACAAAATGGCATTGGCGTTACTTAGAAAGATCTCTGTAATTGTAAAATAATTGTATCTCTCACTTGAGCAATTACACTCTATTAAACCAATGAGTGCTCAGCAATATTTCCTTCAATTGTTCCGCTGTCTGCGCGATGCAAAAGGGTACGATGTGGAAGCGAGAAAGTTCCTAACTTAGGTAGAAGTGTGCAAGTAAAGGAAGGGGGGAGCTATGTCTGTGTTTGAAGTTGAAATTTTATTTGATAAATACTCTTAAAAATTATATTTTAAAATTAGTGCGCGGCCGTGCACTTACGAAGTATAGAGAGAAATTTGGCTGCGAGTGAGAAGTCAATTAAAAATGCAAACAAAAATGAATAAGAGAAAAATTCAATCGAAAATCAACAAATAGGTCAACATTTTGATCCAAAAGGAGAGAGGTAAAGCATCCAGTGCTTGCCTACATGATAATAGGAGTATAAAAAAAGCAAGGAAAAAAAGTCATAAAATCAATATTTATTTAAGTTCAGAAAGTAAATGCAGGCAGTAAAGTTAGATTACTGCAATCAGAATGGTAGAACGTGGATTTATCAACTAACGTTTTGCCAAACTCAGGCAGGTAGATGCAACAGTGTTTTAAGTGAAAAGTTTAAAAGATCAGTTAGCACTATGAAACATTTACATTTTACCTCTAATCCGAAGGAAAATTCAGAAACTCTTACAAGGTATGTTTACAAATATTAATATATGTTACTGATAGAATGATATATTAAAATAATCTTAAAATAAAATAAAATAAAAATAATATTTTACAATTTTATGTATAAAGTGAGTAAATTACGGGGATGAAATTATTGCCTTACATAGGAATAAATCGTTGAAACGCGGAAGTACATGCGGAAGTAAAACGCGGAAGTCCAAACGCAGAAATACAAGTCTTAACCGAAGAATGCGGAAGTAGGCAAAAGCTAAGCATACGTAGATGAATGCGAATAATATTTTTGCACTTATTTTGAATGCTTGTGTATAAAAATAATATGATTTATTGCTCCTTGGGAGCGATAAAGTACCACACATATTACTTATGTTGGCAAAATTATTGAAGTAAAATTTTTGTTAGAAAATATGGAAGTAAGATCTAGGATCTTATGTTTAATTATTGTAATGATTGTAGTAAGGTCAGGATAGGGGTGGTTCTCGGATTGTCGAGACGGGTGCTTGCGGGCGACTAGAGTCGGCGTCGAATTATCCGCCATCGCCCTCAGCTCGGGGTAACTCTGTGCTCCCCGAGGCTGTTTGACCCGCCGCGAGGCGTGGCCTCGAGTTATATGGGTCCAGCGGTAAGGGGAAACCGTAAGGTTGAACCGAGTCCGTCAAGGAACTAGGTATGCAGTGAGCACCCACCCTTCCAAAGAAAACTATGAAAATTTGGAAAAAAAATGGTAAATTATATAATAATAGTAAATTGTATAATCGTATAGTGAAAATGTTATGTATTGCAGTGCTTTGCTTTTAGCCCTTGGTCGAAACTAATTGGCCGCGAGAAAAATGGAGGGGGAAGTTTCGACATAGTTCCCCGCAAAGCTATAAAAAGCGCGCGCTTCAGTCGCGCGGCAGCAGAGCATTGTAGCATTGCATAGCATAGCATAGCATTGCATTTCGGCATTTTAATAGATAGCCGTTAGTACAATATTTTTGCATTTTTTGTATTCTTCATCGCCGCGGTTTATATCTTAAAAGTTTTTGTAAATAAAAATAAATTAATTTTTTATAAAGAAGAATAAACGTTTATTTACATCATTTCTCAACTACTTGTGCCCGATTTTTTACATTTACGGTTTCATCTCATACAATATACATGTGTTAGACGCTACATCACTGAAATCACTATATTTACATATTTTATACGTGCGCGTTCAAAGCGGGCGGAACGTTTCTTTTTGTACTCGAGCTGTGTTGTGAAATATCTGGTAAGTGCACCCAGGTGCAGTAGTTGTTACAAGATGGCATTCCTTCACAGAACCATCCTTGTTTCTCCCCAGTTGTGTGTGCGACCGCGACGCGTGCTACGCGCCATTTTTTCCGCCTTTTTGTATTTTGTATGTCCGTGACCGCTCTAACCATGAGTAAGCCATGCGAACGGAAGTGCCGCTTAAGAAACCGCGCTACACGTGTGTAGCTGGCGCCTTGGACTCGCGTAAAATCGCGAATTAAATGATTGTAGATAATATTATAATATTAAGATTAAATAAAAGGTATCCGTTTTGTTTTTAATCGGTCTGTCTATGGCGAGCTCGTAAGTCACCTGTCCGCTTCCTACATTTGTACGCCACCCTGATCCGTGGCGTTACAAGCTGTTTTTGGAACTCCATGCGTACGACTGATTTGCCGAATAGAAATATAAAAATCATTGGCAACAGAAGCCAACACACCTAGTACAATATGCTCTCCAGTGCCAGTTTTGCGCCTTTTTCGTGTCAGATTACCTTGTTCAGCTCTACTCACTAATCGTTTAATAGCCTTTCTATTTGGATGTCGAAAGTCTAGATACTTTTCTGCATAACGCCTTTCTGCAGCTCTATAATTGTCTTGACACTCGCTAAGAATCTTAATCATATTAACTATTTCCTGTGGCGTATAATCAGCCACGACGGAAAATAAATGTCAGTCCACAGATAAAATAATTCAAACACTCTTGATTACAAAGATCAAAATTATTGGAATTAAAACTATAATATTTTCGTATAGACCCTACAACAACAAAATTCCAATTTTTTCTCATGATTGATCATGATGCCATGATTCGTTTTTATGTAGGAGAGAGTTAAAGGTGCAAAACGGGGGTTGAAAGGAAAGAGAATTCAGCAGCTGAAATACAATGGCATTTCTTTAACTGAACAGGACTCGTCCCCTAAACTAAACTGGCCAAGGTCATAATTCAACGTCACTTCTATCGCACTCGTTAATTTCGGAATGAAAACAGAGATGTTCGTCAATAATTAGTACGACCTTAAAATGTCTTTTTTACCTCAAGGTCAAGGTCAAGATCATAAGCCGTCTTATAATGTTCCACTCATTCTATATCCACGCTTAAAGGTAGGGTTTTCTTATTAAAAAAACTAACTTGTTGGCCTTTGAATGAACTTGAAGGTCATGGTTAAAGTTATAAACATATTCAGACGTAAGATTTTCCACTCTTTCTATTTCCAGGGTCAATAGTAGGGGTTTCCATTTGAAAAAACTAATTTGACCTTCAAGTAACTTTAAAGGTAGTTGTCAAGGTCACAGTAATGGTCACCATTAGATGTCTTCCTTGAAACCTTATAACTTTTGTTTGAAATATTTTTTTCCAAAGGACATATTTTCAGAGTTATTTACGTGGGGCGATCAAAATGGGACACCCTGTATATATATATATATATATGTGTGTGTGTGCGCGTGTGTGCGTGTGTGTGTGCGTGTCTCCGTGTGCGTGACCGTGTGCGCGCGCGTGTGTGTGTGTGTGTGTGTGTGTGTCCATCTCTCCACCATCATATTTGGCCTAAACTGTACAATTTTTAGTAGTTTAAAGTACTTGCTCGAACTGCACCTTCATATACACGCTACCCAAGCGTAAGATCAAAAACTATAAGAAACTATCTTTTAGAGTGATTGTAAAGGTTAACGCTAGTGTCTAAGAACCGCTTATAAAATGCATCCATGAACAATTGATTATTTCTAACATATCAAAGATGTAACGATTTGCTTGAAATCGGTACCTCGTCAAAGTATAAAGAGAAAGAATGTATCAAAAAATATTAAAAGTTGAACAGGTTAAAATTGCGATTTTTATTAAAAATTCTGTTATCGGTAAAACCAATGATGGTTATTCTTAAAATCTGTGCAAAATAACATTATCTAATAAAGGGTGATTCATTATGAGATTTAATTTTCAATAGGCTTTTTTTTACAGATCACGCGTGAGGCCTATCAAACTCTAATGTAATTTTTATTTAGTATTGTTTGACAAATCATCATCGAAAGACTTACATCGCAACAACGTATCCAAATTTTTTAGCTGTATTACGAAAATCAGCGTTCTGTGAGAAATGTTTTTCGTGCTCTTAGAGCAACTGATGATAAGCATCGTCGACCTACCGAAACCACTATAGCCAATACTATCCGCAAATTTAAAACCCAGCATACATTATTGGATGATACTTGACCGATTAGATTACATCCAGCTCGTAGTAAAGAGAATATAGTGGCTGTAGTTGAGAGTGTGGCTGAAGACCGTGACGAATCGATTCGGCGTCGTTCTCAACAGCTTGGTTTGTCGTACGCAACAACTTGGCGTATTTTACGTAAAGATCTTGGTTTTAAGGCATACAAACTTAATTTCGTGCAAGAATTGAAGCCGGGCGACTTAGGCTTGTGTTGTGTTTTTGGTGAATGGGCTCTGAATCAGCTCAATAAAAATTCGCTGTTTTATCTTGAAATTTTGTTCAGTAATGAGGCGCATTTTTGGCTCAATGGATACGTCAATAAGCAGAATTGCCGTATTTGGGGTGATGAACAATCTGAAGAGCTACAACAGCTACCACTAATGCCACAGAAATGCACGGTTTGGTGTGGTTTATGGGCCAGTGGAATCATCGGTCCATATTTCTTTCAAAATGAGTCCGGTCAGAACGTAACCGTCAATGGCGACCACTATCGCACCATGATAACGGATTTCTCGCTACCTGAAATTTGAAGCCCGTGGTATCGGTGAACTTTGGTTTTAACAAGACGGCGCTACTTCGCATACAGCGAGAGAAACAATGGACTTATTGAGAAATCATTTTGGTGAGAACTTGATTTCACGTTTTGGACCAGTAAATTGGCCGCCTAGATCGTGTGATATCACACCTTTAGATTATTTTTTTTGGGGTTACACGAAGTCTATGGTCTTCAGGGATAAGCCAGCTTCAATCGACGCTTTGCAAGCCAACATTACTCCTGTCATTCGCGAGATACCGGTCGCTATGCTGGAACGCGTCGTCCAAAATTGGACCCTCAGGATGGACCATTTACGGCGTAGTCGCGGTTAACATTTAAATAAGATAATCTTTAAAGAGTAAATGTCATAGATTGTTCTTTCGACTCACAATAAAATTTTTACTATAGTATCCAACTTTATGCCTTTTATTTAAGATTAAAAACCAAACCTCATAATGAATCACCCGATATATCACGGAACAGTTTGCGTATAGCGTCCTCGAAGCCGAATCTTAGTTCGAAGAGTATTTCTTGTTATGAACAGTATAATAAGGCTCTTCGCATTTGCAAGATCAATGTAGAGTTTAGTAGCCTTTTTTAGAATCTTATTGACACGAACACTTAATGCTGACGTACACTTTTTGTTTTATTTATTTCATTAGCGAGTTGTTCTATACTTTTGTGAATTTCATCGGGGAAACGACAAGTTTCATTGATTTCGCTCTTTTTTTTTGCCATCTTTATTGACTAATTTAAAAGTACAATAATCATCAGATTCCTAAATACGTATAATATCCATACCCTCAAGTCTATAAAATTATTTCAGTTTTAAATCATTAATTACTCTTTACACGTTCCCCTACTGCTAAAGTTAATTCTTTATTATAAAAAATGAATAGAGGGGCTGGCAAACCACAGGAATGCCTTTTGAGGTCAAAAGTTCTGTGACAGAGAGGGCAGTATGACATTAAGCGTTGTCACAAAAATCACGTAGTTAACGGAAGGAGTTAAAACTCGCTCTGAGCCATGAGAAGGTACTAATACACATGCAAGCGATCTAGCAACAACGCAGCGTTGCCAGATCGCTTGAAGTGTTGATAGTCTCATTACTTTTCTGCCACACCTCGTATTTAATTAAATAAAATAAATTGTTTTTATTCACTCAAAGAAACATTAGTTTAAGAAATACAAATTTTTTCATTTTTGTGAAGAAAGAAATGTATTATTAAATCAAATGACTTTCTTTTTATCGAAAGAAATATTTATTTATATGAAAAAAATGATTTCCTTTACTTAAAGAAACATTTGTTTAAATAAAACAATTTTTTTTAACTTTAAGAAATATTTCATTATTTGGAATAAATAATTTTTATTCATTTAACAAAACATTTGTTTAAAGTAAAAAAATTATTTCGTTTTTGTAAAAAAACATGTTTAAATAAATCAAATAAATTTTCCTTACTGAAAGAAACGTTTATTTACGTAAAAAAACAATTTATTTTAATTAAAAAAAAAATTGATTTAAGTGAATCAAATTATTACTTTAATGCAATAAAACAAATTCTCAAGAATATTTTGTTCGGGCAAAAAAATATATATTTGAAATTGAAAAATATTTATTCAAATATTTTTTATTCATTTAAAATAAATCAGTCCTATTAACCAGTTGACTGTGTATGACGAGTATACTCGTCATGGAAAAGTGGCAGAATTTGTCATGACGAATATACCAGGCTGTTCAATAAGTTTTGCGGTTCGATAAGAAAAACACAATTTTATGGTTCAAAATACACTTTATTATTCGGTATAGTCTCCCTGAACATCAATACACTTGTTCCAACGAGATTCCAATTTATGAATTCCATCCCTGAAGTGAGAATCTGGAAGAACTGCAAAATACGCTTCCACATCTGTTATGACCTCATCATTTGATGAAAAACGCTTTCCACGCATGAATTTTTTTAGGTCTGGAATCAGATGGAAGTCGCTAGGGGCCAAATCTAGTGAATACGGTGGATGCTCCAACAATTCGAACTTTAATTCATGGATTTTAGCCATTGTCAAGATGCTCTTTCCTTTGCTTTTAAACCTTCCAAAAATAAAAATTCAATCACTGCACGATACTTGATTTTTTCCATTGTAAAAAAATACTGTGACACGTCGATACTGAATGGCTTGTAAACAAAGAATGAATTGACAGATTGAAATGAAATTTCATATACGTTCATACGAAGAGTGTACTAACATAACAAAAAAAAATTTAGGCTAGTAGCAACACCCTCTTTTATCGAACCGCAAAACTTATTGAGTAGCCTGGTACATATCATAAAAGTCGCAATTTTATTAAATAAACGTATCTGTTTCATGCAATATTTGAACAGCGACACTTATCCTGCACTTGACAACTATGCTCGTCATCGTTCAATTTTCGCGACACACAGATATGCGCACTGACAAATAGAACGACACAGTTAACTGGTTAAACCAATCAAATCATTACGACAACTCAAATAATTGTTCTTTTAATCTACTAAATCTTTCATTGAATTAATAAATTATTTTTTTTAATTTTGAAGTGATATTTGTTTAAGTCAAACCAAATATTTCTTTTATCAAAAAAATACATTTTCATGAATGTTATTTCATTGAGACAAAACGGCTTTTATAAAATTGAAGAAATTTTTTTCTTAGTACATGATTTGCTTAAAAATAGATTTCATGTGAATACTCGTTTCAATGAAACGTTTCATGAACTGTTCTTAAAAGAGGTGTTAGCAAACTCTGCAGGTGCTACACCATTTTTTATTATTGTCAGTATGTGAGCAATAGTTACAGATTTTTTGTGTGACACAAAGATTCGGTACCTAAATTTTCATATAATAAGAGACGTCTTGCCGTGTTTTGAAATAAAATACGATGTGTGTTCAGAAAATAACAGGAATTTTTTAATTTCGATGGTTTGGAAAGTCCGATTGTCAAAATTTTTTTTATTATGTTGGTACACATACCGCTGAAGTATGATACAATTTTCAGCTGTATACATTGTGTAGTTTTTTAGTGGCGGCCGCTAAGGTTAGACGTGTTTTTATGAGCTTGGCGATTTTCGTTTGTTATAAAAAATGGATCAAAGAATTTGTATCAAATTTTGCGTAAAAAATGAAATAAAGTGTAACAAAGTGTGTGAAATGTTAACAAAGGCCTATGGTGAGTCCGCTATGAGTAAAACGAGGGTTTAAGAGTGGCATAAGCGTTTTCAAGATGGCCGTCAAGACGGTGAAGATGACGAACGCCCCGGACGCCTCAGCATATTAACAACCGATGAAAAAGTGAAAAAAGTGAAAGAAATGGTTTTGAACGATCGCCGAATCACAATTAGAGAAGTCGCTGATGATGTTGACATATCGATTGGCTCATATCATGGAATTTTTCCGAATGTTTTGGGTATGAAACGCGTGGCAGCAAAATTTGTTCCAAAATTGTTGAATTTTGAACAAAAACAGTGGTCAATGGAAGTTGCTCAAGAGTCACTAAATGAAGTCAACAATGATGCAGAATTGCTGAAACGTGTTATAACAGGTGACGGAACATTGGTTTACTGATATGACGTCGAAACTAAGGCTCAATCGTCCCAGTGGAGGCATCCTGGATAGCCGAAAAAGGCTCGACAAGTGCGGTCGAACGTGAAGGTTATGCTCACTGTGTTCTTTGATTTTAATGGCATAGTACATCATGAATTCTTGCCACGAGGTAAAATGGTCAATAAGAAGAACTACCTAAAAGTTCAACGACGTTTGCGTGTAGCAATCCAAAAAATCGCTCGAATTTGTGGGAAAACAATTCATGGCTTTTGCACCACGATAATGCACCTGCTCACACTTCATTGCTTGTTCGTGAATTTTTGGCCAAAAACAATACTGTAACGATGCCCTAGTCTCCATATTTGCCAGATATGTATCTGTGTGACTTTTTTCTATTTCCAAAAATAAAGAGAACCTTAAAGGACCGTCATTTTTTAAGCATAGATGATATTAGAAGCGCATCACTGAAAGAGCTAAAGGCTATCCCAAAGATCGAGTTTCAGGATTCAAAGTGTTTCGAGGATTGAAAGAAGCGCTGGCACAAGTGCATAATATCTAATGGGAACTACTTTGAAGGCGACAACATTAATGTAGACGAATAAATAAATATTGTTTTCAAAAGACAAAAATTCCCGTTATTTTCTGAATACACCTCGTATAACTAAAAATTTTTTATTTTTATTAACGAGATCAACTCTTATACGCTGTGTATAAACGGAGTATTAAAATCGTGTCGCATTTGACAAAATTTACATCGATAAATACACATCTCATTCGTGTTTAGTTTTACGAAATTAGTCTTTTAATCTATAACGATTTTCATACATTTTCAAAACGTTGCATAAAGTGTTTTTATTCTTTTTTTTTTAAACAAATTTTTTTATGCTTTTCAAAACAAGAAGCGTTGAAAAAGTTTCTGTTGCAAGAATCACATTTTATTGTTTCTCCTGCGAGATTGGGTAATGGTGATTCGAAATAGCCACGCTAATTACAATACGTGCACAAAAATTTGCTACCCACAGTTCTTGTTAAATTTAAAATGGTATGAAATATTGTGAATACGCGACATAGAGAAAATAAGTCGTACTACGCAATTCGATATTTGCAGCTTTGAGTTTAAAGTGAATATTGTAAAAATCTGATTCACTGTTACCTCTATTATTTTTTTAAAAAATAACTATGGCTTTACTGTGGTTTGAATAATAATCTTGAAATTTGTCTATATCCTAAAACTTACATCCTTGCGCCGTTTACTTAATCTTACTTCATGTATAAGATTTTCAGCCTTTCCTTTTTGTGATTTTTGTCGACCATCGTGAATATTAATTCACTCTATATACGTATCCTTAGTTAAGCAAGCCTGAGTCTTCAACAGAATATACGTCACTATAATAACGAGTGCTCGTGGTAAACATAAATTATCACCGTTTTTAATAACTATGAGTGTTATTTTGTTGATAACTTCCATTGACAAATTTTTTTTTTTACAAGCTTCAAAGTCAATAGGCATTTTAACATAATTTATTTATAAAGCAAAATATCATCTATTCAAAATGAATCGTTACTTTGTGTTAAATGACTAGTTAAGCCAAATAAATCTTTATAAGAGAAGTTTAGCAAATAAAAAATTTTATAATAAAAAATGTTCAAAGTAAATGCTTTTAAAGCTCACGCCTACTAAATCGATCTCGGATATAATCAAAGAGCTAATAAAAGCGTAAATATTTCACATTAAAATTTCTAACCATTCGATAGGTTTTATGCTCACAGTCAATGATGTTTTTTTTTTATTTGCAATAAAGTCTGTCTTTGAGCACGTGCAGATGGCTTTTTTCTATTATTTTAATCCTTATCCTGGCTGACAGAATTTTGAAGCTTTGTTTAATGATTGTATTGTTATCAACAGTTTACACTAACTCTTTATCTGGGACGCTACTCGATGCATCTCTCATTGAATGATACGATGCTTGCTGATGCGGTTGTGAATGGTACTCAATATGACATTTTGAAGTGTTTGACATAAGAAGCTATGGTTGCATAAAAGGTGTACATAATAAACAAATAATTTTTTGAATCATCTGATTTGCTTGGATTTTTTATTTATTTATTAAATAAATGCAATAACATTTTTTATATTGCATATTATTTTATTTTTATTTATAATAAAAATAGCATTAATCTCCCGTACTCTTTTAAAATTATTGCGTACTTGATCAAGATCAAATGTATTGGATTTCATATACAATAAACATCTTTTGTTTTCTACTAAACTGTAAATCCAAAGTAATTTTTGTGTATGTGTACATTATTTTTTGGAAATAATACGAACAATTTAAATATAGCGCTAGGCAAAGAGCTTCGCCTGTATTGGTTATAAAAACTAAAAAAAAATTAAATTGATAAAAAAAAATTAACAAAATAATTTTAATTAAAATTTTAAAGAAACATATTAAAAAATTACCTTCATACACACGTAAATCCGACAGATTTTGTTTGTTAAATGAATTGAAGGTGACGATCATGTTACCCGCCATATGATGAAATTCTCATTCTTCGGCAGATTATTCAAGCACATAAAATTTTTTTAGTGCAGCTGAGATTTTGTCGACCTTCTTTTCTTTCTGGATCGTTGAGAATATTATTATTTGTAGACGAGTGTCACCTCTTAAAAGTTATAATATTTTACTTGCTAGTTCCGAAGGCTCATGCGCCTATAACTAACGTTGTAAATTGCCATCTAACGTAGTTTCATTGCTCATTATTAGCCTAATATTTACTGACTTTGACTATGCATGCGTGGTTTATAATTATCTTTATGAGTATTAGAACTACAGCAAGTCTTAAATGCCAGTGTTTGGTATGTTCATGGTAATGTCGGAAGAATAGAGTGTTTGGTCAACCGAAGATAATTTTTGTTGCCGCGTACGAATATTCGAGAACGCGAAATTTCGTCGTGTTTACGTTCACGCGTAAAAAGGGGGAAACGGGGGGAGCGCCGCGATCTTGATCGTACAAGCTGCAGCAAGTCTCGCGCGTTTACCGCGGAAATTTTCGTCAAACAAAAACCGATCGTCGCGGGGGGCAAGGAGGGACGCAAGACGCAAGCGGTGGAGAAATTCGTCTATGAGAAAAATTCGCTCGGACGCGTCAGTATCTTGCGGACCACGGTCGAGATATAGTCACGCAGATAAAACCTACTTGCACTATTTCTTTTCTTGTCTTACACACATAAGATCCGGAAGCTTCGGTCGAATAACATTGTTACACATAGAATATAGTCTCATACCACGTCTACATACATAATTACACATACAATAAACAAAGTTGTATTGTCATCGTGGGGTTTTTTATGCCATCTTGTATTTTTCCCCGAGCCAATAAAGGGAATTCCCACATTGGCTTAAAATTGTGTTTTGATTATTTAACACCACAGTATCATCCTCATCCCAACGATTAATCTCAACGTCCAGAAGAATGCGAGAAGAGCTGGTTATTCGATAAAAAAAATGAACTAGGAAAAGAGCGAATAATTCACTGTTTTCCGACGTAACATAGAGCATGTCACTTCCATTTGCCTTGAACTAGACTAGTTATCCGTTGCTGAAAGCCAACAATTTTTTATGGAAATTGCCGTATTATCTCCCTCCTATTTATCTATTACGTTTAATCGTATCAATGTTGATGCTGTAATTAGACAATCTGCAAAGTTATCCCCCAGATCATTGGATTATCCAATACCTAGAACTGAAATGATGCATCGTTCCTTTCTATTTTCGGAGGCTTCGCCTATTAACTTCCCCTTCCCTTCATCATTTGATTATATTGATCTATAAAACTCCAAATTTTCTCTTTTTAATGTGTTAATTGATAAAGGTTGATTGACTAGGAATACTGTACACGCCATATTAGCTGAATATATGTTAAAGGTATGTGTTAATGATGTTTAACTCGAATATTGTACTATTGTTAAGAATTTATTTTGTTATTCTGTAACTATATTTCTATTCTTAGAGATAATGTAATCTTAAAATTTTTATTATAAGTGTTAATTTTACTATAATTAGATATTTCTGTATTAATAATCGTAACTTTTTAACTATAATTATAACCTGATAGGGTTATACTCTAAGATCGTTTTGAAATCTCTCTTTCTCTTTCTTTTGCAAGGGTACATGTAATTGTGGGATAAATTTTTATAATGTTTTGTAATTGTGGTGTAAACAGAATAAATTTTTATAATATTATCAAATAATATTGTTTATTCACAAAAATTATTTATTTACCTAAAAAGATTAATATTAATTTTATGTGACTTTGGAAATATGACAGCACTCAATAGGTCGTCGGATGTGAAGCAGCGTAAAAATATTAATTAAATGATACAGCTTAACAATATTAATGAGATGTGATTCGTTATATGAAAATGCTATTTTTTCAGCCTTCTATCCTCTTTATTTTTAATTAATATTTTTACGCTGCTTCACATCCGATGACCTGTGAAATACTGTGTTGTTATTCCAAGATTGGAAAAAAATAAAACATTTTTGACCTGAAAAAATTATTGAGTAATGTTATTAGAAAATTACTAGAGATAATGAAACTTGGATACGGAGGCTTCTTAAGGAACTTTGCTTTAGATCATACATTGCCAAATTTTGGATACAGGAAATCAAAACTCGGAAATGTTCATTCATCTAATCATAATATAAATTCATAATATTCAAAAATTGCTCGACCCTATTACTTCTAAATGTGTAGTAGTATTTTAGTGCATAGGTCAAACATCTTTTTTTTTTAATTTATAGTAATTAGCAGTTAATAGATAAGTAAATTTAGTTAAACATTATTAATTATTATTGAAAATAGAGGCTGATCATAGATCTACTATGTATTAATTATGAATTAAACAAAACGTCTCAATTAATCGTTGAATTGTTTTTAACAAAAGTTTTCAGAAAATCGGTTCATTTGTTGATCCAAATCATCACAGGACATTTCAGACTCAGATACTACTTTCCCAAAATGAGACTAGAAAAATCCCTTGGATGTAACTTATCTTTACTTACTTTAAGAAGTCTAAAAAGCTTATAGGAGTTTGCACACTTATAAGATTGTTTTTTTCTTTATATTATCGGTTACGATTTTCATTTATTATGTAGATTAGCAAAACAGAAAATGGTGAATCACGGTGAATGCAGATTCAAATATGGTCGATGGTGTTCTTTTTGTTCTCTGTTGAACAGTGTAGTGTGCTGCAAGATGTATAGCTCAAGCTCTAAATTGAAATCGAAAATTTTGTTCTCTTAAGCCCACGTCAAGCCAAAGCTTAAAGAATTCGGTCGTCGATCAGCGAGAATCATGTCGTAGACTTTTTAAATGATTTTCTCGGTAACCACGTCTGCCGGGCGTCCTGGTCACTCCTCATCAAAAACAGATGTTCGACCACGTTTAAATTCGTTGAACCAATATCTAACTGTGGCCATAGATGGCGAAGTGTCCCCATATACAGCATCCAACTTTGCTTTTATCTCCTCGCATTTTTTTCCTTCCAAAAACAAAAAGCGAATTACCGAACGATACTGCTCTTTTTCCATCTTAGTGAAAGTCACGAAACACGTCTTACTCGAATGGCTGCCAAATCCAAGCTAACCTATCAATCAGTCTGAGATTTGTTTTACCGTCGTTTGATAGATGGCAGCACACGATGATAATACCAACTTCCCTCAGGAACGCCCTCTGACGTAAAACACTGGTACTTATTGAACCGGCCTCGTAGATAAAGCCCATCTTTATTATATTTCAAAAGTTCATTAAAATTTTTAAAATTTTAGGTAATGTTAGGTAAGACTCGAAAAATTAGAGCTCTTAACAGAATACTTGAGGTAAAAATCAATCAACATTTAAGACATTCTCTCATACATCAGAAAACGTAATATTTAAGATATTTTGGAACAAAACGGGTTGATCTAAACTAATATAAAATAACAGTGATGTATTAACAAACTTTATACGAATGAAACAGCTTCTTATGTATACTGTCTGTCAAAGAAGTACCGGGAATTTTAAATTGAAACAACAGTTTACGTTTAATAATCAAAATTTATTGGGTTGCCTTCAAAATAGGCTCTATTTGCTCCGATACATCTATGCCAACGGCACTTTCAATCATCAAAACATTTTTTATAGGCGCTTTCCGGGTTGGCCTTCAGCTCGCGCGCCGAATTTCGTTTTATGGCTTTAATCGACTAAAAACGGGTGCCACGGAGCGGCAATTTAAGTTTTGGGAAGAGAAAGAAGTCACAGGGAGCCAAATCCGGCGAATACGGTGGTTATTCAAGCGTGTTCGTTGAGTTTTTGGCGAGAAAGTCGGTCACAGTCGTAGCTCGGTGAGACGGCACGTTATCGTCGTGCAAAATCCACGAGTTGTTCGCCCACAAATTTGGCCGCTTCTTACGGATACGCTCACGCAAACGTTTCATAACGCCTAGGTAATACTCTTTGTTTACCGTCTGACGGTAAATATATATTTGTCTCTGGAACGAATTCGTAGTGCACTACGCCACGGATATCGAAGAAAACAATAAGCATCACCTTCACTTTTGATCGGCTTTGGCGTGGTTTTTTTGGTTTCGGCTCGTTTTTTTCCACCCGTTCCGATGCTTGCTGGCTTTTTTGCATATCGTACTCGTACACCTACGTTTCGTCACCAGTTATGATGCATTCCATGAATGCGGGATCGGAATTGGCGCGATCCAGCATGTCCGAAGCGACCTGTTCGCGATAGCGTTTTTGAAGAAAATTAAGCTCTTTTGGAACGAGTCTTGCGGCCACCTTTCTCACACCCAAAATATCAATTAAAATCGTACGTGTGGACTCATGGGATATCTCAAGTTCATGTGATATCTCTCTCAAACTGGTATGACGGTTTTTAAGCACCATTTCCTTAATTTTATCGACGTTATCTGCGGTCGAAGCCGTGGATGGGCGTCTGGAACGAGGCAAGTCTTCGACGACTTCACGACCCTCCTTGAAGGCTTTGTACCACTCATAAGCACGGGTTTTCGATAGTGCTTTATCACCAAAAGCCTTTTGCAACATTTTCAATGCATCGGCACACGAAATTTTATTCGCAACACAAAATTTTAGACAAATTCTTTGTTCAACGTAATCACCCATTGTAAAAAATCGGCACGCACTATTGACATCGACTGACTTAACCAGCTACTGTAAACACACTCGTTGACAGATTCCGCTCAAACTTAGCATAGTCATTAAGGACAGTTGTACCAAACTAGAAAAAAAAATTTACCTGCCTAAATTGCCCCGCCAGATTTAAATCGAAAATTTCCGGTACTTTTTTGACAAAATTTATTGCACGCGATATTTAAAAAAAGAAATACATGTGAATTGTACAGCAGGGTGTTCTTTTTATACATATAGCTAAAAAGATATCAAATAACAATTAAATTTATGTATAGATGAACCATGTATATACTGATGCATTATGTGTTAAAGTTCACATATATTTATTTTGATTATGAATATATAAAATTATTAAGTAAGTTAAGTAAAAATATATAACATTAAATTATAATACTGAACTTACAAGTAGAATTTTTCATTCCATACGGGATTTAGTTCCTGCGGCATAGTCTTTGTGCGCTTTTTCACCTTACCCACTTGCACTGTGACATAAGGATCAGATGTACCGCTTTTGTCTTTGGCTATCAGACCCTGTGCGCAGATCACTAAAAACATTAAAATTATTTTTAATAATCCAGCTGATTTACATTCATAATATGCCTATTAAGAAATTATAATCTTTTGAAGAAAATTAGGATAACAAATCATTGATTTCATCTTATGTTTTATAAATGATATTAAAAATTATAAAAATTTAAGTGAACCTATCATTTTTGATTGTTAAATAATGTATTAATTACCAAACGAGCATCGCTTTACAAAATAAGAATAAAATTTTACATGTGTTAATGACTATATGTTTGATGTTATAAAATATGCATTTAAATTAGTATATATGAAATTAATAAAAAACAAATATTCCATAAAAACAAGTGTACATTTAAAAGATTTTTATGCAAGAATAAAGAATACTAAATCAAACAACAAAAATACATTTAATTACACGAAGAAAGCGGCACGTGAATATTTTATTGAAGTACATAATAGTGCAAAGCCACTTGATACATCAAGTCTATAAGTTAATAATATTTATTATAAATATAATGAAAGAATATAATGCATTAAAAATCAAATGTTATTTCTAAATTATAAGTATTTTATAGTAATTATTTCGTTCATACATAGAAAAAGTCAAATACAAAAAATAATTCACACTCTTGAACATAAGTTTCATTGTGATAATATACCAAATTGATTAAACTCATTTCATTACAAGACGTTGTTTTTAAAATAAAGTAGTACAACTATAAATTTAAAAAAAAAGAAAAATAATAGATTATTTATAAAACACATTATTGACAAAAAATGAAAATCATACACTGCCAAATCCTAATTGGCAATGTATAAATAATAGAATTGGAATTAAGTCAAAACGTATTTCTACTGAACTTTTATATATTATCAAAATATTATTGTAAAATTTTATTGACTTTTAATGCTAATTTATTAAATAAGAATGAAAATTTTAATTTATTAACAACTGACGCAAGTTTATTGTGCAAGGCTTATCCTTATGTGTCCATGAGCTCTTTACAATCATAAAATTATCTTTTGTTAATTTTATTAACATTTATTAAAGCAAATAAAAATCGTTGCATTAACGTGTAATTAATTACTTCATTATCTTTTATCGAATTAATCTTAACTAAAGAAGTTTAACTCAAAAAACTTATAGTTTTAGAAATGTTATCAATTGTGACTTATAATATATTGAATTCTTATTTGGGTATTTCGAGCCTTTAATTTTTTGAGCTGAATTTTCGTTAACATTGCACTTTACTTTTTTTAGACAGACCAGGAACTTATGATTTTAAACCTGGAGGTCTTATGTGAAAATAGTCTAAACAGTTACGCGTATAAATAGATGATGAAGCCATCCTGTAATTGGTCAATTAAGTAAATTTTTAAATTACGATTAGGCAATCTATTAAATTTGACTGAAACACTTCCTTTCTAAACGAATTTCCAAGAACTGACACGAAAAAGAATACAATATTCTCCTCTCTAGACAAATTCTGTTTGCAAAGGCCTTAAACCTTTAGTTGCTAATGTTAACTAAACATTGAAAAAGACTTATTGAATATAATACGAGGGTGGGGTAAAAAACTACTAGCCTGACCTAGAGAAGGCGCCAGTAGGTTAAGTGTTTGGCTTGTGTTTTATAGCCCCACATTTCACTAACTTGTATATAATATTAATTTTTAGATCGATTGCTCTGTTCGTGTACATTTGATAGTTGATTAAACAAGACGCCTTAATCACTTATGTGAAAATGGAAAAATCAGAGAAGCGTGTGGTCATCAAATACTTCTATTTAAAAGGCCTAACACCATTAAAAATTAAAGAAGAATTGGATTTCACACTAAAAGACTCTTTTTCATCATATTCAATGGCTAAACTAAGGTAGATTTTTAAATTTAAGAAAGGGTCGCACAAGCACTTCTGACGAATCACGTTTAGGACGCCCTGTTGAGATCATAACTCCTGGAATAACTAAAAAAATACATAAAATAATAATGGGGGACCGCAGATTAAAAGTAAAGGGGATAGCAAAGGCTACTAAGATGTCAACTGAACGTGTAAGCAATATTTTACATGAAAATTTGAGGATTGAGAAGCTCTGTGCTAGGTAGGTGCTGCATTTGTTAACGGTCGGTGAAAAATTCACGCGGAAAACTGTTTCAATTAAAAATTTGGCTGTGTACAAGCAAAATCCTAGCGAATAATTGCGTCGTTTTATAACTGTAGATAAAACTTGGATTCACCACTACGCTCCTGAAAGTAAATTTGAATAGTCAAAGCAATAGATTGGACCAGGTAAACCAACCCCCGAAGGAGGCAATAACAATTTTATCGGCAAATAAAGTTGTGGCGACTGTTTTTTGGATGAGAAAGGAATTATTTTCATTGATTACCTAGAGAAAGGTAAAAACCATCACAGGTCAATACTATACAGAGTTATTGCAGCGTTTGAAGAACAAAGTAAAAAATAAATGACCTCACATGGCGAAGAAAAAAATCTTGTTTCACCATGACAACGCATCTGCCCATTCGTCGGTTGTTGCGATGGCTAAACTCAATAAACTGAAGTTCAAATTGTTGCCTCAACCACCATATTCTCCAAATTTATCCTCCAGCGACTATCGTTTGATACCTAACCTTAAAAAACGGCTTGATGACTGCACGCTTCTTTGAGTTCTCCATTTTCACGTAAGCAATTGAGATGTCTTGTTCAATCAGCTCTCAAATTTTCACTTCTAGAACATTCAACCTGAAAATTTATATACAAGCTAGTAAGATGTTGGATTACAGAATACAAACCAAACACTTGACCTACTAGCACCATCTCTAGACCAGGCTAGAAACTTCTCACCTTATTCTAGTAATAAGCCGTGCATCGGCTCAGTTAGTAGGACCCTGGACTTCCAATTCAATTCGATTCCTGCCTCTACCATTTGACACAAGCACCACTGTTCTTTAAGTTCTGACCACTACATTGGTGAACAGAACTCAAAAATTTGACAATAAAATTATTTTTTTTCATACTTCTAGTCATAGATCAAAGATATAACAATAATAATAACATATATTATATATATTGATGTAATAATATCAAAGAAAAAATAATGAATGTTTCTCCATTAAAACTTTGCCACCTTTAATCACCCTGTTTAGAGGTAAATTCATCAAAGATTCATCATCGCAACCTTAAAAAAAAAATGTTTTTTTATATAAACTTTACCAACCATTATTCTGCTAGAGTACTCTAGGAATGTATTCGCTAAATTTCAGATTACTAGTTCCAGCGGTTTAGGCTGTGCATTGTCAATGCGTGAATCATAATACTATTTTATATATGAGGGCGGTTCAAATATGATGGAGACAAACGCTGTAGATGGCGCGCATGTATATTTTAAAGGTCGTGGCTTGAGTATGTGATAGCTAGGTCCCTTACGAACAGTGTGGCATAGTTTTCGTCGGGAGTGCATGTTTCGCGCGCGTGCTACGACCATGAGTGAACGTCAAGTGCCGACTGCCGTTGCGCAACGTATTGTCATTCGTTTTTTAGTGTGGGAAGGCGTTATAAACACGGAAATTTTTCTGCATTTGCGAAATCAGTTCGGTAGTGAGTGCCTGAGTAGGGCTGTTGTATTTAAATGGGCCAAAGCATTCAAGGATGGTCGCGAAACCGTCGAGAATGAGCCGCATGATCGTCGACCGCAAACCAGCATCACACCAGACAACATTTGCCGCGTAGAACAACTCATTTTGGAGGATAGTAGGATGAATGTTCGAGACATTTCGGCTGAATTCGGCATCAGTATTGGTAGTGTAGAGTTTATCATCCACGAACACCTTCAATATCGCAAAATAACGGCACGATGGGTTCCTAAACTGTTGAACTTCGAGCAAAAATTCACGCGGTTGAAAGTTTGCGTCTCACGCTCGATACAATATCGAAATTGGGGTGGGAGGTACTGGAACACTCCCTTTACAGCCTGGATTTATTACCCTGCGACTACCACATGTTTGGACCACTGAAAGAAGCCCTCGGAGGTCAAAGATTCAACACCGACGACAAGGTAGAGGAGTTCGTGCGCACATGGCTGTCCGAGTTGCCCAAGGAATTCTTCGATACCGGCATCAAAAAGCTCCTGGGAAGGTAGACAAAATGCGTAACTTGTAAGGGGGAGTACCTAGAAAAACTGTCAATTTTTGTAAATTTTTTCGATAGTAAATAAACGTGTCAGAGCATTTGTTTCGATCATATTGGAACCGCCCTCGTATTATTATCTCACAGACACGTTTATAATAAATATTCTATATGCTACTTTAAGTCATTATCTATATGCAATATTTCATTCAAATTCATGCACTAATTGTTCCATGATTGAATAACTAACATCGAAACAAACATACAAACTTTCACACTTACAATATGAGTAGGAAATAGTATTGTATTTATTAACTAAAAATAACAGAACCTAGATAAAGTAACACTTAAAGCAGAATTAGAATGAGAACAACGAGTAACTTTACATTTTTTACATTAAATTACAGTTTTTCACGTAACTTTATGCATAGGTACTTGAACCCATTTCCCACCATAATTCAAACATACAGAAAAAAATTTTAATTAATTATATAACGATATTTTTGATATAAAAATTGCAGCTATGAAATAAAAATAATTTAAAAATGTGTCTCAGAAATGAGACATAAGCGGGTAATTTATTCAATAGAGATTTTCTTTTTAGAGAAAAATATTTGCTTTAACTCGTATTATTAAATATTCTTCTTCTTGAAAATTCGATTTTAATATTTGGTTGCATCGCAGCAACTCGAAACACAGGATAAATAGCCATATATAGATAAGTAATAACTTAGTAAATGAATCTTATTTATTATCGAATTTATAATAAGAAATATATCATGCACAGAAAATTTTGTATATTGTTATAACATTATACCGAAAAAATATTCACTTTTCAAAATTTTTTTGTTCAATTAACTGCACCACATCTGATCACTTAGAAGATCATTAACGTTCTGGCAAGAAATGAAGACATTGATTAGAATTATTTTCAAATGTATATGTTAGCTATCTTAAACGGCCATATCACTTTTAATTACCCTATTATACAAAATACATAATATAATATAATAGCATAATTCATTATAATGCATAATTTAATTCGGCAAAGAGAATTTGAGTAATTTAGCTCAGGGTGAGGGCTGTCCTTACTGGATCGTAACCAATATGAATTGATTAATTGATATAATTGTTGAGCAATTGGATTAGATATTTAATTGTTAGATTATGAGTTATATTTGTGAAGAAAATTTCACTTGCTTTCGTGTTTGGACTTGAGAAGAACACGAGTTGTTAATGTAAGTATGATGAGCATGTTTCACGTAAAGAAACTCATAAGTTAATAAGTATCCTTGTAGTTAAGCATAATAAATTTATGTATTAATAAAATTACTGCATACTTTTTACTTACTCTTAACTAATTACAATCAAATTTATTAACATGGTAATAGAGTGAGCTTTTTCCGAAATAGAAAAAATTACAAAACTGAAACATAGCGTGACAAATTTTTTTATATCTTTTACGAGCACTTGAGAACAACGAAGGTAAAATAAAATTCAAAAGAAGAAGTAGTTAAAATAAATAATAGTAAAAAAAAACCTTTGATAAGCGATTAAAATAAAATTTACAAAAATACGATAACATGGTGAGTTATATTAACCCATTAGGGCATGTCAGCTGTGTTCACTTTGGCAAGGTTATTTTTATCCTAAATCGGCTGGGTTTCGCATGGGTTTAAATGAGTTAAAAATGATAATATAGAATACGGTAATGAAAATATCAGAAAACTAATAATACATAAATTTAAAAACGTCCTTTATGTGAGAAATTTATCAATAAAAGAACAGAAACCACAAAGTAATACGATAATATGGCACCTTACGTTAAAATTGATGAAACAGTTGAATCTATATTCGACCAAGTAGAATACACACACACACACAAAGAAGCATACACACAAACAAAGAATAAAAACCAGGAATAACAAAGCTCCAACATGTCCAACATTCCTAGAACGGGCAGTGCATCATCTGTTTCCAAAAGACCAGGCGCGCACGCACATAACTAGTTTAAGGTCAACATCAGATGAGAACACAACCGATTTTTCATTCACAACCGGGGTCGAATGAAGTCCGTGGCTAAGAAGATTTCTATTCTGAAGGCACCTCAAAATATTAAAAATCCTGAGTGTTTCGAGTACTAAAAGTATTCGCTGTAAGCATTACCCAGAACTAATGACGTGGACGTGGCGACTTTCTTATCCCATGTGTTTATATTTCGCGTACATCGAGTGTGTGTGTGTGTGTGTGTGTGTGTGTGCATGTGCATGTGCATGTGCGTGAGATTGTGTTTCATTTTATGTTTTTATTTATTTTTCTCATCAGTTTAAAAATGTAACTATATGAATATATGTAATAATTATTAATAATTATTACTAATTATTTTTAATTATTATTATCAATTATTTTTTATAATTATTCATAAACTTGTTATTACGGCCCTCTAGAGGTTATGAAAATATCTTACAATTATTGTAGGTAGTAAAAATCCCTATAGATGGTATTTATCTTCGCGTTTGTTTTTTTTTGCTTGTTTTTTCATTTAAAAATACAAAGCGATACAAATTCTTACTTATTACGGATTGATATACAGGGTGCGGCAGCATAACTTCAGTTTTACAAAACTTAATAAAACCCATTGTATGAGTCAGAAAATTATTTGTTTTTCATAATGTAGGCGCATATCTAAAGTTTTGTTTTACATAGTTTTGAAGATCAAATCAGTTAGGTGACGTCCCCCATTCTCCATACACTGAGTAAACCGATTTCTGCCGTTTGTCATGACTCTTGCCAGTATAGCAGGCGTTATGTTGGCAATTTTTTCCTGGATGTTGGTTTTCAAATCTTGTAGGATCCTTGGACGGTTCACATAAACACGGGATTTCAAAAAACCCCATAGAAGAAAATCACAAGGGGTCAATCCGGGAGAGCGGGCCGGCCACTCCAAATCACCTCTAATTGAAATGAGGCGCTCTGGGAAGTGTTCCCTCAAAACACTCATCGATGCTCTTGAAGTGTGTGCCGTTGCACCGTCTTGTCGGAACCGAATTTCTCCTAAATCAACATTGAAGCAACATTGAAGCTCTCACTGCCTCAATGTTCTCAGGTGATCTAATGGGCCGAGAGACTCCAGTTCTTTATCTTGTCGCACTTACAGTTTGTCTAAACGTAGTGACCTACGAACCAATAGATTTCCGGTCCAGGACAGGGGCCAACGAGCCTAAATTAAAGTGATTCCAAAAGGCACGCTAGGTTGCGATCACAGAACATCCGCTCGGAAAGTAGGCTTCAACGGCAAAAGCACGCTTCTTACTGTTCCAACGCAGGATGGCGACTGAACTATGTCGGGACAAAACTTTATAGTCTCGCCTCTCGAACGAGATCATTCGCGCTCCGCTACCACTTCAACCGACTGAATGGCGCGCATTTTAAAAAAGGAAGTTATGCTGCCGCACCCTGTTTTATGCATTGTATTGAGAAATAATAAAAATGTTCAAGATCTTAGTTATCAGGCACAGGCATTAAGTACAGTTAGGTCCAAAGAATAATGTTTTCTGTTTCAATTTTTTATATAAAACTACATTACAAACATATATAATGCATAAGTTTTGATATAATTGGACATATAATTGGAATAAAACGCGCAAATAAACTTGAAAGAAAAAATAAATTATCGAACTTTTATCAATACTAAAAACATTCGACATTTTTATCTTAAAAATCTCATTCTCGAAGCTCGTACGTAATACGAGGGTGGTTCAAATATGATCGAGACAAATGCTCTGACACGTTTATTTACTATCGAAAGAATTTACAAAAATTTACAGTTTTTCTAGGTACTCCCCCTTACAAGTTACGCATTTAGTCCACCTTTCCGGAAGCTTTTTCATGCCGGTATCAAAAAATTCCTTGGGCAACTTGGACAGCCATGTGCGCACGAACTCCTCTACTTCGTCGTCGGTGTTGAATCTTTGACCTCCGAGGGCTTCTTTCAGTGGTCCAAACATGTGGTAGTCGCAGGGTGATAAATCCGGACTGTAGGGGGGGGTGTTCCAGTATATCTAACCCCAATCTCGATATTGTATCGAGCGTGAGACGCAAACTTCCAACCGCGTGAATTTTTGCTCGAAGTTCAACAGTTTAGGAACCCATCGCGCCGTTATTTTGCGATATTGAAGGTTTTCGTGGGTGATAGACTCTACACTACCAATACTGATGCTGAGTTCAGCCAAAATGTCTCGAACATTCATCCTACGGTCCTCCAAAATGAGTTGTTCTACGCGGCAAATGTTGTCTGGTGTGATGCTGGTTCGCGGTCGACGATCATGCGGCTCATTCTCGACAGTTTCGCGACCATTCTTGAATGCTTTGGCCCATTTAAACACAGTAGCCCTACTCAGGCACTGACTACCGAACTGATTTCGCATACGCAAAAAAATTTCCGTGTTTTTAACGCCTTTCCACACTAAAAAACGAATAACAATACGTTGCGCAACGGCGATCGGCACTTGACGTTCACTCATGGTCGTAGCACGCGCGTGAAACATGCACTCCCGACTAAAACTATGCCACACTGTTCGTAAGGGACCCAGCTATCACATACTTAAGCCACGACCTTCAAAACATACATGCGCGCCATCTATAGCGTTTGTCTCCATCATATTTAAACCGCCCTCGTATAATACAAAAACTTCTGCATCAATCTTCATAACATTTTACACATATCCTTAATATAAATAATATTGATACTTAAATGATTTATTTTTTTACTTTTTAATTTGAATTTTTTATTTTTTTCTTTTTTTACAAATAATTATAGGCCAATATTTTGGATAAAAATTGACGCTGTTAATTCAACAGTATCACAGATGTTAAAATTTACATATTTTCCAAAATGAATTTGTTTACAAACGAAATAAGTTAAAACAGTAACTGAATTGTTATAAATTTTTGATTTAAGATAATCCTGTGATGAGTTATCTAACCTGCTTGGTGCAATAATGTATCACTGATAATATGCATATTTATTATAGTAACAATAGTTTGATGTTGTTGACTTTTTACTTAAGTTAATTTTATTTTTTCTTTTTTGTTTTTTTTTTTCAATTTTTTTAATTTTTTTTTTTTTTTGCAATATGTAAATAATTTTTCACGCAATTTCAAATTGAATGCCGCTTAAGCTTCTTTCTGATGTCTATTCTATTTTCCTAGAAATTCAATTAGCAATTCCTTACAGAGTGAATCATTTACGCTACAAAAGATAAGGCATGATATAGTGGTGCCTCACAATATTACTAAAAACATGACGTTAGAATTAAAGACACGTTGACCAAATAAGGCTCTAAATAAATTGCCGAAGCATATAAAATATGAAACTATGTACAAACCGTGAAAGAAAAAAGTTTTATTTAGGTTCGAAAAAATAGATTGAACATGCTTTGACTGATTGAGGATGTACACTTAGGCTCCTTACAAATAATTTTAAGGCTTCATAAGAATTGTGAGGTACATTTTTGACTGACTAATGTAATAGCTTTACGATCTTCTTTATATAAAAATCTAAATTATTCGCAAGGATCCAGCTTGCTAAAACCATCCTAATATTTTTGAGGGTATCTTGCTGCCAAAACAGATGTAAATATGTACTTTTTACAGTTTCAATCTGTTGCGTGACGAAATTTTAATTATTTCTAATTTATATAATTTTCTTTTACAATTTTGAGTATTTTAAATCTTACGTGGAGTGAATCTATTAAATCAAATTAATTAATATCACAAATTAGTGAATATAAAAGCTCGATATAATATCAAGTTTGGCATAGACGAGATATGACGACGTTGCAAGGCCTATGCTTGCCATTGACTCTTCGCGCAATGCGTGGATCGAATTCTGTGAACAAAGCCACGGAAAAAGCAGCCTCGCAAGAGTCAAAGTTGACGTTTATACAACTTATACATGTATAGAGAGCCGAGTAACTCGACTCCTGCCGGCGTGCGTATTAGGGTTTATGGTTACATTGACATTTTTCTCTTATATTACGCTGACGCTTGTCTAGCAAAAATTCCCACGATGTATGCACAACCGAGTCTTCGAGTTAAGAAAAGAGCGGACCCTCGGCCCAGTCGTTTTTCTAATTTTAATAAGAGCAAAGCAATCAATTTTTTTTGTTTTCATTGGCCAAACTTCCGTTTTCTTTTCGTGATGAAGTGCGCCATGCTGTATGGTAATGCGATATTTTAAAAGAGGATGAGCGTAATTTTAACAGAGGAGGAAATTTGTGAAGATATATATATATATATATATATATATATATATATATATATATGTATATATATGTATAAACATATTTAGGAACTTGTACTATTCATTAAATCGCCCCCGATTCTTCCTAGTTTTCTCTTGTGCACGTGCAGATCTAGAGCAGACTACGCGGCTCCAGGAACGTCGTAGAAATTTCAAAGCTATCGCGAAGAGTAAGAGTGGAGATCTCTTGTGCCGTGCATAAGCAAGCGGCCCAGCGGCGGTACTTGGGTCGCCGAAAGCGTCCGGCGGAGAGACGATAAAAGGGCCACGCATCGAGCACTTGGGCTCACTCTCACTTGACTCTAAAGTAGAATCTCTTGCTTTCGCCTCGTAGAAATTCAAGAAATTAATTTATTTTTCAAATTTATTTTCTTAGTATCATATCTTTTCCTTAAGGGGGGAAGTCCATATAGAATTTTCAAAAAATCTTTTTTTTTTTTTTCGATAATCTAAAAATATACTATGTTGAGCGTGTACTGACGAGACGAAAAAAAAAATCTCGAATATTTACGAAGTTACAGCTAATATAATGGAGCGGGCCGGAGTACGTATTGTAAAGTAGCGAGCCAGGTAGTCGGAGCGCTTCAGACAAAAGGGCTCTCTCCATTATAATAACTTAAACTTCTTTTGTCCCATACCCGGAAATAATACTTTATATTATAGTATATATGTAAGTATATATATATCTACATTTACGTTCCTGTACACGTGTAATATTGCTATACGAATAAAGATTAGTTGAGAAATATAGGTAGTTTAGCCGGAGAATTCATCGTGTTCAGTTGATTTCGGAACGTAAAAATGCCGAATTATAAAAAAGGTACGCGAGGCAATATTGCACGAAATAACCCCAGAAAACGAAAATATCTGGGCAATTAATTTACCGATAAAGAAGGTGGAAAATTTGAAGCCAGTACAAGCCATAATCACAGTGCCAGTGGAAAAAAATTGTATACGCGTGTTAGTGAAGATATAATAACTAATCCTTTGCACGGGTACAGAATAATTGAATTTTTTACAGTGTTTACAGCTTTATCTGAAATTTTGAAGTGCTCGGTATGTAATCAGAAGATGAAATTCAGTAAGTGTGGCTCTAGAGGTCTTGGTTTTAAAATTGTTGTCACGTGTCCATGTGGTGATAAAAAAATATATGATAAACATCTGCATTCTGGACTAAAAGTAGTTGAAATCTCGGCATACATTGCTGCTGGGATATTTAATGAAGGTTTTAGTTCAGTATTAAGAATAATGAACCTTCTGAATTTGACTATTGGCACTTATGCTAAAGTATTTGCTTATAATACAGATGAGACGCGAATAACCCGACAGAATCGTAAGAGCCTTTCAGAAACCAAAGATGCTCGTACAGCTCGCAGGCAACAACAAATGGAAGAAAATCAGCTTTTCGAGGAGGAGGAAGGACTGTTGTATGGACCTGGGATTGCCGATTAATCGGTAAGTAATTAAAACTGGCCATTTTCCTGTACTTCAACTTTAAATGCGATTATCTCGAAACTATATTTTTCAAAACTGCTCGTGTTGTAACTCAAAAAGTTATTGACCGATTTGGCTAAAATTTTACGAGGCCTTTCTCTATATTAATATCGAAAAAATAAACCTAAAATTTTAGATATTCCGCGTTAATAAAATATTTTTTTGGGGTCAAAAATGTCAAAAAATAGCCCTAAATTCTGACTTTTTTTTAAAGGTTTATTTTATATTGAATTTTATACTTTTTTTTTTTATTTTATAGGTTCATCCTTTCCGTTTATATGTCCTAAAAAAAAACAACTTTCATTTTTGTGTTTCAGATCAACGGTTAATGAGTGACAACTGGAGCAGTTTGGGACCTCGCGTCGGAGGCAGCAGACAACAAATCATACTGAGCCACCATTTTGAATTAAAAAAAAAAAAAAAGTTATTTGTGTTCTAAAAAGATTCATTAAAGTTGTGTTAAAATTTAAAAACAATAAAATTATTTTATCATCGTTAAAAATATTATTAAAAAATGACCGATTTTGGGGCTTTAACATGGACTTCCCCCCTTAATCCTGTAAGTAACAGTATTGATGTAGTGATACCTTAAGGGTAAATGATTTATAGCTGATAAAGCAAATTAAGATAATAAATAGTATTAAAAACCTTGTAAAAATTAAAAAAAAACAATCGACTGCGTTTTAGATCACATATAGCTAAACGAACTGGTTCCAAATATCCAATAATGCAATTGGAGTACTGTGCTTTTTGCAAATACCATCTTAGTATGAATTAATGAAATTTTGCAATTCTAGGTAATGATTTAGCTCACTATGAACTAAACGTTCAAGAATCTTTTAAATCTCACTGAAGTGTTGAAGCCTAAATTAATTTCGAGGAAGAAATGAGAAATATTAAGTTTGTCTTGATTGATGAATCTAGCATGCTAGGATTAAAATTTATTCATAAATTGGATAGAAGACTTAAAGAAACCAAACCTCAATCTTTAAATTTACCTTTTGGTAGATTATTTATTTATCTGATTGGAGACTGGTCACAACTTTCACCAGTTTGAAATAACAGTTTCTATACCATTAGAAAGAATGCTGTGAAAATTCAATGAAGTTTGCTATATCAACAGTTTAAAAACTTTTTTCTTTTAATCGAAGTCATGAGACAAATGGGAGAAGAACAACGCTCTTTTAGGGAAGTTCTTGAAAGAGTATCGAATGGATCGATTACTCAAAAGGATTATGAACTTTTATTATCGCGTTTCTGTATTAACAACATATATGATAAATCTTTCGATAATACTGTTTGCATTATGTCTAAAAACGCTGATATTGCGAAACTCAATTTCTAAAAATTATATTCTAAAAAAAGGATAATAAACAACCAATTGCATTGATAAAAGATATTCATAACTGTCATGAAGCCCTCGCAGCTTCTACTGACGAAGCCTAATAATTATCTATGGAATTACGTCAATGCAAAGGAACACGAATTATTTAGAGGCAGAATCTCTGGGTGTCAAAAGGTCTCGCTAATAGTTCAGGAGGAACAATCACTGACATCATTTACGATCCATTAATTACATGCGAATGATATAATGATCACGTGCTATTTACGTTAGAAATTATCTTAAATATGAGATTATTTCTCATTCTCAATATTCAGTATAATGACTCTCCGTCAATATTTGTACCAAGAATTGTTTTAATTATAATGAAAAAATCATCAAGGTCTGAATGCCGATCTTCATCGGAAGAGAGATGATACAAAATTTCTTCATAAGTTATCTGTTGAGCTGTCTGCAGTTGGTCTAGTACGGCCCCACGCATTTCACATTCTCATCTTGCATATTGATTGACTTAATATACGTAGACGACAACGATATTGTCACTGATAGCCTTTATATTCTGGCTCCATTTAACAGCGAGCACAACATTATTACTGTAACTATCTCCTACATTAGTTTTATACCGATTTTTAGCTCATTTACTTACCGAGATTTTAAGAATATTCCAACTGACGCTCTAACCTTAGTTTTAGCTATCTGTGATTGATCGCCTTTTACGAACGGGATCAGTGACTTGGACAGGAAACCAAGCCTTTTCTTCAATAACTTAATGGCAACCGTACATCAGCTTGCTCCTATAAAATCAGTTAAACTAAAAAAAGGTCGACCCCCGCGGGTTGATGCAGAGTTGACACTTAGTATGGCTTTCGACACTATACTGCCTATGCGATTACTGAAAAAATTAACATCTATTGGATTTTCCAGGACGGCTCTTGAGTGGTCCATCTCTTATCTCTCTAGTAGAGTACAGTCAGTAGTTACATCATCAGCACTAATTTTGGTGTACCATAAGGGTCTGTCCTTGGACTTCTTTTATTCTGCCTGAACATAAACGATATATGCGACGTACTCGACTCTAGAAGCATTCAGCATGTCTTATAAGCAGACGATCAACAAATCTACACTCAGTTTCCTTTCAAGTGTCTTGATGAGGGCAGGGAGGCAATTTGGTGAGCAGCTGAGACGGTGTCAGATTAGGTTGCGGGTGCCTCTTTGAATCTCAATATTGGAAAAACTAAGGCCATCTATTTTGGTCCTTCACGTTATATTATTGAACTCTATAAGGAGTAGCTCTCTATTGATCTTCGAGATTAAGCCTGCATTCCTTTTTCTGACACTGTCCTCAGTCTTGAGATGGTTTTAGAATCTAAATTATCATGGGAACCTCACGTAGACAGTATTACTAAAAAGTTTCATAGAGACTTTTATTGTTTGCAACTGCTCTTTTCTCATCTGGACTGATGCTCAGTAGTCATGCTGGATGCTTCTTATGAACAGAAAAACTCTACTACCGACGTAACACAACTTCTGTGTTCGATATGTAAAGGGTTTTAGGAGGGATGGCCATGTCTCGCCTTACGGAGGCTCTCTGGTTTGGCTGCACTCTGATATGAGGAGACAGGATTTTTATAAAATTGTGCGTATGCATGTCATGAGCTGTTTAGAGGATCTCCTCTCTAAATACGTAGCCAGAGGTTCCTTGAGAGAAGAGACAAGAGAACTTAATATTCCCTTGATGCGTACCGAGACTAGTAAACGATCGTTCCAAGTGTGCAGTTACGAAACTCTTTGCCTTCTGAGTTACGAAATCTTTCTTCTCTTGGTAAATTAAAAGCGATTAAAAGACACCTTACCGAACTCGAATAATATTTATTTATTTTTATGTGTTAATTTATTTATATATTTATTATGTATTATCACCTTTACACCGTTTTTCACTGTATGCCTGTATTTAAGGGATGAATGAGTGTAGAGTGACTGAAGAGTGGATGTGTTTTATTATTGTATTTTATTGCATTTATGTTTTATTTTATTTTATATTATTATTTATGTTTTAACTGATAGATTTAGTATGTTTTGACTGTTTTTTATTCGTATTATGACCTATCTGTGATATCACTTTGTTATTTGACTTACAGTACTATATATCAGTATTATTAGTTTTATGTTAGACTGTGATATAGTCGGTGCAATATTTGTGTTTTAAGAAACTATATTTTCATATACTTTTATGAACCATATTTTGTATCCGTATACGAATAAACATTTATCTATCTATCTTTCTCTCTCTCTCTCTCTCTCTCGTCCTTGCTCGCATTTTCCCGCTTCTTCTTGCCGTCTTTATACCTTTTTCGCTATCTCCCACCGAAGGTATTTTTCGTCAGTGAGGGGATTCTTGCTAGTTAAGGATTAAAAACTAAAAAGTATATCTAAAGTGCTTGTGGTCAGTCTATGTGTGCAACATCTAAATATGATTCTTCTGAGTACAAAATAGAGGCAATGCTATTTGCTAAGCCGGTAGAAATAAACCACAACAATAACAGTCACAACCACAAAACGAACGTTTGTCGTTCTTTCTTTCTAATCTCACCATGACGCTGATCACTAATTTGCGTGAGGTCGCTGTGATACAGAATTGCAGAAGCTGATAATGCATCTTAAGCTCAGCGATAAGAAATCCTCGAACTTGCTGCGAGACAATAGAGCACTTTCTGAGAATTTCCAAAACTTTGATCAGCCTGTTTCAATAATAGCTCTGCTTGTTTCTTTTTACGTTGAATTAGTTAAACGTAGATTACCAAGCTCATAGTAGACATCGTGAAAAGGTTCTCAGGTACAACTTTGTTTCAGTTATGTGGCGTAAGACTCATAACTGGAATATATATATATATCACTTTGCGTAGCAAAGTCATTTAAAATCTTGATCTTCATTAACAACTGCTAGAATTTTAAGTCTATGCTTCTATCACTGTTGCAGGAGTGCATTGACGCATTAGTGCTCCCTATAGGTTTTTACTCAACATATCTTTGGAGAATTGCCTGCATGGCTATAAGAAGGTAATGAATTTTGGAAACTTCGTGGTAAAATGTCGCACACACTCTTAGGTGGTAGGTTGAAAACAGCAAAAGTTTGAAACACAGCTGGACTAAGAAGGGTTCATTTGTTATGTACCAAGCTAATTGGCCAATCCATTGTGACTGGTATAAAAACAATCAGGTAGCTAAAGCATCATAAATGACTACAAATCTGTTTATATTAAAGACTCTTTGGATAATCTTTTCATTACTTTCAGGTCACACGAGGAGAATCTTGAGTATCTGCGTTAGCTCTTTTAGACGTTGAAGGATTTGTTTATTTTTATCAATCTCAGTAAAACGCATTAAGCAAGTACGTTGTAAAGTACTTTAGCTAATGTATCTCAAAAGATTTGCCTTTTAGCAAATTATAAAAGAAAAAACATGGATACTTTTTTTTCGGCTACGCCATTAATCCAATAGTTGATTTGATGCAATCAAGCCTAAGATTCAGCTCAGGATTTAATGGGTTAACTGAACTTTTATTGCCTGTAAGAGGAGTATCTCGAAGCAGACTGACCAGTATTTTTAACATGCGCTCTATTTTTGTCACTAATAACTAATGCTTTGAACACACTAATCAGCGTCGCGGTTTCCTACTTTTCTAGCGAATTCCTAAAAGAAGATAATTTATCGTATTACTAATCTTCATCCTCTATTCTTTGCAGCTCAACACCGTCTTAATAAAGTGTCTCACTGGCCATAGAGACAGATTGGTTTATTCTTTAATTAATTGTATTGGAATTTTATCCTTCAATTTAGTATAATTCAAACAAGTATGTACAACTCTATCTAGACATCAATAGCCAATAATAAAATCTTTGTTAATAGAAAAATTAATTTATGTAACTCGCGCGCACATCCTAACTTTAAAAAACAAATATATTTTTATATATTTTACAAAATGCTCGTATTTTACGTCATTGACTATGTACTTTTGGCCCCTTGATTTAATGAATTTACAAAGTTTTTAAATTTTTAAATTTAAAGAAATTGATTGATAAGCAAGCCTCATGGTCAGCATGATCTTTATAATAAATCGATTCAGGCGTATATTTCTAATTCTGGGTTCGAGAGTAGAAGTCTTTATTATGAAATCCTTGACTCACCTTAAAATAACTTTCAAATTTAATTCTTTAATAAGTTTTTAATGTAATGTTTCAAGGACAAAGAGCTAATATTGGAGTTTCGTGCAGGTTCTGAAAACTAAGTGGGCACAATAGATAATATATATGTTTTAAAATGTTCAGTGAATAAATACCTTAATTAAAGACAAATACGCAAACACTTAAGACAATGGCAAGTTGGTTCTGTTATGGTCTTAAAGGTAGCTTTAGATACAGTGAACTGGGCTGTATTGTTGTTATCTTTAAAAAAAAAGAAAATATCAGAATAGCTTATATAAGGTGATTCAATATGAGGTTAAGTTTTTAATCTCAAATAAAAAGCATGAAGTTTAATTCAATAGCAAAAATTTTATTGTGAGTCGAAAAAAAAATCTATGACATTTACTTTTTAAAGATTATCTCATTTAAATGTTAACCGCGACTACGCCCTAAATGGTCCGTCCTAAGGGTCTAATTTTGGACGACGCGTTCCAACATAGCGACCGGTATCTCGCGAATGACATGATTAATGTTGGCTTGCAAAGCGTCGATTGAAGCAGGCTTATCCCTGAAGACCAGAGACTTCGTGTAACCCCAAAGAAAATAATCTAAAGGTGTGATATCACATGACCTAGGCGGCCAATTTACTGGTCCGAAACATGAAATTAGGTCCTCACCGAAATGATTTCTCAATAAGTCCATTGTTTCCCTCGCTGTATGCGAAGTAGCGTCGTCTTGTTGGAACCAAAGTTCACCGATACCACAAGCTTCAATTTCAGGTAGCAAAAAATCCGTTATCATGGTACGATAGTGGTCGTCATTGGCGGTTACGTTTCGACTGGACTCATTTTGAAATAAAAATGGACCGATGATTTCACCGATCCATAAACCTCACCAAACTGTGTATTTCTGTGGCTTTAGTGGTAGCTGTTGAAGCTCTTCAGGTTGTTTACCAGCCCAAATACGGCAATTCTGCTTATTGATGTATCCATTGAGCCAAAAATGCGCCTCATCACTGAACAAAATTTCGCGTTAAACAGCGGATTTTCATTGAGCTGATTCAGAGCCCATTCACCAAAAACACGACGCAAACCTGAGTCGCTTGGCTTCAATTCTTGCACGAGTTGAAGTTTGTATGCCTTAAAACCAAGATCTTTACGTTAAATACGCCAAGTTGTTGCGTACGACAAACCAAGCTGTTGAGAACGACGCCGAATCGATTCGTCACGGTCTTCAGCTACACTCTCAGCTACAGCCGCTATAGTCTCTTCACTACGTGCTGGATGTGGTCTCATCGGTCGAGTATCATCCAATAATGTATGCTGGGTTTCAAATTTGTGGATGGTATTGGCTATAGTGGTTTCGGCAGGTCGACGATGCACACTATAAGTTGCTCTAAAAGCACGAAAAACATTTCTCACAGAACGCTGATTTTCGTAGTACAGCTGAATAATTTAGATACGTTATTCCGGTGTAAGTCTTTCCATGATGATTTATCAAACAATACTGAATAAAAAATACATTACAGTTTGACAGGAGTCATGCGTGATCTATAAAAAAAAGCCTATTGAAAATCAAACCTGATAATGAATCACCCTTTAGTAAGAATAAAGAAACTATCAAGAGATCGGTTGTAGAATTCGAGTAGAAAATAGATTAAGTAAAAAGTTCTTAACTTAACATCAACATGAAGTCAAGCTGCTTATCAGCTCAGAGACTAAGTCCAACAAAAATATTAGGCGTCTAACTGATATTTTTTTAACGGTTTGTAAGCTTTTGTCTGTCTTTTTCTATTTGTCAAGTGCTTAGCGCACATGTGTTCGAGATAAACACACACTCTGAGGGAAACGTAGCTGGGATTTTTCCTTTGACTTACTTTTAATACTTTGAGAAAAAGAAAAAATTTTTAAAATTGGCTAAAATATCAACACCAATTAACCTGTTAGGTGTAGTAAAAAGTAATCCATTATTTTGCCAATAGAAGGCTTTAGTAGTCTGTATCTCCCGTTGTAAAAGTGCGATCGGGTTACACTAGATGGCGTTGGAAAGATAAGATTTCGTACTGAAAAAGCTTTTGATACAGTTTTGTGATTGCTTGACTCAGTATTTTCTTAGCACGCATCAAAGATGGACACCAACAAAGAGAAAATACGCCATATTTTACAGTTTTTCTTCGATAAAGGCGAAAACGCAAGCTAGGCAGCTGAAAATGTGAATAGTGTTTATGGTCCTGATACTGTAACAGCCAATCACGCGCAATTTTGGTTTCGTCGATTCCGTTCCGGTAATTTTGACGTCAAAGATGCACCACGCTCTAGAAGGCCAATTGTCGAAAATGTCGATAAAATAATGGAAATCGTCGAGTCCGACCGTCACGTAAGCACTATTTCGTTTGCCCAGGAGCTAAACATTGCACAAAAAACCGTTTGAAACCACTTAAATAAGGCTGGATACAAAAAGAAGTTCGATGTATGGGTGCCACACGAGTTATCGCAAAAAAACCTCATGGACCGAATTCCCATCTGCGAATCGCTGCTGAATCGCAACAATATCGATCCATTTCTGAAGCGGATGGTTACTGGTGATGAAAAGTGGGTCACGTACGACAACGTCAAGCGACAACGGTCGTGGTCAAATCGCGGTGAGCTGGCGCAAACGGTGGCCAAGCCAGGATTGACAGTCAGGAAGGTTTTGCGGTGTGTTTGGTGGGACTGACAGGGAATCATCTACTATGAGCTGCTCTCCTACGGCCGAACTCTTAATTTGGACCTGTACTGTCAACAATTGGACCGTCTGAAGGAAGCAATCGCCCAGAAGCGGCCAGCTTTGGCCAATAGGAGAGGAATTGTGTTCCACTAGGACAACGCCAGGCCGCATACATCGATAGTGACTCGCCAGAAGCTCCGGGAGCTTGGTTGGGAAGTTCTTATGCATCCACCTTATAGCCCGGACCTGGCACCAAGTGATTACCACCTGTTCCTGTCTATAACGAATGATTTTGCAGGTGAAAATTCGCTTCAAGAGAAGATTGTGAAAATCAACTATCCCAGTTTTTTGACAATAGGGACAAGGGTTTCTACGAGAGAGGCGTTATGAAATTACCCTAAAAATGGCAACAAGTTATAGAGCAAAACGGTGCATATTTGACCTCAATCGTATCATTCTATCTATGCTAAATTAAACCTCCAATTTAATGCAAAAATAATGGATTTCTTTTTACTACACCTAATATAACAGGACGTAACATACATTTTTAGCATCGCGTTGATTATGACATTCAATGAAGAACAAAATTCATTTTTGTTAAATAAAGTCATCAAATGACGGTGGTGTGAGGAGTGAGGAAGAGAGAAAAGAAAAATTAGCCGCATGATGAGTACTGAATATTACTGGAAAGGGCTGAACTGTAAATGCCTAGTGATCCTTACATTAAATATAATAAAATGTAAACTGGTAACTTAATTTTATAAAGAATAATGATAATATAATTTAATTCTCTGTATTCATTTGATTTGATTTAATTTTCGATTCAATTCTATGTATTTATGTAATTTCAACTTAATTGAACAAGATAAGGTTAAGTAGTCTTTAAATACTTGTGATTTTCTTACATTATAAATTTTATTAATATTTTTAAGAATGGTATGATTTGAAACTCCAAACTATAAATCATTCACAATGTCTGTTCCACTACACATATATTTAGTTAAAACTGGGTGATTTAGTAGATTTACACTTAAAAAGGTATTGTATAATAGAGGTCTTATCTTTATTATAAAGTAAGAATGCGCAAGAAAAATTTTATCTAAAAGAATAACTTAAATAATAAGGCAGGTTATGAAAATAAAGTATTGCAACTCTTCAAGGCATAGACTTTTAGAAAATTAAAAAAACCCATGTTGTACATAAATTTTATTTCTTTTTATCAAGCAAGTTTGATTATTCTAACTAATAAAGAGAAAATATAGTATGAAAACAGTTGATTTTAGTAAGACTCAAATAAGTCCATCTAGAATATTTTTTGACTAAAAAGACTTTAGTAATACAGTGTTTCAAAGAGTTAAACCATTATAGTCCAATCAAATAAATTAAAAATAGACGATTTCAAGCGCAAATTTAATCATGGAAGCCACTTATCTTGAAATGTAGAGGGTACTAAATAAATAATACTTATGCCCACGTAAAAAATGGTGGACACCCTTAGACGGTAAAAAGTTTTTTTGCTTCTAGAAGCTTTAACCTTTAGAGAGTCGGAATGACGCATATACGTGTTAGAAAATAAACTTTTAAAAAATACATATTTTTAAACAAATAATTATAAAAAAAAAACTAATAATCACTATTATTAATAATAATTATTAATTATTAATAATAATTATTACATATACACATATAGTTACATTTTCTTAATTTAAAATAACGAACTAAATATTGCTTCTTATTCCACTCAATTTTGATTTTAAATATATTGTCATACGTATTTAATTTTCTAACCAATGTCGATTCAAAATTATATATTAAGTATATTATATTTAGAGTTTTCGAAGTATGATCATTTACATTTACTTGAAATAATTCTTCTAAAACCAAAGATATTATCGGAAAAAGACACAAATCAATCATAATATAAATTTATAACGTTATCTCTTCCGAAAGGATTATCCATTCAGAAGCTACTTTCTCAACTAAACACTAAATGGTGTAATCAAATTCACAAGCAAAATGCTTAATTAGGTGTATAAATATCAGTCTCATAATCAGGTCTCAACATTGGCCGGTCTCAATACCATATTGTATGGTTTTAGTACGTGACTATTTTACTTATCTAGCTTTTTTGTATATTTATTCAACATGAGCAGTGGAGAATCTGAGCAAGATTTTGACGTAGAATCTGATACTGGCGATGAAATCACCAGTGATAATAATGATATCAATTATCTTCCAGATCAAGAAACATTTTATAACACAGATTTTTTTCTATCTATCAAAAAATTTAGTTCACGATCTGAGATACAAGATATTGTAATAAAAGGAACTGAATCTACGAGGTGTGACAGAAAAATAATGAGACTAGCAACACTGCAAGCGATCTGGCAACGCTGCGCTGTTGCCAGATCGCTTGTACGTGTATTAGTACCCCACATGGCTCAGTGACGGTCTCAACTCCTTCCGTTAACTACGTAATTTTTGTGACTGCTGTTAGTAAACTTGTGTTTTGGTTGTGCGTCACGCAAAATGGAGCAGCGGAATTTGGAGTAACGTTGTGCCATAGAATTCTGTATTAAGCTTGGAGAATCGACAAGTGTGACGTTTGAAAAGTCAAAAGAGACCTATGGGAAACATTCTTTATTCCGAGCTCAAGTTTTTCGCCGACACAAATCATTTTCGAAAGGTAAAAAACACGTTGAAGATGAACACCGTTTAGGAAGGCCTTAAACTTCGAAAACTGTCGAAAACATTGAACTTGTGAACACCCTTGTGAGATCAGACCGTCATTTAACATTGAGAATATTGAGTGAACAATTAAATTTGAACGAACTTACCGTTCATCAAATTTTGACTGAACATTTGCATATGCGAAAGGTCTGTGCCAAAATGGTGCCGCAAACCTCACAATTGAGCAGAAAGACAATCGAAAACAAGTATCTTGATCTTCTTGACATAATCGCCAATGAGCAAGATTTCTTCAGTCGTGTGATCACAAGTGATGAATCATGGATATTTAAATACGATCCTGAGACCAAGAGGCAAAGTGGGGAGTGGCACACTGCGAGCTCTCCTCGACAATAGAAAGCTCGAATGAACAAATTGAAGAATAAATCAATGCTAATTTATTTTTTTTGACTGAAGGGGAATCATTCACAAAGAATTTGTTTCTCTAGGACAAACTGTCAACCAAATTTTTTATAAAGACGTTTTGGAAAGGCTCAGAAAAAGAGACATTCGCGTGAGACCAGACATGGCAGACAAATGGATGCTCCGTCATGACAATGCCCCATGTCATACTGCCCTCTCCGTCATAGAACTTTTGACCTTAAAAGGCATTCCTGTGGTTCCCCAGCCCCCCTATTTACCTGACCTCAGTCCCTGTGACTTTTTCCTTTTCTCTAAACTAAAGAATGTCCTCAAAGAACGTCATTTCGAAACATTAGAAAACATCCAAAAGAGTGTAACGGATATGCTGAAGACCATACCGGTTAAAGTCTTCCAGCGCTGCTACCAAAAGTGGGAACAACGTCTCCATCGGTGTGTAGCTACCCAAGGGAACTACTTCGGAGATGATAACATTGATATTCAAAAAAAATAAAAACTTTGGTAAATAAAAATGAGTCTTATTACTTTTTTGCCATACCTCGTATTGATTATTTTTCGATAACGCTATTCTTAAAATTATTTGCATTAAATCAATCGTTATCAAAGTCAAAATCCAGAACCAGTTCGTTAATGACTATATAAAAAGATTTGGCAAAAGAAAAGCTATTAATATTTCTAGCACTATCTATTCTCATGGGACATATTATAAAAGGGAACCTCAAAAATTATTGGAGTATTTCTCCCGCTGTATCGACTCTATATTTTCACAAAATTTTTTACTCCAATATTTTCACATTTTCGAAACAATAAAATTATATCTGATTATGCACTTATAAAATTAAAAAATGTTATTGATTTTTAAAAAACAAAGTTAAGTATCTATGCTCCAGGGAAAAAATCGTGTATAGATAAAAGTCTTCTTCTATGCAAAGGATATTCAGCCATCAAACAGTATTCACGTATAAAATGTCACATGTTTAGTATAGAAATAATATATTAGGACCTTGAATAAGTTCTCGCTGTTTCTTTACAAAATAAAAACTTCATTTGAAATATAAGACACAAAAACATTTTACTCGAAGTATTGCCCATCACTAGAGACCACCTTCTCCCATCTTACTGGCAGTATATGAATTTAGCGTCGGAAAAACGATGCGTCTTTTGAGGCTATCCAAGAATCCATCCATCTCTTACTATCTTCGTAAGAATGGGAGCGCTGCTCTGCCAGACCGTCTGCCGTCGAACGAAATAGGTAAAAATCGGAAGGGACTATGTCAGGCGAATATGGCAGGTGGGGCAAAATTTCCCATTAAAGCGTTTCCAAGTAGGTTTTCACTGGTTTTGCAATATGAGGACAAGCGTTGTTAGTATGTAACAAAATCACTTCGTCGTGTCTTTGATCGTATAGCGGCCGTTTTTCTTTTAGGGCTCGACTCAAACGCATCAGTTGAAGTCGATAGAGATCTCCCGTGATAGTCTTATTCGATTTGAGAAGCTCATAATAAATGACACCCTGCAGATACCATCAAATGCAGAGAAGAAGCTTCGAACCATGGATATTTGGTTTTGCAGACGATGTTGATGCATGGCCGGGTTTACCTCACGATTTTCTACGTTTTGGATTATCGTGGTGTATCCACTTTTCATCGCCTATCACGATACTGTGCAAAAAACCTTTTATTTGCTGCCGTTGAAGCAGTAGCTTACACGTGAGAGAACGCCGTTCGACGTCTCTCAGCTTCAATTTATACGGCACCCAATATCCTTGCTTCTGGATCATTCCTAACACGTTTAAACGTTTTGAAACTGTTGACTCATCTACGAGGGTGGTTCAAATATGATAAAGACAAACGCTGTAAATGGCGCGCATGTATGTTTTAAAGGTCGTGGCTTGAATATGTGATAGCTGGGTTCCTTACAAACAGTGTGGCATAGTTTTCGTCGGGAGTGCATGTTTTGCGCGCGTGCTACGACCATGAGTAAACGTCAAGTGCCGACCGCCGTTGCAAAACGTATTGTCATTCATTTTTTAGTGTGGCAAGGCGTTAAAAACACGGAAATTTTTCTGCGTTTGCGAAATCAGTTCGGTAGTGAGTGCCTGAGTAGGGCTGCTGTGTTTAAATGGGCCAAAGCATTTAAGGATGGTCGCGAAACCGTCGAGAATGAGCCGCATGCTCGTTGACCGCGAACCAGCATCACACCAGACAACATTTGCCGCGTAGAACAACTTATTTTGGAGGACCGTAGGATGAATGTTCGAGACATTTCGGCTGAACTCGGCATCAGTATTGGTATTGTAGAGTCTATCATCCACAAACACCTTCGATACCGCAAAATAAAGGCGCGATGGGTTCCTAAACTGTTGAACTTCGAGCAAAAATTAACGCGGTTGGAAGTTTGTCGCCGCTTGCTGACGCGATACGAGGTAGAGGGGGGCGGTTTTTTAACGCGAATCTTCACTACAAACGAGACATGGGTACACTATTACACTCCCAAAAGCAAGGTGTTGTCTAAAGAGTGGAGGAAGAAAAAGGAAGGGGCGCCAGTCAAAGCGAAGACAACGAGGTCTGCGGGTAAGGTTATGTGTACTGTGTTCTACGACCGGTGGGGCGTACTGTACGTCGATTTCCTGCGCACCTAATGTTCCATCAATGCTGCATACTATTCTAACCTTCTGAAAACACACGTAAAACCCGCTTATCGCTCGAAACGGAGGAGCATTTCAGCACGAAGTGCGATTCTTCTCCAGGATAACGCGCGCCCTCATACCGCGCGTCTCACGCTCAATACAATATCGAAATTGGGGTGGAAGGTACTGGAATACCCCCCCTATAGTCCGGATTAATCACTCTGCAACTACCACATGTTTGAACCACTGAAAGAAGCCCTCGGAGGTCAAAGATTCAACACCGACGACGAGGTAGAGGAGTTCGTGCGCACATAGCTGTCCGAGTTTCCCAAGGAATTCTTCGATACTGGCATCAAAAAGCTTCTGGAAAGGTGGACAAAATGCGTAACTTGTAAGGGGGAGTACCTAGAAAAACTGTAAATTTTTGTAAATTTTTTCGATAGTAAATAAACGTGTCAGAGCATTTGTCTCAATCATATTTGAACCGCCCTCGTACTTGTAATATTTTTCTAAGTTCTGCTAGCATCTGACATCGGTCTTGATCAAGTAATTCCTCTAATTCTTTGTCTTCAAATTTTCTTGGTGCGCCAGAACGTTCTTTATTCTCAAGCTGAAAATAATTATTTTTGAAGCGTCGAAACCAGTCCCTGCATGTCATATTCGACAAAGCATTGTCATCGTAAGTCTCAACAAGAATTCTGTGTACGAGCTACAGATTTCTTTCGAATAAAATAGTGAAATAAAGTTTCCCGAAAATACATTTATTTGGCACAAAAGTAGACATTTTCAGAACCAATAAAAAATCACTTTGTTTACACTAAAGTAAATCATCATGCACTGAAATTTAAGGTTAGATACAGTACTTCCTAGCAAGTGCGTCACCATCTGAAATTCCATGCACGGAATACTGCTACTGCCATCTTTGAAGAAACAGGAACAGCGAGAACTTATCCAAGATCCTATTATTTTAAGAATCAAACAGTTGCAATTTTACAATTTCAGCTCCAGAATTATAATCAGAGACCAAGAAACCCCCATACATATATACCTTTACATACACAGTATGTCGGAAAAGTTCCCGAACTTTTGAAATAAAAAATCGAGAATTACATCTAAAGAAATTTATTTCAGTTAACTTTTAACATAGTCCCCTTTCCTAGATATACACTCATTTAAGCGCTCCATGAGTGATTCGAAGGCTCTCTGGTACTCCTCTGAAGTTATCGCTGTGAGACGCTCGGTGCAAGCCGCTTCAATGCTCGGTACATCTTCAAAAAATCGTACTTTCAAGGCCATTTTTAGCTTGGGAAATAGGAAAAAGTCGGCTGGAGCCAGATCTGGCGAGTATGGAGCATAGTTGATGCGTGGAATCTGATTTTCGGCAAGATAACGCTTCACAATGTTCAAAGAATGAGCAGGCGCATTGTCATCCAGCAAACTCCACGATCCCGGTTCTTTGTACTCGGGCTTGATGCGATTAATCCGACGCTTCAGACGTTTTAACACCTCTACGTAATACGCAGCATATACGGTGGTGTTTGGGGGCACAAATTCTTTGTGTATCAGCCTCGTTTTCGTCGGTAACAGCTGTTGACGGCCAGCCGCTTCTCTCGTCATCTTCTAACGACTCTCTACTCTTCTTAAACTGACTGAACCACGTGTAAACAGTTGTACGCGACACTACACCTTCACCGTAAGCCGAATCGATCATTTTTTTTGTTTCCGCAAAATTTTTTTTAAGTTTATAGCAGAATTTAATTGCGCCACGATGTTCAAATTTCTCATCCACCGTAGAGCTTGCACCGGGGCACTAAACACACGTTCACTCAAGCACGTCTATCTTGGCAACTAATGAACGGATACTGGTGAAAAAATTCTCAGACACTTCAGAGGGATGTAGCAACATAGTACTGGTGTCGTCCAAGAGGTGGCGCCTCTTTTACAAGCGCTACAAAATAAGTTCAGGAAATTTTCCGACATACTGTGTATATATATATAAATATGTATATGCAATATTTCTTTTCAATTTTAAAAAATTTAACACAGAACATTACAGTTCCGGACCGGAAGGAAATAAATATGCGCCTAGGTCTAAATCGTAATCATTCAGTCTAAGTTTGGGTCTAAGTTGGGTCTAATCTTTCTCTTGAATCACTTTTTCATGCTCATACAGTCTGTCAAGTAAGATCGTGGTCGACTTTACTGACAGGTAATGAAAGATTTCGCTCTAATTCTTTCGCAAGCCAATACAGGAAAGCTTTGTCCTCAATTCATTGTCAACAAAGATTCAGTTGTCGTTGATCTTTTAAAAGAGAATCACGTTAAACGCCATGAGTGCTAAGTACGCGTCGCGCTACGAGGCTGTGTTCCTTTGCATCCACCCGAAAGGTCCCAAAATGTCGCAATCAGCGGCTGCTAAATATATGAAAAAGTCGAAGGCATTTGTACAGAAGTGGATACAGCGATATAAAGTGGCTAAAAATGTCGATGATTTACCAGAATGTGGCTCGATAGGAAAAGTGAACAAAAAAGATAAAAAAAGAATAGTGAATCTGTTTTCGCGGAATCCTGCTTTAACACTGCGGCAAGGACAAGCAAAATTAATGGCAAAAGGTTTAGATATATCCTACAAAATTATCCGAACCCATCTTCGTACTCATCATCTGAAATGGGGCAACACAATGAAGAAGCCTCTGTTGACTGAAAAACATGTGACAAAGCGACTCGCTTGGGCACATGAGAATATTGATAGAGATTTTGAAAATGTCATTTTTACTGATGAATGTTCTATATGGGCACGTTCTGTCCTCACGCGAGCCTGGTCAACTTCCACCAATAGGCTTGTTCAGCGGACCGTAAAACATGGAATAAAGGTGCATCTTTGGGGCTGCTTCTCAAAGCAGGGATTCGGCACTTTGCACCTCTTTACTGACAACCTAAATGCCGAGAAAATGATAAAAATCTACAAAAAGGCTTAACTGCCATCTGCCAAACGATGGTTTATCACAAAAAATGAAGATTGGATTCTGCAGGAGGACAACGATCCTAAACACCGCAGCAAGCTCTGTACTCAGTGGAAGACTCAATCTGGCATCGTTACATTGGATTGGCCGTCGCAGTCGCCCGATGCAAACCCTATTAAAAATGTGTGGGCATATATTAAACGGAAGCTTCGTGGAAGACGCACATACACTTTGAAGCAGTTGTCTTACGAAATTCATCGGATCTGGAGATCCTTGCCACTAGAATACGCCGTCAAATTAGTAGAAAGCATGCCTCGGAGACGCCAGGCAGTTATCGACGCCGGTGGTGACTGGACACATTATTGACCGAATTGCATCATTGATTGTAATGTGTACAATGTATATATAAATATAAAAGTTTCATCAAATAAATTTTTTTATAAATTAACACGACCATGCTCTTACTTGACAGACTGTAATGAGTTTTATATAATTATAAAATCCTGGCCTTCTGAGGATTTAAAACTGCTGTTTGTTGGAATATTAATAATTATTGCTATAATGATGTTTCGCATTTGTTTATAACTTGACAACAAAACTCTGAAGATTCTAAATCAAATGAGTTTCTCTAAAGTTAAATCGATCTATTTATTGCTCGAATACTTTAAATTGTTTATCCCAGAGTACTTGATATTAAATGCCATAACTTTTTAGTTTGTAACTTTTCTGGGATATTTCACTGTTTTTTCCTTCTAAAAGATATATTTTACATACCTTATGGGAAAAAAAATTATTTTTCCCCCTGCCCTTTTCGCTTTATCAAAATGTATGTTTTTTTTTTATAAACATATGAATCTAGAGCGTCATCCTAACATCATTGTACAAAGTTTCAATCACAAAATTTAGAGAGCTGATTTTGAAAAAAAGATTTTTAAAAAATGGTCTAGTACTAATAGGAGTCAAATTATAATTTTTTTTATAATGACAATGGCTTTATTTATTACAATTAAGTAGCAAATCTGCAAGCATTTGGTAACCAAGCAGTTATATTTTACTGTCGAATTTTTGTTTTTTTAGTTTATTTATTTGACTATAAAAGTGTTAGAAGTAAAGGCAATTTATGCTAGATGAAAAATAAAATCTGAACTTTAAATCTGCGACTTGTGGGGAAACTTGCCCTATTTCTTCCGGTTATGATCTTTTTTTTCGGGCATAATAAAAAAATAATAACAATTGTGTGATCAAATTTTAACAATTCCTTGCTGCATCGTATACCGTCCGATTTTTAAATTTTTGCAACTCACTTTTCTAATCTTTTGTGTTTTTTTTATATATTTTAGTAATATATTACAGTATAAACAATAATAATAATACAAGAAGACAGATTTATGTTGAATGCTCTTAGATTTTTGCAACATGAAAGATTATGTAATATGTGGATTTTCGCAACATTAAAGACTTGTCTTTTAAATTGAAAAAGTTGCCTCCAACAGAAGAAGCAATAGAGCAGAGCATAGCTAGAGAGTTTATAGGCAAGTGTAAGCTTGGCAGGAAAAAAAATTTAAAGCTATATGAATATGGGTGGATTAAAAGTGATATCGGTTTGTTTCCATGATTTACACATCATAGCCTAATTTAAAAAGAGGTACTGGAAAAAATAATTTGCAGATGTAAGATCAAATGTGAGAAAGCTTGCGGATTTTGCAATCATAGACTGCACTCATTTGTGCTACGGGCTGTAATGGGGGGAGACTGTGACAATACTAAAAATATAATAAATGAGAGGTTACAAGACGAATATAAAAGTGAAGTATATGAATCGCACAATGAAGAGATAGAAGAAAAAAAAGAGGAGATGAAAAAAATGGAAATAAAAGAGAAATTGCCAATGTACCATTAAAAAATAATTACATTAATTGTAATAACTTTCGGGTTTCTGTTTTAATTTATTTAATCTGGTACAACTATTTAAAAATATAATTTCTTACTTTTTTTCGAAGCATTTTGTAAACTTCGAAATAAATGATAATCCAATGGTGCAAGGTCGGGGCTGTATGAGGGATGCGACATCATTTCTTAACCAAGCTCAAATAGTTACGTACGTGTTGCTAAAGATGTGTGAGGCCTCGCATTGTCGTGGTGGAACATGATTCCTTTGCGATTTGCCAATTCTGGCCTTTTCTTTTTGATTGCTTCCTCCAATTTCATAAGTTGTTGGCAGTACACATCAGAGTTGATCGTTCGGTTGTTTGGAAGCATCTCAAAATACACAACACCTTTGTAATCCCACCAAATTGACAGCATGATCTTTTTTTGATGCAAGTCAGCTTTTGATATTGTTTGTGCTGGTTCATCATACTTGGACCATGCTCTTTTTCGAATAACGTTATTGTAGACGATCCATTTTTCATTGTCAGTAATAATTCGTTTCAAAAAAGAGTCGAATGCATTATGTTTGAAATGCTTATCACAAATATTGATTCGTTGTGTTAGGTAAATTTCTTTTGAATCGTGCGGAACCCAAGTATCGAGCTTCTTAACAAGTCAAAGACGTCTTATATGATTTTCAATTGTTGTGTGATGATACACTTAACTGTTTTGCAATCTCTCGAACAGTTATATGACGATTCGATTCAATTATGGCTTTTATTTTGTCATCATCAACTTCAGAAGGTCGACTAGAACGTTGGTCATCTTTCAGTGAGAAATCTCCAGAACGAAATTTTTTAAACCAATTCTTACACGTCCTTCTGTTAAACAATCAACACCATAAACTTCACATATCTCTTTGTGAGCCACAGCCGCTTTCTTGCCTTTATGAAAATAAAAAAGTAAAATGTGTCGAAAATGCTTATTTTTGCACTCCATGTTAAAACTGATCGTAAACTGACAGTTGTAAATAAAATTACACAGAATCTGTTTCTATAGCAATATTAATTGATGACAACATTAAAAATGCAAATTATGTAAGTATAGAATAAATGAAACAGTTTATTCAGCAATATTCTTACCTATATTAATTTTTCGATTTAGAAAAAAAGCAAATCAAAATACCTGACAATTTTACAGATTGCACAACTTTCTTTAGCTGAAATTTGAATTTTGATTATGTAAAAATGTAATTACTTTGTTTTACTTACATAAAAAATTAGTGCAAATAAATAGTAAATAAATAATTTAATTTTCATTATAATTGAAAAAAAATTCATTATAATTAAAATTCGAAAGTCGGATTCAAACAATCTATACTTGCCAACACTGTATCTTTCATAAAACGTGTTGGTTAAGAATATTTATACATTTAAAAAATCATTTATTATTTCATAAATCAAAAGTTTAAATTTTTATATCAGCAAAAAAGTTTAGACAAAATTCATCTTTTCAATACATTTGTAGATGTTACAAATGAGAGAACGTAACGAGAGTGCAATTAAAAGAGTGACTGTAAAAATAGACTTTAAATCATCCTATTTTGTAGCCATGAATTTCACTGTAAATTATATGCTAGACGATTCTTTATAATTGTAACATGATTTTGATAAAGTTTTAAGTTGAGTTGCTTCTTAGTTAGTGAGATATGAATGATAGAAGATGTCTGTCAAAGGTAATGTGTTTTATGAACTTATCGTAAAGTAGATATGTTTACCACGATTTTGTACGTATTTAAAAAAATGATCATGAATATATTTTGACACATTAAGTTTTCAAAACTTAAATAATGAAATTTTTGTGCTTTGGCAACAAAATCGCACACACATAGTTCAAAAAACCATAGCATATAACATACATCTTCTATCATATCTAATACCTCATTAACTGAGGAACAATTCAGCTTGAAACTCAGAATCATGTTCCAATTATAAACAAATGTTTAGCACATAACATACAGTGCAATTCAGGGGTTCGAAAATATGCGATTTTTGTGATTACTCTTTAGATCGGATTTCTCGGCAGGCTGCTTCGAGTGCTTTGGAAAATTAGGGAGATAGACAAGTGGCAGTGATATACAGGGTGACAAATGGAAAGTCGCCTAAAGTAATCACTTATAATTTTAAGATGAGTGCAGGAAAAAAAATAATAAAAATACATATTAAATCAGTGAAGTAGTCATTTTTATTTGAAACAGGTTTCAGTTTAATCGAACATTTTCAACAAATACATATGACATTTTTAAAAAAATGGCAAAACCTGGCTAGGGAATAATTATTAATAGTAAATATTTTCGAAGTGATCCCCATCTGAACTTGCACCATAATCAAGCTGTTTTTGGAAACTATGAAAAACTTGTTCAATTTTAGATAAAGAAATACTAGAAATTCCTTTTCTAATAGCTTCTCTCAAATCAACTTTGGTCTTGGGTTTTTCCGCATAACAGTAATCTTTTAGGTAGCCCCATAAGAAGAAATCACACGGGTTTAAGTCCGGTGAATAAGGGGGCCATTTTATACCTGCGTGTGCAAACTTGGGATACTATAAACCAATGACGCGTTCACCATAAACTTCGTAAATAGCTTTAAATACCTCTTGAGTTCTATGCGGCGTAGCTCCATCTTGTATAAAATAATAGTTCCTGACTAATCCATGTTTCTTAGCGATGGAAAAATTAAAAGCTAAAGGAGAAAATTTTGTAAGGATGTAACTTAATGAAATTTTTTATTATTAATCTTAGTATCTCTCGATTCAGTTTTAAAGCTTCTGCAGCTTTTCCTGTTAAATCCGGTGGATTATTCTTGAAATGTTCTTCGACCTCGGCAACTTTATCTTCTGTTATAACTGTGTATGAAGGACCAGGAAGATCATGACGACGATCGTCAAGAGCATAATAATTGATGAAGTTATCAATTACTCTAAGAAAGAAGTAAAAAAAAATTTAAAAACTTTATTAAAAAATTTGGTCATACGATAAAGTCAAATATAATTTTTTTCATTCTTGCCTTCTAAGAGTATTTCGACTGGCTACTCTTTTACTTCCAAACTTAGTACGAAAACCTCTATACGCTTCAGTATAGTTTTTACCTCTAGAATAAAAGTACTCGATAAGATACACCTTTTCTTCGTTTGTAAGGTCACTCATTTGAAAGTACACGTATTGCTCTTTACGGCGTCTCAATAGAAACTGACAACAATCTAGAATGTACCTACGTGGGCTCAGCCTGGCATTCGATACAGTAGAGGGGGAAAGAGATGCATACACTTTAGGCAACTTCTAATTTGTCACTCTGTATATTAATATTATTATTATTATTGTTTATCACTATCACTTATGACTAAAATACATAACAAGAAGTAGTAACATTAAAAAAGTGATTGAAAGTCAAGATCTCGCACAAAATCAATGGAGAAAGACTTTCAGCCAAATTGGCTGAAAGTCTTTTAGAAGAAAAAAATATTAAAATATCTTAAAGTGTTATAAACAATGTTATAAACAATGTTATAAACATGAAAGTTATGTCATTTTACATCAAGAACTCTGAGATAAACAATTAACCGTGTTTAAGCAATAAATAGATCGATTTAACTTTACATAAACTCATTAGATTTAGAATCTTAAGAACTTCATTGTCAAGCTATTGTAACAAGTGGCAATGAGAGATTAGGCCACCTACCATGGGGTTAATGCAATTACAATAACGCGGCGCTATCGATTACTGAATTGATGGTGCAGTGCAAGAAATCGGTACTAGTGACGCGAGACGGAAAAGGGGGGAGCCTTCTCGTTTTTCTGCCGGTTCACAAACACACTTGAGGAAAGCGGCAGACTCGCAATTTCGCCAATCTCGAGTGATTTGAATTTCTACGATCTCAATAAAACAGTAAGTGGCCACTTAGGTAATCCGCGTGCATGTCCACGAAGTAATAACCGCCCGAGCGTTATTTTGTCGCATTATTAACCGTTGCGTAGCGTGAGTGAGAGCTTAACTCTTACTCACTCTTAGTAGTGTTCGTACGTGTACGCGCGCGTTAGACTACACGCGTGTAGTCTTCCGGTTATTGGCAAAAGGCCGCGACTAACCCACTTAAAGGCTGGCTCACATGCTTTACGTGAATATAGCAAGGCGAGTGATGGACACGCATGCGCAGTGCATGTTTCGCGTAAATCAATTGTACGTCAATCTATTTTTGTTTTGCAATCCTCTGCAAGGGTTCTAAACCGTTTTAGATTCAATTGTATATGGACTTTAGTAATCGAGCTCAATAAACGTTGACTGCGCAGAACGGGTGCACATTTTGGTTTATTTCTTCCTTTCCAGAATCCCATCCCGAATACCGCCACCTCTGCGGGCGTATCAATCTTCCGTTGACACGCATACTGGTTAGCCGAGTCCGGCAGAGGTATAGCCGGCATCGGGCCTTAGAGGAAGGCCCCTCACGTAATAGAAAGTAAGATCCAAGGAGGATCGCACGTGCACCCAACACCCAATAAGATAAACCCCGTTACACTATAAAAAATTAAAAAATATCATTATTGCAATAATTATCGGAATTACAAAAAACAGGCGTTATTTATAGTTTTTTATGTTTTTTGCCTTAACTGTATGACGTAACATCGTATCATGACTCAAAGATATTTCAAAGTTTTATAAAATTAAGTGTTCGTATTTATAAAAAATTAAATATAATTGATATAATATAAATGTTATTACTGTATAATCAAATTTATGAAGTGTGCATTTATAATTTTCAAATATTTAACTTTGTTTTTTCTTCGAGTATTAGTTAAATAATTACCCTGTATTGTGAAAAAATGAAAACTTGATACAAATGATTTTAGGAATGTTATGTACAATTTATAAAATAGTCCTAACTTGCTTGAATTAAATGACCAATATGAAACATTCATAATACTGTACTCAATTTACAATAATTGAGATTAAATGTAAAATCAAGTCCAAAAAACTTTTGATTTTCATGTAACTCACTATTTTAGCAGCTTTAAAATGTTATAACCCGCTTTTTAATAGCTATAATCAATTAAACTATATTTCTTTTATACAATTAGAACCTCCTTAATATTTTGTAAAAAAATGAAAATAAAACGTATAAAAATGGAAATAGCTTAGAAAGTGTAACTATTAAGTAAAAATTATTGTGTAACTTCTAAATACTAAATTTTGTATAAATGCTTTATAAATTGGAGCGTAATTCAGAAATATTTGAAACTTCGACGAGTAGTAGTTTATTAAGTTGTATTTATTAAGTTATTCTAGGTGAATTTTATAACTATGATTTTTTTTCATATCGAATGAAGTACGAGTATTACCGCAATCAATAATATACCACCTTCTTCATTTGAAAGATTTTCAAAAAAATAAAAAAAATAACACTACATGCGTGTATATACTTGTAATATGCTCTCTGGTGAGTAAATCTTACGCTTGAGTTGTCGTTCCTTTTTTACGAACTTTTTTTTGCTGTTTCCTGCCTTCGGACGTGTTTCTGTAGACTGTTGCATGCTCTTCTCTGCAAACTACTGCTTTTTATTATTGCACTGCTGATTGATGTTTCTACTGACTGGATGTCCTAATTCTTTTTTACCGTCGTGGCTTTGAGGTTAGCTTACTAGCAACAATTTTTAGCGCGCTCATGAAGCAACAACTACATACCAGTGCTACTATCTATTATCTGAAATTAGACATATTACCTTTACATCTTGCCGCACTCTTTAAGCCGCTACTGCCATCTCTTGCCTGTGGATAACATCACTTAACCTATCTTTTCTAACTTGATAATTCCGACATTTAGTGCACTTACCGACGATTGTACTTCTGTGGTAATTCTGGTTTTATGTATGTCCTTTATAGTGCCTTGTTATAAATTACTTTTGTTATTGCATAATACAAGGGCGCTTTAATAAGTACCCGTGTTAGAAATGAAGACACCATTTTTTCGAAAAATTTTTTTTTATTTTTCAACATAGTTCCCTTTAAGAAAAATACACTTCTCCCAACGTTCCTGCCATTTTTTTAACCGTCGTTTTACCGTCATTTGTTTTACCGTCGTTTGATAGATCGCAGCACACGATGATAATACCAACTTCCCTTCAGGAATGCCCTCTGTCGTCAAATACGGGTACTTATTAAACCGCCCTCGTAATCTATAATTGTTTTTTAATCTTAGTTGTTATTAGTTTGCGTTTTTCATTTCATTAATTTAATTAATTTAATTAAATTAAATTTGTTCATTTATTCAATTTTATCTTTATATTTTTTTATATATCTTTTATATCTTATATCGTCGTTATATTTATATTAATAAGTCAAAATTTACGTTGTATCTAATATTTATACTTTTATAATGCCGTCGAAATGCGCAACTTTTCTTAAGGATTTTACGGCTGTATCCAAATCTCAGCAATGCACTAAATGTGGAAATCTCTTCAATTCTATTATACTTGAGCGAAACTAACAAAAATAAGAGATGATACTAGTATTGTTTTTAAGGTTTGCAACCGTTGTCTAGCTGATGCAAACTCTATGAGTGCACGATCTAGGACTAGCTTTTTTGCCTCTACTTCCAGCACTACTAATCCAGGAACTCCAATGGATGCATTGTCACATCCATCTACCCCTTCTACTGCAATTACTGCAACGCAGCAGACACAAGATCTACTCTCAGTTTTAGTAACCAAGATAGACAAGCTCGATCAGCTCGACACTATGGCTACACAGATAAACTCGATGGTTTTGAGCGTTGCAGCACTTGAATCGAAGATGGAGAACATTACTTCCACGCTTTCTCAATGCATTGATTCTAATGACCTCAGGATCACAAAACTACAACAGGATAAACAGCTAATGGTCGAAAAAGTGGATGCTCTCTCAAGTGGCATTATTAAGAACAACACACCTGGTGATGTAAGCTCTGCTGCTATCTTCGACTTAGATCGGGCTAACAATGCCCTAGCGAAGAAGTTAAATGAGCTCGTTCATCAGCAATACAGGTCGGAGCACTCAGCTGATATTGTTTTGACAGGTCTCGTTCCCCGCGAGTTTATCAACATCCAAGCGACTGTTGGAGCTGTTTTTTCTTCACTTGATTCGACTATTACTGCCGAGGACGTTATGTCTATTAGACAGCTGCGAGCACAGAACATAGTTAATACTTCATCCACTGGATCAAAATCTGAATCTTCTCGACCCACAAATAGGCATATACCACTTTTGGTAACCCTGAAGAGTGCTGCGCTAGCTCGTTGTGTCATAACGTCCAAAATTCGTGCAAAAAAGCTGCATTCAGAGCAAATTGCTTCAGCACTCTCGCTCTTTATGCAACCATCAGTCACTATTACTCCGGCACTTATAAACCTAAACGAATTTCTTCCACCAGCTTTTTATCAACTTAAAGTGCGCCTCCTGGAAAAGTCAAGGGACAAGAGGCTGAATTTCTTTGTCTTTGTGAGAAATGGACGTGTCTTTGCTCGTCATAAGACAAGAGGCCTCTCTGTGTCAATTGATACAGAAGAAGATGTTGTAAATTTTTTAAACATGATTGTGCCTGCCACCGCCATGACTCAACCTGCAACGTCCAGCTAGAAAATCCATGCGCCACTACTGTACAGGTATGTTCTCTCTCTACATCTACTTCTGTCCCTCCCTCTCTTCATACTTTATCTTCTCTCTCTATCCCTCCCTTTGGTTCGAGGTATTGTGCCAGAGAGGCTGGTCTTCGAGTCTGCCATTTGAATGCCAACTCGATTCGAGCGCACACTGAGTTGGACAGGCTTTTTTTTGGTTTTTCACGTAATTGCTGTAACTGAGACTAAACTTGGTCCTATTGTTGATGAATCTTTGGTACTACTTGAGGATTTCACATTATACCGCTGTAATCGTAATACGAGGGATGGTGGTGTTACGCTTTATATTCATAAAACACTTTCACCTTCATTTTTATGTTTCTCGACGCATGTCTGGACTGCTCAGCCTGGGCTACCTGAATATTTATTTTGCGAAGCTAGATCTTTGACTGCTTCTGCCATCTTCGTGGGAGTGGTCTATCGACCACCACATGCTCCATTTTTGGCAAATAGTGATTTGTACCCTCACTCACCTCTGTTATATACAATTATAGCACTAAAATATTGCTGGGCGACTTCAACACTGATCTCTCTTTTCATAGCGATGATGCCAATTTCCTGATGAGCCTATTCAATGAGAACTCGCTATTCTGTGTACCTTACGGGAATATACATCATACTGCTACATCAGATACCTGGCTTGATTTATGCATTGAGGACGCCAACGATGTTGTCCTTGATTACTGGAAGACGGTTTCACCATTCATTGACGAACATGACTTGATTGCTGCTACCGTACGTTCCTTTCTCACTAAACCACCATTACAAAGCTTCACCTTTCGCGACTTTAACTCAACAAATACTACTGCTTTACTGACATACTTACGCACAGACGACTGCTCAACTTGTGCTGGTGCTGCTCCTTTGAAGGATCGCTTAATCTGCCTTTATTCACATCTAAATGATCCAATCGCATTATTCGTGCCTACTAAAACCGTCCGCCAGAGGAGCACCCACCGGCCTTGGTACAATCCTAAAATATATAGACTACTAGATGACAGAGACAGACTTGACAGACGTTTTAAATGCTCGCGACTATTGTCAGACCTACATAGATACAGGACCGCTCGTGATGCTGTTTTGAACCTGATTACATCAGCTAAACAATGCTACTATCATGATAGACTTCTTCATATCTCGGACTCGAGAGCTCTATGGAAGGAGCTTCGTCATATCGGTATTTTTACGTCTGCCACAGCGTCCCATCAGCCTTTTTCAGCTTCTAAGCTCAATAAATACTTCGCGGTGGTAGCCCATGATCCAAATACTCCTTTGATTGACGAATTTGTTTCTTCTCTCAGCTTTGAACTCACCTACAAACGACTATTTAGTTTTAGCTCTGTTACCCTTGCCGAAGTACGCAGCGCAGCCTCTTATTCCACTTCCCAAGCTAGAGAATATGATAGTACTTGACCTATTATATGCCGTATCATAAATGATTCTCTCAAGGACTCCATTTTTCCTTCTATCTGGAAAAATTCACTTGTAATTGTGCTGAACAAGACTGCGTCGCCTAAAGATATGGGTGACATTCGCCCCATTTCGTTGCTGTCGTTCCTCCCGAAAATTCTTGAGCGCCTTGTCCGTCAACAGCTCTACAACTATTTGGAAACTAGAAAGTTGTTCAATCCTTTTCAATCTGGTTTTTGAAAGGGACACAGCACTCAGACGGTACTTCTTAAATTGACAGATGACGTAAGAGCAGGAATGAATAAGCGCTGTGTCACTTTGCTACTCATGTTTGACTTTAGGAAAGCCTTCGATAAAGTCTGCCATGTTAAATTGTTGCGTAAGCTACTTGCTCTGGACATCTCACAAGATGAGGTTAGGTGGTTTGCCTCCTACCTCTCTGATAGGAAACAGGCAGTGTTGGATGCTAATGACTGCCTCTCCGCATTTCTGTCATTCAACACAGGAGTCCCTCAAGGTTCTGTACTGGGTCCTCTATTATTTCTTATTTACATCAATGATGCTTCTGTAGGCTTCGACTCCTCGGTTAGTCATTTCGTTTATGCGTATGACCTCCAGATTTATTTGACGTTTCCTCTGTTTGATATTGTTACCGAGACTCAACTAATGAGTAGTCAAGCGGGCCGATACAAACAACCTTAGCCTGAATGTTTGTAAAACTAAAGCTATAATATTCGGTTCTTATTATTACATTAACTTACTCTCACGTATAAACATCAATGGAGTTATTGTTAAAGGTTCACTTGTAAAATTCGAATCCTCTGTTCGTAATCTTAGAGTACATCTTGACTCTAAGTTAAATTGGAAAGCACATACGTCATATATGTGTCGTAAAGCTAACTCGCTGTTTTATCAATTATTTCCGTCAAAGTACAAACTTTTTATTAAGAAAACACCTCATCGAAATGCTATTGCTTCCTTTGTTGAATTACTGTTGTTTAGTCTACAGTGGTATTTTCCAAGAACAAGATTAGAAACTTGAAAGGGTCATCAACTCTGGTATACGTTACATCTATGGTTCAACTAGCCGTGAGCACATTTCCTCGTATAGAATCTCCTTTGCTTGGCTGACTACTGAAGCTCGAAGACAATATTTTACAGCTTCTGTTCTCTTTTTAATGTTCAAAGATTCGGCTCCTTCTTATCTTATTGAGAAATATCAGTGGACCCTGGTGGGAAGGTCTTCTTAGGGGGATGTGAGACCGTTGACCATTCCTCCCTCGGCTACGGTGTTCTACGATAAATCCTTTACTATTCCTTCCTCTCGACTCTGGAATAGCCTTCCTTTTACCTTCTATTCTATCTCTTCCTACTCTGCTTTTAAATCTTCTGTCTTTGCATTCCTTCTTTTTCTTGAGAGAGAGCATCCTATGGTACCTCAAGCCAGAATGTAATTTTACACTTTTTTTTCTCTCTTTTTCTCTATCTCTCTGTAGCCTGCTATTGTTCTTTCTCGCTGACTGGCCTTTCTTGCATTCCCTCGCCTTTTTGGGCATTTTTTCGATCTTGCACATTTTCGCCGCTTCTCACTTTTCTTCACTCTCTATTGCCCCTCCCACCCTCTTTTGCATTCTTTTTGTTATTCTCGCCTTTCGTACCCTCTTTCGCTAACTCTCTCTCTCTCTCTCACCTTCTGACGTTCTTTCTCGTCGTCTCTTAACCTCTTTCGCAATCTCCCAGCCTCTTTATATTTGATCACTATTTCATAAGAATTGATCCCTTTACTTTTATCATCAATTATAATAAATATAAATAATAATAAAATTTCTATTGTCACCTAGATACTATACCTTACTACATCTTCCTCTATCACATCATTTTATGTAATGTTCCATTTTCCGAGCAACCGTTCGCGAAGGAGGATATTTTTTTTTTTTAGTGAATAATTAGAAAAAATAAGCTAGATTTTTTAAAATCATGTCTATAAGTTACAGAGATCTGTGACCTTGAAATATTGGATGTTTGGCTGCATTTCGAGGCTTCGCTTATGAACGTAACTACGCTGTTATTAAAATATATATATACATAGAAAAATAAAAAAAAAGAATCAAAATTGAAAAATATTTTAATAATAATAACAGCAGAGACAAAAATATTTTTTCCTATATTTATAAAAAAAGAACAAATGAAATATTAATTATAATATTTTAAATATTTTTTAAACAATAAAGTAGATTATTACACTCAATTTCAAAGCGATTTTTCGTTTTTCACACCAAAATTCAGAGGAACTCTCTTAAATTTATTAACACTAGATAGCTGGAGCAAGTCAATTTGACTCATTTGTGATTATAAAAATCTGCAGAAAATATATTTTAAAAACAAAATTTATGTGTAAAAATTATTTTGAATAAAGTTTCTTCAAAATAGAATTGTATTTAAAACATTTTTAACATATATATTTTGTTTTAAAATATATTTTCAGTAGATTTTTAAAATCATAAATAAGTCAAATTTACTTGCTCCGACAATCTAGTGTTAATATTCACTTTTTCTTTCGAAAAATTAAAAGTTTTATGGATTTGCTTACGAATACTTTTCTATTACCTTAAAATAAAAATTTAAACTATTAATTTACAATACAGTTAGAAAAATTGTATAATAGTTTATATTGTCTATATCAATTGTCTTTTATTTGTAAAAGAAAATGATTAGGTTTATTTTTAAGAACATTAAATTGAATATATATTATTGAAACATAATAGAAAACTCAAACCCCCTATTTTTAAAATCAAAATTTATTTGTGAAAATAAATTTTAAGAAAAAATGATCCGTGCGATGGCTCAGTTGATAGAACACTGCACTTTCGATCCACAGAATAAAAATTTGGTTTCTGCCCCTGTCAACTGATAGGAGCACCACTGCTTTTTACAAATAGAAAGCGTAATAATAAGGCGTTAAAATATACAAAAAAAAATTTAAGAAATTGTGTTTAAATTTGAAAATCAACAATTATTGCAACAGAGCATTACAGCACTTAAATTTCTTATGTAGATATCTACTACTGTAACGAGTATAATAGGTGTAATGTATCTTTGCGATTTAAAAATGATCTTTTAAGTCAACAGTTTTTGCTTAATATAAGGATATAATGTGTTCACCTGTTATTGCTATCTTGCAGGACCACTTGCTAGTACCTTCAAGAACCATTTGCTCAGCCTGCTCTAAGCTGTCAATGTGAGTATCCGGGTCGACTGAAAACGTTGTGCTGAAAAGATAATTACGGTGTCATATCCTAAAGTAAAATTATTTTAGATTGTCTCATTATATGGAAAAAATCCATTTAAATGTTGATATTCGCCTCTGCTTACTCTCCTTGAAATCCTGCTATTATAGTTGTGAATTTAAGAGTTATAAATAATTGTACTAATTATATTATAAGAGTTGTAATAACTATTACAATTTTTAAGAAATGTAATAGTACATAAGTTTATAATAAAAAAATGTCACAATCGTATAAATTATAAATATTTAAATTTAATAATGATGAGTTAATTGCTTTAATAAAGTTTATGAAGATTAATTATGTGCCATTCAAAAAAAGTTAATTTATATTGATTATTTTCTTAATTGATTCATATTTATTCAAGTAATGCTTTAATTATATATTTACACATTCTGTTCGTAAAACAGTTAATATTTTTTTGACGTTCTACAATAGATGTAACTACTAAAAGAAAAAAATTAAATATTTTGTTATGTATAGGAGTACAGATCATGCTTTTCCGAGAAGCAAGTTTTTTAGCTAATGTTCTTTTTATCGGGCAGATAACGCATAAATCGGTCTATATACACAGATACTAGTATTTCCACAGGCGCTTAGTCTGTTATTCAAATACTACTGGGTCATTGCATAAGTCATTATACGATCGTACTATCATTGAACATGTTCTGACAAGTTTGCCTTTCGTCTTTTGTTCTCTTTGTTGCTGTATTTCATTGCGTAGAACACACTCCTAACTAGTGTGATTTGTGCGACTAAATAAATAAGTTCGTATTCTTAGCGTTTCTTCATTTATTTTTTTATAACGTATCACTATTAATGCAATGACCCAATACTTATTCAAATATTATTACATTGACATTTGTTCATAAGTAGATCTGTTAATGTTGACAAAAATAAATACTTTAGGATCTACATGGTTGTTTTAAATTCTTTATTGTTAGATAAAATTTTACTAAATGATATATTTAAGTTATAAAATTATTTTAATAATACTATTAAAAATAATTAAATGTATTTAACTGAAATAAGAATTATTTTTATTATCTTTTATTATCTTTCCTGCTAGAAATAACCGAATAAAATCAATTGAAATCAATTCAATTTCTATTTCAATAAAGACAGTTGTCATTTATGAAAAAGTTTATTCGGTTTGTATTTATTTCAATGAACTTCAATCAAATCTAATTTTTAATTGAGTTGAATTAGCAATTAACCCTAATCCCTTAAACATGGGTCGTTTGTGTAAACAGTCGTTTGTGTAAACAGTCTACATGCCTCCAAATTTTGATGAAAATATTTATTGAAAAAGGGAATTTTGGGGCTGACAACAATTTTATCGCATAGTTAGGAATTCAAAGAACACTTACGAATTTTTTCAGATTTTTCCTAACGGAATAACAAAGTTATTAGAGCGGCGGACGCGAATGACCCATGTTCAAGGTTTATGTTTGCTGAAAACAGCGACACGGGATCAGAGTTAACCTAGTAAATCTTATTGACTTTAATGAACTCTTATAAATATTAAAACTAATTGATTTTAAAGAATTTTTTTCATTATTAACCCATTAACGCCCAAATAACAAATATTTTTACTGCGACTTTGAGCTCTCAGCTTTTACTGAAATCGTTATAAATTCCTCTTCGAACAAACTTTTTCATACGTTTTTGAGTCCGGTCTACACGATCTGACCATTTAGAAAATTCAAAAATGTTAATTTTTTGGTTTTTTTTTCCAAACTTAAAAAAATCCCGATAGTTTTTTAATTTTTTTTTTTCAATATGGCAGCTTCTCGAAAACAAAAAAAATTTCTAATTATCTATCATGCATGTGTAAATTAACATTATTTTATTAGATTTACTGTACAATACTTGAATAGTCGCAAAAAAATATATAATATAGTCTTAAAAGTCATTAATTACAAACCTGTTGTCTAATATGCAAAATATAAAATGGCGGATTCAATATGGCAGACAAATTTTTGGAAATTTGTTGATTTTTTAGGATAATTTGCATGTATGCGTTGATGGGATCGCTGATTATGAATCTTTTAATAGATTTTCAAAATTCAAAATGGCGGGTCCAACATGGCGGACAATTTTTAGAAATTTGTCGATTTTTTGGAAGTAAATAGAAAAAATAAATCGATTCCTTAGAAGCGAATAGAAGTAAATAGAAAAATATATAAAAAAAATAAAAAAAAAAAACAAAAAAAGATTCTCGGTAATCGTTTACCTTCACGCGGTGAGAATTGGGCAACATCTGATATAAGATGGCTAAAGATAGTACATTCAACTATTAACTTCTAAGAAATCGACAAATTTTTTAAAAATTGTCCGTCATGTTGGATCCACCATTTTGAATTTTGAAAATCTGATAAAAGATTCGTAATTAGCGATCCCAAAAACGCATACATGCAAATTATTCTAAAAAATCAACGAGTTTCCAAAAAATTGTCGGCCAGATTAAATCCGCCATTTTGGATTTTGCATATTAGACAACAGGTTTGTAATTAACGACTTTGAAAACTATATTATACATTTTTTTGCGACTATTCAAGTATTGTATAGTAAATCTAATAAAATAATGTTAATTTACACATGCCTGATAGATAATTAGAAATTTTGTTTTTGAGAAGCCGCCATATTGAAAAAAAAAAAATTAAAAAACTATCGGGATTTTTTTGAGTACTTGTACTAATAACACTTTTTGTACAGTTTTTCTTGCATAAAAGCCATTGTAACTATACAAAATTCATAGTTTACCAGAAAAAAAAAATGAAAAAATTGTAATTTTTTACGTAAATTAGGAAAAAAAAACCAAAAAATTAACATTTTTGAAATTTTCAAATGGTCGGATCGAGTAGACCGGACTTGAAAACGTATAAAAAAGTTGATTTTAAGTGGAATTTATAGCGATTTCAGTAAAAGCTGAGAGCTCAACGTCGCAGTAAAAATATTTGTTATTTGGGCGTGAATGGATTAATTTAAAAGATTACAATAAACCTTATATTTAATGAATTTTAATGAACGGCTTCTTAATATGAATCTAATAAATTTTAAAAAACTTATTTCTTAATTGATTTTAATAAACGTTTTTTCGATATAAATTCAATACATATCAATAAATTTCATTTTTAATTAATTTGAACGAACGTTTTCGCTGTATGAATTCAATAGATTTGTTGAAAACATGAAATACCATATAATATAATATAGAATATCACGTGAAATCAATAAAATAAGTTTTTAGAATATTTCGAAAGAGATAAAATAAGAACTCGGTGAAATGTTGGAAGCAAGCACGTAGATATAAGTTATGACTTATTGTAAGATCCTTTCTTTGAATATGTTTTCTCCGCGGAACTTTTTCCACTGGGTTCTATCTGCGGTTTTTTCCCTATTCCACACGCCAAGGCCTGAGTAAATGCAGGAGTGTGGTCGTTTAGCGCAGATTTAAGCATATGTGCGTGTTTACGCACATAAATCTTGTACAGGAAGAAAGAAAAGAAAGAGCCCATTTTAAAGCTAGTATGATGCGATTTTAGGAATTTATAAATAAAAGAAAAGTAGGAATGTGGCATCGTTCCCAATTGAGCTTCATTAATTTTATCAAAGACGGGTTATCTAAGAGGTGTGAGGTCTGGCGTTATCATGATGGAACATCACATCTTTGCGATTGGCCAGTTCAGGGCGTTTTTTCTTGATTGCTTCGTTCAATTTCGATAGTTGACGACAGTAGACATTCGTATCAATAGTTTGGTTTCTTGGAAGCAGACTATACCCTTGTAACAACACCACACGGAAAGCATAATCTTTTTTTGGTGAATATTGGCTTTGGATGTCGATCGTGGGGGCTTATCATGCTTGATCCATGATCGTTTTCGGACTACATTATCGTACACAATCCATGTTTTATCACCCGTTAAGATTCTTTTTAGAAATAGGTCGTTTTCGTTCGTACGATTCAGCAAAGAGTCGCATATGTTAATGCGTTTAGTGAGGTGGATTTCCTTTAATTCGTGAGAAATCCAAACATTCAGTTTGTTTACGTAACCAAGCTGTTGTAAGTGCAAGTAAACGGTTGAATTCGATATGCCGAGCTTCTCTGCTATCTCTCGAGTTGTCATATGCCAGTTAGTTTCAATTAACGACTTTATTTTGTCGTTATCAGTAGTGGTTGGACGACCAGTATGTGGTGCATCTTGCACATTAAAATTTCTAGAACGAAAGCGAGCAAACCAACGCTGACACTGGCGTTCAGTAAGGCAGTCCTCACCATGAACTTCACACAATTTCTTCTGAGCTTGCACCGCATTTTTGCCCTTTCGGAAGTAAAACAATAAAATATGCCGATAATGCTCACTTTGATTGTCCATTTTCAACCTAATTTTCAACCAACTTGTTATTCACTAATGGCGCACAGTTTTTGACACAAGATATTGTACAGTCTAACCTACATAATAGTATATAATAATATACCCCACGCAACCGCTACTACATGAAATATGCAGTTCACGCCATCTATGAAAAAAAAGAGACATTAATTAACGAACAACCCAATAGAACTCAGTTATTCCGGAGAAAATAACTTTTTTTCTCGCGTTAGCGTCAACGCATTTAAATGGCGTTGATTTTACAAATATTGGCCAATTTGTATCGCGTATAGTTTTTAAATTCTTTAATAAAGTTAATTAATTCTTACTTTAATTTTTTGCCATTTATTTAACAACCAGGCCAAATCCTTTATCCCACTCGTCTTGTCAACAAGATTTCAATAAGCTTCTTATTTAATTGATTTTAATAGACTTTTTCCTAAAATTAATTAAATGAATTTCAATAAAATAATTCTTTAATTGATTTTAACAAGCGTTAAAAAGAGAACACAGGCTTTTAATTCAAAGACTGCTAAGACGGATAAGAGTAGTTTTAGTGCATCCGCTAAAAAATTCAAAATGCAGGAAGAGATTTTAGTTTCACGTGATCCTTCGATTAAGTAAAGAGTTTTAAATTTTATTACTGTATTTTCTGCGATAAGTGATTATGTGAAATGTAACTCTTGTGACGGAAAAATAAAATTTGATACTGCTTCTCCCCGTGGACTTGGTTTTAAAATCGTTGTAGTGTGTAATAAGTGTAAAAATCGTGTTATCAACTTCAGTCCTTTTGAAGCATTCTTACGAAATAAACAAACGATTTACATATATTTGTGATAAGAATTCTGGGATTAAAAGGCGCAGCTAAATTTTGTGGCTTGATGGGCATGCCTGCTTTTTTAACGCAAAACACTTATGACTTGATTGTTGACAACATTCACTCTTGTATAAAAGTAGCAGCTGAAAAACTGTTTGAGAAAGCCTGTACCGAGGAAAAAGAAGCGACTGCTGTAAACCAAGGTGATGAAAATAATGAAGAATTAACAGTTTCGGATGACGGAACCTGGAAGAAGCGAGAGTTCAATTCTTTGTATGGAGTGACATCATTGATTGGATATTACAATGGAAAAATCAGTTATATAATTGTAAAAAGTTATTACTGTAAACAGTGTGAGGTTTGGAAACCTAAAAAAGATACTGAAGAGTATAATGATTGGTATAATAAACACGAAGATGCTTATTCTGCAAATCACCAGGGCTCTCCAGGTAAAATGGAAGTCGATGCGGTTATTGAAATTTTTAAGCGTTCAATAGAAAAATTCAAAGTTAGTTATAGAAACTATATAGGTGATGGCAATTCAAAAATATATTCTGGGATTTTGAAAGCTGCTCCTTACGGTAAAGTTAAAGTTGTCAAAAAAGAATGTATCGGGCATGTTCAGAAGAGAATGGGTTCACGACTCCGCGAGCTAGTAAAAAAAAATACAGAAACAGTTGAAAAAGGCGGAAAAAAAATTGCAAATAAAGTACTTTCAGGGGAAGGTAAACTCACGGCTAAGCTAATAGATAAGCTGACAGTTCACTATGGTTTGGCAATAAGGAGACATTGTGATTCTAAGGATAATATGTATAATGCAATTAGGGAAACATATTATCACTATTGTTCGACTAATGAGACGCCTCAACACGAAATGTGCCCAGGTGGAGAAGGTTCATGGTGTAGTTGGCAGCAAGCGCTAGCAACACACATTATCTTCTCACACCCATGATTATCCAACTTTACCAGCTGATGTTGCTGAAGCTATATATCCAATTTATGAAGACCTTAGAAACGTAAAATTATTGGAAAAGTGTGTTGGTGGACTTACACAAAACAATAATGAGAGTTCTAATCAGTTAATATGGAAAATAACTCCAAAAATTGTTCCATGTGGCGGTAAAGTGTTGAAATAGCGGCTTACATTGCAGCTGGAATGTTTAATGAAGGTATAAAATCATGATTGTACTTTATGAGTGCATAAGGAGTTTCATTAGGCACCGCAGCTCACGCTTATGTCGACAAAGAGGACGCAGAACGTGTGATGATCTCCGACGCACGAAGGCATGGGAGCACGCGAGAAGGAAGAATGGCTCGACGACAACACCAGCTGGACTTATTAGAAGCTAACGATACTGCAGAAGGTCCCTCTTATGGCTCTACAATAGATAACACAATGTAAGTTGAAGAAAAAAAGTTTTAACTATGTGTAAACTACTTCTGAAACTTTAAACGCGTTTTCTCAAAACGGTATTTTCAAAGTCAGTGATCTCGATTTTTCAGAAATGGCTTAACCGATCAGTTTAAAATTTTTACACAATCTTCTTAGATATATTCCTCAGGTATTAAATGAAGGAATAAGATTTAAAATTATTACTATTTTTTTTCACAATTTGGAGCTAAAATTTCAGTCAAAAACAAAAAATTTTTTTCAAATAGACGCCATTTTGTCAATAATCAAAATTTTCATTATTCCTTAGTTTAATACCTGTATTAATCTATCCTCTAAAAGAATCCACAATATTTTTCTATTTCAGATAATCTAAACCGCCGAAATAGAGATCAACGCCAAGCGCCTTTTCTTGGAGGTCGTTCGGGACATCATCTACATGAGCGGTATACATCAATATTTGTACATGATCGACGCGCTATTGTATTCTTAAAAGTTGGCTCTATTTGAATTACCATCACTTGTAATTGATAAATAATTGATTCTATAAAAAATTCATAAAAAAACGTCTTTTTTGAGCCTCGCAACTGCGTATAACTCCTTAATTGATTTTAAGAGACATTTCCCCAATGTGAATGTAATTGATTTCAATAAACTGAATATTCAAATGATTTTAATGAATCTTGCATTAATATGAGTTCAACAGATTTCAATAAACTTAATCTTTAATTAATATTAATAAACATGTTCTTTACGTGAATTCAATAGATTTGAATAAATTTAATTTTTAATTAATGTTAATAAACATTTTTTTAATATAAATTTATTATCTAGAGAGCGAATGCTTTTATGAATTTCCTTACGAGAGGCTGGATTTTCCTCTGATTAGTATATAAAAACACTGAACTTATCTACCATTGTGGGTGTATTGTGCATAATGACGGAGTAAAATAAGAACGTTTTCAGCAGATTCACCAAGTATAAGAATAGAAGTACAATTTATATCAATAGAATATTTCTGTTTACTTTAATTGAAATTTTAATTGTACTTCTTAATGTTGAAATAGTAATTAAATATAATATACTTACTGAGAATCGATTCAAATGCCACTAATATAAATAAAATATTAATCAAATAATTTAATAAAACTTAATTTATTTTAATGTTTACTTCATTCAAATTTATTAATTTTAAGAGTTTCCAATGGGCTTTAATTGATTTTGACTTTTCTTTTCATTCATTTCAATTGATTTTAATGAATCCTATACTTCCTGGCGAATTAAATTGAATGAATTTTAACGAACATTTTTATTTCAATTGCTTTGAATATAACTTTTCTGAGTTGAGAAGTACATATAACATGTTATTCGAAACAACTTGAAATTTTTTAATGAATTCTAATTGACATTTTCTAGCAGGGTTGTTATTATTATCAGCATGCGATCTTTAATCAAGTAATTATAAAAAGTAACATTTATATTTTATGCTATTTTGAAAAAAAAATAGTTTTACGAACTAATATATCATAAAAAAAAAGTACTGATGAATTATTTAGAAATGACTTTTGATTTTTAGAAATAGCTGTAATCTAAAGTATTAAGCTAATCTTAATTTACTCTGAAATTAAGGCTAATCAAAATTATTTTAAACAATTCGGTTGACGTGTACATGCGTACATAGTCTTGACTCTTTCCTAACCCCTCTCTCGCCATTCCTACTTCCTACTGCCTACGGGAGGTGGCGCACACACAGTCGGACGACTAGTGCCGCTGCGTGGGAGTTGTTTTCCCTCTCCACCAACATGCTACCTCTCGCGATCGCGAGAGGCGCTCTCCCGTAAGGCTTCAGCTCAGACCCGCTTCTCGAGCTCGACACTTACGCTTCAGCGACTGCCTTAGGTAGTCGCCTCTACCTCCTCCTCCTAACAGCGATCTTGCGCCTGCCGCATACCCGCTCTAGGTCGATGCGAACTTAGCGCCTTGCGCTGCCCCACAGACCTATTAGACGTTCGTCTAATCCCTCCACGTCCTTTCCTCGTATTTCGGCGATCGGGCTCACGAGCGATCTTGAGCCTGGCGCATTTACGCTCTGCGGTAAGCATTCTCTGCGCCTGGCGCTGTACGCTAACCGTGGTCAAACGCAAGTTCGACGAGCTACTTCCCTCCAACGGTCAGGGCGTCTTGAGCACCTAGGTTCAGGCTAGCGATTCGCGTTTACACGATAAGCGGTGTAGTCCCGGAGATTAGCAAACAGCGCGCCTGGCGCGAACCGCTTATCTCGTCCCGCATTGCGGGACTCCTACGGGGCTCTAACGACTCTTTTCCGTTATCCGTTTTCTATCGCACCTGATCGTTTTTCTTTTCTTATTCACTTGCTTTCTCTCATACTCTATCATACACTTGCACATACGAGGGTAGTCCCAGAAGTACACGACCTGACTTATGAATACAGGTAGTTTTAAAAAGACAATTGCTGCGATTGACAATACCACCTTTCAACAGCTTAATGTGAAAAATTTATAACGGTACGTTTATTATAATTTTTTTTACAGACATCCAAAGTGAACGCTCTCAGTGAATTTGTAAATATGGAAAAAATCGGGCATCGTTATGTGATACAATACTTTCATTTGAAAGGTCTAAGTCCAACCGATATCAAAGCGGAGTTGGATTCTACTCTGGAGAAGTCTGCTCCTTCGTTTACAACGGTCAAATATTTGGTAGCTGAGTTTAAGCGAGGTCGTACGAGCTGCCAAGATGAACACCGCAGTGGTCGACCAAGTGAGGTCACTACGTCAGAAAATGAGAAGAAAATCCACAAAATGGTATTGGATGACCGTCGACTAAAAGTGCGCGAGATAGCAGACATGGCAGGCATTTCAAAAAGTGCTGTGCATCGCATTTTGACCGAAAATTTGGACATGAGAAAGCTGTGCGCAAGATGGGTGCCGCGTTTGCTCACAATGGAGCACAAACAGCAACGTGAGGATGTTTCCATCAAGTTCGAATTGCTTCCTTACGCACCCTATTCGCCAGATCTGGCTCCCTCGGATTATTTTCTTTTTCAGAATTTGAAAAAATGGCTCGGCGGCAAAAGGTTTGCCAATAATGAAGAGGCAGAGTCTGCGGTTAGTAGGTATTTTGAGGAGCTTGACGGTTCCTACTATAAAGCGGGTATCGAAGCTATTGAACATCGTTGGGAAAAGTGTATCGAACTGAAAGGAGAATATGTTGAAAAATAAAAAACATTTTCGCAATTTTTTTACTGTTTTCTTTGTCGGGTCGGGTACTTTTGGGACTGCCCTCGTAGTTTCTAGGGGTTAGATGATAAGGTGGATTAGTCCACCTGTAGTGAAAATTGAATTTCTAGAAAAAATAAGCGATAAAAGTCAGTGTTCCCAGGGTTAGATGGGTTTGCCTGCTCGTGGTTTGATAGGAGTAGTTTTCGCCCTTACAATGGTTGGGCCGATAAAAATAATACGTGTCTAATATTTTTTAATGATTTACAAGTATGCCAAGTTTTATTTTATTTGATGACTATCACTCTGGTGGTGTTATTTATCACATAACCTTTATTGCAGAAATAGAACACTCACATGGAGAGTAAATCCACAAATTTGGCCTTGCACAGAACGGTGTTACTCATCAAAGGTGAAATTAAAACCGCTTCACTGTGAAAGTCTTTCTTGATATTGAAAGGGCTTAATTAATACCTGCGTACAGACTATCTGCATTGCAGCTAACAGAAAAGGAGTTCCTATTACTATTGTGAGACGAGTTCAGAACATACTATTAAATAGACGTCTAGGAAACTGCTGGATATAATGCAAATAATGCGTTGCAGACTCTTAGTCTGGTGCAATGACAATTGTCTTTTAATAAATTTCAATAAGACTAAATTAATGATTTTTGAAAGGATATACAAGTGAAAACTACATAGAATTATTAGACTAAAAAGGCAGGAGCCTAGTGTCAGTAAACAAGTAAATAATCTAGGCTATATTTTAAATGGCATAGTCCTCTCAAACAGTTCGAAGTTATTTACATTACGTAGCAGAGCATCAACTGATGAGAAGCAGCAAAGTAAAGAAGAAGCAAGACCTACTATCTCTTGCGACACACTAATGGATGTCTCCATAAGTGAGAAAATTTACGAAGAGGTAGTAATAGAGGTGACAAGCCGAGGACTCTAGAACAACCTAGGAAGGGATGTAGCCGTTCAACAGTGTCACCATCACAACAGTCAAGTCTAGTATTTTTAAAAAGAGAGATTTATAATAAGACCAGCTGTGTGCCGAACTTAATTACTATGGCTGACCAAACCTAAACTTGAAGAACTCTATGATAATGAAGAACTTTACGAGATTGATGAACCACAAGAGTTCTTTCAACTCTTTAAAATCAATACGCTAGTAAATAAGTTAGTAGTTGGTTTGGATCTAGACAAAAATTCAGAGTTGTCGAAGAAAGAGGCTGCAGGAAGAGCAGATAATTTTACAAAATGGAGGTTCTTAAATTCTGAAAGCACGAGTTTATAAAACGAGCAGTTACTAGCTCAGCCAAGAGTGGCAATTCCATGGCTTGATAGTGGACGGTTATTTAAATAAGAGATGAGTACCGTAGTAGAAAATTATAATTTTGTTTGAGTTCGATTAGGTGGACAGCATAATCGGCGATAATAGATCCAGGCGTGATGTTGTTAGTGAATACGAAATGGAAAAGCCAGGCCCATTACTGGACAGTTAGAGGTAATGTTTGATGTTGTTAGGATCAGTAACAACATTACATTAGAAGTTGTTCAAGAAATAGAGCATAAAGAGTATGAGATTTTTGTAGAACGTTAAGAATCGACGTCAATTATAGAGCAAATGAATGAAGAGTACCTGATAGCGAATGTCATAAATTCGATGCAGGACCTAATTCAGATCAACTAAGATTTGTAGCCAAGTGTGCTAACATTTCAGTGTTAACAGTAGGATAAGAAAGTCAAGTAAGAGAGTTGCTGGATTTAATTTTGCTATCATCTGCGGAGAGATTGGATTTTCCGACATTAATTAAACATATCAATGTTGCGCCCCACTCTTCAAGTAGAAGTCTTACTGCATGTCTTCAGTGATGCTACAATGAGCACAATGGAGGTAAAGCGGATACTTGAAAAATGAATAATGAAACGATTGGTGAATTAGAGAAGAAGTGCGCCAGTAATCATATGATAGTTGAATGGAAAATTTTGGTTCTGTGTAGTTAATTGGGATTTAAATAAAGTCACTAGAAAGGTTGCATACGCCATGCAAAGTGTGGAGCCAATTTTAGATAAATTGAGGAAAACAAAGTATTTGTCCTAAGTAAATTTGAAATAGGCATATCATCAAATACCAGGCTGTTCAATAAGTTTTGCGGTTCGATAAGAAAAACACAATTTTATGGTTTGAAATACACCTTATTATTCAGTATAGTCTCCCTGAAGATCAATACACTTGTTCCAACGAGATTTCAATTTATGAATTCCATCCCTGAAGTGAGAATCTGGAAGGGCTGCAAAATACGCTTCCACATCTGTTATGACCTCATCATTTGATGAAAAACACTTTCCACGCATGAATTTGTTTAGGTCTGGAAACAGATGGAAGTCGCTAGGGGCCAAATCTGGTGAATACGGTGGACGCTCTAACAATTCGAACTTAAATTCATGGATTTTAGCCATTGTCAAAATGCTCTTGTGACACGGTGCATTGTCCTGATGAAAAAGTATTTTTTTCTTCTGCAAACCGGGCCTTTTTTACACGAATTTTTTCCTTCAGCTGGTCTAAAAGGTTACAATAATATTCAGAATTTATTGTTTTACAGGTTTGCAAGTAATCCACAAACAAAATTCCTTTCGCATCCCAAAAAACTGATGCTAACACCTTTTTGGCCGATTTCTGGACACGAACTCGTCTCGGAGCCGAAGAACCAGGTTCACACAACTCTTTAGCCTTTTGTTTGGATTCAGGATCATAGTAATAGACCTAAGTCTCATCCATAGTGATGAATCGACGCACAAAATCTACTTTATCCATTCGAAAACACTCTAAATGTTGCTGAGAAAGTCGCATTCGAATGTGTTTTTGTTCCATTGTTAGCGAATGCGGCACCCATTGTGCACACAGCTTTTTGAAATCCAATACTTCAGTCAAAATATTGCTTACACTGCCCAATGAGATGCCTAGGGCTTCTACTTAATCTCTTTTAGTCACTCGACGATTTTCCATTACGATATCCTGTATTTTTCTACGATTTCTGGTGTTGTTGCTATTTTTGGACGTCCTTGACGTGGATCGTCTTCAAGGCTTGTACGACCACGTGTAAATTCAACAACCCATCTTCATACTGTACTAATTAAAGGCAAAGAGTCCTTATACGCTTTTAACATTCGTTCATAAATTTCCTTTGCTTTTAAACCTTTCGAAAATAAAAATTCAATTACTGCACGATACTTGATTTTTTCCATTGTAAAAAAATACTGTGACACGTCGATACTAAATGCCTTGTAAACAAAGAATGAATTTACAGATTAAAATGAAACTTCACATACGTTCATATAAAGAGTGTAGCAACATAACAAAAAAAATTTAGGCTAGTAGCAACACCCTCTTTTATCGAACCACAAAACTTATTGAACAGCCTGGTATTATTAGTTCCGTTGAATAGACTGTTTACCCCATTTAATCTGCCTTGTTCGGATCTTTGACAATTTACTCGTTTTTCATTTAGTGCATGGACATAGAACATGTTATCACGTATCGGATGCCTTATCGCATAGCCCAGAAGGGAAGAAGGACGAATTAACAGAATTTAGGAAAGTTCTGGATCAGTGGTGACAAACTACTTGGAATCGGTCTAGAATTTTTCAAAGAAATTTGCTAATCGGCGGGTTAAAGACAGAATGTTATACGGGCACAGAAGAGAATTTACTGGATCCAATAACCAACTACGTTCTACAATGATCATCGGAAAGCTTCTTCAGGACATCTTGAGGTGGAGAAGACATATAATAGATTAGCTTAAAAGTATTACTGTCCCAAAATGGGGTATGACATACACATTTATGTTCAGTCGCTTAAGAAATGTCAGCGACATAAAGTAATGCAGTCAGCACAAGGATTGATAGAAAAGCGAATCATTAAGTGACGATGGTCTGCAGTAGTAGCAGATATGATGGAGTTTCCATAATCGAAAAACCAATTTAAATATATCTTAGTATTTTAAAATTTGTGCACAAGATAGATAGAACTTAAACTGCTAAATATGGCTGATGAAAAAGTAGTAGCTAAAGTATTCAAAAAGTTTGATTTATTTAGGGAAACCTAATTACTTGCTAATGGATAATAAAGAAGAGTTTGAAAACAAGCACTTAAATCAAACTTTGAAGGAGTTTAGAGTATATTAATTAACATCTCCATCGTACCATACGTAAGCAAATTCGATTGAGCGGAGTAACATAAGGTCAAAGACGACGATCGTTACTTTCGTTGAATTAAATCAGCAAATCGGTAAATACCTAAATGCAGTCGACTTCAAGAGTCTCACCTGCATTTTAAAATTTTGGATGATATTAATCATTTGATAATAATATTGATATTCGAGGCTAATAAAGAATTTTCGAAGAGGGGTAGAAGAAATCCAAATTAAGATACAGCTTGAGCCTGAAGAATGAAAGAATCGAATGAAGAGACTAGGTGCTTTACAGCATATAGTCGTGAAACATACTGAAAAGGCGAGCAAGAGACGAATAAAGTATTAAAATGGCGGGCAATAATAAGAGTCTTTTGGAATAGAGGAAGTTTGGAATTGATGATACAGAAAGTTTATGTGCTATCAAATGCATAGCAAGAATTTTACGTGTTTTATTGCCAGAGGTTTACTTGGTAGACATAGGCGCGTCTCAGACAAATGTAAAGGTGTGGGCATTGCAACTGAAAAAGCATATACGAGTACCTTTGAGGAAATAGGTAAAGGAATCGTAGAACTGGAGGTAGGTTTAGAGGATCAATTGTGGGTGTGTGATACTAAATGCATTTAGGATAAGGTTTCGGGCAAAACTAAACAAAATTAAGCAACTAAGCAAAAATAAACAAAACAAAACAAAAAAGTTTTTTTTATTCTTCTATTAATTATGTGACTAGAGAAGGTGATATCTTAGATCTTATAATATGAAAATAAATGTAGCTACCCCTTAAAAATTGAAAAACAACACTTTTATGGCGGTGAAAAAACGAAATTTTGCGGAAAAAAAGTTTCTTTACATTTGCATAGGACTTTTCATTTTAATGATTTTTGCATATTTTCGCTTGCAAAAAAATTTTCGTGAAAATTCGCAACGATTTCTAATTGTTACATTATTTTGTAACCAATGTTTAAAAAATCACCTTTATTATCTACGATTTTTTTTGTGAGACACTTTTAGAGTGAGATATTTTGATAAACCTAAAAAAAATACTTTCTCAGGATTTAGTCGATAGCTGATCTTCATGTTCTTCATAACGTAAGGAACGTTTTTAAGTTTTTTTTACACATCTAAATAGTTTTTAGATACTCTATGCTAATTCTACTAAGCTTAAGGCTTAAATAAGAAGTATCAATTTACGAAGTGATCAAAAAGTGTCGGAATAGTCAAACATCTTGAGAAATTTACATGAACAATGAAAAACCAAAAAACTCTATTTTAAATATTTTTCAAAAAGCTGTTCAACGATATTAAACTCGATCTTGTAACTCTACTCGCTGATGGTTAAATGTAGGGCAACATTAAAAAATTAAAATAACAATCCCTATTTTTTTTGCAGATTTAAATTCTTTATATGAAAAATTCTTTAGTTTTGTCTAAAATATTTTTAAAATTTTTAAACTTGCCCCCATCTCTCTCCATAGGCTGGGATTAAGGGATCGAGTTTAATATCGTCATATAGTTTTTCGAAAAATATTCAATATGTGATTTTCTAATTTTCATTTTTCATGAGAATTTCTCTGTTTGTTAGACTTTTCCGGAACTTTTGAACCACTCTGTATATAGTTTCAAATTGTTTTTGAGTGAGTAAAAATCTGTTTCCGACAAATAGGCAAAATTTTTTTTTGTTCCATTACTGTTGAAAATTCATTGTTCAATAAAAATTTATAAATTTAAAAAATTGTTTTTAAATTCTTGTAAAACTTTAAATATTTTATTTATTTGAAATAAAATTAATACGTGTTTTAAATCAGCATTTGAATATTATAGTAATTAAAAAAGAATATTTATAATAATTAAGAATATTTATAATAAACTTTAAAATCTTATTGTTTGTTACTCTAAAAGGTAAAAATATTTTCAGTAATAAAAAGGAGTTTTATAATAATATTCCTAGAAATATAATTAAATGTAAATAAATAATTTGTGAAAAATCATTAAAATGCATTTTATTAATTAATGATTCAATTTACTTAAATTATTGTAGTGTATGCAAATGAATTTATTAACAATTTATAAGACGATGCTATTGAAAAATATATACAGATTGTACGCCTGTGGAATTACTTTCCACCAGAGTGTTTAGAAAGTTAACCCTGTTGATGCAAGCGCAGTAGATTCCTAGAGTAAAACAATTCCTGACATGCTCCTACCACGATTTACCGCGTATGCACCAATAGGGTTAACTTACTAGTCACACTACTGTCTACATTTCGATTGATTTGATAAGAATATTCTTTAACCACGAATACCGATTATTAAAAAATGTGTAATATATACTAAAGGTTTAAAAATCTAATAAACATTGCTATAGAATTTTTTTAAACTTATTTGGAAGAGTAATTGCAAAACAAACGCAAAATTCGCCCGTTTTTATGTAGTCGATTACTGACAAGGAAAAAAGGCAATCAAAATTCTGTTAATTTCATATTACTTCTCAAACGATTCCAAGGTGAGCATATTTTTATTTTTCGAAAAACTTCAAAAACCACCCATTAGAAGGAATTAAAAATTATTAAAAAAGCCAATATTAGAAAAAAATTAAGAAACACTGTGCCTATAATTGGTAAGGTGACACGTGAAATAAGCATCTCATTATGAAAGACAAAGGGACTCACGTAAAACATGCATCCTGTCGTAAAATATATCCAAACGTTTAAAAAGAGTTATAACACACACACACACACATATATATATATATATATATATATATATATATATTTTGGTCTTTTTTTATTAAACAAAAAACTTTTTTAATATTTTTTAACCCCTCCTAAAGGGTGCTTTTGAAGTTTTTTGGATGATAAGAAAATATGCTCATCTTAGAGTCGTTTAAGGAATAATGTAGTTTCTGTTTTAACAGAATTTCTGTTTTAAGACCGGCGGGCCAATTAGACTGCTTCAATTCAGCCATTTTTAGGAAGCGTTGTTGAACGGGAAAAAAAATAATTAGTCAAATGAACTTTGAGAATAGTTGTATATATATTTGAACTAAAAAAAAAAAATTTGTACAATCTTCAGAAATGTATTTTAAGCCCCCTTATCAATGTATTTGTAGAGCGCCTCGCCGCTGACGCGTCCAATTTGTGTGCAGGATACAGCTCGCAATTTTTGTCTGAAAAAAAAACGAAAAAGATTATTAATTTTGATGAAATTCTATTCTATTTAAACTAAAAACCTTAAAAAACTTTTTTTAAGTAACTTTTCTACCCAGTTGGACAGTTTTTTTTTTTCTTGTAAAATCATTTTTTGTTTCTATGTACCTTCCAGAAATATTCGGATTTTACGTATTTCTCCCAATTTTTGTAGTTCATATCGAAGATAATTTCATCAAAATTAATAATCTTTTTCGTTTTTTTTTGCAAAAATTGCGAGCTGTATCCTGCACACAAATTGGACGCGTGAGCGGGGAGGCGCTCTACAAATACATTGATAAGGAGACTTAAAATACATTTCTGAAGATTGTACAAATTTTTTTTTTAGTTCAAATATATATAGAACTATCCTCAAAAGTTCTTATGGCTAATTATTTTTTTTCCCGTCCAACAGTGCTTCCCAAAAATGGCTGAATTCGGGCCGTCTAATTGGCCCGCCGGCCTTAACAGAAATTTGATTCTCTTTCCTCTGTCCGTAATCAACTACCAAAAGACGGAAAAATTTTGCGATTAGCCTTTGCTGGATTTCACAACCAAATGAGCTTTATTTCAAATTGAAAAATTAAGTATCATATCCAACTTTTAAGAAATTTGGCCTTACGAAACTTTGATCTAATAAAAGATTTTAGATTAAACGTGACGTCAATGAAATATGTTTTTTTGAATTACATTCTTATAATTACAAAATATATAATATAAACAATAAGTAAAAAAAATTAAGAATATTTAAAAGAAAATAATGTACCAACTTTCGTTATTCTTTAAATATGAACATTTTATATTCATTAGAAATTTCATTATCATAATAAAATTTAAAAGATACTTCCATTACCGATTTTTATTTTCCCAAACTTTATATTGTTTTAAGTAATAAAATATCGATACAAAAAAATTAATTTTTATAAGATTAATTTTTAGAATCGTACTATCTGTAATAAGTTTATTAATATATAAATATTATTAGATCTACATCTGATAATTAATTTTCTAATAATCATGTTTAAGAATATTAGATAAAAAAGCAAACCAAAACTAATTTTATTAAACTAGCCTATCCTGTTGTAAAAGGTAACTTTTTTTTATAACGTTTTAAAATAATGTCTTTAACAAAGTTAGTAATTACGTTAGTAATGACGTTATTTGGCGGGTCAGGATTTGGAACTGTTGAAAAAGTTACTTGTCAAATTTTCCGAATACAAAAACGACATCATTCTTTTTCAAGATATGTTATTTTGACATTGCAAAAAAAAGTTATTGAGCTCAAACGCTTTTTGTTTCGTTAGAATCATGTGCATGTTTTGATACAGCGAAATGAGCATAACTGATTTAATAATAATAGACGATAATAATAAACTTTCAACCCAATTAATTTTATTATCCTTACAAAATAATTTTCTTTTTCATATAACCATATTTTTGTTTGAGAAAAATATTAAAATTTTTAATCAATCCTTTATTTTGTTTAAAATGAATATTATAATGAACTCCACTAAAATAAATAAATATTAATTTAATTTCGTTAAATTACTGATTTTTCGGCTTATGAAACATTTTCAAATCTGTATGAAACTTGGTTTAACGGTCATGCTCATTTCACCGTATCAAAAGACAAACATGTTTCTAATCAAACCAAAAGCGTTTGAGTTCAGTAACTTTATTACAGTATCAAAATAACGTCTCTTGAAAAAGAAATGACGTCATTTTTGTGCTTGGAACGTGATTAGTAACGTCATTAATGATTTTTTTTTATGTAACAAAAGAGTTAGTTGTCTTTTTTAACAGGGTGGTTTATTTTTTTAAAATATTTAATTTAGAAGACAATAAATATATTTTCAAACAATCAAATGAGATTCTATAGATATTATAAATGTAAATTTAATTAATTAGTTACATAAAATGATTTAATCACTTTTGTGTTTTAGAATAAATAGAGATGAGATTATTAATAAATTGAAATTTTCACTTGATATTTATTACATAAAGAATAAAATTATTTACACAAAATTTTTTTATAAAAACTTAAAAATATACATTGAAGCAGGGGTTTGTAAAATAATATCAACTGAGTAATATCAAGCATACAAAAACTAACAAGCAATTAGCATCAACTAACATCTTGAACATCAATCAAAAGCAAATACACTAATTATATATAAATACTTTGGCTTTTTCTGATTACTTACATGATAAAATTATTTAAATATTAATTAAAAATTATATATTTATAAAATAAATATGTAAACAGCCCGCACATATACTTATACATTAAAAATAAAAAGTTTATTCGCACATTATTTTTAAGCTGTAAAAAAACTATGTTTACAGTAAAAAATTTTTATTTTTTTAAAACACGGATGTATTATACATTCAATTTATTTTAAATAGATGAATAAGCGTTTTCTATCTACATAAGATATTCAGCCATTAAAAGCAAGTTATTCTTTACGATACATTCAGCTTTTTAATTTTATGCATTAAAGCATACATTATTGAATCTCAAAGTAAATATAATATATTAAATAAAATGATAAATGTATAAATAAATAAAAATAAAATATAATATTTTTTATTTTAAAATATAATACGTAAATGATTTTTATATAATATCTCTGGCGGAAAAAATTTATACACACAACAGTTAATATTTAAAAATAACTGAAAAAAACTGAAGAATAGTGATAAAAATCGATAAGAACTGAAGCAAAGAGTATGAATTAAGACTGTAAAAAATTGTAAAATATTAAAGAAGAAATCTATGGAAAATTGCAGATAACAGTTCTATTCTTCGAATAAATTTTTGCAAAAATCAATCATCAACAGTTATTATCTATTGTATTTATTTTCAGCTTTTTTACAAATTTTTTTAGAATAGAACTATATTAAATAATAAAATACAAATAAATGATATAACAAAAAGAAAATTTAAATTTAAATTTATAATTTAAAAATTAAATAAATGAGATACTAACGGAAGAAAATTCAAATATATTGAAAAAAACAGTGAATAACTATTAAAACTGTTTAAAACGGAAAAAAAAACTATAGAAATGTTTTATTATGAAATTCTTTTTTCCCAATTTGGTAACTGAATATATCACTCAATAACTGAAGAAAACCGATATTAACTGATTTATGAAGTCTCAATTTAGGTCTTCTGATTTTCTCGTCAATTATTAGCTGTTTTCTTCAGTTATCTACATTTTTTTTCCGCTAGGGATATTATGTAAAAGATAAATGAATATGTGTCATAAAAATATATGTGATATGTATAATTTAGATATGTTTATATTCGTATTTTTTATTTTATTCTATTTTTGCTGTAATGAAATTCGCAAAATATAACTCAGTAATTTAAAATTAAATTTTTCGATAATTTATTGTTTTAAATATTTTGTAAACTTTACTTTTAAATTTCATAACACAAAAAATAATTATTTTTTAAACAAAGATGTTACTTTGAAGGTTATTTGCTTTTAATTAATAACATTTACTTTATTAATAGATATTTTCTTCCGAAATAAAATTCATTAAATTTCAATCTACTTAACATATTCAATTAAGTTAATAATATATTCAAAAGATTAATAAAATGTTTTTAATCATTTAATAAATAATAAACTGTTAAAATAACTAAGTCATATAGATTTTATAAAAATTTGAAAAGTAAAACTAACTAAATTGTATAATCAAGGAAAAATTATTTATTTTTCTACTATAAAAAACATATGCATCGAAATGCATATTTACTTATTTCACCTAATAAATTAAAATTAAATTTTATCCCATAATTACTAAAAACAATTTAGTTTCTGTATCAATTCAAATATAATTCAAATTTTAAATAAAAATTAGTTATGAATAGTTAAAATTGTAAGATCTTGTAGAGCAGTCGTCGCTGAAAAGATTATTCAATAGACGAAAACTGATGCAAAAAATTAACAATTAGAATAAGAATAAACGAAAACACGCATAATTAATAATACTTTTCACATTTTAACCCGGAGAGCGCACGAAGTGACAAACCTGTGATAGCGATTTTTGCGGACCATTTGCTGGTACCATCCAAGACCGATTGTTCCACAGCTTCCATGTGTTGCAAGTGAGCCTTTTGATCGACTCCAAAAACCGACCTAAACTTCCACGAGATTTCATGTAAATCGTGTCATATTGTTTTAGTCTCATTTTATCCAATGTGTGGTTTGTACTGATTTAATAAATAGTATTTTCTTAAAAATAATTTTTTAAAATTTTTGTAATACAAAGAAATGTCTATTTTTCTATTTATATAAAATAAACAACCTAAATTTTACCTTACATTAAGTATTAGTATTTAAAAGATTAATCATATCAACATACTACTTTATTTCTCTTTTACAATTTAAATTTACTGATATTCGTAAAAAATAGGAAAACTTTGCTATTATTATGTATAATTTGTTGGAGAAAACGAGACTGCATATTGTGCAAGTTACGAGCTTTTTTGAGTGCTTATAGTTCAAAAAAATTTTTTATATACTTTTATTAAACTTTGCCTTCGCATCTGACATAGTGGGAAGGTACAAATGTTATTCTTTTTTTTTTAACGTATTTGCCGATAATGTACGAAATTGAAATTTTGCATTTTCATAAATCTTACCAAACAATTTTAAAACGAGTTAATATTTTTAGTGAAATAAATTATTTCCATATTAAATTTTTTAATTTAAAAATAGCTAATTACGAATTTCAGCGAGGTACGCACTCGTGTGGTACTTACATGCATAGAATGCCGATACACGTTTGATGGGTTATAACCTTGACGTGTCAATTTAAAATCTTGCAAACTGTATTGCTCATAGTAATTACTTAAGCAATAGTTATAATATAACAATTATAAAATAAGGATAAGAAATATGACTTAAAATATCGACACCGAAGCCAACTGACGAATGGACTGCAGCTGGCGGCAAAAAAGACTCAGGCGGTACTTATCTCCCTAACCAAGAAGAGAAGATATGTCACCTTAACAGTAGACGAACAGAGGATACAGACTAAGGAAAGTGTCGGGTATCTGGAAGTCACCGTAGACGTACGACTATCATTTAGACCATTTAATAAACGCGGGCTTAAAGGCGATAAAAGTGGCCGAGTATTAGCGAGTTTCATTCCCTATATTGGAGGACCCAAACAACCAAAAAGATTACTCATGTCTTCAGTAGTAAACATTGTGATACTTTACGGGGTACCGATATAAACAGATGCCATACGAAATCCTATATAGCTATGGAGCAGTTTGTCGATGGACAAGTACAATAGCTGCGCTCAGAGTAGCATTTGCCTACCTCACCCTGTCGGACATCCCCCTATCGGTGATGGTTCTATTGATTTTCTGGCAATGGAGAGGGCTGATCAGTTTTAGAATATTGGGTAACTGGCAGAAGGGGAAGCATTTGGATGTGGCCGCAGCATATGGTCCAGGAGGACCTTGCAGGAATGGCAACAACGATGAGACACAGCTCAATAGGATCGGTGGGCTTACAGTCCACCTTCCTGACGTTGCACAATTGATAAATAAAGTACACGAATTCTTGAATTTTAATATAACCAAAGTGTTTACGGGATATAGTTGCTTTTACGATTACTTACAACGTGCCAACGTTTGCGAAAGCGCAAAATGTCCGGCGTGTCCTGGATAGAAAGAGGACACAGAACATTTCCTCTTTCAATGTTCAAGATTTACTAAAAAACGGGATCATTTTCGGGCCACATGGAGGGCTCCTTGACCCTAGAAGGTTTAGACTAATATTTGATGAGTTCGTAGGTAGAGTGGGTCGAAGTTGCAGTGTTAGAAAAGCCCATTGTTGGAAAACTGAATACGATCAGAAGAAAAGAAGAAAGCGAGGGGTCGGGAGGATAAGCAGGAACGGCATCTGCTTTTCCTTCGTAGAGAAATCTATTATCTCAAAAGCGTTTAAGTAACAACACATTATATGACAGATACGGATTAGTGATGTGACATATACATGCAGACATATTAACTCTCAGTCGCAGACACTCCTTCAGAACAGAGTTCATCGTGTTAGTGCTAAGTAATGCCGGAAAAGAGAAGAAAAAAAAATGAGAGTGAAACAATCAGTAATAGAATCTAATTTACTAAGTTAGAGAGATTCTTTATCTAAGATCGTAGATTGCTTTTCATTATGTTAGTTGCCGGGTCTAATAGCAGTACTGATGTATAGAGAGGACATCAAATTTTCAAACGTCATAAGCAAATTAATCAATCATAACCTTCATGAAGTCCAAAAATTGTATTAAAAATTTGTCATTTAAAAAAAACGATCCGCTGGATTAACTAGGCACAATTAAAGATTAATGAGCTCCGTTATACAAGGGTGGGGTGAAGACTTCTCAGCCTGACCTAGAGATGGCGTCAGCAGGAAAGGGTTTGGCTTGTATTCTGTAGCCCGACATTTCATTAGCTTGCTTATAAATTCTCAGGTCGATTATTTTGTTAATGTACATTTGATAGCTAATTGAACAAGACGGTGTATTGCTTACGTGTCATCAAGCAATTTTTAAAAGTAACAATTCAAACTTCAATTCATTGATTTTAGCCATCGCAACAATCGACAAATGAATAAGTGCGTTATCATAGTAAAACAAGATTTTTTTATTCGCTAAGTAAGGCCTTTTATTTTTTACTTCATCCTTCAAATGCTGCAATTACTCTACGTAGTATTGACCCGTGATGGTTTTACTCTTTTCTAGGTAATCAATAAATATTTCCTTTCCGAAAAACAATAGCCATAACCTTATTCGCCGATAAAATTATTTTTGCCTTCTTTGGGGTTGGTTCACCTGATCCAATTCATTGCTTCGACTGATGTTTACTTTCAGGAGTGTAGTGGTGAATCCAGCGCCAAATTTTTGAATAAAACAGTTTTCCGGATGAGTTTTCGATCGACCGTTAGCAAACGTGGCACCCACTTAGCACAGAACTTCTCTATCCTTAAATGTTCATGTAAAATATTGCGTACGCGTTCAGTTGATATCTTAGTAGCCTTAGCTATATTCTTAACTTTTAATCTGCGGCCCTCCATCACTAATTTATGAATTTTTCTAATCAATTTAGGAGTTGGACCTCAGCAGGGCGTCCTGAATGTGATTCGTCAGTAGTGTTCGTGCGACACTACTTAAATTCAAAAACCCACTTTTTCACCGTTGAATATGATGGAGAAGAGTCTTTCAGTAAAATCTAGCACTTCTTTAATTTGTAATGATGTTAGATCTTTTAAATAGAAGTATTTGATGACCTCACGCTTCTTTGATTTTCACATTTTCACGTAAGCAATTAAGGCATCAATTGCTTAATCAGCTCTCAAATGTATACTAACAGAGCGATAGACCTAAAATTTTCTATACAAGCTAGTGACCTGCAAATGCCATCTCTAGGGCAGGCCGAGAACTTTTTACCCCACCCCCGTATAACAATTTTAATGCCTTAATCATATTTTACGCATTTGAATACGATAAGACTAAATTATTTATTTGTATAATTTTTAAATTTACAAAAATATATATTTCGAAATATATATAATATATTGAAAATAGAATTAAATGTGAGCATTTAAATTATAAAAAAATACTTCTAAGTTATAAATAATTTATCATGAATATTAATGTTAATATAAACAGAAATTATATATGTATACATATATATATGTATATATTGGGTGTACAACTTTGCTTCCGCCGTTTTTTTCCGAAATTCGAGGCTTTATTGTAAAAAACTGGTTATACATTTATGATTCAAAGTATTGTCCATCGCTGGCCACTACTTTCTCCCATCTTTCGGGCAGCATACAAATCCCGCGTTAAAAAAACTGGTCATCTTTTGAATCGATCCACGAATCGATCCAATTTTTTACTTCTTTATAAGACCGGAAATGCTAGTCAGCCAGGCCGTGTGCCATTGATCGAAACAAGTGATAGTCCGAGGAAGCAGCGTCTGGAGAATACGGCGGGTGGGGTAGGACTTCCCATTTCAAAGTTTCCAAGTATGTCTTGACCACTTTCGCAACATGCGGTCGAGCATTCTCATGCTGTAAAATCACTTTATCATGTCTCTCGCAGCATTGCGGCCGTTTGTCTTTCGATGCTTGGCTCAAACGCATTAATTGCATTCGATAACGATCGCCTGTGATTATTTCAGTCGGTTTTAACAACTCATAATACACTACGCCGAGCTGGTCCCACCAAATACTGAGCATGACCTTGCAACCGTGAATATTTGGTTTGGCCGTCGACGTGGAAGCATGGCCGGGATATCCCCATGATTTTCTGCGCTTAGGATTATCGTAGTGAACCCATTACACGTCCCCAATCACAATGCGATGCAGAAATCCCTTCCGTCTTTGCCTTTCAAGCAGCTGCTCACAAACACACAAACGCCGTTCAACATCTCTCGGCTTCAACTCGTACGGCACCCAAATTCCTTGTTTCTGAATCATTCCCATGACTCTCAGGCGTTTTGAAATGGCTTGTTGCGTCACTCCCAATGATCCTGCCAATTCTTGTTGCGTTTGACACGAGTCTTGATCAAGTAATGCCTCCAATTCTGCATCTTCGAAAACCTTCTTTCTTCCACCGCCATGCTGGTCTTCGACGTTAAAATGGCCGTTCTTCAAGCGTTGAAACCACTCTCGGTACGTTCTTTCACTAATAGCGGCCTCACCATAGGTATTTAAGAGCATTCGATGAGCCTCAGTCGCAGATTTCTTTATACTAAAGCAGAAAATTAAAACCTCCCGCAAATGACGAGAATTTGGCTCGTAAGCTGACATGTTTAATCGTGAATAACTTTATGATGCAGACACAAATCGACTAACATTTCGATGGCGTTATGTTTACAAACACCTGAGCTTATTGTATGACATCTATGATCTATTTATTTTATCTACCACTTACTTCTACAGCCATCTATTGCAAAACGGCGGAAGCAAAGTTGTACACCCAATATATATATGTGCACGTGCGTGTGCACGTGTGTGTGTGTATTTGTAATCTTTATATTTATATAATTTAAGTTAATTTTAAATTGCGTTTTAATTAATTTATTAATTTTTAGTTACATTGATTTTTTTATTGATTATTAATATTTGTACATATTTTTAGTATGGCGGCCATTGGAAAAACTATTGAGTTTTTCAATTAATGTTCCCAATGAGAGTTTTGACAGTAAAGTCTGACCGCATTAATGATTCGAAGTTTGCAGTAGGGCCACAGTAGCGCAATCTTATTTCTTAACCGATTAAAAGAATGAAACTTAGAACGATGATCAGAAGCCGAAATAATAAGTCTCTGCGATTCTGAGTCTTTTCGGGAAGAAAGACGAATCGAGTTATTATTTTTAGTCACTAATGATTTTTATGGACATTTTTACTCGCTGATTTTGACAATGTAAACTTTTTTCTATGCGTCAAAACCTAATTCGAATTTTCGCGCTGTCAACTTTCGAAATTCTTTGTCAGCCCAGGCACCGGCATTCCGAAAAATAAAATAAATCGAATGTAATAAAAAAGATTGTAATCCAGACTCTATCGAAAAACGAGTGGCAACTATTTATAGTAAATTCATGCACAATATCTTTCTTTAATTCGCGAATACTGTCTTATTCGTAAATTTCCAAATTACAATAAAGTTACGAAATTGTTATGATTACTCGGCATTTTCAGTCATATTTCTTATTTTTCAGTAGCATCTTCCTAAAGTACATAAACGAGAGTTGTAAACGCTTTCTAGTTTTCGATGTCTACCTGACGTGCATCGAAGGTTTTCGTCATTCAGGTCGACGGCTTCGTAGTTTCCGATGTCCAGGGATCAACCTTGAAGGTTATCAGAAGGTCTTTCCAATTGACCTTGAAGTGAACCATTAAGGTCATTTCAAGGTCATGCTAGATTTGACCGTAGAATGGCTTTGTAAGTCATTTTCGATTTGACCTTGAAAAGCCATTTCAAGGTTAAATGGGGATGACCTTGATCTTCACGTTTGATCCCTGGATGTCAAGGTCGACCTGGGCAACGAAACACTACTGTGCGGGATATCGCAACCTATAGAGCAGTCGACTTTTTCGTATATATACGCTCAATCGCACATGTACACGTGATGTGTTAGCAGCAATAATGGATTTCAGTTTCTCTAAGAGCGTCGGCTGCACAGATTGGGCCCATTCCAATGAATTCAAGCGTTAAAAAATTTAGCATTGCAGCTTTTGTAGCCTAGTTCTAAAGGCCGAATTGTGAGAGGCAATGGGACTCACATTAAAAAAACACCCCATGGGGACATGATTCTACTACCTCCATGTTATTGTCCCTGAGTAACGCTCAAAGTAGAATAAACAATTTTATTAAAACAGTTTTTTTTTAAACGTATTTATCCACAGAATTCTAATTTGCAGAACACGATGTGTATTCCTCAAAAAATTCTAATTCAGTAACGATTTTCGTATGCATTTTTAATTTTGTCGATTACAGCCACATCTATTACGAATCTAAAAAATGTTTCAAACCAAATTTCCATATGTTTTGACACAGAATCATAATCTGCAATATAAAATTGGCGTACCAATTTCAGATTTTTAAGTTGAAACAGCTCCATACGGGGGATAAAGGGGGGGAGGTCGATCGTGGTGTCATTGCATGTCCCCTATCCTGATAAACAAATTTTCCTTTTCTACCTTTTCATATACGTAGTTGTTGAGATGCTCGCAACGATAGATTAAAACTACCGTTTACAGCGCCATCTCTCACGCATAGAAAAAAATGTTTTTGTTAAAACTTTTATATTTTTTGACGCAGAGTTACAATCTGTAATGAAAAATTGGGATTTCCATTTGAAATTCGCGATTTGACCCTCAAATAACCTTCAAATTTTTCCTCAAGGTTAACGCTGAGGTTCGCGTTAGACGACCCCTTTTAACTCCTACAACTTTTGTATAGAACATTTTTTGATATAACCATCTCCCTTTAAAGTAATTCCGACTGATAGATTAAATCGGATAACCCTGTATATATATACACAGTGTGTCCCATGAAAAACGGAACTTTTGCAAAATAAAGACAAAAACTCAATATTCCGGCAAATCTCATTTATTTAATTCAAAATAGTCTCCTTCCGCATCAATACAACGTTTTGCACGATCAATTAACATATCGAATGAGTTTTTGAGATCATTTTTATCCATCGACCTGAGTATGTCGGTCGTCGCTCTTTGGATGGCCTCTACGTCAGCATGACCTTTTCCTTTCATAGGCAAGTGCAATTTGGAGAACAAGTAGAAGTCGCACGGAGCCAAATCCGGCAAGTACGGTGAATGGTTGATGGTTAAAATGGAATTTTTGATTAAAAAATCCGTGATCAAGTTCGATTGATGAGACGAGGCATTATCATGCAACAAACGCCAGCTCCCTTTTTCACGGTATTGTGGCCGCACACGACGAATACGGCTGAACAAACGCTTCATGACACCAACATAAAACACAGCAGTAATCGTTTGACCAGGTGGAACGAACTAACGATAAATAATACTCTCCGAATCGTAGAAACAAATCAACATTGTCTTCACTTTTGACCTTTCAAGACGACTTTTTTTCGGATTAGGCTCGGTTGGGTGCTTCCATTCAGCACTTTGACGCTTGGTTTCGGAATCATATTGAAAACACAATGTCTCGTCACCAGTCACAATTGAATATTTTAAGTTTGAGTCCTTTTTTTGACTCTAATCGAATCCTTACAATGTTGAATTCGGAGCGATCTTTCGTAGTCGGTCAATTTGTGTGGAACAAAGCGTGCACACACCTTCCGTAGATTTAAATGATCAGTCGAAATGCGATGAATTGAATTTTCGGACATATTTAATTCCATTTCCATAAATCGCAATGAAGATTTTGGCTTCTTTTTTATAAATTCACGCACTTTTTCAATGTTACTTTGAGTAACCACGGTATTCGAAGGAACTAGATGTTCGTCGTCCTGAATGTCTTCACGACCTTCCTAGAACCGCTTATACCACTTATACACTCTGGTACGGGATAGACAATTATCACCATAAACTTGTTTCAGCAAATTATGCGTCTCAGTAAAGGATTTACCGGGCTTAAAACAGAACTCATTATTTGCTCTTTGTTCGAAGTTCATTTTTCGACCGATGCCACAAACACACTGTCACTTTGAGCGCGATATCTTGGTTTCCATTGAACCAAATGTCATACAATTTTGACAGGATGTCAGTTAAGAATGGACCTTTCCATTGCTAACATCCACCAATAGGTGGCGCCAGTATAAATCGATGTTTTGGAAAAGTTCCGCTTTCTATGGGACGCACTGTATATATATATATAAATATATATATATGTATACAGTATATATATGTATATAGTATATATATGTATATAGTATATATATGTATATAGTATTGGGTGCACAACTTTGCTTCCGCCGTTTTTTTCCAAAATTCGAGGCTTTATTGTAAAAAACTGGTTATACATTTATGATTCAAAGTATTGTTTATCGCTGGCCACTACTTTCTCCCATCTTTCGGGCAGCATACTAATCCCGCGTTAAAAAAACTGGTCATCTTTTGAATTGACCCACGAATCGATCGAATTTTTTACTTCTTCATAAGACCGGAAGTGCTGGTCAGCCAGGCCGTGTGCCATTGATCGAAACAAGTGATAGTCCGAGAGAGTAACGTCTGGAGAATACGGCGGGTGGAGTAGGACTTCCCATTTCAAAGTTTCCAAGTATGTCTTGACCACGTTCGCAACATGGGGTCGAGCATTGTCATGCTGCAAAATCACTTTATCATGTCTCTCGTTGTATTGCGGCCGTTTGTCTTTCAATACTCGGCTCAAACGCATTTATTGCGTTCGATAACGATCGCCTGTGATTCTTTCAGTCGGTTTTAACAACTCATAATACACTATGCCGAGCTAGTCCCACCAAATACTGAGCATGACCTTGGAACCGTAAATATTCGGTTTGGCCATCGACGTGGAAGCATGGCCGGAATATCCCCATGATTTTCTGCACTTCGGATTATCGTAGTGAACCCATTTTTCGTCTCCAGTCACAATGCAATGCAGAAATCCCTTCCGTCTTTGCCTTGCAAGCAGCTGTTCACAAACACACAAACGCCGTTCAACATCTCTCGGCTTCAACTCGTACGGCACCCAAATTCCTCGTTTCTGAATCATTCCCATGACTCTCAGGCGTTTTGAAATGGCTTGTTGCGTCACTCCCAATGATCCTGCCAATTCTTGTTGCGTTTGACACGATTCTTGATCAAGTAATGCCTCCAATTCTGCATCTTCGAAAACCTTCTTTCTTCCACCGCCATGCTGGTCTTCGACGTTAAAATGGCCGTTCTTCAAGCGTTGAAACCACTCTCGGTACGTTCTTTCACTAATAGCGGCCTCACCATAGGTATTTAAGAGCATTCGATGAGCCTCAGTCGCAGATTTCTTTATACTAAAGCAGAAAATTAAAACCTCCCGCAAATGACGAGAATTTGGCTCGTAAGCTGACATGTTTAATCGTGAATAACTTTATGATGCAGACACAAATCGACTAACATTTCGATGGCGTTATGTTTACAAACACCTGAGCTTATTGTATGACATCTATGATCTATTTATTTTAACTATCACTTACTTCTACAGCCATCTATTGCAAAACGGCGGAAGCAAAGTTGTACACCCAATATATATATGTGCACGTGCGTGTGCACGTGTGTGTGTGTATTTGTAATCTTTATATTTATATAATTTAAGTTAATTTTAAATTGCGTTTTAATTAATTTATTAATTTTTAGTTACATTGATTTTTTTATTGATTATTAATATTTGTACATATTTTTAATTTTTAGTTTGACTTTAAGAATATCTTGTTTAGACTTACTCTTTTATTATTCATATGTTTATGCATAGTATACTTTTTCACCCTCTATTATTTTGTATTGATAATACTAAGTCGTTATTTATATTAAAAATAATTTTGAATAAGTTACTATTTATTTAGTTTTAATCATTACTTTTAACTAACTTTAAGAGTATTTTATTTAATTTTAATTTTGCGATAATTTTTATAATTTATATGTGATTACATAATTTTCATACATTGTTACTATTAATTTTTACGTATTATATTTGCGTATAATTTTTAAAATATATTTCATCTTGTATTTTAAGTTAGAGAAGAGAAAAGGCATGCGTGGGAGAAGTCTCAAGCATACTCATATCTCTCTCTACTCTATACCATGCTTTTTTTTTTCTACGCGTTGGATATAGGATGGGAGGGCGTGACTTTTTCGTCGTACACATTGCGCAATAGAAAAATTTTAAGCTAGGGATCTGAAGAAGGGAGGAAAATGCTTCTTCATTTGTTGCCTTCTGTCCTCTAGTCCAGTCTGATTAGACTAAAAAAGTACCGTTTTAAAAGAAATCAAAAGATGGAGTTTTATTCTTGAAAGTTGTTGGGGAGGGTGTGAGGATATTAGGGTAGTTGTTTGCGGCCACAGATTTTTGTCAATTTTTGTTTAAACAATGAAAAAATATACGAAAAATCGGTTTTTTGCTTATAACTTTTGAACTGTTGTTGATATGAAAAAAATGACGAATTCTCAATTGTAGGTATTAAAATTATCTATAAAGTAAGCTGAGTTGAGTTAAAATTGATTTATTTGTTTTCTTGCAAAACTAAGAAAACTGCCCATTTAGACGATTTTTACAATCTCATATGAATAAATAATTTTTGCTTTCAAATAATCGTAGTGCAGCCGATCTTTATATGATATACAAGTAGTATAATATTTAACTTTGAATATTAATTAATTTTTGTGAAAATCTATTTGTTTATTAAAAATGCCTCTTAGCAAAATTTAATTTTTTCATCCTACAGACGTCTTACAGACTTTTTAAAAAAGTTTCTTTTACTCGTGAAGAGTTGTACTATAAAGTACATTAAAGGAAAAGTTCATTTTCTAATTTTAAATTGTTTAAAAACGACTTTCAAAATTATGTAATCTTAAGAATTTATTTTAAGTAGTAAAACTTTTTCAAATTGAATCTACACATCGATTTTTTAATTGATACGATTTTTCTGCAAATTTTAAGCTATTTCTGGTAGCTTTACATGCTCTGGAGCTAAGATAATTTTTTTTTTTGAAAAATCATTGTCGCTTTGTTTATGAATATTAAGAGCTCAAATTTACAGGTAGTCTAGAGTAAAAGTTAAACTATCGTATCCGATATTTGAACAATGATTAATATAAATATTCAATTAAAGTTATGGAAATATTCGGAATTGCGTTTTTCGCGAAGATTGTCGCTCAAGCAAAAAAGTGGGGAGCGCATATGCTCTGCACTCTAGTTAGCTAGCTGACTGCTAGCGCAGTTACGCAACTAAAACTGATCACGCGTCTTATATTTTAAAAAGTGAAAAAATTTCGCGATATTTCGGCAACTAATTATCCAATTATAATGATTTTTTTTTCAGTTTGGGGAAGCATAAAAAGGTAATGATAACTACTAGTTCAGATTTTTGTATGAAAAATAATTTTAAGTGGAAAATTTAATAAAGCATTTAATTTTAAACATTATTTGGTTACAACACTGCAAATAATATTCATATCGTATTGAAAATTATTCGTAAGGGAATGTTTAGGATTTTGAAATTCAAACTTTGATATCTTTTTTACTTATATAAAAAATGTATTATTATTTATACCGTATATACAGTTTGCGTATATTTATACATTAATGCAATGCCAATCGTATACATATACTTAAAGTCTTTTTTTTTACAAGTAACAAGTATAATTGTGTAAGTATAAGTGCCGTTTATTTACATTTTATTTTCGACAATATCCAGGTGCGCGATAGCGCCCCGGTGACAAGTACGAGTACTAATTCAATTTGCCGTCGGGTCCTACCGCTACCCTATATTCCTTGAAATAAACTTTTTTAACCTATATGAAAAAATCAACATAAATTATTTAGTAAGATTTTGTTTTGATTTGCATAAGATGGCCTTTAATTTAAGAGAATTTTGTAATTACTTTTAAATGCACTTTGTCTTTTTTCAAAGGGATGTGTAGATAATAAGTTATTACATTTTGAAATTTTGATTTACAAATTTCTTTTCGTTTCGGAGCAAAATTGTTAAGATTTTTGCTTTTTCCACACGTCCGGTATACTACCCATGTGTCTATATATATATATATATATATATATATATATTGGGTGTACAACTTTGCTTCCGCCGTTTTGCAATAGCTGGCTGTAGCGGTAAGTGGTAGTTGAAATAAATAGATCATAGATGTCATACAATAAGCTAAGGTATTTGTAAATATAACGCCATCGAAATATTAGTCGATTTGTGTCTGCATCGTAAAGTTATTCTTGATTAAACATGTCAGCTTACGAGCCAAATTCTTGTCATTTGCGGGAGGTTTTAATTTTCTGCTTTAATATGGAGAAATCTGCGACTAAGGCTCATTGAATGCTCTCAAATACCTATGGTTAGGCTGCTATTAGTAAAAGAACGTGCCGAGAGTGGTTTCAACGCTTCAAGAACGGCGATTTTAACGTCGAAGACCAGCATGGCGGTGGAAGAAAGAAGGTTTACGAAGATGCAGAATTCGAGGCATTACTTGATCAAGACTCGTGTCATACGCAACAAGAATTGGCAGAATCATTGGGAATGACGCAATAAGCCATTTCGAAACGCCTGAGAGTCGTGGGAATAATTCAGAAACAAGGAAATTGGGTGCCGTACGAGTTGAAGCCGAGAGATGTTGAACGGCGTTTGTGTGTTTGTGAACAGCTGCTTGCATGGCAAAGACGGAAGGGATTTCTGCATTGCATTGTGACTGGGGACGAAAAATGGGTTGACTACGATAATTCCAAGCGCAGAAAATCATGGGGATATCCCGGCCATGCTTCCACGTCGACGGCTAAACCGAATATTCACGGTTCCAAGGTCATGCTCAGTATTTGGTGGGACCAGCTAGGCGTAGTGTATTATGAGTTGTTAAAACCGACTGAAACAAACACAGGCGATCGTTATCGAACGCAATTAATGCGTTTGAGCCGAGCATTAAAAGACAAACGGCCGCAATACAACGAGAGTCATGATAAAGTGATTTTACAGCATGACAATGCTCGACCCTATGTTGCGAAAGTGGTCAAGACACACTTGGAAACTTTGAAATGGGAAGTCTTACCCCACCCGCCGTATTCTCCAGACGTTGCTTCCTCCGACTATCACTTGTTTCGATCAATGGCACACGGCCTGGCTGACCAGTACTTCCGGTCTTATGAAGAAGTAAAAAATTGCATCGATTCGTGAATCGATTCAAAAGATGACCAGTTTTTTCAACGCGGGATTCGTATGCTGCCCGAAAGATGGGAGAAAGTAGTGGCGAGCGATGGGCAATACTTTGAATCATAAATGTATAACCATTTTTTTAAAATAAAGCTTCGAATTTCGGAAAAAAACGGCGGAAGCAAAGTTGTACACCCAATATATATTGGTTGTTCGATAATTAATGTCGCTTTTTCTCATAGATGGCGTGAGCTGCATATTTCATGTGGTAGCGGTTGCGTGGGGTATATTATTATATACTATTATGTAGGTTAGACTGTACAATATCTTGTGTCAAAAACTGTGCGCCATTAGTGAATAACAAGTTGGTTAAAAATTAGGTTGAAAATGGACAATCAAAGTGAGCATTATCGGCATATTTTATTGTTTTACTTCCGAAAGGGCAAAAATGCGGTGCAAGCTCGGAAGAAATTGTGTGAAGTTCATGGTGAGGACTGCCTTACTGAACGCCAGTGTCAGCGTTGGTTTGCTCGCTTTCGTTCTAGAAATTTTAATGTGCAAGATGCACCACATACTGGTCGTCCAACCACTACTGATAACGACAAAATAAAGTCGTTAATTGAAACTAACTGGCATATGACAACTCGAGAGATAGCAGAGAAGCTCGGCATATCGAATTTAACCGTTTACTTGCACTTACAATAGCTTAGTTACGTAAACAAACTGGATGTTTGGGTTCCTCACAAATTAAAGGAAATCCACCGCACCAAACGCATTAAAATATGCGACTCTTTGCTGAATCGTAACGAAAACGACCCATTTCTAAAAAGAATCATAACAGGTTATTAAACATGGATTGTGTACGATAATGTAGTCCGAAAACGATCATAGATCAAGCAAGATAAGCCCCCACGATCGACATCCAAAGCAAATATTCACCAAAAGAAGATTATGCTTTCCGTGTGGTGGGATTACAAGGGTATAGTCTACTTTGTGCTGCTTTCAAGAAACCAAACTATTGATACGAATGTCTACTGTCGTCAACTATCGAAATTGAACGAAGCAATCAAGAAAAAACGCCCAGAACTGGCCAATCGCAAAGATGTGATGTTCCATCATGATAACGCCAGACCTCACACCTCTTAGATAACCCGTCTTTGATAAAATTAATGAAACTCAATTGGGAACGATGCCACATTCACCCTATAGCCCTGACTTAGCACTATCAGACTATCATTTGTTTCGCTCCCTTAAAAACTATTAGAATGATAAAACTTTCGATTCCGATCAGGCTGTTAAAAACGAGTTTGACCAGTTCTTCGCTTCTAAAAACCAAGGCTTCTTCGAACATGGAATTTTTCAACTTATCGCAAGATGGCAAAAGGTCATCCAACAAAACGGTCAATATATCATTGATTAATGTTTGTTGTTAATATAAATAAATTCACTTCGAAAAACATGAAAAAGACGACATTAATTATCGAACAACCCAATAATTTATTATAGCAAAAACAAAGTTAAAGAATTTGTATGATTATGAAATATAATTTTATAATACAAATTTAAAGTAAAGGAAGAATTGAACTCTAAAAGAATTGGTTAGTAATATAGTACATGGGCATTGTATATAATCAATCGGTACGCAAAAAGTTTCTTGAAATTTTTGAGTATTAAACTATCAAAAAATAGTTTCGTATTGCAACTTTAAAGTAACGAAATTATTAAAATCTAAAACAATTGTCAAGTACTCTAGTTAATTTACTTTTTACTCAAGATAATATATTTTGAGATTGAAAAAAAAATAATTTATTTTAAGTACTTACTATATTTCCTAATTTTCGTATTTTATTTTTGAATATCATTTTAGTGAAGTGCGGGCACTTAAACTAATTAATATTCAAAATAATGAGCGGTGCGAAGTTTCAATCGGTAGAAGGCTGGACTCTCGATTCAAAAGATCGAGGTTCGATTCCTGCCTCTGCCGATTGAGACAAATACCACTGTTATTCATGTTCATGTGCTTTAGCCTCTACCATATTGCAAGGCTCTATCTCAATTGGTAAGCCAAGAAGAAGTGTAAAGTGGAAGTTACAATATAAAAAAAAAATATTTTTGAGAATATAATCAAATTATTGCGTCATCATTAACACGTTCCGTGGCATGTGGGGCATATACGACCCCCGCTACACTTTCCGTTAAGGCCATTTGGAATTCTCATTAAAAAACAAAGAATTCTTGAAAATCTTGTTGTAGAGTCAAATATAGACAATTAAATATGAAAATTTAATATGCATATTAAAATTTATATCTTTTGCTGCTAATTATAGCCTTGTAGTACTGAAAAATGTAATGTAATGTAATCTTCAAAAACTGCCGTGGCACGGAACGTGCTAAGGGGCTATACCAGTGTGAACGCTGAAAACTCGGGTGAGTTTCGGGAATTTTGTTAAAAAGAAATACTTCATAAAATATTTTAAAAATATAAGAGCATATCAAGCTATATTTAAACTATATTTTATAATTTTATTATAAAAAAATATTAAAAAATGAGCGATTTATGCGCTGTTTTTGGAGGCGCCAAAAAAAAAAGTTCCTTCACTGCTACCACAATTCCGGCCGAATGAGTAGCTGAAACAAAAAAAATTAAAAAAGTCGTTAAACAAGAAGGTATTTCCTATACAATGTCGCAGAATTTTCGAAAAATATCAAAGTTTAACAAAATGGCGTGTGACGGAGAGTCCGTCATTGGTCGTCGACAAAGAATGTAATGCTTACATTCTTGCTCGACTGTCGCCGGGTTGCCGGTTGGGGAAAGCCCGCTTAGAAGGACTCTTCGTCGAAAGCCGGCAACGTTCGAAAAATCATGCGATTTTCGAACTTGCGGCGACAATCGGCGAGGAATTAGGGAGCCGCAAGGGAAAGGAAGAGGAGAGTGAGCGGAACAGTTAGTTACGCTGTGCGCTTCTGTGAGGACGGTCGAGAAAATTCCCGCGGTAAATTAGAGAGAGTTGTTGGTTGTCGTAAAGACGAGAGTAAGCGTCGCGAGCGAGTAAAGCCAGGGGTGAAGGTGTGTAGGAGTGAGTGAGTGAGAGAGCAACGAAAAAGTTGAGTGAGCAGGGCGAGGGAGGAGAAGAGCGACGACGAAGAAGCACAGCGTAGCAGTGAGCCGGGGGACGAGGAGACTACGTGTCAGCGGGAGGCAACTGGAGGTTGCCACCGCGACATCTGAAACCAAGGATGAGACGGAGGCAGTCAGCGTTCAGGCGGACTCACATTGAGGTCCGGCAGCGCTTCTCCGGAGGGAGAGCCGCAGGAGCCTGGTGCAGCGGCGTAGAAGGAAACAGCCGGGAGTTCGACGGTCTGCGGACGAGCCTCGTGAGCAACAGCGGTGAGTATCCTCATTTGTCCGAGGTAAATAAGCGCGTGAGAGAGAGAGATAGAGCAAGGGTGTGTAGTAGCTGGTCCGCGATGAGGGTAGCGAGGGATTGCCACTTCCCCGCCCTGAGGGAAGCGATAGGCCTCCGTCGGCTGGAGGTACAGTCGCGGGCGGCCGGCCTGCATAACATTGCGTCATAGAGAGCGAGAGAGAGATTAAAACATTGTTTTATTATAATATTATTGTTGTGCAAGGCACACAGTGCGCACGTAGCTAAATCGGCTACGACGAGGTGCCTACGTCACAGGCGTAGTTATCAAAAAAAGTTTTTTTGGTCAAAAATATGGTCGCTTTTTTTAATGCTAAATCGTCAATTTTCATCCAATCGAAAAAATCCTGTGTTATTGTAGAGTAAATATATTCAAGAGTACTCAGTTCAAATTTGAAGACAATCGGATAATTGCTCTTTGAGTTACGATGGCAGCAAATTTGAAAAATGTCATTTCGAGAAAAACGCTCTGCCCCTAGGTACGAGTAGATGGAGCAGTTTATACCTGCGAGCGGTTGCTCTTTAGAAGGCTGCCAGTCGAAAAGTATTAGAGATACGGCCTTGAAAATTTCACAGGATATTCTTAAAAGTATAAACTATCGAATAAGACAAAAAAAAAAATATTGATTTTCTGAAAGTTTCACACTGATATAGCCCCTTAATCTTGATATTCAATGAATAAGGAAATACTTGGAGGACCTTCGTTAGGTAGTGTATCGTTAGGTAAGTGCTATCATTGTTCAGTTTTCAGTTTTAAAGATTTATTGTATATGTATAAATGTAAAATGCATTTATGCATATGAGTATGATGCAAAGCACACTTCATTAACATTTTATTGAATCAATTTTCTCGCATCAAGATAAATAATTTATTTAAAATAATGTGAAGTAATTTATTATAATTATATAAAAAAGTTGTTTTCTCAACCATCATACTCTTTAGATTTAAACAGGGTTACTGTTTCACGCAGCCATAAATTTTCATAAGCTTTAAGTTGCTTGTCGCTTTCATAAATGGGTAAAAAATATACTTATTTTTTACTGATTTTTCAAGGAATTTTTACCATTTGAAAGTGTAAGTGTAATTTACAGTGTATTCTAATTAGAAGAGTATATTTTCATATTTATCGTCAATAAATTATCGCATTCCCTTATAATGAAAGCATAATTAAGTTTAAGTTTAAATGAATGAATGTAGTAGCATATACTTACTAACATAGATTCCAGAAGATTCACCGGTACACTACCTAACGAGGGTCCTCCAAGTATTTCTTTATTTATTTAATAACAAGATAAACGGTGTTGCAATGATTTAATTATATTATTAAAAATATTTTTTTTTTTATATTATACCTTCCACTTTACACTTCTTTTTGGCTTACCAATTGAGATGGAGCATTGCAATATGGTAGAGGCTAAAGCACATGAACATGAAAAACAGTGGTATTTGTCTCAATCGGCAGAGGCAGAAATCGAACCTCGATCTTTTGAATCGAGAGTCCAGTCCTCTACCGATCGAAACCTCGCATCGCTCATTATTTTTAATATTAATTAGTTTAAGTACCCGTGCATCGCTAAAGGGATATTCAAAAATAAAATACGGAAATTAGGAAATATAGTAAATACTTAAAATCAATTATTTTTTTTTCAATCACAAAATATATTATCGTGACCAAAACGTAAATTATCTAGAGTGCTTGAGAATTTTTTTTAGATTTCAATCATTTCGTTACTTTAAAGGTAAATACGCAGTTGCAAGGCTCAAAAAAGGAGTTTTTTTATGAATGTTTTATAGAATCAGTTTTTATTTATCAATTAAAAGTGATGGTAATTCAAATAGAGCCAACTTTTAAGAATACAATAGCGCGTCGACCATGTACAAATATTGATGTGCTCCACTCCTGTAGATGATGTCCCGAACGACCTCCAAAAACAGGCGCTTGGCGGTGATCTCTATTTCGGCGGTTTGGATTATCTGTAATCAAAAAATATAGTGAATTCTTCTAGAGGATAGATTAATACAGGTATTGAACGAAGAAATAATAAAAATTTTGAATTTTAACAAAATAGCGTCTATTTGAAAAAAAATTTTGTTTTTGACTGAAATTTTCGCTCCAAATTGAAAAAAAAAAATAGTAATAATTTTTTTAATCTTATTCCATCGTTCAATATCTGAGAAATACATCTAAGAAGATTGTGTAAAAATTTGAGACTGATCGGTTAAGCCATTTCTAAAAAATCGAGATCACTGACTTTGAAAATACCGTTTTGAGAAAACGCGTTTAAAGTTTCAGAAGTAGTTTACACATAGTTAGAACTTTTTTTCTTCAACTTACATGGTATTATCTATTGTAGAGCCATAAGAGGGACCTTCTGCAGTATCGTTAGCTTCTATTAAGTCCAGCTGGTGTTGTCGTCGAGCCATTCTTCCTTCTCGCGTGCTCCCATGCCCTCGTGCGTCGGAGATCATCACACGTTCTGCGTCCTCTTTGTCGACATAAGCGTGAGCTGCGGTGCCTAATGAAACTCCTTATGCACTCATAAAGTACAATCATGATTTTATACCTTCATTAAACATTCCAGCTGCAATGTAAGCCGCTATTTCAACACTTTACCGCCACATGGAACAATTTTTGGAGTTATTTTCCATATTAACTGATTAGAACTCTCATTATTGTTTTGTGTAAGTCCACCAACACACTTTTCCAATAATTTTACGTTTCTAAGGTCTTCATAAATTGGATATATAGCTTCAGCAACATCAGCTGGTAAAGTTGGATAATCATGGGTGTAAGAAGATAATGTGTCTGTTGCTAGCGCTTGCTGCCAACTACACCATGAACCTTCTCCCTCGGGGCACATTTCGTGTTGAGGCTTGTCATCAGTCGAACAATCGTGATAATATGTTCCCCAAATTGCATTATACATATTATCCACAGAATCGCAATTTCTCCTTATAGCCAAACCATAGTAAACTGTCAGCTTATCTATTAGCTTAGCCGTGAGTTTACCTTTCCCTGAAAGTACTTCTTTCGCAATTTTTTTCCCGCCTTTTTCAACTGTTTCTGTAATATTTTTTACAAGCTCGCAGAGTCGTGAACCCATTCTCTTCTGAACATGCTCGATACATTCTTTTTTGACAACTTCGACTTCACCGTAAGGAGCAGCTTTCAGAATCCCAGAATATGTTTTTGAATTGCCATCACCTATATAGTTTCTATAACGAACTTTGAATTTTTCTATTGAACGCTTAAAAATTTCAATAACTGCATCGACTTCCATTTTACCTGAAGAGCCCTGGTGATTTGCAGAACAAGCATCTTTGTGTTCATTATATCAATCATTATACTCTTCAGTATCTTTTTTAGGTTTCCAAACCTCACACTGTTTACAGTATGAACTTTTTACAATTATATCAATGATTTTTCCAGTGTAATATCGAATCAATGATGTCACTCCATACAAAGAATTAAACCCTCGCTTCGTCCAGGTTCTGTCACCCGGAACTGTTAATTCTTCATTATTTTCATCACCTTGGTTTTCAGCAGTCGCTTCATTTTCTCGGTACAGGCTTTTTCAAACAGTTTTCCAGCTGCTACTTTCACACAAGAGTGAATGTTGTCAACAATCAAGTCATAAGTGTTTTGCGTTAAAAAAGCAGGCATGTCCATTAAGCCACAAAATTTAGCTGCGCCTTTTAATTCTAGTCCCAGAATTTTTATCGCAAATACAAATCGTCTGTTTATTTCGTAAGAATGCTCCACAAAAGGACTGGAGTTGATAACACGATTTTTACACTTATTACACACTACAACGATTTTAAAACCAAGTCCACGGGGAGAAGCAGTTTTAAATTTTATTTTTTCGTCACAAGAGTTACATTTCACATAATCACTTATCGCAGCAAATACAATAATGAAATTTAAAATTATATACTCAATCGAAGGATCACGTGAAACTAAAATCTCTTTCTGCATTTTGAATTTTTTAGCGGATGCACTAAAACTACTCTTATCCGTCTCAGCAGCCCTTGGATTAAAAGCCTGTGTTCTCTTTTTAACTTTAGAAATTTGTATTTTTTCGGTACTTCTACGTAGTCTTGAACATTTACGGGGCATTTTTATAACTTTTAAGTAAAATTTACTTCAATATAAAAGATAAAATCACGAAAAACAAGTTTGAACTGAACGCACGACTTTACCACGTGGCAGAACTCTTTAGACTGACGAAATACTTTTATTTTAGGTTATAATAGCCGAATGTGACCATGAAGTAGTTAGTGGACTTATTATACTTGCCTTCTACGTAAAAACGCAATAGAAAAAGGAACCTCAGGTAGCGCGTGCAGTGAGTGTAGTTGCTACTCCGGTTCTTACTCTACCTGCTTTCTAACACTTTGACGTGGCCTTACAAATTCGGGTATATCTCCGAAAATATTTATCGGATTGGCTTAAAATTTTTAGAGAATATACTTAAATATATGTACATTCCGAAAATGCAAAAAAAAAAAAAAAGAAATCGATTTTTTGAAAATTCTAACTGTGTCTAACCCCTTAAAGTTGTAATACGAAGCTGTATTTCAATAGTTTTATATTAAAAAATTTCAAGAAACTTTTTCCGTACTGATTAATTATATATAACGCCCATGTACTATATTACTAGCCAGTTCTTTTGGATTTCAATACATCCGTTACTTTAAATTTATACTATGATATTATATTTCAATTGCTATACATTAAAACATTCCTACAATATTTTTTTGACGACTGAAATAATATTAATTTTTGTATAGACAATATCCAAATTTATCATCTGTTCTCAGGTAATATTAAATTATTTCTAAGATATTAATTTAATGTTAAGAAACTGATATCAATTTTTAGGCTATACATTTTGCAGAAATTGGAGATATTTAATTAAATAACTATAAAGATAAGATAGTATAGAATGTGATTTATTATCTCGAGAAAGAATATTTGAAGCCACATAAAATTTAGGAATTTATAAAAAGAACAACCCATCTCATACTTGCCACATGATTCTACCTTTAAAGAAGATGTTTTTTCATATACAGTATTCAACAAACATAAATCGCTTATCTGTAAATAAAATTCATATCGGTACTTTTATTATAAATTTATGATCGTCTAAATATTATTGACCTGATGGTAATATATCGTATATTCTGTGTTGGGTCCTTTTGGTAGTTGCATTTCAACGATCTTGGAGAAAACATCGTTCACGAAGCGCTTAGAAAGTTTAGAAAGATTTCACCAAGGCATATTGAAGTGCTGATTATTTTTGATTTATTTTTCGATAATCTTTGTGAAAGTTTCATCTAGAATGCGTGTGTTAATTTTGAAAAAAACGCAGCTAGCAGGTGCTTAGGTGCTAATTGTTTTGCAAGTTATTTTTTATCAAAGTCAGTGAGAACATCATCTTACAACTACGATACGTGAAATAAGAACGGTATGTTATTTTATTAGAAATGCATCTATTTTAATTCGTAAATTCATTTAAAATATTTTTTTATACAAACAGTTATACAATTTATTACTTAATTGTTTTGCAAGAATAAATTTTGAATTTTTTTATTTAATAAATCAAGTAAAAACGCTTCAGATGATTTTTGATTAATTCTTTTTTAAGTAAAGTTAACTTTTAAACACTAATCTAAAATATTTAGCGTGCGAAACGTTCATAAATACACTTAATAAAGCAATATGAAATTTGTCATTTTAAGTTAACGTACAAATATTTTAATTTCATTTAAATATATATTACGTAATATTATAAATAAATTGCTATTTTTTCTACATTCCTGCACAGCATCTTTAATAATGGAAAAGATCAATGCAGTTTGTTAATTGGGCGATGAAAAACTTTTGGAGAAAAATAAACGGACTATTGGAGAATGCGCCATTGCTTCCTTGATTAAAGCAAGTAAGGCAAGGAAAGGTAAAAAGCATTTGTGAATGGTAAAGTGCTCATCGCTTGATATCCACGTCAATTACTCATCAGCATATATATGAGAAAGAAATATAAATGCAGTGGCAAAGAAAATATCCACATCTACTTCGCACAAACGCCGATCAGCCAGCGATGTTCGACATTTCGATTTTGATTTTCTATGCTTTTTCTGTGGCGACGATGCATCCGACGATTATATAGAAAAGTATTGGTCAAAACCATCAAGCTTTTGCAAAGTTATACATGTAGGTAAAGATGAAACAGGTGCAAACATTTTAAAAACCATAAAAGAGCGTGGGTTAGAAAATAATGAGTATACGAATCCGATATATTAAAGATTAATTAATACAGTCAATTTTGAAAAAATAAATGCGCGTTATCATTTAAATTGCATGAACAAATTTTACACTTATCGAAGAAATAAAACAGTAGGGTGTACTGCAGATGACGCAATACAATCGTGTTTACAGTTTGTTATTTTGTACATATTATTGGGAGTACAAATTAGTTGGATCCATTTTCAAAAGATGGCTCTGGCTATTATGAATATTTAATAGTAGCAGCTGAAGTCGGTAGTTTCAGAGAGGTTAGACACCTATCAATAATATTTAGTTTATATCGCTTCGAGTTTCATAAAAAATTCTTGTCTTCAACAGTGTTAAATATGTCCAATTTTGTGTTAACTAGGCAGCATTTACAAGAGGTTTTATTTTTCTGTTTTAATTGGAAGACAAGTGCAGCTAAAACGCATCAAATGCTTGTGGGAGTTTATGGTGACAATGCTCTAACTGCTAAATCTTGTAGGGAATGGTTTCGACGTTACAAGAATGGAGATTTCAGTGTTGAAGACAAACTTTGCTCTGGACAGCCAAAACAATTCGAAGACAAGAAGTTGGAGGCATTACTCGATGAAGATCCAAGTCAAACGCAAGAGGAGCTTGCAGAATCATTGGAAGTGACTCAACAAACAGTTTCTGTACGATTGAAATCCATGGGAATAATTCAAAAGCAAGGCAATTGGGTACCTTATGAACTGAAACCGAGAGGCATTGACAGGCAAATTTTTATGTTGCGAGCAGCTGATTCAAAGGCAACAAAGAAAGGGTTTTTCACATAAAATTGTTACTGGGAATAAAAAATGGATATTCTATGATAACCCCAAGAAGAAAAAATACTACGCTATGCCCGGTTAATCGTTGCCATCGACCTCAACATCAACACCAAAGCCGAATATTCACGGTTCGAAGATCATGTTATGTATCTGGTGGGACCAAAAGGGTGTTGTGTACTATGAGCTGCTACCATCTGGCAATACGAAAACGGCTGATCAATATAGGCTGCAATTGATTCGTTTGTACCATTCATTACAAGAAAAACGACTGGAATACATAAAAAAACATGAAAAAGTTATTTTTCTGCATGACAAAGCTCGGCCTCATGTCGCAAAAGTCGTGAAAAAATATTTGGAAACGCATAAGTAGGATGTTTTGCCGCACTCGCCGTATTCTCTGGACATTGCTCCTTCTGATTACTGGTTGTTCCGAGGGATGCAGCACGATGTGGCTGGTCATCGGTTCACTTCTTTCGCAGAAATCGAAAATCGGCTCCTAACTTAGATCACCTCAAAAGACGAGACATTTTTTCGAGATGGAATACGAAAATTGCCTGAGAGGTGGGAAAAAGTAGTAACTAGCGATGAACGATACTTTGATTAATCTTTTAATTCTTTTTATTTTGAAATAAATGTATTTTCCTATATAACGTGTATTACCTTTTAATACATTTATATTGTTGTAATATTTATGCACGCATTTTTACGCAGAAAATTGTATATTTTCAGAAATTAATAATCTTTGTTTTAATTTTATATAAATCGATAGTAAATTATGTTTCAAATCCGTCAGACGTCCCACAACGGCTTCATTTTTTTTATAAAAACTTCTACTGTATCCAGTTGGGTCCATTTCTAGACTTAGGACTCAAAATCTGAACGATTTTGCAAAAAGAAAATAAATTATGCAAGAGAATATTTAAAATTCAGCAAGTTAAACGATCATGAGTATTCAGAAGGTCCCTTACAATTTTTTTCAAATTGAGCTTTGGGCCCAACGGTTAGCCTACATTATTAGACACGTCTTATATACAGTAAATTTACTTTTTCGTAATCTCGTTTGTTTTTTTATAATATTGTATTTGAAATAACACAATATCATTTAGCGAGAAGACCATTTTTACATCAAGCAGAAGAATCCCGCATGAGGAACACACGAGGAATCGCGATCTTTTTACTTGTTTCTAAAAAGGAAGAAATAAATATACGAATTCGGAATAAATAGTATTTTTTCTAATAATTACATCAGATAGTGAAAAAGAGAAAGAAAGAGATAGATAATTAGATAGATACATAATTATTTATTTATATACATTATGTTGTACATGGTAAACATAATAACAAAAAAATATAATAACTAAAAACTAAAAACTAAACTATAAACTAGGAAATACGAATACAAGTACAATAAAGCTCAAACTAGAAAGTGAGGAATTACAATCTGGCCTGAAGTACCAGAGGATGCTCTCTCTTAAGAGAAAGAAGAAATGTGAAAACAGAAGATTTGAAGATGGAGTAGGAAGAGATAGAATAGAAGGTAGAAGGGAGGCTATTCTAGAGTCGAGAGAAGCAAACAGTAAAGGATTTATCATAGAACACCGTAGCCGAGGGATGAATGGTCAACGGTCTCACATCCCCCCAAGAAGATCTCCCCACCTGGGTCCACTGATATTTCTCAATAAGATAAGAAGGAGCCGAATTTTTGAACATTGAAAAGAGAGCAGAAGCTGTTAAATATTGTCTTCGTGCTCCAGTAGTCTGCCAAGTAAGGGAGATTTTATACGAGGAGATGTGTTCACGCCTAGTTAAACCATAGATGTAACGTGTACCAGAGTTGATGACCCTTTGAAGTTTCAAATCTTGTTCCTGGAAAATATTACAGTAAACTAAACAACAGTAATCAAACAATGGAAATAGTAGCGTTTCAATGAGGTGTTTTCATAATAGAAAATTCGTACTTTGATGGAAATAATTGAGGTGATATAACAGCGAGTTAGCTTTGCGACACACATATGATGTATACTTCTTTCAATTTAGCTTAGAGTCAAGGTGCACTCCAAGATTACGAACTGAGGATTCAAAATTAGCAAGTGAACCTCTAACAATAACTCCATGGATGTTCAAACACGAGAGTATGTAAATGTAATAATAATATCTAAACACTATAGCTTTGGTTTTGCGAACGTTCAGGCTAAGGTTGTTAGCATCGGCTCACTCAGAGACAAGCTACGCTTGACTACTCATTAATTGAGTCGGGGTTACAATATCAGACAGAAGAAACGTCAAATAAATCTGGAGGTCATCCGCATAAACGAAATAACTAACCGAGGAGTCAAGACCAACAGCAACATCATTGATATATATTAGGTATAGTAAAAAGAAATCCATTATTTTTGCATTAAATTGAAGGTTTTATTTAGCATAGATAGAATGATACGATTTAGGTCAAATATGCACCGTTTTGTTCGATAACTTGTTGCTATTTTGAAGGTAATTTCATAATGCCTTTCTGGTAGAAACCCTTGTCCCTATTGTCAAAAAACTGGGATAGTCGATTTTCACAATCTTCTCTTGAGGCGAATTTTCACCTGCAAAATCATTCGTTATAGACAGGAACAGGTGGTAATCACTTGGTGCCAGGTCTGGACTATAAGGTGAATGCATAAGAACTTCCCAACCAAGCTCCCGGAGCTTCTGGCGAGTCACTATCGATGTATGCGGCCTGGCGTTGTCCTGATGGAACACAATTCCTCTCCTATTGGCCAAAGCTGGCCGCTTCTGGGCGATTGCTTTTTTCAGACGGTCCAATTGTTGATAGTACAGGTCCGAATTAAGAGTTCGGCCGTAGGGGAGCAGCTCATAGTAGATGATTCCCTGCCAGTCCCACCAAACACACAGCAAAACCTTTCTGACTGTCAATCCTGGCTTGGCCACCGTTTACGCCGGGTCACCGCGATTTGACCACGACCGCTGTCGCTTGACGTTGTCGTAAGTGACCCACTTTTCATCACCAGTAACCATCTGCTTTAGAAATGGATCGATACTGTTGCGATTCAGCAGCGATTTGCAGATGGAAATTCGGTCCATGAGGTTTCTTTGCGATAACTCGTCTCACCCATACATCGAACTTCTTTTTGTATCCAGCCTTATCTAAGTGGTTCCAAACGGTTTTTTGTGCAATGTTTAGCTCCTGGGCAATCAAAAAAGTGCTTACGTGACGGTCGGACACGACGATTTCCATTATTTTATCGACATTTTCGACAATTGGCCTTCCAGAGGGTGGTGCATCTTTGACGTCAAAATTACCGGAACGGAATCGAGGAAACCAAAATTGCGCGTGATTGGCTGTTACAGTATCAAGACCATAAACACTATTCATATTTTCAGCTGTCTGGCTTGCGTTTTCGCCTTTATCGAAGAAAAACTGAGTTTTGCGAAGATCATCCGCATAAACGAGATGACTAACCGAGGAGTCAAAGCCGACAGCAACATCATTGATATGCATAAGAAATAGTAGAGGGCCGAGTACAGAACCTTGAGGGACTCCTGTATTGAGTGACAGAAATGAGGAAGGGCTGTCATTGTCGTCTTACACTGCCTGTTTCCTACTAGAGAGTTAGGAGGCAAACCACCGAACAACATCTGGTGAGATGTTTAGAGCAAGTAGCTTACGCAACAATTTAACATGACAGACTTTATCAAAGGCTTTGCTGAAGTCAAACATGAGTAGCAAAGTGACACAGCACTTATCCATTCCTGCTCTAACGTCATCTGTCAATTTGAGAAGTGCCGTTTGAGTGGTGTGTCCCTTTCGAAATCCAGATTGAAAAGGATCGAACAATTTTCGAGTTTCCGAATAGTTGTAGAGCTGTTAGTGGACAAGGCGCTCAAGAATTTTCGAGAGAAACGACAGCAGCGAAATGGGGCGAAAATCACTTATATCTCTTGGTGACGCAGTCTTATTCAGCGCAAGTACGAGTGATTTTTTCCAGATTGTAAGAGAAATAGAGTCCTTTAGAGAGTCGTTAGCGATACTACATATGGTAGGCCCAAGTACGGGAAAAGTATCCATGATGAATGCATGCGGGCTACCATCGAATTCTTTAGCTTGGGATGTAGAACGAGAGGCTACACTGCATACTTCGGCCAGGGTAACAGAACTAAAAGTAAATAGCGGTTTGTAGGTAGGTTCGGAGCTGAGAGAGAAAACAAATTCGTCAATTGAGAGAGCATTTGGATCATGAGCCACATCCGCAAAATATTCATTGAGCTCAGAAGTTGAAAAAGGCCGATGGAACGCAGTAGCAGGCGCACAAATACCAAGATGGCGAAACTCCTTCCATAGGGTTCTTGAGTCCATGATAAGAGAAAGCCTGTCATGATAGCAGCATTGTTTAGCTGATGTAATCAGGCTAAAAACAGCATCACGAGCTGTCCTGTAACTATGAAGGTCTGACAATAGTCGCGAGCGCTTAAAGCGTATGTAGAGTCTGTTCCTGTCATTTAGTAGTCTATATGTATATTTCAGGATTGTACCAAGGCCAGTGGGTACTCCTCTGACGGACGGTTTTAGCATGAACAAAGATTGCGATTGCATCATTGAGATGTGAATAAAAGCAGGATAAGCGATCCTCCAAAGTAGCCGCACCAGCACAGGTTGAGCAGTCGTTTGTGCGTAAGTATGTCAGTAAAGCAGTAGTGTTTGTTGAGTTAAAGTCACAATAGGTGAAATTTTGTAATGGTGGTTTAGTGAGAGATGACGGTAGCAGTAATTAAGTCATGTCCGTCAATAAATGGTGAATCCGTCTTCCAGTAATCAAGAACAACATCGTTGGCATCCACAATGCATTAATCAAGCTAAGTTTTATATCTGATGTAACAGTGTGATGTGTATTCCCGTAAGGTACACAGAATAGCGAGTTCTCATTAAATAGGCTCATCAGGAACTCGGCATTATCGCTATAAATAGAGAGATCTGTATTGAAGTCGTCCAGCAATATTCTAGTGCTATAATTGTGTATATAACAGAGGTGAGTGAGGGTATAAAGTCACTATTTGCCAAAAATGGAGCATGTGGTGCTCGATAAACTACTCCAACGAAGATGGCAAAAGAAGACGACGATCTTGCGTCGTAAAATAGATATTCAGGTAGCCCAGGCCGAGAAAGAGAGAGAGAGAGAGTGAGAGAGAGGGGGAGAGAGACAGAAGATAAGGAGAATATATACAATCAATGATATTATTTGTTCAAACATTAAAAATTATTTAATTTTTATAAAAAAAATATAGACATAATGAAATATACCTTTTTTCACTCTCATAACAAAATAATATTTTAATTACGTAACACAGGCTTTTCAAAAGTAATGGAATCTCTTCAACACTTTTTATAAGAAATAGAATGTTGGCAGGCAGAAGTTATTTGAGTTCGACTTCCGAATTTCAATTTTAATTCATTACTATTTAAATATTTACTTTGTGGACCCATCATCATGTAATTTATTAGTGAAACATTTGAATTATAATTTTCTTTTATATTTTTGAAGCAAGTTTAGTTGATTTAGTTTTTAGTCGATCAATAAATTGTTATTCAAATTTTCTATTAAAATCAAAGTTATAAAATATATTTACTTTGTTTTCTAATTTTACGCTTTCAACTACTTATTGCAAATCAATTTTAAAAATTTTTAAGGCAATATTAATTGATGACAACATTAAAAATGCAAATTATGTAAGTATAGAATAAATGAAACGGTTTATTTAGCAATATCCTTACCTATATTAATTTTTCGATTTAGAAAAATTGCAAATCAAAATACCTGACAATTTTACAGATTGCACAACTTCTTTGAGTTAAAATTTGAATTTTGATTATGTAAAAATGTCATTACTTTGTTTTACTTCCATAAAAAATTAGTGCAAATAAATAGTAAATAAATAATTTAATTAAAATTAAAATTCGAAAGTCGGATTCAAACAACTTATGCCAACACTGTATCTTTCATAAAACGTGTTGGTTAAGAGTATTTATACATTTAAAAAATCATTTATTATATTATAAATCAAAAGTTTAAATTTTTATGCCAGCAAAGAAATTTAAACAAAATTTATCTTTTTAATACATTTGTAGATGTTACAAATAAGAGGACATAATGAGAGGGCAATTAAAAGAGTGATGTAGAGTGACAAATAAGAGTTACAGTAAGAGTGAGTAGATGTTACAAATGAGAGAACATAACGAGAGTGCAATTAAGACAGTGGCTGTAGAAACAGACTTTAAATCATTTATTTTTGTAGCCATGAATTTGACTGTAAATTAACACATCATTCAATAAGTCCCGAGACTAACAACGAAAACAACATTTTTTCCAAAAATCATTTTTATTCATCAATATAATCTCGTTTTAGAGTAATACAATCTTTCCAACGCCTTTCCAACATTTCTATACGATGTTTATATAAGGATTTATGCTTTGCTCCAAAATAGGCTTCAGTTTCGGCAATGACCTCCTCATTCGAGCCAGATTTTTTTCCCTGGAGCATTTTTTTGAGATCAGCAAAAAGCCAGTAGTCGCTGGGGGCTGAATCTAGCGAATACGGGGGGTGGGGAAGCAAATCAAAGCCCAATTCGTTCAATTTTGCGATTGTTTTCATGGACTTGTGGCATGGTGCATTGTCTTGGTGAAAAAGGATTTTTTTCTTCTTTATGTGCGGTCGTTTTGCTGCGATCTCCTCCTTCAAACGTACCAACAAGTCGATATAATAATCACTGTTGATCGATTTACCTTTTTCCAGGTAGTCAATGAAAATCACGCCATGTGTATCCCAAAGAACAGACGCCATGACTTTGCCAGCAGACTGCTGCGTTTTTGGACGCTTTGGGCGGCTTTCGCCAGCCATGCGCCACTCAGATGATTGCCGATTCGACTCCGGAGTGAAATGATGTATCCATGTTTCATCCATGGTCACGTATCGACGCAGGAAATCCTTTTTATTGCGAGTAAATAGCGATAAACAGCTCTCTGAATCGTCGACTCGTTGCTGTTTTTGTTCCACTGAAAGCAATCGCGGTACCCACTTGGAAAAAACCTTTTTTATGCTCAATTTTTCATGAAGGATTGTAAATACGCTTCCAGAAGATATGTGTGTCATTTCTGCAACCTCACGGACCTTCACTTTGCGATTTTACATTACAATTTTTAACACTTCACTCACATTTTCCTGTGTAACGGCTTCCAATGGCCTACCCGAACGTTCCGCATCGTTTGTGTCCGTACGACCACGTTTAAACTCAGCATACCAACGACAAATCGTTGGTTTGGATGAAGAGGAGTCCGGGTAATGTTTAAGCCATTGCTGGGCTTTAACGGTGTTTTTACCCATTAAAAAACAATGTTTTATCAACACGCGAAACTCGCTTTTTTCCATTTTTCAAACAAATTACAAAGTGACTTTACTCTAACCTCGATAACTCTGCTGTCTGTGATCCGATCGACGTGAAATTTTTACACGATTCATGTAAATGTTCGCACTCTATGGAAACCTGGCCAGTTTGGTACAACTAGCACCATCTCTGGGCTAGTCTCGGGACTTATTGAACGATGTGTTATATGCTAGACGATTCTTTATAATTGTAACATGATTTTGATAAAGTTTTAAGATGAGTTGCTCCTTAGTGAGATAGGAATGATAGAAGATGTCTGTCACAGGTAATGTGTTTTATGAACTTATCGTAAAGTAGATATGTGTACCACGATTTTGTACGTATTTAAAAAAATAATCATGAATATATTTTGACACGTTATGTTTTAAAAACTTATATAATGAAATTTTTGTGCTTCAGCAACAAAATCGGACACGCATAGTTCAAAAAACCATTACATCTAACAGATATCTTTTATCACTCATACCTCACTAACTAAGGAACAATTTAACTTAAAACTCTATCAGAATCATGTTCCAACTATAAACAAATGTTTAGCACATAACGTACAGTGCAATTCAGGGGTTCAAAAATGGGTGATTTTTGTGATTACTCTTGGTAGCCCCATAAGAAGAAATCACACGGGTTTAAGTCCGGTGAATAAGGGGGCCATTTTATACCTGCGTGTGCAAACTTGGGATATCCTAAACCGATGACGCGTTCACCATAAACTTCGTAAATAGCTTTAAATACCTCTTGAGTTCTATGCGGTGTAGCTCCATCTTGTATAAAATAATAGTTCCTGACTAATCCATGTTTCTTAGCGATGGAAAAATTAAAAGCTAAAGGAGAAAATTTTGTAAGGATGTAACTTAATGAAATTTTTTATTATTAATCTTAGTATCTCTCGATTCAGTTTTAAAGCTTCTGCAGCTTTTCCTGTTAAATCCGGTGGATTATTCTTGAAATGTTCTTCGACCTCGGCAACTTTATCTTCTGTTATAACTGTGTATGAAGGACCAGGAAGATCATGACGACGATCGTCAAGAGCATAATAATTGATGAAGTTATCAATTACTCTAAGAAAGAAGTAAAAAAAAATTTAAAAACTTTATTAAAAAATTTGGTCATACGATAAAGTCAAATATAATTTTTTTCATTCTTGCCTTCTAAGAGTATTTCGACTGGCTACTCTTTTACTTCCAAACTTAGTACGAAAACCTCTTTACGCTTCAGTATAGTTTTTACCTCTAGAATAAAAGTACTCGATAAGATACACCTTTTCTTCGTTTGTGAGGTCACTCATTTGAAAGTACACGTATTGCTCTTTACGGCGTCTCAATAGAAACTGACAACATTCTAGAATTTACCTATGTGGGCCTAGCCTTATACGATACAGTAAAGGGGAAAAGAGATGCATATAAACTTTAGGCAACTTTTCATTTGTCACTCTGTACAAGTGTCATACCGTAGCCGTATGAGCTGACACATGCATCGCCGTATTTCAGTGTATAGTAAGCATCGTAAGGTCCGTCCATTTTTATTTTTCTTTTACTCTAGGCCTTACCTAGTTGACCGCGAATAAATGTAATTAGCTGTCAATTTATTATTAATTAAATAATAATCAATTCATCGATTAAAACATTATCAGGTTTCTCCTATTTAAAATTTATCATTGGATATGGCGTTAGGAATATTTTAAGTGCATTTTACCCAATTTATGTGCGACCTTTCATGAGTACTTCTAATTCTGAATAAAATCTTGCTTTGAGATGGAATTCATTTAAATACTCTTGACTGGATTTTACTAACATATACAAGTTTTTTTATCTTGTCGCAAAATATACTATGACATTTTTTATTTTATATTGATTAGAACAATATCATAAGCAAAATATTGACGTACTGTTAACTGGTTCAATACAAATAATGTTTTTGAAAAAAGAGTAATAATTGCATTTTATACATGTCCAAGCGGATTACTAATAGCATACTTATTTCTAGTTATTTATAATACACAAAATTAATTTTTAACGTGAAAATTCTAAAGAATTATGAGTCGGTACACGTTTATCGTTTTCTTGAATTGAATAATAATTAAGTCATCGATTTGAATACGAGGTCTGGCTATTAAATAACGAGACTGGTTACAAAAAAGGGTTTTATTATAAAAATTATTCTACATTCGAATGCTCCCCTTCAATATACTCCCCTTCCCTCGCCACATACCTTTCCATACGTTTTTTCCATTGATCGAAGCAGTGCTGGAAGTCTTCTTTGGTGAGGGCCTTTAGGAGCTCTGCCGTTTTTTGCTTTACCGTTTCCATCGACTTAAATCGGGTCCCTTTCAAAGCAGATTTCATCTTCGGAAACAAAAAAAAGTCGCACAGTGCCAAATCTGGCGAGTACGGCGCGTGTTCGAGCACTGAAGTGCGCTTACCGGCCAAATACTGCTTCACAGATAGCGCGTTATGGGCAGGTGCGTTGTCCTGGTGCAAAATCCACGAGTTGTTCTTCAACAACTCGGGCCATTTCTTACGAACTCGTTCTCGCAGTGTTGCCAAAACTGACAAATAGTAAGTCTGGTTGACAGTCTGACCCTCTGGAACCCATTCAGTCATCACGATACCGTTAATGTCGAGAAAAACGATCAACATCGCCTTGAATTTTGATTTGGACATCCTTGCTTTTTTGATTCTGGGCGATTCAGGCGTCTTCCAATGCATCGATTGCCGCTTTGTTTCAACATCGTATTGAAAAATCCACGTTTCGTTGCAAGTAATAATGATTTTCATCAGTCCGGAATCTTTTTTTAACCTTTCAAGGAAATCTGAGCATGCTACAGAAATATTCTTATTGACATTATTTTATAAACAGTTTTAGATAAATTTATTATTACTAAGAACTGAGAAATATATTGTAATGTTAGATTAAAAAAGTTTGTAATGTAATAACTAAATTAAAATAATTTGTAAATTATGTACCTTAATTTTTATTACGAAAAGTTTGCATTGGAAATTTTCTTAATTTATCTGATCAAATACCTCTTGATGTTTCTATAGGAAGATCCAAGAATTTGATTTTTCTGTACCATTAATCAATGAAATTCATCATTTATTTTTACAGAACTTATTTAAATCTCTGGTAGTAATTCAAATATCAAGTTTTCATTTTAGAGAAGCATTTTTTGTAGTAAACAAAATACTAAAACACTTATAGAGTTCTACTTAGAAATCTAAAAAATCTTTGATTGTTTAATTCCTAAACCTACAAATACTACAATTTGTTTTGAATGCAGATTCATAAACTTACTATGCGCAATGTCTAAAAATTATATTTTTTATAAAAAATATTACATATATGTAAATATAATCTAGAGAAAATCAAATAAAATAACGAGGTCTTTAGAGACGGTATGTTATTCTATAAATTTTAATCAGAATATAGGAAAAGATATAAGTATTTTCGATTTTTCTTCCGATCGAGAAGATCACGCAGTTACTAAGAATTGTAAAGATGCTCTACTTCGCAAATAAATCATACAAATCACTAAAATCATATTCAAAATATAGAACTAAAAATAAGTGTAATCTAGTTATAACGCTGGAAAGCAAATTTCTCAAACTGGAAAACTCTGGAAACCAAACATATGTATATATATATATATATATATATATATATATATATATATATTCATACCAATACTGGATAATTATGACTCCAACATCTTTTACGACAACATCACTATTATAAAAAATTATAATTAAAAAAAAAGATTCGAAACTCAGAAATATTATTATTAGAATGATAATATTTCTTAATGATCAAATAGGCGAAATTCTTAAACCTAATCTCAAACCTAATTCATTGATGAAAGCGATAATAATCGGAGCGAATTCCATAATTAAGGACGATAACTTCGGTCGAATCTCGAAAATCAAAAGATTCAGGATTGATTTCTGATTCATTTGCATAGTGACTGTCAAGTATCTGAGAATGAATTTGAGCCCAATTTTTTATAGAAAGTAAAAATGAGATGAATTTCTATAGAGTAAATTATATTTTCAATTGATAATAATCAATTTTGAAAATATTGACAGAGTATCTATGAGCTGAGCAATAAAGTAGTAAATAAAGACATTGATTGCTTTTTTTCAGTTAATTATTTTGTACATTGAACAATTTTATACTCCCTTCCTATTCCTGTATTTTTATATCTCTCACTTTTTTTTTCTAATTTTCATCTACTTAATGATTTTAGTATATGAACCTATAATGTTGCCAAATGTATAACTTGTACTACCTGAATCAACAGTGCGTAGCAGCTTACACTACACATTTATTAATTATGCATCGGTATTAATTATCCCTTTTAACACTTTCTATGAACTCCTTTCTAACACTTTTAACAATAAATTTCTTTTAAAATGTAAGATATAATAAATTTAAAAATACTTTATTTACGAATATCAACATTATTATAATTTGCTAATTGAGAATTATTTTTTATAAATCAACACTCTCAAAGTGATATCAGTAAATTTAAAATTTAATTCATATCACTTTTGTTAATACTCGAACTCGCACAATAGCTATATGACACAAATCATTTTGCTAACAATTTTATTAATTCTAGTTCTAAATTAATGTTAACTTTAACTAAAAAGGAACGAAATACGTATAAATCAGCTATAAAATCATATATAAAATAATCTTACCGAATAAGTTCAAATATTTCAGGTTTTTCTCGTTCTCTTTGTTTCATTCTTTCTTTCATTGCTGTAATGATGCTATTAGCTTTATCCTCAGCACCATGTTTCGAACTTTTTTCAGCAGCTCCTGTAAGCACAATATTTTATTATTACTAATTTTTTATCCATATTAAGTTTCTTTGTTTAAAATATTCAAGAAGATATCTACGAAGAACCCACTTTGATTATGAATAGATTGCATTCAATTTCGGTAATGATCAGTTAAAAAAAAAATTTATTTGAAATAATTTTTCGGTTTCGGAATATTTTTTCGCTTTTAAACCTCTTATTTCTCAAAAATATAAATACTTTTATCGTTTAAGGACTTAGGCCACTCTAGAGGCTGGAAAAATAGACTTCTTTGTGCTTTTCTTTTTAGGAAAAATATTAATTAAATCGAGATTAAAAGGCAGACGTTTATTGTGCATGTAATTAACTAAAACACATGATTTTTATTGAAAAATAATTTGAAAATGATGGCTATACAGCATTTTTCAAATGACTCATCTATTTTGGACGGGTGTACGGTCGTACCAACAGCTCCTGTAAGTTTTGAATTATGATGAGTCATTAATTTTTTATTAATGTACATAACAACAGCTAGAGAAGTACGCAGGACTTTTTTGATATGTTAATTTTTGGCCGAAAGGCGCATATGCAAAATCAAGCTTGAAGATTCGCAGAAAAAATCGCCGGAAAATTGTTAATAACAAGAGAACTGCACCATATAAAAAAAAATCCTGCGTACTTATTTAGAAAATATATTTTTAAAGATCTTGTTAAAATTTGAAATGAATTGATTGAAAATTGTTCGAATTATAGGAGTGGCCAACTTAAAATATATAGTTTTGAGATAAACGTGTTTAAAGCTTTAAGTTATAAAAGGCCATGAAAGATTTTGCAATACCTTTAATCCACAATGACTGCCCCATATATTTGGCTTTCTAAATTAGTGACCTGCTCTTTCATTTTTTTTCTATTGAATTTCAAAGCGATCTTCCTCTTTTTTGCAGCTTCAGAATGCGATCTCTCTGCAAGCTTTATGCGCTATTTGTCAATCTCCAAGCTCATTTCATAGCAGCTCGGACCAATTTCTATATCCATCACCTTCATTATATGCAAAATTGAAGCAAAGCCGTCATTGTACACGCAAACTGCAATAACCACATCTATATCCAACCAAAATTTACCACTAGAAGTGGATTTTGGGACTAAAGCTCACACAATTAAATTAAAATTTTCATCACAGTTTTAAGTATAATCGCCGATGCATCAAGTCAGAAGATCGTTGTTGGTCAATTTTTCGTAGACTGGCTTGATAGCGCTATATACTTTAATTGAAAGAGCTGGCTTATGTTTATACTGAGCCAAATTATTCATAGTTCTAGCCTTCTGCCATGAGCACCATTCGTTCCGATCATTAGAAGCTCCGACTAGTCTTGCACTATACTTTGAAAAATAAGTATTTAGAGATATTTTCCGGTCACGATATTTTGGTTTATTATTTTTGAGGTTCTAAGGGACCATTTGAAGGAAAGAAACGACTTCTCGAAAATCCTAGATTGGGCTAAGGTCTTAGTTAAAAAAAAAAATTTAATACACAGTGTGTCCCATGGAAAACGAAACTTTTTCAAAACATCGATTTATATTGGCGCCATCTATTTGGTGGATGTTAGCAATGGAAAGGTCCATTCTTAAATGACATCCTGTCAAAACTGTATGACATTTAGTTCAATGGAAACTAAAATATCGCGCTCAAAGTGACAGTGTGTTTGTGGCATCAGTCGAAAAATGAACTTCGAACAAAGAGCAAATATTAAGTTCTGTTTTAAACTCGGTAAATCCTTTACTGAGACGCATAATTTGCTGAAACAAGTTTATAGCCATAATTGTCTATCCCGTGCCAGAGTGTATGAGTGGTATAAGCGGTTCCAGGAAGGTCGTGAAGACATTCAGGACGACGAACATCCAGGTCCTTCGAATACCATGGTTACTCAAAGTAACATAGAATAAGCGCGTAAATTTATAAAAAATGAGCCAAAATCTTCATTGCGATACATGGAAATGGAATTGAATATGTCCAAAAATTCAATTCATCGCATTTTGACCGATCATTTGAATCTACGGAAGGTGTGTGCACGCTTTGTTCCACACAAATTGACCGACTACGAAAAATTGCTCCGAATTCAACATTGTAAGGATTTGATTAAGAAGTCAAAAAAGGATCCAAACTTGAAATATTCAATTGTGACTGGTGACGAGACATTGTGTTTTCAATGTGATCCCGAAACCAAGCGTCAAAGTGCTGAATGGAAGCACCCAACCGAGCCCAATCTGAAAAAAAGTCGCCTTGAAAAGTCAAAAGTGAAGACAATGTTGATTTGTTTCTACGATTCGGAGGGTATTATTAATCGTAAATTCGTTCCACCTGGTCAAACGATTACTGCTGTGTTTTATGTTGGTGTTATGAAGCGTTTGCTCAGCCGTATTCGTCGTGTGCGGCCACAATACCGTGAAAAAGGGAGCTGGCGTTTGTTGCATGATAATGCCTCGTCTCATCGATCGAACTTGATCACGGATTTTTTGATCAAAAATTCCATTTTAACCATCAACCATTCACCGTACTCGCCGGATTTGGCTCCGTGCGACTTCTACTTGTTCTCCGAATTGCACTTGCCTAAGAAAGGAAAAGGTTATGCTGACGTAGAGGCCATCCAAAGAGCGACGACCGACATACTAAAGTCGATGGATAAAAATGATCTCAAAAACTCATTCGATATGTTAATTTGTGTAAAACGTTGTATTGATGTGGAAGGAGACTATTTGGAATAAAATAAATGAGATTTGCTGGAATATTGAGTTTTTGTCTTTATTTTGAAGAAGTTCCGTTTTCCATGGGACACACTGCGTACAATTTTGTTAGTGACGCTATAACGTCCGAAAAAAAAGTGCATTATTTTTTTTAAAAGCTGTAGTTCAGTATAAAAAAGCATACGAGCTGGTTTTTTTTTTAATTGAAAGGGAGTAGATCAAATTTTTAAACGCTTTAAGTAAATTCATCAATCATGACCCTTATGAAGTCCAAAAGTTGTTTTGAAAACTGGTCATTAAAAAAAAAAAACGATTTGTTGGATGAACTAGGCACAATTGAAGAATAATGAGCTCCGTCATACAAGGGTGGGTGAAAATTTTCCGGCCTGATCTACAGATGGCGTCAGCAGGACTAGTGTTTGACTTGTATTCTGTAGCTCGACATTTCATTAGCTTGCATATAAATTCTTAGGTCGATTGCTCTGTTAATGTACATTTGATAGCTGATTGAAAAAGACGCTTCAATTACTTACGTGTCATCAAGCCATTTTTAAGATAACAATTCGAACTTCAATTCATTGATTTTAGCCATCGCAACAATCGACGAATGAATAAGTGTGTTATCATAGTGGAACAAGATTTTTTTCTTCGGCAAGTGAGGCCATTTATTTTTCACTTTGTCCTTCAAATGCTGTAATAACTCTACGTAGTATTGACCAGTGATGGTTTCATTCTTTTCTAGGTAATCAATGAAAATATTTCCTTTCCAAAAAGCAATTGCCACAACCTTATTCGCCGATAAAATTGTTTTTGCCTTCCTTAGGTTTGGTTCACCTAGCCCAATCCAATGCTTCGACTTTCAGAAGCGTAGTAGTGAATCTAAATTTTATCTAGTAATGAAACTACGCGAAAATTCGCTAGGATTTCGCTTGTATAGCGCCAAATTTTTAATTGAAACAGTTTTTCGGGTAAATTTTCGATCGACCGTTAACAAACACGGCAACCACCTAGCACAGAACTTCTCCATCCTTAAATGTTCATGTAAAATATTGCGTACGCATTCAGTTGATATCTTAGTAGCCTCAGCTATATCCTTTACTTTTAATCTGCGGCTCTTCATCACTATTTTATGAATTTTTCTGAACATTTCAGGAGTTGACCTCAACAAGGCATTCCAAACGTGATTTGTCAGAAGTGCTCGTGCGACACTGTTTAAATTCAGAAATCCACTTTTTAACTATTGAATATGATGGAAAAGAGACTTTTAGTGAAATTCAGCTCTTCTTCCATTTGTTATGATATTAGACCTTTTTAATAAAATGATGATTTTCACATTCTCACGTAAGCAATTAAGGCGTCAATTGTTAAATCAGCTCTTAAATGTACACTAACAGAGCCATCGACCTAAAAATTTATATACAAGCTAGTGAGATGTTGGGCTACAGAATATAAGCCAAATACTTGATCTGCTGGCGTCATCTCAGGATCAGGTCGAAAACTTTTTACTTTACCCTCATAAGTGTACCATATTTTATTAAAAAGAAAAATTTTCTAAATAATATACAAAAAAAATTTTAAAATTTATTTAAAATTGGCGGAGTTAAAGCACTTAACGTTTAGTGGAAAATTTTTAGTGCGATTAATAAAATAAAAAATAAAAATTTTCCTATTGTTAGGTTTTTATTTTGAAGTAGCCTATTACATCAGTCAGCGGAATCGATATGTCAAGCGAGTGAAGGGGCTTAGAGTCGTGACCAAATTAGGGTAACTTAATTCAGATGCATGAGAATAAGTAAGGTGCATGCGTATGAATGAGGGACTCTATAAAAAGCGGGCATCTAGGCAGATGGGCATCTCCTAAAACAAAAAAAAAGAAAATAAAAATTAATAATCTAGAATTATCTGAGCTCAGGAATCTGCAGCTTAAAAGGTTCATGAGCTTTTATAGAAATATGAGCAACAGATGATTAAATATCACCACTAACAAGTAACACTACCCAAGTGTCACTCAGCGATTGAAACCAAACTTTGCACATCGATAAAACATTGAAAAATATTAAACCTGTGCTTATTTATTCTAGCAGAATCCGCTTCCTAGGGGTAGAAACCATCCATAACAAACCACAAGCAGCCTAACCCACTTAACCCTGGGGACAGCAAGCTTAATCGCTCATTTTTATTAAATTATTTAAATTTTATGCTATAAGCTAGCCCACCTAATTATTTACGCCCTATCCAACGTTACCCATCTAAACACCCACCGTCTAACCCACCTAACCCATATAAACCACCACTATCCAACCAGAAGTAGGATAACCCACCTAACCCTGGGAAAAACGAGTTAAATAGCTTATTCTTACAATAATTGAATCTAACAACACAAGCGAACTTACGCACAGAACCACTTACCCCTTAACCTACCTAACCTCTACAAACCGCTCCTACCAAACTACAAGCAGGCTAACCCACCTGACCCTGAGAATATTGAGTCTAGTCGCTTAATACTCTTGAAATGAGCTTTATTTTTCTAGAAATTAAATCCCATGTTACAAGCGGAGTAACCAACCTACCCTCAACCCTCCTACTTACTGCCTTACCCCTAGAAATCACCCCTACAAAATCACAAGCAAGTTGTCCTACCTAACCCCGGGAACAACGAGTTTGATCGCTTATTTTTTTTGTTAATAATTAAGTGTAATCATACCATAATCAAACCTATCTAACAATCAAACTCTTTATCAACATAACCTAATTAAATACCCTCTTCTTTATTCACCTAATCCCTTGAAACCAGCGCTACCAAACCGCAAATTGGTAAGCCTATCGAACCCTGAAAACAGTGAGTTTATTCACTTATTTTTCGTGAAATAAATTAAATTTTACATCATAAGCGAAGTTATCCACCTTACTACCTACCTCCCAATCAACTTAACTCGTAGAAACTATCTCTACTAAACGATATCCACTCTTACTTTAAAATAAATCAAAATTTTTTAAAACACCAAAAAATTAATTTTCCTTCGGAAAATTATTGTAATATATAAATTCCTGTTTGTTAAATGTAGATCTCATACATTTGTTAACTGTAAATAAGCTTAAAATTTACTCTGTGGGAGCAGGTAGAATTATAATGCCAGAAAATCAAAGTTTCATAATTTTTTATTGTACTGAATTATATCTTTTCTTAAAAAGTGGATGTCTTATACAGTCTATCAAGTAAGAGCGTGGTCGTGTATTTTATAATAAAATTTATTTGATCAAACTTTCATATTCATATATACATTGTACACATTACAAACAATGATGCAATTCGGTCAATAATGTGTCCAGTCACCACCGGCGTCGATAATTGCCTGGCATCTCCGAGGCATGCTTTCTACTAATTTGACGGCGTATTCTAGTGGCAAGGATCTCCAGATCCGACGAATTTCGTAAGACAACTGCTTCAAAGTGTATGTGCGTCTTCCACGAAGCTTCCGTTTAATATATGCCCACACATTTTCAATAGGGTTTGCATTGGGCGACTGCGACGGCCAATTCAATGTAACGATGCCAGATTGAGTCTTCCACTGAGTACAGAGCTTGCTGCGGTGTTTAGGATCGTTGTCCTCCTGCAGGATTCAATTTTCATTTTTTGTGATGAACCATCGTTTGGCAGATGGCAGTAAAGCCTTCTTGTAGATTTTTATCATTTTCTCGACATTTAGGTTGTCAGTAAAGAGGTGCAAAGTGCCGAATCCCTGCTTTGAGAAGCAGCCCCAAAGATGCACCTTTATTCCATGTTTTACGGTCCGCTGAACAAGCCTATTGGTGGAAGTTGACCAGGCTCGCGTGAGGACAGAACGTGCCCATATAGAACATTCATCAGTAAAAATGACATTTTCAAAATCTCTATCAATATTCTCATGCGCCCAAGCGAGTCTCTTTGTCACATGTTTTTCAGTCAACAGAGGCTTCTTCATTGTGTTGAGCCATTTCAGATGATGAGTACGAAGATGGGTTCGGATAGTTTCGTAGGATATATCTAAACCTTTTGCCATTAATTTTGCTTGTCCTTGCCGCAGTGTTAAAGCAGGATTCCGCGAAAACAGATTCACTATTCTTTTTCCATCTTTTTTGTTCACTTTTCCTATCGAGCCACGTTCTGGTAAATCATCGACATTTTTAGCCACTTTATATCGCTGTATCCACTTCTGTACAAATGCCTTCGACTTTCTCATATATTCAGCAGCCGCTGATTGCGACATTTTGGGACCTTTCGGGTGGATGCGAAGGAACACAGCCTCGTAGCGCGACGCGTACTTAGCACTCATGGCGTTTAACGTGATTCTCTTTCAAAAGATCAACGACAACTGAATTTTTGTTGACAATGCATCTAGGGCAAAGCTTCTCTCTATTGGCTGGCGAAAGAATTAGAGCAAAATCTTTTATTACCTGTCGGTGAAGTTGACTACGCTCTTACTTGACAGACTGTAAAAATTTTGTGAGGGAACTGCTTCCTATTATCGATGGACAAAGAAATTTGGTAAAATTAAAGTTGGCAATATTATTTTCTGATTCTTAATTATTTTCTAATAATTATCCAAATAAAAATTATCTAAATAAAAAATCCTACCGAACATTTTTGTTTTATGCAAACACTCTACACTTGTTTTAAATCTTCGAAGCTTGTCAAGGTATAAATATGTCAATATTTATGTGTTTTATTAAATTTACAATTTAATTTTCTTATTTTTTTTTTTTTTATTTTACGTTTAAAATAATAGATTCAAAAAAATTTGTAAACAAGAATTTTATGGACTTTTATCTCATCAATATTTCATTACTTGACTGTAAATACGAAAAATAATTTAACTTGTTGCATTCTGCTATCAAAAATCTGTATACAATATTTTATCTGTAATCGAAAAAGAATTAGCTTTTACTTTTCATATTAAAATTTTTAATAACAAATACAAGTTGTACTTTGTAACTTTGGACTTGATATTTTTTTATATTTCATCACACAAAAAAATTTATGAGTATTACTTTTATAAACTATTACTTTTATTTTGTTGTAATAATATATTTTTATCATCCCTATAAACCCAAAAAATATTTTAAGTTTGTTGCATTCCGCTCTCTCAGGTTTCGAATACAATATTGAATCAGCGATAAACGATGAAGAACAATCCTTTGCTTCCCATGTTGTAGATCTAATAGAGACTTCAGGTGATTGCAGATTGATTATCGAAAGTTATAATTGTTTATGCTATAATGAAGACAGCGTAACGGCTGAAGCAGTATTAATTGACGAAGAGTTAGAAGAAGATTTTGATTATTCTATTGAAGATAAATATTCACAATCAAAAGATACAGTTGATCGGGAGTATAAACATAAAGCAGTTGCTTTTTAACGTTCTGGAAAGAAAAGAAAAAGAAGAAGTTGTTTCCATGAAAACTCAATTTAAGAAAGTAGGACATGAAAAAATGCTCTACACATGGTAAAAACTAATTGTGGAAGGAGGATCAAGACTAGAAAAGTTACTTAAAATATCAACGTTTGTTTTAGAACTGTTTAATAGTGCTTCTGATAAATGTTTACCGATCCGTGATTCAACTTTAAAAAAATGGGCGTTAAAAGCAAGAGAAGATGTCTGGTTATCTTCTAAATTTTTTTAAGGGGAGGTTCTCATCAAGCACGACCAAAAAATCGATTTTTTTTTTGCTGCTTCAAAAGTTGGCAAATGTCTCGTAGAATACGCTCGTAAAACCCGTTTTGCCAAATTAAATTAATTTTTAAAGTTATAGTCAAAAAACCGAAGTCGTCTTCTCATGTACTAAATCGCGTACTAAAACTTTAAACGCGTTTTTCTCGAAACCATGTTTTTTGAGACGGGCGGCAAGACATCTCAAAAACTATTATAGATATCGAGATGAATTTTTTTTTATTTTGAAGGTAATTATATTTTATGGATCTTGACTAAAAATCATAATTATTTAATGATTATTTTTATTATTATTGCACTTTTTAGAGCAAAAAAAAGTGCAAAAAAATATTTTTTGTTAATTTTCAACTTTTTTTCGTGATTTTAGTTAAAGATATAGCAAATGTCTTTTTGTTTATAACAAACTTTGATTTTTTGATTTCAGACAAAAATTGGATGAGTTACCTTGCCGCCTGTGGAGGTGTCTTTTTTTTCGATAACTATTTTTCAATGCATATAACTAATAAACTATTTAGTATTTTTGTTCAAAAAAATTTGTTGAAGTCGTTAATAACATACTTAATAAGTACCAAAAAACTTGACTACTTTATTTATTTCCTTCTATGAGAAAAAAAATCGCGAAAATCACGTAATTTTTGGGTCGCTAGATGAGAACCTTCCCTTAAGCTGCCTCAAAATAGGTACATAATTTTAAAATTACTTATGGAATAGTTTCCAGAAAAATTAATAAATTTATTACTACTGCACAGTTGACAAACGCGATTAAATTATCGCAAACAGGTTTTAAATTTCTAGAAGAGATACGCTTGGTTATCAAGAAAAAGGGAGAAAAAAATGTGTATAATTCCGATCAATCAGAATTTAATTTAGAAGCTCACGGCGGTCGTACTTTATCAATCAAAGGAACACTTAAGGGGGGAACCTGGTTTAGAACGCTGAAAATTGCATGATATTCGGCACAGTGTTTTAGGTTGCCTAACGTATGAAATGTTTCAAGTACTTTTGAAATAGGTCATAGATACACAAATCTTGCAAAAAAAATTCACTTTCACTTTATTTGATACTGTTAAGCAATAACAATTCGTATTTGTTTGTGGCACTTCTCGCTCGAAGAGTCTATTTTGTGAACACGATAGCGATCGTAGTTTTCATCTGAAACATAAAAACGAATACTTTTTTTGTAGCTTAAGAGTTGTTCTTCTATGTGAACCTAAGATATTCGAAGAAATATATAAAATTATTTATTTTATGACTGTTTATAAAAAATTTTGCGTTTTTCTGAAGAAATTTTAAGATAATTTATTGAAAAAAGTTAATAAAAAATTTTTTTTATTGTGATTTTTTAGCTTCACATAGAAACCTACACTATTAGCTGTAAAAAAAGGTATCACTTATGAAAATGCGACAATTACAACTTTTTTAATCGTGTGCACAAAACAGAAAAACACTGTTTTGAGAAAATCGCGTTCAAAGTTTTATCAGTCGCTTATCAGTCTCCTGAGCGCATTGTCTCTCAGAGGCCATTTCTGCGGAACGATTAGGAATTTGACTCTGAAATTTTGTGGAAATATTTCTGAATATATTTCTAATCGAATGAGATAAGTTTCAAAAAATCGATTTTTTTGACCCTCTAAACCAGGTTCCCCCCTTAAAGTTGAATATCTTGCACAATCATTAAACTTATTGACCCACAGTTATACGATACAGCTAATTATTTCAGCAGACGGCAAGCTCCACTCTCCGTTGCTCATAGTTTTGCAAGAATCTAATGGCGAATTTGGACCAATTGTAGAAAAAAACTTGTGTAAAGCAAAGATTATTAGTGTATGTCCATCTAATTCTGGAAAACTAACATCTTGGATTGCTGCTTGATGGTTTGAAAAAGACTTTTTATCTGTTACTAGTAAAAACTCTTCATTGCTGTTAAATTCTTGGTATGGTAGACTAAAAATGTATTTGAGAATACAAATAAACGTAACAAAATTGTCAAAGTTCATACTATACCTCCCGGAGTAACTGGATCAAGACAACCGTTGGATGTTTATGGATTTAGACCGTAAAAAAATTTTATTAAATCTTTTTTGGATATGGTCTTGTTATATAACTTGGACATTAATATACACCTAAGAAACAACATTTTAAAATAACAGTCACTAACACATAATCCTATTTTATCACCAAGATTCGTTAACATGTTTAAATACGCACAGTGAAAGAGTGGCTACATATCAGATAAACCAGAGAAATGTCTAACACCTGTTCAATACTATTTTCAGAATTCTAAAACTGAGTGTACTACTGTGATCAAAAAGTAACGTGAAATTGTCATTTAAAACTCCCGGGCATTAGGAAGGCAGGTAAATTTCTTCTTCTAGGTTAGTGGGACTATCTATAACATTTGCCAAGCGTCTGTTTGTCAAAAGGTTTAATTATCTCCGAGTTACACGTGTTTTTGTAAACAACCAAAAGTTAATTTTTCGATTTTTACAATGGTTGATTTTTTTGAGCAAAGAACTTGCATCAATTTTATTTTATTATTTTATTTGCGGAAAGAATATTCTTGTGCGGATACGTTGAAAATGTTGCGGAAGGCCTTTGGTGATCAAACTATGGCACAAGAAAACGTTTATAAGTGGTACAACGAGTTTAAAGGGGGTCGAGAACGCGTTGAAGACGAACCGTGCTCTGGACGACCATCAACGTCTACCGACGAAGGCCACGTCCAAAAAATCAAAGATTTGGTGCTTGAAAATCGTCGATTGACAATTAGAGACCTCGCTAAAAGTGTTGGAATATCATTTGGCTCAGCCCAAACCATTTTGAAGGATGTTTTGTGTCTTAAACGCGTCAAGTCCCGATTGGTGCCAAAATCGCTCAATTTTTTGGAAAAAAAGCGTCGCGTTGATGTGTGTGAAACTTTGCTGTCTGACTATCAGGACTACTTGAAATGCATTATTACTGAAGACGAGACTTAGATTTACGCATACGATCCTGAAACCACTGACCAATCCAGCGATTATCGTGCAAAAGGTGAAGCAAAACCGAAAAGACCACGGCAAAGTCGGTCGAAAATCAAGATCAAGTTGACAGTTTTCTTGATTATCGTGGTGTGGTGCACTATGAATTCCTTCTGCCGGGCTAAACTGTCAACAAAAAATATTATTTGAGCGTTATGCGTCGTTTGCGTGAAGCTATTCGTCTGAAACGGCCGGAATTACGGGTGAACAACTCTTGGTTCCTTCATCACGATAATGCACAATGTCATACTGCATTGGTTCTTTGCGACTTTTTTGCCAAAAACTCGACTCATATCGTTCCGCAACCACCGTATTTGCCTGATTTGGCTCCATGCGACTTCTGGCTATTCAGCAAACTTAAAAGGTCAATGCGGGGACGCCGTTTTGACACGATTGAGGAGATAAAAACCGAATCGAAGAAGGTCTTGAAGGCTATACCGGAAAAAGACTATTCCGACTGTTTCGAGGACTGGAAAAAGCGTTCGCAAAAGTGCGTTTTATCAGACGGGGATTACTTTGAAGGGGATGAAATTAATTTGGAAGAATAAATAAGGAATTTACATTTTATAAACAAATTTACCTTACTTATTGATCACAGTAGTACATTCTGTAGTCGATTGGCTGTAATCGCATGCGCATGTTGCAGTAAAACTGTTTGCTTACAGCATTTCTTCGCAGTAATGAAAGATAATCCGCCGCATCATTGTGAAAAATACATTAAATAGATATTACTAAAGAAATATTAAAAATGTTAGAGGCAAGGGGATTCACTATAATCCAGCACCCCAAATGAGACATAATCCTATTATGTCCACGCCGTTTTTCTTGGATAAAGCTAAAGATAGGATAGTCATCTAATATTTTTTTACCGTGCACTTTTCTCAGTTGTTTCAAAGCATATTTATTAACGTAGAATCAGTTTTTAGGGTTTTAGTTGTTTAGAGGGTAGGTGGGTTAGTCAGCTTGCAGTGTGAAATTAAATTATTTCACAAAAAATAAGCGACTAATCTCGCTGTTCCCAGGGTCAGGTGGGTTAGCCTGCTTGTGGGAAGGTAGGAACGATCTATAGAGGTTAGGTGGGGTTAGGGGGTAAGTGGTTGTGTGGGTTAGCCCGCTAGTGTTGTGGAATTCAATTATTGTAGGAATAAGCTATTAAACTCGTTTTTCCTAGGGTTAGGTGGGTTAGCCTACTTGTGGTTGGGTAAGGGTGGTTTATAGAGGTTAGATGCATTAGAGGGTGGGTGTTTTGATGGATTACGTTGGTTAAGGGTAGGTTATTAGGTGGGCTAGCTAAGGGCGTAAAATTCAATTATTTTAATAAAATTGAGCGATTAAACTTGCTGTCCCCAGGGTTAAGTGGTGTAGGCTGCTTGTGGTTTGGTAGGGGTGGTTTCTACCCCTAAGAAGCGGATTCTGCCAAAATAAAAGAAACCCGTGTTTAATATATTTTAGTGTTTTATCGATGTGCAAAGTTTAGTTTTAATAAGTGAGTGACACTTGGGTTAGTGTTACTTGCAAGATACAACTCTATAGTCTGAATTAGGACTACCAGTGAAGATAACGGTTTGGTCATTCTAGAAAAAAAGCAAAGAACTTAGGCCTAGAGATCTAGACTGTCCAGAAGGGATTGTAGTGATAATAATAATAATAACAATTATACTAATTCTCAATTCTAAATTTAGATTTCTGAATTTCAAATCCCAAAATTTAGAGCTCTTAATTATAAAAGATATTAAATTAGTAAGAAAAGCTAAAAACAATTCTAAATATACTTAATACTATCTCAAAAGGAGTTGAATATAATCCTGTAATTATCGCAGAAAACTAATAACAATTTAATATTGATAAGTAGTGGTATAAGTAACTGTAGGTGTAGCACATTTAATAACTGCGGTAAGATATTAGTAATATTATTTGTATTAATACTGACATTAGTGATTAAAGAGTTTAATTAGCAAAGTTTAATTTTCAATAATAAATCTGTAACTTCATTTCAGGCTACTTACGAACAAAAATATAATCATAATTTTTCACTTTGAACCAGCTTAAAAGATTTTAAAAATTATATTTTTTTAACCTTAATAATTAACATATGAGCGCGGTCCAATAAGTACTTAGCCTTCAAAAGAAAAACAAAAATTTTGGAAAAGTGGCGATTTATTTCTCAACATAATCTCCTCTTAGCTCGATACACTTGACCTAGCGATGCTCTAACTTCTTTAACCCGTCTGAAAAATACGTTTTCTCGAGGTCTGCAAAATAGGCGTCCAAGGTGGCGATGACCTCATTCGACTCAAATTTCTGCCCAGCGAGTGACTTTTTCAAGTTTGGAAACAAAAAGAACTCACACGGGGCCAAATCTGGAGAATACGGTGAATGGGTAGCAGTTCGTAGCCCAATTTGACTAATTTGGCCGTGGTGACGGCGGAGGTGTGAGCCGATGCGTTTCATGGTGGAAGAGCACTTCATTCTTCGTCAAATGGGGCCTTCTTTTTTGCAAATCGGCGTTGAATCGGCCCAATAATTCGGCATAGTACAGCCCTGTGATATTTTTGCTATTCTCCAGGTAGTCGATGCAGATTACACCTTGTGAATCCTATAAAACGGTGGCCATCACCTTTTCGACCGATAGGACAGTCTTTACCTTCTTTGGAGCACGTCGCCGGGTGAAGTCCACTGTTTTGACTGTTCCTTGGTCTCTGGTGTGTACCAGTGGACCCATGTTTCGTCGGCGGTCACGAAACAAGGCAGAAACTCTTTTGGATTGCGCTTAAACAGCGTCAAACACTGCTCTAAAGTGGTCTCACGGTTGCGCTTGTTGTCCCGAGTGAGCAAACGCGGCACCCATCGCGCCGGCAGCTTTCTTATGCCCAAAATAGCATGCAGGATATGACTCACGCGGTCTTTTGAGATGCACACTGTCTCAGCTATCTCGCGCACCTTCAATCGGCGGTCTGCCAATACGAGATCGTGGATTTTTGTCACGTTATCCTCCGTGGTAACCGTTTTTGGGGCACCTGGGCGTGGCTCATCAAAAACCGACGTGCGACCACGTTGAAACTTGTTAAACCAATTTTTTACGGTCACCATCGCAGGAGCAAAGTCACCGTACACAGCATCCAAGCGCTCTTTGATTTCGCTGCGCGATTTCCTTTCCAAAAAAAAGAACCGAATTACCGACCGATATTGTTCTTTCTCCATTTTTCTAAAATCCGCGGACACGCCCACTGCTATATGTGGTCGAAACAAAACTCCGATTCCGAATCGGCTAAAATTTTGACAGTAGCCGCCTACGAGAATGTACTACACTATAGTGAATTTCTCTTGCGATAGTGACGCCATCAGACGGTGAGGCTTAGTACTTATTGAACCGCCCTTGTACATGTCTTTTTACAAAATATTTAAAAATTGACTTGAATAAATTCAAATAGTTCTTTTTAACGAGCGCACACCGAATTTGGCATAAACTTTGGTTAATATAACAATAATGTAATAGGGCTCCTCAAAAATTTTTATAATTATTTTTTTTTTTTTATTGTATAAAATTACATTTTTGAAGATTTTTCAGTAGAGGAGAGGAAGGTTAGTTGTTTTGCTTTTATAAAAACGTTTGAATCTTTTGTAACGTTTATTCATTTAATAAAATGGTAAAAGGGGTTAAGACATACCTTTTATTTATTTTAGTTTAAAAGATAAATTCAATAAATTAATAACCTTTTAAAGAAGTACAATAATATTTATTGTAAACTGATACACATGTAATTTTAAAGTGTCATGCAAGTAATATTTGGAAATAATAACAGTAACAACAATTTAATAATACTAACCTGCGTTTTTAAAATAATACAAAAATATTAATAATTTTAATGATAATTCAATAATTCAATAATTTAAATAATAATTTAATACAAAGAACAATAAAACATTTTAGAAATAGTTTAATATAAAAAATATTAAACATAATTTAAAATCCAATTTACAAAAGAAATTTCTAGCATTTTATATAAATTATTTATATATTTATTTTTTTTTTCAATTTATATTTTTTTCCTTAATCTTTAATATTTATTTTTTAACTTTGCCAAAGTTTTTTTTCGATTTAGCAAACGATTTTTTAAAATCCCAATTATTCGTTAGAAAAAAAAATGCTTACAAGATAGATTTATGATACATTCTGCGCATGATAAACTATTAAAGAATATTATATAACACCGTTTTTTATTTCAAATTAATTAAAATGTTTTGTTAGAGTTTGTGCTGGTGTCATATCACGTTTTAATATTGTCATCTATTCACCTTTTCAATGACAGTCAAAGCAATTACGTAAACACAAATTTTGAAGTTATTATTTGCCATAATGACTTTGAAAAAATCTTCAGTGAATATTACATTATTACCTTTTAATACATAGTCGTCATACAACCGTTTTACTGTACCTACAGTTGATGAAGTTTTTCGATGAGCATCGCTCAGCACTTTTTCACGTTGTTATACTTGTAGCACCGGCTTTCATTCTTTTTCATTATTGATTTTTAAGTCTAACAACTAATCTCTTCTGAATCGGTAAAACATTACACATTTAATACTCCAACTTATGAATTTATTCGAAAGATTTCGAACCTCTTCAAGGCAGTTAAAATACTATGAATCCAGTATTTTTCCCTAAATTTCCCCAAATTCTACTGTTTTCTCCTCCTCCGTCTCTAGGCAAATAGTACATCTGGTTCGTCATGACACTCTTTACAACTATGCACTACCTTTAAAGTTCCATTGTTAGATCTCCAACACCAATCTACGTAATCTGTCAACGGGATCCTAAAGGTTAGAACATCTCAACGCATTATGATCTGTGATGACTGCAAATACACATCCTTCTAGGTATGGTTAGTGTTTTAATTGCTCAGATCATTATCCAACACTCCTTTTTATTCGTGGTGTGGTTTCGTTATGCTTTATTTAGAACTCAATTTACATATATTATAGGATGTTCGTCTATTGGTGGCATTCGGTTCGTGTTAGGCTTCGACCCCTAGTTATCTAAAAGATACCTCATAGTCCAGGCTAATTATACCATTTTCAATAAAAAAAATGAAATTGTTATCCAGAGTTGAACGATTGAAATAGGGCTAATAATGAACAAAAAAAAATTAAAAGCGTCGGTAGGGAAGTAGAGGGGTAGTTTTAGGGGGGGTGAAGAATTGTACTATCATTGTACTATTGCTATTTCCGGCGACAGTTGGCATCAAAGTAGAAAGTATTTAATAGAAAAGCTGTAGATCATGCAAAAATCTGTAACTTTTATAAAGGTCACTTTTTTACATAACCTCAAATATCTAAGATAAACGTGAAAAATCTTTTTTTTCGTTCTTTATTTTTTATTTCCGCAAAAATAATGCAATTTTGATAAAGCTTAGCGGAGGTATACCTTTTTACTCAGTGTGTCCCATGGAAAACGGAACTTTTTCAAAACATCGATTTATATTGGCGCCACCTATTGGTGAATGTTAGCAATGGAAAGGTCTATTCTTAACTGACATCCTGTTAAAATTGTATGACATTTGGTTTAATGGAAACTAAAATATCGCGCTGAAAGTGACAGTGTGTTTGTGGCATCAGTCGAAAAATGAACTTCGAACAAAGAGCAAATAATGAGTTCTGTTTTAAGCTCGGTAAATCCTTTACTAAGACGCATAATTTGCTGAAACAAGTTTATGGCGATAATTGTCTATCCCGTACCAGAGTGTATGAGAGGTATAAGCGGTTCCAGGAAGGTCGTGAAGACATTTACGACGACGAACATCCATGTCCTTCGAATACCGTGGTTACTCAAAGTAACATTGAAAAAGTGCGTAAATTTATAAAAAATGAGCCAAAATCTTTATTGCGATACATGGAAATGGAATTGAATATGTCCAAAAATTCAATTCATCGCATTTTGACCGATCATTTGAATCTACGGAAGGTGTGTGCACGCTTTGTTCCACACAAATTAACCGACTACGAAAAATTGCTCCGAATTCAACATTGTAAGGATTTGATTGAAGATTAAAAAAAGGAACCAAACTTAAAATATTAAATTGTGACTGGTGACGAGACGTGGTGTTTTCAATATGATCCCGAAACCAAGCGTCAAAGTGCTGAATGGAAGCACCCAACCGAGCCCAATCCGAAAAAAAGTCGTCTTGAAAAGTCAAAAGTGAAGACAATGTTGATTTGTTTCTACGATTCGGAGGGTATTATTCATCGTGAATTCGTTCCACCTGGTCAAACGATTACTGCTGTGTTTTATCTTGGTGTTATAAAGCGTTTGTTCAGCCGTATTCGTCGTGTGCGGCCACAATACCGTGAAAAAGGGAGCTGGCGTTTGTTGCATGATAATGCCTCGTCTCATCGATCGAACTTGATCACGGATTTTTTGATCGAAAATTCCATTTTAACCATCAACCATTCACCGTACTCGCCGGATCTGGCTCCGTGCGACTTCTACTTGTTCTCCAAATTGCACTTGCCTATGAAAGGAAAACGTTATGCCGACGTAGAGGCCATCCAAAGAGCGACGACCGACATACTAAAGTCGATGGATAAAAATGATCTCAAAAACTCATTTGATATGTTACTTGATCGTGCAAAACGTTGTATTGATGCGGAAGGAGATTATTTTAAATAAAATAAATGAGATTTGCCGAAATATTGTGTTTTTGTCTTTATTTTGCAAAAGTTCCGTTTTCCATGGGACGCACTGTGTATGTCTATACCTTCTTTTATAACCTTAATTTTTTTCAGGTACAACGATTAAGGATCTTCCGGGAAATTCACTTTTTTTCAAATAAAAATTGTACTTTAGAAAATCGTCGTAAAGGATTTATCCGGGATTCATTATTTTTATTTACATAGATATATAATTTTTAATAAAATAAAGAAACTGTATACTCGAAATTAAAAAATATGCTGAAAAATGCAAAAAAGTAAAAAATGACTTTTGAAACAACGAAATTTTCAGTAATTGTTGATAATTTGTTTAAATTTTAAAAAAATGAAAAAAACTGATTACACTATTCAATTCTTCGAGAAAAAATACACAAAAAACTGTATTTTATTATTTTATCCGAAACTTAATATATGAATCTATTATAATTAACGTGTTTTTCAATTAAACAATTTATAATTATCATTTTTTCTTTTAAAAATATTATATTTTTATAAATTTTCACGATTTTACTTGCAACAATATAATACTAGATTAATCTTGGTCTCCTCATCAAATTAATTGTCTCATTGTCATCGTCTGACCCTCTATTAAGTGGAATTTCTTTATCATATTCAAAGTTTCTTTAGGATCACGAAATTGCCCGGTTTATTCATTTTTAGGGTACAAGCAAATACTTGGCTGCTTGAATTCATTTGTAATGTCTTCAGAATCACTAAAATCTTCTGAAATTTTTTCAACATTTGAATAAGTGTCCAAATCTTGACATTTTATGCACAATACTGTGCATTTCAGTCCATTTTTACGACATCCGCACCCATTACTTAAACAATCGGTTGTGCAGCTGCAAGATATTTTTTGTAGTAACTTTTCAAGTATGATTGGGATATCTGTAAAGCGAGGCACGAGTATTTTGGAACTATTGACAAGTACTTCTTTCCAGCCCCAGTTGATTAACTTATTTTGTTTTCAAGCCCATTTAAAGTTGATAGTATAGTATGCTCTGTAAGAGTGTTGTGCAGCTGCTCAAAAAGTTGGCGGTAATTTTTCTAATCTAAATATCGACTTTGCAGTCAATACCTTATATCGCTGAAATCTCAAATCATCCAGAGATAATGAAACATTTGTGCAATTGTAAATAGATGCAATTTACGCGCAACCATTCCGAGCAATGATTTTTGGATCTAAATGTGGCTCAAAAAACGTTTTATTAACTCTGTCAAGTTTGGAGTTTTAAAAAGCTGTTCGACTATTTTTTTTCCTTTACCTGCAAAACCTGCAAAAAAGATATTGAATCACAACTAGTGAAACAATGTAAAAAAGCAACAACAGAGCGATAATTTTTGAACTTAACTATTTGAGGAAAACATGTAGACGCTTACGTTGCCTGCATTTGATTTCAAAAAATAAATTGGTGCATTTATCGAATTTAATTGATTCAATAAAACTATAGATCAATATCTTGGCCAACAACAACTATAGTTTTCTTATATTTGGCGACTCCTGTTGCTGCATTCTTAATTTTATTAGTTCTGGCGATTGCTATTGCTGTGTTAATAATTAATGCATCTGCATCTTCTTCTGCTTGTTTAATTAAATATCCTTCAAATCTAAATGTATAAATTATCTTTATTTTATTAAAAAGTATATATCAATAAGAAAATAAATCCCAAATGAATTCTCCGAGACGATTTTCTGAAGTATAATTTTGATTTGAAAAAAAAGTGAATTTTTCGGAAACTTCTTAATTGTTGTATCTGATAAAATTGAGGTTATTCTAGGCATAAAAAGGTATACGAGGTCTGGCTATCAAATAACGAGACTGGTTACGAAAAAGGGTTTTATTATAAAAATTATTCTATATTCGAATGCTCCCCTTCAATATACTCCCCTTCCCTCGCCACACACCTTTCCATACGTTTTTTCCATTGATCGAAGCAGTGCTGGAAGTCTTCTTTGGTGAGGGCCTTTAGGAGCTCTGCCGTTTTTTGCTTTACCGCTTCTATCGACTCAAATCGGGTCCCTTTCAAAGCAGATTTTATCTTCGGAAACAAAAAAAAGTCGTACGGTGCCAAATCTGGCGAGTACGGCACGTGTTTGAGCACTGAAGTGCGCTTACCGGCCAAATACTGCTTCACAGATAGCGCGTTATGGGCAGGTGCATTGTCCTGGTGCAAAATCCACGAGTTGTTCTTCCACAACTCTGGCCGTTTCTTACGAACTCGTTCTCGCAGTGTTGCCAAAACTGACAAATAGTAAGTCTGGTTGACAGTCTGACCCTCTGGAACCCATTCAGTCATTACGATACCGTTAATCCCGAAAAAAAGCGATCCACATTGCCTTGAATTTTGATTTGGACATCCTTGCTTTTTTGATTCTGGGCGATTCAGGCGTCTTCCAATGCATCGATTGCCGCTTTGTTTTAACATCGTATTGAAAGATCCACGTTTCGTCGCAAGTAATAATGTTTTTCATCAGTCCAGAATCTTTTTCTAACCTTTCAAGGAAATCTGAGCAGAACTGTTGACGCAAGAGCTTTTGGTCAAGAGTCAGATTTTTTGGCATCAACTTCGCACAGACTTTTGTCATGTGTAATTCCTCGTGTAAAATTTGTCTAACCGTTTCTTTATCGGCGTTCCCAGCCTCGGCGATCATCCGGATGCTCATTCGACGATCTGCACGCACAATTTGGTTGATTCTGGTCACTGTTTTCGGAGTTGAAACAGTGACAGGGCGACCTGGGCGTTGGTCATCTTAAGTGCTCACTCAGCCCTCACTGAAGCGCTTACACCACTCAAAAACACGTGCACGAGATAGAGAATTGTTCCCATAGGCCTTTTGCAACAATTTACAGCACTCAGTCGGAGTTTTTTTCCGATTTAACGAGAAATTTGAGATTGATACGCTGCTCCTGTTTTTCATCACACATGGTTTTCGGCACGAGTGAAAAACACGTTCGTTTAAAACCGCTACTGCACAAATACAATAATAGTGACGAGAACGTGTTTTGGTACGTGCATAGACAAGATATCTAGATACCCAACGCACTACTCGTTTTTTTCCCCACCCCTTTACGGCGCCCTCTAGGCGCGCAGTCTCGTTATTTAATAGCCAGACCTCGTACCTCCGTTAAGTTTTATTAAAATTAGATTATTTTTGCGGAAATGAAAAATAAAAAACGAAAAAAAGATTTTTCTCATTTGTCTTGGATATTTGAGGTTAAGTAAAAAAGTGACTTTTACAAGAGTTATAGATTTTTGCATGATCTAAAACTTTTCTATTAAATAATTTTTATACTGACGCCAACTTTCACCGGAAATAGCAATAGTACAATGAAAGCACAATTTTCCACCCTTTTTTACCCCCCAAAACTACCCCGCAACTTCCCTCATGATGCTTTTTTCTCTCGTTCATTACAAGCCCCTTTACTATTTTTAATCGTACAACTCTGGATAGAAATTCTTTTTTTTTTAAATATTAAAAATGGTACAATTAGCCTGGACTATCAAGCATGCCACCCTTGAACGACCAAACTCACATTTGTGTCTGCGAACTTCGAGTCTGCTTCTTCTAATTTTTTATATACGATCTCTATCAATTGCATGTGTTCGAAATATTCATTAACAATAATGTCGTCATCTAAGTACGCGAACACATACAAATCGAACTCTAGTCCGGAAAAAAACATCCACGAATCGGAAGAATGTCATCGGCGTATTTGTCAATCCGATAGAAATACAAGCAAATTGCTAAAGACCCGAACCAGGCACGCTGAACACGGTGTATTGCTTACTTAACACATTGCTGACCGGTGACGAGTTAACTCGTGTTTTCGTGGCCAAGCGTTGCTGACCGGTCATGAGTTAACTCGTGATAAGCATCTTTATTGTTTTCACAACACACTGTAGGAAATCTTGTAGTATGATTATTTTGTCTGCATACCTCGAGTTGTGTCTCGCTTATAAGACCGGGCAAGTTTCGTTCTTAGTTGTAAAAAAAAAATTCATTAAAGTTTATTTATATTGTTTTACTTTCACATCCGCTTTCAAAACAATAGCCGGGCACATGAGGTAAATTTTCAGAAAAGTTGCCGGTCAGCAATGTGTTAAAGGATATAATCTCATTTAACAATACACCTGTTTCAAATTTATTTTAGTGAAATACTTTGCCTCCCTTAGTTTATTAAAAATGGCCTCCATAATCTGCATTGTATATGCGTCCTTTCTAGTAACTAATATAAGAGAAATAAATAAATCATGACTACTGCCAACAAGTTCAAAAATAAAAAAAAAGAGCGAAACGAGGAACATAAGCCGGCAATAATTAGGCAGATGAGTCCAGGACTTTGCCGATTACGGACCTTATCACAACATTGCAGTCCTTGAAGAAAATCAGCTCACCTGCTACAACGAACATCAGCTCGCACCTTAACAGAAAGATAAGATAAACGTCAGTTTGATCAGCATCAGAAAATAAAAATGATTCGCAATTTAACAAGAAAACAAGTATAACGTAACTGAGAAAAAAATACATATTTTGGAAAAAAACAAAAAAGTCCCAGATCGCTCAATCTTCAGAGACTACAGAGACCGAGCAAGGCAAGCAGAGATTGCAAGTATCGTGAGTCATAATATTTTGTTTATTCCTTTCAGAGTGCAGAAAATTTAGTCAATCCGCTAATTACGTTTCCCTTCTTCTCTGACAATTGGAATTACGTAAAAATTAAGAATAAATAAGAATGGAAGAAAGCACGTGAGGATAAAATATCCTTGCTTTACGCTTAAGTTATTAAATGAAATTTGATTTGACTTTAAATAAAATTCAGTTTGAAGGACCACGCTATTCTTCGCGGTCTGTTGGATGATTTAATTCACAACAGAAATAAAACTGCAGCAAACTTGGCAAAATCGTAATTTTAGAAGTAGAGTTATCTTTTTAAAATTTTGTCAGAAGGAAGATAGTTCTACGATTAAATTTACGGAAAACTTAAAATATTTTGCCATATTACATTGTGTTTATTGATTAACTTAAAGATTGCTAAATTTAACATAACCGTAGCTAACCACCACTTGACAAAGTTATTACTGCCATTTTTTTCACGGAATTAAAAGGTTATTGGGTTATGTGAAATATATGATGAAAAAATATTATTTCAAACAAAAAGACAATAGGTAAAGTACAATGAAATTAAAATTTTTTAAATGAAAGGCTGATGCGTTTAAATGAAAAATATTTTTTTCACTTAAATCACAGAAATCAAAAGCTTTCAAACTAGAAATATTGAATTATTTCACAATTAAATTTTGAGATCGATAAAATATTATTACATAATTTTAGAGTTTTTTGTCCAAAAATAACAAATTCAATTTGTAAATAAGAATAGTGCAAATTAATTAGTTAAGTAATAAATTCTAATTAAGTTGAAGTTTTTTATTGTTTACTGATACTTATTTCTTTAATATAAATAATTATTTTTAAGCTTGTAGTTGGGAAGAGAAATTCGTACTTCCTCCGTCATAAAGAAAGGATGTACGCGTTCGAAATAGAAAGACTCGCAAAATGTCACGTGCGTTTCTTAGTTTCTTTGTGCCGAAAAGAGACTTATGATTATCTGATTTTTTTCAATCACCTGAACAAGCTGGAGTGACGAGACTGTAGTGGTTGATTACGAAGTCATTGTCAGGTTCAGATTAAATAAGGTAAGTAGCCACTCCTTAGGGTAAGTGTTGGATGCATGATGTGACCGGAAAACGTTTGCAAAGTTTTCTGACAATTCATTAAAAACAGTTAGGGATAAGTTACTAGCGCGGCGCATGTTAGGTTAGCCTAGCGCAATCCTTTTCGATAGTTTGCAGGCTGGGCGTAAGAGAAGCTTAGAGCAGCATCTCCGGCAAATGTTTGCACGAATCATGTTACTACTAACCTAGAGCGACGACTCTAGATGTATGCGAAAAAGAAGCAGGAGTAACAGAGTACATAGAGTGGCAATCTCTTCATTGTGCAAGAGCTACGTTCTTTACGGTTTGAAGTGACCCTAGCGGTTTTGAACTGAACCGCTTGCGACTGCGCAATTACAATTTTCCGTGTCACTTCTTTTTAAAGCGATAAATTCAAATTTTTGTCTTTGTCATATCAAAATAGACTAAAAATATAATAAATTTATTAAATTGAACGATAATAGTTTATTAAATTATTAAATATATTGAAAAAAATTTTACCACGAGGCTTTAATAAAATTAATTTAATCTAATCTAATTCCCTTACATTCTTTCTCATTCTTTTCCATTTTTTCTCATTTTCTCTCATTCTCTTCTATTTTTTCTCATTCTTTTTCATTCTCTTCTATTTTTTCTTATTCTTTCTTATTTTCTTTCTATCGTTCTTTCTCCCTCTCTCTTATCATTAAAATAATAAGGATTAATAATTTACAGGTATATCAATTTTTATATCTTTTTATTTTCATAAATGAATTAATTTTTATTTTCAAATTTTGAATTCATTCATTTATTAATATTATTTTAGCCGTTCTCATTGTTATCATCTTCATCATTATTTTCCAAAATGTAAACATTATGCAAAATGTATAGAGTCCTTATGCAATCGATGTAACACATCGTTCAATAAGTCCCGAGACTAACAACGAAAACAACATTTTTTTTCAAAAATCATTTTTATTCATTAATATAATCTCCTTTTAGAGTGATACAATCTTTTCAACGCCTTTCCAACATTTCTATACCATGTTTATAAAAGGATTTATCCTTTGCTTCAAAATAGGCTTCAGTTTCGGCAATGACCTCATTAGAGCCAAATTTTTTTCCTTGGAGCATTTTTTTAAGATCAGCAAAGAGCCAGTAGTCGCTGGGGGCTTAATCTGGCGAATACGGGGGGTGAAGAAGCAACCTAAAGCCCAATTCGTTTAATTTTGCCATTGTTTTCATGGACTTGCGGCATGGTGCATTGTCTTAGTGAAAAAGGATTTTCTTCTTTATGTGCGGTCGTTTTGCTGCGATCTCCTCCTTCAAACGTACCAACAAGTCAATATAATAATCACTGTTGATCGATTTACCTTTCTCCAGGTAGTCGATGAAAATCACGCCATGTGTATCCCAAAAAACAGACGCCATGACTTTGCCAGCAGACTGCTGCGTTTTTGGACGCTTTGGGCGGCTTTCGCCAGCCATACGCCACTCAGATGATTGCCGATTCGACTCCGGAGTGAAATGATGTATCCATGTTTCATCCATGGTCACGTATCGACGCAGGAAATCCTTTTTATTGCGAGTAAATAGCGATAAACAGCTCTCTGAATCGTCGACTCGTTGCTGTTTTTGTTCCACTGAAAGCAATCGCGGTACCCACTTGGAAAAAACCTTTTTCATGCTCAATTTTTCATGAAGGATTGTAAATACGCTTCCAGATGATATCTATGTCATTTCTGCAATCTCACGGACCTTCACTTTGCGATTTTTCATTACAATTTTTAACACTTTACTCACATTTTCCTGTGTAACGGCTTCCAATGGCCTACCTGAACGTTCCGCATCGTTTGTGTCCGTACGACCATGTTTAAACTCAGCATACCAACGACAAATCGTTGGTTTGGATGGAGAGGAGTCCGGGTAATGTTTTTCAAGCCATTGCTGGGCTTCTACGGTGTTTTTACCCATTAAAAACAATGTTTTATCAACACGCGAAACTCGCTTTTTTCCATTTTTCAAACAAATTACAAAGTGACTTTACTCTAACCTCGATAACTCTGCTGTCTATGATCCAATCGACGTGCAATTTTTACACGTTTTATGTAAAGGTTTGCACTCTATGGAAACGTGGCCAGTTTGGTACTACTAGCACCATCTCTGGGTTAGTCTTGGGACTGATTGAACGATGTGTTATATCAAGTTAGCTTCGCTATTTTCTCTTTAAAAGAAAAAAAACAAAGTTGTGCTGAATTGTGCTCAACTTGTGCAATAGTGTGCCGTGAAAAAAATTATAAATTTTTATTTAAGGCAAAAAATCATTGTTTTCGAAAAAAGTTAACTAAGCTATTTTGTTTTTTCTATTTTTTAAATTTGTGTTGCATTGTGCTCAACCTGTGCTGTAGTGTGCCGTTAATAAAAATTCATTTTTATTTTTATAATTTTTATGATCAGAGTTAACTTTTCTTTCAAAAATGATGATTTCTTGCCTTCAAAAATTTTAATTAATGAATTCTTGTTACGGCACATTATGGCACAAATTGAGTACAATGTAGCACAACTTTAAAAAAAAAAAAAAAAAATGGCGGGGCTAACTTTTTTTTCGAAAACGATGATTTTTTGCATTTAAAAATAAAAATTATTAATTTATTTTCACGGTACACTATAGCACAAGTTGAGCACAATGCAGCACAACTTTTTTATTCCGTGAAAAACAAAATGGTGGGGCTAACTATTTCCGAAAATCTAATTTTGTCTACAAAAATCGAAATTTAAAAAATTAATTTTTTTTATTTACAACACACTATAGCGCAAGTTGAGCACAATTAAGCACAATTTTTTTTTTTTTTTTTCAAAGACAAAATGGCGGGACTAACTTGATGGACATTGCAATCGGCTATAAAATGGGTTCAAAAATTATCAAGTCGTATTACCCATCTAAATCTAGATCTCAATATACCAAAAGCATGTTCGATTATTATGCGCGTTAATGAATGACGAAAATTAAATAAACTTTGATGTTTATTTGAATGACAGTTGTCTCTATGCAGTGATAAAAGCCATAGAAGATGAGGGTATTCCGGCTCACCAATACACACATCAGTAAAAATTGTTGTGCTTCTTCCTACAGCTTATAATATAACACTGTAATATCGTTTGCGATTTAAATAATATTCTTTACCTCAATTATGTCATGAATATAGAAATCTTGAAAACTCACGATTAATTCGCTGTTTCTCATCATCAGTATCAGGCCGTTGGATATATTCATCAAGAGAATTTATAAAATCCAATGTATTACGCAATAATCGATGAGCTGAGCTACGCGAAAAACGAAATCAATCGGTAATTTGTTAAATTATTTTAAGAATTGCCAAATAACATAAACTTATTGTAAAAGTTCTTTCATAAATAATTATTGGGTCCAGCGGTTTCCAATTATGTAGAAAATAAGTTTGTCGATAGCGATCTATATAAATTATTATTGTACTTAGCTATTGTAGCAGTTTATAAATAAATTTTGAATAAATATTTAAAACAAACCTATTGAATTACCCGCGGTTTGTTGTCTAAGCCTAAAATGGCTTTTGAATTCTGCTTCAGTATAAAAGCGTACAGTATTTTCAACAAATTGAAGAATATAAGTTGTGCAGTAACAAGATTTATTAATTCTTTAAATTATAAGAATATATTGAAATTATTATTTTTTATGTTATATGTAATAACATACGATCACACGGAATTCTATTCGTAAAATCAACACCGTTCGAATATTTAGATTCATTCCAACGGACTAACAAATACTGGCATTCGTTTTCATATTTTCTCGAAACTTCTCAAAGGCAATATAATGTCTGTGACGTAGGCACCACGTCGTAGCCGATTTAGCTACGTACGCCCTGTTCACCTTGCACAAAAATAATATTATATTAAAACAATGTTTCAATCTCTCTCACTCTCTCTCTCTCTCTCTCGCTCTCTATGACGCAATGTTATGCAGGCCGGCCGCCCGCGACTGTTTCTCCAGCCGATGGAGGCCTATCGCTTCCCCAGGGCAGGGAAGTGGCAATTCCTCGCCACTCTTACCGCGAACTTGCTAACACACACTCTCGCTCTCTCTCTCTCTCTAACGATTTCACGCAGATAAGTGAGAACACTCACCGTTGTTGCTCACGAGGCTCGTCCGCAGGCCGTTGAACTTCCGGCTGTTTCCTTCTGCGCCGCTGCACCTGGCTCCTGCGGCTCTCCCTCTGGAGAAGGGCTGCCGGACCTCGATGTAAGTTCACCTGCACGCTGACTGCCTCCGTCTCACCTTCGGCTTCAGATGTCGCGGTGGCAACTTCCAGTCGCATCTCGCTGACACATGACCTCCTCGTCCCCAGTCTCACTTCCTTGCTGTACTTCCTCGTCTTCGCTCTCCTTCCTCGCACTGCTCTCTCAGCTTCTTCCTAACTCTCTCTCTCTCTCTCTCTCTCTCTCGCACACCTTCATTCATTGCTTCACTTGCGACACTGACTCTAATACAAAGGAACAGAACTATATTCACCGCGGGATTTGTCTCTTCGTCCTCGCGGGAGCGCGCAGCGAAAACTCATTCGTAGGAGAGCACAGCGTAACTCAACTGTTCCGCTCGCTCTCCTTTCCCCTTCCCTCGGGGCTTCCAAAATTTCTCGCCGATCGTCGCCGCAAGTTCGAAAATTGCGTGATTCTCGAATGTTGCCGGTTTTTCCGCAAATTCTGCATTTTCGCCGCTAAACAGGTTTACACAAGCTGGCAACCTGGAGACGGTCGCGCAAGAATGTAAACACTTACATTCTTCGTCGACGACCTATGACGGACTCTCCGTCACATGTTTTTCATGTTTTGTCACAAATGCCACTTTTAATTCGAAACAATCTATTCTTTCTATTGGGTTTCTCTCGAAATGAAATTTTCTGTAAATGTGTGTATTATTTTATTACGCTAGAAAGACTAACAGGCGTCTGAACGTACAGTTTATGACTCTGCTAACCTTTTATTAGATAGATAGATTTTTGAGCACATGCAAGGCAGATGCTGATTTCGTTTGTTAAGATAAAGCGACACTTTTCTTTATTTTCACTGCCTCTATTTTCAGGAAAAAAGGTGAATAATAAATGTAGGAAAAATCAATCTCTATTGTAGAGCCTATCAGCTCCGTCATTCATCCCTCGCAGTGCTTTTAATAATTCCAAAAAGTAAAATTAATCACGTCTACGCGAGTTTGAATACTTTTTATTCTCAATAAAATAAACACAATTTCAATCACAACTCAAACACAATATTACTATCTTTGTTAACCTATTAAGTCCTGAATAAATATTTTTTCATTGCAACTTCTAACGATTGTAATTTCTGTAAAAAAGCCTTGTGACAAATTTCTTAACAAACATATCTGACGTAGAATCATCTGAACTTTTAAAATCATGGACTACATTTTTCCAAAATGTAACCGTAATAAACTATAATTGTCTTTTTCCCAAAAAAATTTGGATTTCTCAACTTTTTTCTTTTTTCATCTCGATATTTCATTTTGAAATCACTTTAGAATTCTTGTTTAGAGTAAAGAAACTGCGTCCTCGAAGTTTTAACTCAAGAAATGCAGATTGAAATTTTGAAAATGTATGTAGAAAAATCCAAAATGGCGGCTCAAACACGAAAAAATTGACAAAAACTTTAAGAATTTTTTATTTGAAAATTATGGACTTTAGAAACAAATATACTGCACAAAAAGTTCTTATAATTGATCAAATAATACGGTGAAATTTTTTTAGAATTTTTTAAAGATTTTTTTAATTTTTCAAAATTCCAAAATTTTGAAAACATTACATAATTAATTAAATATACATTCCTTAGCCATAAAAAGTCTTTTGCTGTTGCCTGATTCTTACCACATAGAGGTGAAGTATATGAAGAACCTTTTTTTGTTTTATTGTCATCTTTTTTTTTTTTTTTTGGTTTTTTTTCTTTTTATGTTGTTCTTTTTTTTGGTTTTCTTTTTTTTTTTCCTTTTTCATTTTCAAAAATGTATTTTATTTGCCTTTTGAATTTTTTGTTTATCGTCATGTTCGGATTTAAAATACCTTCGATTTTCTGTTATGAATCGACATAAAACAGGAATGATAAAAGTAGGCATCATAAATCTTACAGATTATTTGTGTTCTCTTGCTATAATTTTGAAAATTCTTACATTTTTTTCCTTACCTTTAACCATTTTAGGTAATTAATTTTTTTCTTTCGTGCTTTTGGCGAGGTGAAATTCAGCAATTGCTACAGCTATCTTTTTTGATCCAATTTTTTAATCGCTATGTGATAAATTATGAATGACAACTGCATTCGTTATCGATAATTGAATTAGACAAATAAAAATTGACCAAGCCTATCTTCTGGCTCTTATACATGGCATCAAATTACTACAATGTCCATCATGTAGATTGACACCGCTGATGTATTTATTATACAGTGCAAATAATCTGGGAAAAGGTAAATCATCTTTAATTCTTGATTCTTTTGGATATCTTTTTGCTGTTGATATTGGCATTATGCTTGTCACGGTTAAAAGTAGAGAGACTGGCTTTAAATCCATCATGGTAATATAATTCAAACCGCTTTTTTCTTCATGTTTGATAGAGAATGTAACTCTTATAGCTCTTTTGTCCAATTTATTATCAATATTCACTCTGTTTCTCTTTACGGTACTAGTTGCTCTCAAACCAAATGATTGCAAATGATTGAGTAAATCTTAGTTACAAAAAAAATTATCAAAATATAAATGATACTGCGTTATTTTCTTCGGAACAACAAAATGAAGCAGGTTTTAAAGCATTTTGTATAGCGACTCGACTTCCTAAGGCACATTTAGATAATTTTGCTTCTTTATTAGATGAATAAATATTCGAACTCTTGCCACAATAAATATAACAATTGAACAGATATCCTTCGGTGTTACAAATTCCTTACATTTTAATTCCAAAACTCACAGTCTTGTCTTTCATTAACTGAAGCCAAATGGTTTTTCCGTGAAATTTCACCATCATTTCATCGGTAGACAAAGCTGTTAAAAAAAATTTAAATTGCTAGGCATTTTTGTTGAAAATTTCAAAAATTTTCCATACCCTTCAAGCTCTATCATCAAGATTTTTATCTTCGGGTTTCGAAAATTTTATTTTCGATTTGATCTTGAGAAATTTATCACGACTTATCGCTATAGCTACTGGAGGACAAACCAACAATAATCTTTTAGAAAAATAGTCCTTCTGAAATTTTCTTTGGTTAAAAATTGATTTAATAATTATCCCCAAGAAAATATCCAAATCATCTAACGTCAAATTACAACCATTTCTATGAGTACATTCAATAATGCTTCAAATCAGTAGAACATAATGCCTCAAATCAGTAGAAAAAAAAATTCAAACAACTGTATGTATGAAGAATCGCCAATGAATTTTTTTGTTTTTTTAAATAACAAATTTTCATTTTGAGAATAATTTTGTTTTCTCTATTTGCACGTACATAAGTATAGTTAGGCTCTATATTTGACTAATTTTCTTCATGATTACTTAGAATCTGTAAATAATTGATTTTTGGAATTTTAATCTCTAAATTTAGATAATCATCTGATTCAGAATCAGAAACAGAATCATCAGTCATCATTCTGAGGAATAACTAAAGTATTAGAGTATACATCTTCAAGCTCTTCAATTTCTATATTTTGCACATGATTATCATTTTCGACATTTAACCAACAAATCTGACATTTTCTCTATTACTTACAAAGAAAAATATTATCAATTGTATCAGTAAAGAGTGTAAACTTTTGATTTTATGAAACCGATGTTTTTGCTTACAATGGATAGATATAAGTTATGAATAATATTTTTTTTAATAAAAAGTATTCTAGTTAAACTATTGACGAGTGAAATTTTGCTATCTATAAAAAAGTGCAATAACAAACGAAAATATTTATTTTTTGAAGTTTTTTTGAATATCTAGTCATATATCATTACATCAATTTTGTTTGAGAACACAAGTGAATGAAAAAAACACAAAAAAAATATTAAGAATAAGAAAAATGCTGTATGTACTAATAATAATCAATAGAGGATAAAAAAATTTATTTACAAAGCGAATTTGATTATGAACAAATTACTTAAGAATGATGGACTAAAAAAGAAAATCTCAGAATAATTGTTAAGAAGTTCAGAAACTTCTTATTTGAAAATTATGGACTTTAGAAAGAAATTTTGCTGAACAAAAGGTTCTTATAATTGATCAAATAATAAGGTGAAGGTTTTTCAGAAATTTTGGAAGACTTTCAATTTTTCAAAATTTTGGAATTTAAAAATTAAAGAAATCTTAAAAAACTTCTGAGAAAATTTCGCCGTATTATTTGATCAATTATAAGAACTTTTTGTATAGTAACATTTTCTCCTAAAGTCCATCATTTTCAAATAAGAAAATTCTTAAAGTTTCTGACAATTTTTTCGTGTTTGAGCCACTATTTTGGATCTTTCTACATATATTTTCTTTTTTCTATATAAATTTTAACCTGCATATCTTGAAGTTCAAACTTTGAGGACGCGATTTCATTACTCTAAACAGGAGTTCTAAAGTGATTTCGAAATAAAACGAGATGAAAAAAGAAACTTTTAAATTCCATGTTTTTTTGGAAAAAATCACATATAGTTTATTATGATTACATTTTTGAAAAAATCTCGTTCAAGATTCTGAAAGCTCAGTTAATTCAACGTCAAATATGCTTATTTAGAAATTTGTCACAAGGCTTTTTTACAGAAATTACTATCGTTAAATGTTGCAATGAGAAAACGTCCATTTAGGACTTAATGAGTTAAATTGTGATACTCGATTAAATTCGAATGGTTTTTTGTGTTTTTAAGCTTATTCTCTTATTTTTTACAAGCACATTAATAAATTAAAATTTTCTTTTTGATCTTAAAATATTGTGTATTTATTTTTATTCTACCTAAATCAAACAAGAGATTTTCTCAACGTTGGAACAGATTTCGACCGCACTCAAGTTTTTGGTTGGTGTATCCGAGGCTCATCATTTTCACCATCATCGTTGTCATCACTACCATCTTCGGCTTAATGAAAGGCATAAAAAAACATTATTTTGATAAAATATTGGGGTAATCATAAGCCATCAACTTATAATAAATTTTATAATTCAATGAACCTATTTACACTGAAACTCTATTACACTGAAATTAATAAACACATTCAAGATTATTTATTATGAATAAGACTATACGAAATTCATCTACTTCAATATTGTAAAACTTGGCCTCAAGGAATTATCATTGCGTGTATATTATTCAAATATTTTTAATTGATATTCTTATAAATACCTCGATTATGTATTCAGCTGATTCTTCCAGATTAACTTCATTGATTTCAATTTGTTATAAATTTTAAGTATATATTGTTAATTAGTTTTTCCGCGCACTTCATCCTATTTCAATAACTATTTTTAAAATTTAATTTTTTTAGGTTATGGAAGACATCAATAACATGTAATAACTAAAATAATTTGAATTTAGCGCTTTAAAAAAAAGTAATAGAAGTAAAAAAAAGATTAGTTCTGTATCTAAAGACATAATTTTTACACTGCATGTATTTCTTTATTTTGGCATGAAAGTATTTAGTCACAAATTGTCGTTAATTCGATGTACACGTAATTAATTCATGAATGAAAACGTAGAAAAAATTTTTTGACCTATGGTGGGACTAAACCCGGATCCTTCGCTATATGTAACAGATGTCCTAACCACTAGGCTACGAGTATACGCAACACTTGTGCAACTAAGATTTGAATTTTAATCATAAGTTGGCAAATGCTGCTTCGTTCCCGTAAAACTTTTATATTTAATCGTTTATTAGTTATTCACAACAGAATTCTTAAATAATTTATTTAACACAATTATATTTGATTTTATTTAAAGTATTTAAAAAAATATTTTTATTGAATTTATTATTATAATAAATTAAATAATATTTTTAATTTTAAATATTGGGTGTACAACTTTGCTTCCACCGTTTTTTTCCGGAATTCGAGGCTTTATTGTAAAAAACTGGTTATACATTTATGATTCAAAGTATTGTCCATCGCTGGCCACTACTTTCTCCCATCTTTCGGGCAGCATACGAATCTCGCGTTGAAAAAACTGGTCATCTTTTGAATCGATCCACGAATCGATCCAATTTCTTACTTCTTCATAAGACCGGAAGTGCTGGTCAGCCAGGCCGTGTGCCATTGATCAAAACAAGTGATAGTCCGAGGAAGCAACGTCTGGAGAATACGGCGGGTGGGGTAGGACTTCCCATTCCAAAGTTTCGAAGTATGTCTTGACCACTTTCGTAACATGAGGTCGAGCATAGTCATGCTGTAAAATAACTTTATCATGTCTCTCGTTATATTGCGGCCGTTTGTCTTTCAATGCTCGGCTCAAACGTATTAATTGCGTTTGATAACGATCGCCTGTGATTGTTTTAGTCGGTTTTAACAACTCATAATACACTACGCCGAGCTGGTCCAACCAAATACTGAGCGTCACCTTGGAACCGTGAATATTCGATTTGGCCGTCGACGTGGAAGCATGGCCGGGATATCCCCATGATTTTCTGCGCTTGGGATTATTGTAGTGAACCCATTTTTCGTCCCCAGTCACAATGAGATGCAGAAATCCCTTCCGTCTTTGCCTTGCAAGCAGCTGTTCACAAACACACAAACGCCGTTCAACATCTCTTGGCTTCAACTCGTGCGGCACCCAATTTCCTTGTTTCTGAATCATTCCCATGACTCTCAGGCGTTTTGAAATGGCTTGTTGCGTCACTCCCAATGATCCTACCAATTCTTGTTGCGTTTGATACGAGTCTTGATCAAGTAATGCCTCAAATTCTGCATCTTCGGAAACCTTCTTTCTTCCACCGCCATGCTGGTCTTCGACGCTAAAATCGCCGTTCTTGAAGCGTTGAAACCACTCTTGGCACGTTCATTTACTAATAGCGGCCTCACCATAGGTATTTGAGAGCATTCGATGAGTCTCAGTCGCAGATCTCTTCATATTAAAGCAGAAAATTAAAACCTCCCGCAAATGACGAGAATTTGGCTCGTAAGCTGACATGTTTAATCAAGAATAACTTTATGATGCAGACACAAATCGACTAATATTTCGATGGCGTTATGTTTACAAATACCTAAGCTTATTATATGACATCTATGATCTATTTATTTCAACTACCGCTTACCGCTACAGCCATCTATTGCAAAACGGCGGAAGAAAAGTTGTACACCCAATATATTTAATACATACATCAAGAATAATAAAATTAATGCAAATAAATATAAGATAATCTAAATTTTGGTTACCATACTCTTTATTAAACTAAAAAAAAATTTTCATTCGAGCATTTTTTTTTATGGTTTCAATTTAAAAAATGATTTAATTTTAACTTATCTTATTAATTTACTTAAGCCTACATTTATATTATATCAAGAGTGATACTATTCATTTCAAACGAATTTAGTCGCATTTAAAGTATTATTAGGTTGCTGCATATGAAATGGCCAATTTAGCAATGACATAAGGTTGGCTGCAATTTTAGTGTATTATGTTGGTACAAGGCGGCGCAAATGAAATGACGTATTGAAGTATAAATACTGCTACCTTGGTTTATGGAGTCATTTCTGTTTTGCACTTCATAGTGATCGTAAAAACAAAAAGAGAAAGTGAACATGGAAGTAAATCAAAAACGGCTACTTTTACTATACAAATTTGAATTAGAGCACAACGCAACAGAAGCAACGAGAAATATCAACAGCGCATTTAGGCCTGATACAATTAGCGAACGAACCACTCGGCGGTGGTTCGAAAAATTTCGATCCGGAGATATAGACCTTGGAAATAAGCGACGTGGACACCTAGGACCATCGATCGATAACGACGAGTCGCGTGCATTAGTAGAGTCTGACCTCCGCCAAACCATTAGGGATCTTGCCGAGAAATTAGGCGTTCACAATTCGACAGTTTGCCGCCACTTGCAACAACTTGAAAAAGTTAAAAAGCTTGACAAATCGGTTCCGCATGATCTTACCGAGCAAAACATGACGTGTCGAATGGAGATTTCAAGTTCTCTTCTATCCCGCAACAAAAAGGAACTATTAGTTGCACCGAATTGTGACCTGCGATAAAAAGTGGATATCATACGATAATCGTCGCCGATCGGCCCAATGGCTAGATGCCGATGAAGCGCCAAGACACATGCTGAAACCAAGCCTTCATCCAAAGAAAATAATGGTAACTGTTTGGTGGTCTGTAGCTGGAGTTATCCACTATTCGTTTCTGCAACCTGGCGAAGCAATCAATGCTGAGAAATACTGTGCTTAACTGGATGAAATGCATCAGAAATCGATAGTCCAACGACCTAGGCTTGTCAACAGGGATGGAGTGATACTGCTTCATGATAACGCACGACCTCATGTATCGAGAACAACGGTCCAGAAATTGAACAAGTTGTGATATGAGACTCTTCTTCACCCTCCATATTCACCAGACCTCTCACCAACAGATTACCCTTTTCTTTAAACATTTGGATCACTTTTTGACAGAAAAAAGATTTAATAATGAAGCTGCTATCAAAAATGCCTTCGAGGAGTTTCTTCGAACCAGAAACTCGGACTTCTACAAAACTAGAATAAATGTACTTGTATCTCGTTGAAAAAAGTGTATTGCATCTATTGGTACCTATTTTGATTAAATAAATTGTCTTTATAAAAAGTTACAGCTGTTTAAAAATTTATTACTCAATCAGCTATTTCATCTGCAGCAACCTTATATTAAACTCTTAGACAATTGAAATATTATTATAATTGAAGTATTTTTTTGTTATAATAATGAAACAAAGTTTACTTTGTAAAACTTTTTCTATTTTTTAAACTCGGTTTTAATTGCTGCAAATACTAAAATATTTGAAAAACATAACATCCGTTATATTATAACTAAAATTCAAATCTTAGTTATAAGCGTTACGTGTAGCTTAATGATTAGGGCATCGGCTTCTTAATGCGAAGAACCCGGATTCGATCCCAACGTAGGTCAAAAAAATTTCTGCAATTTTTTCTATGAGTTATTAATATATATACTAATTTAACAACAATTGGTGACTAAAATAATCAATTTAATGCCGCGATATAATAATTAAATAAAGAAATATATACAGTGTAAAAATTACGTTTTTTGACCCAAAGATGATGTCATTTATGTGTTGGGAGTACAAATTAGTTCGGTCCGTTTTCAAAAGACGGCTCTGGCTGTTATGTATATTTAATAGTAACAGTTAAAGCCGGTAGTTTCAGAGAGGCTAGACATCTATCAATAATATTCAGTTACTATCGCTTCGAGTTTTATAAAAAAATCTTGTTTTCAACTGTGTTAAATATGTCTAATTTTGTGTTAACTAAGCAGCATTTGCGGTTTTAGTTTTCTGTTTTGATTGGAAGAAAAGTGCAGCTGAAGCGCATTGAACGCTTGTGGAAGTTTATGGTGACAATGCTTCAACTGATAAATCTTGTCGGGAATGGTTTTGATGCTTGAAGAATGGAGATTTCAGCGTTAAAGATAAGCCTCGCTCTGGATAGCCAAAAGAATTCAATGACAAAAAGTTGGAGGCATTACTCGATGAAGATCCAAGTCAAACGCAAGAGGAGCTTGCAGAATCATTGGAAGTGACTCAACAAGCAGTTTCTGTGTGATTGAAATCCATGAAAATGATTCAAAAGCAACGCAATTGGGTGCTTTATGAACTGAAACCGAGAGACATTCACAGACGATTTTTCTGTTGTGAGCAGCTGATTCAAAAGCAACAAAGAAAGGGTTTTTTACATAGAATTGTTACTGAGGATGAAAAATGGATATTCTACGATAATCCCAAGAAGAAAAAATACTACGCTATGCCCTGTCAATCGTTGCCATCGACCTCAACATCAACACCAAAGCCGAATATTCATAGTTCGAAGATCACGTTGTGTATCTGGTGGGACCAAAAGTGTGTTGTGTACTATGAGCTGCTACAATGCGATACCATAATGGCCGATCGGTATAGGGTGCACTTGATTCGTTTGAGCCGTGCATTACGAGAAAAATGGTCGCAATATCAGGAAAGACATGACAAAGTTATTTTTCTGCATGACAACGCTCGATCTCATGTCGCAAAATTTGTGAAAAAATATTTAGAATCGCTCAAGTGGGATATTTTGCCGCACCCGCCGTATTTTCCGGACATTGCTCCTTCTCATTACTGGTTGTTCCGAGGGATGCAGCACAATTTGGCAGGTCATCGGTTCACTTCTTTCGTAGAAATCGAAAATTGGCTCATAACTTGGATCACCTCAAAAGGCGAGATATTTTCTTGAGATGGAATTCAGAAACTGCCTGAGCGGTGGGAAAAAGTAGTAACTAGCGATGGACGATACTTTGATTAATCTTTTAATTCTTTTTATTTTGAAATAAATGCATTTTTGATCGCAACTAAACGGGCCAAATTAATTTGTACTCCCAATACTTGGAAAATTTGACAATGACGTTATAAAACGTTCCAAATCCTGACACGCCAAATTACGTTATTAATAATATCATTTTATAACGTAATAAAAGACGTCGTGTTTTTCACTAGGTTAATTCTGTTAATTATTGTTTTTAATAATTGACACAAGGGCTACGAGATTACGGTGAAAAGTTTCTAGCCTGTTAAAGAAAAAAAAACTTTTTTCGTGTTTTTTTTCTTTACTTTTCAACATAATCTCCATGAAGATTAACACATTTTTCATGACGATGCTCTAATGCAGTAATACCATTTTTATAGTGCGACATATCAAGTCCCCCAAAATACTCATTTACAGCATCGATGTCTTTCACGCTACTATCAAATTTTTTACCTCTAAGCTATTCTTCACGGATAGGAAACAAATGCTAGTTGCTGGGGTCAAAATCTGATAAATATGGTGTTAACAATTTAAATTTTTTTAATTTGTTAATTTTAGCTATTGCAACAATCGATAAATGGGCAGGTGCATTGTCATGGTGTAACAAAATTTTTTTTTTCGCCAAGTGTGGTTGTTTATTTCTCACATCGTCCTTCAAACGCTGCAATAACTCTGCGTAGTACTGATCAATAAGGGTTTTACTTTTCTCCAGGTAATTAATAAAAATATTTCCTTTCCAAAAAGCAGTCGCCATAACCTTACTCGCCGACAAAATTGTTTTTGCCTTCTTTGGGGTTGATTCACCTAGTCTTATCTATTGCTTTGACTGTTGTTTTCCTTAAGGAGTGTAATGGTAAATCCAAGTTTTATATACAATTATGGAATGACAAAAAAATTCGCTCGGGTTTTGCTTGTATAGTTTCAAACTTTTATTTTAAACAGTTTTCCGGGTGAATTTTCGATCGACGGCTAGAGCTGTGGGGAAGCTTTTCGGAAAATTAAAGAAATGTTAATCTCTGAAACGACGTTGCCTTATTTTTATTCATTTAAAAATTGAGCTCACCTGCGATGCAAGAATGGTTACGAACTATTTTACCGCATATTCTTTCAGTCAGGTCAGTTAGAGCTATCTGTTATGCATATAAGAGATTAAATAAGACCCAGAGTAACTATTCTAACTTAATGAGATTATTTTGACTACGGACTATAATCCTTTGTTTGTTTAGTTTGAAAAAAATAAGGGGATTTTAGCAATGGTGGTGGGGAGGTTACAGAGGTTGACCTTGTTTCTGAGAGGATTCAAGTAATCCACAAAGTAGGTTGAAAGTATAGAAAATTAAGGCGCAGACGGGTTTTCAAATTTACTGATTAAAGCAGAAAATAAGTCACTTAAAACATTACTCTAGGGCAGTGTGCTGCACTGTCAAGGAGTGACGTCCCTGGAGTACCCGAGCAGGTGCGGGGGGGAGTTAAGAATGTCCTTATGTGCTATGGTACTTAGGCATGTCCTGCTCAACGGCTTGCGACGCGAGTGACACCCTTTTTGTGGCCTAATAAAGGATACATGAAGGATTGTCTGATACCCCTCGTAACGTATTCCTGGAAGATTTTAGCAGAATAGAAGGGCCGAAATCCCTTCTAGGAAGGATCTTTGTTGTCTCCTCCGCATGGAGTCAGACATGAGAAAAAAGACATAGTGGGTTTGGGGACACTGCCCGAAAGAGATGTGTGATTGATCCTTGCAGCGCGCGTTCACCTGCTGGCCCCCGGCGTCAACGTGCCACTTCCATGGGGGTACTGGGAAACCGATGATGGGCGAAGGTCTATGGCTGAGGTGGATGTAACATTCCCGTCCCTATGCTACAAGCGGCTGTGGTCATTGAGAGGTAGTCACAGCCGTGATCACCTTTTCCATGCTCGAAGAGAACCGCGTTTAGAGACGGCCCGATTCCCTTGGGTATCAAGTTCTTATTTTATGGAACCAAAAACGATGACTCAAAAAATAACACTCAGAAGAATACCAAAATCGTGTCTAAAGTGAAAACCTAGACGATTTGTTTGCAAGACGACCAACTATTCAAAGAACTTTGCCAAGGGATCGTTCATCAATGAGACGTGCGAGCAAATCTGACCTAATGACAACCACGCCGATAAAGCAGTCAATTACGAAATGTAAAAGGACAGGTACCCAGGAAAACGAGGATGAGATGAAAAACACGGAGACAGGATCTTTAAGTCAAACATTTTAAAAGTTGGGCAGGAAGTGAAGAAACTACCTAACAAACACACCGTGCCGGTGCAGCTTGGCCGGCACGCCGTAGCCTCATTTTGCCATCATTTTGCCGCCACGTGAGAGCGCCTACACGAGCGGGCCGCCAGAATGCAGGCAAAATGCGGCCGCAAAACGGCTCTGATTTGGGATTTAAAATGCGGGCATTTTGCCCACAAATTGCAGGCACGGTGTAGCGCGCACGATGTGCCGTCAAAATGCTTGCAAAATGCCGCCACTAAAAATTAACCTCTAAATATAATCGCAGCATATCACAAAGTCGCAGTGTGTATTATTCGATCCTCAGATTTCGCGGAAGACGCGCGCTGATAGAAACAGTGAAAATAAAATATTTAAATCTATTTTTTTTCAAGTAAATAAAATAAATAGAGCATGTGATTAGAATAATGAAATATAATAATTTTTTTTTTGTCTATATTATTATTTTTTGATTTAACGAGATGAAATAATTGTGTAAAAAAGCATGTTTGAGATAACCTATCCTGTATATACTGGATGTTATTGAAATTTCTGTTTTTGATTAAATATTAATAATATTAAAAATGTCCAAAAAAGTGGTGAATTTACGTAATTTTCAGCCTACTAAAAAGCTGCTCCTTTAAGGTAATAAATACATTTTTCTTTACATTTTTAGTTTCTAAAGTATTTTTATTGAATATTAAAAATAATTTATTCAACAGAACTATAATAAGTGATACTGAAAGTGATGATACTGACGAAGAAACTGATCTCATAAAATCTACAGTTTCTAATTTCTGATCCCACAGATTTAACAACTATACCTGTAGAAATATCACATAATGCCTGTGTCTTAACTGAAATGGATTCTGTTATATCTATTGTAAGATTAGAATTATTTATAAGTTTTTTTTTAAATTTATAAATGAGTAATTTATAAATTTTTATAAATGAGTATGAATTTATAAAAATATATTTACTTGTTCTTCTTATAGAACAGCTCAAATGATGATTGTGATCATTTTAAAGAACAAGAAACATTAAATAATAACAAGTCATCAGTCCAGTATAATAACTTTTCAAAAGAAAATAATCCTATAAGTCTACACGTATCTTGTGATACACTAGTTAAATCAAAAAATTCCATCGATTATATTGATGATTCTATAGACGCAGAAAGTAATAATGATTCTAAAAACTTCTCAATTTTAAAAAGAAAAAACACTTTCAACATTCAAAAACAAAAGATTGTAAAAAATAGTGAGCCTAAATAAAGCACTAAACTGGAAGATAATATTGGTATTGATAGCGATGCTGATTTTAATAGATTAATAGGTGATGTTTCTATTACCGATAAAGAAAACAGTTTACCAGTATTACACTATAAAAAAATATTTAAAAAAACGAAAACTATTAAAAAACCTATGAAAAATATTCTAGAAAGTAATAGTTCATTAAATTTGTTATCTGCAGGAAAAGAAATTAATTCTTCAAATGAAGAATTAATATTTTTGAAAAATATATCACCAAAAATAAATGAAGCAGTAAGTGCTAAAAATATATAATTAAATGAATCTTTAGATTTAAATGTAAATGTAAAACCATTGGGTTATAATGAAGATTTAGAAAAATGGATTGATCTTACTAAAAATGATCCTTTAATTTCTTGTAGTACTTTGGCTGTAAGTTAAAATGAATAAACTAATAATATTTATCATATAGCATTTACAGTATATCATTAGTATATAATTTATTAAAAAATCATTTGTATTTCAGATATCAACACAAAAATTAAATTCAGGAAGAGATGATCTCAAAGATATTCAAGTAGAAATATTAGAAAAATTTTTTACAGCTATTGACAAAATTCCTATCACAGTATTAAAAAAGTTAAAAATGGAAAACTGGGATGACAAAAATTATTTTTAGAGAATTTTTTTAGTATAATTTATTGCCAATACCCCCAAAAAGTTTATTTTATGAAAGCATAGAACAATGGTAATTTTTATTTATATTTACTGTATCTTCTAAAACTTTTTGATTACGAAATATATTAATTAAATACATTTATTTACAGGTGAGCCTATAAGCTAGAGATTATGCTGAAATTGGACATCGTTTCGAAGCAGATAACATCAAGAAAAAAATGTGAATTTATTAAAAATGAAATATACAAACAAATATAACGTATAAAACTGCAATAAAATTAGACTGTTTTATATTTTTGTATTTTATATTTTTGTTCGTTTGTATATATAATATATCATGTATTTATATATATATACTGTAACGGAGCAAATTTATTCCCACCCGTTAACAACGCAGGACCTTCTTCTGGTCCTGCTTTATTCTCGGTGTGCGTGAGGGGCCTTGCCTAAGGCCCCGAGACCGGTGCAGCTCCCACCGGGCTCGGCTGCTCAGTATGTGTGCCAACGATCGGTTGGCACACCCGCGGAGGCGGCGGTATTCGGGATAGAAACGCTATAGGGAAGACAAATAAAAACGCACCAGCTTTGTGCAAAATAGTTGCTTTAATGAATAAAATTAACAATTACAATGCAAAAGGTAACGAATTATTGCGGAGAGGTTTATTGGTGCGAAGAGCAATTAGTATTGCCTCACGCGCAATACTAATTCTCAAGGTGCGCACTGCGCATGCGCACCCTCTTCGCTTCGCGCAGCTACACACGCGTGTAGTCTATGGACGGCAGATATAGAGAGAGCAGTTCCCTCTCTTTACTGCCGTAGTTCGTGACTGCTCGAGTGAGAGCGGCTCTACCTCTCACTCGATGCTGTAGTCTATGGTTGAGCGAGAGAGCTCGTTCCTTTCGCTCAACTGCGTGCTCCCAAGTTGCCCGAGTAAGAGTGACTTTCTCTTACTCGAACGCCTATTCTATGGCAGTGCGAGAGAGAGATCGATCCTCTCACTCGCACTCGCGCGGCCTAATCGAGTTTGAGTTAGGCGGGCTCGCGCGTAACTCTACTATATCTATATATGCCTGACGCGATCGCACACGCGTCAGGAAAACTGAATATCATCTATTCGCGGACTCGCTAATACGATAAGTGGCCACTTACTTTCACAAATAGTCGATCGCGGAATCGTCTCTTCGAATCTGCGGAAACGCTGCGGAGAATCTTATGAAAAATCTGCGGTTGCTCTCGCTTGGATGGTTCTACGTGCGGCTCTTACAAAATCTCGGACGAGAAAAAGGCTTGAGGAAAGGGCTCCTCCTTCCCATCTCGCCTATCGGTTTTCCCGCGTAGCGCTATCGATTCTTGATCGATAGCGCCGCGTTTCGGTACGCCGCGGCTTTTTCCGCGTCAAGCCATCGATCGCTTGATCGATGGCGCCGCGTATCGTCGCGCCGCGAACGCTCTTTCTATCGCCTATGGCAGGTGGCTTAGCCTCTATAAGCCGCCTGTCACAATACATATATATATATATATATATATATATATATATATATATATATATATATATATATATATATATATATATATATATATATGATATAAAATATATATCTTATGTATATAATGAAACGAACAAAAATAAGAAATATAAAAATATAATAAATATCAATTTTATAAAATATTCTATTGCAGCATTAAATGTTTTAATTGTCTTTATATTACATTTTATTTTTGTTAATTTATTGTGTAAACAATGAATTAACAAAATATCTGATTATAATAATTTTATATATACATATATATATATATATATATATATATATATATATATATATATATACATATAATTTAATATATTATGAATAAATATATGAAAACAATTTCTTTATTTTATTTATTAATTTATTTTTTAAGAATTATTTATATTTAAATGATTCATAAAAAATAAATTAATAAAGAAAATAAAGAAATTGTTTTAATATATTGTATATTTTTTATATTTTATTGTATTTTATATTTTAATGTATAGTTTACATATATTATGAATAAATATATTGAAACAATTTCTTTATTTTATTTATTATTTTATTTTTTATGAATTATTTATATCTAAATAATTCGTAAAAAATAAATTAATAAATAAAATAAAGATTTTCTTTAATATATTTATTTATACTATATCGAAAATATACATTAAAATATAAAACACAATATACTGAAAAAATATACAATATATTAATATATATTACAAATAAATATATTAAAACAATTTCTTTATTCAATTTATTAATTTATTTTTTAAGAATTATTTATGTTTAAATTTATTAAAATTTTTAATTAAATTAATTTATTTAATTTAAATTTAAATCAATTGAAATTTAAATATAAATAATTTAAAAAAAATAAATTAATAAATAAAATAAATTGTTTTAATATATTTATAATATATAAATATATTGTATATTTTTTTTAGCAGCATATAGTATAATGTATTTTCAGTTTATATATTATTTATTATAATTTATAATATATTTTTAAATTAATAAATTAATATTTATTTTAAAACATTGTTTTATTTATTTTAATTTTATTTTTTAAAAATTTTTTAAAATATTTTAAGGTTATATTCGCGCTTATCGGGATCGCAAATTGCAACCATTTTGTAAGGCAGAATGCCCGCACGTTGGCGGCACGGCGTGCCACCACGCGCGTGGAGCAATTTGGTGGCAAATTGCGGATGCAACGAGGAGGCGCGTTGCCGACACGGATAAGTGCGCGTGCCGCCACGTTGCCGGCAACGCGCCGTCCACTATGTTTATTGGGTAGATGATCAACTTGGTAACATGTATTAGGTTGCTGCAGATGAAATAGCCGATTTAGTAATAAATTTTTAAACAGCTGTAACTTTTTATAAAAACAATTTATTTTATTGAAATAGATACCAATAGATGCAACACACTTTTTTCCAACGAGATACAAGTACATTAATTCTAGATTTGTAGAAGTTTGAGATTCTGGTTCAAAGAAACTCCTCGAAGGCATTTTTGACAGCAGCTTCATTATTAAATCTTTTTCCTGTCAAAAAGTGATCCAAATGTTTAACGAAATGGTAATCTGTTGGTGAGAGGTCTGGTGAATATGGAGGGTGAGGAAGAGTCTCATAGCACCACTCGTTTAATTTTTGGACCGTTGTTCTCGATACATGAGGTCATGCGTTATCGCGAAGCAGTATCACTCCATCCCTGTTGACAAGCCTAGATCGTTGGACTATCAATTTCTGATGCGTTTCATCCAGTTAAGCACAGTATTCTTCAGCATTGATGGTTTCGCCAGGTTGCAGGAACAAATAGTGAATAACTCCAGCTACATACCACTAAACAGTTACTATTATTTTCTTTAGATGAAGGCTTGGTTTTGGCATGTGTCTTGGCGCTTCATCGGCATCTAGCCATTAGGCCGATCGGCGACGATTATCGTATAAAATCCACTTTTCATCGCAGGTCAAAATTCGGTGCAAGAACGGTTTCTTTTTGTTGCGGGAGAGAAGAAAACTTGAAATCTCCATTCGACACGTCATGTTTTGCTCGGTAAGATCCTGCGGAACCCATTTGTCACGCTTTTTCACCTTTCCAAGTTGTTGCAAGTGGCGGCAAACTGTCGAATTGTGAACGCCTAATTTCTCGGCAAGATACCTTATATTTTGGCTGGGGTGAGACTTCACTAATGCCCGCAGCTCGTCGTTATCGATCGATGGTCCTGGGTGTCCACATGGCTCATTTCCAAGATTAATATCTCCAGATCGAAATTTTTCGAACCACCGCCGAGTGGTTCGTTCGCTAACTGTATCAGGCCTAAATCCGCTGTTGATATTCCTTGCTGCTTTCGTTGCGTTGTGCTCTAATTCAAATTCGTATAGTAAAAGTAGTCGTTTTTGATTCACTTTCATGTTCGCTTTCTCTTTTTGTTTTTACGATCACTATGAAGTGCAAAACAGAAATGACTTTATAAACCAAGGTGGCAGTATTTATACTTCAATATGTCATATCATTTGCGCCGCCTTGTGCCAACATAATACACTAAAATTGCAGCCAACTTTATGTCATTGCTAAATCGGCCATTTTATCTGCAGCAACCTAATACAAACAAAAAATAGAGCTAGTAAATAAAGTAGGGTAATTGACAATGTACCTAAACAAGCTAGACATGAATATCATTGACAAGCTCTGCACAGATACTAGCAAAAACACACAGCAAGCAGCTTTAACCGAAGATCAATCAGAAGACATCAACAGAAATAGCGCGACAGTCTAATATGCTCAGTGCAAAATAAAACTAGTGAAAACTGCTCAAGTAAGCTCTTGAAGGCAGAAGAAACGCTTTAAAACTTCCGAGAAATAAACGAGGAGGAATTGATGGATAAAGTGTTCCCTAGAATGGCTAAAACATAGAAACCAATATAGGAAAAGCCAGCAGATCAAGCTATAATACTATTTTGCAACAACAAATTTAAAGCAAATAACAAAATAATAGGCATTGCAATAAATTGATTTGGAGGACGAGAATGCCTTAAATAACAAAAGAAAGAGGCAGGAGAAGTAGCCTTCATAACTCATATACTAGGTTTCCCGGATATCGATGGAAAAATGGCCTACACAATCAAGAACATATACTATCCTTTACTAGATCACAGCAGAGCATGGGAAATATATCAAGAAAAAATAATATTTCGATCCAATTGTATTCTTAAAGAGCGACTTAATTTGAGACAAAGTGACCAGTCTTTCTATCCCCAAAGCAAAAGAAATAAACGGATTAATACTAAAGAGAATATTTGAATACCTATTTACAGACACCGCTATCCAAATAACTTTATACAAGCCGGACAATACAAGCACTAACAAACAGCCTACTAGCAAAGGAAAACAACAAGAAACAAATAAACCCAGACCGACCTATCCACCAAGGACACCACAACCAAAAAAGAGGAAAACACATGAAGCCGTCCTAGTTCAAATGGAAGGTAAAAACTACTCCATCGTGATAAAGCTTGCAAAAGCAAGAATTAATTCAACTAAAAGCGGCATTAACATTAAAGATGTGTCAAAAACAAGAGATGGTAAACTTCTATTGAAAATTGACAAAGGTTTAAATAAAGCGAAAGCACTGTGAAAAGAAATTGAAGAAAAATTACTGGAGACCTCGACGACCATACTCACTAATAATAAAATCATGCACATCAAAAGAATGTATGCGCTGACCGAAGAGAAAGAAGTGCGCAGCGCTATATATAGTTCCACCAACATAAAGGGAGAAGATATAAAGCTTAACGCACTTAGACCAGCTTTCGGTAAAAAAAAAAATCCAACCGTCATAGCAAGGAAAGAAAATGTTAAAAAAATAATTGCACTTGGCAGTAGGATCGGATAGACAACGTGCAAAATCATAGAACGTCAAAAAGATTCAAAGTGTACTAGATGTTGGCAAGAAAGACATACGAAAGCAATCTGCAAGGACTCAAATAGGGAAAACCTATGCATGAAATGTAAAGAAGAGGGACACAAGGCAAAGACAAAGTAGAGATAAAGCGAGCTGCTAAGACTGCAGGCAAAATGGACACCAGACGGGACATGAAAATTGCAATAGAGAATTGAGAAATGAAACTTGTGCAAATCAACACACACCCAAGCTGTGAGGCACATGACATGGCGCTATTTACGGCGCAAGAAATAGAAGCATCCCTATTACTATTAAGCGAACCAAATGTAAAAGCCATTAGAGAAAGAAAGAGAACTGGATTACTGACAGCAACATACGCAGTATGTCGGAAAAGTTCCCGAACTTATTTTGTAGCGCTTGTACGAGTAGCGCCACCTCTTGGACGACACCGGTACTATGTTGCTACATCCCTCTGGAGTGTCTGAGAATTTTTTCACCAGTATCCGTTCATTAGTTGCCGAGATAGACGTGCTTGAGTGAACGTGTGTTTAGTACCCCGGTGCAAGCTCTACGATGGATGAGAAATTTGAACATCGTGGCGCAATTAAATTCTGCTATAAACTTAAGAAAACTTTCGCGGAAACGAAAAAAATGATCGATTCGGCTTACGGTGAAGGTGTAGTGTCGCGTACAGCTGTTTACATGTGGTTCAGTCGGTTCAAGAAGGGTAGAGAGTCGTTAGAAGATGACGAGAGAAGCGGCCGGCTGTCAACAGCTGTTACCGACGAAAACGAGGCTCGCGTGCGCGCGCTACTGAAGCAGGATTGCCACATGTCTCTCAGAATGTTGGCAGACAAACTGAACATGAGCAAGGATAACGTCGCGTTGATTTTGAAAGAAAAAATGAACCGCAGGAAGGTCTGCTCTCGATTTGTTCCGCACTTTCTCACACCAGAGCAGAGAGAAACTCGCATCCAATGTTGTCAAAATTTTATCGAGACTTGCGACACTACTTCGGGCTTTCTAGCTTCAATTGTGACTGGAGACAAGACTTGGTGCTTTCAATACGATCCCTCCACGAAGCGCCAGTCATTCGCTTGGCTCAGTCCGGGCCGTGCGAGGCCTCAAAAAGTGCGCCAACAAAAATCACGGGTAAAGACGATGCTCATCGCTTACTTCGACTCCAAAGGCCTGATACACAAAGAATTTATGCCCCCAAACACCACCGTGAATGCTGCGTATTAAGTAGAGGTGTTGAAACGTCTGAAGCGCCGGATTAATCGCATCAGGCCCGAGTGCAAGGAACTGGGATCATGGAGTTTGCTGGATGACAATGCGCCTGCTTATTCTTCGAACATTGTGAAGTGTTATCTCGCCGAAAATCAGATTTTACGCATTAATCACGCCCCATACTCGGCAGATCTGGCTCCAGCCGACTTTTTCCTATTTCCCAAGCTCAAAAAGGCCTTGAAAGGACGATTTTTTAAAGATGTACCGAGCATTCAAGCGGCTTGCACCGAGCGTCTCACAGCGATAACTTCAGAGGAGTACCAGAGAGCCTTCGAATCACTCATAAAGCGCTTAAATGAGTGTATATCTAGGGAAGGGAACTATGTTGAAAGTTAACTGGAATAAATTTCTTTAGATATAATTTTCGATTTTTTATTTCAAAAGTTCGAAAACTTTTCCGACATACTGTGTAGACATAGCCCTCAGGGTACTGGACGCAAATATTATTATCAAAAGACAAGAAAAGGGAGCTACTTTCTCATTCCTAGAAACACCCGAGTTCACGATATAATCCTGTTACTCATCTGGTAATAGAGATATCCGTGAGCTAGAAGAGACCTTGGAGGACATAAATAGGAATATTAGATTACAAAAAACAAAAGCGTTAATAGTAAGAGGTTTTAACGCAAAGTTACCGCAGCGGGGCGAAATTTGAGAAAATAGAAGAGGAAGAATAATTACCGAGTGGCTAGCAGAAATAGACATGGTCACGGTGAACGCAGGTGACTAGCCAACGTTCCAAAGACAGAAAAGTACCTCTATAATAGATTTGACGCTAGTGATGTCGAACATTAGATCACAAATGCAGAACTGGCACGTTAGCAACAAGGTATCCCTAAGTGACCAATGGTATATTTTTTACGACCTACGAACCTCCCTGCGTAACTTAAGGCCCAGGAGAGAAAAGGATGAAATGTAGGTAGTCAAACAAGTAACACTAGCCAAGTGTCACTCACCGATTAAAACTAAACTTTGCACATCGATAAAACACTTAAAAATATCGAACCCATGGTTTTTTTTGGCAGAATCCGCTACTTGGGGGTAGAAACCACCCCTACCAAACGACAAGCAGCCTAAATCACTTAACCCTGGAAACAGCAAGTTTAATCGCTCATTTTTATTAAAATAATTAAATTTCACGCCCTAAGCTAGCCCACCTCATCACCTACTCCCTAACCAACGTAATCCTCTAAAATAACCACCCTTTAATCCACCTTACCTCTATAAACCACCCTTACCCAACCACAAGCAGGCTAACCCACTTTACCCAAGGAAAAACGAGTTTAATAGCTGATCCCTACAATAATTAAATTCCACAACACAAGCAGACTAACCTACACAACCATTTACCCCCAAACCCCACCTCACCTCTATAAATCGCCCCTACCAAACCACAAGCAGGCTAACCCACCTGACCCTGGGAACAGCAAGATTAGTCGCTTATTTTTTGTAAAATAATTCAATTTCACACTGCAAGCTGACCAACCCACCCACCCTCTAAACAACTAAAACCCTAAAAACTGATTCTACTTAATAAATATGCTTTGAAACAACTGAGAAAAATGCACGGTAAAAAATATTAGATAACTATCCTATCTTTACCTTTATCTGAGAAAAACGGCGTGGACGTAATAGGATTATGTCCCCTTTGGGGTGCTGGATTATAGTGAGTCCCCTTGCCTCTAACATTTTTAATATTTTTTTAGTATTATCTATTTAATGTATTTTTCACAATAATGCGGTGGATTATCTTCAATTACTGCGAAGAAATGCTGTAAGCAAACAGTTTTGCTGCACCATGCGCATTTGATCACTGCGAATCGACTACAGAATGTACATTTAGTTTTAGAATTCTGAAAATAGTATTGAACTGGTGTTAGCCATTTCTCTGGTTTATCTGATATGTAGCCACTCTTCTACCATGCGTATTTGAACATGTTAACAAATCTTAGTGATGAAAACTAATTATGTGTTAGTGAATGTAATTTTAAAATGTTGTTTCTCAGGTGTATATTAATGTCCAAGTTATATAACAAGACCATATCCGAAAAAGATTTAATAAAATTTTTTCATGGTCTAAATTCATAAACATCCAACGGTTGTCTTAATCCAGTTATTCCGGGAGGTATAGTATGAGTTTTGACAATTTTGTTACCTTTATTTGTATTCTTAAATACTTTTTTAGTCTGCCAGACCAAGAATCTAACAGCAATGAAGAGTTTTTACTAGCCACAGATGAAAAGTTTTTTTCAAACCATTTAGCGGCAATTTAAGATTTCAGTTTTCCAGAATGAGATGGATATACGCTTATATTCTTTGCTTTACACAAGTTTTTTTCTACTATTGTTCCAAATTCGTCATTAGATTCTTGCAAAATTATGAGCAACGGAGAGTCGAGGAGGTTGTGTGCTGAAATAATTGGCTGTATCGTATAACTGTGAGACAATGAGTTTAATGATTGTGCAAGACATTCAACTTTAAGTGTTCCTTTGATTCATAAAGTACGACCGCTGTGAGCTTCTAAATTAAATCCTGATTTATCGGAATCGCACACATTTTTTTCTGCTTTTTTCTTGATAACCAAGTGTATCTCTTCTAGAAATTTAGAACCTGTTTGCGATAATCCAACCGCGTTTGACAACTGTGCAGTAGTATTAAATTTATTAATTTTTCTGAAAACTATTCCATAAGTAATTTTGAAATTATGTACTTATTTTAAGGCAGCCTTAAATAATTTAGAAGATAACTGAACATCTTCTCTTGCTTTTAACACCCATTTTTTCAAAGTTGAATTATGGATCCGTAAACATTTATCAGAAGCACTATTAAACTGTACCAAAACAAACGTTGATATTTTAAGTAACTTTTCTAGTCTTGATCCTCTTTTCACAATTAGTTTTTCCTATCTGTAGAGCATTTTTTCATGTCCTACTTTCTTAAATTGAGTTTTTACAGAATCAAAACTTCTTCTTTTTCTTTTCTTTCCAGAACATTAAAAAGCAACTGCTTTTTGTTAATACTCCAGATCAACTGTATCTTTTGATTGCGAATATTTATCTTTAATAGAATAATCAAAATCTTCTTCTAACTCTTCGTCAATTATTACTGCTTCAGCCGTTTTGCTGTCTTCTTTATAGCATAAACTATTAAAACTTTTGATAATCAATCTGCAATCACCTGAAGTCTCTATCAGATCTACAACATGGGAAGCAAAGGATTGTTCTTCATCGTTTATCGCTGATTCAATATTGTATTCGAAACCTGAGAGAGCGGAATGCAACAAACTTAAAATATTTTTTGGGTTTATAGGCATGATAAAAATATATTATTACAACAAAATAAAAGTAATAGTTTATAAAAGTAATACTCATAAATTTTTTTGTGTGATCAAATATAAAAAAATGTTAAGTCCAAAGTTATAAAGTACAACTTGTATTTATTATTAAAAATTTTAACATGGAAAGTAAAGGCTAATTCTTTTTCGATTACAGATTAAATATTGTATACAGATTTTTGATAGCAAAATACAACAAGTTAAATTATTTTTTGTATTTACAGTCAAGTAATGAAATATTGATGAGATAAAAGAAAATGCCCATAAAATTCTTGCTTACAATTTTTTTTAAATCTATTATTTTGAACGTAAAATAAAACAAAAATAAGAAAATTAAATCTTATATTAAATGAAAAACATAAATATTGACATATTTACACCTTGACAAGCTTTAAAGATTCAAAACAAGTCTAGAGTGTTTGCATAAAACAAAAATGTTCGGTAGGATTTTTTATTTAGATAATTTTTATTTAGATAATTATTAGAAAATTATTGAGAGTCAGAAAATAATATTGTCAAATTTAATCTTACCAAATTTCTTTGTCCATCGATAATAGAAAGCAGTTCTCTCACAGGATTTTTATAAAACATCCACTTTTTAAGAAAGGATATAATTCAGTACAAAAAAAAATTATGAAACTTGGATTTTCTGGCATTATTATTCTACCTACTCCCACAGAGTCAATTTTAAGCTTATTTACATTCAATAAATGTATTAGATCTATATTTAAAAAACAGGAATTTATATATTACAATAATTTTCGAAGGAAAATTAATTTTTTGGCGTTTTAAAAAATTTTCATTTATTTTAAAGTGAGGGCGGATATCATTTAGTAGAGATAGTTTCTAGGAGTTAAGTTGATTAGCAGGTAGGTACCAGGGTGGATAACTTTGCTTATGATGTTAAATTCAATTTATTTCATGAAAAATAAGTGAATAAACTCACTGTTCCCAGGGTTCGATGGGCTTGCCAGCTTGCGGTTTGGTAGCGCTGGTTTCAAGGGATGAGGTGAATCAAGAAGAGGGTATTCAATTGGGTTATATTGATAAAGGAGTTAATTGTTAGGTAGGTTCGATTATAGTATGACACTTAATTATTAACAAAAAAATAAGCGATCAAACTCGTTGTTCCCGGGGTTAGGTATAGGTTATTAGGATAACTTGCTTGCGATTTGGTAGGGGTGATTTCTAGGGGTTAGGTGGTAAGTAGTTGAGTTGGGGGTAGGTTGGTTACTTCGCTTGTGATATGGGATTGAATTTCTAGCAAAATAACGCTCATTTCAAGAGAAATAAGTGACTAAACTCAATGTTCTCAAGGTCATATGGGTTAGCCTGCTTGTACTTTGGTAGGGGCGATTTGTAGAGTTTAGGTAGGTTAAGGGGTAAGTGGTTGTGTGCGTTAGTCCGCCAGTGTTGTAGAATTTAATTATTTTAAGAATAAGCTATTAAACTCGTTTTTCCCAGGGTTAGGTGGGTTATCCTACTTCTGTTTGGATAGTGGTGGTTTATAGGAGTTAGGTGGGTTAGAGGGTAGGTGTTAAGAAACAAATAATTAAAATAGTAGCAATCATACTGAAGTGATGTTGTAAAACGGTTTTTGGTGTGAAATGCGGTGATAGGGAGAGGTGCGGTTGTTTTAAGCGGTGAAAATTCATCATGCACCCAGGACAGCCGGGTGTATCTTTTTAAGATTTTTCTTCCTCTCCGCTATAAAAATTAAAAAAAAAACAAAAAAAAAAAGTCATTTGAAACATAGAAGTAGGACTATTTTCATTTTTTGACTAGAGAGCCACTCCCGTTAGACGCGAGTGAGATAAGGGCAGAAATTAGAAATGATTAAGTTTTGAGCAAAATTTATCTTTGTACATAGAAATAGTAGCCTTTGGAAATTTCCGAAGATTTTAAAGCATATCACTAAAAAGCGAATGAAATTAACGTACAAAATGGAATTCTAATAAATTCAAAAAACAACTGTTAGAGGAATTTCTCAGTACCCATCAGGGAATACTATAAATAAAAACTTTAGCTAGGTGATATTTTTTATGGCCTCAGACGTATAAAGAAAATTAAGAGATACGAAAGGATTGTAATAGTTGCTTAAGTTATTCAATCAGTCTTCAGAATCAATTTTCTAGAGCAGAGCTTGTCAAGTTCATTAAAACGCAGAGGTTTTTGAAAGGCGACAATATTTAAATTTTGCAATGCCGTCTTATGGAATCTTTTATTTGATTATGATTATTGCTGTTATTTCGAGGTGGTCGGAAGTTGCGGAAATAATGAAAATAGATAAAAAATAGATTCCAGTAGCACGATTGAAAAATTAAGAGAGCGTATACCTATGTGAATGCGCAATGAACTCATTTTACCTATAACAAAGCTAATTAATACTATTTCATGTGTGTTGCTTATTTGCACTCTGCGACTTTACAAATACTTTATTAATTGAAAAAAAAAATTAGAGTAAAGATTGAAAAACTAATTGCATAATTAAATTTTTAGATTCTCGATAATGCCATTGTCAATGCTTGAAATATTCATAACATAGTAACAACTTCGATGAGTCAATTAGATTTTTGTAGATTACTTGTCATAACTTATTTAAAAGAAAACATTTTTAATGACACAATCAGAACCTTGCAAGAAGAGCCTACTGAATTAAGAGAAATAAAAATTCAATGTGGTCAACCATCTCGAATGGGATAACCTGTCAAAGTTCGTTAAGACAACATAAGTCACATTATTATCAAAAAACCGAAGGTCGAAAATGGAGGTGCCTTCATTGCAAAATTCATACGATATACTTGTGTGTAAATTGCGATGTTCCATTACATTCTGGCTGTTTTTTAAGTTTTTATACATAGCTTTTTTTCTGTTTTGTATAAATAAATTTTTGTTTATGATTATAAAATGATCTTTAAATATTGTTAATTAATATGTAAAGAAACATTAGTTCTAATATGTTATAATATTAATAGATTGGTTTCACGAATTCGTATGAGTTATTTTCTGTAGAATTCATACAACACATTTGGCCGTAGGTGTGTAATCGCACCATTAAATTTCTCACGATCAAACGATCACAGTTTTTTGTTCGACACTTTTTTGTACATTTACACTCTAGAAACATAATTACACAGTCAAAATGAATTTTTTTTTTTTATTTTTTCTTGGTTCAGTAAATAATGGATTAAAACAAAAGTAATACCTTATTGAAAAAGATGACGTCTTTAATAACGTTACGAAATAACGTCAACAATGACATTATTAATGACGTAATTTGGCGTATCAGGATTTAGAATATTTTATAACGTCGTTTGTCAAATTTTCCCAGCACAAAAAAGACGTCTTTTATGTGTCTAAAGATGTTATTTCAATACTGTATGTATTTTTTTATTTCGTCATTAAATTGATTATTAGTCGTTAATTGTCGTTAATTTATTGTACACATTAATAATTCATGGAAAAAAACAGAAAAATTTTTTGACCTACAGTGGAATCGAATCCAGATCCTTGACATTATGAAGCAGACGCCCTAATACTACGCTATACGCAACGCTTGTGCAACTAAGATATGAATTTTAGTAATAAGTTGGCGGATGTTGCGTTGTTCAAATACTTTGGTATTTACAGAAATTAAAACCGAGTTTAAAAAAAAAATTTTTCAAATTAAACCATGCTTTTACTGGTGTAATAAAAAAATATTTAAATTAAATTTATATTTTAATAGTCTAAGAATTTAATAATACTTTAAATGAGAGTAAATTTGTTCAGAAAGAATATCACTGTTAATATAATATAAATATAGGCATATGTAAATTAATAAGATGAGTCCAAATTAAATCATTTTTTAAATTGAAACCATGGAAAAAATGCTTAAATGAAAATTATTTTTTAGTTGACTAAAGAGTACGGTAACTAAAATTCAAATAAGTGAACATTTATTTGCATCCATTTTATTATTCTTGTTATACTTAATAAATTTATTTAAAATTGAAAATATTATTTAATTTATTAATAAATTCATTAAAAATATTTTTTTAAACGCTTTTGCATTTTCGTTCAAAATTAAAATTAAATTATGTAAAATAAATTATTTGAGAATCCTGTTTTGAACAACTAATCAACGATTAAATATATAATTCTTACGGGAACGGTAGAACATACTCTAACTTATGATTAAAATTTATATCTTATGTTAGTTGTACAAACATAGTGTATAGCGTAGTGATCAGAGTATCTGCTTCATAATATCAATGACTTGGGTTCGATTCCACAGTAGGTCAAAAAATTTTCCTGCGTTTTTCTTCATTAATTATTAATGTATACAATAAATTAATGACAATTTACGACTAAACAATCAATTCAATGCCGAAATCAAGAAATACATACAATGTAAAAATAACGTGTTTAGCTACAGAAAAGACGTCAGTTTTGTGCTGGGAAAATTTAACAAATGACGTTATAAAATGTTCCAATCCTGATACGTAAAATTACATCACTGTTAACTTTATTTTATAAAGATATAAAAAATGTCATGTTTTTCAATAGGGTACTGAAACATAAATTAATGGTTATAAAAGGTTATACTATAAATAAACAATAATACATATGCACATTTTAAGCTGATATAAATTTAAAAAAATAATTTATTTACTTTGTAAACAGTCAGCGTTGAGAAGATCTTTGCATTTTTCATGGCATTTTACACCACACTCAACGCATCTGACACCTTGACGTGCGATACCCCAAAGTAGACCTTCACATTCGTAGCAATACGTGGGCGATGTGGCTGTCCATGTGATGAAATTGTGCGGCGTCGTTGACGAGATTGGATATATCATTGCCTGCAGTGTTTTTTTGTAGACATGCATTTTCTGTGAAAGTATCAAAATCAAATATTTGTGATTTTTGATAGCTGCGCAGATATATAAGAGCATTGCTGATATTTTTCTATTTTTTCAAAACTGTGATTGTTATAATAACATTTAACTAACCTTTAAATATGTAAAATATTCAACAAATATAAAATCCAATATATTTAACAAACATGTGCAAGTTTAAAATTATCAACAATACAATATTACTTAAAATTAATATCATTATACTAAGATATATCTATTATAAATTAACACAAATTTTTATTATATAAGAATATTTATTAAAAAGAATGATTAATAATTTGCATAATCTTTTAAAAATTGAAAACTTAATTATGAGTGTTCTAAATATATAATTCTATTATTTGAACTTTATTTTCTTTAAATTTAATTTGTAAATCGCTTTATATACAAAATTTATTAAAGCAAATACAATTTAATAATATTCATCGCATTTTATTATAATTTGCTTATGTCACATAATCAATTAAGTTAATATTTTAATTCCTCTCGTTCATGCTATTAGCAAAACCTTAATTTAAAAAAAAACTTCGATTGTTTACTTTCCACCATTAAATTAATAATTATTAATACAATAAAATAAACTAATTATTAGATTATAGAATCATAATTTATAGTTATGAAATCATTAATAGCAAACAAACATATAGTAGTGACGTTCCAAGTGAAACGGGCCACTCCTCTTGTCAAAATTTGTGACACCGAATTTTAACGTTTGACGACTGCAAAGTTTTCTAAAAACCGAAGGTTTCAAATGCAATGTGAGATAATAGTATTGTATAAAATAAACACAAATATGAAATAATCGGGCGAATAATAGTAAGGCGAACTAATAGTTAGGCGAATAATTTAAACACACTTTATTTCTTTCGTATATATATGTATATAATTTATTTTCGTTACAAAACTTTAAAAATATAAACTGCAGCGAATGAATAATATAAAATGCAAAAATACTAAATTCCGAAATGCAATGTAATGTTACAATGATGCAATGCAAGAGTGCAATGCTATGCTACGAGGTCTGGCTATTAAATAATAAGACTGGTTACGAAATAGGGTTTTATTTTAAAAATTATTCTACATTCGAATGCTCCTCTTCAATATACTCCCCTTCCGTCGACACACACTTTTCCACACGTTTTTTCCATTGATCGAAGCAGTGCTGGAAGTCTTCTTTGGTGAGGGCCTTTAGGAGCTCTGCCGTTTTTTGCTTTGCCGCTTCCATCGACTCAAATCGGGTCCCTTTTATAGCAGATTTTATCTTCGGAAACAAAAAAATGTCGCACGCTGCCAAATCTCGCGAGTACGGCGCGTGTTTGAGCACTGGAGTGCGCTTACTGGCCAAATACTGCTTCACAGATAGCGCGTTATGGACAGGTGCGTTGTCCTGGTGCAAAATCCACGAGTTGTTCTTCCACAACTCTGGCCGTTTCTTACGAACTCGTTCTCGCAGTGTTGCCAAAACTGACAAATAGTAAGTCTGGTTGACATTCTGACCCTCTGGAACCCATTCAGTCATCACGATACCGTTAATCCCGAAAAAAAGCGATCCACATTGCCTTGAATTTTGATTTGGACATCCTTGCTTTTTTGATTCTGGGCGATTCAGGCGTCTTCCAATGCATCGATTGCCGCTTTGTTTTAACATCGTTTTGAAAGATCCACGTTTCGTCGCAAGTAATAATGTTTTTCATCAGTCCGGAATCTTTTTTTAACCTTTCAAGGAAATCTGAGCAGACCTGTTGACGCAAGAGCTTTTGGTCAAGAGTCAGATTTTTTGGCATCAACTTCGCACAGACTTTTGTCATGTGTAATTCCTCGTGTAAAATTTGTCTAACCGTTTCTTTATCGGCGTTTACAGCCTCGGCGATCATCCGGATGCTCATTCGACGATCTGCACGCACAATTTGGTTGATTCTGGTCACTGTTTTCGAAGTTGAAACAGTGACAGGGCGACCTGGGCGTTGGTCATCTTAAGTGCTCACTCAGCCCTCACTGAAGCGCTTACACCACTCAAAAACACGTGCACGAGATAGAGAATTGTTCCCATAGGCCTTTTGCAACAATTTACAGCACTCAGTCGGAGTTTTTTTCCAATTTAACGAGAAATTTGAGATTGATACGTTGCTCCTGTTTTTCGTAACACATGGTTTTCGGCACGAGAAAAAAACACGTTCGTTTCAAACCGCTACAGCACAAATACAATAATAGTGACAAGAACGTGTTTTGGTACGTGCATAGACAATATATCTAGATACCCAACGCACTACTCGTTTTTTTCCCCACCCCTATACGGCGCCCTCTAGGCGCACAGTCTTGTTATTTAATAGCCAGACCTCGTATGCTATACTTATTCTGCTATGCTTGAATACAAGAATGCAATGCTGCAGCGCGAGTCAAGCGCGCTTTTTATAACTTTACGGGGAGCTAAGTCGAAACTTCCCCCTCTATCTTTCTCACGGCCAATTAGCTTCGACCAAGGGCTAAAAGCAAGGCACCGCAATACATAACATTTTATCATACGATTATATAATTTACTATTATTATATAATTTACCATTTTCTTTCCAAATTTTCATAGTTTTCTGTGGAAATGTGGGTGCTCACTGCATACCTAGCTCCCTGACGGACTCGGTTCCACCTTACATTTTCCCCTTACCACTGGATCCATATAACTCGAGGCCAAGCTTCGCGGCGGGTCAAACAGCCTCAGGGAACACAGAGTTACCCCAAGCTGAGGGCGATGGCGGATACTTCGACGCCGACTCTAGTCGCCCGCAAGCACCCGTCTTGACAATCCGAGAATCACCTCTATCCTGACTCAACTACAATCATGATAATTAAACGTAATATCCTAGATCTTACTGCCATATTTTCTAATAAAAATTTTACATGAATTATTTGCAACAATAAACAATATGTGCTACTTTATCGCCCCCAAGGAGCAATAAATCATATTATTTTTATACGAAAACATTCAAAATTAAGTGCGTATCTGCCTTTCCTTCTTTCCCTTGGCCGATTACAATTAAAATCATAATTTAATACAAATTCTTACATCATAATATAATCAAATTTTCTCAATTTACATTTATTTTAAAAAATAAATATTTTATTTTATTAAATACAAAAAATATTATTCGCATTTTATCTATGCTTAGCTTATGCCTACTTCCGCATTTCTCGGCTAAGACTTGTATTTCCGCGTTTGCACTTCCGCGTTTTACTTCCGCGTTTTACTTCCGCATGTACTTCCGCGTTTCAACGGTTTTTTGCCATATAAGGCAATGATTTCATCTCCGTCATTTACTAACTTTATACATAAAATTGTAAAATATTATTTTTATTTTATTTTATTTTAAAACTTTTTCATATATCCTTCTATCGTTAACAAGTATATTTCAAGATAGGAGGCCAGTACAGGCTGAGTAGTCAATTAAACCTTTAGCGCTAAAATGCACTAAAATTTATTATGTACATTCTGTCAAAAAAGTACCGGGAATTGTTGATTTAAATCTGGCGGGGCAATTTAGGCAGGTAAGGTTTTCTTTTCTAGGTTGGTACAACTGTCCTTAATTACTATGCCAAGTTTGAGCGGAATCTGTCAACAAGTGTGTTTACAGTAGCTGGTTAAGTCAGTCGATGTAAATAATGCGTGCCGATTTTTTACAATGGGTTATTACGTCGAACAAAGAATTTGTCTAAAATTTTGTGTTGCGAATAAAATTTCGTGTGCCGATGCATTTAAAATGTTGCAAAAGACTTTTGGTGCTAAAGCACTATCGAAAACCCGTGCGTGTGAGTGGTACAAAGTCTTCAAAGAAGGTCGTAAAGTCGTCGAAGACTTGCCTCGTTCCAGACGCCCATCGACGGCTTCGACCGCAGATAACGTCGATAAAATTAAGGAAATGGCGCTTGAAAACCGTCATACCAGCTTGAGGGAGGTAGAACATGAACTTGAGATATTCCACGAGTCCACACGTACGATTTTAATTGATATTTTGGGCATGAGAAAGGTGATCGCAAGACTCGTTCCAAAAGAGCTTAATTTTCTTCAAAAACGCTATCGCGAACATGTCGCTTTGGACATGCTGGATCGCGCCAATTCCGATCCCGCATTCATGGAATGCATCATAAATGGTGACTAAACGTGGGTGTACGAGTACGATATGCAAACAAGCCAGCAAGCATCGGAATGGGCGGGAAAAAACGAGCCAAAACCGAAAAAACCATGCCAAAGCCGCTTAAAATTAAAGGTGATGCTCATTGTTTTCTTCGATATTTGTGGCGTGGTGCACTACAAATTCGTTTAAGAGGGTCAGACGGTAAACAAAGAGTATTATTACCTCGGCGTTATGAAACGTTTGCGTGAGCGTATCTGTAAGAAGCGGCCAAATTTGTGGGTGAACAACTCGTGGATTTTGCACGACGATAACGCGCCGTCTCACCGAGCTACGATTGTGACCGACTTTTTCGCCAAAAACTCAACGAACACGCTTGAACAACCACCGTATTTGCCGGATTTGGCTCCCTGTGACTTCTTCCTCTTCCTAAAACTTAAATTGCCGCTCCGTGGCACCCGTTTTCAGTCGATTAAAGCCATAAAACAAAATTCGGCGCGCGAGCTGAAGGCAATCTTGGAAAGCGCCTATAAAAAATGTTTTGATGATTGGAAGTGCTGTTGGCATAGATGTATTGGAACAAATGAAGCCTATTTTGAAGGCAACCCAATAAATTTCGATTATTAAACGTAATAATGTTGTTTTACGATCAACTTATAAGTGATATAAAACATATAAGCTGATTATAGCTTCTTACCAAACTTTAGCATCTCATGTAGAGATCTATCTTTCCGATTCCGGCGAGTAAATTGACTTATTTTTACAGGAAAATTCAAAATGGTGTCTTTTTTCCCAGAAACTCCTAAAACCTTAACGATTCTCTTTTAAATCAAATTTTCACATCAAAAACATTAAGTTGGAACCATAAAACCAACGTAAACCATGCATAAAATATCTATACTTTAAAATCTAGTGAATGAGATATGTAACGAATTAATTTGAGTACGCGTGCTATTCTATTGTGATAGTAATAGAAGGGGGCAAAAGACTCCTAATAGTATGATTAGGAAGAGGGAGAAGTCCGAGACTACCTGTTGGAAAGGAACAAGAAAGAAGTCCCTTTTGTCGTCTGGAATTCGCTGAAGCAACATCGAAAGTGAAAGAGTCTCATTATATTCCCTAATATAATAATAATAAACTATATTCCAAAAAATTATTACAGATATCAGCAAATTTTAAATGGTTGATTCGAAATGGCGGCTAAATAGTGAAAAACGTGTAATATAGGGTCCTTTTTAAAATTATTTTAAGTAAGGCTGATAAAATTATTAATATAAACACAATTTATGTTAAATCATGTCAGAGTAACATAGTTCTATCAATGTTTTATTTTTTTCAAAATGGTGAATCCAATATAGTGGCTGAAAAATTACAATTAAATTAAGAAATTTAAATTTAAATCATAAAAAATTTTTAAAAAAAGATGAATTTTTGACAAAGTAACATAGTTCTATCAATATTATATTTTGTCAAAATGGTGGATAAAAAATCACAGTTTTTTAAAAAAAGATGAAATTTTTTTGCCTTTTTGTTTTTTAAAATTTTTGTTTAAAATTTTTTTATTTGTTTTTTAATTTATTTTTAATTTTTTTAAAAAAACTATGATTAACTATTAGGTTCCGGCAGATGAAATAGCCGATTTAGCAATGACATAAAGTTGGTTACAATTTTAGTGTATTATGTTGGCCCAAGGCGGCGCAAATGATATGACATATTAGAGTATAAGTACTGCTACCTTGGTTTATGGAGTCATTTCTGTTTTGCACTTCATAGTGATCGTAACAACAAAAAAATAAAGTGAACATGGAAGTGAATCAAAAACGGCTACTTTTACTATACGAATTTAAATTAGAGCACAACGCAACGAAAGCAATGAGAAATATCAACAGCGCATTTGGGCCTGATACAGTTTGCGAACGAACCACTCGGTCGTGGTTCGAAAAATTTCGATCCGGAGATATGAACCTTGGAAATGAGCCACGTAGACACCCAGGACAATCGATCGATAACGACGAGCTGCATGCATTAGTGGACTCTGATCCCCGCCAAACCATAAGGGATCTTGCCGAGAAATTAGGCGTTCACAATTCGACAGTTTGCCGCCACTTGCAACAACTTGGAAAGGTGAAAAAGCGTGACAAATGGGTTCCGCAGGATCTTACCGAGCAAAAGATGACGTGTCGAATGGAGATTTTAAGTTCTCTTCTCTCCCGCAACAAAAAGGAAACGTTCTTGCACCGTATCGTGACTCGCGATGAAAAGTGGATTTTATACGATAATCGTCGTCGATCGGCCCAATGGCTAGATGCCGATGAAGCGCCTAGACACATGCCGAAACCAAGCCTTCATCCAAAGAAAATAATGGTAACTGTTTGGTGGTCTGTAGCTGGAGTTATCCACTATTCGTTCCTGTAACCTGGCGAAACCATCAATGCTGAGAAATACTGTGCTTAACCGGATGAAATGCATCAGAAATTGATAGTATAACGACCTAGGCTTATCAACAGGGATGGAGTGATACTGCTTCATGATAACGCACGACCTCATGTATCGAGAACAACGGTCCAAAAATTAAACGAGTTGTGGTATGAGACTCTTCCTCACCCTCCATATTCATTAGACCTCTCATAAACAGATTACCATTTCTTTAAACAGTTGGATCACTTTTTGACAGGAAAAAGATTTATTAATGAAGCTGCTGTCAAAAATGCCTTTGAGGAGTTTCTTTAAACCAGAAACTCGAACTTTTACAAAACTGGAGTAAATGTACTTGCATCTCGTTGGGAAAATTGTGTTGCATTTATTGGTACCTATTTTGATTAAATAAATTGTCTTTATAAAAAGTTACAGCTGTTTTAAAATTTATTACTAAATCGGCCATTTTATCTGCAGCAAGCTAATAGTAAATTTTATATGGTAATTATTAATTTTAAATGGCAAACGGAAGAATAATATTAATTTTTAGTCTAAAAATAGAATTGTTTCAATCGTAATTTGAATTGAAAACTAATTTTGATTTTAAACAAAGCATCATTATATCGCGGAATAATATGATATATTGCTTGGAAAATACTTAACACTTCTATTTTAAAAAACGCAACAATCCCTACCCAGTTGCAAGAGTTTACGTGAAAACCCACATGGAAATCCACGTGGATTTTTACATGGAAACCTACACTGAAATCAGTCCAATAACACACTATATGTGGATTTTCACGTAGATTTCCGCGTAGATTTTTACGTGGATTTCCGCGTGGATTACCACGTGGGTTTAAACGTGAAATCAGTGTAGAAATCTACGTGGAAATCAGTGCCGATACCTATGTGGAAATCAGTGTAGAAATGTACGTAGAAATAAGTGTAGAAACCCACACAGATCGAAAGGTTTTTAAAATGTTTTTAAAACGTTTCATAAAAGGATAAAAACCTTTTTAAAAGCTTACAAAAAATGTTTTTAAAACAAGTTTATATCCGTTTTTAAACCCTTTAGCAACGTTTTCTAGCTGAAACATTTTTAAAGTAGTTAATGAAACCTTTTAAAATACTTTTTTAAAACCTTTATAAAAACTTTAATTAAGTATTTTATATATTTTAGAATTTTATTTTCTATTATGATTATACATATTTTTAACATACGCATTATATTTAATCGTTTATTCGCATTGTCGCACATGTTATTTTAAACATTATTTTACGGAAAAAAACGCAGAAAAATGTTTGACCTACGGTGGGATCAAACCCTGGTCCTTCGCATTATAAAGCAGACGCCCTAACCATTACGCTTTGCAACGCTAGTAGAACTAAGATTTCAATTTGAATTATAAGTTGCATGGCAATCTATATACACTTGTATTGATTTTACATTTAAAATTTCTTTTATAGTGTAAAGTATTTTTTTAAATAAAGAAATAATTAAATATATTAAGATTGTAATTGTATCTTAATTTTGAAAAATACTTTACAATATAAAAGAAATTTTAAATGTTAGATCAATTCAAGTGTATATGGATTGCCGTGCAATTTATGATTCAAATTTAAATCTTAGTTCTACAAGCTTTGCATTGCGTAATGGTTAGGGCGTCTGCTTTATAATGCGAAGGACCCGGGCTCGATCCCACCGTAGGTCAAACATTTTTCTGCGTTTTTTTTCGTAAAATAATGTTTAAAATAACAGGTGCAACAATGCGAATAAACGATTAAATATAATGCGTATGTTAAAAATATGTATAATCATAATTAAAAATAAAATTCTAAAATATATAAAATACTCAAATAAAGTTTTTATATAGGTTTTAAAAAAGTATTTTAAAAGGTTTCATCAAATACTCTCAAAAATGTTTTTTTTTAATATTTCTATAATTTTTGTAGAAATGTTTTTAAGACTTGTATCGAAAGGTTTATAAAAGGAGCTAGAAAAAGTTGCAGAAGGGTTTAAAAACGGACGTAAACTCATTTTAAAAACATTTTTTAAAAGCTTTTAAAAAGGTTTTTATCCTTTCATAAAACGTTTTAAAAACATTTTAAAAACCTTTTGATCTGTGTGGGTTTCTACACTTATTTCTACGTACATTTCTACACTGATTTTCACATAGATATCGACACTGATTTCCACGTAGATTTCTACACTGATATCACGTTAAAACCCACGTGGTAATCTACGCGGAAATCCACGTAAAAGTCTACGCGGAAATCTACATGGAAATCCACATACAGTATGTTATTGGACTGATTTCAGTATAGATTTCCATGTGAAAATCCATGTGGATTTCCATGTGGATTTATACGTGGATTCTTGCAACTGGGTATTAACTCTTACTTTGGATATGGTCACGAGTATTTGTATGACCTTACCGGCTAATTTTAATAATGTATAATAGATAGTGGTTCCAAACTGAAAGAATATTTTCTTACATTAAATTTTCTGTTTGCTTGTACAATCAATGGATGTCCATTTGAAAAATTACTGACTGCGGAGGCATTCTTAAATTTTTTTTCAAGAGTCTTGTTTTTGTTTGTTCCGTTGTATCATAATAAAAATATTGTCCTCCTCTGAACTGGTTTTTTGCCCTTTTGAAAAGCGCTCTTAAGTTAAAAATAGCATCATTAGGCATTGCTTGTAGACTAGCATGTGTAGCTTCACATTCAAAAACAGCTCCCAATCCATCACGCGCGCCTTTGCCATGCGTAGTAGCAAAAAAGTGCAATTCGGCAATGATATTAAAATCTTCATAATGATGTACTAGATTAATAATCTAAAATCTATTTTTGTAATGCTGTTTAGCTTCATCTGTGACGTAAATAATTTATTTCACGCTTGAGCAAACCTTTTTTATTTCGAGAATGATTATTTTAAGCATAATAGAAACTGCAATAGTATCATGAGTTGTGCACTCATTGTCAGATAAAAGTGTACTGCTTTTATAGATGATTTTTTCGTTGGATTTGTAATAAAATATTACCGGATAAACAGTTGATTGATCATTATTGTAATGAAATGAATGAGCTACATTTTGGACAACGTAAAGAAAATTTTCCGAAAAATCAGAATAAACTAGTACTTCATCATCATTTAAGAGTTTATATACGAGTACACTTGTGATGAACAAAAAAATTAAAATAAATTTTATTGCATATTCTTAAAGTGCAATATCTAAAGAACATTTTTGCTAAATTTCATGAAGATTATAGCATTAGTTTCGGAGTTACAGGTAATTCAAGCGCACGACCGCCCGACGCACGCGGTTGCCTGGCACGCAGCTGCCGCTCGAACGAGCAGGTACAAGGATTATAGCGGTATGTTAAACCTCTAGCATTGTAATTTTTAAATGATATAAAATATTTTGTGTACCTACAAGTTCGAAGATTCCACATCGTATATATTTGTCTCAGTTCTGTACCAAGTGTACAAGTATGAAAAGCGGATTTTACACAACAGATGGTGTACCAATACAGTTTAAGCTGTTCTGATTTGACTCCACGCCATTTTGTTGTGTCATCAACAAGTTTAGACACGCATTAGTGACAGACTGAAAAAGTGTATGCATCGTGTTGTATTATTGTGTTTAATATGTCAAAATTTATACCGAACAAAGAGCATTCGCGGACAGTATTAATTTTTTGCTTTCATTTGAAGAAAACTGCTGCTGAATCCTTTCGGTTACTACGAGAAGCTTATGGTGAACATGCTCCATCGCAAGATACGTCTGAAAGATGGTTTCAGCGTTTCAAAAAAGGTGACTTCGACGTTGCAGACATGGAACATGGAAAACCGCCAAAAAATTCGAAGATATGAGTTTGCAAGTATTGTTGGACAAAGATAATTCGCAAACACAAAAACAACTCGCACAGCAATTAGGAGTTTCCCAACAAGATGTTTCCAATCCTCTACGAGCGATGGGGAAAATTCAGAAGAGCGGTAGATGGGTACCACATGAGTTGAATGACAGGCAACTGGAAAATCGCAAAATCACATGTGAAATTTTACTCGCTCGGTACAAAAGAAAGTCGTTTTTGCATCGAATAGTAACAGGAGATGAAAAGTGGATTTATTTTGAAAATTCCAAACGCAAGAAATCATGGGTAGATCCAGGAGCACCATCCACATCGACCGCAAGACGAAATCGTTTTGGCAGAAAGACGATGCTCTGTGTTTGGTGAGACCAGAGGGACGTGGTCTATTATGAGCGATTGAAACCTAGGAAAACGGTTAATACTACACGTTACTAATAACAATTAACCGATTTAAATCGTTTGCTGCTTGACAAAAGGCTAGATTACCGAAAAAGACAACACAAAGTAATTTTTCTCCATAACAATGCTCCATCACATTCGGCAAAACTGGTTCGCAACACATTGGAAGCTCTCAACTGAGAAGTTCTGCTTCATGCGGCTTACTCAACAGATTTGGCTCCTTCTGATTACCACTTGTTTGCATCGGTGGGTCACACACTTACTGAGCAGCGCTTTGATTCATATCAAGATGTCAAAAAATGGCTCGATGAATGGTTTGCGGCAAAGGGGGAGTATTTCTACTGGCGTAGTGTTCACAAATTGCCTGAAAGATGGGAAAAATTTATAAAAAGCGATGGAGCATACTTTGAATCAAGCACTTTTTATCATTCTACCAAATTTAACGTGTTATTTTTTCTTTTAAAATCTGCATTTCATACTTGTACACCTGGTATATACACTCGAGGGAGGAACATCTAAACATCGGCTATTGTGTTCGTAATATTTGTAATTTCATTTGCTCGTAGACACATTAAATTTTTCTGCTGGTAAATATGGTTGGTCAGCATCATAAAAAAATACGCCATACAAGAGACTCTTCAGGATCATGTAAAGACCAAGTAAAAAAAGGAAACAATTTTTTAATCCGAAAACCGCAAAGATTGACGAGAATAGTTTTAGTGCGTCTCGAAAAAAAGTTGAGGTTAGCGAAGAAGTCACTGTGCCGGTGGATTATTTGACAGAATATAGAATTTTAAATTTTATTACGATTTTTACCGCAATATGACAGTATATGAAGTCTAAAGAGTGTGACAGTGAGATCAAATTTGCTCCAACTGATACACGCGGACTTGGATTTAAAATAGCCAATATATGTGAAAACTGTGAGCAGCACGTGATTCCTTCGTGTGCGTGTATTTGGCATTGATACAAAATAAATAGACGGTTTGTTTTGACAATGCGAATGCTCGGGTTAGGCTTAGCAGGCGTATTACGCTTGCCGAGCAGCAAGCGTAAGCAGCCACAAGAGATGGAAGAATGACATGTAGACAAAATCAAATGGATGTTCTAGAAGCTGCAATGGATGCAGAAGGTTTATTATATGGCCCTGGAATCGACGACTCTATGTAAGTATAAATAAATTAATTTTAAATATAAAAGAAACATACTTGAATTTTTAAACGCAATTATCTCTGCAGTGGACACGATTACTAAAGAACTATTGATCTGATCCACACTAAATTTACACTACTTATTTATTATATCAATATGTAGGGCTTAAACGAAGAATTTTTGATTTTGTTGAAAAAAAAAGTTCTATAACAAAAAAACCGAAAATTTAGCATATCGAAAAGTGAATTTTTTGTTAAAATTGTCGTCATTTTTTTAAAAATCAAAATTTTTGAAAATCCTTTGTTTGGAACCTAGCCATTGCAATAAACTAATAAAATCTTTTTGAATTTCTGATTTTAGATAAGCCATTCTCCACATATCATGTTCACCGCAACTGATGCTGAAAAAAGGTGCTCCTGGAAAAGAGCTGGAGCTCCGCCATTTTTTAATATTTTTTAATTAAAAAAAAATTGTAGAAATGAATAAAAGTATATACTAATTAATAGAGTTCATACTTTCTCAATAAACGTTTATTGTCATGTCGAAAAAAGTGTAGAAAATCACTTCATTCCGCCCATTACAACTGTATAAGCCCTTAAATTATTCTTTCAGTCAGTAATATACTTTGTTTGATTATGTGATAAAAAGTGATATCGCAGCAACTTTTTCAAACGGTCACAAAAGTTTTCGATAAATTCTCTCGTAAAAAGACATTATTTTAGTAAAGTAGCCCCGTCAGTTGATTCCCATGTACTAAAAATCACTTGCGAAATATTTTTTTCTTGAAGCAGATCGGAAACATACTCTTGAAAATCTTTTATCGGTGAGTATGCAGAACAATTTCTGAGATAGCAAGATGCTGTGGGATCTTTACATAAAACACATTTTATACAATCAGTATAATGATTCAATGGGCTAGCTGTACATTTGTGGTTTAAGCTCGTAAAACTTAGATAAACCAATTTTTAATGTTGAATAATCTTGCTTGAATTATGTGTACAATTGTTTAATGTCACTGTCAAGTAAGCGCTTTTGCACTTTTTCTTTCTGATCACCATTTATGATAGTAACAGTGTCTTTTTGGCCTGCCATGATTCGACTATTTGGATCATTATTATAAAAAGAAATAACTTTATCTTCAGCTGATTAAGGCAAAGTTCTACTAACTCTGATAATTGTTGAGGCTAAAATTCCTTCTGTTTCTTTCAACTTTCTCATTTTTTCAACACTTCTTCGAGATATACCAAGTTCTTCTGCTATCTGGCGAATACTCCAACAATTAGGAGTTATCGTCAGAATTGAAATTCGTAACGGATCATTAAGTGGTGAGCTTCTAAATTACTCTTTAGTAGTTCATCTAACATCTCTTTTAATTGTTTTTATCTAAAAAAGATTATTTTTCTTGTTTGAATTTACATTATCAATAGATTCAAATGCATCCATATTAGAACTTGTTGAGGCGTTGTGATCCACAGAGAAGTTTGATTTCTTTCTTTCATAATATTTATTTCTACAAGCTACGCAAATATTATCAAAAGTAGAATATTATGTAAAGTGTGATATCATACTTTTAGAAAGAGCCCGAAATTGTTTTCTAACGCGGTACTTATAATTATAAGGATTGATGCATTGATCAAAACGAATTTTCTTACTGGGAGTAGTCATATTTTAAATATCATCAGTTAAAATGCTCTTCAAAATATTTCGTATCTTTAATATATAATGCATTGTAGTTATCTTTAGCAAAAGACAATTCAAAAATAATAATCGTAAAAATAATTGTTAAAATAAGTGAAAAATATTTTGTGCGAGAAACTGCTCTAGTTCTTAATTACAAAGATGATTCTATTAGCGTATCACTAAACTTAATTCCTACCACGGTAAGGTAAAAAATACTAATACGAGACAAAATATTACTAATTCTAGAGATAAAAGTTCTTGATACGTTCCAAGTTCAATTTGTAGAAGTAACAACTAAATACCAATACTAGAGTTGGGCTAATATAATTAAAATGCAGATGAAGTCGTATTTACTTGAGATGAATTAAAACGTAAAAGTTAACTCATTTAAATTCTGGATTGACAATATTACCAAAACCACTATCTTATATCCAGAACTAAATTGCAGTTTCAAAATCATGCGTAATTGTTTTTCATTTTGAGTAACAAAGACCAAGTAAATTTATCAACTTACTCAGACTATTATCCACTATTATAAATTTTTAAAATCGAACTTTAAATTTGTAAGAAACAATCACCAAGATCTGTATAAAAAAATTTGGCTCTAAATTCTCAATTTTTAAAAAATCCTGTCTGCCACGTTTGTTCCACCATCTTAAAAATAATTGTTGTTGATATTTTTATGTATTTTGTTACTATATCGCATTCTAAATATACAATTCAAGTTGTCTCTGAACATTATTTGTAAGATTTAATAGAGAAATTATTCACGAAAATCTGGCAGTTCATGATTTTCAGCTTAGTCAATTTTCAGTGGCCATGTTAAATTTCACGTGGAAAATTTTAAAATTCGCATCACGAATTTCAAAAAAGCAAGTCCTTATACATAAAAATATTTGCCTAATAAGGTTTATTTGGTTAAATGTGTTCTAATATTTGGTCTCTTATACTCAACCAAAAAAAACTTCTATTTTTCTGTCTTTTTTTACATTTCAGTCACTATATTTTTATTTTTTGTTTTCAAGATGTTCACTATTATGTTTTCAAGGTAAAAATCGTTTTTGTAATACACTAATTAACATTATATGAAATTATTACGATAGCAGTTAGACTAAATGGAAGATAATATTAATAATTTAACTTGTTTCTATAAAATCATGATTTTTTAATCGCCATATTGAGTCAGTCATCTTTTTATACGAGGGTGGTCTGAAAAGTTTCCGACCTCAACGTGAAGATAGTAGCACTCGTCAATAAAAGCTAGCGAATTTCGTTATTCATCTGTTGACAGCTGCTCACCAAAGTTTCAGCCATTTTGGATGAGTAGTTGTTAGTTGACAGTCGTTTGAGTGAGTCGATGTGAGTATTGTTGTGAAAATGGACAAAATTGAGTATCCAGCTGTCATTAAATTTTTGTTTTTAAAAGGCAATACGCCAACGCAAATCAAAAATAAGTTGAACTCTGTGTATGGGGACTCTGCACCATCATTTACCACAGTGAAATTTTGAGCAGCTGAATTCAAACGTGGCCGTAAGAGCTTTGGAGATGATGAACGTTCGGGACGTCCAAAAACTGCAACCACTGACGATAACATCGCCAAAGTTCACCAAATGGTGCTAGACGACTGCTGAATTGAAGTGAGAGAGATAGCAGAGGTTATGAACATGTCTAAAGAACGTGTTTGCTATATGTTAAATCAAGACTTAGGCATGAGAAAACTGTCCGCACGTTAAGTGCCGCGTTTGCTCACGTAAGACCAAAAACGTGTTCGAATGAACATTTCCAACGCTCTATTGGCGCAGTTTAGGCGCAATAAATCCGAGTTTTGGCGCTGATTAATTACTGTAGATGAAACTTAGATACACCATTATACGCCCGAAACAAAAATACAGCAAAACAGTGGACTGCAAAGGGGGAACCGGCTCCAAAAAAAAACAAAAACTGTTTTTTCGGCTGGGAAAGTGATGGCGACTGTTTTTTGGGATAGTCATGGCGTTATTTTAATTGATTATCTTCAAAAAGGTAAAACCATTACAGAAGCATACTACGCATTATTACTTGACAAGCTTAAAGCAGAACTTGCGGAAAAACGTCCACATTTGCAGAAAAAGAAAATCCGGTTTCACCAAGACAACGCGCGATTTCACACCTCAGCGGTTGCCATGGCGAAAACCTACGTATTACGGTTTTAGCTGCTTGACCATCTGCTTTACTCACCAGACCTAGCTTCAAGCGACTTATTTTTGTTTCCTCATCTGAAAATTGCACTCGGAGGACAGAGATTTTCGTCAAACGAGGAGGTAATCACCTTCGTGAACAGTCATTTTGCAGAGAAAAACGCCGAGTACTATTTGGATAGGTTAAAGAGATGGGAGTATCGCTGGGAGAAGTGTGTAGAATTGCAAGGAAACTATGTTGAGAAATAAAAAAAAAAATATGAAAAAATGTCTTGTATCTGTGTTAGGTCGGAAACTTTTTAGACCACCCTCGTATCTAAATATAATTTTTTCATAGTAGTTGTAGAAATATGCGGCAATACCTTAAGATTAGTATAAATAAAAAAAAATTTTCGTTTTTCTAGAAATTCTCATATTCTTTTCCGCCATATTGGATGAGCCATGCCGTTTTTCAACTAAAAATCATTTTTGCGATACAATAAGGCAATAATCGGTACTAATACATGAAAGAGTATGCAAAAAAATAAAAAATTCATCTTTAAAAGTTTTTTAAAATTTAAATTAAAATTTTTTAATTTAATTGTATTTTTTCAGCCGCCATATTGGATCCGCCATTTTAAAAAAATAAAACATTGATAGAACTATGTTACTTCGACATGATTTAACATAAATTGTGTTAATATCAATAATTTTGTCAGCCTTACTTAAAATAATTTAAAAAAGAACCTTATATTAGACGTTTTTTACTACTCAGCCGCTATTTCGGATCAACCATTTCAAATTTGCTGACATCTCAACCACTAGCTTTTTAAGTATAGATATTAAATGCATGGTTTACATTGGTTTTATGGTTCCACCTTAATTTTTTTGATGTGAAAATTTGATTTAAAAAAGAATCGTCAAGGTCTTAGGAGTTTCTGGGTAAAAAAGACACTATTTTGAATTTTCCTGTAAAAATAAGTCAGTTTTCTTGCCAGAATATAAAAAAGAGATTTCAAAAATATAAGATACTAAAGTTTAGTGAAAATCCAGAATCAGTTTTTATGTTTTAAAATCTCGTATATGTTTTATATCACTTCAAAGTTGATCGTAAATTTTAGTACATTTAGGCGCTAATAGGTTGATTTACAATTTAGCCTTTACTGACCTCCCATCTTAAAATATACCATCATCCAACATGGCATTCGAAACCCTCGGTTTTTAGTAAAATTTAAAGCTGAAACGTCCTTAAACGTCAAAATTCGTGGTCACAAATTTTGACAAGAGGAGTGGCCCGTTTCACGTAGAACGTCATAGTGTATTAAGGTAAATTTTTCGAAAGATTTGCAATCAAGAAAATAGTCCAATAGTAAGTACAAAAGAAAGATAATGTTAAATGTCAAAGTACTTAATGCATCTTAGTTTCTAATATACTGGTAGCCACTAATACAATCATTCTGCTGACTTATAGTAAAGGTGGCAATGCCGTAAATGTTTACATTGAATGGTTTATAGCGTAAATGTAGATGTAGCAACATAATTTATTTTATCATTATGCACAGTGGCAATATAGTCATGGATAGTCACAAGTAGAGTGTCAACTTTTATTTACTTATTATTTACTTGACTATTAACTATCTACTGTTAAAGAAAATGTTAAAAAAAAAAAATGTAAAATATTTGTTGATTGATTTTTAAACAATACTTTTCTAATATAAATATTCCAAAAATTTTAAGCCATTTGCAAAACTATAAATAAATATTAATATTTATTAATATTAATAAAAATATATAATATTAATAAATATTAATTATCCGTCACCGTTAAATTAAAAAAGTTTATAATAAAAAATTGTTATTCGAAAAATATCGAACTTTCACGCGTTAAACATGAAGAGCGCAAAAATGTGGTTACGGTATTTCATCGTAGTAAACTATTTAAAAAAAATTCACACTATAAAAATCAACTTCTAAAAATCAACAAAAATAATTTTTTTCTAAAAACTTTTTAATTTTTTGGTTACTTTTACGTTTTTTTTTTTTTTTTTCAAATAGAAAAATTAAATATTATAATAAAATTAGATGAAATATAAGAATTACATATATAAAATGTTATATAAAGTTGTATGAAATAGTTATATGAAATGTTATATAAATATATATTGTCACGGAGAACACTCCGTACTCCGTGCATTTTTGTATTTCGCGCGCTTCCGCGATCAGCGATCCGGGCCGAGTTTCGGTAACGCGACGGACACGGACGAGAAAATACGGTACACGCTTAGAGATAGAACAGTCGTGTGCCGTATAGGAAAGCTAGGCAAGGATTGGCTATGTAAGCTAACCGCTTCCCGCGTAGTTGAGTTTTTCCTGAGCTGCAGAACGGTAAACGTGTCGTTTATTGTCGCCTCCCCGCCTTTGCTTTTGAGTGTGTGATCGCCATTTTGGACGCGTGCTTTTTCTCCGCATCTCGCCAATCCTTGCCGCGCGAATCATTTTTTCGTATTTTTTCGCGCCCCGATCGCGTGTTTTATCGTGCAGATGCGCAGATGCGGCCGGTGGTACACAAGACAACGCTACTAGCAACCAGGGGCGTAGCAGCGAGGCGACGGCATCAGCAACTCAGTTCAGCAGCAGCGGCATCCCGCTACGATTGGCGACATCTTTTTCTCCCTTTGTTTTTGGCGTACAAGGCTGACCAGCCACCATCGTAAGTCCGTTGTAAATTTAATTTTGTTACGCATAATTTTGTATTTTTTTTCATTTGCGTTGGAGTAATCTCCGCCGGTTACTCCACTCTTTATTCCATTTATTTTACGCGGCTCGTGCAAGTGAAAGAGCGTCATCTCTCTCACTCTCGTACAGCCAGGGCGAGAGAGTTGCGTTCTCTCTCGCACCTGTGTAAGAGTAGGCGCGTGTGAGTGAGAGAGCGGTATCTCTCTCACTCTGGTAGCAGCAGTGCGGGAGAGTCGCTTTCTTCCTCGCACTCGCAGCAGATACGGCGCGCGCGAGTGGGAGAGGCCTTTCTCTCTCACTCCAGTAAAAGCAGTGCAAGAGAGTTGTGTTCTCTCTCGCACTTGCGTAGGGTTAGGCGCGCAAGAAAGGGAGAGCGCTTTCTCTCTCACTCCTACGGCGCAGTACGGGAGAGTCGCTTTCTCTCTCGTACTCACAGTAGACAAGGCGCGCGCGAGTGAGAGAGCGCTTTCTCTCTCACTCCAACGGGCTCAGTGCGGGAGTCGTCTCTCTCACACCCGTACAGTATACGGTGCACGCGAGTGAGGGAAACCTTTCTCTCTCACTCCTGTAGGCGTAGTGCGAGAGTTCTTTCTCTCTCGCACTCATATCGTGTTTAGCGTGCGTCAGCCCTCGAAGCACGGAATAGCGCGCCTTAGACCAGCTGTTGAACAGATTTTTTACCTGCGTTCCTCGTGCATTCTTTTTTATCGATTCTCTTGTTTGTTTATTATTTATTTATCTGCGCTTCGTTTTAATTTATATTTTTTGTTAAATTATTTTATTTATAATAATATTTTGTTTCTTTTGCTATTTTTCATTTTTTTCCTTATGCTTTCCTTTTTGTTTGCTTTAATAACGTTTTTTATATTTTTATTATATATATCAATTTTAAACAAAGCATTTATATTTTTTTGTTATTTTATTTATTTTATCTATTTTTCTTTTTTGCTCTTTTCGTATTATTTACTTTTTTTTTTTTGTAACAAGGAACTTTCAGCTTCCTACCGAATATCGCCCTCTCCGCCGAGATTTCAGCTAACCGGCGAGGACGACACACGAGCCACACAACGACGTTTACGCGGCGTTGCAACGGGTAAGTTGGGTCCGAAAGACGGCTTCTCGTGCCCGAATCCAGGAGCAAAGTCATCCGACACATAAGCGACCAAAAAAGGGGTGCAGCGAGCATATTCGCACCTTTCGCGAATTGCGTGTCCCCCGAGGCTAATTGCTCCGGTGGTGGTTTGCCTTTGAAACCGTCAGCCCGTTATTATATATATACGGTCTGTCAAAAAAGTACCAGGAATTTTAAATTGAAACGATATTTTTACGTTTAATAATCAAAATTTATTGGGTCGCCTTCAAAATAGGCTCCGTTTGCTCCGATAAATCTATGCCAACGGCACTACCAATCATCGAAACATTTTTTATAGGCGATTTCCGGGATTGCCTTCAGCTCGCGTGCCGAATTCTGTTTTATGGCTTTAATCGACTAAAAACGGGTACCACGGAGCGGCAATTTAAGTTTTGGGAAAAGGAAAAAGTCACAGGGAGCCGAATCCGGCGAATACGGTGGTCGTTCAAGCGCGTTCGTTGAGTTTTTGGCAAGAAAGTCGGTCACAATCGTAGCTCGGTGAGACGGCGCATTATCGTCGTGCAAAATCCACGAGTTGTTCGCTCACAAATTTGGCCGCTTGTTACGAATACGCTCACGCAAACGTTTCATAATGCCTAGGTAATACTCTTTGTTTACCGTCTGACCCTCTTGAACGAATTCCTAGTGCACCACGCCACGGATATCGAAGAAAACGATGAGCATCACCTTCACTTTTGAGCGGCTTTGGCGTGGTTTTTTTGATTCCGGCTCGTTTTTTCCCACCCATTCCGATGCTTGCTGGCTTGTTTGCATATCGTACAAGTACACCTACGTTTTGTCACCGGTTATGATGCATTCCATGAATGTGGGATCGGAATCGACGCGATCCAGCATGTCCAAAGCGCCCTATTCGCGATAGCGTTTTTGAAGAAAATTAAGCTCTTTTGGAACGAGTATTGCAGCCACCTTTCTCATGCTAAAAATATCAATTCAAATCGTACGTGTGGACTCGTCGGATATCTCAAGTTCATGTGCTATCTTTCTCAAGCTGGTATGATGGTTTTCAAACACCATTTCCTTAATTTTATCGACGTTATCTGCGGCCGAAGCCGTCGATGGGCCTCCGGAACGAGGCAAGTCTTCGATGACTTTACGACCCTCTTTGAAGGCTTTGTACTACTCATACGCACGGGTTTTCGATATTGCTTTATCACGAAAAGCCTTTTGCAACATTTTTAATGCACCGGCAGACAAAATTTCATTCGCAACACAAAATTTTAGACAAATTCTTTGTTGAACGTAATCACCCATTGTAAAAGACCGGCACGCACTATTGCCATAGACTAACTTAACCAGCTACTGTAAACACACTTGTTGACAGATTCCGCTCAAACTTGGCATAGTCATTAAGGACAGTTGTACCAACCTAGAAAAAAAAATTTTACCTGAATAAATTGCCCCGCCAGATTTAAATCTGCAATTCCCGGTACTTCTTTAACAGAATGTATATATATATATATATTAGGTTGCGGCAGATGAAATGGCTGATTTAGCAATGACATGAAGTTGGCTGCAATTTTAGTGTATTGTATTGGCACAAGGCGGCGCAAATGATATGACATATTAAAGTATTAATACTGCTACCTTGGTTTATGAAGTCATTTTTATTTTGCACTTTATAGTGATCGTAAAAACAAAAAGAGAAAGTAAACATGAAAGTAAATCAAAAACGGCTACTTTTACTATACGAATTCAAATTAGAGCACAACGCAACGAAAGCAACGAGGAATATCAACAGCGCATTTAGGCCTGATACAGTTAGCAAACGAACCACTCGGCGGTGGCTCGGAAAATTTCGATCCAGAGATATGGACCTTGGAAATGAGCCACGTGGACACCCAGGACCATCGATCGATAACGACGAGCTGCGTGCATTAGTGGAGTCTGACCCCCGCTAAACCATAAAGGATCTTGCTGAGAAATTAGGCGTTTACGATTCGACAGTTTGCCGCCACTTGCAAGAACTTGGAAAAGTGAAAAAGCTTGACAAATAAGTTCCGCATGATCTTACCGAGCAAAACATGACGTGTCGAATAGAGATTTCAAGTTCTCCTCTCTCCCGCAACATAAAGGAATCGTTCTTGCACCGAATTGTGACCTGCAATGAAAAGTGGATTTTATACGATAATCGTCGCTGATCGGCCCAATGGCTAGATGCCGATGAAGCGCCAAGGCACATGCTGAAACCAAGCCTTTATCCAAAGAAAGTAATAGTAATTGTTTGGTGGTCTGTAGCTAGAGTTATTCACTATTTGTTCCTGCAACCTGGCAAAACCATCAATGCTGAGAAATACTGTGCTCAACTAGATGAAATGCATCAGAAATTGATAGTCCAACGACCTAGGCTTGTCAACAGGGATGGAGTGATACTGCTTTATGATAACGCACGACCTCATGTATCGAGAACAACGGTCCAAAAATTAAACAAGTTGTGCTATGAGACTCTTCCTCACCCTCCATATTCATTAGACCTTTCATAAACAGATTACCATTTCTTCAAACATTTAGATCACTTTTTGACAGGAAAAAGATTTAATAATGAAGCTGCTGTCAAAAATGCCTTCGAGGAGTTTTTTCGAACTAGAAACTCGGACTTCTACATAACTGGAATAAATGTACTTGTATCTCGTTTAAAAAATGTGTTGCATCTATTGGTACCTATTTTTAATAAATAAATTGTCTTTATAAAAAGTTACAGCTGTTTAAAAATTTATTACTAAATCGGCCATTTCATCTGCAGCAACCTAATATATACAGGGTGATCCGTTTTAATCTATCGGTCTAAATAACTTCAAAGGGAGATGGTTATGTCAAGAAATGTTTTGGACAAAAGTTGTAGGGGTTAAAAGGGGTCGACCAATGCTAACCTTAGCGTTAACCTTGAGGTCAAATTTGATGGTTATTTAAGGGTCGCATCGCGAATTTTAATTAGAAATCTCAATTTTTCATTGAAAATTCTGATTCTGCGTCAAAAAATATAAAAGTTTTATCGCGAAAATTTTTTTCAATGCGTGACAGATGGCGCTGTAATCGGCAGTTTTAATCTATCGATGCGAATATCTCAACAACTACGCATATAAAAAGGCAGAAAAGAAAAATTTGTTAGTCTGCATAGAGGACATGCAATGACACCACAATCGATCCCCGCTCTCTAACCCTCTGTGTGAAGCGGTTTCAATTTAAAAATCTGAAATGGGTACCGTAATTTTATATTGCAGATTCTGATTCTGCGTTGAATAATACGGAAATTTTGCTTGTAACACTTTTTAGATTCGTGACAGATGTCGCTGTAATCGACAAAATCAAAAATGCCAACAAAAATCGTTACCAAATTAGAATTTCTCGAGGAACACACATCGTGTTCTGCAAATTAGAACTTTGTGGATAAATGCGTTTGAGAAGAATCTGTTTTGATGAAAATCTTCATTCTTCTTTTAGCGTTACTCGAGGACAACGACGTGGACATAGTAGAATCATGTCCCCATGGGGTGCTTTCTTGATGTAAGTCCTCATACATCTCACAATTCGGCCTTTAGAACTAACAACGAAAATGCTGTATAAAATTGTCTTTATTGTCCTGTAAACACAAGTTTAATCTTTTATAAAAGTTGTCCACTGTTTGTAATAACATAGTCCGGGGTATTGCCGCACAAGCTGTTCGTATACGTTTTTTCATATCATCACGCGTCGTCGGCTGCTGTACGTAAACGCAATCTTTCAACATCCCCTATGTGTAAAAATCAGGTGATGTTAAATCAGGTGATCGGGGAGGCTATTGAAATGGTTCACTGCGTCTAATCCATCGATTGGAGTATTGCTGATTTAAGTGATGTCGTATAATGCGTGCAAAATGTGGAGGTGCTCCGTCTTGTGGGAACCATATCCGTTGCCTGGTTCCTAGGTCCACGTTCTCCATTAAATTAAACAAATCACTTCTTAAAAACTATAAATATCTTGCAGTAGTTCGATTATCATCAAAAAAGTAGGTTCTAATTAAGTACCCGTTAGGCAGGCTTGAGTCTAACAGCGGGTACGGGACCCATCAGCTGTTCCATAGTAGAAGTCTTATGTCGTACGCAAATGGTACATCGCCTAACGATTTGTCTGATAAAATACTATACAGTAAGTTCTCATATTATTATCATTATAATTACTACCGTTGTTATAATTGTGTTCGGGCCATATTTGCATTGGCGTCGCCGTTGTCTGTAACGTCGACGCTGCGGTCCCGCGTCTCGCGCGCCCTCTTTTTCTTCGCGTGGCGCGAGCAGCGCGCGGGAGGAAGATTGACTGGAGTGTATCTCGCGGCGGTCCTGCGCCTCGCGCACCCTCTTTTTTCTTGCCACGTGGCGCGTGCGACGCGCGGGAAGAAGACTCACTTGATCATAGCTCGCTGCGGTGATTAGCTGTTCTGCGTGTCCGCACAAGTTTGATTAATTTTTTTTGGCATTGTTAACGTCGCGTTCGACGTGAATGCGAGCTTTTCGCAAAGGGTTTTGCGTGATTTTCGACCACCGAATCTTGCAATTACGCGTAAGTGTGTTGTGTGTGCTTGGAAAGGGAGAGGACGTGCACCTCAGCAGAATTTGTGAAACGCTGTCCACGTTCGCCATTTTGACGTGACGCGTTCCAGGGCGAGCGTATCTTCGCGACGATTACGTTTTATTGCCCAGCACCACAGCGTTGGTCTCCCCGAGATGTCGGGGCGCGTTGTGTGCAGGTACAGGACCACTACGCTTCCCAGGCCCGGCTTCACCAGGTGGATTGGGTGTACCATAGCGGCCAGCGATCTTGGATTATGTATGTTTGTGAGTAGCGCGGGTAACGTGACCTATAGTAAGCAATAGCGTGCGTGCGTCTTTACTGCGTCTGTCTTGCGACATTTTGTTTGCGCGCGATCTAATTAATATCTTTCTTTCATTGCATTATTTAATTTTTATTTGTCTGTTATCAATAAATAAATTTACACAAGTCAGCTTGCTTCGGCTTTTCCCTCTAAACAGTGAGGGTTTTTACGCCGAAGCAAGTTTCCTTTTTTTATTAACGCGAATTTTGTATTTATCTTTATTTAATCAATCCAATCTCTCACACCCTCCTCATTTTCTTTTCTCACACATATATATACATTATCATTTTAATAATTTGTGTTAAAATTGTTATTATTATTATTTCTTTTTTTATTAATTTTATTTATTTTATTTTGACTTATTATTATTGTGATTTTATTTATTATTTACTCAATTAATTTTTGTTAATTTATATTTCCTGTTATATTTTCTGTTTTCTGACAAACACGCATATATTTGTGTTTGTTTATTTATATCGTTGTATTTTTCTATAAGTCAGCTAAGGTTATACCCTTTGAACTTATTATCTACATATTTAATTTAATTCTCTTTTTTACTCTTTTCTTTCTTTTAGCTACAAATCACGATAGTGAAAATAATGCCTTACTGAACCGTAATGGATTTTTTCATAGATTTGAAGTTCATAAACTCTTACAGAAAGGTTAAGTAGGAAAAAAACAAATTAAATAATATGTACAAGGGTGGTCTAAAAAGTTTCCGACCTCAACGTGAAGATAGCAGCACTCGTCAATAAAAGCTAGCGAATTTCGTTGTTCATCTGTTGAGAGTTGCTCACCAAAGTTTTAGCCATTTTGGATGCGCAGTTGTTAGTTGACAGTTGTCAACTAGTGAGTGAGTCGAGGTAAGTGTTGTTGTGAAAATAAACAAAATTGAATATCGAGCTGTCATTAAATTTTTGTTTTTGAAAGGCAATACGCCTACGTGAATCAAAAATGCATTGAATTCTGTGTATGGGGACTCTGCACCATCATTTACTACAGTGAAATTTTGGGCAGCTGAATTTAAACGTGGCAGTGAGAGCTTAGGAGACGATGGACGTTCGGCACGTCCAAAAACTGCAACTACTGACGATAACATCGCCAAAGTTCACCAAATGGCGCTAGACGACCGCCGAATTAAAGTGAGAGAGATAGCAGAGGTTATGAAGATGTCCAAAGAACGTGTATGCAACATATGAAATCAAGATTTAGGCATGAGAAAGCTGTCCGCACGTTGGGTGCCGCGTTTGCTCACGTTAGACCAAAAACGTGTTCAAATGAACATTTCCAACGCTCTATTGGCGCAGTTTAGGCGCAATAAATCCGAGTTTTGGCGCCGATTAATTACTGTAGATGAAACTTGAATACACCATTATACGCCTAAAACAAAAATACAGTCAAAACAGTGGACTGCAAAGGAGGAATCGGCTCCAAAAAAAGCAAAAACTGTTTTTTTGGCTGGGAAAGTGATGGCGACTGTTTTTTGGGATAGTCATGGAGTTATTTTAATCGATTATCTTCAAAGAGGAAAAGCCATTACAGAAGCATACTACGCATCATAACTTGATAAGCTTAAAGCAGAACTTGCGGAAAAACGTCCACATTCGCAGAAACAGAAAATCCGGTTTCACCAAGACAACGCGCGGTTTCACACCTCAGCGGTTGCCATGGCGAAAACCTACGTATTACGGTTTAAGCTGCTTGACCATCTGCCTTACTCACCAGACCTAGCTTCAAGCGACTTCTTTTTGTTCCCTCATCTGAAAATTGCACTCGGAGGACAGAGATTTTCGTCAAATGAGGAGGTAATCACCTTCGTAAACAGTCATTTTGCAGAGAAAAACGCTGAGTTCTATTTGGATGGGTTAAAGAGATAGGGATATCGCTGGGAGAAGTGTGTAGAATTGCAAGGAGACTATGTTGAGAAATTAAAAAAAAAATTGAAAGAAAATGTCTTATATCTGTAGGGTTTGAATTTTAATCGGAGGCGAAAATAAATACGAAAACAATTTATTGATGAATCGAAAGTACAAATATAATTTATTGAAAAAATTGAATGAAAATAAGAAAAAGTATCTATCGTTCTTCGTGGCTCGCGCTAGACTGTTATTTTTTTCTTTTTTTTTTTAAAATCTCTTGACGACTCCCCACTCTTCACTGACGATCCAACTGGGTCGCTACTACCTTCAGAGCCCTATCCCACATTCGGCCTCTCCTGACACTCTCCGGTCCCCGGAGAATATTTTCTGAATGGCTTTATTTGATCAGCTGATGATTTTGTAGTGTAAGGTCCTTCACTCTCTGTTTGTTGAATTATCTCATAACGATTGTTACCTTAAACTCTAGTTACTTTATACGGACCTAGAAACTTATCTCTCAACTTGGAACAAGGTCCGAATTGGGTCCGCTTTATTGCAACTAAATCGCCCACATCATATTTCGTTGCTGGCTTGGCATTTCGATTGTGTGTTCGACGGTTTTCCTCCTGGATCTTCGCAATGTTCTTTTTTGCTAGAGCACGTAAAGCTTGACGTTCTTCGTTGAATTGTAATATTGCCTCCTGTTGTTCGATCAAGGCTAGTATTTTAACATCTTCTTTTCGTCTCATCTTTACTTCAAAGAGTACTTTAAATGGACTCACGCCCACACTCTGTTGATAAGTGCTATTTATCGCGCTCTGCACCTTGTCGATGTATTGATACCATTTATCCGGATTTCCGTTAGTTAACTTCGTCCAAATTGAAATAATTATTCGATTTATTCGTTCGACCTGGCCATTTCCTCTTGGTACACCTGTCGTTATAAGTACGTGTTCTATATTTTCGTCTTGGCAGTATTTCCTGAATTCTGCAGAAGTAAATGTTATTCCACGGTCGCTGATAATTCTCTTCGGATTTCTGAATGTTTTCTGTTGATTTTTTAATCGATCTAAAACTTCGCTCGTCTTTGTTGTTTTTGTTGGATAGATCCAAACAAATTCAGAGAATCCATCAACAACCACGAATAAAAATTTGTACATCTTTGATGCGTCATCGGCCCAAGATGGTTGATATGATATGTAGCCAGTAGAATGTCGCCCTTCGGTATTGTCTGTAATTCTCCTTCCTTCTTTCCGCGTTTCGCTTCTGCTAGTATGCATCGTACGCAGCAACTAACATATTTCTCGAGTTTTTCTTTCAACTCAGGAATGTAATACTCAGATTAGATACTCTCGAGCATCTTCTTCACCTTGAAATGTCCATTATCATGTGTCTTTTGAATTACATCTTGATACATGTTTGTTGGTAACACGACGACGTTTTTGTCGCCAACTCGTTTCATTAAAATTCCGTGTTCACATGAATAATCTTCGTACGGCTCTGTCTCCAATATCTTTTTGATCACGCACAGTCTTTCGTCAGTATCTTGCTTTCTGCGAATCATTGGCATAATTCGATTTTTGACTGTCATCACTGGATATCGACTTAACGCGTCTACATGTTTCATACGAGATCCTGCACGATGTTCTACCTTATATTCGAACTCCTCGAACATTAGCGCCCATCTGGCAATTTTCGGTGAAATGTCAATTTTTCCAAACGTTTTTTGTAATGCCGAACAATCTGTCACTAATGTAAACTTTATTCCAAATAGGTATACTCGAAACTTCTTTACTGCATGAATCACTGCTGAGGTTTCAAGCTCATAAGAGTGTAATTTCTTTTCTGCTTTGGACGTTTTTCGACTTGTAAAATAAACTGCATGGAAACGATCGTCTTCTTTTCCTTTTTGTAGTAACGCAGCTCCATAACCATCCTTACTAGCATCCGTGTGAAGTTCCGTGATATTTTTTGGGTGGTAAATCCTTCAAATTGGTTCACTCACCAGCAGCTGTTTTAATCGCTCGAACGATTGTTTTTCTTTGACTTCGAATCGGAACCTTTGGTTGTTTTTCAATTGCTCTGATAAAGGTTTTGCAATTTTTGAGTAATCGCGGATAAACTTTCGGAAATATCCCGTCAATCTGAAGAAACTTTGGACTGCTTTCTTTGACGTTGGCTCTGGGAAATTTTCGACGGCTTTGATTTTCGTTGGTGATGGACCTACAGTACCTCCAATTATGTGACCAAGATATTCGACTCGACGTTTTAGAAATGCGCACTTCTTCCAATTAATGGATAGACCCTTTTCCGATGCGACTGCCAATGTTTCTTTTAAATTCGTCAATGCGTCTTTTTCGTCTTTTCCGGGCACTATTAGGTCATCTACATAGTTGAATACTATATTTTGTCGAATCAAATCACGAAACACTTCGTCGATAAATCGTAACGACGTTGGACTATTACATAGTCGAAACGGTGTTTTGACGAACTCGTACTGTCCATCTGACGTCACAAACGATGTATATTTTCTACTTTCAGATGCCATAGGAACGTGGAAGAATCCGTTTTTCAAATCGAGTACAGAGAATACTTTTGCGTTAGCAAGTGCGTCTATCCGATCGTCGATTAAGGGGGGGGTAGGGTTTTGAAGGCAGAAAAAAACAGGTTTTTACAGATTTTTTTTTGGGCGTACGGTAAAAGTAAATTTATTTCTAATTATTATACATTAAAGAGTAGTTATTGAACTATATTCTGTGAAATATTGGTTGAAAAATATTGAAAATTGACCGAATGGCAGCAATTCTTCGCAGGCGCCTCAGAAAAAATACATTTTGCGGTGCACGTCATACCTCAGCACTGGATCATCTGAAATGAAATAACCAAAGTTTTTCTTTTAATTTTTATGTCCCTCTAGGTATCCCTGTCGAGTTTTTTCATTTTTTTTAAATTTTTGAACTTTTTACAAGACTTGAAAGTGAAAATACCGATTTTTGGCCTGAATTCATGACTATTGTTGTTAATAATAAAAAAAATAAAATCAAAAACGAAAAAATCTCAACAGGGTTACCTCATGAATTATGTAAGGAAATACTGTAAAAAATTTGAGAACGATCGGTTGAATAGATTTTGAGTTACAGAGTGCATCGACTCAAAAAACATCGATTTGAGAAAAACGCGTTTAAAGTTTTTCGTAGCGAAAAGACCCTGATAAAACTTAGTAAGCTATTTATTTTTTATTTTACTCACATAGAATCATCAATGCCGGGACCATAGAGTATAGAACTTTCGTCAAGAATGTCCAAAGCATCTTTTTGATCAAGTCTGCGGCGAATTCTATCATTTTTAGCGGTTTCAGCTGCTCGCTCATCTGCTCTGTTCATTCGAATATCGTCGGTTAGAAGCGCCCATCCATGACAACTTGGACCAGTACTGATTCGCATATCTTCTAGGAAGGTTAAATAAGCGTTACAGCCTTCATTGAAAACACAAGCAGCCACTGAAGATGCAAATTCGACGACAGTTGCTGAACCACTCTCAACTTTCGGCGCAATCTTCCAAATAAGCTGGTTCAAACTCTCATTATTATTTTGTGTGAATCCGCCAATACATCGCTCTAGGAGAGCATCTTTGCTTAAATCTTCATAAATTGGCTTGATTCCTTGTAAAACATCAGTTGGTAGAGCAGAATATGAGTGTTTGAAATTATTCAGCTTGTTTGAAGCTGCGGCTTTCTGCCATTCACACCATGAGTCTTCTCCGCTAGGGCAGTTTTCGTGTTGTGGTTTTGCATCGGTTGAGGCATAATGATAGTAAGTTGCCCAAATGGCTTTTTTCATTTCTTCTACAGAATTAGAATTGAAACGAATTGCACGACCATAGTACTGGGTGAGCTTATCAATCATTTTTGCAGTCAGTTTCCCTTTACCTGAGAGAGTTTTTTTTTGGATATTTTTTCCAGTTTTAGTTTCACTATCAGTCACAGTTTTTTTGACTAAACCACGCAAACGAGTTCCCATCCTTTTTTGGACGTGTCCAACACATTCTTTTTTATTGATCAGAAAATTTTCACCATAAGGTTCAGCATTGATAACACCACTATATGTTTTCGAGTCACCATCTCCAATATAGTTGCGAATCTTCACGTTATTCTCTTGCGATCTTTTGAACATTGTGACAATTGCGTCGACTTCCATGTTACCGGATGCTCCTTTGTGATTTACAGAACATTGATCTTCATTTATATGGTTCTCTTGCCATTGTTCGAACTCTGCAGAATCAAGCTTATTCTTCCAAGTAACGCACATGTGACAGTATGAACTTTTTACGAGAACATCGACGACTTTTCCGGTGTAATATCCAATCAAGGAAGCCACGCCATACAAAGAAGAAAATCCACGCTTTTTCCAAGTTCCATCGCCTGATACAGTTAATTCTGATGAAGATTCAATATTTTTTTCTCTACACATAGCTGCTTTTTCTTCCTTAATCGCAGAAACAAAAAATCTTTTTGCGGCATTCGTCACACTGGAGGACATTTTCTTCAAGTAATTGTTGTATACCGATTTTGATACGAAATTACTGGATAAATCCATCAGTCCGCAGAATTTGTCACAACCAGCTAATCCCAAGTCTAAAACTCGCATCACGAAAGCAAATCGGTAGTTCACTTCATACATATGATTATCTACTCGTTCACTAGACGGAACGTAACGAGGTTCTTTGCATTTTTCACATTTTATTTTTATCTTGAAACCAAGACCTATTTTGCCACAACACTGAAATGATACTGTACTATTACAAACTGCACACTTTACTAACGTAGAAATTGTTGAAAAAACTAACAGAAAATCAATGATTCTGAAATGTTTATTTGTATCTTCAGCAACTTTTTGGCTAAAGCTTAGTCTGATTTTTTTCGTTGACGTACTCCTTGCCTCAATATCGTCATCGTTTCTTCGTTTATGCGGAGGAACTATTTTTTTAGCTTGATACAACTTTTTTGCAGACTCCTTTCTACACTCTCTTGAAACTTTTCTCGGCATTTTGCGAACAACAAAAATATCACAACGAAATAGAGTAAGAAAATACAACACGACTGTTACACTCCGCGTCTGCTTCGAAAATGAACCAACACCAGGTACCGTTACAACGACCTTGTCTAAGACCTTTCTGTAAACTGCTTAGGGACAATAACAAAAGAGATTGAGAAACAGCTGCCTTTCCGCTGAGCGGTTACAGCTCAGGTAGTCGTTCGAGACACGCCTACTTCCAAAGCTATATCTTTGTGAGTTTTGCTCCGATTGACTTCATATTAACAGACAACATTCTTGAGTTACTATACTTTCATAATATGCAATAAAAAAAAATCACTTTTTTTGAACCCTCAAAACCATACCCCCCCCTTAACGGCATTGGGAATCGATCTCGTGATATTTTCTCATTTAATTGTCGATAGTCAACGCACACTCAATATTCTCCATTCTTCTTCGGAACAATTACAACTAAATTTGAGTATTCACTTTTACTCGGTTAGATGATCCCTTCCTTTAACCATTCGTCCACTTGTTTGTCCAAAATCATCTTTTCTTTAACCGCTAGTCGTCGAAGTCTCATGCACTATGGCGTTTCGTTGTGTAACACAATTTCTGTTTCAACTTCGGTTACTACTTTCTTCTTCGGTATATGATTTTTGATAATCGTTTCAATCTCTTGTCGATAGCGGTTGTTAACATCTATCGCGCTTTTTTCAACAAGATTCACAAATCTCAAATCGCGAAATACGTCATCGTTGTTGATTTCTTCTTTATTGTCCGTTTCGTCTTTATCTTTTTATGTTTCTGTCAATATTAATTTGTTTATCGTAATCACACCTTCCCGAATGATTACCTCCATTTGTCTCGTGAGTTGTTTACCTATTAACATATTGTGATTCATCGCGTAATCAGGAATCACGTATATTTCTCCTCGATACTCATCGCCATGTATTTTGATTATTGTATGGAAAGTCCCGATGGCTTTAACGTGTGCACTTTCAAACCCTTCGAAAGTTTTCGATGTCTTTTGTAGCGAAGGGCTACCGATTTTTACGTATTCACTGTTTCGCATTAACGTGTGATTCGTTCCTGTGTCTATCATCGCGTATATTTGTACTTTGTTAATCTCTACGACTATATCATCGTCCGACGCGGTTTGTGTCACTGCATTCACCGATCTTTCGTTTCCGACTTTCGTTTTTTCGCGTTCGTCGCATTTTGCCACAATGTGTCCAAATTTATTGCACTTAAAACATTTCGGTCCTTCGGCTTTGTTTGGACAATCGCGTGCGAGATGTTCACTCGAACCACACCTGAAACACTTCTGTCTCTTTTCTCCTCTTCGATGGTCACCTTTATTGTCTTTTGTCACTATTTTTGATTTGATTCTCACCTGTTCTTTTTGTGTCTTGTTTCTGGATCTCTCTTTCATTCTGTCGTATCTTTCAAGATTTTTTTGAAATTCGTTAATCGTGTTCGCACTATATAATATTGCCTTTGCTGCTTCATCGTCTTGAATCCCGTCGATAATATATTGCATTACTGCTTCCTCTTCGACATCACCTTGATTCGCGATCGCACTCATTGCGTAAACGTATTGTCTCGGCGTTTCGTCCGTCTGTCTCTTCCGTTTCAATAATTGTGAATGTACTATAGCACTATTCAACTTCGTTTCGAACTCACTCACGAGCCGCTTCTTTAACGACTTCCACGATATTGTGCCCTTTTGTAATGCCACGAATTGTTTAGCGGAACCTTTTAACAATTTTTTCGCGTAAATCACCTTTTGAAGATCGTTCCACTGCAACAATGTCGATATGTCTTCGAACTCATCAATCCATTTTTCAACTGACAATCTGTCATCGCCTGAAAACTGTGAAATACTCCCCTCAACGTCTTCAATTGTAAATAAACTCGATGTGTGATATACTGGTCTCTCCATTGTTATCATTCTTCGTTGTCTGTTTTGCGTAACATTTGTCTTGAAATCATGTATTTCTTCGTCTTCCGATGTACCGTCATTACAAGACGCAATCGATAACGCTTCGTCTTTTTCGCTTGCTTCTGATTCGATTTTTTTGTCTTGTCTATCTTTTCCTTTTTTCTGTTGTTCCAATCGATTTATTAGTTCAGCTTTCTTACCCGTTGTAGGTAACCCGAATCTCTCTAGTTGCTCTCTGAGCTGAGCTATTATATTGATTTATTATATTGAGTAATTTTTTGTTTTGGTGTCGACGAAGGGAGCTTTTCTACATTTTGTCCTGCTTCGTTTGATGTGTGTGTTTTCGCGCTGTACTGCTTGCGCGCGCTCGTTTTATTATCTTTCTTCTTTGCTCCGCTTGTTTGCGGCCCGTCTTTTTGCGCTGATTGAGCGCTTGTTTCGTCTTCTTTTTCCTTTACGTCTTTTCTTGATCTTTCTAGAACCATCGTTTTACGATAATACTCACACCTTTGTTTAAAGATTCTCCCGAACCGACGACTTTTTACTTACGCCTTTCTATGCGTAATAATTTTCGATTCTACAACTTTTCGACTTGTTCACTCTACAACTTAATCACTTTTCGACTTAGCAACTTTACGACTTGACGTCCTTGTTCTAACTTCCTTTTCATTTTTTTTTTTGTTCGTATTACTTTTGACTCTTGATTCAATATCCCGGCTGAGCCCCCATTTGTAGGGTTTAAATTTTAATCAGAGGCGAAAATCAATACGAAAACAATTTATTAATGAATCAAAAGTACAAATATAATTTAGTGAAAAAATTAAATGAAAATAAGAAAAAGTATCTATCGTTCTTCGTGGCTCGGGCTGGACTGTAATTTTTTTCTTTTTTTTTTTTAAATCTCTTGACGACTCCCCACTTTTCACTGACGATCCAACTGTGTCGCTACTACCTTCAGAGCCCTATTTCACATATCTGTGTTAGGTCGGAAACTTTTCAGACCACCCTCGTATCAAGTAGCTATTAAATTTTTTGAATGAATTCTTTCACATTTAAATTTCATACGATTTCCCATATAAGAACGAATTTTATAAACCGAAAGTGTAACAAATGGGTTTACAATTGAGGATCCTGGAATAAAACGGCACATAAGTGGATTTCGTCGATTAACTATTGTCCAAATCATTTTTGTTTTAACTAACTCGAAAGTAAATTTGCAAAGTTTATTCTAATAGAGAATTTTATAGCGCATTTTTTTCTTCTTATAAACTGTCAATATTTTTAGTAGTTTCTAAAATATTTATAAAAAAAGGTATCTTTGACTAAACAAATTTTTAATACTTTTTCCACTTCAACTTCCCATATCATAATAAAGAATTATTTATAAAGTTCGCCATAACGCCAGACCTCACACCTCTTTGATAACCCGTCTTTGATAAAATTAAGGGAGCTCAATTGGGAACTGATGCCATATTCACCCTATAGCCCTGACTTAGCACCATCAGACTATCATTTTTTTCGCTCCCTTAAAAACCATTTGAATAGTAAAACTTTCGATTCCGCTCAGGCTGTTAAAAATGAGTTGGTCTAGTATTTCGCTTTTAAAAACTAAGGCTTCTTCGAACATGGAATTTTTTAACTTACCGCAAGATGGCAAAAGTTCATCCAACAAAACGGTCAATATGTCATTGATTAATGTTTGTTGTTAATATAAATAAATTCACTTTGAAAAACATGCAAAAAACGACATTAATTATCGAACAACCCAATATATATTTAAATAAACTCGACAAATTTATTTTTGAGTAAGTTGAAAAAAAAAACGATTTGGACAATTAATAATCGGCGAAATTTGCATATGTCTCGTTTTTGTTTCGGGATTCTCAATTGTTTATAAGCATTTTGTAAAACGTTAGTTTTATATTTGAAAAATAAATTATAATTATTAGGGCCTTGCATAAGTTCTCGCTGTTTTTTTTACAAAATAAAAGCATCACTAGAGACCACTTTCTTCCATCTTTTTGGCAGTAAATGAATTCCGCTTTGGAAAAACGTTAAGTCTTTTGAGGCTATCCAAGAATCGATCCCTTCTTCAGTATCTTTGTGAGAATGGAAGCACTGCTCAGCGAAACTACGTACTATTGGAAGAGAAAGAAAATTGGAAGAGGCTATTCAGGTGAATACGGCGGGTGAGGTAGAACTTCCCATTGAAATGTTTGCTTGTAGCTTTTCACTAGTTTTACTACATGAGGCCGAGCGTTGTTATGTAGCAAAATCACTTTGTCGTGTCTGTGCTCGTATGGCAGCCGTTTCTTTTTTAGGACTAGACTCAAACGCATCAATTAAAGTCAATAGCGATCATCCGTGATAGTCTCATTCGGTTAGAGCAGCTCATAATAAATGACACCCTACTGATCCCACAAAATGCAGAGGAGAAGCTTAGAACCATAGATATTTGGTTTGCGGATGATGTTGATGCATCGCTGGACTTACCCCACGATTTTCTACGCTCTAGATTATCGTAGTGTATCCTCTTTTCATCGCTAGTGACGATACGGTACAAAAGACCTTTTCTTTTCTACCGTTGAAGCAGTAGTTCACACATGAGAAAATGCTGTTCGAAGTTTCTCGGCTTCAATTCATACGGCACCCAATGTCCTTGCTTCCGAATCATTCCTAACACTTTTAAACATTTTGAAACTGTTGACTTATCCGCTTGTAATATTTTTTCGAGTTCTGCTAGCGTCTGATATCGGTCTTGATCAAATAATTTCTCCAATTCTTTGTCTTCAAATTTTTTCGGTGCCCCAGAACGGTCGTTATCTTTGAGTTCAAAGTCTCAACAATAATTTTGTGTGCTTCAGATGCAGTTTTTTTTAATAAAATAGTGCAATAAAATTTCCCGCAAATACAATTTATTTGGCACAGAAGTAGACATTTTCAGAACCAATAAAAAATTACTTTGTTTACACTAAAGTGAACTATCACACAATGAAACTCAAGGTTAGATACAGTACTTCCTTGCAGGTGTCTCACCTGCAATAATATTAACTTACTTTTACTGCTTAATATTAACTTACCTTTTTTTGTAAAATCAATTTTCGATATTAGATGTTACAAATAAAACACGAATATTTTATAGTCTGTTCAAACAGTTGCTACTTTAAAATTTGAGTAAGCGTACTTTTTTTATAATCTATAACTTGTAATGGGTATATTCGGAAATCCACGTGCGAGATGCTCCCTCGCACGTATGCGCTGCTGCAGGTGCTGATTTTGGGCCTGACAGGCCGCTAAATCCACTGACTCAGCCTCAAGTGTCGACGGGCGTTAGCTGTCGGTACATTGACCGACTTTCCGATGTTCGATGGTAAAGGGGTGGCCTTGGAGATCTAAGGCCCACCGCGCCAGCTTTCTGATCGGGTGGTCGAGGCTACTGAGCTAGCGTTAACTGCTGAGATCAAGCGTCGAGATATATCTCGCTCTCTGCAGCTCGCGCAGGATGCTATCCATTCTCGGCAATGGATAAGAATCTGGCTACGATACTACATTGACCTTTCGAAAGACAATGCAGAATCGGTAACTGCCGTTAGCCTTCTTAATCATAACGACTGAGCTTGACCAGTCGCTACGCGAAGGCTCGATGATGCCGCCCTCCAATATCTTCTTTGTTTGGGCGTGCATCACCTCCTGGATCTTTGGAAAGTACAGATAAGCCCTCTGCTTTATTGGTCGAGTGTCGCCGACGTTAATGGCGTGCTTGATCCACTCCGTACACCCTTAGCTAGCTGGCTCCTCAGCCAGCATGCGATCCAGGAGCTCCAAGAGCTGCTCCCGCTCCGAGGGCTGGGCGTCAGCCAGGCCTACGTCTGACACCACATTTCTGCAGTGACCAGCGAAGCCAATTCCAAGGCCAGCTCCCTTCTGGCTTCTTGTATGAGGAGCTGGTTCCTCGCTGGATCGAGGATGGCCTTGAATCCCCGAATGAAGTTGACACCAAGGTAACAATCTGCTGGCAAATTAGGCAGAATTGCCACCTCGATGTCCTTCGTCACGCCAGCCACCTCAAAAGACAGATGGACGAATCCAACTATGGGAGCGTAATGGCCGTTTGCCACCATCGCTCCCTTCCCTTGGCTATGCGTGACCGCGCGTTCACACGTCGTGGCTATTTGTAGGTCTACTGCGCTCATCACTGTCTGTGATGCGCCCGAATCCTATAGCGCACGTAGGGTGTATCCCCCTACGCACACCGGTAACCTCTACCTGGCACCTTTCTAAACAACCTGTTAAGGGTGGTCCAGCGCCGGCTCGAGCGTGGGCTTAGCGCTCACGTACTCTTCGGTGGTCCCTTTAGGGACTTGGATGCCAGACTCGGCGAAAAAGGGTGTAGAGATCTTGTCTACGCTCTTCCCTGGTCGTTTCCCGAACAGTCCGGACAGAACCTCTTCATCATGTTAGGTCTGACGAAGCGGTGGCAGCTAAACTCCTTGGCTTGCTTCGGCTGCATAGTCTTCTCGTCCCTTCTTTTTTTTCTTGTCCCTCTGTTTAGGGAACTTGGACTTGGGACTGTTTGGTGCGGGGCGCGTCCTCTGCTGCCTCTTGGGACTTATCTTTCTTGGCGGGTTCCGCTTTCTGTCGCAGCTCTTGTGACCTGCGCCGTTTGGTCGGCCGGCGATGCCGGTCGATAGACCTTTATAGCTGCAACCGCTACTTTGGCTGCGCCTACTTTTGTGCTGACTTTCCGCTGCGGGCGTTGCGCCGCGGTCAGTGGGCAATAGGCCGCCTCTGGCGCTACTGCGTGACTAGGGAGAACGGGCGTTCTGTCGTCACGTTCCTTCTCGAGCGTCAACTCGGCCCTTGCCGCATAGTCTATCAGCTCATAAAATGTGCAGCACTCCACCCGAGTAAAGATTCGTTTTAACTGCGGGAGCAGATTGTCGTGGAGTCTCTGCACCATCTGCTCCTTGGTCAATGGAGGCGATATCCTTAACAAGATCGCCTCAAGGCATGTAATATGTATGCGCGCAGGCTCATTCGCCTGCTGGAAGTGGCGGCTGGCCTTATCTCGTAATCTCTCTTGAAGATTGGCCTTCGACCCCAAACGCGCATGCACTGCCTGGCAGAACGCCACCCACGTTTGCCATTTGTATTTATGGCCCGCGTACTACATCTCCCGCGACGCCATGAAGTAGTACAGGCAGCGACGCAAACATCTCTTGGTCGCTGAGCCCCGATTCGTTCTTCGCCTCTTCGGCCTTGCGGAAAAACGCATCGATGTTGTCGGTCGGTACACCCCAGAACGAAATGTTCCACCAACCGACAATCCCTCCTATGTCCCGTGTGCCCGTCATTCCAGTGTTGCGCCACGCGCCGTTGCCCTGCGCATTAGTGCTGCATTTCCCTCCCCTTCAGGCTCTATTGGGGCCGGATTAAGGAGATGGCAAGTACTCCGCAATCCCTCGCGTATCCTTGACTTAGCGGGGGCTGCTGTGTGTGGACACATAATTGCACGTAAATGTGTCCTGGAAGGCCACGTGGCTCGGCGCTTTGCGCCTACGCCGAGCCGGTGGCGAGAGAGCGGGTTCCGCGGTCTCTCACTGTCGTGAATTAGCCGGGCCGGGCGTGCCCTCTATCCAAGTGGATGATGCGCTCGGCCTCAGATTTGCAACTTCTTTTTTAGATCGCAAACCTTAAATTTCTGTTTGCATTACCCTGATGCACGTGAACATCTCGTTTATGGTCGTTGTTAAGCTCTCCATGCGCTCCTGCATCAAGAGCTTCCTTCTTGTTGGTGGCGGGTCTTCTTCATCCACTACCTCTTCTTCTCTTTCTTCTGTTAGAGACGGGCTGTCAGACTCGTCCTCTAACAATGTAGTCAGCGGATGCGGCTTTTCTCGGTCGTAATCCGCTGACCCCACCGTAGTGCTTGCCCTCTCTTGGCAAGCGCGAGATACAAAGCTTCTCTTCGATTCGGCTCTTGCTGCATGGGCAGCCTCATCTGCCCAGATAACCTCCTCTTAAAAATTGGCTGCTGTAAAATTTCCAAGCAGCCAATTACTTATGCGGGCTAGTTTGACCATTCGTGGTCCCTCCAGCCTTATCCTTAAGGCGTGGGAAGCCTCGTCCACCTCCTCACCCTCCATGGCGCTGAGCCACTAGCCCACCCTAGAGAAGTCTCCTGTCGCCATTTTTCTAATTTCTTTCTGGCACGCTACAAACATATATATATATATATATATATATATAGGGTGGTACGTTTTAATCTATCGGTCGAAATAACTTCAAAGGGAGATGGTTATATCAAAAAATGTGTCAGACAAAAGTTGTAGGGGTTTAAAAAGGTCATCCAACACTAAACTTGGCGTCAACCTTAAGGTCAAATTTGAAGGTTATTTGATGGTTAGATTGCAAATTTTACAAGAAAATTCCAATTTTTTATTACAGATTTTGATTTTGCGTCGAAAAATATAAAAGTTTTGTTAAGAACATTTTTTTTGATGAGTGACAGATGGCGCTGTCATCGGCAGTTTTAATATATCAATGCGAATATCTTAACAACTACGCATATAAAAAGTTAAAAAAGAAAAATTTGTTAATCTGCATAGGGGACATGCAATGACACCACAATCGACCCTCGCCCTCTAACCCCCCGTATGAAGCGGTTTCAACTTAAAAATCTGAAATGGGTAGCCTAATTTCAAATTGCCGATTCTGATTCTGTGTCAAAACATATCGAAATTTGGTTTGGAACATTTTTTAGAGTCGTAATAGATGTGGCTGTAATCGACAAAATTAAAAATGCATACAAAAATCGTAACCAAATTAGAATTTCTCGAGGAATACACATCGTGTTCTGTAAATTAGAATTCTGTGAATAAATACGTTATAATGCCGGTGCCTGGGCTGACAAAGAATTTCAAAAGTTGACAGCGCGAAAATTCGAATTAAGTTTTGACGCAAAGAAAAAAGTTTACATTGGCAAAATCAGCGAGTGAAAATGTCCATGAAAATCATTAGTGACCGAAAATAACCACTAGATTCGTTTTTCTTCCCGTAAAGACTTAGAATCGCAGAAACTTATTATTTTGGTTTCGGATCATCGTTTAACGTTTCATTCTTTGAATCGGTTAAGAAATAAGGTTGCGCCACTGTGGCCGTACTGGGAACTTCAATTTATTAGTGCGGTTAGACTTCACTGTCAGAACTCTCATTGAGAACATTAATTAAGAAACTTGATAGTTTTTCCAATAGCCGCCATACTTTCAAATACTTAGGTAATTTATTTAAGTTAAACATGTCAGATTATACCCCTACAGAAATTGTTGACATAATTATGATTTTAGGCGAAACTGAAAATAAATTTACAGCTGCTGCACGACTTTATGCGCAACGTTTTCTGATCAGGAGACATCCAAATAGGGTAACCATTCGTGATCTGGCTGCAAGAGCTCGAGAAGAGAGAATGACAGGTGAACACCCTCATTACGAATATGATGAAAATGACGCACGTACCATTACTGTTCTTGCACTTGTGCATATGAATCCCAATATTAGTAGCCGTCAAATAGAACAAGAAACAGGCATATTACGGTCAGGGGTGCTGAAAATTCTGAAGACAACAAAGTATCATGCTTATCATATTGCATTAACGCAAGCATTAACATCAGCTGATATGGTAGCACGTGTTCGGTTGTGTCAATGGGCTTTGCGAAAGATTCAACGTAAAAACCAATTTGTTAGGTACGTCCTTTTTTCTGACGAAGCTACCTTTCAATGCACTGGGCATTTAAATGGACACAACAGTCATTATTGGTCAGGCGTTAATCGTCACTGACATAGATCTATTGACAATCAACGTCGATGGTCTGTAATGGTCTGGTGTGGTATCGTAAGCAGATACTTAATTGGACCCTACTTTTTTGATGATAATGTAACTGCTGAAATATATTTGCAGTTTTTCAGAAGTGATTTGTTTAATTTAATGGAGAACGTGGATTTAGGAACCAGGCAACGGATGTGGTTCCAACTAGACGAGGCACCTCCACATTTTGCACGCATTGCACAAGATTACTTAAATAAGCCATACCCTAATCAATGGATTAGACACGGTGGACCATTTCAATAGCCTCCCCGTTCACCTGATTTAACATCACCTGATTTTTACTTATGGGGGATGTTAAAAGATTGCGTTTACGCACAGTGGCCGATGACGCGTGATGATATGAAAGAGCGTATACGAACAGCTTGTGCGGCAATACCCCGGACTGTATTATTACAAACAGTGGACAACTTTTATAAAAGATTAAACTTATATTAACAGGACAATAAGGACAACTTTATACAGCATTTTCGTTGTTAGTTCTAAAGGCCAAATTGTGAGATGTAAGGGACTCACATTAAAAAAGCACCCCATGGGAGCATGATTCTACTACGTCCACGTCGTTGTCCCCGGGTAACGTTAAAAGCAGAATAAACATTTTCATCAAAACAGATTTCTTTTTAACGTATTTATCCACAGAATTCTAATTTGCAAAACACGATGTGTATTCCTCGAGAAATTTTAATTCGGTAACGATTTTTGTACGCATTTTTAATTTTGTCGATTACAGCGACATCTGTCACGAATCTAAATAATGTTACAAACAAAATTTCCGTATTATTTGATGCAGAATTAGAATCTGCAATATAAAATTGGGGTACCCATTTCAGATTTCTAAGTTGAAACCGCTTCATACGTGGGGTTAGAGGGCGGGGGTCGATTGTGGTGTCGTTGCATGTCCCCTATGCAGATTAATAAATTTTTCTTTTCTACCTTTTTATATGCGTAGTTGTTGAGATATTCGCATCGATAGATTAAAACTGCCGATTACAGCGCCATCTGTCACGTAACGAAAAAAATTTTCAAGATATAACTTTTATATTTTTTGATGCAGAATCAGAATTTTTAATAAATTAAGATTCCCATTCAAAATTCGCGATTCGACCCTTAAATAACCTTCAAATTTGACCTTAAGGTTAACGATAAGGTCAGCGTTGGACGACCCCCTTTTACCCTTACAACTTTTGTCTAAAACATTTCTTGATATAACCATCTCCCTTTAAAGTTATTTCGACCGATAGATTAAAAAGGACCACCCTGTATATATATATATATATATATATATATATATATATATATATATATATATATATATATATATATATGTATATAATCGAGTGGTTGCGATATCGTGAATAACGCACGCAATATATAGTAAAATATATATAAATAAATCAACTAATAAATAAATAAATATCTTTACAATTTATTTCTAAGAGGGTACTACCCTCTACCTACGGTACCGCAACTCGCACTGGCGTGGTTGTGGGGAGTCAGTCTTTTATGATCTATGCTTGCTTGGGCTTTGGTGCTCCAAGCAAGATGAACTACCCAAAAAAAAAAAAAAATAGAAACAAGAAAAAAGGTAGACAAAAAGAAAGTTTTTCCCCCTTCTTATTATTCTCTTCCGTCTCCGTTGCCACGCCAGGAATACTTGATTTTCGCGTCTACATTTCCTACGCACGCTTGTGTGTGTATGCGCCTCGGTTGCGCCCTCTGCGCACGATTCAAGCCTCTACCTCTTATCTGCGCACGTTCTTTCGTGGCGCGTGTCCCTGTGCCTATCACACACGTCTGGGGCGCCAGTTGTAACGGGTATATTCGGAAATGCACGTGCGGAATTCTTCCTCACACGTACGCACTGCTGCAGGCACCGCTTTTGGACTTGAGAGGCCGCTAAGTCCACTGATGCGGTCTGGAGTGTCGACGGGCGTTAGCCGTCGGTACAATGACACTCTCGTGCAGTGCCGGTCCGCATATCCTTCTCAGATCCTACTTTCACTTACGTGTGTAGGGCCTTGCTCTAAGGCCCCACTGCCGGTGCTGCTTCCACCGGGCTCGGCTGCTCAGTTTGCGTGTCAACTGTAGGTTGGCACGCTCGCGGAGGCAGCGGTATGCGGGAGAGGGATGTTAGATAGGAAAATGTGAATGAGTGCGCACCCCTTATACGCTTTTAGCTCATTTATTGCTAAATATCTCAGAAAAATATACAAAAGTGAATTATTTAACGCCTAGAGGCGTATTGTTTAAAGAGCAATACCAATACGGTATGCGCGCCGTACACTCGTCTTGCTGTGTTCACGCAAGACAAGTGTTCAAGCAAGACGTGTGAACCAGCTTTAATGCTCTCGGGCTAGTTACAGAGTGTGCGCTGGCCTTTACTTCTGGTGCGCTCGCTGGGAGACTACACGCGTGTAGTCTCTCGCGCGTCTACACACACACTTATATACTATCACTGTGCGAGTGATAGCGGTTCTCTCACTCGCCGCTTGCACGAACAATAAAATATAATAAATTGTAGACGCGATCGCGCGCATATAACGATATATGTGTCGTGGATAACTAAATCTAATTGAGTGAGCACTTACTTTTCTACTAGCCGAAAATACGTCCTCTCTCATGACGCTCGAAATATATCTCTTTAAAATCCGTAGTGACGGAGAATCATCTTAACAGCGATGCTTACAGCTTGGTGGTTCAGAAGAGAAGAAGGCTCCCCCTTCCCCCTCTCGCGTCGCACCTCTCCTGATTTCCCGCGTCGCGACATTGATTGCTTGATCGATGGCGCCGCGTGCAGTCACGCCACAAACTCTACCTCGCACCGCATGGCAGGTGGCCTTACCTCGATTGGCCACCTATCACAAATTTTATCTTGCTTAATATAATTATTATACACCTTTATTACTTCAATTTTTATGGTCATTAATGACTTAATATAAACTTACGGATTAAATTTAATCATAGGACGTAAACCAAACATAGGAAAAAAGAAGAATTACATATGTAAATAGAGCACAATGTTTACAAGAGGAAATTCTAGAAGCAGTAAAACATCAAGGAAGGAACACATTAGGGTTTTAACAACAACTAGAAAAAGATATTGTGAAATATTTTTCCAAATGGTTACGCGCAGAAAAGAGAATACACATGAGCACGGCTCGCAACCTAGAGGTAGTGACAGGAAAGGTCATCAAGATAGAAAAAGAGGTTAACTACAGAGAGACTGACGAATTTACCGAAATAAGAATGTTGGTAAAATTAACCGCTAAACAACCAGCACAAATTAATTATGTAACAAGTAATAAAAAATGCCAGTTGTGTGATAAATTCAACTATACAGCTCAAGATTGTTGGAAATGGCGCCAGCAGCAAATAGTAGCCTCGATCGGAAGGCCCGAGCCACGTTCAAATAAAGGCTGGGTAAGACCACAAAATTAGCATCAAGCGCAAAGATGGCCTCGTGACTCGCTCACTGAGAATAGGGAACAAAAAGAGCATCAATAATTAAAAAGGCAAAATTTTTCAAGAAGAAATAACGAAAGATACGACCTCGTAATATATAGATATTGTAAAAAAGAAGGGCATATTTTAGAATATTGCAAGATTTGCGAATTTAATAAGAGAAAACAAGGAAACCTAAAAAACTCCTCTCGCCAGGGTACAGAGAAGGAGGCCGAATACGCACCGCGCCCATTAACAAGTACGCAGAAGACTCTATCATCCAAATAAAGACACTAATTAATTGAATTAATTAATTGATTAAATAAAGACACTATTTCTCCGACCATCGCACTCTTTGACGCGATGCATGAAAGAAAAATAACATTAATTTTACTCAGGAGCAGGACCAAATTTATTAAAAATTAAAAATAACAGCAAATATAGCAAAACCAACACTAAAGAAATTTTGAAATCAAAAGATACAACAACCAAAAGCATTTTTTGATGCTCGAAAAAATTAACACTCGTTTTCCCTTGTTCAATATTGAATTTTACTTAGTTTCAAATGAGTTTCCAATTCAAGAAGAAGTTTATTGGAAAACGAATTTTTCTTAAAATTTTATATAAAAATCGACTATAAAAATAACAGCCTAATAGTCGGCCGAAAAAAAATTCCATTAATATAGAAATTCAACGTGACCAACACACTGTAAGTGCAAGAAAGAGAGAAGAATGAAGCAGCCGAGAGCAGTAGAAATAGAGAACAAGAGAGACTTCGACCGTATAACAAAACAAAGGAGCAATAACCGCTCGACGGCCGGAAACGGGTAAAAAAACTCTTGGTGAAGCCATAAGGTATCTACGAATAAACATAAAGAGACAATAAAGACCAGAGGTTTGAAGAAAATAGGAACAGCGCAATTCATACGAATCGAAAGACGAATGCAAAAAAGATTGTAATACGCAACAAAAAGCGTGCTGTAAGCCAAAATATATAGAATGCTAGCTCGATCCAGGGAATATGTCAAAAATTAAAGGTACATGTTCTACAAATCCAGGGACGCGAGGAAAGCCCTAATCTAAGTTTTGAATCGGAATTAAAGAAGGATTCGATTCTCGCTAAATTAAAAAAGGCTAGCAGCAAACGAGTTTTCGAGAAGACTACGCAACGATATGAGTTATTAAAAACAAATCCAAGGAAGATAAACGTAAGAGCAGACACGCTTAACAATCTAAAAATTACAAGCCAAATATCTCCTTATGTTCTACAAGAAAATAAAATAAAAAAAACAATTGTTGGAAAACAAAGAAGCAAATGCACCCTCTGAAAAAATTATTGCGTTGTCAAAAAAAAATTCTTAGCCCAAACAAAAATTTTGAATAGAAAGAAAAGAAAAATACGTCAAGTGAGATATTACTGTAAGAGGCATCGCGAGACCAAGAAAAAGAAATTGAGACATTATCTAGTTCGGTGAATAAAAATGAGGAAGGAAAGGAAGTCTCTTTTAACCTTATAAGACTTAAAAATAAGGATCAAGGTATACAAGTAGAATTACGCAAAAAGCTGACGATGAAAACGAGCTCTTGAAAAATTTAATCAAGCTGCAAAATATTTTAAACTAAAGCCTATACGAGAAACATGTGTTACGTGAAAATTTGGAGGAACTGGAAGCTTCATTCGGAATGCGATACAAATATTTTGAAACAAATATGAAATTTAAAAAAATTGAAGAAAATATAAAAAGTTATTCACTTGAATTGAAAAATATTGATGAAAACACTCCAGGGGAAATTGTAAATGAAATTCTCAAGAACATAGCAGATACAAAAAGGTTGCTTAAAGAAAAGGGTTGCACAAAGAAGAAAACTAGTGCGGCAATACTCACAATCAAAACATTCACACGCAATAAATGAATTGAGACAATAAAAAAATTATTACGGCTCGAGCTCATAGCTCCAAAAGAACGCAGAGAAATAGGTAGATTAATCACTGAATACAATGATATCTTTTATATTCCAGAATAGTGACTCACTGCAACACACACTCTTAAGTTAAACATTCGTACAATAGACAAAGTACCTGTTACCTCTTAACAATACCGCCTGCCGCCAGTGCAAAAGGCATAATTAGAAAGGCAGGTAAAGAAGCTGCTTGACAAAGAGATAATAGAACCCTTGACTTCATCTTACTCCAGTCCATGCTTTTTGGTTCTAAAAAAAGAGAATTTGCAAGGATAAAAGCAGTATTAAATGGTTATAGACTATACGAGGTCTAGTTATTAAATAACGAGACTGGTTACGAAAAAGGGTTTTATTATAAAAATTATTCTACATTCGAATGCGCCCCTTCAATATACTCCCCTTCCCTCGCCGCACACCTTTCCATACGTTTTTTCCATTGATCGCAGCAGTGCTGGAAGTCTTCTTTGGTGAGGGCCTTTAGGAGCTCTGCTGTTTGTTGCTTTACCGCTTCCATCGACTTAAATCGGGTCCCTTTCAAAGCAGATTTTATCTTCGGAAACAAAAAGAAGTCGCACGGTGCTAAATCTGGCGAGTACGGCGCGTGTTCGAGCACTGGAGTGCGCTTACCGGCCAAATACTGCTTCACAGATAGCGCGTTATGGGTAGGTGCGTTGTCCTGGTGAAAAATTTACGAGTTGTTCTTCCATAACTCGGGCCGTTTCTTACGAACTCGTTCTCGCAGTGCTGCTAAAACTGACAAATAGTAAGTCTGGTTGACAGTCTGACCCTCTGGAACCCATTCAGTCATCATGATACCGTTAATGTCGAAAAAAACGATCAACATTGCCTTGAATTTTGATTTGGACATCCTTGCTTTTTTAATTCTGGGCGATTCAGGCGTCTTCCAATGCATCGATTGCCGCTTTGTTTCAACATCGTATTGAAAAATCCACGTTTCGTCGCAAGTAATAATGTTTTTCATCAGTCCGGAATCTTTTTTTAACCTTTCAAGGAAATCTGAGCAGACCTGTTGACGCAAGAGCTTTTGGTCAGGAGTCAGATTTTTTGGCACCAACTTCGCACAGACTTTTGTCATGTGTAATTCCTCGTGTAAAATTTGTCTAACCGTTTCTTTATCGGCGATTACAGCCTCGGCAATCATCCGGATGCTCATTCGACGATCTGCACGCACAATTTGGTTGATTTTGGTCACTGTTTCCGGAGTTAAAACAGTGACAGGGCGACCTGGGCGTTGGTCATCTTCAGTGCTTACTCGGCCCTCACTGAAGCGCTTACACCACTCAAAAACACGCGCACAAAATAGAGAATTGTCCCGATAGGCCTCTTGCAACAATTAACAGCACTCAGTCGGAGTTTTTTTCAATTTAACGAGAAATTTGAGATTGATACGTTACTCCTGTTTGTCGTCAGACATGGTTTTCGGCGCGAGAAAAAAACACGTTCGATTCAAACCGCTACTGCACAAATACAATAATAGTGACGAGAACGTGTTTTAGTACGTGCATAGACAAGATATCTAGATACCCAACGCACTACTCGTTTTTTTCCCCACCCCTCTACGGCGCCTTCTAGGCGCGCAGTCTCGTTATTTAATAGCCAGACCTCGTAGAAAGTTGAATGCAAAAACTCTCGATGACCTCTTCCCGCTACCGAATATAAATGAAATTTTAGATCAATTAGGAGGCGCAAAATATTCTTCTGTGTTCGATTTAACATCGGGTAACTATCAACTTGAAATCGATCGAGATAGACATAAAACATTTACGACATACGAAGGCTTGTATTATTTCAATCGAGAAAGCTTCGGACTTCCTACAATGCCAGCAACCTTTTTGCAAGCATTGTCGATCATGTTATCGGGCTTAACAAACAAAGAAAATTTCTTTTTCATTAACGATATAATTTCTTATTCAATAACACTTTCCGGAGCATATAAGCAGATTAGAAAATTTATTCAAAAGGCTACGGCAAGCTATTTTAAAAGTACAGCCGGAAAAATGCGAATTTTTTAAACGAGCAGTTACGTTTCTCGGATATTCAACAATCGCGAAAGGAGTACGGCCAGATTCGCGTAAATTAGAAGCAGTACAAAATTATCTAGTTTCAAAGAACGTAAAAAATATTAAACAATTTTTAGGACTCGTGGGCTATTATTAAAGATTTATTGACCAATTTGCAAAACTTGTGAAGCCGCATACGAGTTTGCTAAACAACAGAGTTTGCTAACATCAAGACACGAAAGTACCGATGCAAAACGAGCATCGGAGTATACGTGCATATGTGTGTATGTATGAGGTGCTTGCATGAGCAAGAAACACTTGTATTCTACTTTCAGACCATCCCTTTTTTTATAAGGAACAGAGGCGTACGCCTAGTTTTCGCCTATAAAAAGGGAGTTGACTATGCATCGGGGATCAGCCTTTTTCCTAAAACCATCATCGTACGCGGAGGCTCTGCCCGTTTGTTTAACACCGACGCGATTTTCCAACTAGGCCGCGAAATGTGAGAGTAGGTGTCACTGCGCAGAAATTGTAACTGGATCAAACCACCCGCCAGGTCAAATATATTAAATAAAAACAAACACTGTACAAAGAATTTTTAGTGTTCAATTATTTTCAAATTCTCCTTCGTTCCCGCTAAGCCACAGGAGAGCCAGGTTCCAACCAGCGATACCAACACACTCAAAACAAAGTATTAGAACCTTAAATAACTTTTCGCTGTTTCTTCAAAGTTGACAGTAGTAGTACTCTGTACATGGAATTTTAAATAGTGTCGCATATATTTTTTACCTCCCGTCTTCGGCAACTACGGTTGATCGAAATAAGGAATTTAGAAGACTTGGTAAAATCAAGTTTTTCGTCGTTGCGTCATCTTCTAGGACGTAATAGGATAAATACATTTTTTAGTTTTTAGATACATAATTAGAAATTAAATCAACGATAATAAAATACATGTTGTTTCAAGTTGTTATTTAAATAAATAATTTCTTTAAATATTATAGTTTATTTCAAAATTATTAAAAATTTTTTTTAAGTTTTAATTATATTTATTAAATTAAATTTTAATAATAAATTAGATACAGATTAAAAAGTATTCAATATTTAAAAGCTAATAAGTTATCTAACTTAGAATTAAAAAAATGCATTATTTATGGTAAAATATAATAAAAAAAATTATATTATGTAATGTGTAAAAAATTTACTTACCAATTCTTCATCATTTAATGTTGTTCGAGCCACAGATGATAGCCCAGCATTTCGTTTCGTAGCTGCCATCGTCTATGACAAAATATTAAAAAATAATGATTATAGAGGTAATTATGCTATTAAAAAAAAAATCGATTGAAATCATAAATAATTGCAGTAAATAATACATTTTAAGATACTAGAAATCTTTAAAGAAGTAAATTTTAAAATCAAAAATGAAAGATTTAAATTTGTCAATTTCTTTCAAAATCAAAAAATACGACAATCAAAGTGAAAGTAAAAATGATTTAATAGAAATAATAAGTATGATATAAAATTTTGATGTCAATGAAATTTTGAATTAATTAAATTGTTTATAATAATAAATAATGTATCTTTACATACAATAGTATTTACTTGGTAATTAATGTTAAAGAAAAACTTAAATTGCTTTATTAGCTTTATAAGAGAGTGTTAAAAAAAGGATAATAGGTTATTATGTTAAATAAAGCAGGCTATCCCATTTTAATCGTAACATGAAAATATCTCTGATGATAACCTTTTTGAAAGAAAAATTTTCATGCAAAAGTTGTAGGGTACAGAGGGGAACAATTTACATTGACCTTCCTTTTAATTTCGAAGTCAAAGATCAAAGCCAATTTAAAGCAATATTGATTTTTTTTTTAATAAAAATCCCTACTTTTAATTCCGTAAGTAGAAAGAGTGGGAAAATTAGATGTTCATGTATGACTTTGACCTTAGTTTTAAGGTAAATACTCGTAATCAATTCAAGGTCAATTGAAGTCATGGCCAAAATCATATATGAATCCAGAAAACTTTGTAATTCCTCTTCATATAACAAACCTGGATACTTAATGCAAAACTACATTGTTTGCAAATTATTGTAAACAGAAGATGGTTTATAGCTGAATCGGGCGATGACTTTTACTGTAAGTTACTAGCTTATACTTTTATGTTAGTTAACAACTTTTACTTCTACTTTAGTCATTGACTTATACTTCTCACATGACTGGAGCAAAGATTCGACTCAACCATAATCGACTTGACCTATTGCAGCGTGGGTGCTTAAAGAGTTAATGTCTATTCATGCTTCACTCTTAGACCCCTACTGTTTTCGTCACTCCTCATTCTTGCATAGGTCTGTAGAAAAATACGCAAATCTGTTAATTGCCGTTGACCATGGTATCTCTTGTAAAAACTGCATGAGTCTCTTTTTATTCTTTTTTAGATGCGCGTGTCTTCATTTGTAGCTGTGTGTGTTAGGCGCGTACAGCTTGGCTTTTACGTCGGAGTTAATTTTGATATTATGCTGTATTATATATTTTTTTTGAGGATGTTTTTAAATTAAATGTTATTTTTAATAATTTTAAATAATAAACGGAAGACTGTTCAGTACAGACTTTCATTATCTATAACCGAAATATATTTTTGCCAACTAAAGTGATTACTGCTCACTAAAATGACTTTTGAGACATTAATTTTTACCACTTAAAACTGAGAACTCTCTTTGCTAATCAACACTGATCTCTATTTATATAAAATCATCGTTATAGCCGGTTATTGAGCATCTGCAATTCTCAGTAGTCATTGACAATTAAGTTTAATTATTTATAGGTAATAACAAACTTTTGTGATGAATTATGACTGTTAACCGAAAATGATTATCGCAAACGATTCATTACCAATAAATCCTCTTAATTATAGCTGTCAATCAACCTCACACGTCAAAAATTTCCTTAATTTGACATATATTTGCTGAAATTTAACATGTCAATAATAACACTGTCTATTCATTTATTCATGTTTCTCAAGTAAAGATATAACCATCAAAATAAATAGAAAAAGGGGATTTGATTAAACAGTCTAAGATCATTAGATCTGAGATCAACTACAGAAGATGACATGATAACGATCTTAAATACATTTCAAAATATTTCATGAAGTGTACTATTAAATACACAAATACAATGTACTTTCATAAAGAAATCGAACGTCGTTTATGATTTGATGAAAATACTTCCAAACATCCTCTTAGGCAATAATTTGTGAACAATGTAGTCTTGTACTCAATAGCCAGGTTTTTAAATGGTAAAGACTTGATTCATTCGAAATATTGCCTTTGACCCCCATGATCTTGAACTGATCCTGAGTCTTAACCTCTTAGTAAAGGTCAAAGTAATATCTAAATTTATAATTTCCCGCTCTTTCTATTTCCGGAGCTAAAAGAGGAGGTTTTTATAACAAAAAAATCAGTTAGGTCTTAAAACTATTTTGTCAAGATTACATCGAGTCATTATAAATTGGCCCTTTCCATAACCTAAAACTTTTATATGTAAAGTTTTCCTCCAAGGTGCTTACCTTCAGAGGATATAGAAAATAAAACAACCTTCATAATATTAATCCTTTCGCTATCGGAGATACATTGATGATTTAAATTTTTTACTTAAACTTGACATCAGAGACAATAAACGGATATACAAGAGTGGTTCCAGAAGTACTCGGCCGAACAAGGAAAACACAAAAATTTTTGGTAAAAAACTCCTTATTTCATAACATAGTCTTTTTTTAGATCGATACACTTTTTTCAACGATGTTCGAATAGCAGCTACAATATAGGCCCGTACAATATCGACCTATCGCGCTTCTTAAAATAGCCATTAACTTCCGACTTTACCTCTTCATTGTAGGCAAATCTTTGACCAGCAAGCCATTTTTTCAATTTTGGAAGAAGAAAATAATTCGAGAAAGCTATATCTGGTAAATAGAGAGTATCAGGAAGAAATACAAACTTTAACTCAGATTTTGGTCATTCCGATAACGAATTTGTGAGCTGATGAATTGCCTTCATGAAACAACACTTTCTTTTTACTCAAATGCGGCCGTTTTTTCTTGATTTCATCATTCAAACGTTGCAATAAGTATGCATAATATTCGCCGTTGATTGTTTTTTCCGTTTGAAGTTAATTAATAAAAATTATCCCACGTGCATCCTAAAAAACGGACGCCATGACTTTGTCTTCAGATGAAACTGTCTTCGTTTAAACTCTTTAAACTCTGCCACCCAATATTTTACTGTTGTAAACGAAGAAGCAGACTCCCACAGAGTAGAATCTAGCTCGGCTTCGATTATGGTTAGACTGAGACCCTTCAAATAAAACTTTTGTACCACATAACGATAAGCAATTTTTTCCATGTTTACAAATTCACTGAGAGCGTTAGATGTTGATGGCTGCCGAACAAATACTACACAATGTAGCGTCTTCAAACTTGAAACTTAAGCTTTATAAGATTTGTTTTTTCTACTATAGAAATTTTTTTTAACCAGCAATAGCCATCTATACGTCAGATCGGGTATTTCTAGGAACTTCACCCTCGTAGATTATAAAATACCTTAAAAATGGAGGAACAATTACACCTGAAATCGTGGTAGCGAAAGAATTATTCAAGTATGAATTATAATAATACTAAAAATTTAATAGAAATAAAAAAATAAGCTGCATTAAAAAAAAATTAAATTTTACAGAGCTTTTCTTTATGATTATTTTTAAACCTCTACATATTATATTAGGTTGCCGCAGATGAAATGGCTGATTTAGCAATGACATAAAGTTGACTGCAATTTTAGTGTATTATGTTGGCACAAGGCGGCGCAAATGATATGACATATTAAAGTATAAATACTGCTAACTTGGTTGATGGAGTCATTTCTGTTTTGCACTTCATAGTGATCGTAAAAACAGAGAGAAAGTGAACATGAAAGTGAATCAAAAACGGCTACTTTTACTATACGAATTGACATTAGAGCACAACGCAACAGAAGCAACGAGAAATATCAACAGCGCATTTGGGCCTGATACAGTTAGCGAACGAACCACTCGGCGGTGGCTCGAAAAATTTCGATCCGGATATATGGACCTTGGAAATGAGCCACGTGGACACTCAGGACCATCGATCGATAACGACGAGCTGCGTGCATTAGTGGAGTCTGACCCCCGCCAAACCATAAGGGATCTTGCTGAGAAATTAGGCGTTTGCAATTCAACAGTTTGCCGCCACTTGCAACAACTTGGAAAAGTGAAAAAGCTTGACAAATGGGTTCTGCATGATCTTACCGAATAAAACATGACGTGTCAAATGGAGATTTTAAGTTCTCTTCTCTCCCGCAACAAAAAGGAACCGTTTTTGCACCGAATTGTAATCTGCGATGGAAAGTGGATTTTATACGATAATCGTCGCCGATCGGCCCAATGGCTAGATGCCGATGAAGCGCCAAGACACATGCGGAAACAAAGGCTTCATCCAAAGAAAATAATGGTAACTGTTTGGTGGTCTGTAGCTGGAGTTATCCACTATTCGTTCCTGCAACCTGGCAATACCATCAATACTAAGAAATACTGTGCTCAACTGGATGAAATCCATCAGAAATTGATAGTCCAACGACCTAGGCTTGTCAACAGGGATGGAGTAATACTGCTTCATGATAACGCACGACCTCATGTATCGAGAACAACGGTCCAAAAATTAAACGAGTTGTGCTATGAGACTCTTCCTCACCCTCCATATTTACCAGACCTCTCACCAACAGATTACTATTTCTTTGAACATTTGGATCACTTTTTGACAGGAAAAAGATTTAATAATGAAGCTGCTGGCAAAAATGCCTTCAAGGAGCTTCTCTGAACCAGAAACTCGGACTTCTACAGAACTGGAATAAATGTACTTGTATCGCGTTGGGAAAAGTGTCTTGCATCTATTGGTACCTATTTTGATTAAATAAATTGTCTTTATAAAAAGTTACAGCTGTTTAAAAATTTATTACTAAATCGGCCATTTCATCTGCAGCAACCTAAGATAACTTGATGCAGATTTTTTAATACCTGTACTAATTTTACATACCTATTATTTATTTATACTACTGCACTACTTAGTGTATGTATTAATTAGTATCAATAGTAAATAACATGCTAATATATTATTATAATCTATAGTCATAATGCACTTTATCTTACATTTATTCTGTATACACCTATATATAGCAAACTTTATATGATTATATTGATTTCAATTAATTCTGTCTCTAATTATGCAGTTAATTGCATCCATATGTTTTAAAAATATCTTTAAGTTTAATAAATTATTCTTCTTGAAAAAAAATCAGAACGGTTTTTTTTTATTTTACCAAAATTTTAACTTCCAAGCATCATTCGTAAGAGAATAAAATATTCACATGTAAAATTTATACATGAAACTTTTATTAAGGGGGGGGTAGGGTTTTGAAGGCAGAAAAAAACAGGTTTTTACAGATTTTTTTTTGGGCGTACGGTAAAAGTAAATTTATTTCTAATTATTATACATTAAAGAGTAGTTATTGAACTATATTCTGTGAAATATTGGTTGAAAAATATTGAAAATTGACCGAATGGCAGCAATTCTTCGCAGGCGCCTCAGAAAAAATACATTTTGCGGTGCACGTCATACCTCAGCACTGGATCATCTGAAATGAAATAACCAAAGTTTTTCTTTTAATTTTTATGTCCCTCTAGGTATCCCTGTCGAGTTTTTCCATTTTTTTTAAATTTTTGAACTTTTTACAAGACTTGAAAGTGAAAATACCGATTTTTGGCCTGAATTCATGACTATTGTTGTTAATAATAAAAAAAATAAAATCAAAAACGAAAAAATCTCAACAGGGTTACCTCATGAATTATGTAAGGAAATACTGTAAAAAATTTGAGAACGATCGGTTGAATAGATTTTGAGTTACAGAGTGCATTGACTCAAAAAACATCGATTTGAGAAAAACGCGTTTAAAGTTTTTCGTAGCGAAAAGACCCTGATAAAACTTAGTAAGCTATTTATTTTTTATTTTACTCACATAGAATCATCAATGCCGGGACCATAGAGTATAGAACTTTCGTCAAGAATGTCCAAAGCATCTTTTTGATCAAGTCTGCGGCGAATTCTATCATTTTTAGCGGTTTCAGCTGCTCGCTCATCTGCTCTGTTCATTCGAATATCGTCGGTTAGAAGCGCCCATCCATGACAACTTGGACCAGTACTGATTCGCATATCTTCTAGGAAGGTTAAATAAGCGTTACAGCCTTCATTGAAAACACAAGCAGCCACTGAAGATGCAAATTCGACGACAGTTGCTGAACCACTCTCAACTTTCGGCAGACTCCTTTCTACACTCTCTTGAAACTTTTCTCGGCATTTTGCGAACAACAAAAATATCACAACGAAATAGAGTAAGAAAATACAACACGACTGTTACACTCCGCGTCTGCTTCGAAAATGAACCAACACCAGGTACCGTTACAACGACCTTGTCTAAGACCTTTCTGTAAACTGCTTAGGGACAATAACAAAAGAGATTGAGAAACAGCTGCCTTTCCGCTGAGCGGTTACAGCTCAGGTAGTCGTTCGAGACACGCCTACTTCCAAAGCTATATCTTTGTGAGTTTTGCTCCGATTGACTTCATATTAACAGACAACATTCTTGAGTTACTATACTTTCATAATATGCAATAAAAAAAAATCACTTTTTTTGAACCCTCAAAACCATACCCCCCCCTTAATGAAACATTCAATGTAAATGAATTTCAATTTTCTTTTAACATTGCTTTTGTTTAAAGTAATTTTTTTATATTCAATGTGGTGAATCAGACTCCTATAATCTTCTAAACATTATTTTTAGTAGAGCTAACAATAACATTGCATTAAAAAAAAAATGAGTTTTCAAAAAGATTATAATTTTTTCATCAAAAATCGTTTCTTGAATCTTGAACTTCTATAAGTAACGTTTAATCCGTGTGAACTTTGTTCATTTATGTTATTGGGAAGAAATAGAAAAACCAAACTTTTCGTATCTGCATAACAGAAACTAACAATTAACCGTACTCAACTGCTACTCACTAAATCAAATGAAACTATTTACACTAGTAAAAAATGGAAAAATATGAGACATATAATGTTTTTTTATAACGGCCCAATTTCATTTCTTGGGCTATAAATCATCCTCGAAGAGTATAAAATAGTGAACATTTATAGTAAAATAACCAAAACTAAATGCTTTTGTTTTTACGACCTATATAAATCGTCTTATAGATGAGACTATATAATTTTCATACATTCTTTGGATAGCTAAAACTGAATCTAGTGTCTCTGTGATCTAAACAGGTGAAATGAAGTTTAAATCTTGAGAATTAGCTTTAAAACGAGTAGGCTAATTATTTAACAGGTTTTTTGGGTTGCTGAGGCCAAATTTAATGTCCATTTGATTTAACAAAGTCAGAGTCAAGCTTAAATAATGGTCAAATCTTGAAAATTAGATTTCAAACAAGTATGATAAGTAGTTAACAGATTTTTTCGGTAGTTTAAACCGAATCTGGCATCTGTTTGACTTTACCAAGTAATACAATGTCATTTACAAGTCATGTCATGACCAATAAACTCCACATAATTTTAAGCCTGATATACTCAACCTTATAAGCCTAAAGTCTAGAATTCTAAACTTAAAAACCCAAAGCTCATAATCTTAAGCCCACAAATCATAGGCCAGAATTTTAATATACAGTCTGTCAAGTAAGAGCGTGGTCGTGTTAATTTATAAAAAATTTATTAGATAAAACTTTAATATTTATATATACATTGTACACATTACAAACAATGATGCAATTTGGTCAATAATGTGTCCAGTCACCACCGGCGTCGATAATTGCCTAGCATCTCCGAGGCATGCTTTCTACTAATTTGACGGCGTATTCTAGTAGCAAGGATCTCCAGATCCGACGAATTTCGTAAGACAACTGCCCCAAAGTATATGTGCGTCTTCCACGAAGCTTCCGTTTAATATATGCCCACACATTTTTAATAGGGTTTGCATCGGGCGACTGCGACGGCCAATCCAATGTAACGATGCCAGATTGAGTATTCCACTGAGTTCAGAGCTTGCTGCGGTGTTTAGGATCTTTGTCCTCCTACAGAATCCAATCTTCATTTTTAGTGATGAACCATCGTTTGGCAGATGGCAGTAAAGCCTTTTTGTAGATTTTTATCATTTTCTCGGCATTTAGGTTGTCAGTAAAGAGGTGCAAAGTGCCGAATCCCTGCTTTGAGAAGCAGCCCCAAAGATGCACCTTTATTCCATGTTTTACGGTCCGCTGAACAAGCCTATTGGTGGAAGTTGACCAGGCTCGCGTAAGGACAGAACGTGCCCATATAGAACATTCATCAGTAAAAATGACATTTTCAAAATCTCTATTAATATTCTCATACGCCCAAGCGAGTCGCTTTGTCACATGTTTTTAAGTCAACAGAGGCTTCTTCATTGTGTTGCGCCATTTCAGATGATGAGTACGAAGATGGGTTCAGATAGTTTCGTAGAATATATCTAAACCTTTTGCCATTAATTTTGCTTGTCCTTGCCGCAGTATTAAAGCAGGATTCCGTGAAAACAGATTCACTATTCTTTTTTCATCTTTTTTGTTCACTTTTCCTATCGAGCCACGTTCTGGTAAATCATCGACATTTTTAGCCACTTTATATCGCTGTATCCACTTCTGTACAAATGCCTTCGACTTTCTCATATATTTAGCAGCCGCTGATTGCGACATTTTGGGACCTTTCGGGTGGATGCAAAGGAACACAGCCTCGTAGCGCGACGCGTACTTAGCACTCATGGCGTTTAACGTGATTCTCTGTCAAAAGATCAACGACAACTATATCTTTGTTGACAATGCATTAAGGACAAAGCTTTCCTCTATTGGCTTGCGAAAGAATTAGAGCAAAATCTTTTATTACCTGTCGGTGAAGTCGACCACGCTCTTACTTGACAGACTGTACATTATAAACCTAAAGTCGCTATCCTAAAATTGCAAACTCTTAAGGGATCGTAGGCTTCGAGATTTTATATAAACATGAAATTGTTAACTTGAAGTTTGTGGTCTTAAAGTTTACAGGCTAAAAATTGTGCATTTGAGATTTGTGAGCTTGGGTTGTGGGCTTTAGGTTTCTAGGCTTTAAGGGGACATTCGCCGTTAAAATTTTAAAAAAATTGATTTTGAGATTTTCACGTATTTCGATTCTATATACGTTCAAAAGTTGCCTTCTAAAATTTTATCAAGAAATTCGTAATAGAAAAAAAGTTACAGCTATATTTGTAACAGAGTATGCCCATGAGTAAAAACCGGTTTTTATTCATGCGTGAAGCGCGGCGCGCCAGCTGCTTCTTCCCCTGGTGTAAACATCTTAAGTATACATATATGTGTTATTATACTGCTCAGCAGTTGCTCTGTGTTATTTTTTGAGCAAGCACGTGTTTTATTTTTTGTTAAATTCGTTAAAAATTGGCTAAAAAGTTGTAAAAAATGTCTAAACCTGGCGGTCATTTCAAAGGTAATCGAAGTACTCCTGGTTTTAGATGTAAAAACAAAAAAAGAACATTTACTGGCAATCAGTTTACTGCAGAAAAAAATCCTGATTCACCAAGTTCCTCTGCTAAAAAATTAGAAACAAGTAGTGAATTGCAGCCTCCTACGGACAGCTCTATCCAGTATGTGATTTTGTGCTTTAATTCAGTCTTTTCGGCTCTCTCTCAATATATAAAGTGCAAAGAATAAAATGGTAAGATTTCATTTATCCAACAAAAAGGTAGAGGCCTTGGACTTGAAATCTGTGTGGAATGTTCGTGTGGTAGAAAATTCATTGAATCTTTCCCATCTATATCTCGAAATTTGTACGAAATAAATCAGAGACTCATATTTGTCTTGAGAGTTCTCGGCGTAGGGTATAATGGCGTGAATATGTTTTTGAGTTTGATGGATATTCCTGCAAAATTTTCGGACTCGCTTTATTATACTACAATTTCAAGAATACATAAAGCTTGTAAACAATGTTTCGATTTTGTTACTAAAAAAGCAGTCGAAGAAGAAATGGATTGGTGTTCATTTTTGCAAAGCGAGGAAAAAAATGAGCCTTCTACCCATAAGCCACCACTAGATCTAAGCATTTGTGGCTACATTTTGCTAGTTTACGAGTCACTTAGTAGTGATGAGTTGCTGCAAAGATGTCTTGGCAAAAATACTCAAAATAGTAACGAAAGTTACAATAATTTGATTTGGAACATTCCTCTGAAAAGCAAGTTTTCTGACAAAGATGTGACTGAAATTGCAGCGTGGATTGCAGCATCCATTTTCAACTAAGGCTCGAGAATTTACCTAGCTATTATGGATCTCATGGGCATCAAAATTGGCGAAACTGCAACGGCTTTTGCGCAAAAAGTTGACAAGGACCGTATCTCTCAAGCCAATAGGAGGAGCAGTGAGCAGTCAAAAGAAGGTCGAATTAAGAAGAAAAAAGCTTTGGCCAGCCACTTACAGCAATTACTAGATAACGAGGGTCCTCAGTATTTACTAGGAATGGCTGATTAAAGGTAAAAAAGTTTTTGACCTTTTATTCAATAAAATTATGGTAAAAAAACTTAAAATGCGTTTTTCTCGAAACTACCTCATTCAAACTAGTAGGACATTTTTCTCCAAATCTACTCCACCGATTTAAAAAAAAACCAAAGAGCATTCGATTACTTATTAAAAATAGTTAACAATAAGCCTCTAACAATTTAAAAAAATACCGCCCCCTTCTTTTTACGGGGGCGACTTACCCCCAAAAAATGCCGTTTTTTCGCATTTTTAGAAATATAACACATCGTTCAATAAGTCCCGAGACTAACAACGAAAACAACATTTTTTTTCAAAAATCATTTTTATTTATCAATATAATCTCCTTTTAAAGTGATACAATCTTTCCAACGCCTTTCCAACATTTCGATACCATGTTTATAGAAGGATTTATCTTTTGCTTCAAAATAGGCTTCAGTTTCGGCAATGACCTCCTCATTCGAGCCAAATTTTTTTTCCTGGAGCATTTTTTTGAGATCAGCAAAGAGCCAGTAGTCGCTGGGGGCTAAATCTGGCGAATACGGGGAGTGGAAAAGCAAATCAAAGCTTAATTTGTTTAATTTGTCTATCGTTTTCATGGACTTGTGGCATGGTGCATTGTCTTGGTGAAAAGGATTTTTTTCTTCTTCATGTGCGGTTGTTTTGCTGCGATCTCCTCCTTCAAACGTACCAACAAGCCAATATAATAATCACTGTTGATTGATTTACCTTTTTCCAGGTAGTCAATGAAAATAACGCCATGTGTATCCAAAAAAACAGACGCCATAACTTTGCCAACAGACTGCTGCGTTTTTGGACGCTTTGGGCGGCTTTCACCAGCCATGCGCCACTTAGATGATTGCTGATTTGACTCCGGAGTGGAATGATGTATCTATGTTTCATCCATGGTCACGTATTGACGCAGGAAATCCTTTTTATTGCGAGTAAATAGCGATAAACAGTTCTCTGAATCGTCGACTCGCTGCTGTTTTTGTTCCACTGAAAGCAATCGCGGCACCCACTTGAAAAAAACCTTTTTCATGCTTAATTTTCCATGAGGGATTGTAAATACGCTTCCAGATGATATCTGTGTCATTTCTGCAATCTCACGGACCTTCACTTTGCGATTTTTTATTACAATTTTTAACACTTTACTCACATTTTCCTGTGTAACGGCTTCCAATGACCTACCCGAACGTTCCGCATCGTTTGTGTCCGTACGACCACGTTTAAACTCAGCATACCAACGACAAATCGTTGGTTTGGATAGAGAGAAGTCCGGGTAATGTTTTTTAAGCCATTGCTAAGCTCATATTTTTACCCATTAAAAAACAATGTTTTATCAACACGCGAAACACGCTTTTTTCCATTTTTCAAACAAATCACAAAGTAACTTTACTCTAACCTTGATAACTCTGCTGTCTGTGATCCGATCGACGTGAAATTTTTACACGTTTCATGTAAAGGTTCGCACCTTATGGAAACGTGGCCAGTTTGGTACTACTAGCACTATCTCTGGGTTAATCTCGGGACTTATTGAACGATGTGTTACATACAAAAACTTTAAAATATGAAAAAGTATGAGTTTTAGAGGCTTATTGTATAGTTTTGAGTCTCATAAATAGAATCCATTTTGAATTTTTCAAAAATCTGTTACAGCAGGTCTACAATATGTCCTACCGTTTGAAAAGTAACTTTTGGATGACGCCCTCTACAGCTGCCAAGAGAAACTAAAAATGAAAAAAAAAATTTTTTTATATTCTTTAAAGACTGTTTAACAATGTCCAAAATAAATTTTGTCAATAAATATAATAGTCTTTTCATAATAAAATTTTTGAAAAGTTTTTTTTTTTTTAATTTTAAAGGCGACTGTCCCTTTAAGTTGGACTTGAGGTTTGTGGGCTTAGGATTGTGAGCTTGGGCTTTTTAAGTTTAGAATTCTAGACTCTACATTTATTAACTTTAGGCTCATTAGATTCAGCATCTTAGACTCAATATTATATAAAGTTTATTGGTCATGACATGACTTTTAAATAACCTTGAATTCGTCTTGTTAGAGTCTAACGGACACCAAATTCGGTTTTAGATATCCAAAAAACCTATTAACTAGTACGACTACTCGTTTTAAATCTAATTTTAAAGATTTGACCTTTATTTAAGCTTAACTCTGAGTTATATAAATTAAATGGGCATTTATATTTCCCCCCCAAAAAATGAAATTGGGCCGCTATAAAAAAATAAGTGTCTTATATTTTTCCATTTATTACTAGTGTGTAAAGTTTCATCTGATTTGGTAAGTGGCAGTTTGGTAGCGTTACTTGTAAGCTGTTATAACGAAAGTTATAAAAGATTGACCATACACAATTTTCATACATTCATTGTGACGTGGTGTTTTGCACCAGTCACATAAGGAGGCTAAAGCATGGCTTGTAAGCCTCCTCGTAGCCTGCAATACCCCTTACAATCCAAGCAGTCTCGCAGGACTGCCACGCTTGCCCTAAAGAACAGCTCCGCAGGGCTGTGCATACTATACCTCCTCCAGATACAGGGGCTCGGAGTTCAAGTATAGGCTCTAGCGAGAAGCCAGTCTCAGGAGCCCATGGCTAGGCGTAGCAGTACTCGCACACACTACAGCATACAAGTAGTTCCTTTTTCAAACTCTTTCCTGTCCTTGTCGTTGTTCCTTACCTGTAACCTCCCAGGCAGTAATTAAAAGAAGAAGGAAGTAATAGCAGCAGCTGCACCTTGAAAGGGGAGTACAGGCTGTAACACAACACCATGGGAAATTTGACAAGGGGAGGTTAGGAAGCAAGGAAATACATTAGCACAGCTCCTTCGTGCAAGTAATTACGTACCTGGGAGTGTCTAGGAGCGTTGCCTCGCTTTCGCTGCTAGCAGGCCATCGCTGTCCCCGGTACCGCCGCCTCGCCTTCTCAGCCGCCTATAATTCCGAACCGCCTTGCCGCTGATCCACCGCTATGCCGCACCTGTAAAAGAGAGAGAAGAGATAATTCAGTCGACGCCTACCAGCCATGGAACGCGCCGACTTACTTGAATTCCCTGGGATCGGATGAAGATTCTCGCCGCTCCAGGGAAAATATACACAACACGAGCACTCATGAGAGGATAACTTAAAACGCACGCTGCTGGCGCGCGGTGGTGTTAACTGCCGACAGCACTAGGCGCGCGCAGCGGCCGCGTCACGTAACGTGTTTTACACGCACATTATGCCAGCGCAGAACGCTTATCTAAAATCCGCGTTCGCGAACGTGCCGCTCCGAGATTTCTCGTTTACTCCATTCGGTTCTGTATTAGCGAGCAGTCGACACTCTGTCAGGGTCCGTTTTTTTGAGAAGTCACGATAAGAGAACACCTGTACATTCCGTTCCGTTCCATCGTGGAAAGTAGTCGCGAACGTAGAACGTCCTTGTCGTATCCGTGCAAGCGTTCAGAATATCTGGTAAGTGCCCCAGGTGCAGTGGATGTTACCAGGAGGCATCCCGTCCACGAATCGTCCCCGTTTCCTACCCGGCTGTGTGTGTGCGACCGCGACGTGTTCTATGCGCCATTTTTCCCGTTTCTCGTTTCGTATGCCCGCGACCGCTCTAACCGTGAGCTAGCCGTTCGGACAGAAGTGCCGCGCGTGAAACCACGCTATATGAGTGTAGCTGGTTGAGTGTCGTTATTGTACCTCATCACTCTCGTTGTTGCGACTTTCCCTATTTTATCTTGTGGTTTAGTATTTATTTTTAATTGACGCAAAGTGGAGTCGGATCGCGCCGCCAATCGTGACATGATTTTGTTGGAGCCTGGGATCCTGAGAAGTTCTATTCGGTACTCGATTTATACCGCAACGAAGGACGCGTATTCGAAAACGCGCTACGATGTGGACTCAACATAGATTGCGATACCTACGTAGTGCGACAACGGCTGCAAAGATACGAGTTTCGTCGCCTGCTCGGAGCTGATGCCGCTCCATAGAACCTTGCGCAGGATAAGCGCGCAACCGACAGCCGTCTTCCGCCGCTCGACGCGGAACCCATTATTCTGCGGAGTTCAAGTCTGAACTTCGACTCCCCTGCGCATTCCCAATAGCCTAACGTTCCGGTTTTCTCGCAGCTGGCCACGCGCGCATGGGATAGTACCTCGTCGGAGACGGCACAGATGTCGCAGGGCGAGCCTAATACCCGCTCACCGCGCGTACGCATCGCCGATACCGAGCTCGGGAGAGCTCGTGCGACGGAAACTCTTCCGCCACCCCACGCGCAGTCTACGCGGTTACATCAGACGGTTGGCTGGCTCGGCAGAGACTCGCTGATGGAGTAGACGAACCCCGTGGAACGTACGTCACGAGGGGCAAACACTATCTACCGCGTCCCACCCACGGTAGGACCTACAGTAGCCCTTGAAGAATTCAACCCGTTCTGGACGTACGCGGTTGAAAGTCAAAGGCCAATGGACGACCGACGGATCGCTGCAACGTGTCCGGAGCCAGCAGCGGGCGCTCCGTTAGGACGGCGAAGGCCCGAAGTACGGAACTTCGAGGCAGCGCACGAAACCGCTTTGTTCGGTGATTTAGCTGCACAGCCACCACCGCCCACCTCTCGGCGCGTCACCGTTAATCGTGAAGCGTTTCCGGACGAAGAGGCTTACACACCGCATCGACAACCACCCCAGGTCCGACGGCCGAATCTATTGGCGCCGCCGCCTCCGCAGTGCTCCGCAAACGTCAACCAGCAGTAGCCGCACAGAGCGGAGAGATACTACGCACCTCTAATAACTCTGCCTAAAGCTGCACCTCGGCACGCGCAAACTAACGCCACGCAGTTCCTTTTCGATAATTCCACGTTTCGTCGCAAAAATCATACGTACGATATACTCGAAAAGTGGCGTATTTCCTTCAAGGGCGTGCAGAAGCAGAACTCCGAGGGGTTCTTCACCAACCTGGATCAGTGTCGGGAGTCATACGGTCTAACCCTGGAAGATATCATCAAAGCCTTGCCAGCGGGCCTCGATAAGAAGGCCTGGTATTGGTTTCGCCGCGAACATAACCGTTGGCAGACATACGCTAATTTTGTCGACGCGTTTCGGTTGCAGTATTGCGCCAACAACCTGCAAGACCGCTTGCGCCAAGAGATCAGCAGGCGGAAACAAGGCCCGCAGGAGGATATACTCGTATCTACGTTTCTGCTTGAATTTCGCAACCTGCTCGATCAAGTGCGTCCGCCGATGTCGTTGTCCGAGCAATAAGATTCCACGTGCCGGAACCTCCATCCAACATATAGGCAAGCTGTTTTACGCGACCGCGTTCATAATTTTATAGAGTTGCAGCGTCTGGGGAAGCAGTTTGAAACGAAGAAGTTGCAGCACAAGGCTTATCATCCGCCTCCTCCACCCGAGGAGTCGTTCTTCCTCAAGGTCACGTACGTGCCGCCGCATGTAGTACGCTCGGTTAAGGCTGCTTCCGTCGAAATAGCTCGCTTGATAGACATCGACGACACTAGACATCGCACGGATTACGTCGCTGCCGTGGGCGCTCCGGAGAATCACCTCCCGCACAAGCAGTAACAATTTAAACATCCGCCTGCGCTGCAAGCTGGTGCTCCGCCCAAAAAGCCGCGTCCCCTAACGGTTACGCGCACAGCAGCTGGCAGGTCATCGGTGGGGACGCAGACCGAAATATCACCGCTCCTCCGACCCGCCGAAGTGCTTCCGCAGCGACAGTGTAATTCCAACTATTACGCGAACAGCAGCACCGCGTGGCCGCGCTCAGTGGTAAATGCCGCCAACCACCAGCATAATAACTCGCCGCAAGCTCGCAAGCAGCAAGAGCCGTGTCGCCGCTAAAACTAGCTAGGGCATTGGGCTGTGGAATGCCCGAAGACCCCGAAATGTTATGGATACGGGCAACCAAATATACTGCGCAAGGACTGCAACCGATGCAGAACTACTCCAAAGGTGGGAAACGGACCGCAGGGGACTCGTTAGGAGCTCGCGGGTCCTCGCGTAGCCGAAAAGCAGCTCCAAGCCGCGGACAGCTTCATCCTGACCCACCACGCCTATCGCTGCCGCGCGACGCAGTTGAGATTTCCGAAGCAAGGGAATCTGCCGCATCAGCACCATTGGATTGGCCGTCGTCGCTAATCCAAGGTAACCCGCACCTCCGCGAGGTGCGGCTGTTTTTTAAAAAAATAGCCGGCAATTTTTTACGGCAATTCGTCCTTAAGAAAGGGTTTGAGCAAGCTGTTGCAAGACAAGCTCAGCCCTGCGGCTAATACAATTAACGTATTGGCAGATGGAGGAGCAGTGGCAATCCAGAAAGAGCTGGATGTGACTGTCTCCATCGATGGAGAAAGGTGCACGCTTCCTTTCTTCGTGGCAGATGGGTTGCAATACGATTGCGTCCTGGGCATCGACTTTAAGAGGCTGTTTAAATTGAAGATCGGTTATGGCACGGATACCTGGTGGACACCACGGAGCGTGGTACACCAGTTCTATCCGTACGGGTCCGACCCGGCGACCTTGTCGGCCATCGCTACCCTCGGCGGACTCGTTGTGGCAACAGACGACGAGCACACGCAGCAAAATGCTCTGCTCGACCGCATAATCCCGTCAACACCCGCATCGCTAAGATTAACCAGCTTAGCAGTGCATACCATCGATGTGCAAGGAGCTGTGCCGATTCGGCAGCATGCGCACAGATATTCTCCGAAAATACAGCAAGTGGCGTACGAGGAGATTGATCGCATGCTCGCCAAAGGGATCATTGAGCCGTCCGACAGCCCGTAGTGCAGCTGTCCGGTGATCGCACCGAAGGCCAATGGAAAGTAGCGTTTTTGCATTGACTACCGTCGCGTCAATGCCGTCACTAAACGCTCCGCTTATCCCCTCAGCAATATGGACGATATCCTAGACAAGCTTTGATCGGCTCGCTATATTCCTAAACTCGACCTCAGTCAAGCGTATTACCAAGTCCCGCTTGACCCCACTAGCAAAGAGATAACCGCTTTCTGCGTCCCCGGACGCGGATTTTATCAGTTCACGTGCATGATGTACGGCTTGACAAATGCACCCGCTACTTTTAAACGAATCATGGACCGCCTTATTAGGCCGCAGTGGGAACCGCACGTCTTCCCCTATTTGGACGACGTAATCATCGTCACATCCACGTTCCAAAAACACTTGCATTGGCTGGAACGAGTGCTCATGGAGTTTAAAGAAGGAAATCGAAAATTGAACAGGGAAAAATCTGAGTTCTGCTGCGCTGAGGCCCGCTACTTACAAGGGAACCACCCCAACCCGACTCCACCGATTTTGATAATTTTTGGATATGTTGTAATACTCAAAAAAATATTCGACACATGTTTTGTTTTATCAGCTGACATCCACTTTTAAAGGGTGAAATCCACCCCTGAAAACTACCTCAAAAAATCGTTTTTTTAATATATCTCTGCATCTAATGAATATTTTGAAATAAAATCGACGCCAAAATATTTCTTATAAGTAGGCGCTTCTACTAATATAACTTTAACACCAAGAAGTTGCAACCCCTTTCTCTATAGAGGTCGAAGTTCTATTTTTTTTGCTATTTTGCGATTCAAAATCTGTTAAATAAGGTCGAGTGGGTTGAAAACTGCATTTGTAATGAGAAGATAAGAAATTATTGGGTGTAAAACTTTGCTTCCGCCGTTTTTTCCGAAATTCAAGGCTTTATTGTAAAAAACTGGTTATACATTTATGATTCAAAGTATTGTCCATCGCTGGCCACTACTTTCTCCCATCTTTCGGGCAGCATACGAATCCCGCGTTGAGAAAGCTAGTCATCTTTTGAATCGATCCACGAATCGATCCAATTTTTTACTTCTTCATAAGACCGGAAGTGCTAGTCAGCAAGGCCGCATGCCATTGATCGAAACAAGTGATAGTCCGAGGGAGCAACATCTGGAGAATACGGCGGGTGGGGTAGAACTTCCTATTTCAAAGTTTCCAAGTATGTCTGGACCACTTTCGCAACATGGCATGTCGAGCATTGTCATGCTGTAAAATCACTTTATCATGTCTCTCGTTGTATTGCGACCGTTTGTCTTTCAATGCTTGGCTTAAACGCATTAATTGCGTTCGATAACGATCGCCTGTGATTGTTTTACTCGATTTTAACAACTCATAATACACTACGCCGAGCTGGTCCCACCAAATACTGAGCATGACCTTGGAACCGTGAATATTCGGTTTGGCCGTCGACGTGGAAGCATGGCCGGGATATCCCCATAATTTACTGCGCTTGGGATTATCGTAGTAAACCCATTTTTCGTCCCCAGTCACAATGCGATGCAGAAATCCCTTCCGTCTCTGCCTTGCAAGCAGCTGTTCACAAACACACAAACGCCGTTCAACATCTCTTAGCTTCAACTCGTACGGTACCCAATTTCCTTGTTTCTGAATCATTCCCATGACTCTCAGGCGTTTTGAAATGGCTTGTTGCGTTACTCCCAATGATCCTGCCAATTCTTGTTGCGTTTGACACGAGTCTTGATCAAGTAATGCTTCCAATTCTGCATCTTCAAAAACTTTCTTGCTCCCACCGCCATGCTGGTCTTCGGCGTTAAACTCGCCGTTCTTGAAGCGTTGAAACCACTCTCGGCACGTTTTTTCCCTAATAGCGGCCTTACCATAGGTATTTAAGAGCATTCGATGAGCCTCAGTCGCAGATTTCTTTATATTAAAGCAGAAAATGAAAAACCTCCCGCAAATGACGAGAATTTGGCTCGTAAGCTGGCATGTTTAATCAAAAATAACTTTATGATGCAGACACAAATCGACTAATATTTTGATGGCGTTACGTTTACAAATACCTAAGCTTATTGTATGACATCTATTATCTATTTATTTCAACTACTACTTACCGCTACAGCCATCGATTGCAAAACGGCGAACGCAAAGTTGTTCGCCCAATAAAATTGACGTAGTTCGGGGTTTTTTAAGAAAAAATTTTTTGGGGGTGTGTTACCCTTAAAAACCACCTCTACCAAATCACAAGCAGGCTAACCCACCCAACCCTGGCCACAGTAGATCTATTAATTATTTGTTATGTTATATATACCATATTACAAGCAAAATATATTAGATAACCAAGCTACCCCTAACCTCTAAAACTCTAAACCACGAACAGGTAAACCCACGTAACCCTGACCACAGCATGTTTGTCTATTATTTTTTTAACTAAATATATCCTACATCACAAGCGAGCTATGTCCACAGAAATCCGACCCTTGACCCCTGACCCACCCAACCCCAAAAAACATCCCCTACCAAACCACAAGCAGGCTAACCCAACTAATCCCTGCCACAGCATGTTCGTTAATTATTTTTTCTGTTATTAAATATATCCCATATCACAAGCGAACTATAATAACTAATCAAGCTACTCCTAACCCCTAACCATTCAAAATCCAAAAAACTACCCCTATCAAACCACAAGCAAGCTAATTTATCTTAACCTGGCCCCAGCATGCTTTTTGATGATTTTTTTTTTAAATAAATATATCTTACATAATAAGCAATTTATAACAGCAAATCATTGTACCCTTAACCCAATTAATCCCTAAAGAACACCCTTACCAACCCACGAGCAGGCTACCGCCCTCAACCCTGACCACAGCGGCGTTCATCGCTCATTTCTTCTTAAAATAATTGTCAAATCGAAACCTGGGATGAAAAAAGTCACGTCTAAAAATAAGTAGCTAATGTAATACGTTGTCATATTATTTTTAAATGAGCTTTATTAAGAGTTATTCTTATAAAAGACTATATTTTCGACTCATATGTGAATTAAAATGTATTATTTGACATAGTTTTCACAGTAATGATAATCTTTAAAGAAGTGTTCGAAACATAATGACTTTTTACACCAACCACATCGTATTATTGCAACATTCTTACATCCTTCTACTTCGCAGTTGACATTACAAGATTCTCGAAAACTAAAATCAACAGGATTATCAGTTTTATCTGGTTTTTGAGTAATATAGCCGCTTTTATACCAGAAATATTTAAAAATATTCGTATATCTCGGTGAAGAAAACTGGTTATGTACCAGCGATTGTAATGTTATAATGTTATTTTTTACATGTAAATTCAAGTCATAATCCATCAACAATACTTGATCTGGAAATTGCCTTACGAAAGTTTTTCAAACCCTAAAACCATATACATCAAGAGGTTGGATCTTCCCTGTCGTTTCAGTAAGAATTTTTTTAATGTTAACAATTTTATTCGTTGGCATAGTTTCCTCTATAACTCTAAAAGGAGATTATACTGATGAATAAAAATGATTTTTGAAAAAAATGTTGTTTTCGTTGTTCGTCTCGGGACTTATTGAACGATGTGTTACTTTCAACTCGCCTCGCTTAACAATATTTTGTGAAAAGCCTTTTTCAGATCTATTTCCGAAATAAACTGCGCCTTTTGCAGCTTGTTAAGAATCGAATCCATATTTGGCATGGGATACGGATCACGACGCGTGACTTTGTTCAAATCTCTAAAGTTAACACAAAATCGATATTTTCCCTCCCCTTGTCGAACTATAACCGGCGCACTGCACTATTCGCTGGCACTTGGCTCTATTATCCCCTGCTTACACATACGCTGGACTTCTTGCTGCGCAAATTCCAAAATCTTAGGAGCCATTCTACGAGGCACATGGCGAACGGGTCTGGCGTCTTGAACTTTGATATGGTGTTCAATCAACGTGGTAAAACTTAAGACTTGCGAAGGCGGCGGTATGAGCCTATCGACCAGCTCTGCGACCAGCCGCCTCTGTTTGTCTTCGACTTCACTCAGACCCGCACATTCGGCAAAAATCCGCGCAATCACCACTTTCTTCCCCGGGCTAAAAATCTCTCCACACTCCACCCGTCTCTTATTAAACACTGTTTCGATGTGCAGCTTCTGACAGAAGTCCATGCCGAGTATAGCCTCGTGGTCAATTCCGTCGACTATACGAAGCTGCAACATCTCTCGCTCCCTATCAACTTCTATGAATACTTGGAGCAAGCCCCTCACTCGACTAGCTCGGCTGGTCACGCCTTTAACTACGGCGTGCGACATCTGCCACTTCTTATTGTGCTTCTCCGTAACCTCAACGCTCACAAGTGAAATCATGGCACCTGGGTCAAACAACGCACGAACAACACGTCCGTTTAGAGAAACAGGTAGAAACAACCTATTCTCAGCGCATACGTCGACAGCGTATTCATCTCCGTTTTCTTGGCTAGGCATGGCCGAGTCAAACTCGGCCTCTGCCCCCCCCCCCTGAACTGGAGTAGTCGCTGGCGACTTCTCATAGTTCACCGCATGCTGTCCCGTACCCGCCCCGGGATCTTGCGAAGATCAATCGGGCATGCAAAGAGACGGCGAAGTATCGGTGGGGTTGTCGACCTTATGGGTAGACGCACCGTCTGAGACTCGCGGCTGGCTAAGTGAATGATTGTCTCCAGGCTTAACGCTTTTGAAGAAATCGTGCACTACCTGGTGCAAATACTCGCTGCGCATGAGCCTCTCTCTCTCTCTTCACTCGCACTTCCCCTCGGCTCGTTTATAGCTGTTGCCGTCCTTCTTGGTCCATATAACAACGAATCGCAGGGTCCTCCGGACGACTTGGAGACCCTGCTCGCTAGTTTTTCATACGCAGGACCATGGGCGCGCATCGCGGACAGGTGAGAGCAGTAACTCCCGCCGTTTCGCATATCTGGCAGGTAACAGGTGACGAGTTAGCGGTCGCTTCGCCGCGCTTAAGTGGCACCTTCGCCGTCGAAGAGCACTTTGCCACGAAGTGGCCGAGATGCCCACACGCGGAGCACCGCCTCTAGGGGCAAAGCGACGCTCTGTGTCCGACTCACTGTCACGTTCAGCAGACACGATAGAACGAGCTGCCGGCCCGCGCAGTCGCCGCAGGCGTCGGCGAAGGGCGTTCCGGCGGCGAGCTGGGTCCCTTTTGAGACATCCTCATTGGTGTCTGCCAAGACACCGACGCCGGGAACTGTTTTAAGGCTGGCTTAGGAGCTGGCGAGGTCCGCGCGACTGCCACGTAGCTCCGCTACGGCGTGGAACTCTTCGGTGCCCACTGCACAGCCGCAGCTTCGTCACCACTCGAGGAACTCGAATTCTTCCTCTTTCCCCCGCGCTTCTTTTTTTTAGAGGTTCCCTTGGGGCTCTCCAACTTCCCCGGCTGCCCCGACGAGAACATCCCCTTCTTCTCCGTCTCCCTCTCTTCAGCTATCTTGTTGGAGCGCTTTGGAGTGCCGGTGAAGGCCACCCCTTTGGAAGACAGACTTGTCTTTCGAAGGCAAATCCGATAAACGCTCGTTCGTACGCATATTCTTCTCGCACCGTTTCCCGTGTGATATTATATCATCATAACTGCAGATTGATGCGGTGGCCATGAACAACCAGTACTCGGGTTGCAACTGCTCGTACGCTATCTCTACCAATTGCGGGATAGGCGGCGGGTTTTTTTGGATGAGCTGCAATCGCGCAGAAACACGATATAAATCGTATGACGCTCTTACCTTTTCCTTGCGTACGCTCCTCCAACTCTCTCATCACTGCTCTTTCCTCGACCTCAGGGCAGTACTGATCACGGAAACTTCGAGAAAATCCTTGCCAATCGTGGATGTCTTCTCTGATCCCCCTGTACCAAAAGCGTGCTGCATCGGTAAGGACGACGGACAGAGCACTCAGCATCGCCTCTTCGCCGAAGGAATGGAAGCGTTATAAATCTTCCATTAGCGCGACGAACTCGGACGAATCCTCCTTGTCCCTGCCAGCGAACGTCACTTCCCACTGCTTCATTGCTTTCAAGCACTGCCCACGCTCCGCTGTGGCCCTATCATCACGTTGTCTTTCCTCTAAATGACTGCAGGAAGGGCCACGCATCTCTCCTCTTCTCCGATGAGCTGCCGTCGCTCCACCACCGCGAGCGTACAACGGCACGTGCTCTTGGGGGTGCTCGAACACCCCTAGTTCTTGTTGAGTCTTCGGCCGAACACCCATATCGTACGTGCTCGATGTACTCGAACATACGCTTGCAGCCCGACACGGTCCTTGTGCCGTCGGCCGACGGTACGCTGGACTTGGGGGGGGGGGGGGGTCTGCTCTGCGCAGTCCCTAACTCTCCGATCGACGTTGGCATTGGAGTCGCCTTTGAGAACAAACTTAAAGATAGCAGAAGTTCTTTCAACTCCTTAATTTCATTTCTGTTCTCCGTCAGCTGACTCATGACAGATTGCCACTGCTCCGCGCCGACGACTACCGTAGCAGGTTGCTGCGGTCCTGAATTTGGCGGTGGCGTCGACGTAGGGGCCGCAACGGTCGAAACCGGAATCGCCGGGTGCGCCAATGACGTAAATCCCGCCGAAATGCCCGTAAAAGGCGCCGCCACGCTTGTAGTCGCGAGCGGCAGTACGACAAATGGCCAGTAAGGCCCCTCCGCTCTTCCACTCTCCATCCACCTAGACTCCAAAACTCACCCAGCACTGCTCTGAGCAGGAGTGCGGGCCGTGTCACCGATCCTCAAGGAGTTCAGCGCCTCCGGCCCCGCCCAATTCCCTGCGTCGGACTCTCCACTCATAAGGTCCTCCGAGGTACTCTGCGTTGCTCTGCTCCCTCGTCAAGACCACTTCCTGGTCTCCCAGAGTCGTTTACACGACATTGGGATCGGCGCGGAAGGAGCTGCAGGTTCGGCGTCGTAATCGTCATATCACGGCACCGACACGCTCGGATCATCATCACGTACAATCGACCTAAGAAGTCGCTCGCGCAACTCCAAACCTTTTTCCCTCGTCCTAAGTCCGCGCTGTTCCAGCCGTTGGATGACGTCCTCAACCGGGAGAGCGCCGATCTCTCGTCTCGCTTGGCGGGCCGCCCAAGACCTGCTCAGCATACGAATCATTGATTGTTTATAATCCGCCATCTCGGTGTCCTGCAGCAAGCGAGATTAAAAAAAAACACTAAAAAAAACGAACCACTAATTCTTCTCAATCCCCCCCTCTCCCCCTTGACTAGAACTAAGTTCGAATCGATCGTGAAATCAGCTAAGTTCAAACATGCGAAATTTCCGACGAAGTCCACTTGGTCGAGGAAAAAAAAAAATTGACTAAGTCCGAATTCACGAAATCCGACGAAGTCCCCTTGGCCGAAAAATAACTAAGTCCAAACCAGTCAAGAAATCGGCTTAGTCCAACAAGTCGAAGAATAGACTAAGTTCAAACAAGTCAAAAAACAGACTAAGTTCGAGCAGGTCGAAAAATCGGCTAAGTTCGAACACACACTTTCGCTATTAGTGCCGGGTGCACTTAGTGCGAGCGCACTCGACTCTCTCTCTCTCTCTCTCTAGGCTAGCAATCGGCCCTTCCTCTTTGTGCGTATCTTTGTCACGCGAGTGGGCCGACTGTCTCTCTCGCGCTTACGCCGCTTGAAAAATCACTTTCTCAAATAATATTTGAGAGACTGTACATCGGCAAGAAACTTGCGCACAATGTTTACATTGGGCAAGCTCACCGATGTACACTACGAGGACCCGGAATTACCAGGGTCCTGTCACGGTCGCCATTTGTGACGTAGGCACCACGTCGTAGCCGATTTGGCTACGTGCGCCCTAAGTGCCTTGCACAAAATAATTTTATACTAAACGATGCCTAAATCTATCTCTCACTCTCTCTCTCTCTCTCTCTCTCTCTCTCTCCCGCTGTTTATGTCGCGAAGATGCAGGCCGGCCGCCCGCGACTGTCTCCCAGCCGACGAGGGCCTATCGCTTCCCCAGGGCAGAAAAGTGGCAATCCCTCGCCATCCTCACCGCAAACCCGCCACCACGCTCTCGCTCTCTCTCACTCTCTCGCTCTCGCTATTATGCACGAATAAATGAGTGCACTCACCCTTGCGATTCGCGAAGCTCGTTCGCTAGCCGTTGAGCTTCTGGCAGCTTTCTCTGGCACCGCTGCACCTCGCTCCTGCAGCTAGTCCTCCGGAGAAGGGCCGCCAGACTTCGCTGAGATCTCGCCTCGATGCTTCCAGTCTCCGCCTCACCCTCGGCTTTTGAGATCGTGGTGGCAACCACCGGTCGCCTCCCGCCAACTCTCGACTCCTCGTCCCACGGCTTATTTCCTCGCTGCTCTTCCTCGTCTTCGCTCACCTTCTTCGCACTGCTCTCTCGACTTCTTCCTCACTCTCTCTCTCACTCTCTCTCTCTTGCACACCTTCACCCCTAGCTTCACTCGCGACGCTCGCTCTTATCAAAGAGGAACCAAACTATATTCACCGCGGGACTTATCTCTCCGTCCTCGCGGGAACGCGCAGCAAAACTCACTCCCAGGAGGGCACCGCGTAACTGCCCGTTACGCTCGCTCTTCTCTCCCCTTCCCTCGCGGCTCCCAAAATTCCTCGCCGATCGTCACCGCAAGTTCGAAAATCGCGTGATTTTTTAACGTTGCCAGCTTTTGGAAAAATCCGCATTTTCGCGGCTAAACAGGCTTACACAAGCTGGCAACCTGGAGACGGTCGCACAAGAATGTAAACGCTTACATTTCTCGTCTACGACCTATGACGGATTCTCCGTCACAACTGAGAGCAAATAAACTGTGTTCATTTTGTCTTCGCTTAGATCGGTCTGTTTAACGTGTGCTAGTAAGCAACCCGCCCGCTTCCCTACATTTGTACGCCACCCTGATCCCCAGTAGCGTTACATCATATATATTTGTACATACGCAATTTAGAAACCTGTTAGTAGCTAAGTAAGTTTGTTGCATGGATATATCACAAAGGATATTAACAGGGTGTTCCGAAAGTATGAATACCCCTGAATAACTTTTTAGCATCGCATCTTCCGACAAAATAGTTTAAACAAAAGTTGTAAGGGTTAATTCAATGAGTCTACTAATGACCTTTACTTTGACCCCAAGGTCTATTTTAAAAGTCATTGTAAAGTCAACTTCTCGTTTTAATTGTAATCCCATTATTTTTTCTGTCAGTAAAAGAGGGGAAAATTTTATGTTCAGGTATTACATTTTAAGTTACATCGACCTCGGGTGAGACTGATCTTTAGGGGTCATTTGACGGTCATGTTAAGTTTAATGATGAATCTCGAAGGAGTTGAGTTTAGGCTAATGAGTTCATTGACAACATTGCTTTTGATTCCTAAGGACATTCTTAAGGGACATTTTAAGGTTACTCTAAAATATTTTGCACATAAAAAAGATAGATATCCTAAAACATATCGAAAGAAGCATTCTTTTCAAAAATTTCATCAAGAAAGGTAAACATTTTATGTTTAATTACAATGTGTTAAATTCATACTATTTTAACGTGAGATAATGGCGGTTATTTAAACTTAATTAAGGCATAAATATTTGTAACTGAACTTAGTAAATCCAGAGTTATCACGAGAACGTGTCAGTTTTTGATTTTTTTTTTAATTTTTTTTTATTTTTTATTAATTTTTACTGATTAATTCTTTTATTTTATTTTCACTTTTTATGTTACTTCTTTTTAACTTATTTTTTCTATTATTTTATTTGATTATTTAGTATCCTATATATTTTTTAATTAATTTAAAAACTTTTATAATCTTATGCCATTGAGAACTTGTTTGCTTTTAAACCTATACTTTACAACTTTTTTCCTTATTTTTATGATTTTTTTTTTTGATTTTTGTGATGCGAGAAAACAAAATTTAATGAACTAAAATGAATAATCAGTTTTCAAAAAAAATAAATAAATAAATTGAGTCTCAATTTAATAAACTAAAATGATTAATTAGTTTTCAAAAAATAATAAATAAAGTCTTACTGTTAAGTTATTTTCTAGAGTTTATGCTTAAGTGTCCAACAGTTACATTTTGGTAGTACCACGAACGATCATAAAATAATGAAGTCGGGTTTAAAATAATATCTTGACTAATTGAAGCAGCCTCTTTAACAATACGACGTCGCAGCTTAAAGATTCAGACTTTGTCTCATCAACTTTACTATTTAAATAGTCCAATAAAAAAACAAGTGGAGATAGATTTTGCAATCACGCTGGCTAATTAACAACGCCTTTTCTTTCTATCCATCGTCAAGAAAATATTTCAGTTAAGTATGTGCACATATTTTGTGTATAATCCGGCGCAGCTCCATCTTGCGGAAAATAAATATTATGTATATTTTCACCCACAATTGCCTGTAGGGCTGGAAGTATTTGATTTATTAACATTTTTTCATAAGTTTCAGCTTTTCAATTACCTTTATTAAAAAAGGGGCTGATCAAGTTATTATTAAACAGACCTATTTAAATATTTAGTTTCTGAGAATATTATGTGTGTTTCTAACATTTAATTAGGATTGTTTTTCAACCAATACCTACAGTTATATAGATTTACATTTTCATTTAATTCAAATGTAGTCTCATCTGGAAATACAATTTTGAGTAATAAGTTAGGTGCAGCATCTACCCTACCCATCATTAACTCATAAAAGTCGAGCCTATGATTGAAGACATTTTCATTTAAATCTTAAACTAAAAAAATTTTTTTATTAATTTATGCAAATGAAACTGAATTCTTTTCATTACTTGGTGTACAAAAGCTATTCCAATTCCATGCTCTGTACGAGGGCGGTTCAATAAGTACCCGTGTTTGACGACAAAGGGCGTTCCTAAGGAAAGTTGGTATTATCATCGTGTGCTGTCATCTATTAACTGACAATAAAACAAATTACAGACTGATTGATAGGTTAGTTTGGATTTGGCAGCCATTCGAGTAACACGTGTTTCGTGATTTTCGCTAAGATAGAAAAAGAGCAGTATCGTTCGGTAATTCGCTTTTTGTTTTTAGATGGAAAAAAATGCGAGGAGATAAAAGCAAAGTTAGATGCCGTTTATCGGGACGCTTCGCCATCTATGACCACAGTTAGATATTGGTTCGACGAATTTAAACGTGGGCGAACATCCGTTTTTGATGAGGAGCGACCAGGACGCCCGGCAGACGTGGTTACCAAGGAAATCATTCAAAAACTCTACGACATGATTCTCGCTGATCGACAAACGAAAAAGCGCGAAGTAGCAGAGACCGTAGGTGTGTCAACCGGAACGGCAATTAATATTTTACATGATAAGTTGGCTAAGAAAAAATTGTCGGACCGATGGGTGCCGCGATTGCTCACGGTGGACAACAAGCGGATGCGGCTGTTAACTTCGAAGCAGTGTTTGGAACAATTTAAGCGAGATCCGAAGGAGTTTTTGCGTCGAGTGGTTACCGTTGATTAAACCTGGATTCATCATTACACACCAGAAACTAGGCAACAATCAAAACAATTTATTTCTCCCGGTGAATCTACTCCAAAGAAGGCGAAGACGGTCCCATCGGCCGGAAAGGTCATGGCGACGATTTTTTGGGATGCAAACAGCGTCATCCTCATGGATTTTTTAGAAAAAAGAAGAACGATGACTGGACAATACTACAGTGAGTTATTTGACCGCTTCGACAAAAAATTGAAGAAGACACGGCCGCATTTGGCGAAAAAGAAGGTGCTGTTTCACTATGATAACGCACCAGCACATTCATCCGGAGTTGTCGGCGCCAAACTGCATGAATTGCATTATGAATTGCTGCCGCACCCCCCGTATTCACCCGATCTAGCTCCCTGCGACTTTTTCTTGTTCCCTAACATGAAGGAATGGCTCACGGGAAAAAAATTTAGCTCAAACGAGGAAGTCATCGCCGAAACAGAGGCGTATTTTGGAGAGTTTAAAAAATCCTATTTTTTTGAGGGGTCAAAAAAATGGCAGAAACGTTAGAAGAAGTGTATCTTTCTAAAAAGGGACTATGTTGAAAAATAAAAAAAAATTTTTTGAAAAAATGGTGTCTTCATTTCTAACACGGGTACTTATTGAACCGCCCTCGTATTTACACGACAAATAGATGTATGTGGGTTTTCAATAAAAGATAATGCCGTGCTTAACAATAACTTGTCATCTGTTGTAGTTATAGGTCTTCCGAATTTTCGTTGATCTTGAATAGTATCAGTTTCTTTAATTCGTCTTCTAGTTTTTTCTACAATTGCTTTTGAAATTCCAGTATTATTACCTTTAAAAGTATTATTAAATAAATTTCTTACATAATTGTACTACTGACGTCTGTCTCCTCATCATTTTACCATTAGAATAGTTATACGCTCACATTTGTTGAGTCGATTCATTGTTTTTTTTTTTTTTTTGAAGAGAAAGCTTTAAAGCAAAAATCAGAAATCTATATGAATTGGCGAAAAACAATTGTTTATTATTTTTAACTTTAATCTATGTATGAATAATCTATGATGTATGAAACAAAAAAGAAGTTACAATAGATTAACCGTCAGGTTAAGCAACTCAACCAAAATTACGTTAATCAGATGCTAATAATCGTTTTTGACACAATTAACCTAAAGCAACTCATTTATAAAATTTGTTATTAGTTAAAATTATCAAATATTATAAGAAAAGTGACACTATTTGATGCATTTATTGGAAATAGAATGTATTTATGATTAACAAATTATCAAAAAACACTTTTCTTACGATATTTCCAGGGCTAATCAATCTGTCTTCTTATAGAAGAAAATATCTTAAATTTTTATAGATTAGTGAATAAGCTACTCTGTTTTATTCTTTTATATCTTTACTAGACTGGCTATGAAAGTCATCTCTCTAAGTTAATGATTCTTTGAGTACGCTCGGTTAGGTAGCTTCCGTTTTCTTTCTTTCTCCACCTGAATTTTTATTGTAGTGTGACAGTATTCTGTTATGAGGTTCAACAATCTTTGGTATTGCAGCGTTACATTTACGATTTAGTAATACTCCTTTAATTTCCATCTCTGGAGTTTTATTCATCTTTCCTTTAGAGGGTGTTCCTACATTGTGAATTAAGTCTAACGCTTTCTCTTTTTTCTTAATTCTATTGTTCTTTGTTATCGTGCACATCTCTTCTAATAGTAGCTACTACTCGCAATAAGAGAAGATCGACACTTACGCCAGAGAATAAGTGAAGGCTAGAATTTCGAGTCAGACCTCAAAAATTTCTAGCGTTTCTCAGAACTAACTGTCCATACCCGAAGAAATGAAGGGAGTTTTTCTTTGCATTTTTAAATCTTTGATTTCGACGTTTTCCATCATCACTTTTTTAGCTTCTTCGAATTTTAAATATTTGAGAACTGTGTACTTTCTGGCGTCTTTTTTTCTATTACAGTCACATACATGCATTGCCGTTGGCATACAACACGTTAGTATGAAAATATGATTCAAAGTATTTTCACCTCGATGATCGAGGAAGGAATGTTATTTCATTTATATAAACAGCTTAGGAAAATTTGGAATTTCATGGCATGTTAGCATTGGTTATGAAATTTGTTCAGTTTCGGCGCCCAAACACATACACATAGTTTACATTACTGATTGTTTACAACGCTATTATTGTTTAACAAATTATGTAACCATAAAACTAACAGGTGTTTCTTCAATAATTTGCGACGTAGAATCCATTTTCGCGGTCAGATGTTTAAAAAAGTAAATTCTGCATAATTCGTTTGAACAATAATTGTTAAAGAAAATTGCAAAATTCGGAATTTTGCCATATTCTTGTATAATTAGGGCTAATGTCCTGTTTCACATAGGTTCCGAGGCGCTCGGGCTCATGGGTTGGCCATGGGTATTAATGGGTTAATGTCAATGTTTTCGCTGGTCGTCTTTGAAATTTGATTCGCTATCCAGCTAGATTCCAAGATATTTTACTGATTTTTAAAATTGTATTTTTAGTTTCCCCATATTTATGACAGGATTACTGAACTTGCTTCTTACCGATATAAGAATGGACTTTGACTTGTGAACTGTGAACTAGACCCATTTGCATTCGGCCATATCTTAACACTCAAAATATTTTTGTCAACTCGTTCTTTAAATTCTTTCAGCGTATTTATCTCAACAATAATAGAAATGTCATCAGCAAAACCCACGATTATATTCCCTTTTTAACTTATTAACTTCGCTCTTAGTAGACCATAATATATGGCGTTCCATAAAAGCGGACTTAGAGTTGACCCCTGTGGTACGCCTCTACTCATATTCGTCTTTACGAGAGTTGCTATTTATATTATGAGCCTAATAATGATAAGATAGTAAGTTATTATCAAAAATAGCTTTAATGTTTTTTGAAGTATTCTCCATGATGATGAATACATTATTTTGTATGCGCTTGAACCAATTTTAGTAACACTATTTTCACTTATGTTGAGGATCCTCCAAAACATGGTTTTTGAATACATCAACGGCTTCTTCAGGTGCTAAAAAACGTTGGCTGCGTAATTTTTTCTTGACATGCGGGAATAAAAAGAAGCTATTTGATGCCAAATTAGAGCTGTATAAGATGTGACCCATTAATTCGACGTTTTGGCTGGTCAAATAAGTGGTTATTTCAGCTAATGTGTGAGAGCTTTAATTGTCATGATGAAGAATCTTCGTTGTCATCTTCTTCCGTATTTTACCAAGGACTTCTGGCAAACATAACACATCATTCAATAAGTCCCGAGACTAACCCAGAGATGGTGCTAGTAGTACCAAACTGGCCACGTTTCCATAAAGTGCGAACTTTTACATAAAACGTGTAACAATTTCACGTCGATCAGATCACAGACAGCAGAGTTATCGAGGTTAGAGTAAAGTCACTTTGTAATTTTTTTGAAAAATGGAAAAAAGCGAGTTTCGCGTGTTGATAAAACATTGTTTTTTAATGGGTAAAAACACCGTAGAAGCCCAGCAATGGCTTGAAAAACATTACCCGGACTCCTCTCCATCCAAACCAACGATTTGTCGTTGGTATGCTGAGTTTAAACGTGGTCGTACGGACACAAACGATGCGGAACGTTCGGGTAGGCCATTGGAAGCCGTTACACAGGAAAATGTGAGTGAAGTGTTAAAAATTGTAATGAAAAATCGCAAAGTAAAGGTCCGTGAGATTGCAGAAATGACAGATATCATCTGGAAGCGTATTCACAATCTTTCATGAAAAATTGAGCATGAAAAAGGTTTTTCCCAAGTGGGTGCCGCGATTGCTTTCAGTGGAACAAAAACAGCAACGAGTCGACGATTCAGAGAGCTGTTTATCGCTATTTACTCGCAATAAAAAGGATTTCCTGCGTCGATACGTGACCATGGATGGAACATGGATACATCATTTCACTCCGGAGTCGAATCGGCAATCATCTGAGTGGCGCATGGTTGGCGAAAGCCGCCCAAAGCGTCCAAAAACGCAGCAGCCTGCTGGCAAAGTCATGGCGTCTGTTTTTTGGGATACACATGGCGTGATTTTCATTGACTACCTGGAAAAAGGTAAATCGATCAACAGTGATTATTATAATGACTTGTTGGTACGTTTGAAGGAGGAGATCGCAGCAAAACGACCGCACATGAAGAAGAAAAAAATCCTTTTTTACCAAGACAATGCACCATGCCACAAGTCCATGAAAACAATGGCAAAATTGAACGAATTGGGCTTTGATTTGCTTCCCCACCCCCCGTATTCGCCAGATTTAGCCCCCAGCGACTACTAGCTCTTTGCTGATCTCAAAAAAATGCTCCAGGGAAAAAAATTTGGCTCGAATGAGGAGGTCATTGCCGAAACTGAAGCCTATTTTGAAGCAAAGGATAAATCCTTCTATAAACATGGTATAGAAATGTTGGAAAGGCGTTCGAAAGATTATTTTACTCTAAAAGGAGATTATATTGATGAATAGAAATAATTTTTGAAAAAAAATGTTGTTTTCGTTGTTAGTCTCGGGACTTATTGAACGATGTGTTATAATTGTAAACCATTTAAATCTCATCATTTTGCATCGCTCTAACAGTATGGTTATCACATGCTCAGTTATTCGGAAGAAACGGGGGATTATTTGCTTCTAATTGCTTCATGCACAAATCACGTCTGCTCTATTTGGCTCGTCTTAGAAGACCCATACAGTAAATTGCTATTTTGTTTCGAGCTCGCGTACATAGATCCAAGATTCGTCATCCGTGTAGTTGTTATACACTGCTTTTGATAAACCGCGATTGTATTTCTTGAGCATTTCTTTGTACCTATTGAAACGAACATCTTTTTGAGTTTTTGTCAAATTATGTGGAATCCAACACGAATAAATCTTTTTCACTGTTGAATGTTCATACAATATCTTATTGATGCTTACTACACTGCTCAAGAATGCTTTAGTTTTACGATAAGTCACATGACGATTGCAATACCATTTAGCGCACAGCTACAATGTTTTCTAGCACAACTGATTGTGGGCGATCTTGACGACTTTTGTTGCTGAGCGAACGACGACCACCATAGAACTTGTTATAGCAGTGTTTAACAGCGGCAAAGAATGGGGCTTTATCACCAAAAGTGAAACTAAATTAATCAATGCACTCTTGATAATCTACGTCGAAAGTCGTAAAAAATTATCGCACGAAAATTTTTACCAGTTACTTCCATTTTTTCGCTAGGACAAAATCTTCAAGTTATTGTAAATAACACAAGTTTTGCTCAAATGACAAAACGTTCTGGAGGAGGTTATAGTTAAAATGGTCAATTATCAATTGAAAACATCAGATAGTGCCTGAAAACACTTAGTATTGTCGAGGCTCAAAATATAAATAGCAACTCTCGTATTGTTCTCTTCTTATGAGACTACTATCTTATAGGTAATTATCAACTATCCTGAGAACATATATCGGTATGTTTTTCTTCATCAATGCATCTGGGATCTGGTTTCACTAGGCACTGTTGTGACATTTTGTACGTTCAACAGTACTAAAATACAGATACTTTTGCTTTTTTATACGACTTCATCTGATTCTGCCACTTTTATTGCGGCGATGATCGTTAATCTACCTATTACAAAGCTATACTGGTTTCGGGATAGCTTATCACAATTAACGTAACGTCTTTAACTTTCAGTCTTTCTGAAATAAGCATCTTTAATAGTTCACCCGTAGTACAAAGTAGGCATATCGGATGATACTAGAATGGCTCTTTAATTGATTTATCGCCCTTTTTTTGAAGAAATAAGACCTTGTATTTTGCCAGAAAGATCTCTTGTTCAAAGTATACATTCAGAGTTTTCAAAAATAAATTCAGTCACTCTTTGATCTGAAATTCAAAGTCTTATTTGCTTTTTGTTACCTCTGCTTTTTTAAAAGCACTACTTTCATCACATTAGCTTGAGATTTGTTACAAAGTCGATAATATTACGAAGACCTATAATACTATTGCATGATTCCACCGTACACATCGAAAAAATTTGTCATTCTATTTTTTTACGGAAACTCTTATTTAATATTTAACTTAATAACAATCCGCGTTATAAAAATATTATAGTTTAAAATCAAATTACGCATTTAATTTACTTAAATTTACGAGAAATCGCTAAATTGTTTACCGATGGTGAAACTTATGTTTCTCAAAGCGCCAACCCTTCCATACTCGCTAACCCTTTTTATATGTACGGTGCAGAGCAAGTATGTACTTCAGCTACTACTGGACTTAATCATTAGTATTTGACATCAAGCTGCATTGATATAATAGATCAATGTTCCAATAGTATTGCGATAAGTATGTAGGTAAGCTGCTGTCGAAAGCGAACTAGTTTACCGTTTATTGAAATTCACTCTTCGATAAGGTGGTTTGGAAACTCATTGAAACATATAATATAAATTGTTGTAACTACCTGAACGAGTTACATTGATAAGATTACGATAGCTTAAATACAAAATTCGTTGTTTATTGAGGACAGTTTCTTGAAGCAGTGAACGCTTGACATCTAAGTTGCTACCTGTTACGAAAATCGAGAGCCTGCACGTTATAGCAAGCTTCTCGAGCAGCGAGTTGAATCGTACATTAAATCTCATTATACTGAATATGACATCCTCAAAATAAATGAAAACGTGACGCAAAGTGCCGTGCGTCGAGTTAAGGTTCTCGAACATTACACCGAAATTAGATAATCTGTGTATATATACTGTGTAAATATATATACAGCTTATCTAATTACGGTGTGTATATATATAGTATACAGGGTGAATCATCTAAGTCTATCACATCCAATAATTCGTTTAGGTGGTCAGGTATCGAAAAAATTTCTTATAAAAGTTATAGGGTTTCGAGAGGGAAACAAAGTAGCGTACCTTTCCACTTCCGGTTTCGACCAGAAGTGGCTTATTTTTTAAATGAAAATCCTTCTTTTTGACACTGGTTAAATGAAAGAGCGGCAAATTTTACGTTTAAGTATGACCTTGGCTATTTTAATTTCAAGATGGCGGACCAAGATGGCAGACAAGAGTTTAAGTCAACCGATTTTCACAAAATTTAGCGATCCCAAAAAACTCTTTGTGTACGAAATTTGGTGAAAATCCGTTGACTCTCAGAAATTCATAGTTATGTGCGACTAGTTCATAGCTCTTCCGCTAGGTTGCTATGATCATGACTATAATCCTGTCATCAAAAAGGAGATGGAATACTTAAATACAGTATCGATATCCCCGCTTATTTGTATCTATTCATAAATCAATACTTTCAGAACGTAAGTAGTTACTTATCTTTAATATGGTAGTCTACCCACCAAACGAAATCGTGGACATGATGAAAATATTGGGGCAATGTAGAAATAATTTTTGAAGAGCTGAGCATCTGCATACTCAACATTATCCTGATAGAAGGCATCTAACTAGAATAACCATTAAAAGCCTTATCCAGAGAGCAAGTGATAGGTCTATGGTTCGCTGATCACGACATCACGATCATGATGTTAATAATAATAGTGTTATAATCATTTTTGCGAAAATTTATTTTGACTTTCATATTAACATTTGTCAAATTGAAAGAGAAATTGACATACCTCAGCTCAAAACTTATGTTTCTCTATCGCGCTTCGCTTGTTCTTCGCAAAAATTCTTCCGCACTCAAACGGTTAACACGTTCCGTGCCACGTGTACCACCGGTGGTACACGGTAAACTTGATCGTCAGGCCACGTGTACCACCGGTGGTACACGCAGTCATATTTATTCAATGTGCTATGGCCAGAACGACAAGTCAGGCAAAAATGGCTTGGCACGGAACGTGTTAAAGGGGAAAAAATTTCATGCATATCACATTACAGTTGACACAACAGTTGAATTTTAATGATTATTAACTTCGTGTAACGTATTATTTTTGTGAATGGACTCTGCAAATGATCCAACAAGATGTAAACTTTTTCGGTACGTACTCTTTCTGGATGAGGCAACTTCCAACGGCATCAGAATTTTATATACACATAATAGTCACTACAGCTCCGATGAAAATCTCCATTGGTTTCGTTTAACTAATTTTCAAAATCGTTAGTCTTTAATGGTCTGGTGAAGCATCATAAATGGCATAATAGGTTCTTAATCTTTTTGAGAAAACGTTGACGGACAAATCTTTTTTTCTTGAGACGATTTACCGGAACTATTGGAAAACGTTGATTTATTCACCAGAGAATGTATATGACTTTAATTGGATGGTACGCCAGCACATTATTTGAATATTGTAAGAAATTATTTTAATAATCGATACAATAGTAGGTAAATTAAGAGATGGTGCCTAGTCGCATGGTCTCCTCGTTCACCAGATCTAACTTATCCTAAATTTTTCTTATGGAGAATGCTCAAAAATATTGTCTATGGCGAAAAACCAACAATCAAGGAGAATCTTAAGGAACGTATTCTGAGTGCTTGTGCTGCAATATCTCGAGAAATTCTTTTGAGTATAGTCACATCATTCAGAAGGCATGGAGACCTATTCATTCAAGAAAATGGACTTAATTTCGAACAGTTAATTCGCTAAGTGTATTGCTAAGCGAGTTACTTTTTTGAAGTCACAAATTAACAATTTGTAATTACGTCCGTTTTTCTTACTCGCAAAAGAATTTACGTAAGTGGCAAAGAACTCATGGGAATAATGCACCCTGATCGGGATAGGCAGGGAGACTCATTTTTAACAAGCACCCCGATAGTGAAAGGCAAGAGGACTTACTTTCAACATGCACCCCGATAGTGAGAGGCAAGGATACTCATTTTTACCAAGCACTCCAATGGGAACAAAAAACTATTACATCCACGCCGTTGTTTTATGGTAGTGCTAAGAGGAGTAATTTCTATTAATTTCGGCTGAAAATTTCGTCCATTTGAAATTTTGGAAATCTGACTTCAGATTCGTGATCAACAACCCCAAAAAGACCCCCGTAAATTTAATTTGGTAAAAATCAGTTAACTAAAACTTTTGTCCGCCATATTGAAATTTTTAAAATAGCCAAGGTCATATTTAAATGTAAAGTTTTCCTCTCTTTCATTTTTTGGTATCGAAAATGAGAGTTTTCATTAAAAAAACCCACTTACGGTTAAACCAGAAGTTAAAAGGTACGCTATTTTTTTTTAAATCATAAATATTTTAATAGTTAGTTGATTAGTTGTAAGAACAAAATATATTAATTCTAATTTAATTTAACTATAAGAGAATGCAAGCTCGTACGCATATCAGATGCAAGGCGCGTATCAACACAATCCTAGCTCGCGATAAAGTAAATACCCAAGCGGAAATAATTACGTGTATATAAATGTTAACAACAAAAAGTAATTCTTCATAATGATTATTAGCTCTTATTAGGTAATATTAAAATCTTATAATGTGTGAATTTTCGACTCTAATAATAGTCAATAATGTATATTAATGTTTCAAAGTTTTTATCGTCATTTTATAAATTTAATAAATGTTTATAAGATTTTATTAAATTTTTTAGTCCAGTCAAATAAGACTTTGAAGGTTACAAAAATTCTCATAGAGCTAAAAATTTGTGTGAATGTTCAGAATACTATTATAAATGAATTGTGAAAAGTCCCCATCAATCCCCCTTGTGCAAAAAATTTTATTGATGGTGAAAGTTTGCAAAAATGGGTTTTTCGCGTTTTTCAGCTGAACGGTGAGTTTTACAGCAAAAATAGTTTAGACAAAAATTGTAGATAATCTAATTCTCTACAAAAAATGTATCAACCCTTTTTTTCATAAGTATTGCCATTTCCGTGATATAGCGGTTAAAAGAATTGAAAAAAATTTTTGGAAGACTTTGGAATTTCTGTATCAATATCTTCAAACATACAACCTGGTGCAGGATAATTAGAATTATCTAACACTGCACATTGAATATCCTCTCGAATAATTGCTGCTGCAGCTTCTAAGATGCGAAATCGCTCTCCTTTTTTATCTGTTTTTTTTTTTTCGTACCAAGCTTGATTTAAAATATCATGGTGACTATCAATAAAACATACGAATGTTAATGATCCTGATTTTTCTGTAATAATAATTTTATCACCATACTCCAACTTCAATCGCATTTTAATGGCTCTATTATCTATTATTGAATTTTTACAAATACTTTTCAATTCGTCTAATGTGAATTGACAATTATCGTTATTTTCAATATACTTAAATATTTCTCTCATCGCAATATTTGTAGCTTCATCTTGAGGACGACCGACTTTACCCCCAGTGGTCGGTTTCAAAAAAGAATTGTAGCAATCGTTATGATACTTAGCCTCGGCAGCGACTAAATCATATTCAAATTCAATTCGAGCAGCAACAGCTTTGGCTACATCATCACAACGAGTTTTAGCTATAGTTAGAATACTGTCTTTGAACGAAAGTGTAGTCACTTTAAAAATTTTACGTCGGTACTGCAGTGCTTTTTTCTTCTCCAACTCTTCATTTAATTCATTGCCGCAAAATAAACAACACTGATTGAAGCAAAATGTAGTTTCACCTACTCGTGTTCTAGTACGAGGAGGACTTATTTTTGATGAACCAGCTTCTTCTTCTTGGCGCCGTCTTTTCCCGGCATCAATGCTACTTTTTCGAGTATAATTTTTTCGACACTGCACATGAATTTTTATAGATGTCTGGTCTTTCAGGTACTCCGAAAACTCATCACCTCTTTCAATACTTGCATCAATTAATGCTTTCATGCCGCGATCAACAGTAACAACTCCACTTTCAGTCAAAGGTTGACTACAAATAAAGCAGAGTTGCGACATTTTTTTTTTTAAAACAGTAAAATGCACAAACTTTGTTACAAAATATAAGCGATAGCCACGAGTTGTCACTACGAAGGAATGCTTACGACTAACAGTATTTTGTTGAGTATGAGACCCTCGAAACGGAGGTATACGAGCATCGCCACGCTGACAATTAAATGGAAGACAGATGTTACTCAAGGCCATGCGACTAAATGAAAATAGGGGCGGAGTTTTTGACGTTCATTTATGTTCTAAGAATTTTATAATTTGTATGTATAAGACATAGGGACTCATATTTATTCGTATAACGCTTCAAAAATGTATATAAAAGTACATTAACGTGCATATTACGAATAAAATATTTTTTTCAATTCTTTTAACCGCTATATCACGGAAATGGCAATACTTATGAAAAAAAGTGTAGATACATTTTTTGTAGAAAATTAGATGATCTACAGTTTTTGTCTAAACTATTTTTGCTGTAAAACTCACCGTTTAGCTGAAAAACGTGAAAAACCCATTTTTGCAAACTTTTACCATCAATAAAATTTTTTGCACAAGGGGGATTGATAGAGACTTTTTACAATTCATTTATAATAGTATTCTGAATATTCATACAGATTTTTAGCTCTATGGGAATTTTTGTAACCTTACTTCTATTTTGAGGACTAATTTGACTGGACTATTTATAGATTTTTATTTTTAGAAAATGTCCTTAAAAACAAAGATGCAATAAAAGCTAGAATATAAATAGTTATTAGCTTTTAGAACGGCTACATATTTCTTTTTCGTGTAAAAACCAAAAAGCTAATCACATTATAATGATTGTAAGTAGTTGATAAAACTCTTTTAAAATACATTTTAAACCTTTATAAAAACTTTAATTAAGTATTTTATATATTGTAGAATTTTATTTTTTATTATAATTATACATATTTTTAACATACGCATTATATTTAATCGTTTAATCGCATTGTCGCACATGCTATTTTACACATTATTTTACGAAAAAAAACGCAGAAACATGTTTGACCTAAGGTGGGATCGAATCCGGGTCCTTCGCATTATAAAGCAGACGCCCTAACCATTACGCTATGCAACGCTTGTAGAACTAAGATTTAAATTTGAATCATAAGTTGCATAGCAATCCATATACACTTGTATTAATTTTACATTTAAAATTTCTCCGATAGTGTAAAGTTTTTTTTTAAATTAAGAAATAATTAAAAATTCAATATATTTAAATACATAATTTCGCTCTTGAGATTTTACTACATATGTAGTTAAATATATTAAAATTGTAATTATATCTTAATTTTAAAAAATATTTTACACTTAAGAAAAAATTTTAAATGTAAAATTAATACAAGTATATATAAATCCCACCGTAGGTAAAATATTTTTCTGCGTTTTTTTCCATAAAATAATGTGTAAAATAACATGTGCGACAATGCGAATAAACGATTAAATATAATGCGTATGTTCAAAATATGTATAATCATAATAAAAAATAAAATTCTAAAATATATAAAATACTTAATTAAAGTTTTTATAAAGGTTTTATAAAAGTATTTTAAAAGGTTTCATTAACTACTTTCAAAAATGTTTTTTTTTTAATATTTCTATAACTTTTATTTAAATGTTTTTAAAACTTGTATCGAAAGGTTTATAAAAGAAGCTAGAAAACGTTGCTGAAAGGTTTAAAAACGGTCATAAACTCATTTTAAAGACATTTTATGGAAGCTTTTAAAAAGGTTTTTATCCTTTAATGAAACGTTTTAAAAACATTTTAAAAACCTTTCGATCTATGTGGGTTTCTACATTTATTTCTACATTCATTTCTACACTGATTTCCACATAGATATCGACGCTGATTTCTACGTAGATTTCTACACTGATTTCAGTGTAGAAATCCACTGTTGAAACCCACGTGGTAATCTACGCGGAAATCTACGTGAAAATCTACGCAGAAATCCACGTCAAAATCTACGCGCAAATCTACGTGAAAATCCACATACAGTGTGTTGTTTGACTGATTTCAATGTAGATTTCCATGTGAAAATCCACGTGGATTTTCATGTAGATTTTCACGTGGATTCTTGCAACTGGGTACTTATTACTATTATTAACTAATAATAATAATCATAAATACTTTATAAGGGTATTTAATATTTTTAAAATATTATTAGCAGTTATCAGCTTTTCTGAAGAGTCACAAATTTCTTTTGATTAAAAGTTGAAAAGCTAATAAAAGCTAATAAAACATAATAAAAACTAAGAGATGTCAGTAAAAGTTAGGAACTATAAATAACTGTTACTAGAGTCTAAATTCCACACTTTATAAACTAATAATAATAGTTATTAGATTTTATTAGCTCTTTTTTCATTCAGTTCATTTCCGCTTGGGTATTGAAAGAAAATAATATCGCACTGTGTGGCCATAGAAAAACACTTACTTCCGATGCATTGTTTGACTGGGTAGCCATGCTCGCTACAAAATGTGCTTTCACAAGAATCCGGTTCCGCAATTCCACTAGGTATTCGACAATGCTGTCATATTGCACATCTTTTTACTCTACGAAAGTAATCTTGTAAAGCTGGTTCAACCATAAATTGTTTGTATCGCGTGGAAACAGTAAGAAAATTAAGAGGCGAAAGCAAATGCATTTCATCTCTGAAGGCCTAAGATTAACTACTTATTCAAATTAGCATAAATATTACGTCATTTTTGATCGCATTAGCAGTACTATGAGCACAATGTCTACGAAATTTTAGTAACCCAAATTTAAACATATGCTCTCTGCAAAAATATAAAATTAATTAATCGGCAGCGAATACATAAAGATAAAAAAAATTGTTTAATTATTTCATTTCTCCTAAACAAAAAAAAAAATTAATAAATAAAATAAAATAGACAATTTTACATAACTTAAAAGATAGATATTAAAACTAGCTACTCATCGCGATTTACTGAAAAATGTATTTTTCATTTTCTTCTTAAATACAATATCATACTTGTTTATTGATTAAAAAAAAAATAAATAAATCGCAGAGAATTCAAAAAAGTTTTTTTTTCAAATGCAATGTCATACTTATATATATATATATATATATATATATATATATATATATATATATATATATATATATATATATATATATATATATATATATACATAATGGATTTAATACATATTAAATACAAATTCCAATTTTGATAAGTAGAAACTATAATCGTTCTTTTATTTTTCAATTACAATATAAAATTGAATTTTAAATGGATTGATAACTTGTGCAATTAACTGTAAGATATAAAATGTTATAGGTCACGTTTGTAATTTATCAGAAAAATGCAGACTTAGATAAGAAAAATAAATAAAAAACAAATGGATAAAAGATAACTAATAAAATTAAATTAATAATTTGTACATGCATAACAATCTACTTAAGTGCGGTATCTTATAATAAATAATAATACATAAGCAATAAAAGAAAGACGAACTAATTTGTCATAACTCATTTGACATAATTAAAATAAGAACACATAGACGATTAGAAATATTAAAATGAAAAATATTGAAAAAAGTATTTAAAGTGATTCTTACTATTAATTAAAAGTAATTTAAAAAAAATGTCAATTAATTCTATTATGACTACATGTTTTTGTAAAAAAATTTAAAAGATTTTAATAGAAATCTTAGAAAATTATTCGATCAATAAAATAATAACATTGCTTTATTAACAATATTAATATCACACTATTAAATATGGTAAAACATAAGGTACAGCGGGGGAATATATACTAGGACGGTTCAAATATGATCGAGACAAATGCTCTGACACGTTTATTTACCATCGAAAAAATTTACAAAAATTTACAGTTTTTCTAGGTACTCCCCTTACAAGTTACGCATTTTGTCCACCTTTCCGGAAGTTTTTTGATGCCGGTATCGAAGAATTCCTTGGACAACTCGGACAGCCATCTGCGCACGAACTCCTCTACCTCGTCGTCGGTGTTGAATCTTTGACTTCCGAGGGCTTCTTTCAGTGGTCCAAACATGTGGTAGTCGCAGGGTGATAAATCCGGACTGTAGGGGGGATGTTCCAGTACCTCCCACCCCAATTTCGATATTGTATCGAGCGTGAGACGCGCGGTATGAGGGCGCGCGTTATCCTGGAGAAGAATCGCACTTCGCGCCGTTATTTTGCGATATTGAAGGTGTTCGTGGATGATAGACTCTACACTACCAATACTGATGACGAGTTCAGCCGAAATGTCTCAAACATTCATCCTACGGTCCTCCAAAATGAGTTGTTCTACGCGGCAAATGTTGTCTGGTGTGATGCTGGTTTGCGGTCGACGATCATGCGGCTCATTCTCGACGATTTCGCGACCATCCTTGAATGCTTTGGCCCATTTATACACAGCAGCCCTATTAAGGCACTCACTACCGAACTGATTTTGGAAACGCAGAAAAATTTTCGTGTTTTTAACGCCTTCCCACACTAAAAAACGAATGACAATACGTTGCGCAACGGCGGTCGGCACTTGACGTTCACTTATGGTCGTAGTACGCGTGTGAAACATGCACTCTCGACGAAAACTATGCCACACTGTTCGTAAGGGATCCAGCTATCACATACTAAAGCCACGACCTTCAAAATATACATGCGCGCCATCTACAGCGTTTGTCTCCATCATATTTGAACCGCCCTGGTACTAATGTGAGAAAGACGCCACTTAGATTTTTGTTGGTTATATAAATATATGGTAATGTAAGTACTATTAAGTTGCATTATAATTAATTTATTATATTGATACTATTATATGGATTATTTTATTTTAATTTCAGTGGCTTCACGGATATTGTTGAAAAAAGTATAGTCCAAAAAATATAGCCCAAAAATTTTTTCATATCTTTTACATGCTCTCCTAAGCGAATTTTTAATTTTTAGTTAATAATATTTATATAAATAATAAATAAAATCAATTAATTTATAATCAAATAGTTTTAGAAAATTAATACCCAAGCGGAAATAGTCACGTGTATATGAATGTTAACAACAAAAAGTAATTCTTCATAATGATTATTAGCTCTTATTAGGTAATATTAAAATCTTATAATGTGTGGATTTTCGACTCTAATAATAGTCAATAATGTATATTAATGTTTCGAAGTTTTTATCGTCATTTCATAAATTTAATAAATATTTATAAGATTTCATTAAATTTTTATAGATTTTTATTTTTAGGAAATGTCCTAACAAACAAAGATGCAATAAAAGCTAGAATATAAATAGTTATTAGCTTTTAGAACGGTTATATATTCTTTTTTCGTGTAAAAACCAAAAAGCTAATCATTATAATGATTGTAAGTAGTTGATAAAACCTTTTAAAATACTTTAAAACCTTTATAAAAACTTTAATTAAGTATTTTATATATTTTAGAATTTTATTTTTTATTATGATTATACATATTTTTAACATACGCATTATATTTAATCGTTTATTCGCATTGTTGCACCTGTTATTTTACACATTATTTTACGGAAAAAAACGCAGAAACATGTTTGACCTAAGGTGGCATCGAATCCGGGTCCTTCGCATTATAAAACAAACGCCCTAACCATTACGCTATGCAAAGCTTGTAGAACTAAGATTTAAATTTGAATCATAAGTTGCATGGCAATCCATATACACTTGTATTAATTTTACATTTAAAATTTCTTCTATAGCGTAAAGTATTTTTTTAAATTAAGAAATAATTAAAAATTTAATATATTTAAATATATAATTTAGCTCTTGAAATTTTACTACATATGTATTGTAAACATATGTAGTCAAATCTTAAGAGCGAAATTATGCATTTAAATATATTAAAATTGTAATTATATCTTAATTTTAAAAAATATTTTACACTATAAAAGAAATTTTAAATGTAAAATTAATACAAGTGTATCGTACAATAATCTCAGTATATTGTTATATTAAAAAATTAAAATAACAATTTTATAAACATCGAAAAATTTATATGAATAAAATCAACAATATTATAAACAAAGTTAGAAGTAAGAAACGATATAAAATATAGCGGTAGGATTAAGAAATTGAAACAAATTAGGAAAATCTAATATAAAATAAATTACGAATAAATTCAATGCCGCTACACAGCAAGGGCATTGAACTCAAGGTCGTAACAATCGGCGTATATTCGATGTAATACGATTTATTGAAATAAGAAATCGAAGTAGAGTTTAAACATAAAAAAGTAAAAGAAAAAAGGCAAACACCGAAATAATTTTATATAGAATAACAAATAAGACATTTGACAAACAAATAGAAAAAAGAAAAAGTATAAAATTTGAATTAGGAAAAAAGTTATTACAAATAGAAGGTTATAGAACGCCAGTAACTCGAGAAAGTCAAAATTCTATGAAGTTCCATCAGGGTTACTGGATGAATAAAAAACAGAATAACAATTGATTTTATATAAATATGCAGATAAAGAGAGTACACAAAAAGTTACTGTGAAAACAATCGACGAAATAAATTATTTGTACATAGAAAGCGAAAAAGAAAAATTAAAAAACTTGTAAGCGATGAAAAAGATCAAAATTTGCGAAAATCACGACATTCTTATACATGTAAAGACGTGACCACGTCCCAGCTAGAAAATAAGAAAAATTCATTTTCGAAAATATTCTTATTTACTAAATAATTGTTAATAGAAGCTCATAGAACATTGCCTCAATCAAGGATCGGCGAGAGTATATAAAGCCGAGCTCGTCAAGGCAGAAGACACTTGATTTCAGACTTTTAAAGACGACAGTCGTAGATTGATATTTTCCAATGTAAGAATAATTATTAATAAATACGCAATTTAAAAATTAAACTGATTTTCTTTTGTTATCTATGTTTGAAATCAAGGCAAAGTAAAATAAAATTACAAAACTTCCAATCGATGGCATTTTGCAAGTGATGCAGATGACTAAGTATTGGTAACGTTGTAATTTTTATACTCAAGGGTTCTATGCTTTTCTAAAAAGGGATAAAATCTTTGAGTAAACCGAAGATTTTTGGGCATATTGACACTGTGTTTGATTGCACCGGGTTAGGGTGTTAAAATAGAAAAAATAAAAACAAAATTGAAAAAGAATAAATTGCACACGATTTCTACTATCGAATGAGTGCGGCTGGTTTAACACCTATGTATTAGTCTGCTACGATAATGAATTCGCTAGCAAGTACATAGACATAGTCATCTTTAAAGTTAAACTCTTTAAATGCCAAACAAACATTGGCAGATCAACGACCATAGAAGCGTCTCTCTCTAAGACGTCTCACATTGGCGTACTCGTATGATTTAAAAATTTTGTATTTTCGTAAAATAAAATCTAAAACTTCGAAAAGAAACTTTAATCGAAAAAAAATTAATAAATTGAATATTTATTATGAAAACACAAGTAGGATCTTGGTTAATCATAGATATAAATAAAACAGTAAACTTTTTAAATAAAATTGAGGTAAAATACACACGCACACACACGGTAATTGTCAAATAAATCGGGGTTCAGCACTCGAACGTGCACACTTAAAAATAGTAAATATCTAAAACAAATGACTTAGCATACGTTTATGTAAATTCGTTATAACGTGAAAATTCGACACGTTACAATATATGGATTGTCATGCAACTTATTATTCAAATTTAAATCTTAGTTCTACAAGCATTGCATAGCGTAATGGTCAGGGCGTCTGCTTTATAATGCGAAGGACCCAGGTTCGATCCCACCGTAGGTCAAACATTTTTCTGCGTTTTTTTCCGTTAAACAATGTGTAAAATAACATGTGCGACAATGCGAATAAACGATTAAATATAATGCGTATGTTCAAAATGCGTATAATCATAATAAAAAATAAAATTCTAAAATATATCAAATACTTAATTAAAGTTTTTATAAAGTTTTTAAAAAGTATTTTGAAAGGTTTCATCAACTACTTTCAAAAATGTTTTTTTTTAATATTTCTATAACTTTTATAGACATGTTTTTAAAACTTGTATCGAAAGGTTTATAAAAGGAGCTAGAAAACGTTGCTGAAGGGTTTAAAAACGGACATAAACTCATTTTAAAAACATTTTATGAAAGCTTTTGAAAAGGTTTTTATCCTTTCATAAAACGTTTTAAAAACATTTTAAAATCCTTTCGATCTGTGTGGGTTTCTACACTTATTTCTACGTACATTTCTACACTGATTTCACATTGAAACCCACATGGTAATCTACGCGGAAATCCACGTAAAAATCTACGCGGAAATCCACGTAAAAATCTACGCGGAAATCTACGTGGAAATCAACATACAGTGTGTTATTGGACTATTTTCAGTGTAGATTTCCATGTAAAAATCCACGTGGATTTCCATGTAGATTTTCACGTGAATTCTTGCAACTGTGTACTTATTACTATTATTAACCAATAATAATAATTATAAATACTTTATAAGGGTATTTAATATTTTCAAAATATTATTAGCAGTTATTAGCTTTTCAGAAGAGTCACAAATTTCTTTTGATCAAAAGTTGAAAAGCTAATAAAAGCTAATAAAACATAATAAAAACTAAGAAATGTCAGTAAAAGTTAGTAACTATAAATAACTGTTACTAGAGTCCAAATTCCACACTTTATAAACTAATAATAATAGTTATTAGATTTTATTAGCTCTTTTTTCATTCAGTCCATTTCCGCTTGGGAAGTTATATTTTATTAGTTTCTGTTTTTTTTTTTTTTTTTTAATTATGAAATCTTGAGGTAAGATGCTTCTAAAATAATTGAAGTGAGATGCCAGTGGAATTGTGCTACTAAAACTATAATATAATTAAAAAATAAGTGTAACACGAATATATAAAATATTTTTAGCTGAAGAAAGAAGTTTTGAAGTTATATTTCTTAGTTGTAAATTAAGATATTACAATAGTAATAGATAAAATCAGATTGGGTTCAATGTCGACAGTGTACAAAGCTGATATAAAAATGGAATTTCATGTATGCAAGCGTTAATATTTATTTTTTTCTTGTGAATAGATAATGTATTAATGTTAAATATTTATTTTGATTTAGAATGGTATAAAATTGTAGATTATTTATCCTATTTTGTTAAAGTTAAATTGATGTGGCATCTTACCCTTACTTTTGTGTTACTTCGTTTAGTTACTATAATCCAATAACTATTATAAATAAAGATGAAAGGTATTTTTCTAATATATTTTATTGATTTTTGTAAACTATAGATGATTAAATAGTAAAAATTTAGTTTTACACATAAGCAAATTTTTAAACTTTTTCCTTAGATGTGGCGACTTCCCCGGCTTACTATATTATTTTAACGAAATGTCAACACTAATGATTATATTCACAAAAGTTATACTTTAGCTTGAAGCTTGTTATTAGAATATTTACAAATATATATATATATAGCTAAGTTATAATTTTTATGAGTAACACCGTTATTATGTAAGAAAAAATGGACATATTATCAGAAAAATTATGAAGCAAAAATTTTACAATGTATATTTGTATTCGAACAAAGCATGCAACAATTGAATAAAATTATTATTTAAATAAATAAAGAAGGTTTTATTAAATTTGTACCTTCAAAACCTGGAGATAAAGATTTGAAATTGTTTGAGAGGTTCAATGATTGGTTTTGTTCAGGTGATCAGGTAGATACAACAACGGGCGCCACAGAAAACAAACAAAAAATATATATAAAATTAGATGACAATCACATATAATTATTGCTTTTATTATTTTATCTCAAGAATGTTTTTATTTAATATATGTATTATATAGAATTATACTTTATAAGAACTACAGTAAGGTTTTAAGTTAGTAGGATAAAAACATATCAGTCAAGAAAATGTTTAGTAATAAATTTTTTTAACCTATTAATCACTCAGAATGCCAAATAAATTATTTTATATTTATAACTTACATATTTTAGATTAATATCATTTTAGATTATTAATTATAAATGGTAAAAGTTTTGAACCTACATACTGTCTGTCAAAAAAGTACCGGGAATTTTAAATTAGAACAACATTTTTACGTTTAATAATTAAAATTTATTGGGTCGCCTTCAAAATAGGCTCCATTTGCTCCGATACATCTTTGCCAATGGCACTTCCAATCATCGAAACATTTTTTATAGCCACTTTCCGGGATGGCCTTCAGCTCGTGCGCCGAATTTTGTTTTATGGCTTCAATCGACTGAAAACGGGTGCCACGGAGCGGCAATTTAAGTTTTGGGAAGAGAAAGAAGTCACAGGGAGCCAAATCCGGCGAATACGGTGGTTGTTCAAGCGTGTTCGTTGAGTTTTTGGCGAAAAAGTCGGTCACAATCGTAGCTCGGTGAGACGGCGTATTATCGTCGTGCAAGATCTACGAGTTGCTCGCCCACAAATTTGGCCGCTTCTTACGAATACGCTTACGCAAACGTTTCATAACGCCTAGGTTATACTCTTTGTTTACTGTCTGACCCTCTGGAATGAATTCGTAGTGCACCACGCCACGGATATCGAAGAAAACAATAAGCATCACCTTCACTTTTGAGCGGCTTTGGCGTAGTTTTTTCGGTTTCGGCTCGTTTTTTCCCGCCCATTCCGATGCTTGCTGGCTTGTTTGCATATCGTACTCGTACACCCACGTTTTGTCACCAGTTATGATGCATTCCATGAATGCGGGATCGAAATTGGCGCGATCCAGCATGTCCGAAGCGACCTGTTAGCGGTAGCGTTTTTGAAGAAAATTAAGCTCTTTTAAAACGAGTCTTGCGGCCACCTTTCTCATGCCCAAAATATCAATTAAAATCGTACGTGTGGACTCGTGGGATATCTTAAGTTCATGTGCTATCTCTCTCAAGCTGGTATGACGGTTTTCAAGCACCATTTCCTTAATTTTATCGACGTTATCTGCGGACGAAGCCGTCGATGGGCGTCCAGAACGAGGCAAGTCTTCGACGACTTCACGACCCTCTTTGAAGGCTGTGTACCACTCGTACGCACGGGTGTTCGATAGTGCTTTATCACTAACAGTCTTTTGCAACATTTTCAATGCATTGGCACACGAAATTTCATTCGTAACACAAAATTTTATACAAATTCTTTGTTCAACGTAATCACCCATTGTAAAAAATCGGCACGCACTATTGACATCGACTGACTTGACCAGCTACTGTAAACACACTCGTTGACAGATTCGGCTAAAACTTGGTATAGTCATTAAAGACAGTTGTACCAACCTAGAGAAAAAAATTTTACCTGCTTAAATTGCCCCGACAGATTTAAATCGACAATTCCCAGTACTTATTTGACAGAATGTACATCAGAATTATATAAGCAAAGGTTGTTTGCATAAAGAAAAACCTACTATACGAGGTGTGTTTAATAAATACAGCTAATTTTTAAATTACGTGGGCTGCATACATTCGAGTTTCGATTTTTTTATTTTTTTCTTTTAATATGTTGGTACACATGCCCCTAACATATGTTGACAACATTAGCCATCTCACATTTTCGTGTTATTTACAGCAGACACAAAGAGTAACTGTCTTTACACGTGAGTGGCGATTTTTCGTCGTTTAAAAAAGTGGTACAAAGAAGTTGTATTAAATTTTGCGTTAAAAACAAAATTAAGTGCTCTGATGTCATGAAAATGTTAACTGTGGCATTTGGCGAATCTACTCTAAGTGAAAAAAATATTTACAAGTGGTACAACAAATTTAAAGAAGGCTGAGAAGATGTCAATGGTAATCCTTGTTTTGGACATCCTAGCATGTCAACAACAGATGAAAACGAAGTAGTGAAAAATATGATTTTTGAAAATCATCGTATAACTATTAGAGAGGTTGCTGTGGAAGTCGGCATGTCCTCTGGCGCGTGCCATGCTATCTTTTCGGATGTTTTGGGCATGAGTCGTGTATCAGCGAAGTTTGTTCCGAAACTGCTTAATTTTGACCAGAAGAGCAGTCGCATGAGCATCGCTCAGGATTTGTTGAATAAAGTCAATGATGATCCAGATGTGCTTAAAAGGATCATGACTGGTGATAAAAGATACTACTGTGATCAAAAAGTAAGGTGAATTTGTTCATGAAATGTAAATTCTTTATTTATTCTTCAAAATCAATTTCATCCCCTTCAAAGTAATCCCCGTCTGATAAAACGCACTTTTGCCAACGCTTTTTCCAGTCCTCGAAACTGTCGGAATAGTTTCTTTCTGGTGTAGCCTTCAAGACCTTCTTCGATTCGGTTTTTATCTCCTCAATCGTGTCAAAACGGCGTCCCCGCATTGGCCTTTTAAGTTTGCTGAATAGCCAGAAGTCGCACCAAGCCAAATCAGGCGAATACGATGGTTGCGGAACGATATGAGGCGAGTTTTTGGCAAAAAAGTCGCGAAGAACCAATGCAGTATGACATGGTGCATTATCGTGATAAAGGAACCAAGAGTTGTTCGCCCATTATTCCGGCCGTTTTAGACGAATAGCTTCACGCAAATGACGCATAACGCTCAAATAATTTTTTTTGTTGACAGTTTGGCCCGGCGAAAGGAATCTATAGTGCACCAGACCACGATAATCAAAGAAAATTGACAACATGACCTTGACTTTCGATCGACTTTGCCGTGGTCTCTTCGGTCTTGCTTCACCTTGTGCACAATAATGGCTGGATCGGTCGGTGGTTTCAGGGTCGTATGCGTAAATTCAAGTCTCGTCTCCAGTAATGATGCATTTCAAGTGGTCCTGATAGTCAGACAGCAAAGTTTCACACACATCAACGCGACGCTTTTTTTCCAAAATTTTAAGCGATTTTGGCACTAATCGAGACTAGATGCGTTTGAGACACAAAACATCCTTCAAAATGGTTAGGGCTGAGCCAAATGATATTTTTACACTATCAGCGAGGTCTCTAATTGTCAATCAACGATTTTCAAGCACCAAGTCTTTGATTTTTTGGACGTGGCCCTCGTCGGTAGACGTTGATGGTCGTCCAGAGCGCGATATGTCTTCGACGCGTTCCCGGCCCGCTTTGAACTCGTTGTACCACTTATAAACGTTTTTTTGGGCCATAGTTTGATCACCAAAGGCCTTCCGCAACATTTTCAACGTGTCTGCACAAGAATATTCGTTCCGCAAACAAAATTTAAAGCAAGTTCTTTGTTCAACAAAATCACCCATTGTAAAAATCAAAAAATTCACTTTTGGTTGTTTACAAAAACACGTGTAACTCAGAGATAATTGAACCTTTTGACAAACAGACGCTTGGCGAATGTAATAGACAGTCCTACCAACCTAGGAAAAAAAATTTACCTGCCTTCCTAATGCCCGGGAGTTTTAGACTACAATTTCACCTTACTTTTTGATTACAGTAGTGGGTGCATGGTTATAACGTCGAAACCAAAACACAATTATCTCAATGGAAGCGACTAAAGGAGCCTACGCCAAAAAAAGCACGCCAAGTTCGTTCAAATGTGAAGGTTTTGCTGACTGTTTTCTTTGATTATGATCGAATTATGTATCACAAATTTTTGTTAGAAAGTACTACGGTCAAGAAAGAATATTAACACATCGTTCAATAAGTCCCGAGACTAACCCAGAGATGGTGCTTGTTGTACTAAACTGGCCACGTTTCCATAGAGTGCGAACCTTTACATGAAACGCGTAAAAGTTTCACGTCGATCGGATCACAGACAGCAGAGTCATCGAGATTAGAGTAAAGTCACTTTGTAATTTGTTTGAAAAATGGAAAAAAGCGAGTTTCGCATGTTGATAAAACATTGTTTTTTAATGAGTAAAAACACCGTAGAAGCCCAGCAATGGCTTAAAAAACATTACCCGGACTCCTCTTTATCCAAACCAACGATTTGTCGTTGGTATGCTGAGTTTAAACGTGGTCGTACGGACACAAACGATGCGGAACGTTCGGGTAGGCCATTGGAAGCCGTTACACAGGAAAATGTGAGTGAAGTGTTAAAAATTGTAATAAAAAATTGCAAAGTAAATGTCCGTGAGATTGCAGAAATGACAGATATCATCTGAAAGCGTATTTACAATCCTTCATGAAAAATTGAGCATGAAAAAGGTTTTTTCCAAGTGGGTACCGCGATTGCTTTCAGTGGAACAAAAACAGCAACGAGTCGACGATTCAGAGAGCTGTTTATCGCTATTTACTCGCAATAAAAAGGATTTCCTGCGTCGATACGTGACCATGGATGAAACATGGATACATCATTTCACTCCGGAGTCGAATCGGCTATCATCTGAGTGGCGCATGGCTGGCGAAAGCCGCCCAAAGCGTCCAAAAACGCAGCAGTCTGCTGGCAAAGTCATGGCGTATGTTTTTTGGGATACACATGGCGTGATTTTCATTGACTACCTGGAAAAAGGTAAATCGATCAACAGTGATTATTATATTGACTTGTTGGTACGTTTGAAGGAGGAGATTGCAGCAAAACGACCGCACATAAAGAAGAAAAAAATTTTTTTTCACCAAGACAATGCACCATGCCACAAGTCAATGAAAACAATGGCAAAATTGAACGAATTGGGCTTTGATTTGGTTCTCCACCCCCCGTATTCGCCAGATTTAGCCCCCAGCGACTACTGGCTCTTTGCTGATCTTAAAAAAATGCTCCAGGGAAAAAAATTTGGCTCGAATGAAGAGGTCATTGCCGAAACTGAAGCCTATTTTGAGGCAAAGGATAAATCCTTCTATAAACATGGTATAGAAATGTTGGAAAGGCGTTGGAAAGATTGCATCGCTCTAAAAGGAGATTATATTGATGAATAAAAATGATTTTTAAAAAAAAATGTTGTTTTTGTTGTTAGTCTCGGGACTTATTGAACGATGTGTTACCTTCAAGTTATGTGCCATTTGCGTGAAGAAATAAGAAGAAAACACCCAGCTTTATGAAAAAAAAATTCATGGCTGTTGCATCACAAAAATGCCCCTGCTCACATATCGTTGTTGGTTTGTAATATTTTGGCTAAAAATACCACAATCATACCCCAGCCTTCATATTTACCAGATCTAGCTTTGTGTGACTTTTTAATTTCCAAAACGGAAAAGTACCCTCAAAGAGCAGAGGTTCACCACGATTGACTAAGTAAAAACTGAATCGCTGAAGAAATTGAAAGCTATACCAAAAACCGCCTATGAAAAGTGCTTTATGAATTAAAAAAAGCACTGGCACAAGTATATAATATCTAATGAGTATTACTTTAAAGGGGATAACATAAATATTGATGAATAAGTAAATATTCTTTTAAACATATGGAACTTGGCTCTATTTATTGAACACACTTTGTAGATCCATTTCGAGTATATTAATTTAAATTTCTTAATTTTATATTTACACACACTACCGATCAATTGATTTTTTTCATCCATAGTGAAATTTTTCGAAACTTAAAAGTTTTTTAACGGAGTTGTAAATGAAGTAATGTAGAAGACCAAAGTCATCCTACAGAAACGAAATTAAAAGCGCTTCAGAAGTCTTTTTGTGGGTTTCTAAATGAAATGTAAAACTTATGTAATAAGTATTCCACTAACTTTTTTTGGAACGATAATAAAACGAACTTTTGAAGTTTGTAAATCTAAACATTTTTTGTGCATTCTTAATTCTTTGCATTGATGTGGAAAAACAATCATACAAAAATTTTAAATTAGTATTTTGTAGTTTTTGGTTTATAATTAAAGAATGGATTCTATTTAAAACGCTTATAAGAGATTTTTTTTTATTGAATATAACACGTTTATAAATATTTTTGTTAATAAAAAAGCTTTATTTTAACAAAAGGTTTTTAATTTATTAACTCGACTAAGGGATGTCTAGAATTTGCTATGCAGTGATCACAAACAAATGTAATCACTTCGATGAAAGTAATATTTGACTTATTATTCTAGAATTCAGTATTATTTATTTTATTGTTATTGAAATATTGTTTACTCTCCTAAATCACATTTATTATTGTATAAAAAAATATATTGTGTATTTATAAGCACTGGTAACCAAGCTAATGAAAATATATCTCGTTATCTCTGTTCTCATACTGTTTTTTTTGTTTTTATTTATTTATTTTTATTTTTTTTGGTAATATACGTTGAAGTCAGACTTCTAACGAGTTCGTTTACCACTTAAACAATCTGCCTTTTCTGTTTTATAACTTTCGCAGCCGGAGGACCAGTTTTTAACTTTCAATATATACATGCTACATTCGAAATCGCAACTATGTAATATATAAGTTAAAGACATAGCAGGTCTAATGTTTGAAGCTTCGACGTGCTGAACACTCTTAGTTTTTATTGGGCAACGCTTTCGCACTAAGACCTCCGAAATACGGGGGACGCAGAGAAGGAAATATATTAGGAGTAAAATAACTGTAAATAAAATTCATTTATTCTATTAAAATACAACATGCCTTGTGTGATAAATCAATCTTACGTTCGTTAACAAGTGTCAGATGTTGATCTTCATCGTTGTTATAGACGTTTAAGTGGACAAGCGCACTGCACCAGATGTTAGCAGGTAGTTGATTGATGCCGGTGTGAGGAGCGTGAATACAATTTCAAATACAAACTACCTGGTAACCATTCTATACTTATACCTTTTAATCTTCGGGTTACTTTCCAATTTCTATATTTCTCGCGGACGTATACTTTTTAACGATTTAAAAGATACTTTTTACTTATATTCTTAATGTTTAACCTCTTAGCTTACAATGACGTCTCAGAAACGTGTCCCCGTCTAGTCTACCGGACCAAACATGGAAAGGACGTCTCAGAGACGTGATAAGTAATTATTTATCGAAAATCTTGCAAAGTTAATTGTATCGTGCACGTGTATATATAAATTATAGGACGTTTGCGGTTTTTACAATCTCGAACGCGAAATAAGCCTACTTGCTTATGATCCTACGCATGACCGACCTTGGTGTCGCTTTGGCACGCACAGTTAGAAATTAAATCGTAAGGCAAGGGGTGAAATTAATTGCTGATACTTGTACTTTTTTACTTTGAATTACTGTGAAGACTGTATGTCTTCTTTTCTTCTTCTATGCATGTGTCTTATTAATTTAAATAGAAATAAAAGACTATCGGCTATGCCGGCGTTTGCATGGTACTCAAAGTTGCCTATAACGTTGATAATACATTCAATAGGTTATAAACTTAAAATAAAAGAGTAAAAAATTCATCATGTTGCCTGGAACAGTGAGCTCATCTTTCTACGGCTTAAAGTCTTTATTAAAGCTTTTCTTCGGCCTACACCGATAAGAAGTATTAAACTATTCCTCAAGTCTTCAGATTAGTAGCAGTTAAGGGATTATACGCAGTTGCAAGGCTCAAAAAAGACGTTTTTTTTATGAATTTTTTATAGAATCAGTTTTTATTTATCAATTACAAGTGATGGTAATTCAAGTCGAGCAAACCTTTAAGAATACAATAGCGCATCGATCATGTGCAAATATTAATGTACACCGCTCCTGTAGATGATGTCCCGAACGACCTCCAAAAAAGGGCGCTTGACGGTGATCTCCATTCCGGCAGTTTAGATTATCTGAAATCAAAAAATATAGTAAATTCTTTTAGAGGATAAATTAATACAGGCATTGAACGAAGGAATAATAAAAATTTTGATTTTTAACAAAATGGTGTCTATTTGAAAGAAATTCTTCGTTTTTGACTGAAATTTTCGCTCGAAATTGTTAAAAAAAAATAGTAATAATTTTTATAAATCTTATTCCTTCGTTCAATACCTGAGAAATATATCTGAGAAGATTGTGTAAAAATTTGAGACTGATCAGTTTAGCCATTTCTGAGAAACCGAGATCACCGACTTTAAAAATACCGTTTTGAGAAAAACGCGTTTAAAGTTTCAGAAGTAGTTTACACATAGTTAAAATTTTTTTTCTTAAACTTACAGGGTATCATCTATTCCAGGGCCATAAGACGCACCTTCTGCAGTATCGTCAGCTTCTAATAAGTTCAGCTGGTGCTGTCGTCGAGCCATTCTTCCTTCTCGCGTGCTCCCATGCGCTCGTGCGTCGAAGGTCATCACACGCTCTGCATCCTCTTTGTCGACATAAGCATGAGCTGCGGTGCCTAATGAAACTCCTAATGTACTCATTAAGTACAATGATGATTGTGTACGTTGATTAAACATTCCAGCTGCAATATAAGCCGCTATTTCAACAACTTCACCACCACATGGAACAATTTTTTGAGTTATTTTCCATATTAACTGATTATAACTCTCATTATTGTTTTGTGTAAATCCACCAACACACCTTTCCAATAATTTTACGTTGCTAAGGTCTTCATAAATTGGATATATACATTCTTCAACATCAGCTGGTAAAGTTAGATAATCATGGGTGTAAGAAGATAATGTGTCTGTTGCTAGCGCTTGCTGCTAACTACACCATGAACCTTCTCCACCTGGGCACATTTCGTGTTAAGGCTTCTTATCAGTCAAGCAATAGTGATAATATGTTCCCCAAATTGCATTATACGAGGTCTGGCTATTAAATAACGAGACTGCGCGCCTAGAGGGCGCCGTAGAGGGGTAGGGAGAAAACAAGTAGTGCGTTGGGTATCTAGATATCTTGTCTATGCACGTACCAAAACACGTTCTCGTCACCATTATTGTATTTGTGCAGTAGCGGTTTCAAACGAACGTGTTTTTTTCTCGTGCCGAAAACCATGTGTGACGAAAAACAGGAGCAACGTATCAATCTCAAATTTCTCGTTAAATTGAAAAAAACTCTGACTGAGTGCTGTAAATTGTTGCAAGAGGCCTATGGGGACAATTCTCTATCTCGTGCGCGTATTTTTGAGTGGTGTAAGCACTTCAGTGAAGGCCAAGTGAGCACTGAAGATGACCAACACCCAGGTCGCCCTGTCACTGTTTCAACTCCGGAAACAGTGACAAAAATCAACCAAATTGTGCGTGCAGATCGTCGAATAAGCATCCGGATGGTTGCCGAGGCTGTAAACACCGACAAAGAAACGGTTAGACAAATTTTACACGAGAAATTACACATGACAAAAGTCTGTGCGAAGTTGGTGCCAAAAAACCTGACTCCTGACCAAAAGCTCTTGCGTCAACAGGTCTGCTCAGATTCCCTTAAAAGGTTAAAAAAAGATTCCGGACTAATGAAAAACATTATTACTTGCGACGAAACGTGGATTTTTCAATACGATGTTGAAACAAAGCGGCAATCGATGCATTGGAAGACGCCTGAATCGCCCAGAATCAAAAAAGCAAGGATGTCACAATCAAAGTTCAAGGTAATGTTGATCGTTTTTTTTGACATTAACGGTATCGTGATGACTGAATGGGTTCCAGAGGGTCAGACTGTCAACCAGGCTGACTATTTGTCAGTTTTGGCAACACTGCGAGAACGAGTTTGTAAGAAACGGTCCGAGTTGTTGAAGAACAACTTATGGATTTTGCACCAGGACAACGCACCTGCCCATAACGCGCTATCTGTGAAGCAGTATTTGGCCGGAAATCGCACTCCAGTGCTCGAACACGCGCCGTACTCGCCAGATTTGGCACCGTGCGACTTTTTTTTGTTTCTGAAGATAAAATCCGCTTTGAAAGGCACCCGATTTGATTCGATGGAAGCGGTAAAGCAAAAAACGGCATAGCTCCTAAAGGTCCTCACCAAAGAAGACTTCCAGCACTGCTTCGATCAATGGAAAAAACGTATGGAAAGGTGTGTGGCGAGGGAAGGGGAGTATATTGAAGGGGAGCATTCGAATGTAGAATAATTTTTATAATAAAACCCTTTTTCGTAACCAGTCTTGTTATACAATAGCCAGACCTCGTACATATTATCCACAGAATCACAATTTCTCCTTATTGCCAAACCATAGTAAACTGTCAGCTTATCTATTAGCTTAGCCGTAAATTCACCTTTCTCTGAAAGTACTTTTTTTGCAATTCTTTTTCCGCCTTCTTTAACTGTTTCTGAATTTTTTTTACTAGTCCGCGGAGTCGTGAACCCATTCTCTCCTGAACATGCCCGATACATTCTTTTTTGACAACTTCAACTTCACTGTAAGGAGCAGCTTTCAGAATCCCAGAATATGTTTTTGAATCGCGATCACCTATATAGTTTTTATAACGAACTTTGAATTTTTTTATTGAACGCTTAAACATTTCAATAACCGCGTCGACTTCCATTTTACCGGAAGAGCTCTGGTGATTTGCAGAACAAGCATCGTTGTGTTCATTATACCAATCATTATACTCGTTAGTATCTTTTTTAGGTTTTCAAACCTCACACTGTTAACAGTATAAACTTTTTACAATTATATCAATGATTTTTCCAGTGTGATATCCAATCAATGATGTCACTTTATACAAAGAATCGAACCCTCGCTTCTTCCAGGTTCCGTCACCCGAAACTGTTAATTCTTCATTATTTTCATGACCTTGATTTTCAGCAGTCACTTCTTTTTCCTCCGTACAGACTTTTTCAAACAGTTTTTCAGCAGCTACTTTCACACAAGAGTTAATGTTCTTAACAATCAAGTCATAAGTGTTTTGCGTTAAAAAAGCAGCCATGTCCATCAAGCCACAAAATTTAGCTGCGCCTTTTAATCCTAGTCCCAGAATTCTCATCACAAATATAAATCGTCTGTTTATTTCGTAAGAATGCTTCACAAAAGAACTGGAGTTTATAACACGATTTTTACACTTATCGCACACTACAACGATTTTAAAACAAAGTCCACGGGGAGAAGCAATTTCAAATTTTATTTTTTCGTCACAAGAGTTACATTTCACATAATCGCTTATCCCAGCCAATACAGTAATGAAATTTAAATTTCTATATTCAATCGAAGGATCACGTGAAACTAAAATCTTTTCCTGCATTTTGAATTTTTTAGCGGATGCACTAAAACTACTCTAATCCGTCTCAGCAGTCTTTGGAATAAAAGCCTGTGTTCTCTTTTTAACTTTAGAAATTTGTATTTTTTCGGTACTTCTACGTAATCTTGAACATTTATGGGGCATTTTTATAACTTTCAAATAAAATTTACTCCAATAGAAAACAAAAAATCACGAAAAACACGTATGAACTGAACGCACGACTTTACCACGTGGCAGAACTTTTTAGACTGACTAAATACTTTTATTTTAGGTTATAATAGCCAAATGTGACATTGGAGTAGTTAGTGGACTCATTATACTCGCCTTCTACGAAAAAACACAATAGAAAAAGGAACCTCAGGTAGCGCGTGCAGTGAGTGCAGCTGCTACTCCGGTTCTTACTCTACCTGCTTTCTAACACTCTGACGTGGCTTTATAAATTCAGGTATATCTCTGAAAATATTTATCGGATTGGCTTGAAATTTTTAGAGAATATACTTGAATATATGTACATTCCGAAAATGCAAAAAAAAAAAAAAAAAAATCGATTTTTTGAAAATTCTAACTGCGTATAACCCCTTAAGTCAATTAGCTGTACTACATTGGTAGGAGTGAGAAAAAGAAGATCAGAACAAAAGGAATCTTTGTATAGGCTGCATTCTCATAAAACAGTGCAAGTAAGCACTTACCAATGCAACGAAGCAAGCAGGTGGTACAAGGCTTGACAGCTGGAAGAAAATTTTCATTAAGAAGTAAATACATCCTCGTTCCTGGCAATCTGTGGAATCTGGAATAGAAAGAATACACACATACCAATCAAATAATAGCCAGTAGCATTGGAACATTAAATAAACTTACCTAATAACTCACGAGCTACCGCCATATCAGAAGCCGTCTCAATAGCCAAAGTACGCCACTTTGTACCCGTTTTAGTAACACCAGGAAGCGTATAACGCGTATAATAATACAAACACTTATTTACACTACGCAGCGAGGTTAGAGTATGCTTCACAACAACAAGACTACATATGACTCTACCACTGTTACACGCGCGCCGCGACATCGGCGCATTAGAACGCTACATACGGTAAAGTTCTTTTACATACGCGCCACACTACCAGTGCGTTCTTTTTTGGAACTAGCAATTGAGCTAGAAATGGCTCGGTAGAACGGCCATTTTGTGCAATGACTATAATACGCGAACATGCGCGCAACGGTTTTTTTTTTATTTAGTCTTGTTATTGACACCGTTTTTGCCTTTTCTTTTTGTAAATTGCGGAGTGCGCCTGGAGTTAATCATGTAGGAGCTGTTCCAGTGTGCGAGTGGAGAGCAAAGCAGCATAGGTAAGATGCATTTCAACATTAGCCAGCAAGTAACTTCCCTCGCACTGTCTCTTTTCCAACTTCTCATGTGCCACATTCGACGACACGTGTAGCCGTCTCGTAACTCCGCTTGCTCGCGTGAACATCAGCGTTGCATATTTATTTCGTTGTCTTTTTTTCATTTTCACTAACTACAATTGTTTTTTTTTTTTTTGTCTAAGAGTGCGTGCGAGGTTAAATAAGTCACGAGTATTCTTATTTAGCATGCTGCGATATTGCGTGCTGTGATATTGCGTGCAGCTCACTTTGGTAAATTCTTTTATTCAAATAAATTAATAATAATCGAGATAGGATAATTTTTTGTTGTATAATTAAATTCGTGCAAATATCCTAATCCCCAGTAATTGCCATAGTATACAGCCTGTCCCTCTATCTAGTGAAAATATTCATAACGCCTGATGTAGGGAGAAATTTTATAAATAAACCTTCTTACATTAAAAACGGTTAATTAATTATTATTTAATTAACAATAGATTAACAGCCAATCTGATTACTTCGCGTTCAAGTAGGCGGGCCTTGAGAGAAAAAAAAACCAAAAAAAGAAACAAAAATGGGCGGAGCTTTCGATTTTCAACTATACATCGATGTACGGCGATGTGTACGTCGCACTGCTACGCTTGTTTCTCCCCACACGCGAATTTTAATTCGGATCTTCTTTTGTCTTCTTATTTATCTTCTTATTCCTCTCATTCAGGCTATAGCACTGACGGTTTGGGTTCTAATCCCCAGTTCAGATTTTTTTTTTTTTTTGCTTCTGTAAGTCTTTGTAAAATTCAAAAAATAATAATAATTAAATTTAATTTAATTAAATTTGAAATTAATAATAATAATAATAATAATAATAATAATAATACTTTATTTAAATATTTAAAATTTTTTCCTGATTTTTTTTAAATCAATTAAATACTGATAATAATTTGTATTATTGTATAATAAAATTTATCTTTTTTTATTTCCTTTATAGTTTTAATGATTAATTCTAGATTTTTTTTTGTTTTAACTTTCCATAAACTATTAAGAAACATAATAAATGAAAATTTTTCGTTTATAAAATAATAATTTAAACGAATTAAATTTGAAATACACAAAGTTATAGCAAATACGATATGATTTTTTTTAATTCGTAACTTTTAATGCACTGACTTATTCGCATAGTTTCTGTAAAAGAACTTTTTTTATGTATTTCGACGAAAGCCAATATATCTAAAGGTTTTTAAATTTTTTCTATAATTGATGTTTAAGATTATTAAATAACTATAATTTTTACACACTATTATTTGATTGTAACATCGATGAATTTTTTTAAAATATTTTTTTAAAAGACATTTTTTTTTTTGGTGTAACGAATAATGTTATACAGCTTAAAATCTCGCGTGAAAACAAAATTTTAATTATTTTAATGTCTTAGTTGATGAAAATTTTATTGTATTTATGAAACAACTGACTGTAACAAAGAATTATAATATTAGGTTGCTGCAGATGAAATGGCCGATTTAATAATAAATTTTTAAACAGCTATAACTTTTTATAAAGACAATTTATTTAATCAAAATAGGTACCAATAGATACAACACACTTTTCTTAACGAGATACAAGTACATTTATTCCAGTTTTGTAGAAGTCCGAGTTTCTGGTTCGAAGAAACTCCTCGAAGGCGTTTTTGACAGCAGCTTCATTATTAAATTATTTCCCTGTCAAAAAGTGATCCAAATGTTTAAAAAAATGGTAATCTGTTGATGAGAGGTCTGGTGAATATGGAGGGTCAGGAAGAGTCTTATAGCACAACTCGTTTAATTTTTGGACCGTTGTTCTCGATACATGAGGTCGTGCGTTATCGCGAAGCAGTATCACTCCATCCCTGTTGACAAACCTAGGTCGTTGGACTATCAATTTCTGATGCATTTCATCCAGTTGAGCACAGTATTTCTCAGCATTGATGGTTTCGCCAGGTTGCAGGAACGAATAGTGGATAACTCCAGCTACAGACCACCAAACAGTTACCATTATTTTCTTTGGATGAAGGCTTGGTTTCGGCACGTATCTTGGCGCTTCACCGGCATCTAGCCATTGGGCTGATCGGCGACGATTATCGTATAAAATCCACTTTTCGTCGCAGGTCACAATTCGGTGCAAGAACGGTTCCTTTTTGTTGCGAGAGAGAAGTGAACTTGAAATCTCCATTCGACACGTCATGTTTTGCTCAATAAGATCATGCGAAACCCATTAGTCAAGCTTTTTCACTTTTTCAAGTTGTTGCAAGTGGCGGCAAACTGTCAAATTGTAAAAGCTTAATTTCTCAAAAAGATCCCTTATGGTTTGGCGGAGGTCAGACCCCACTAATGCACGCAGCTCGTCGTTATCGATCGATGGTCCTGGGTGTCCACGTGGCTCATTTACAAGATCCATATCTCCGGATCGAAATTTTTCGAACCACTGCCGAGTGGTTCGTTCGCTAACTGTATCATGCCCAAATGCGCTGTTGATATTCCTCGTTGCTTCCGTTGCGTTGTGCTCTAATTTAAATTCGTATAGTAAAAGTAGCCGTTTTTGATTCACTATAGTCTGCGATTTGCGCGTTTAAACTTTATAAACAAACTTTATATGCTGGATGAGCCATTTTAATCTATTTATCTCGGAATCTCCAAAAAGTAAGCGGTATTCAAAAAAATTGTAAAGACAAAAGTTGTTCAGGACTATAGGGGCCATCTTTTTGCAATATTTGCTTTGACTTGAAAATCAATTTTCGTGGTTATTTGAAGCTCAAAGTGATATTTCTAAATAGAAGCCCCTATTTTCGACATTGGATTCAGAAAGAGCGAAAAATTTTACTTTCGAAATGATAGTTAAGATAAATTCTTACAAAGCCAAATCAAGGTCAAATTAAAAAAAAATTGTCCAAGAAATGTTTTTCTTTTTTGATGACATATGGGAAACAAAATCTTGAGTGGACTAACTGTCTCGATCATCGTGACCTAATTTTATTTAATTTAATTTATTAATTTCATGTAATTTCATTTTTGTTTTATTTTACATATATATGCTATTTTATTTATACTTTATTAAAATGTTTTATTTCACTTTAATCACATTTGCATTTATTTTATACATTCGCCTTTTTTTCCTCGTATCATTCGCAAATTCTTTCTGCCACTCTCGCTATATTTCATTCGTTATACTCGTATGTTTTTTCATCTGTCGCTCAATTCGCTTTTATATTATTCACCTTATTCACTTTTATCATATTCGGCTTCATTTGCAAATTCTTTCTGTCACTCTCGCTTTATTTCATGAGTTATATGCGTTTTTGCTCTGTTCGCTTTTATATCATTCGCCTCTCTTTTTTTAATCACGTTCTTCTTTCTTCTTCTTAAATCTAATTTTCATTCGATTTTAATTTTAAGAGTTTAAACAGCAACACGCTTAGCAACAAAGACGGATTCCGCGAACTTGTAAACAAACGCATGTTTGTTTCAAATAATCCTTGAATTTTCAACGAACTTATATACTTTCACGTTCGTAACGAATTTTCACTTTAATCATTTTGCACGCAATAGCGCGTTGGGGAACACACCTTAAAAAGCGCACTATTTTCGCTAATGCACTTCGTCGAAAAGTGCACGACACTGACACACACAAACAATTTTTAAAGCACACCATCGTCGTGCGCAATTTTTACACATACTTATTTTGCAGTGATTTTTCACTGTAATTACCGACACCTTCAAAACCCGTTAACAGTCGTTTTTACCCTGTACGCTTCAAGAAAGATATATTCTTCCTTATCTTTGGTGCTATTCTCGGTAATTTTCCGATCTGCCCGAATTTCCTCTCCTGGGCCCCTAGCCTGTAGAATATTTCAGCAGACTTCAAAGAGGATAGGTACGCAATGAGATACAACACTTTTTAGTTATATACAGTTATATTTAGACAAAAGTTGCTTAGGTTTATGGGGACCATCTTCTTGCAATATCGGTTTTGAACTTGAGATGAATTTTCAAGGTTATTTGATTTTCAAGGTGATTTTTTTAAATAGGAACCCCTATTTTTGACATTTCCTTTAATAAAGCGAGAGTGACAGAAAGAATTTGCAAATGATACGAGAAAAAAAAGACGAATGTATGAAATAAATGCAAATGTGATTAAAGTAAAATAAAACATTTCAATAAAGTATAAATAAAATAGCATATATGTGTAAAATAAAACAAAAATGAAATTACATGAAATTAATAAATTAAATTAAATGAAATTAGGTCACGATGATCAAGGTAGTTAGTCCACTCAAGATTTTGTTTCCCATATGTCATCAAAAAAGAAAAAAATTTCCCATTATTCATAGATCTAGTGTCAAAAATGGGGGATCCCATTTAAAAAAATTACTTTAACCATTAAATAACCTTGGAAATTGATCTCAAGGTCAAAACCGATATTGCAAAAAGATGGCCCTTATAGTCCTGAGCAACTTTTATCGGAACAATTTTTTCGTATACGGCTTACTTTTTGGAGATTTCGGGATGGATAGATTAAAATAATTCAGCTTATGTGTATATATATATATATATATATATATACACATGTTTATATATATATATGTATGTATGTATATATATATATACATGAATGATAACGAATAATTCGTATTAAAGTGTTGTCGTTTTAATAAAGTTATATTTCGGTCTGATTGGCTTGCGTTCAGAACATCAGATCTGAGCTGAATTATAACTAGTTTCATTTATTTATTATTATCATATTTTATAGAAAAGGAATTCATCATCAAAGAGGAGTTAGGCCTGGTTAAAAAGACAGTGGAAAAGGAAGAGCTTTTAATGCACTTTTGCCGGGCAACAGATAGAAAAAGAAGAAACAAAAAAGGAAGAAAGGCGACAGAAGGCGTCAAAAGTAAAAAGACAGAGAAAAGCGAGAGTCAGTGTGTCGATGCTAAAAGGTATACCCAAAATTAGAAGTATTAAAAATAGTTACTTTTCGACTGAGAAAATGTTTGTTAATAAAAATGAGAATTTTGATGTAATTAGGTCGATAGAACTTGGTATACACTCTGACAAAAAAGTATCCGGAAATTTGAAATAAAACGCAAAAATATTAAACTTCTTTAATATTTATTGAATCTCCTTAAAAATATGCTCCATTTGAAGCGATACACATGTGCCAACGTCTTTTTCAATCATGGAAACATTTTTTATAGGCGCTTTCAGGGATGGCCTTCAGCTCCTTCTGCGAATTTTCTTTTATGGCGTCTATGAAGTCAAATCTGGTTTTCCGGAGCGGTAATTTTAGTCTGGAGAAAAGAAAAAAGTCACACGGAGTTAGATCAGGCGAATAAGGTGGCTGGTCGATAGTATTTATCAAGTGTTTGGTCTTAAAATCGTTAATAATCGTAGTTCGATGAGATGGTGCGTTATCGTCATGCAAAAGCCACGAATTGTTTTGCCACAAATCCGGTCGTTTACGGCGAATATTTTTACGCAAACGTCTCAAAACAGTTAAACAGAAGTCCTTATTGACCGTTTGACCTTGCGGAACAAATTCATGATAAACCACACCACGAATATCAAAGAAAATAATCAGCATCGTCTTGATTTTCGAACGACTTTTGCGAGGTTTTTTCGGTTTCGGCTCATTTTTTCCCACCCATTTCGATGATTGTTGGCTCGTTTGTGTGTCGTATTCATAGACCCATGTCTCGTCACCAGTTATGATCCGTCCTATGAACGTGGGATCAGAATTCGCACGATCCAGCATGTCTGCAGCTACCTACATCCGGTACTGTTTTTGAAGAAAATTCAGCTCTAACGAAACGAAACGAGCCGAGCGGCGACGCGCTGCATGCCCAATTGGTTTACCAAAATCAAACGAGCGGTTTCACGAGAGATGTTGAGATCACGAGCTATCTCTCTAACACTAGCATGACGATTTTCGAGCACAATTTCCTTGATTTTTTCGACGTTGTCTTTGGTTGAAGAGGTCGACGGTCGTCCTGAACGAGGCAAATCTTCGACGATCTCCTGACCGTTTTCGAAGGCTTCGTACCTTTCGTACACTTGGGTTTTCGATAAAACAGAGTCTCTATAAGCCTTTTCCAGCATTCGCAACGAGTCAGCACACGAAATCTCGTTCAAAACACAAAATTTGAGACAAACTCTTTGTTCAATATTTTTTTCCATTGTAATATTCGCAGACTACCACTGAGGTCGACTGGTTTCAACTGCTGTCGTAAACAAACTAGTTGACAGACCGCACTCATGTTTGGCATAGTAATTACGGACAGTCTTACCAACATACAGAAACTTCAAATACTTCAAAATACTTAACGCGGGCAATTTAAATGAGAATTTTCGGATACTTTTTTGTCAGAGTGTACAACAAAATGAACAAGCGAACTGCGATGTTGAATTTGAAGAGAAGTCAAGAGAACCATCAGTTGTAAATAAAGCCATGCTTTGGCACGTGAGAGTGGGACATGCATCCTTGAGACATCTGGAAGAATCGATAACGCAATTTCCAAAAATTAAAGAATTAGAAGAGAAAGTATTTGAAGATTCTATTCTGGACTTTTAAGTATGTGATTCGGTCGAAATCTGCTCTTACATAGAGAAAATCTTGTGGTCATTTTAAATAAAGTAAAGAATAAATATACACTAACTATGAATTAAAAGATATAAATTTAATTTATTTACTTAACTTGTAAAAGTAAAGGAAAAAAACTCGAGGGCGTAAAGAACTTTGAAGTTATATTATTTGTATAAAAATGATTTAAATGTATTAGAGTGTCATCGGTGCAGTATTGTTCAATGTGAAAACAATAAAGATGAATTAAGAGCTTGCGTAAGTACGTAAAATTTTATTCTCATGGATAGTAAGTGTCAAAAAATACGAGAGGTTGCGAGGAGCAGGTGACCGAAGCCGATAGACTCTACAACGTAGACTGACCTTTCTTGCATTTGTCAATTGACTTATTACCTCGATAAAAAATGATAGGGGTAAAGAATAGTAGTACTTTGTTTCAGTGAAAGCCAAAGCTGCATCTGTCTTGCATATGTCTGAAAATATCAAAAAGATAGCAGGATCATAATTCTATGTTTAAGCGCTTGCTTGCCCCTCTATAATCATAAAGTAATAAAATGTTTAAAGAAAAGTTCTACGCAGAGAAAAACTTAAAAAAAAAAAAAAAAGTTTTTCGTACATTAAAAAAGCGTGGTGTACATAACAAATCGAAATTTTTATATTACAATGTAAGAGTTCTCAAGAAAATAAAGTGAATACGTGCACAATACTGATTTTACCGTTATATTTTATACTTTGTGTACGTTGTAAGAAAATAGTTTTTAAATGTATTTATATTTTAAGAAACAAAAATTCTTACTACCGTACAATTTATGATATCGGAATTAAACAGACTGCTTTTTAGTAAGGTGTAAAGAAGAGCGATAGAATTACTACATATAAATCATATGAATGTCATGGGAATGATAAGTTCAGTAACTTATCTGAAAAGACAAAAATATATATATGTATTCATCGATAATTTTTTTTGATTGTTGACGGCTTATCCAATAAAAGCTAAAGATGAGACAGGTTACTGTTTGGAAAGTTTTGTAAAAAGTGCACGCAATTTATTAACCCTTCGGGGCACGGTAGTATTAAAAATGTCCCACCTTTTTAATGCGCGATAACGCATGGTAAGACATTTTTTGACCCACCTTGAAATATCGGAGTAGCTATTTTTATATAATTTTATATCCTTATTAATAAAAATACCCCCATTTTATTCAATTTTGAATGATGTAAAACTCCTGTGCAAAATGGGTATTTTTATTTTCTAAAATTCCGTGCCTCAAAGTGTTAAGAAGAGATGTGAAAGTACATTATTTAAGAATAGATCAAAACTAAAAGCTAAACTTTAGCTAGTTTGTCCTGATACTCCTCAACATAACGGAGTGTCTGAGAGATTTAATCGAACGATTCAGAAGAAAATGCAAACGTTAATGTGCGACCTTGGATCACTTAAAAACATGTGGGACTTATTGTGGTTAGCTCTTGGATATGCTGTATTTATATACAGCGTGTTCAAAAAGTCTTAGTACGGCTAAATAACTTAAAAAATAATAGTGCTGGAGAAAAACATAGTATAAATTTTTTAAAAAATTTCCTTGGCTATCCGGCGATGACCTTGGCTCTGACCTTAAATCGGACCTTCAAGGTCATTTGAAGGTCAAAATGATTTTTTTAAAAAAGAACCCCTATTTTTGACACCGGAAATGTATAGAGCGGAAAATTTTACGTTCGAATATGTCATTAATCATTTTTTATATTTGACCTATTTGTACGATATCTCCTTGCCTTAACTGGCTGGGTACACATCTCCACCTTTCCTCAAAATCAAGGACAAGGTTAAGCCCATGGTCATTATCAGGTTGCTAATAAAAATTAATTCGTTATTGTTTCGTATTACCGTAACCGCCTTTGGAATAGCTCCATCATTTTCGAATTTTATCCTCGCCATGTCCATTCGAGATTAAATTTTAAAAATGATTAAGGACATATTTAAACGTAAAATTTTCCACTCTATTTATTTCCGGTGTCAAAAATAAGGGTTCCCTTATAAAATCATTTTGACTTTTGAATGACCTTGAAGGTCCGATTTAAGGTCGAAGCCAAGGTCACCGCCGGATAGCCAAGAAAATTAAAAAAAAAATTTTTATTGAAAGCTTTTCTCCAGGACTATTATTTTTGAAGCTATTCAGCCGTACTGAGACTTTTTGAACACGCTGTATAACAGAACACCACATGCTTTTAATAAAATGATTCATCTGATTTGAGTATTGAATCCAGAATACAAAATAAAAATAAGTCAGTTGAAACGTTTTAAACATTTAGCTTCCATGAAAATCCAGCGAAAGACATCCAAAATTTAGTTATATAGGGAAGCGAGCGATCAATAGTAGGATGCAAAGAGAGAAGCTACATTTTATTTAAACCAGAAGAAAGAAAATTTTACGGAAGAATTATAAAAACATAAGATTTAATGTAAAACTTATATTTGCAAATAAATACAAAAAACAAGATCTTAATAATTGGGAAAATTTAAACAGCGACATAAACACTAATACCTGGCATATAGAACTTGAAAAAACAAGACTCTGAAGATATGTCAAGAACGGAGGGAGTGCCGAAGAGAGGTAGAGATCGTCCGCGAAAGAATGAAGCGACAGTTAAAGAAGAAAAATCAATAGACGACAAATCATTTCATGCTCTTTTGTCAAAAATAAAAGGTAATCCAGGTTTTTATCTAGAAGCTATGAAAACGACAGATGAAGAAAAACGGACAGTGGTAATTCAAGAAGACAGTGGTAATTCAATATATAAGAATAACGTATGGGAAATAACCGATAGGCCAACCACTACAAGCGACGGAAAAAAGTCGAATATTATTAATTCCAAATAGGTACATATTTAAGAGAAACTTTGAATCAAACAATAACTTAAGATTTAAAACCAGAATGATAATAAGAGGCTTTAGGGATAAGAATATTTATAATTTACAAGAAACATATGCACCAGTATCACAATTGCCACTAATTAGATCGGTTCTAGTAATTTTTAATAAATATTATCTGGAATTATGTCAAATGGATGTAAAAACTGCTTTCTTGAATTGATTGCTTCATAGCGAAGTTTTAACGAAAATACCCGATGAAGTAGAATGCGATCCAGCAATAAAGCGACAGAAATTTTGTAAATTAAAGAAAGCACTTCACGGTCTGAAGATGAATACAAATCTGCTGAAATAAAAAATCCCAAGCAACAGCAATAAACAATAAGAATGGGATTGACACCGCACAAGGACAAACTATGCTTATTTACTTGGAAGAAAGCAGACAAAATATTGATCTTAACTCTTTATGTGGATAAAATTTTACTGTTATACAATGATAAAAACAAGATAGATAAAATCAAGCGACAAATAATAAAGGAATTTCAAATGAGTGATCTAGGTGAACCGAAGTCATTCCTCGAATTAGAAATAGAAGAAAATAGGAAAACGAAAGAACTAATAACTAAACAAGAAAGATAAATTGACAGAATATTGCGAAAATTTGGTTTTAAGGAAATGGACCCTTCAAAGATACCCATGGTCACGAACTAAGTAACGAATAGATAACGAAAGCTTAGAGAATAGACAGAAGATATAGATAAATTGATTACAACAGAAAACGGAGAAAAAAGATTATATAGAGAAGCTATCGGTGCGCTTCTTTACTTGTCAAATGCCAGTCGACACGATATAACTTATACCGTAAATATATTAAGTAGACATTTTGTGAATCTGAAAGAAAATGAATGGAAAATAATCGATAGAGGGTTTCATTATCTTAATGGCACAATAAACCTTGTTCTATATTATCGTGGGTATTGAAATGACTTATAAGACTTTTCTAATGCAAGCCTGGGCGACTGTAAGAAAACTACAATAACGAATAGATATGTAATTAAACTCTTCGGCGATACAATTGCATGGTGAATGAAAAAGCAGCGTTATGTTGCATTATCCACTTGTCAAGCTCAATATATAGCCATGAGCGATTATATTCAAGAATTGTTTTCAATATAATAGGTTGTTCAAAAAGTTTTGAAAGCGACGTCTATAGAGCAGTAGAAGAACCAAAATTTTTACGCCATTTTAATATTTTATCTTTCATATAAACATACCCAAAGTTTCATTTCACTCTGTCAATTCATTGTTTGTTTACAAGCCATTTAAAGTTGACGTGTCAGTGTATTTTTTTTACAATGGAAAAAACCGAATATCGTGCAGTGATAAAATTCTTTGTTTTGGAAGGTTTATCAGCAACGGAAATTCATACAAAAATGGTGAAGGTGTTAATGGAATCTGCTTCTTCACGTCCAACAGTGCATCGATGGGTTTTAGAGTTTAGAAGTGGTCGAAAAAGCGTTAAAGACGATCCACGCTCAGGACGTCCAAAAAGTGCATCAACACCAGCATTCATAGCAAAAGTACAGGATATGGTTTTGGGAAATCGTTGATTGAACGAAAGAGATTTAGCAGAGGCTCTAGACATCTCATTAGGCAGTGTGAGTCATATTTTTAATTAAGTTTTGGGTTTCAGAAAGCTCTGTGCACAATGGGTGCCGCATTCGCTCACAATGGAACAAAAACACGTTCGAATGCGACTTTCTGAGCAACATTTGGAGCGTTTTCGAAAGGATAAAAAGGATTTTTTGCGTCGATTCATCACTATGGATGAGACTTGGGTCTACCATCATGACCCTGAATCAAAACAAGAGGCTAAAGAGTGGTGTCAACCAGGCACTTCAGCGCAGAAGCGAGTTCGTGTCCAGAAATCGGCGAAGAAGGTGTTAGCGTCAGTTTTTTGGGATGCAAAAGGGATTTTGTTGGTGGGTTATCTCCAAACTGGCGAAACAATAAATTCTGAATATTATTGTAACCTTTTGGACCAATTCGATGAAAAAATTAGTGAAAAAAGACCCGGTTTGCACAAGAAAAAAATCATTTTTCATCAAGACAATGGACCCGCTCACACAGCTCAAAAAACCATGAGTGAAATAACCGAACTAAAGTACGAATTGTTGCAGCATCCACCTTATTCGCCAGATTTAGCTCCCTCTGATTTCTGGCTGTTTCCACACCTAAAGAAATTCCTTCGTGGGAAGCATTTTTTATCAAACGAAGAGGTTATAGCCGTCGTAGAGGAGTATTTTGCAGGCCTTGCAAAAAGTCACTTCCATGATGGGATAAACAAGTTAAGAGACCGTTGGACCAAGTGTATTGAACTTATGGGAGATTATACTGAGCAATAAAAGTGATTTTACCAACAAAAAAAAGTATCTTCACTTCCGCTTTCAAAACTTTTTGAACAACCTAGTACAATTCGGCAGTAAACGGTGGCCATCACCTTTCTGGCAAATAGGACAGTCTTCGCCTTCTTTTGAGCACGTTCGCCTAGTGGAGTCCAATGTTTCGACTGTTCCTTGGTCTCTGGTGTGTACCAGTGGACCCATGTTTCGTCGACGGTCACGAAACGACGCAAAATTTCCTTTGGATTGCGCTTAAACAGCGTCAAACACTACTCTAAAATGGTTTCATGGTTGCGCTTGTTGTCCCGAGTGAGCAAACGCGGCACCCATCGTGCCGACAGCTTTCTCATGCCCAAAATTGCATGCAGAATATGACTCACACGGTCTTTTGAGATGCCTACTGTCTCAGCTATCACGCGTACCTTCAATCGGCGGTCTGCTAATACGAGATAGCTGATTTTTGATACGTTATCCTCCGTGGTAGCCGTTTTCGGGGCACCTGGGCGTGGCTCATCAAAAACCGATATGCGACCACGATGAAACTCATTAAACTAATTTTTTACGGTCGTCGTCGCAGGAGCAGAGTCACTGTACACAGCATCCAAGCACTCTTTGATTTCACTGCGCGATTTCCCTTCCATAAACAAGAATCGTGTCACCAACCGATATTGCTCTTGCTCCATTTTTCTGAAATCCGCGGACATACCCGCTTCCACACGCGGTCAAAACAAAACTACTAGGCCGATTCAGCTGAAATTTTGAAAGTAGCTGACTACGAAAATGTACTACACGATAGTAAATTTCTCTTGCGATAGTGGCGCCATCCGGCAATGAGGCTAAGTACTTATCGGACCACCTTCATATTATAGTAATGTATAGTTTCGTAGTATTGTGTAATTCTGTAGTTATGTATAACCTTTCTGTAGTTATGTAAGTTTTGTTTGTTATTCTAATAAAATTGAAATACGTATATACGTTTATGTTAGTGTAACGTCGGTGCATGACCTCCGTTTTTTTTTGTGTCTTGTCAGCCGAGAAGTTCTTTACTGTCTTTCCTGATACAATAATCCCCTCTACAACCTACGCGACGCACTCCCCATTAACGTAAGCCATTGGGAAACTCAACCAAAGCTTAGCCGAGAGTTGAATAGCCGCTCTCGTTAAACTCAGTTTTACTACGATGCAATTTTTACAAACAATCGCGCACATGTCATCATAAAATAAAATTCTTCCTTCTAAGTAACGAAATCGCAAAATCGGTCAATACAAATTTCTTTGACATTCGACATACAAATTCTTGCAAGATAGTCTTTTTTATAGCGTAATTTAGAACATCGCGCAATAATCTGAAATGTCCTGAATTCTTGTAATACACTCCAAATAATTTTTTTTTAAATAAATAAATAATTAATTAAATAAAAATGTTCAAATAAGTAATTAATTAATTAAACGAATTAAAATAAATAATTAAATTAAATTAACTGCAATAGGCTAACGTTCAACTGCTATTAATTCCTCAAGTTTAATTGTTAATTTCAGCGACAATTTAACTATCCTAATTATTACTATTTCACTATTTGATAGTGTTTGGGTTATGCAAGGCATTGAGGGAAATTAAAATTCGCGTCGTAGCGCGTCGATCACTGCAGCGTGAGTGGGCAAGCGCATGCGCGCGCTGCCAGGGAACTCTCGCGGTTTTGCGCGAGTTTCTAGGCACGCAAGCACGTGCCAGTCAGTTCTGACAGCACCTCCCGAGGAATTAGTCACTCTTGCGAATTATCTATGCGTCTTTGATAATTTATCTTATATATATCGTGCGTCTTGGGTCTTAACGTACGTTCTTTTCAGGACGGTTGACCTCTTCTTTTTATTGTAGCTGGTGCGTCGCGTCGTGTGTGTATGTGGGTGGTGTGAGCAGCGTGCGGTGAGTGTGTTTTTATCGAGTGTTGGGACGTCGGCCACGTGTGAGCTTCCTCGACGTGCCGACCTCCACCCGGCGATCGCTACCTACGCGGCAGGGCTGAACAGGTCTGCCCGTGGTCTCGGATTGGTTCCCTCGAGACGTCGAGGCGTGCTGCGACCGAGGAAGGTGCATCCTACCCACGTGCGGTCAGGACTTTACGTCGCGCTGTCCACGTTCCCGGCGACCATATAGGTAGGAAAGCTATCCAGCGTGCAAAAGGTACCTCGCGGCGAATTGCGTTTAATTCCAATTGCGTTTTCTTCTTTTGTCTATCTTAGAGTCTCTTTCTTCTATATAATTTTCTTAGCGTCTTGAATAAAACTATTCGCTTGTCTTGGCTTTTCTCTCTTTTCCGTGAGAGTTTTTACGTCGAGGCAAGTCGTTTTTTTTTCCGCGAAATAAAGTGTGTTTGATTTATTCATCCAACCTTCCCTCACTTATTCCACTATTTTAATATACATATATTTAGAACTCATTAGCTTTTCTTCATGGTGCCCCGGGTAAGGAATGAGTGATTGATTGAATTAAAAAATTAATAATTTCATAGCGAATTTGTAAGCGAGCGAGTCGTTAAAAAGTTTGGTCGGCGATTCGCGGAATCGGCCGTTGTCGGCAAGCGCGCTAGGGCCTCGTGCGTCAGCTACGCGCTTCGGCTTCGCGCCGCAGCCTTGCGACGCGAACACTTAGATTCTTGGTATTAACTGGCGACTTGTACACTCTTGCCGTGCTTTCTGCTCTTGTTGTGACTTCTCGTATGAGCTGTGCATTTTTTTTTCTCTTTATCTTAAGCATGTTTTTCCTTTTTTTTTTTCGTTTTCTCGTGTTTTCGAATTTATTCCAAACTTAGGATTACTTATTCTCTCGTTTTCGTCTCTTAAGGCTGGTTTATTATGGCTCCCTCAGCGCTGAAAAAGCTGTCCGCCTTACAGGGAAGGCACCTGAAGGAAATTAAGGGACTGCATAGCCATTTGATTGCTAAACCACGTGCGTCTCTTAATAAAAATATAATTCAAGCACGAATCGATGCGGTGAAGTAAATCTGGGAAGAGGCTCAGAAAGTTCATTCCGATATTGTCGCTAAAGATGACGCTGAGAAGGATACGTACGTCACCGAGGATGAGTTAAGCAAGCTTTAAGGTGCGTATGAGGAGGCTCTTGATGAGTTTTTGACATTGTTGTCGCAATTCGAGATCGCTGATCAATCTACACTTTCTGGTGGACTTCTAAATTCTACTCTTTTGGAGTCTGTGCTTACAAAACTTCCAAAGATCTCTGTTTCTTCCTTTTCAGGAAATTATGAGAATTGGGCGAACTTTCGGTATAACTTCAAGAACATGATTCATGATTTGCCTCGGATTGCCGATGCGACTAAATTGCAGTATTTAAAGATGTGTTTGACTGGGAGTGTGGCTGAATTGGTCAAAGATGTGCCAACTACCAACGCTAACTATGCAAGCTCATGGAGGGCGTTGGAGGTTCGTTACCATAATCCGAGGCTCATCATCACCAAGTACTTGACGGCGTTTATGGAGCTTCCTCACCTTAAAAGGAAATCAGCAGAAGAGTTACTCTCATTTATTGATGAAGCTAAGCGTATCGTTCGTGCTCTGCAGAATTTAAAGATGCCTGTCGATCATTGGGACGTTTGGTTCATTTTCCTCTTGTCTAAGCGTTTAGATCCAAAGTCTCGTAGGCGGTGGGAGTCTTTGCTTAGCGAGTAAGAGCGGAAAATGGCGGAAGCATGGATAGGAGCAGATCAGGGAGATCCTTAATCGTCGCTCACTCCAGCGCCATTTCACGAGTTTGTTGAGTTCCTCGAAACTAGAGCTCAAACTCTAGGCATGCTTGCTCCTGGGCGACGAGGTTAGAAGAGGTCAGCTCCTTCGCTCAAATCAAATCATCCTTGTGAGGTTTTTCACGCGAACTCTTCACAGTATCCTCTATGCGCTGAGTCACATGCTCTGATGCGTTGCCCTCAGTGTATGGGCAAGAAACCACAGGATCGTCAAAAGGAAGTCAAGCGCTTGCGGCTCTGTCTCAATTGTCTTGGAAATCATCGAGTAAACTCTTGTTTTTCTTCTGTTCGTTGTTCGGAATGCAAGCGGAAACATTATTCCTCTCTTCATGATCCTAGTAGAAGCAGCCAAGGATCGACAAGTACTGCATCCAAGAATGACCAAGGGAACTCTGGCTCAGCGGTGGTATTGCATGCAGCTAAGCCCTTGTTATCGTGATGAAAGATTCTCCTTGCAACTGCACGTATATTAGTGGTAGGTCCGAACGGCAAGGGCACGCATGTACCGGCACTCTTAGATCAAGGTTCAGAAGCGTCATTTGTGTCCGAGGCCATTGTGCAGTTACTTGGACTACCTAAGCGACGTACACACGTGCCATTGACTGGACTTGGGGCTAGTGCAGCCAGCACTGCTCGTTCTATCGTTTCTCTCACTCTTCGTTCAGTGGTAGGTTCGGGCTTAAAACCGTTGTAGGTCGAAACTAAGATGCTAGTTCTCCATAAACTCACGTCGCTTCTTCCTTCCTATGAAGTTAGTGAGGATTTGGCAAGAGAGCAGTTTTCCGATGAGCAGTTTTCCTATTCCAGCTAATCCTAAGTTTGCAGTTCCAAAGAAAATCGACATGATTTTAGGAGCTGATCTTTATGGTCAGTTACTTCGCTCTGGTGTAAAAAGATCCACTACGTCGCAACTAGTCGTTCAGAACACCTTACTTGGTTAGATCGTTTCCGGGCCAATGGAGGCAGATATGCCACGGCGGGCGGCAGGGGCTGCGACCCATCCTCCAGTTCAGACGCTTCACTGTGCTACTCAGGACGATTTACATAAGTTATTGCAGCGGTTTTGGACGCTCGAGGAGTTCTTGGCGCAACCACTAAAGCTGAAACCGAAAGATGAGAGATGCAAAAAAATCTTCATGGACACTCACAAGAGGGACGCACAGGGTCGGTATGTGGTAAAGCTGCCTCTGAAGCCTGATCTTCCGTCAGTTGCGAAAGAGTCTCGAGGTATAGCTCTTGACTCTCTCTCCAATTTTCAACGTCGTTTTTTACGTGATTCAAGGATGGCTAAAGCGTATCTCGACTTCATAGAGTGGTACGAGAAGCTAGGGCCCATGGTACGCGTTCCACGGTCGGAGATTTCAAATCCTGACGCTTGGTATATGCCTCATCATCCGGTAGTGCAAGAACTCGCCTTATTGTGGAAGCTAAGAGTGGTGTTTGATGCTTCTCGCCGTACGAGAGATGGGCACTCGTTTAAAGCTTTCTTGTTAACAGGACCTTCGTTGCAGCGTGATCTCTCCTTGATTCTCTTAAATTGGCGTAGGTTTTGTTTTGCATTCACAACCGACATAGTCAAGATGTTTTGACAGATTCAGGTGGATCTAGAACATCAGGACTACCAAAGGGTCGTCTGGGCGCCCGACGCAGCATCTGAACCTGTCGATTCTCGCCTGACTACTATCACGTATGAAACGGCTTGTGCTCCTTACTTAGCAATTCGCACTTTATCGCAATTAGTTAAGGATGAAGGTCATCGGTTTCCACTCGGGGCTCGTTGTCTGGAGTCGGAGACGTACGTTGACAACACGTTCGCAAGGGCGGATGATCTGTCGGTTGCGATCCAAAAGAGAGTCGAGCTTACCAAGCTGTTAGGTTCTGTTGGAACTGAGTTGGACAAATGGGCTGCGAACCATCGAGAGTTGCTTCCTGATTCAGCACAGCAGGTCTCGGAGAAGCAGATCAGCGAGGATGAGTTAGTCAAGGCCTTAGGAATTTACTGGGTTTCATCGCAGGACAACTTCAAGTTCAATGCTGCCAGTGTGGAGAACTTGTTTGCAGCTTATACAAAAGGTCCGTCCTCTCGAACATCGCTCGATTATTCAATCCATTAGGTTGGCTTGCTCCAGTCACGGTCATTGCAAAGATCTTGATGCAAGATATGTGGATTATGAAGTGCGATTGGAATTCGCCTCTACCAGCTGAGATTCGTGAGCGCCGGTATGATTATTGCAAGGGTTTATCTGCATTGCCTTCTTTGTCAATTGAGCGTTGGCTAGGTGGTAATGCTACTTGTTCTTACCAGATACATGGATTTTCAGATTCTTCTTCTCGAGCGTATGCTGCAATGGTCTATTTGCAAATCGACGAGAACAACGGACATTTCCGGGGTTCTTTATTAGCAGCTAAGTCAAAGGTAGCTCCAGTGAAAACGTCGAGCATTCCCAATTTAGAGTTGTGTGGCGCAGCTCTTCTTGTCAAAACTCATCTTGCATGAGTCTAGATTAGATTTTCTGCAAAGGCTGCCGATATTTGCCTGGTCTGATAGTCAGATCGTGCTCACTTGGCTTCGTAAACATTCGTGCCTCTGGAAAACTTTTGTAGCCAACTGAGTTTCGCTGACTTAAACTGAGTTGCCGTCTGCAACGTGGGCTCACGTTCCGACTAAGGAGAATCCGGCTGACTTGGCGACGCGAGGAGTTCAGCCGGGGAAGTCGGCCGAAAGTACTCTATGGTGGCAGGGCCCGGCATGGCTATCCATGCTTCTAACAGAGTGGCCCCAGCCTGCTGACCCGATTCGGACGAATCTCGCTCGTCCAAGTTCCGAGGAGTCCGAGATTCTGACTCGATTCTCGTCGTTGACTAGACTTGTTCGTGTCGTAGCGCTCTGCAGATGTGCTCTTGAGCGTATTCTGAATAGGGGAACGCCGGCAAAGAGCTCTACGTCCTTCTTTTTGACCACTGATGAGCTCTTTTCAGCTCAAGTGGCAGTCATTTGTCTAGCTTAGGCAAGTGCGTTCGCTGAGGAGATTAAGCTGTTGAGATCGGGAAAGAGATTGCCGAAGGGCAATCGTTTCAGTAACTTAAACCGGTTTCTGGGCAATAAGGATGGACTCTTGCGTGTAAGAGTTCGATTGGCTCACTCCGGTCTCTCTTTCAATCAAAAACACCCTTCGATTCTGCCTCGGAACTCTGCTCTTAGCTTGTTGTTTGTGCGACACGCTCATCATCAGTGTCTTCACGGTGGACCGTTTTTAAAATCGAGCATTCTAATGCCTCAGGTGTAGATTCTGGGCAGAAATCTGCTTTATAAATCGACGATTCGTGCATGTGTTCCTTGTCAACGGGTGAAGCCTCATTTGGCTGAACAACTCATGGGCGAACTTCCTCTGTCACAGTGACGAGTAGCAGGGCCTTCTCTCATTCCGGACTCGATTACGCAGGCCCCTTTCAGATTCGGATGGCAAAAGGACGTGGAAATCGCTCCTTCAAGGGTTACATTGCTTTGTTAGTGTGTTTCGCTACTCGTTTAGCTATTAACCTTGAGCTTGTCAGTGACTTCACTTTAGTGTCGTTGATTTGCGCGTACCATCGGTTCCTAGGGAGACGAGGCATTTGCCAAAATCTTTACAGTGACAATGGTACAAATTTCCAAGGAGCTAATAAGGAACTCAAGATATGTTCCATCGTGCATCAGACTTTCACAAGCAGGTTAGCGCTGTTCCTGCCAAAGATGGGACCAACTGGATGTTCATTCTTCCTAGTGCACCTCATTATGGGGGTTTGTGGGAAGCAGGAGTCAAATCGGCAAAGCATCACTTGAAGAGGGCTGTTGGCGGCAATACTCTCACGTTTAAAGAGTTTTCCACAGTCTTGGTAGAAATCAAGGCCTGTCTCAAATCTTGTCCTCTGGGTGCATTGAATGCTGACGTCAACGATCTAAGGGCGCTTACTCCCTCCCATTTCCTCAATGAAGGAGTCCCGGTGCTACTTCCAGAAGCTGGCTGTTTAAAGTTGCCAGAAAATCGGTTGACCAGATTCCAGCTGCTTCAGCATATCCGTAACAGCTTCTGGAAGCGTTGGTCAACCGAGAATCTGCTTCACTTACAGGAGCGGGAAAAATGGAGGGAGCCTTGCGAAAACTTCGCGGTAGGTCAGCTGGTGCTAGTCAATGATGATCGGTACCCTCCATCAAAATGGTCATTGGGCAGGGTCCTCGAGGTGCATCCTGGTCCCGATAGGTTAATGCGAGTCGTTACCATCAAGACAGCGACCTCTTCTCTCCGACGACATTTTGCTCGACTTTGCCCTGTGACATTGGAGGAGAAAAGGAAGTGAGCTATTCTCTCGACACTCAAGGGTCTAATTCGTCTGTTGGACAAAGGCGGGCGAAATGTTCGGGTTATGTAAGGCGTTGAGGGGAATGGAAATTCGCGTCGTAGCGCGTTGATCGCTGCGGTGAGAGTGGGCGAGCGCATGCGCGCGCCGCCAGGGGACTCTCACGGTTTTGCGCGGATTTCTAGGCTCGCAAGCACGTGCCAGTCAGTTCTGACAGCTCCTCTCGAGGAATCAGTAGCTCTTGTGAATTATCTTTGCGTCTTTGATAATTTATCTTATATATATTGTGCGTCCCGGGTCTTCACGTACGTTCTTTTCAGGACGGTTGACCTCTTTTTTTTATTGTAGCTAGTGCGTCGCGTCGTGTGTGTGTGTGTGTGTGTGTGTGTGTGTGTGTGTGTGTGTGTGGTGCAAGCAGCGTGCGGTGAGTATGTTTTTCATTGAGTGTTGGGACGTCGGCCACGTGCAAGCTTTCTCGACGTGCCGACCTCCACCTGGTGATCGCTACCTACGCGGCAGGACTGAAAAGGTCTGCCCGTGGTCCACGATAGGTTCCCTCGAGACGTCAAGGCGTCCTGCGACCGAGGAAGGTGCATCCCACCCACGTGCGGTCAGGACTTTACGTCGCGCTGTCCACGTTCCCGGCGACCATATAGGTAGGAAAGCTCTCCAGCGTGCGAAAGGTACCTCACGGCAAATTGCGTTTAATTCCAACTACGTTTTCTTCTTTTGTGTATCTTAAAGTCTCTTTCTTCTATATAATTTTCTTAGCGTCTTGAATGAAACTATTTGCTTGTTCCAGCTTTTCTCTCTGTTCCGTAAGAGTTTTTACGCCGAGGCAAGTCGTTTTTTTTCCGCGAAATAAGGTGTGTTTGATTTATTTATCCGACCTTCCCTCACTCATTCCACCATTATAATATACATATATTTAGAACTTATTAGCTTTTCTTCAGATAGAATAAAATAATATTCCGCGACCAGCTATTGGGTGTACAAGTTTGCTTCCGCCGTTTTTTTCCAAAATTCGAGGCTTTGTTGTAAAAAACGGGTTATACATTTATGATTTGAAGTATTGTCCATTGCTGGCAACTACTTTCTTCCATCTTTTGGGCAGCATACAAATCCCGCGTTGAAAAAACTGGTCATCTTTTGAATCGATCCACGAATCGATCCACTTTTTACTTCTTCATAAGACCTGAAGTGCTGGTCAGCCAGGCCGTGTACCATTGATCAAAACAAGTGATAGTCCGAGGGAGCAACGTCTGGAGAATACGGCGGGTGGGGTAGGACTTCCCATTTCAAAGTTTCCAAGTATGTCTTGACCACTTTCGCAACATGGGGTCGAGCATAGTCATGCTGTAAAATCACTTTATCATGTCTCGTTGTATTGCGGCCGTTTGTCTTTCAATGCTCGGCTCAAACGCATTATTTGTGTTTGATAACGATTGCCTGTGATTGTTTTATTCGGTTTTAATAACTCATAATACACTACGCCTAGCTAGTCCCACCAAATACAGAGCATGACCTTGGAACCGTGAATATTCGGTTTGGCCGTTGACGTGAAAGCATGGCCGAGATATCCTCATGATTTTCTGCGCTTGGGATTATCGTAGTGAACCCTTTCTTCGTCCCCAGTCACAATGTGATGCAAAAGTCCCTTCCGTCTTTGCCTTGCAAGCAGCTGTTCACAAACACACAAACGCCGTTTAACATTTCTCAGCTTCAACTCGTACGGCACCCAATTGCCTTGTTTCTGAATCATACCCATGACTCTCAGGCGTTTTGAAATGATGAAGTAATGCCTTCAATTCTGCATCTTTAAAACCTTCTTCTTTCCACTGTCATGCTGGTCTTCGACGTTAAAATCGCCGTTCTTGAAGCGTTGAAACCACTCTCAGCACGTTCTTTCACTAATACCGGCCTCACCATAGGTATTTAAGAGCATTTGATGAGCCTTAGTCGCAGATTTCTTCATATTAAAGCAGAAAATTAAAACCTCCCGCAAATGACTAGAATTTGGCTCGTAAGCTGACATGTTTAATCGAGAATAACTTTATGATGCAGACACAAATCGACTAATATTTCGATGGCGTTATGTTAACAAATACCTAAGCTTATTGTATGACATCTATGATCTATTTATTTCCACTAACACTTACCACTACAGCCATCTATTGCACAACGGCGGAAGCAAAGTTGTACACCCAATACATTACTTTATTTTTATAAAACTGAACAAAAAGAAATTCCATGAATAATTACATTTTGTAATTAAAATAATTATTAATAGTAGAAATTTGAATATAAATTTACAATCATACTAGCAAATATTTACTTAATAATCGTTTGAAAATAAAGATAATCAGACAAGTACTTCTCCAACAGTCCTTAACAAATAATTAGAAATTAATTAAAAATGATTATTCAAGCTATTATTTTACTTTTATTTCCTTCTTGCTAACCTAAGAATATCATTCGTATCCATAGTAGCAATCGAATCACGAAGCATCAATAGCAGAGAAATTGAAAAGGATCAGCCAATAGCTTATATAGTACATCGCGCATGTTACGCGGCGTAGAGGATAATTACGAGGTATATAAAAAGGAAGCATTGGCCGTGGTACACAGTGTGACAACGTTTAAATCCTACATATACGGACGAAAGTTCACGATAATAACCGATCACTAACCTTTGGTATGGTTTAAAACGGCAGACTTGAATACTAGAGTCAAAAATAGTGATTTAAGTTATCTGATTATGATTATGAGATAATTTACAAACCAGGAAAGTTTAACGCTAACGCAGATGCATTATCGCGTAACCCAGTTAAAGAAGGTGCCGTTAACATAGTAACACGTGCACAATTAAAAAGGAAAGAACCTGTTCCTGATGGAACTCAGCAAAAGCCCCGTGTTACCCAAACTTGTACAAAAAAACCATAGGAGGAAACCTAAGAAAAGCCAAAAGGTCTGCCAAAATACGAAAGGAGTCGTCCCGCGATCCAAGAAAGACATCAACTACGAAGAGAGCGAAGACGATGATTCCGACGATTTTGCGGACCAAACCCTTCGCGCTTTCATCAAGACCCCGAGTTGACAACCAAGAAGATTTCAATCCTGACAGATCTTTCATTAGCGACGAGGAAACATTAAATGACCGACCCGTCGTAGAAATAAGAGAACCCCTAGACTCTCTAAATAATAACAAAGTTTATTTCATTGCCTCGAACGGAGATAATTGCGACAAAGGCGCAAAAATATTGGCTGAACACAACAAAATAAACACTACCAAAGGTTTGTTAATAGGTGAGGTACACTAGGTGAAACCTAAAGGTCGAAAGTCCTTATTCGCAGTGTGTATAAAGGGAGAGTAACCCGAATCCCTTACTCAAACAAAAAGTCACTTGACTAAAGAATTGACCACTCTCAAAGATTTATTAATGAACCTAAAACAGAAAACTATTATTATAGGTGAGAGCAAATTTATAGAAAATCTTGAATAGTCCGAAGTTTTAAGCTTAATAAAAGCCACCTTATATAACACACCAATCAAAGCCATAGTTTGCAACGGAAGACTGAGATACGTCCCCCACGAAAAACGAGACGAAATATTTTCAGAGTTGCACAAGTCAGCGATTGGAGGTCATCGAGGAGTCTCTAAAACCTTCAACCGGATACGACAAGCATATTATTGGGAAAATTTGAAAGACGACGTACAAAGTCGTGTCTAACAATGCTTTGGATAGTCAACTGAAAAAGTTGGTACGTTTAAAAACAAAACAGCCAATGATGATCACCGATACACCCGGCAGTGTTTTTGACAAAATTACAATGGACATAGTAGGTCCACTTAAACCCACGAGCAAAGGACATGAATATATCCTGACCATTCAGAATCAGTTATCAAAATTTTGTTCAGCCGTCCCCTAAAAAAACGTGCTGTCTACCACCAACGCGGATGGTGAATCAGGAAATTCATATGCCTATTCAGAGTGCCAAAAGCCATCTTAACAGACCAAGGAAAAAATTTCTTAAGTCATCTCATGAGCAGGATTGCGAAGAGATTCCGAATTAGGAAAATCAAAGCGACTGCCTTCCACCCTCAGACGAATGGATCATTGGAAAGATCTCACCATGCGCTCGGCGATTTTCTAAAACAATATACCGACAAAGACAACGAATGGGACGTATGGATTGAAATACCAATGCTAAATTATAATTCTAGTGTACAAGAAAGCACAAGACACACCATACGAGGTAGTATTAGGCAAGCTGCCACGACTACCATCCAACGATCCATTACACGCCAGTGACATGCTCCTAACATACAAAGATTACATCACGGAGTTAGTCACGCGCCTGAATGATATCTAAAATCTAGCATATGAAAATCTAATCCGGTCCAAAGAACGCAACAAAAAGCTTTATGATAAAAAAATTAACCTTAAGAGCTTTAAAGTCGGAGACTATGTGTTCTTGTTAACCGGACCCAAATCAGGGAAATTTGGCGATCATTATTCGAGACCCCATGAAGTATTAGAAATCCTCAAAGCCCATAATATAAGGATACGTTACAAAAAAGCAACAAAATCGTCTACGCAAACAGGCTCTGCAAATCCCACATGAATTGGAAATTCAAACACAAACAAAAAAAAAAGGAACACTAATAGCAAGAGCTAGCTATAAGCGAGATAAAGTCACGTAAAACAATCAAATTGACTCTAATAAAAAAGAACACTTATAAAAATAAATACGTATAAATACTGATAAAAAAATCGCGAGTAATAATATTGTTGAATAATATCGATAAAATAAATAAAAGAAAACATAAAACATAATTCAAAAATGTAAAGCAAAAAAAAAAAGAACCCATAGATACTAACCTCATATCATACGTCTATAAGACTAATCGAAAGAAACAGAATTAAATTATCTTTATTTTTCAGATGGATTTGGCGAAAATAATTATTCTCTCATATCTTTTTGTTCCAATTTATAGTCTAATTGGTTACGACTGTGGACCACAACACCTATACGTAATCACGGTATCTCTACTAGAAGTAGACGAATGCGACTTCCCTATAAACTCTGTATATGTAACCCGTCGTTACATACCATTATTGCAAGTAGTAAATTATCGTCAAACCCATGTAATACAATGTAAAGTAGAGATACAGCGGACAGTTTAACATTGCAGAATGTCCTCACATAACTCTATAGTTAATCATGGTCAGGCCGAATACATACATGAAATAAGTAGGCGCGAGTGTACGCAAATATACGAGACCGGGCTGTTTAAATTTGGAGACAGTACAGTAATTAGCGACATAAAAATCAATAGTACCGAAAAGCATCCAATCGTTTACGCAGGTATACTCTCTGGGGATGGGCGATGTTCTGGAAGCGTTTACCGAGACCCTTATGGTGCTTGGGAAAACAGGGATTATACAGGGATTACTAAAAATCACCTTAAGAGAACATTTTGCAAAAATAGACCTGGACAATAACAAAATACGAGGGCAGTTCAAATATGATAGAGACAAACGCTGTTAATGGCATGCATGTATGTTTTAAAGGTCGTGGCTTGAGTATGTAATAGCTGGATCCCTTACGAACAGTGTGGCATAGTTTTCATCGGGAGTGCATGTTTAACGCGCGTGCTACGACCATGAGTGAACGTCAAGTGCCGACCGCCGTTGCGCAACGTATTGTCATTCGTTTTTTAGTGTAGAAAGGCGTTTAAAACATGGAAATTTTTCTGCGTTTGCGAAATCAGTTCGGTGGTGAGTGCCTAAGTATGGCTGCTGTGTTTAAATGGGCCAAAGCATTCAAGGATAGTCGCGAAACCGTCGAGAATGAGCCGCATGATCGTCGACCGCGAACCAACATCACGCCAGACAACATTTGCCGCGTAAAACAACTCTTTTTGGAGGACCGTACGATGAATGTTCGAGACATTTTGGCTAAACTCGGCATAAGTATTAGGAGTGTAGAATCTATCATCCACGAATACCTTCAATATCGCAAAATGACGGCGCGATGGGTTCCTAAGCTGTTGAAATTCGAGCTAAAATTCACGTGGTTGAAAGTTTGCGTCTCACGCTCGATACAATATCAAAACTGTGGTGGGAGGTACAAGAACACCCCCCCTACAGTCCGGATTTATCACCCTGCGACTACCACATGTTTAGACCACTGAAAGAAGCCCTCAGAGGTCAAAGATTCAACACCGACGACGAGGTAGAGGAGTTCGTACGCACATGGCTGTCCGAGTTGCCCAAGGAATTCTTCGATACTGGCATCGAAAAGCTTCCGGAAAGGTGGACAAAATGCGTAACTTGTAAGGGGGAGTACCTGGAAAAACTGTAAATTTTTGTAAATTTTTTCGATAGTAAATAAACGTATCAGAGCATTTGTCTCGATCATATTTAAACCGCCCGTATACATTTAAATTCCGGGACATCATGCACCCTCTCTGAAACATCTTGTAACGACTTAGAAAGCGGTTATTCTTTTCGGGACGTTCTACCCCTAGACCAATGTAAATTCGACCGTTACAGACTCTTATACGAGGGGTTAGCTAACAAAATCACAGACAATAATTTTAACTATAAAAGAATAACATATTCACTTACCACAGACGACGTAACTTTTGCCCTATCCAGCAAAGGCACCGAGAACTTATGCAGATATACAGTAGTCAGAACCGAGCATCCTAAGCTGTTTATCCTAGAAACTACCAAAGGATATTTGTTCGCGAAGCCAGGAAGGATAGCGATAGAAAACTTGGACATCTTCGCGTATGTGAATTCGAAATTTGTGTACGTCAAGAAACACATTAAAACACAGATCATATCTCTGTACCAAAACATCTTGCAGCAACAATGCAGGATTGATAGACAGACATTGTTAAATGCCCTAACCATAGCCGGCCGATCGCCTGACGAATTCGTTTATAATCTAATAAACGGACCCGGTTACATGGCATCTATACAGAAAATGATCTAGAGCAACTACAAGAACAAAATACGAGGGCGGTTTAATAAGTACCCATGTTAGAAATGAAGACACCATTTTTTAAAAAAATATATTTTTTTATTTATCAACATGTCCCCTTTTAGAAAGATACACTTCCCCCAACGTTCCTGCCATTTTTTTAACCCCTCCAGAAAGTAGGATTTGTCGAACTCTCCACAATTTGCCTCGGCGATGTCTGTCTCGGCGATGACTTCCTCGTTAGAGCTGAATTTTTTTCCCGCGAGCCATTTCTTCATGTTAGGGAACAAGAAAAAGTCGCAGGGAGCTAGATCGGGTGAATACGGTAGGTACGGCAGCAATTCATAACGCAATTCATGCAGTTTGGCGGTGGCAACTCCAGATGAATGTGCTGGTGCGTTATCATGGTGAAACAGCACCTTCTTTTTCGCCAAATGCGGCCGTGTCTCCTTCAATTTTTTGTTGAAGCGGTCCAATAACTCACTGTAGTATTGTCCACTGATTGTTCTTCCTTTTTCTATAAAATCCATGAGGAAGACGCCGTTCGCATGCCAAAAAATCGTCGCCATGACCTTTCTGGCCGATGGAACCGTCTTCGCCTTCTTTGGAGCAGATCCACCGGGAGAAATCCATAGTTTTGATTGTTGCTTAGTTTCTGGTGTGTAATGATGAATCCAGGTTTCATCACGGTGACAACTCGACGCAAAAACTCCTTCGGATCTCGCTTAAATTGCTCCAAACACTGCTTCGAAGTTAACAGCCGCATCCGCTTGTTGTCCACCGTGAGCAATCACGGCACCCATCAGGCCGAAAAGTTTTTCATCGCCAACTTATCATGTAAAATATCAATTGCCGGTTCGGTCGACACACTTAAGGCCTCTGTTACTTCGCTCACTTTCGTTCGTTGATTAGCGAGAATCATGTCGTAGACTTTTTGAATGATTTCCTCGGTAACTACGTCTGCCGAGCGTCCTGGTCGCTCCTCATCAAAAACGGATGTTCGCCCACGTTTAAATTCGTAGAACCAATATCTAACTGTGGTCATAGATGGTTAAGTGTCCCCATAAACAGCATCCAACTTTGCTTTTATCTCCTCGCATTTTTTTCCATCTAAAAACAAAAAGCGAATTACCGAACGATACTGCTCTTTTTCCATCTTAGTGAAAATCACAAAACACGTCTTACTCGAATGGCTGCTAAATCCAAACTAACCTATTAATCAGTCTGAAATTTGTTTTACCGTCGTTTGATAGATGGTAGCACACGATGATAATACCAACTTTCCTTAGAAACGCCCTCTGTCGTCAAACACAGGTACTTATTGAACCGCCCTCGTATGTTCTCAATCAAGAAACCATGATTACTTAACGAATTTGCCAAAGAAATACATGGCCAACCTATAATGAACAATGAAGGCATCATCTCTAGGCTTCTAAACGAAAATACAGTAGGCAAAATGCTAGACTCAGTCTGGACTACAGCTTAAAATAGGTTGACCACATTCGGAAGCGTCAGCTCAGCTGTAATAGTCATTCTCTTGATAATACAAACAGTAAAAACTATATCAGGAGCCATAATCAACGGCTTCCTCCTTCACCGCATGTACGGATGCTCAATGCACCTCCTAGCCGCACTTTGTGGCTCTATAACTTGTCTATTTATGACTTAGACAACAAAACAGACTATAAAACAACAACATGACACAGAGATGGGATTCATGAACCCAGACACCGTAATCAAGCATCCGGCAGGAGGCCCAATACATCTTACGCCAACAATCACTAAAGAACCAACCCTAGCCAACTCAATACCAGCAGCATCACGACAAGTCCTGTCATTAAGAAGCTTCTTCAACTACAGCCATTAAAAGAACCACGCCTTATAGTACAAGTTTTCATTGTTTTCATTCCGACTACGTCAGTACGATTATTAGTTCATACTACGATCACCTAGCAACCGTTTTAGCACGGGGGTGTAACAGAACGCAACTTGAGTACGGTTAGGATTAGGCGTAGTAGTGGAGCGGTCAAGAAGAAAGACAGCCAAAAAGTGAAGAAGGAATTTGGCGAATGAAGATGAGAGTGGAAGGAAATATGTGAGAGCGTATAATTTATAGAACACGATTATTCTAGGCCATGTTGTTGTAACTCGTTTTTGAACAATAAAAATTTAAGCAATATACTAAAAACCACCCTTCTAGTTAAATGACATTTATTTTAATTAACAGTTATGATTATTCTTATAAATTTTTTCCTTCATAAAAAAACAAATTTTTTATGTTTTTTTCACTGAACTATAGTGTTTGAGAAAAAGCACTTTTTTTTTACAACGTAATAGCTTTTTCCAAAAAAATCGTACTGAAGCTTTTTTTTCTATTTTAAAGTTAAATTCTACACTTCTGATAAATAAGAGTTTAAAAAGCAAAAATAATTTTTCGAACCTCAACAATCGTTTTAAGGGGTTACATGGGTTTAAAATAATAAAAAAAACGACTTTAAACTATTTTTTTTAATAATAAATAGTGTATCAAACTATTATATCTTATTACTATCAAATGAAGTAACTTTTGAACTGTATGTAAATAATTTTTATTAAAGAATGTTGAAAATTCGCCTTCTGACGGCTATTTTACAAAAATCTTCAAAAAATGCGGTGGACATCATAACTTGAGCTCAAGTCATTTAAAATACAAAAATTGAATTTTTTCTGTTAGTATATGAGTTTAACTTGTACTTAGACAAAGGATTTGTAGAAAAATTGAAATCTAAATTTTTGGCAACGTTGCGTGTCAAAAATTTATTTTTCGACACAAAAACTCAATAAATAATGCCATGTGTAATAAATTTGAATTAACGAAATAGGAAATTCTTTGTTCAAGTACAAGCCAATACTATTTTAAAGAAGTGTGCAAAATAAAAATAAGATGGGTATATTAGTTTTTGAGTTATCGTGTCCACCGACTTAAAAAATACCGTTTTGAGAAAGACCCGTCTAAAGTTTAAAGTAAGAATAAAACGATTTTCTTTTGAACTTACATAGAATCATCGATTCCAGGCTCATAAAGCAATTATTATTCTGTAGCAGCTATGTCTTAAGCCTCTTTTTGCTTACGCCTAAGTTGAATTCTGGCCTTTCGAGTTGTATCTTCCGCTCTTTCATTTGCGATGGTTATTCTTTGTTTATCCTCCGTTTGCGCATAATTGTGACTATTTGGCCCAAGTTCGATATCCATACCATGCATAAACGTTAACAGTGCAGAGGTGCCCTCGTTAAATATGTAGGCAGCAGCTAAAGTAGCTAATTTAACTATTTTAGAACCAGCAGGTAATATTTATGGCGTAATTTTCCAAATTATTTTTTTTATTTTTTGATTTAAACTCTCGTTAGTGTTTTGAGTAAAACTACCAACACAACGTTATAAAAGCGCATCTTTACTAAGGTCTTCGTAAATTAGCTTTATTGCTAACAAAACATCATTGGGCAATGATTTATAATCATGTTTAAATGATAATAAAGAATTCGTAGCTAAAGCTCCTAGCCAAGCACACCATGATTCTTTACCACTTGGACATTTTTCGTGTTGAGGGTTTTGGTCCGTTAAGCTATAATGTAAGTATGTTGCCCAAATAGCATTCTTTATTTTCTCAGCATAATCAATGTTTCTCCTAATAGCTAGACCATAATAGACCGTCAATTTATCAATCACTTTGCCAGTAAGCTTGCGCTTTCTAGACAAAATCTTTTTTCTAATAATTTTACCATTTTCATCTTTTTTTTCTTTAATCGTTTTTTCACTAAATCACGCAGTCATGAACCCATTCTTTTTTGCACGTGTCCTACGCATTCTTTTTTATTTATTTGACAATTATCACCGTAAGGTTTCTTTTCAAGCACTGAAGAGTACGTTTTGGAGTCGCCGTCTTCAATGTAATTCAAATATCGTAAACCATGCTTTTCAATCGAACGTTTGAACATTTCTACCACTGCCGAAACTTCCATATTACTAGCTGCTCCCTCATGGTTGGCACTACATTCATTTTCTTCCAAATGATTTTGATGACACTCTTTAAACTCTGCTGTGTTTAACTTATTTTCCATGTCTCACACATTTTACAATACGAACTTTTTACGATTACATTCAGTACTTTCCCCGAATAATAACCAATCAATGAGGTCACTCCATATAATGATGTAAATCCACGTCTGTTCCAACTTCCATCTCCAGATACAGTTATGTCTGTCGTATCTTCAACATTATTTTCTTAACACGTGAATGTTTTTTTTTCTTTAGCAGTAGAGGCAAAAAATGTTTTCGAAACTGATTGTAGACATTAGTGAATTTTATTTATATGAAAATCGTATGTTGATTGATTTAAAAAAGAAGGACTTATATTCATTAAGCTGCAAAACTTTTGACATCTCGCGAGACCAAAGCCTAATATGCGCATAACAAAAATGAACCTGCGATTCATTTCATTCGACTTTCCTATTTTTTCCGAAAATGAAATATAGCGAGGTAAACAATTTTCAGATAAACAAAAAATATTTGCACGTGTATTCTGAAAATAAAAAAAAATATTTATAAGTAAGACCTCGTGGCTCAGCAAAGTTATAGGGACTGTATGTCGAGTATAAATAATATATACTACTGTGATCAAAAAGTAAAGTGAATTTGTTTATAAAACATAAATTCTTTATTTATTCTTCCGAATCAATTTCATCCCCTTCAAAGTAATCCCCGTCCAATAAAATGCACTTTTGCCAACGCTTTTTCTAGTCCTCGAAACAGTCGAAATAGTCTTTTTCCGGTACAGCCTTCAAGACCTTCTTCGATTCGATTTTTATCTCCTCAATCGTGTCAAAACGGCGTCCCCGCATTGGCCTTTTGACTTTGCTGAATAGCCAGAAGTCGCACGGAGCCAAATCAGACGAATACGGTGGTTGCGAAACGATATGACTCGAGTTTTTAGCAAAAAAGTTGCGAAGAACCAACGTAGTATGACATGGTGCATTATCGTGATGAAGGAACCAAGAGTTGTTTGCCCATAATTCTGGCCGTTTCAGACGAATAGCTTCACGCAAACAACGCATAACGCGCAAATAATATTCTATGTTGACAGTTTGGCCCGGCGAAAGGAATTCATAGTGCACCACACCACGATAATCAAAGAAAACTATCAACATGACCTTGATTTTCGATCGACTTTGCCATGGTCTTTTTGGTCTTGCTTCATCTTTTGCATGATAATCGCTGGATTGGTCGGTGGTTTCAGGGTCGTATACGTAAATCCAAGTCTCGTCTCCAGTAATGATGCATTTTAAGTGGCCCTGATAGTCAGACAGCAAAGTTTCACACACATCAACGCGACGCCTTTTTTCCAAAAAATTGAGCGATTTTAGCACCAATCGAGACTTGACGCGTTTGAGACACAAAACATCCTTTAAAATGGTTTCAGCTGAGCCAAATGATATTCCAACACTATTAGAGAGGTCTCTAATTGTGAATTGACGATTTTCAAGCACCAAATCTTTGATTTTTTGGACGTGGCCCTCGTCGGTAGACGTTGATGGTCGTCCAGACCGCGGTTTGTCTTCAACACGTTCTCGGCCCGCTTTGAACTCGTTGTACCACTTATAAACGTTTTCTTGTGCCATAGTTTGATCACCCAAGGCCTTCTGCAACATTTCCAACGTGTCCGCACAAAAATATTCGTTCCGCAAACAAAATTTGATGCAAGTTCTTTGCTCAACAAAATCACTTGTTGTAAAAATCGAAAAATTCACTTTTGGTTGTTTACAAAAACACGTGTAACTCGGAGATAATTAAACCTTTTAACAAACAGACACTTGGCAAATGTTATAGACAGTCCTACCAACCCAGAAAAAAAATTTACCTGCCTTCCTAATCCCCACGAGTTTTAAATGACAATTCCACCTTACTTTTTGATCACAGTAGTATATATATATATATATATATATATATATATATATGAGGTCTGGCTATTAAATAACGAGACTAGTTACGAAAAAGGGTCTTATTATAAAAATTATTCTATATTCGAATGCTCCCCTTTAATATACTCCCCTTCCCTCGCCACACACCTTTTCATATGTTTTTTCCATTGATTGAAGCAGTGCTGGAAGTCTTCTTTGGTAAATGCCTTTAGGAGCTCTGCCATTTTTTGCTTTACCGCTTCCATCGACTCAAATCGGGTCCCTTTCAAAGCAGATTTTATCTTCGGAAACAAAAAAAAGTCGCACGGTGCCAAATCTGCCGAGTGCGGCGCGTGTTCGAGCACTGGAGAGCGCTTACCGGCTAAATACTGCTTTACAGATAGCGCGTTATGGGCAGGTGCGTTGTCCTGGTGCAAAATCCACGAGTTGTTCTTCCACAACTCGGGCCGTTTCTTACGAACTCGTTCTTGCAGTGTTGCCAAAACTGACAAATAGTAAGTCTGGTTGACAGTCTGACCCTCTGGAACCCATTCAGTCATCACGATACCGTTAATCCTGAAAAAAAGCGATCCACATTGCCTTGAATTTTAATTTGGACATCCTTGCTTTTTTGATTCTGGGCGATTCAGGCGTCTTCCAATGCATCGATTGCCGCTTTGTTTCAACATCCTATTGAAAAATCCACGTTTCGTCGCGAGTAATAATGTTTTTCATCAGTCCGGAATCTTTTTTTAACCTTTTAAGGAAATCTGAGCAGACCTGTTGACGCAAGAGCTTTTGGTCAGGAGTCAGGTTTTTTGGCACCAACTTCGCACAGACTTTTGTCATGTGTAATTCCTCGTGTAAAATTTGTCTAACCGTTTCTTTATCGGTGTTTACAGCCTCGACAATCATCCGGATGCTCATTCAACGATCTGCACGCACAATTTGGTTGATTTTGGTCACTGTTTCCGGAGTTGAAACAGTGACAGGGCGACCTGGGCGTTGGTCATCTTCAGTGCTCACTCGGCCCTCACTGAAGCGCTTACACCACTCAAAAACACGCGCACGAGTTAGAGAATTGTCCCCATAGGCCTCTTGCAACAATTTACAGCACTAAATCAGAGTTTTTTTCAATTTAACGAGAAATTTTAGATTGATACGTTGCTCCTGTTTTTCGTCACACATGGTTTTCGGCACGAGAAAAAAACACGTTCGTTTCAAACCGCTACTGCACAAGTACAATAATAGTGACGAGAACGTGTTTTGGTACGTGCATAGACAAGATATCTAGATACCCAACGCACTACTTGTTTTTTTCCCCACCCCTCTACGGCGCCCTCTAGGCGCGCAGTCTCATTATTTAATAGCAAGACCTCGTATGTATATTCACACGCTCTATATTCATAGAATGCTACATCTACAGTCACTGGCTCATTCCTCTTCCATTAGTTACTTATCTTACTCGATAGAAATAAAAGTGGAAGAAGTTGCGTAAAACAAAAAATATGTTTCACACATGTGGGGCAGATCAAAGTAGGGAGATCGCTCTCCCTTCTAATATATGAGTCGGATCGACTTCAAACTTTGAGAGAGTACTTTCGTTGAGTTGTACTTTACTCGTAAGATGAAACAAAAAAAAAGAAAATCGATTTTTTCATCATATTAAATCCATATAACCCTTTAAACTTTAGTTACATTTTGAAAAAAAGCGAGTCATCAGATTCATGAAGTTTATTTAAAGAGAATAGGTAAAAAATAAATAAAAAAAAATTTTAAATCAGAGGTTTGTAAAATAAAATACAAAAAAATTAAAAATCAGGTAAAAATTAATAATTATGACACCTTGAAAATAGTTATATTTTTAGTCATTTTAGGTAAGCTTTTTTGTGCAGTCCACTCTTAGTTGAAAAAGATGACGTCTTTTATGACGTTATCAAGTAACATCATTAAAGACGTTAGGAATAATGTAGTTTAGCGTGTCAAGATTTAGAACGTTTTATTTGGAACGTCATTTCTAAACATACATCTCTTGCAAATTTCGTTTTAAAAGTAGTTGACGACAATAGTTGAGTTAAATACATCAAAATTTGTTTCTAGGAATTTCTTAGACTAATTTCATTTCCAATCTTAGTTCTTACAACGCAATCCCCCAAAAGTAAAAAGTGAAGATAGATGCTAAAAATGTTCGTGCACTTCATAACTTCACCATATCATTCGAAGGTGAATCCAATTGAACGGAATAACAGAATCCTGATAACGACAATAACTACTTTTCTCGGATCAGATCAAAAAAGTTCTTTGAAAAACTGACTTTTGGGTACAAAAAACTATTAAAGATAGTACTGTTCTTTTTTCTAGTGGTTTATCTTTAGATATAGGAGCTAGTCGTAAGAACTCGAAGGCGCACATGACGAAAATTGAGGGATTTCATTTCCAGCCGAAATAACAATGAGAATCAGGTAAGAGCATGGGTATGTGTGTGACGAAATATGTAATAAAAGGTTGGTTGGATGGAGCAGAGACATCGAAGATTTTTTATTGTTTTTTTTTTTTGTATTTATGTATATTTGTTTTTGGCGTCATGTTAATGACGCAATAATAACAAAACATGTGAATCAAAGTGCACTTTGCAATAGAGAAGGACTTAGACAGCCTGGTAACAAAATAATTATTATATCTTAACGGTTTTTAGATTTTTCGAAGAGAAATTAACGAGTTAGAAATTAAACCCTTTTTAATTTTTAATTTAGTTTATTTTTTTTTTTTCTTCTTTTCATTCTTTTTTTTCTGTTTGTTTTTAAGTTTTATACAGAAAAACATACTCTTGCAAAAAATAAATAATTTTAAATATATTTAAACTTCGATGCATATTTTTTTTATTTTGTAAAAAATGTTTATTTAAAATAGAAAAAATAATAAATAGAAAAAGAAAAAACTATTTTCCAAAATTATTATTTTCTTTTTAGAGATACTTATTCTATGTGTAAAAAGAAACATTTTTTCTTTTTAGAGTTTTCTTCTGCAATGTCAAATACTGAAATATTTATATAAAAGCAATATATTTAGATAAATGGAAAATCTAAAAGGATTAAATAGAAGAATAATGAAGAATATAAAATGCGGGTATATAATTTAATATATTACCCAAGAAACAATTGCTTTTAAGTTAGCAGGCCAAAAACATTTGTTTCCAATTCAAAATCAGAACTAACACATCGTTCAATAAGTCCCGGGACTAACCCAGAGATGGTGCTGGTAGTACCAAACTGGCCACGTTTCCATAGAGTGCGAACCTTTACATGAAACGTGTAAAAATTTCACGTCGATCGGATCACAGACAGCAGAGTTATTGAGGTTAGAGTAAAGTCACTTTGTAATTTGTTTGAAAAATGGAAAAAAGCGAGTTTCGCATGTTGATAAAACATTGTTTTTTAATGGGTAAAAACACCGTAGAAGCCCAGCAATAGCTTGAAAAACATTACCCGGACTCCTCTTCATCGAAACCAACGATTTGTCGTTAGTATGCTGAGTTTAAACGTAGTCGTACGGACACAAACGATGCGGAACGTTCGGGTAGGCCATTGGAAGCCGTTACACAGGAAAATGTGAGTTAAGTGTTAAAAATTGTAATAAAAAATCGCAAAGTGAAGGTCTGTGAGATGGCATAAATGACACAGATATCATCTGGAAGCGCATTTACAATCCTTCATGAAAAGCTGAGCATGAAAAAGGTTTCTTCCAAGTGGGTGCCGCGATTGCTTTCAGTGGAACAAAAACAGCAACGAGTCGACGATTCGAAGAGCTGTTTATCGCTATTTACTCGCAATAAAAAGGATTTCCTGCGTCGATACGTGACCAAGGATGAAACATGGATACATCATTTCACTCCGGAGTCGAATCGGCTATCATCTGAGTGGCGCATGGCTGGCGAAAGCCGCCCAAAGCGTCCAAAAACGCAGCAGTCTGCTGGCAAAGTCATGGCGTCTGTTTTTTGGGATACACACGCCGTGATTTTCATTGACTACCTGGAAAAAGGTAAATCGATCAACAGTGATTATTATATTGACTTGTTGGTACGTTTGAAGGAGGAGATCGCAGCAAAACGACCGCACATGAAGAAGAAAAAAATCCTTTTACACCAAGACAATGCACCATGCCACAAGTCCATGTAAACAATGGCAAAATTGAACGAATTGGGCTTTGATTTGCTTCCCCACCCCCCGTATTCGTCAGATCTAGCCCCCAGCGACTACTGGCTCTTTGCTGATCTCAAAAAAATGCTCCAGGGAAAAAAATTTGGCTCGAATGAGGAGGTTATTGCCGAAACTAAAGCCTATTTTGAAGCAAAGGATAAATCCTTCTATAAACATGGTATAGAAATGTTGGAAGGGCGTTGGAAAGATTGTATCACTCTAAAAGGAGATTATATTGATGAATAAAAATGATTTTTGAAAAAAAATGTTGTTTTCGTTGTTAGTCTCGGGACTTATTGAACGATGTGTTATAATCATATAAGTCTATGTAGCCTTTTAGATATTATTCCTAAAGAAACTTGTATCAAAGAAAAAAATTGCGACTTATTATTTTCTACAAGTTTGTGATTCAATATTTTTCTCTAGGAGCGATTTCTGTTGACAGACTAAAAACGTTTTTTCTCTATGTTAACTCATTAAATCCTGAGCCAAATCTAGCCTAGATAGCATTAAACTAAGTATTGAATTGGTGGCATAGCCAAAAAAGAAGTACTTGTGTTTTTTCTTTTATTATTCATAAATGTTTATCAAAAATTATTTGAACAAATAGATGAAAAGTTTGTAATTTTAAAAAACCAAAATTGGCAATCGATTTGGCAGTAAGAATTATGACAAAAATTTTAGTGATTTTTTTTTGTCAGACTTCGAATTGTCAGTGTGAAAACGGTATAAACAAAAGCCATATCAGAGGCATAGGTGAAAATATGTGATCATTTTCGTGACTTTCGCACAGACATTTTTTACATTTAAAGCAAGAAGCAGGCATTTAACAAATCAAGACGTTTTGAATAAGTACAATAAATAAGAACAAATATAACTCTGTATTGTAACGGGAGAAAAATATCGACTTTCTTCGCGTCAAAGTGAGGGCGCACGCGTGAGGGAACGGGGGAAAAGAGGAGTCTGGTCGAGGAGCGCGGTCATTTTAAAAAAAAGAGAGGGAGAGAGGAAAAAGACGCGGAAGGTAGGAGCAGAAGGATACTTGCACGCTCGATGAGGCATCGACGGTGAGAGGCAATCGAGTGGACGGTGCGAGACATAGTCGTAACCATACCGTATAAATAATTATATAATAGGCCACTCAATAAAAGTGCGAATGCACCGCGAACCGCAAGGTACGCTCATTCCACCGAAGACGAGCCATCGGAGGGAGAGAAAGTGTGTGATTCTCCGCGTGTGTAAGAGAGAAGACAATAGCTCGCACACGCAAATTCGACTGACCCGCCGTTGCGAGATTAAAGAGTACGCGCGCTTGAGTAAGCTCCTTGGGGAACGCCGTCTCCAGAGAGAAATAACTCTAAAAAGTGTGCGTGTGAATCGCTTATGAGTGCTCCGGTTAGAGTGTGTAGACCGATACATCAAGCATACTACTGTGATCAAAAAGTAAGACCAATTTGCAATTTAAATTTCGCAGGTTTATCCATTTGACGAAACTTTTTTTTTAAGTTGGTAGCACTGTGAGAGACATTTGTGTCAAATTTTATGTCAATATATTCATTATTCAGTGACGCTCATTTTTGTGGAGATTACAAAGTGATTGTGGCGATTTTTATAATGTCAGATTTAGTGAGCAAAGAAGTTGCATTAAATTTTATCTTCGGAATCAAGTTTCTTGTGCAGAAACGTTCGGAATGTTGCCTTCGGTGAGCAGACTTTGTCGAAAAGAAATGTTTAAAAATGCTACAAACAGTTCAAAGAAGGCAGAGACAGTGTTGAAGACGAAGAGCGTCCAGGACGACCATCGACATCGACTGATGAGAAACACATAAAAGAAATCAAAAACCTTGTGCTCAAAGATCGTCGGTTAACAATTAGAAACCTTGTTAATACTGTTGGCATTTCATTTGGATCGATTCACGCAAATTTAAATGATCATTTGGGTCTCAAACGCGTCAAATCTCGATCGGCTCCAAAAACACTCAATTTTTTAAAAAGAGCGTCGTGTTAATGTGTGCAAAGAAATGTTTTTTGACTACCAGAACGTCATGAAACGCATTATTACGGAAGGTGAGATATGGATCTATGCCTATGATCCAGAAACACCGATTAATCGAGCGAATATCGTGCCAAAGGTGGAGCAAGACCAAAGAAATTATGTCAAAGTCGTTCGAAAATCGAAGTCATGTTGACAGTTTTCGTCGATTATCTTGGTGTTGTGCATTCAGAATTTCTTCCGCTGGGCCTAACTGTTAACAAGGAATTTTATTTAATTGTTATGCGTTGTTTGCGTGAAGCTATTCGCAAAAAGAGATCGGAATCGTAGCAAGACAACTCATGGTTTTCGCATCACGATAATGCACCGTCTTACACTGCATTGATTATTCGCGACTTTTTAACCAAAAATTCAACTTATATCGTTCCACAACCATCGCATTCGCCTTATTTAGTGTCGTATGACTTCTCGCTATTCAATGAACTTAAAAGACCACTCCGGGGACATTGTTTTGACTCGATTGAGAAAATTAAACGTGAATCGCTGCGTCTATTGAAGGCAATTCTGGAAGAGGACTTTTCTGACTTATCCGAGGATTGGAGAAAACGTTGGCATTAGTGTATTTTGTCGTTCGGACACTACTTTAAAGGCAACAAAATAGATTCAAAAGAATAAATAAAGAATTTAAAAAAAAAAAATTGGTCTTATTTTTTGATCATAGTAGTATTTTATTTTCAGCAGTAAAGCTATGTTTTAAAGTACTAGCCTTTTGAATCGCCATAATTGTCACTTTTGGTCTTCAGTTAACCCACACTGGATGCGAGAGGTTGACCGTCAACATCGCTGGAGTTTAAATGTATGGCGCGGAATCGTTAATAACTATTTGATTGACCCTAACTTTTTTAAGGCAACGTTGATGGACAAACTTATTTGCAGTTAAAAAGGGATAAACACTCAGCTCTGCTTGAAGAAGTTGACATCAATACGAGAAACAGATTATGGCTACAACAAGACGGTTCTTCTTCACATTGGACAATCATTGTAAGAAATTATCTAAATCAAAGATTTAACAATCAATGAATAGGTAGAGGAGGTTCCGTAGAATGGTTATCTAGGTCACCAAACCTTACATTACTTGACTTTTATTTATGAGGCTTTCTGACAAATGAGGTCCATAGAACCAGACCAACGACAAAAGAAGATATGCAGGTGAGGATTCGGAATGCATGTAACACCATACCGCGAAACGTGTTATTAAAAACGATATCGCGTTTCCGAAGACGAGTTAACTTGTGTATTCGAGAAGATGGAGCAACTTTTGAACATTTTTTGTCTTAAATAGCTCTTTTCATCCCGCCTCAGCTGTAAATACAGCTTTTATTAATAGATGATCTTTCCTTAACCCATTAAGGGCTGACAAGAAACTGTCAATGATGTAGCTTTAGATAGTATTTCAAACGTGGTGAAGAATTGAAAATAGCAAAAAACTGCTATCGGTACTTCAATTTTTTTGAATATTCAAAATGGCGGCCCAATGTGGCGGACCAGGTATTTTAAATTAACTTAATTTTCTAGCAAAATTTATTTCTAGGGGTTTTTTGGCTCGCTCATACCGAATCCGTGGTTAGAATTGTGTAATATCACATAGTTGATCCAATATGGCCACTTATTTTTCGGATAAAATTTGGTTGCCGTAAATAACTGCATCCTATTTGTTTCAATAATTTATTAGATGATCCATTTAAGCTTAGTTCGTAGCGTGACAAAATTATATGAACAAACGAATGATAATAATCCGCACACAAGTTCTGATTGAAAGATGGCGGACCAATATGGCGGATCGAAATTTTGAAATTTAATTCTTTGGCACAATAAATATTACATGGGATTTTCTGAGATGCTTATGAAGCTTTTTGTGTTAAAATCAAAGAATTTAAGATTCTACCGATGATACCACCTGCTTTCGCATTACCCTATATACTCCACGTAAAGGAATCTCGGTCGGATTTGTATATCATTTAGCCCTGAAGAGGGCTGATTTTATTTTGTAATTTTTAGAATCTAAGACTGATTGACTAAAGAAAGATGTTCAAGTATATGGTTTTTACAGAGATGTAATTGACACATGACACATAATTTTTCGGTTCGTATTAGACATTGTTCACCTCCTCTTATTTTATAAACACACTGCTCCCTTCTTCCTACTATAATTTTGGGATCTATTAGGTTTGTAACGTCGGTAAACGACCTCCGTTTTTTTTTCCTGTGTTAAGTCGATAAGTATTCTCTCTGCTTTATTTTTTCCTGCCCTTGCCGATTAGCGGGAAAGCGCTTCGATCTCATCGACCACTTGTGTCGAACTATAGTAAATTTTTTCCTCCAATAAAAATTTTTCCCTCCAAAACTGACTTAACACGCGGGCTAGAGACACGTTTCGTTGTGGAAGACACCCTAAGCGTGGGCCAAGATTTTACGAGTTTTCCCGGAACGGTAAAGAAAAGGGACATGCGCTCGAGTCTAGCGTAAGAATGGCAAGCTGAACACGTGCGCGTCAATTCGGCGCCGAAAACTATAAAACTGTCCCATAAACACCGTTTTTTCTACCCATAGTTTTCCTATCTAAAAATACGTATTTTCTTTTTTCGAACTTGCCCTGCGTAATACAATTATAATGTTATGCAATATTTTTAAATTGTTTTATTATCGCAAATTATAACTGCAACCTTTACTTACCGATACATTGCGCAGGTAGCGCAATAAAACAATAAATAGATTACTAGAATAGAAGACCTCGGTAAATAAATTAAGTAACTGTTTTAAACCAAAAATATATTGAATAATATTTAAATAAAATAAAAAGTAAAATGTTTAATGAAAAGTATAAGAATTGCGATTTCCAAAAATACCTCACAAGGTATACTTTTTTTATGTACAAAATAAATTCCAGAATAATTATTTAAAATCCGAAAAGAGAAAAACATAGAAAATAATAAATAAAATTACTTATTAAAATTGTCAAACATATATCAAGTACAAATTCAAATTTTATAAATAATTTAAAATTCAAAAAAATAAGTTTCTAACAGTTATATAATTTATTTTGCCTGTTTTTTTTTATAACTCACGACAAGTTTACATTTTTAATTTTATAAAAGGCTAATTGCTTTCGAATAAAATTGAACACGTATATCCAATAAAAAAAAAACGCAACTGCTATCTTCAAATTTAATTGAATTATACTTTAAAATAATGCGGCCCATTTTTCTTTCAAATTATATACATATAAAAATACATACTATATATATTATAAAAAGTGAATTATACATAAAACCTACAATAACCTTTCACGATAAAATTTATTACAAACGGCTTGACCATGTTCGTTTTCAATTAAAATATTGAACAAATAACAAATAATCTTTCTATTCCTTTTTTTTTAAATGAAAAGATATAAAGAAACACACGTTTTCTTTATTCGTGAATAATAAATTTTTATTTATAAATCTTTAAGATAATGTAAAATTATAAATATATCGTTTTATCTTTTAAGTTTAAACTACATTGTTAAAGAATTATTTTTTTTGAATAAGAAAAACATCGTCAATCAATTCTAATTCAATATATCTGTGTATTAATTTTAATAAAATAATTAGTTTTAAAATTTATTTTTTTTTTAACATGTAAGTAATAAAACTTCAAGAATAGGATTATTGAGTTTGAATTGGTAAAGATGTACATTGATTCTTTTTTTTGCCTTAATTTTAATACAATATTAATACAAAAATATTTTAATTCTTAGCTTTGAGAGATTTTGAAGTTTAAATTAATGCAAGTTTATCAAGAATAAAATATGATTTGTATTTTAATAGACTATTTATATATTTAAGACATTTGCATATTAATATTAATAAAGTTAATAAACTTATTTATAAAATAATTTTATTGACACTACCTTTTTTCTATTCACAACAATTTATTTCTACAATAAAATCAATAACTAACTCGATTTATTAAGCCAAATAATATAACAACTTTATTTGTTTGATATTGTATTTAATCAGGAAACATTAATGACAAATTTTAACATATGTATAGAAAAATTAAGATGGTATGTGAAAAATTACATTCATATTAAAATTAATATTAAAATCTTTAACAATGTATTATGCGCACTAGAATCTAAGTTGATTTTTAACATTTAAATAAAAAAATATACATAAAAGGGTGCATAATAATAATAAAAAAATATAAAATAAAATATATATGTATGTATTCAACTATGCGTTTAAGTTAGAATAATATTTTTTTTATCTTTAGATTTAAATTTATATTAGAAATAATTATTTTAAAACAATTACTTTAAGTTTATATTTTAACTAAGGTTCTTATTAAATTTATATTCAAGTAGTTTAAACATTATTATATTAATAAGATTTAAATCATAAGTCACTCCTATAATTATCTGGATTTTATGAGATAATAATGCAAAAATTTAAAACCAAATTATAACTAAACAATGATTTTTGGCTAAAATTAAATCAACAAAATTATCATTATTCTCTCATAAGATGCAGAAGAATATGAAAACGTATATTTAAGTTAATATTCCCTGTAAAAATAAAAATAATATCTACATGATAACATGATAATAATAAGGAAAATCTAAACATTATAATACGCGATAAAAACAAAATTTTTTTTTATAAATTTAAATAAAATAACAAAAGTAAGTTAATTATATTGTTAGAATTAAGCTACGAAATTAATTCTTTTTCGTAGCCTAATTCAAATTTTGCGTAGATTATAATTATAAAATGAACATTTACAAATCATTAATAATAATATTAGTTTTAAGATATTATAAAATTTTTGTAGAAGTGGATAGTCCCTTCTCAACCTCTCTCTCTCCGACTTCAAGACGACACACCCTCGCGGAGGCTTTCCACGCCCTCTCAGACAGGCCCTCCGAGGAGAAGGGGGCCCGAAAATCTTACCCTCTCCAGAAATTTTCCTAAAAAAGGATTCGTTCGGAGCTACTTCGGGAAAGCGTATAAATATCGCGCAAAATTTTCAACAGCCAGCAGACCTCAGGCAGCACTTGAGGGACACGAAACTCTACTACAAGGAATCATTTCCACGCAACTACTTAGAAGTATCAAGAGAGCAACGGCAGCCGAAGGCAATTCTTTTTCAACGTATAAACTGTTCTTTTCAGAACAAATTAAAACTATTCATTGGGCATAATCCCAGAAGCAGAAGAAGCAGAAGAAGCAGAAGAAGCAGAAGAAGCAGAAGAAGCAAAAGAAGAAGCAGCAAACTACACAGAGGGAGAGAAGCAGCAAACTACCGAGAGAGAGAGAGAGAGACAGAGGACTCTTCCACTTAGACCGACACCTTAAAAATAAAGAAAGTAAGTTTAAATTTAAAAATTGCTGTTCTTTTTTTTCTTTCTTTCTACATCTAACTCTATCCTCCTACAGAGTATTGGCCGAAAAGCGGCCGATTACTCTGATCCAAAAATACGTTTGTTAGGACCTCGTCCAGAGTAGGGCTCGAGCCTGCTTCCGATTTGGGAAGAGAGGCTCTCGCAACTGCTCAATCCCGCACTTCACACCTCTCCTCAAAACTCTTGCGAAATTTCCTCTGCCACCCCGAGCCCATAAGCTTCACTGCTTAGGCTCGAAAACGGCAAAAATTGCAGTGTAGACTGAAAATCAGTCTGAGTAGCGTACCGACGTTACAGGTTGCTGCAGATAAAATGGCCGATTTAGTAATAAATTTTTAAACAGCTGTAAATTTTTATAAAGACAATTTATTTAATCAAAATAGGTATTAATAGATGCAGCACACTTTTGTCAACGAGATACAAGGACATTTATTCCAGTTTTGTAGAAGTCCGAGTTTCTGGTTCAAAGAAACTCCTCGAAGGCATTCTTGACAGCAGCTTCATTATCAAATCTTTTTCCTGTCAAAGAATGATCCAAATATTTCAAGAAATGGTAATCTGTTGGTGAGAGGTCTAGTGAATATGGAGGGTGAGAAAGAGTCTTATAGCACAACTCGTTTAATTTTTTGACCGTTGTTCTCGATACATGAGGTCGTGCGTTATCATAAAGCAGTATCACTCCATCCCTGTTGACAAGCCTAGGTCGTTGGACTATCAATCTCTGATGCATTTCATCCAATTGAGCACAGTATTTCTCAGCGTTGATAGTTTCGCCAGGTTGCAAAAACGAATAGTGGATAACTTCAGCTACAGACCTCCAAACAGTTACCATTCTATTCTTTGGATGAAGACTTAGTTTCGGCATTTGTCTTAGCGCTTCATCGGCATCTAGCAATTGGGCCGATCGGCGACGATTATCGTATAAAATCCACTTTTCATCGCAGGTCACAATTCGGTGCAAGAACGGTTCCTTTTTATTGCGGAAGAGAAGAGAACTTGAAATCTCCATTCGACACGTCATGTTTCGCTCGGTAACATCATGCGGAACCCATTTAAGCTTTTTCACTTTTCCAAGTTGTTGCAAGTGGCGGCAAACGGTCGAATTGTGAACGCCTAATTTCTCGGCAAGATCCCTTATGGTTTGGCGGGGTCAGACTCCACTAATGCACGCAGCTCGTCATTATTAATCGATGGTCCTGGGTGTCCACGTGGCTCATTCCCAAGGTCCATATCTCCGGATCAAAATTGTTCGAACCACCACCGAAAGGTTCGTTCGCTAACTGTATCAGGCCCAAATGCGCTGTTGATATTCCTCGTTGCTTCCGTTGCGTTGAGCTCTAATTTAAATTCGTATAGTAAAAGTAGCCGTTTTTGATTCTTTTCTATATTCTCTTTCTCTTTTTGTTTTTACGATCACTATAAAGTGCAAAACCGAAATGACTCCATAAACCAAGGTAGCAGTATTTATACTTCAATATGTTATATCATTTGCACCGCCTTGTACCAACATAATACACTAAAATTGCAGCCAACTTTATGTCATTGCTGAATCGGCCATTTCATTTGCAGCAATCTAATATATACGTATCAAGAGAACTTTTTGTCATTTTGTGAACTCCTTTCTCTGGCCGATTAAATTCATTGATAAAATAATTTACTACCTCTTATACAATATCCAAAGTACCTTTCTTTTCTTCCAGATGAAGATTGTTTTAAAAAACGAGTGCATTAGTTAGAGCTGCTTGGATCAGTCGTACAAATGGACACTATGTCCATTTTTTACTTCTAATGCATGGCATCAAATTATTACAATGTTCGTTATGTATATCTACACCGCCTATGTAAGAATTGTGCTTTGAAAATGCGTTAGGAAAATTGACATTCAGTTTAGCTTTTTGAGATTTATCCCATCTTTTCATTTCAACCTTGGGTTCGATGCCGTGAGTTGTAGACAGTATGGTAACGGATTACGAGTCCATTACTGTGATGCAATTTATTTCAAACAATCCATCGAAAAATCTGCCGAGGGTTTCTCTCAATACGTTCTTACTCATACTAGTATCAACTTTTATACGATCTTTTCTAACAGTTCTGGTAGCTGCGAGACCTATCTTTTTTAGGCACATCAGAAGACCCGGTGAACTAAAGAAATTGTCAAAATAAAGATAAAAATTTTGAAGTTGTTCACAAGTAACCATTCTTAAGAGTTTTTGAATCAATTTAATAACTACCCTGGAACCAAGTGAAATACTAGCCAATACTTTATCGTTTGTTTTACCGCATTTACCTGTGTAAATATCAAGATCGAAGATGAGTCCATCTGACCAACAAATGGCCCCTAAATTTATCCTAGATTGTATAGGCTTATTTAGAATGCATTATTTAAAAGCTAATTGTCCAAATATTTAACCATAATTTCATCGATGGAATAGTTGCGCTTGAACCAACCAAACTGTGTAAGGTTTCCTCGAAACATATTATACAACCCTCGCACTTTCCACACTTTATCTTTCTCATTATAATCTCCTTCCTTATAATATTTGATTTCTTGCTTTATTTTTTTAAATTTATTTCTTGTCATTAATAACTTCACAATACTACACTCTAAACTTTTTTTATTTGACCAATAATGATTTTGACTCTTGCGAATGTTGAAGGATGAGATCATAATTATAGTCAGAAATACATTCAAATCACGCTCTATCAGCTCAAAACCATTTTCTTGCGTAGCTTCAATAATGTATCCCTTTATTTGATTAGTGAAGAACAGGTGAAACAGCTCATAGGCACTTCAGTACATCAAATTTTCTAAAACATTCTGAGGCAAGAATAATTCATTTGACAAATCTTGAGTATTATTTGTTGATGCACCTGCTATCCAATTGAATATATGATTGGGCTCTAGTAATTTTTGCATTTCAGTTTATTGACTGACGACATGTTCGTATGAGCCATAAGGAAAAAAAGTCTCTGATGATACGTGGTCGATTTCCAAATCAGAATAGACATCTGATTCACTGTCGTGATCTTCATCATGTATAAATACAACGTCAATGTGATTCCTATGAACACTTTAACTTTCATTGACAACATTCTCTAAATCTTCTACTTAAGTTAACACTTCAACATTTTCTATATAGATTTTAAGAATCAATACTAATGAAATACTGTAACAACGATACTACAGAAAGAAATTAACAGTATGTAAAAACAATTTTATGAATAGCAAAATTTTTATTTATAAAATGAATTTCTGTAAACACGCCGTGTTTGAGAGCTGCAGCTTGACTATAATAAGCGCAGGATATAATAGCAACAGAATTTTGTCTCATCAAGAAGCTTTTAGCGGTACGATTGCAAAATTACACATAAAGTAACGTCGTAATTAGATCTCAAAAATTTTACTTCAAAAACAGTAACCCACTATGAATTTAAATATAAATAATCTAAATAAAAATCAATGCAGCCTTCAGTGACAAGTTAAAATTTGAATAGGGCCTTACGTATCGTGAATTTATTTAATATTTCAAGGATAAGTCAAATACAACTTTTTTAATTTTTACTTTTATAAATATACTCGTATGTATTTACATCTATAATAGAAATATATTTATACACTCATATTTGTATTGAATTTTGTGATTCTAACATAAAAATCGTTATCAGCATCTCAGAATAATCCCATGTAATATTTATTGTAAAAAAGAATTAAATTATAAAATTTTGATCAGCCATATTGATCCGCCATATTTGAATCGGGACTTGTGTGCAGATTATTATTTGTTGTTTTATCATTTGTTTGTTCATATAATATTGTCACGCCACGAACTAAACTTAAACGGATCATCTAATACATAATTGAAACAAATAGGATGCAGTTATTTACGGCAACTAAATTTGATTCGAAAAATGAGTGGCCATATTGAATCAGCTATGTGAAATTTCACAATTCTAACCACGGATTCGGCATAACCGAGCCAAAAAATCCTTAGAAGTAAATTTTGCTAGAAAATTAAGTTAATTTAAAATTTCTTGTCCACCATATTGGGCTGCCATATTAAATATTGAAAAAAAATAAAAGTACTAATAGCAGTTTTTTGCTATTTTCAATCTTACGCCACGTTTGAAATATTAGGTGTAGTAAAAGGTAATACATTATTTTGCCAATAGATAGCTTTAGTAGTCTGTATCTCCCGTTGTAAAAGTGCGATCAGCTTACACTAGATGGCGTTAGAAAGATAAGATTTTGTACTAAAAAAGCTTCCGATACAGTTACGTGATTGCTTGACTCAGTATTTTTTTAGCACGCGTCAAAGCTGGACACCAACAAAGAGAAAATACGCAATATTTTACAGTTTTTCTTTGATATAGGCGAAAACGCAAACCAGGCAGCTGAAAATGTAGATAGTGTTTATGGTCCTGATACTGTAACAGCCAATCACGCGCAATTTTGGTTTCGTCGATTCCGTTCCGGTAATTTTGACGTCAAAGATGCACCACGCTCTGGAAGGCCAATTGTCGAAAATGTCGATAAAATAATGGAAATCGTCGAGTCCGACCGTCACGTAAGCACTGTTTCGATTGCCCAGGAGCTAAACATTGCACAAAAAACGGTTTGGAACCACTTAAATAAGGCTGGATACAAAAAGAAGTTCGATGTATGGGTGCCACACGAGTTATCGCAAAGAAACCTCATGGACCAAATTTCCATCTGCAAATCGCTGCTGAATCGCAACAATATCGATTTATTTCTAAAGCGGATAGTTAATGGTGATAAAAGGTGGGTCACTTACGACAACGTCAAGCGACAACGGTCGTGGTCAAATCGCGGTGAGCCGGCGCAAACGGTGGCCAAGCTAGGATTGACAGTCAGGAAGGTTTTGCTGTGTGTTTGGTGGGACTGGCAGGAAGTCATCTACTATGAGCTGCTCCCCTACGACCGAACTCTTAATTCGGACCTGCACTGTCGACAATTGGACCGTCTGAAAGAAGCAATTGCCCAGAAGCGGCCAGCTTTGGCCAATAGGAGAGGAATTGTGTTCCATTAGGACAACGCCAGGCCGCATACATTGATAGTGACTCGCCAGAAGCTCCGCGAGCTTGGTTGGGAGGTTCTTATGCATCCACCTTATAGTCTGGACCTGGCACCAAGTGATTACTAGCTGTTCCAGTCTATGACGAATGATTTTGCAGCTGAAAAATTCGCCTCAAAGGAAGATTGTGAAAATCGACTGTACCAGTTTTTTGACAATAGGGACAAGGGTTTCTACGAGAGAGGCATTATGAAATCACCTTTAAAATGGCAACAAGTTATCGAACAAAACGGGGCATATTTGACCTTAATCGTATCATTCTATCTATGCTAAATAAAACCTTTAATTTAATGCAAAAATAATAAATTTCTTTTTACTACACCTAATATAACAACAGACTGTTTGATGCCCTCGCAAACAATAATACGTGGAAGGAATTACGTAGCCTCGGATTTTTACCTGGGCATGCAGTGGATTTGAATGGCATTACACCTGACGAATTAAACCAACACTTTGTGGGTGTATCGGCATCCCCGTGTGGCGATGATGTGACAATGCGTGAGAGGATTATTAATGATGCAACGACAGAAGGCTTTGCCTTTAATGAAATGATCCTAAACGATGTAATTCTTGCAATTTCTCACTTTTTATCGCGGGCTCGGGGAGCTGATGGTATTCCACAGTCGGTTGTAATCAAATCTCTTCCAATAATAGGACAATTCCTTATGTGGCTGTTCAATTGCTCTTTTGCAAAAGGTATTTTTCTGGTGGCCTCGAAGAGAGCACCAATTATTCCATTAAAAAAATGCAAATACCCTTCTTCAGCATTGGGCTTTAGACCGATCGCGATCTTGTGCTTTCTTTCAAAGGTTCTGGAGAAGTTAGCATATGAGCAGTTGCAGGAGCATCTGACAACTTTTCGCATTCTCGACCCTCTACAGACAGGTTTCAGACCATTTCATTCTACCCAAACGGCCCTACTGAAACTCACTGACGATATCAGACTAGGTATCGACAAAAAAATGGTGACGTTACTTCTTCTATTCGACTTCAGCAAGGCTTTTGACACAATATTACTGACACGACTACTTAAAAAATTGCAGTCTGTGGGGGTTTCCAGGGCAGCTCTCAAGTGGTTCAATTCTTATTTATCAGATAGAAGGCAAGCAGTTAGCACTACCTCAGCTGGCAACTCTGACTGGCTGAGTACGAATCTTGGTATGCCACAGGGATCTGTCTTGAGACAAGAAGTAGTAGTACAGTAAGTAGTTGTAGAACGTTTTGTTCTGCTTATGTATTAACGACTTACGTGACGCACTTGATACTAAAAGCATTTAGCATATATTGTATGCAGGTGACCTTCAAATATATATATTCAAACTTCTATAGACTGTCTTGATGGGGGGATATCAGAGCTTCGGCGGGCAGTTAAAGCAGTTTCGGATTGGGCCGTGGATGCCTCTTGAAGACTCAATACAAGTAAAACTAAGGCTATTTATTTTGGTTGCCAAAGATTCGCTAACGAACTTTGTGAAAAGCTAACCTTTATTGATCTTGGAGATGACGTCTGCATCCACTTTTCCGACACTGTAACCAGCCTTGGGATGATTTTAGACTCAAGATTATCATGGAAACCCCATGTTGATAATTTAACGAAAAAATTTAATAGAGTGTTATATAATCTTCGTTTCTTTTGGAAATATACCTCCCAAGAGTTGCGTAAGATGCTTGCTGAGGCGCTGCTATTTCCTCACCTGGACTACTGTTTGGTGGTCTTGCTAGATGCTTCTTAAGAACAACGTAATCGACTGCAACTCTTACAAAATTCCTGTGTTTGATACGTGAAGGGTCTAAGGGGGGACGACCATGTTTCTCTTCATCGGGACTCTCTGGGTTGGCTGCGTACTGACATAAAGAGACACTATTTTATGGCTGTACATATGTAAAAAATCATACGCATGCGTGTTCCTGACTATCTAGAGAGTCTCTTCTCTAGATTTGTGCCCAGGGAACCTCTTAAGGGTGAAACTAAGCAACTCGTTGCTCCTCTAATGCGCACTGATACTGGAAAGCGCTCTTTCCAAGTTCAAGGTGCGCATTTATGGAACTCTGCCTACTGACATACGAAACATATCGTCTCTCAGTGGGTTTAAAAAAGCGGTCAAGAGACACTACCTAAAACTTAATCAGTAGCGTCTCTGCGTTATTTTATTTATATTTTATTTATGTTAATTTATTTACTTATTTATTGTGCGTTGTATGTTTGTGATTGTTTTTAATTGTAATTGTATATGTATTTGTTGTATTTAATTATCTGTGATATCACTTGTTTTATTGAAAAAATTTATTTTAGCTTTATTAGTTTCAGTTTCCTTGACTATGATATCACGTGCAATATTTTTTATAAATATTAAAAAAATTCCTTTTTTTTTGTATTAATTTTGTATACACATACGAATAAACATTCTATCTACTTATCTATCTCTCTCTCAACGGCACTCACGACATGGATAAGACGAAATGCGCACGCACCTGTAGCTGCTTCAACCAGCAACGGTAGAATACCAAATGCAATAAATCCAGAATCGCAACTGCACTTACTATGTCGATGTTTGACGTGAAAAAGATGTTAAGTTGCCCTCTGCAGCCAACATATAAACAACAAAGAAAAGTAAACCGAAAAAATTCTATATGTCGCTCGCTCCTACAATCGCAAGTGGCGTAAGCTCTCAACGATCAAACGGAATAAGAAAATTGCACGCTTCTTTAGCATTTACTTATTTTGTATATGAACAATTTGAACACTTTGCCTTAACTGGCTGGTTATGATATCTCCTTGCCTTAACTGGCTGGGTATGATATCTCCTTGCCTTAACTGGCTGGGTACATATCTCCACCTTCCCTCAAAGTCAAGGACAAGGTTAAACCCATGGTCATCATCAGGCTGCTAATAAAAATTAATTCGTTATTGTTTCGCATTACCGTAATTGCCTTTGGAATAGCTCTATTATTTCCAAATTTCACCCTCGTCATGTCCATTCAAGGTTAAATTTTAAAAATAATCAAGGACATATTCTAACGTAAAATTTTCTGCTCTATTCGTTCCCGGTGTCAAAAATAAGGGTTCCCATTTAAAATCATTTTGACCTTTAAATGACCTTGGAGGTCCGATTTAAGGTCGAAATCAATGTCACCACCGGATAGCCAAGAAAATTTTCAAAAAAATTTGTATTAAAAGTTTTTCTCCAGGACTATTATTTTCTAAATTATTCAGCCGTACTGGGACTTCTTGAACACGCTGTATATTTTTAAACTAGCGTATAATGAATATATAAATATGTGCGATTATTTTACATTATTGTAAATGTTTTTAGAAAAAATACTAATTCAAAAACAAAAATTAATTCAATTTAGTCAACACGATCTTTGCTTATGCGAGAGGAAATATTTGATTATTCGAAAATAATATAATCGATATTGTATAATTGGTGTATTATTATTTGATTAAGTTTGTTGAAGATTATTTTATAACATATGTTTTAAAAGAAAAATAATTTTTCAAGAATACGATTCAAAATTTACATTATTCGATTTTTCTTACTATGTTAATACTTGACGTTTGAAAAAAATTTTAAGTTTAAATAATCAAATCATTGCACATTTTTGTTATATGTAAAAAGGGAAAGATAAAACAATTTTCAACGATAAAAATATTTTTCATTTCTCGTAAGTTCTAAAAATCTTTTATTATTTTACTGCTCTATCTCTTCACACTGCATCTGCGAATAAGGGTTAACATTATTCTTGAGCGAAAAATATTACAATAAAATAATACGAAAAATATTTGTTATTTTATATTTTATTTAAAATGGAGAAACTACAGCAAGAAAAAAGATTTTTCACGAGACATTTTTATTGTCTTCATCGTTGAGTTGACGGGTACGTATTCGGATAGGTATTTCTGATTGCGGTAAAGTGCGTGTACCATTTTTATTGACGTTTCAAGAAAACTAGTAAATCCTTGGCCTATGGTTAAGCTAACTTTAATAACGGCTTATAGTGTAGGTGCGGTAGGTAAGGCAAGTATTAAATGACTATCAGTCTTTTAGGAAGGGAAGTTTATGAATCAATATAAGAGGTCAATACGATCAACCTGATACTTTTTGAACATGTGGTCTATACTCTCTCCCTGTAGGCAAGTAGATAGGAAAAAAAAGCGGACAAAAATTATCGTTGAACATATGAAAAGAGAAGCTATGTACCGACGTTATAGTTAAATGCTTATCAAGTTTTTTAACATTGTAGAAATTTGTGAAAAAAGCAGCTTGAACAGAAAACTATTTTAAATTAATAACTCGCCCATTTAATATAGATTCCAAAAAGGTTATATATAAACATTCTTTTTATCAAAATTCGGAAAAAATTCTATAGTATTTTGCGTAAGTTTGAAACATTTTCTTAAATACACATATTTTCTATTACTTTTATTTTTCGAGATATCAAAAGTCGAAAAAAAGCATTTTTTTTCTTGACGAAAATATTTTTGAGTGTGTCAAAAATGTTCTCAATGAATGTTTGTATTTAAGTCTAAAACAGCTAAAAATTGCTGTTTCCAACATTTTTATACGATTTTTTCTTATGAAAATGTGAGGAATAGAAAATGGACAACGAGGAGTGACCGCAAAAATCACCCATTTTTGCATCCCTGAATTTAACGGCTAATTATGTGCTAAAAAGTTTTTTATAATTGAAATACAGTCTGTCAACTAAGAGCGTGGTTGACTTCACTGACAGGTAATGGAAGATTTTGCTCTAATTTTTTCGCGAGCCGATAGAGGTAAGCTTTGTCCTTGATGCATTGTGAACAATGATTCAGTTGTTGTTGATCTTTTGAAAGAGAATCACGTTAAACGCCATGAGTGCTAAGTACGCGTCGCGCTACGAGGCTGTGTTCCTTTGCATCCACCCGAAAGGTCCCAAAATGTCGCAATCAGCGGCTGCTAAATATATGAGAAAGTCGAAGGCATTTGTACAGAAGTGGATACAGCGATATAAAGTGGCTAAAAATGTCGATGATTTACCAGAACGTGGCTCGATAGGAAAAGTAAACAAAAAAGATGGAAAAAGAATAGTAAATCTGTTTTCGCGGAATCCTGCTTTAACACTGCGGCAAGGACAAGCAAAATTAATAACAAAAGGTTTAGATATATCCTACGAAACTATCAGAACCCATCTTCGTACTCATCATCTGAAATGGCGCAACACAATGAAGAAGCCTCTGTTGACTGAAAAACATGTGACAAAGCGACTTGCTTGGGCGCATGAGAATATTGATAGAGATTTTGAAAATGTCATTTTTACTGATGAATGTTCTATATGGGCACGTTCTGTCCTCAGGCGAGCCTGGTCATCTTCCACCAATAGGCTTGTTCAGCGGACCGTAAAACATGGAATAAAGGTGCAATTTTGGGGCTGCTTCTCAAAGCAGGGATTTGGCACTTTGCACCTCTTTACTGACGACCTAAGTGCCGAGAAAATGATAAAAATCTACAAAAAGGCTTTACTGCCATCTGCCAAACGATGGTTCATCACAAAAAATGAAGATTGGATTCTGCAGGAGGACAACGATCCTAAACACCGCAGCAAGCTCTGTACTCAGTGGAAGACTCAATCTGGCATCGTTACATTGGATTGGCCGTCGCAGTCGCCCGATGCAAACCCTATTGAAAATGTGTGGGCATATATTAAACGGAAGCTTTGTGGAAGACGCACATACACTTTGAAGCAGTTGTTTTACGAAATTCGTCGGATCTGGAGATCCTTGCCACTAGAATACGCCGTCAAATTAGTAGAAAGCATGCCTCGGAGATGCCAGACAATTATCGACGCCGGTGGTGACTGGACACATTATTGACCGAATTGCATCATTGTTTGTAATGTGTACAATGTATATATAAATATAAAACATTCATCAAATAAATTTTTTTATAAATTAACACAACCACGCTCTTACTTGACAGACTGTATAATTCAGGTAAAGTTTCAAGTTGAATTAGTCTTTAGATAGTGAGATATGAATGATAGATGTCTGCTATAGGTAATACGTTTTATGAACTTAACGTAAATAGAATATATATATATATATATATATATATGCCACGGTTTTGTTGTATTCAAAATAATAATCATGGACTTATTTTCATAACATATTGTCATGACATATTTTTATATTTTGAAGATTGCTGAACTCGAATCTGAAGTCAAAATTGCAAAATTCAAGATAGTGGGCCGTAGAAGAACTCCATAATGAAGTTTATATGGTTTAGAAACGCCATCGCACACATATAGGTTTCTTGGTATGCTTATTACAAATCTGAAAACAAAATTCTAAAATTTAAAATGGCAGATAAAGTGCCCAAGATGGTAAATCCAATATGACGAACCATAAGTTAAAATCAACTTTGTTCGTCTCAAATCATTCTATATAAAGCTTTTAAGATCGCTGATTATTAATTTAAAGTCAGATTAAGAAACAAGGTTAATGCGTAATAAAATATCTCGTAATGTGAAGAATATCTTATTTTGTTCTGAGTTAGTATACTCAAAGAAACTTGGAATGGCAAATTTCAAAACTTAAAATTTTGAAATCAAAATTTTGAAATTCAAGTTGCGAATTTAATTTGTTCGTAATAAGCAACTCCAAAAATCTTAGTATAAAAATTTTTGAGTCGAAACAAAAACGTTTACTTTTCACTTTTCCATTTTAGACCCACCATCTTGAATTTCTAAATCCTAACATCAGATTGGTAATTAGCAATCTCGAAAACTCTATTATGAAATTTTTCGTAACCGAAGAGAATGTTTTTAAATTTTTCGTTGCCAAATTGGATCCTATATCTTAAATTTCAGTTCAGCCATCTTGAATTTAAAAATTCTGATTTAAAATTTGTAAACAGCAACCTCAAAACCTTTACATAGAATGATTTGAGACCAAAGAGGTCGATTTTGACTTATGGTTCGTTATATTGGATTTACTATCTTGAATATTTTATCCGCCATTTTGAATTTCAAGATTCTACATCCAGATTTATAACAAGCACACCCAAAACCTCTGCATGTGCGATTTCGTTGCTGAACCATGAAAACTACATTGCATAAATTTTCGTGGCCATAGTCAAAATTTATGACATTTTGGCTTGCCATCTTAAATTTTGTAGTTATAACTTCAGGTTTAAGTTCAGCGATCTTCAAAACACGAAAGTATAGCAAAATAAATTTACAATCATTATTTTAAATACACTCTGACAAAAAAGTATCCGGAAATTTGAAATGAATCGCAAAAATATTAAACTTCTTCAATATTTATTGAATCTCCTTTAAAATATGCTTCATTTGAAGCGATACACATGTGCCAACGTTTTTTCTAATCATGGAAACATTTTTTATAGGCGCTTTCAGGGATGGCTTTCAGCTCCTTCCGCGAATTTTCTTTTATGGCGTCTATGGAGTTAAATCTGGTTCCCTGGAGCGGTAATTTCAGTCTGGAGAAAAGAAAAAAGTCACACGGAGCTAGATCAGGCGAATAAGGTGGCTGGTCGATGGTATTTATCGAGTGTTTGGTCTTAAAATCGTTAATAATCGTGGCTCGATGAGATGGTGCGTTATCGTCATGCAAAATCCACGAATTGTTTTGTCACAAATCCGGCCGTTTACGGCGAATATTTTCACGCAAACGTCTCAAAACAGTTAAGGGGTTACCCCCAGTTGTAGCTCAACAAAAAAGGCCTTTTTCATGAATTTTTTTAAAGAAAACTATAAAACTTTTTTAAACGATTATTATATCATCTTAAAGAATACATCTTGAAGAACTTTCAGTAATTTTTTTATTGCAAAATATTACATTGTTAAGTGGCAAATGGCCGCCAATGAAATAGTGTTTTTATTTATACGGTTTGCGGTGACCAACATTGCGGCGAAGTGGATCATTTAAAACAAAAAATGTGCATAGATTTAGTTAAATATAAGTATAAACTAGTCTTTAATTAAAGGATTTAAAAAAATATTTATTTTTCACAAAATGGCGGTCAGTTAAAGTTAATGGTTCGATTTTAACGAAAAAAATCAAACAATTAAAGACTACATTTTTATATATTAAATAAGCCTGCGAAATTTCAAGAAGATCGGTTTATTAATAGTTGAGTAATTTTGGTCACTGACTTCAGAAATGCCATTCCGAGAAAAACGCGTTTAAAGTTTTAATTGCCGGTTGTTTACACAACGGATTCTTCTCTTTCAACGCTCATATCTCAGTCAATTTTGTTCGGATCGACTTGAAATTTCCAGGTCATATTCTCAGATACTTATACTCCAAAAAAATGCAATTAACAAAAAATCGATTTTTTCAAAGTCGCAAGTGGGGGTAACCCGTTAAATAGAAGTCCTTATTGACCGTTTGACCTTGCGGAACGAATTCATGATGAACCACACCACGAATATCGAAGAAAACAATAAGCATCGTCTTGATTTTCGAACGACTTTTGCGAGGTTTTTTCGGTTTCGGCTCATTTTTTCCCACCCATTCCGATGATTGTTGGCTCGTTTGTGTGTCGTATTCATAGACCCATGTCTCGTCACCAGTTATGATCCGTCCCATGAATGTGGGATCAGAATTCGCACGATCCAGCATGTCTGCAGCTACCTGCATCCGGTACTGTTTTTGAAGAAAATTCAGCTCTAACGGAACGAGCCTAGCGGCGACGCGCTGCATGCCCAATTGGTTCACCAAAATCAAACGAGCGGTTTCACGAGAGATGTTGAGATCACGAGCTATCTCTCTAACACTGGCATGACGATTTTCGAGCACAATTTCCTTGATTTTTTCGACGTTATCGTTGGTTAAAGAGGTCGACGGTCGTCCTGAACGAGGCAAATCTTCGACGATCTCCCGACCGTTTTTAAAGGCTTTGTACCATTCATACACTTGGGTTTTCGATAAAACAGAGTCTCCATAAGCCTTTTCCAGCATTCGCAACGAGTCAGCATACGAAATTTCGTTCAAAACACAAAATTTGAGACGAATTCTTTGTTCAATATATTTTTCCATTGTAACATTCGCAGACTACCACTGAGGTCGACTGGTTTCAACAGCTGTCGTAAACAAACTAGTTGACAGACCGCTCTTATGTTTGGCATAGTAATTACGGACAATCCTACCAACATACAGAAACTTCAAATACTTAAAAATACTCAACGCGGGCAATTTAAATGAGAATTTCCGGATACTGTTTTGTCAGAGTGTATATTAGGACCTTGAATAAGTTTTCGCTTTTTCTTCAAAGATGGCAGTAGCTGTACTCCGTGCATCAAATTTTGAATGGGGACGCACCTTCAAGGAAGTACTATATCTAACTTTAAATTTTATTATATAATAATTCACTTTAGTTTAAACAAAGTAATTTTTTATTGATTCTGAAAATGTCTTCTTTTATGCCAAATAAAGTGTATTTGCGGGGAATTTTATTGCACTATTTTATTTAAAAGAAATCTGCAGCTTCAGCACACAGAATTCTTGTTGAGACTTACAGCGACAGTGCTCTGTCGTATACGACATGCAGAGACTTGTTTCGACGCTTCAAAAATAATGATTTTGAACTTGAGGATAAAGAATGTTCTGGTACACCGAAAAAATTTGAAGACAAAGAATTAAAGGAATCACTTGATCAAAACCGATGTCAGACGCTAGCAGAACTTAGAAAAATATTACAAGTAGATGAGTCGACAGTTTCGAAATGTTTAAAAGTGTTAGGAATGATTCGGAAGCAGGGACATTGGATGTCGTATGAATTGAAGCCGAGAAACGTCGAACGGCATTTCCTCACGTATGAACTACTGCTTCAACGGCAGACAAGAAAAGGTTTTTTGCCCCGTATCGTCACTGGCGATGAAAAGTGGATACACTACGATAATCCAAAGCGTAGAAAATTGTGAGGTAAGTCCAACCATGTATTAACATTTTCCGCAAAACCAAATATCCATGTCATTTATTATGAGCTGCTCAAACCGAATGAGACTATCACGAGAGATCGCTATCGACTTTAATTGATGCGTTTAAGTAGAACCTTAAAAGAAAAACGGCCGCTATACGGGCAGAGACACGACAAAGTGATGATGTTACATGACAACGCTCGGCCTCATGTTATAAAACCAGTGAAAACCTATCTGGAAACATTTCAATGGGGAGTTCTACCTCACCCGCCGTATTCACCTAACATAGCTCCTTCCAATTTACAGTGGGACTCAGGGTTGTAAATATGAGAAAATTTAGCCTTTTTTTGGGGTCATTCTTTTAACATTTTTAAAGTTTCAATACTGTTTAAAAAAAAGATTAGAAAATATTTAACTATATTTGTTATATTTGTTATTTTAAAGCTTATATAGCGATCTGCATGGTAACTTTCGACTCAGTTATAAAACTGCAGTTTCACTTTGGGTGGAAAAATATAATTAACCTGTAGTGTATGTTTATCATTAAATTTATATAGATTCTAGTCATTCTTATATACAGTGATCACAAAAGCCTACGCACTCAAAGTTTCATAGGAATCATATGAATTTTTAAAATTATGATTAATTATAATAAAACACAGTATTGGAATTTGATTTTTAAGTGAAATTAGATTTTTTTTTTTTTATTTATGTATTCGCATATTTAAGCTTTAACTCGGGAATAAAACACTATTTAGGAACCGAAACCTGTTATCGACCAGGGTAAGGGGTAAGGCCTTATCAGATTGTTTTAATACATATTAAATCAATAATGAAATTTTTTTTTCAATTTTGAATGCTTCTCGCAATGATATTTTTTAAATTTTATGGGGTGAATATCTCAGGAATTAATTATTTTAATAACTTGAAATTTATAATCTATCTTTTAACTTTGGCTTTTTCTAAAATAGTGCAAGCGAAATCGTCTCCCTTTTTCAAAACAACAGGAAAAAATCATTAAAAGTGAAGACGAGAGACCTTGTTCAATTTATGCACAAATTGCAACTTATGTACATTATGCTCTAATTTTCAGAAAAGCCTATTTGCTATAACCCGTTTCGTATCGAAAATCCCTTAATTTTGCATATTTTTCGTATCCATAGTTTTAATAGAAAAAATAAAAACAATTTAATATCAAACATCATTTTCGATATAAAATTACACGCTCTTTTCAAATCCTAAGCTAGATTTCCAAAATCTTTAGCCATTTTTTAAATATGGCTGGCTTTTTATGAAAAATAGATAAAAAATAAAAGTTGTCTTCCCTTTCATTTCGTCTCTCGAATGATCTAGTTCGTCAGGTGCATTTTAAAATTCGAAATGGCTGCTCCAACATGGCGAGTTTTTTACGGAAATTTATTTTCTTAAATTGTTTGAAATTTTTCATTACTAACTCTAATTTTTTAAATTATTTTAGTATATTTTACAAAAATTACTGCTAAATACGTATTAAGAATTAAAATATATTTGACAATAAATTCAAAATGATGGATAATACCATACTGCATTTTTATCGATATTTTTATGTATATACGTCATTAGAAGAACTAGCATATAAATTTGTAATGTTTTCATTTTCAAGATTATTGCACTAATTAGTTTCAAATTTGGTATTATATTTTCAAAATTCAAAATAGCGAATCCAATATGGTAAACATACTATCAACAAATTCTATTTATGTAAACATAAATATGTTATATTCTACAAGAAATTTCAAATAAAAATAGTCAAGTAGGGTCTTTTAATATAATACACTGATTGTGAGAAAATAAATTGGAACGTTTATTTTTTGAAAATGTCTATATATAATCTTTCTGACCGTCTGTTTGCCGTAAAACCTACGTTGCCTGATTCTTACCAGAACTTTCCTCCAGGTGATAAAGAATAGCTCATATGTAGTGGTCGACGTTATTCGAGTCTCTTATCGTACTTTTTTTTCGTAATTTGAGTATAGCTAACGCAGTTATAATGTGAAATATTTGTAATACCAATAAAAAATCACTAAATCCCAGAGATATGTGTCGACATGTAGCTAAGTTCTATCTATTAAAAAAAAAAAAAAAAAATAAACGAGATGAACCATAGAAGTAAAATCAGGAATAGATACACTTGTAACACTAATAATTGTTCGCTACAAACAACAAAATATTGTATCGGTTGTTGCAATTATTATTGCAAAAACTGTTTTTCCAAAATACAGAAAATGAAAATTTTGCAATTATCTTTGTTACAAAAAAAAGTTTAAAAAAAAGGAAGATAAAAAAACAAAAACTAAAAAGAATTACGAAAAAAAAATCATAAAAAAAGTACTATAAAAGACTTAAATAACGTCGACTTCCATATATGAGCTATTCTTCATCGCATGTAGGAAAGTTCTGATAATGGTTAGGCAACATAGGTTTTACGGAAAACAAGCGGTCAGAAAGATTATATCTAGACATTTTCAAAAAATTAACGTTCCAATTTATTTTCTCACAATCAGTGTATTATATTAAAAGACTCTACTTGACTAGTTTCACTTGAAATTTCTTGTAGAATATAACTTATTTATGTTTGTATAAAAAATGAAATTTGTTGATAGTATGTCTACTCTATCGGATTTGCTATTTTGAATTTTGAAAATATAATACCAAATTTGAAATTAACTAGTTCAATTATCTTGATAATGAAAACATTACAAATTTATATGCAGATTCTTCTAATGGCGTACATACATGAAAAAATCGAGAATAATGCAGTATTATCCGTTATTTTGAATTTGTTGGCATATATATTTTAATTCTTAATACGTATTTAAGTTTTAACTTTAACAGTTATTTTTGTAAAATGTACTAAAGTAATTAAAATGAGAGTTAGTAATGAAAAATTTCAAACAATTTAAAAAAATAAATAAATTTCGTAAAAAATCCGCCATGTTGGAGCCGCCATTTTGAATTTTGAAATGTACCAGGCGTCAATTCATAGCTTAACTTATTATGCTACAAGTTCCGGAGGCCTGAACCAATTTCATTACTAGATCATTCGAGAGACGAGATGAAAGGGAAGACAATTTTTATTTTTTGTCTACTTGTCATAAAAAGCCAGCCACATTTAAAGAATGGCTAAAGATTTTGAAAATCTAGCTTAAAATTTGGAAAGAGCGTGTAATTTTACATCGGAAATAATGTTTGATATTAAATTGTCTTTATTTTTTCTATCAAAATTATTAATACGAAAAATATGCAAAATATGTAATAAACTTCCTTTCGCAAATGTTATCTTACTACTATAATGACCAGCACCTCAGTCGTAATTGTTGTAACTAAATTACATGAATTAGGTTTTGAATTGTTGTTTCATCTATTGTACTCACCTTATTTGGCTCCCTCAAACTTCTTTCTGTTTCACAACATGAAAACCTAGCTTATAAAATTCAGCTTACGAGAAGATCATTTTTGAGAAGGAAGCTTATTTTAAAGAGTTTGAGAATAGTACTTTATACAAGGGGCGTTTGAAAAGTCCGTGCAAAAATAAAAACTGCTTACATGTTTGGGGTAAACCTTTTTTATTTTTTGACATAGTCTCCCTTTAGGCTTATACACTTCGTCCAATGATGTTCTAGTTTGCTGATCCCTTCCAAATAATAGGATTTGTCCAAGTCTGCAAAATATCCATTAGTGTCTGCAATCACCTCCTCGTTTGAATAAAATCTTTGTCCCGCCAGCCATTTCTTCAAACTGAGGAACAAATAGTAGTCCGAGGGAGCCAAGTCTGGAGAATAGGGGGGACGTGAAACGAGTTGGAATCCTATTTCGATTGATTTTACGACCACAACTGCTGAGGTGTGTGCTGGTGCGTTGTCGTAATGAAAAAGGACTTTCTTGTGGGCCAATCGCGAGCGTTTTTCTTGCAGCTCGGTTTTCAAACGGTCCAATAACGATGAATAATATGCACCTGTAATAGTTTTACCCTTTTCCAGGTCATCTATCACCATATCATGGATTTGATCAATGATTTCAGGAGTCGTAACCTCCACAGGCCGGCCAGAACGTCCAGCGTCACTTGTGCCCATATAGTCAGTCCGAAAATTTTGAAACCACTTATAAACTGTTCTAATCGAAGGTGCAGAGTCACCATAATGTTTATTGAGCTTTTCTTTAGTATCCTGAGGCGTTTTGCCTTTCATAAAGTAATGTTTAATCACCACACAATTCTTTTTCGTCCATTTCTTGAAAATCACTCGACTTCCTTGATTCACACAAATGCCAAACACAAAGAAATAGACTAATATGGCTGCAACTTAGTGTGTGTTCATTCAAGAGATGCTACTAACTAAACATGACCTCGATACGCGCTGGTGGTGCCATCTCTCGGACTTTGGACGGACTTTTCAAACGCCCCTCATAGATGAATATTTATTGATCGACCTTCGTATTTTTTGAGTGCACAGCACTGGTCAAAAAGTCAAACATGTAATTGTTTTTAAGTGAAATAAATTTGAAAGAGAATGATATAATTTTTTAATCATTTTCAATTCCTTATTCTTTTCAAGTACTTTGCTATGACTTCCTAGTAGTAAAAAATATAAATAGACAAAAATGTAATAGAGAAGTTCAAATAACTTACCAATTCAGAAACCAATGGTACTGATTTTCGCCGTGGTCGAATATCTGGCATGCTGTCGATGTTGCTATAAAATGTGATCTCTCCTGAATGCCTAAAATATAATAAAATTCACTAAATATCTAATAACATCTTAAATGATTTTCATATGTACAGTGCCAAGTTGACAGTTACAGTGCCAGTTTGAGAAATTAAAAAAAATGTGTGGTAAAGCTTAAATGTATTTAAAATTATTTATTTTTCGTAAGAGTATTTTTTTGAGTATATAATTTAAAAATATTTATTTAAAAAACGATTATAAAAAAAACGATTTCAGAAAATAATTTTCTTCCAAAATCATTTTTTCTTATAGATACATATTCTGCGTATTAAAATAAACATTTTTTTTTTCTTAAAATCTTTTTCAACAATGTATAGCTAAGATGATAAAAATAAGAGACTTTTTTTACATATGTTTTGTATAATTTTAAAACGGCTTGGAAACAAATTTTTTTTGCAATCATTTTAAAGAAGAGACAAAAATACTCTTCTTACTTTTTAGATGTTTTTGATATCTGATTGCACCCTCAAAAATTGCACATGATTTGTTATAAAAAATAAAAAGAAAAATAATTTTGTATCAGCTGTAAGATATTAAATTTAAAATTTTTAAGAAAACAAAATGGTTTTAAAGAATATTGCCTTAAACTTTTAAATGACGTTTAATTCATTTAATTATGTTTATTTTCTTCTTAGATATAAAAATTTTTAACTTGACCAATTTTTGTTTAAGGTAGGCATCGATTAGTTAGCGGCAATGTATGGTATACATAGAATTATTTTCACGAGGGCGGTTCAATAAGTACCTGTGTTAGAAATGAAGACACCATTTTTTTAAAAAATTTTTTTTTATTTTTCAACATAGTCCCCTTTTAGAAAGATAAACTCCTCCCAACGTTCCTGCCATTCTTTTAACCCTTCCAAAAAATAGGATTTGTCGAACTCTCCAAAATACGCCTCTGTTTCGGCGATGACTTCCTCGTTTGAGCTAAATTTTTTTCCCGCGAGCCATTTCTTCATGTTAGGGAACAAGAGAAAGTCGCAGGAAGCCAGATCGGATGAATACGGGGGTGCGGCAGCAATTCATAACGTAGTTCATGCAGTTTGGCGGTGACAACTCCGGATAAATGTGCTAGTGCGTTATCATGGTGAAACAGCACCTTCTTTTTCGCCAAATGCGGCCGTGTCTCCTTCAATTTTTTGTTAAAGCGGTCCAATAACTCACTGTAGTATTGTCCAGTAATTGTTCTTCCTTTTTCTAAAAAATCTATGAGGATGACGCCGTTCGCATCCAAAAAAATCGTCGCCATGACCTTTCTGGCCGATGGAACCGTCTTCGCCTTCTTTGGAGCAGATTCACCGGGAGAAATCCATTGTTTTGATTGTTGCTTAGTTTCTGGTGTGCAATGATGAATCCAGGTTTCATCACGGTGACAACTCGACGCAAAAACTCCTTCGGATCTCGCTTAAATTGCTCCAAACACTGCTTCGAAGTTAACAGCCGCATCCGCTTGTTGTCCACCGTGAGCAATCACGGCACCCATCTGGCCGAAAAGTTTTTCATCGCCAACTTATCATGTAAAATATCAATTGCCGTTCCGGTCGACACACTTAAGGCCTCTGTTACTTCGCTCACTTTCGTTCGTTGATTAGCGAGAATCATGTCGTAGACTTTTTGAATGATTTCCTCGGTAACCACGTCTGCCGGGCGTCCTGGTCGCTCCTCATCAAAAACGGATGTTCGCCCACGTTTAAATTTCGTTAAACCAATATCTAACTGTGGTCATGGATGGCAAAGTGTCCCCATAAACAGCATCCAACTTTGCTTTTATCTCCTCGCATTTTTTTCTATCCGAAAACAAAAAGCAAATTACCGAACGATACTGCTCTTTTTCCATCTCAGCGAAAATCACGAAATACGTCTTACTCGAATGGCTGCCAAATCCAAACTAACCTATCAATCAGTCTAAAATTTGTTTACCGTCGTTTAATAGATGACAGCACACGATAATAATACCAATTTTCCTCAGAAACGCCCTCTGTCGTCAAACACGGGTACTTATTGAACCACCCTCGTATACAGGACTCGATTTATGTGGGATTAAATAAAGTTTAAATTTCAATTTATATAATCAGAAAATGTAAATGTTTTATATTAAGTGTAGATCTGTGAATGTATATAGTAGTGTGTATAAATATATCTTAAAGTTATAAATTACTTTTTTATCTGTTAAGATGGTTAAGATAATTTTCTATTTTATGAATAAAATATTTTTTATAAAAATCAAAATTAGAATAAATAATGATCTTGTCAACTTTACAAAACATTATTATCATTTTTAGTTTATCAAGAGAATGAGAGGGAGATGCCGTTAATCGATGAACTTTAAAAACAATGAGTGTAATAATGAGTTTTAATCTACAAAATTAGTACATAACTTATTACTTAAGTGGTTGGTAGTTCATTTTCATATAATAAATTAATTGACGGATAGGTAAAAAATAATTGCAGTTGCATTGAGTTCAATGAAATCAATTTCTCATCAAGTTTATTTCTGTCATACGAGAGAAATAAACCTGACTCCATAGTGAATAGTACGGAACCTCTGAAAGTCTCAACTCTTATTGCAATACACTTAGCTACATCGCCTCACAAGAATAAATTTAATTTGGACTAAGTCGGGAACTGTAACATCAAACAAATGGAATGACAGATTAACCCATTAAAAATAATTTAATTTCGAACCTCAATTTAAACAAAGAGTTTTCACAATGTGGCAGCTCTAATTTAAAGTCAAAATTCATGACTAACTAAGATCCGTAATGGTCAGTCAGAGCTTATGAAATGAAATGTTGCTCTAAATTAGAGAATAATCAAACTTAAAAGTAATTTCACAGTCATTGTCGACCATAAATTATTAATTGCTGAAAAGAACATTATCGACAACATTGGAGGTCAATACACTAATCTTCTGCAAGCCATCAGTGCTAACTTTGATAATATTAAATAAAATTTAAGTATTTTCACTTTGGGCATAGCAGCTATGATATAGACTGTTTTTAACTTAAAACAGAGTGACAATAAAATCTTAAACTGTAGCAGAAACACGAATAAATCAATGGAATTTTTCATAATAATATTAATAATTGTTGTATAATAGAAATAGTAATAGTAATAATATTTTAGACTTTCAAATTGAAGGATGATTTCCAAAATACCACCGCCAGTTTTAATGCATTTTCCATTAATTCCATCAAGAGTGAATTTGATTTTATCAACAAACACGATTTTTTAACGGACTCATGAAACTATCTTCTTAAGGCATGATCATCATCTTTAAGATGTTGTACTCGTTGAAAATTATAAGATACTTACACATATTTCTAACTTTAGTCAATGTACCCACAATTAAAACAGCGATAGCATTAAGTTAATTGTACTTTTTCTTTTACCTGCAGTATATTAGTTTAATTTTAATCTTTTCTTCTTTGAGGATTATTTGGACTAATATCGTATCTGGAAGCACTATATCTTAATCTATTACTCGAAGGCTTACTCGTAACGGTCTCATTGCTATTTGAAGGAAGGAAGCCTCGTTTATCTCCGTCTCGGCTGGTTTTTCATTAAGGTATTGGATATCCAAGCAAGCTTTTACATTCTGTCAAGTAAGAGCGTGGTCGTGATAATTTATAAAAAAATTTATTTGATGAAACTTTCATGTTTATATATACATTTCACACATTACAAACAATGATACAATTCGGTGATGCACCCATGACTCTTACAGCTGTCTCTTCTTGTAAGATCTGTACTATTGAGAATTTTAACTTTTCAATTCTTTTCGCTTCTTCCTGATCTCTAAGAGCATTTTTAAAGTTCTAGATTTTCTGATGCCGGAAATTTATATACCATGTTCTTCTGACTTCATCATTTATTTTAGTTTTTGCAGCGCGTTTGCATAGGGAATAAATCATGATATCTTATTCTTTTCTTCTAGAAAGCTATATTCTACATTAAGGAAGTCTGCTTTTTTATTTACAACAATAAAATATTGCTCGGCAGAGTTTAAACGAGGCTGTACAAACTGACAAGATAAATGTCACAGAGATCGACCAAATGAGATGACCAGCTAGAAATAGAAAAAAAAATACACAAAATGATATATAATGACTTTCGACTAAATGCATACAAATTATCAGATATATAACTTTAAATTTGGACATTAAAAATATATGCATGAGATAGAAATCGCGTTTGCTCACAAAGAAATAAAACGACATCAAGAGCATGTTTCAATCGCATATTTGGAAAGAATGGGTTTATCACTTTATACATAAGAAATAAAAAAAAAAAAAAAATCAACAAAGTAGTACAATAAAAAACTAAGTATTGTGCAAATTTTTGACGGTGAAAACATGTTGGTTCGAAGACAATATACCAGTCCATACGTCCGTTATCGTGTTGGCGAAAATCAATAAAGTTCTAAATTCTTTACGAACCCTATTCGTCAAATATACTCGCTTTCTCAAATCATTTTCTTCTTCCAAATTTGAACAAATAACTCGGTGGCAAAAGATTTGTTGACAATAACGAAGTGTAGTCTCCAGCAAATAAATATTTTAAGGAGTTCGACACTATAAACAATGAATCGAAGCTTTTAAATATTGCTAAAAAAAGTATATCGAGTTAAGAGGAGTCGATGCAAAGCAATATGAATAAATTTTTAATTTTTAAAATTCTTTGGTCAAGACAGATAATTCAATAGAGTATTCTTGTATATTGACTAATATTTTGATTTTTTTCATTGACTCAAATTAAATTTTAGAATTACGCTAAATTTTACGAAATAGTTGATGCTATTTTTAGTATTATACTAAACTTTACGTTTAAAACAGCTAAATAAAATATAAAGCGATATACGACAAAAAGTATTAGTTAGGAAGGAAAGGAGAAAACAAAATAAACATTTAGGACCAAAAACAAAATATTTGCGGGCTAAACTTCGTATTATCTTTCCGATACTTCAAAGATTAAAGGTACGCTTTCTTTTTTAATAATTAATTGTCTGCAATGATAACTATCTTAAAAATTAGAAAAAATCGGTTTTATCTCTGTTCGTTTTTCTCAAAAATTATTACTCAAACAACATTTTCTAAAAATGCCAAAGTAATTAAATTATTAGTAAATTGAAAAATTATAAGGAAATTAAGAGTTATAATATATAAGTTTTAGTTTATATACAATAATATATAGGTATAGTTATAATACACATTTGTTTAAAGCTTAAAATAAATATCTTGAGAACTAAATAAGATGGTAAAAAATATTTTAGATAAAAGTTGTTGACCTTCATGGTGATTTCAAAATTATTTTTCACAATCAAAGTAAAATCAACTTTGATTGTTTAAAAGAATCCTATCTTTTTTATTATAATACAGATTTGTAATGTATGTAAAAAAAAAAAAACGTAACCTTCTTAGGAAACATTTTTTTTTTTTTTTCTCACTAAAGAAGCTACAACATATTTATCCTATTTCTACGTCACCAAATCAATTCTTCGAGAATCATGCTAGATAGAGAAAATGTGTATTTAGGAAAATAGAAAGTTAGTATAAATTAGTATTAGGGATGATTATTAAACAATAGATATATTTTTAAAACAGTCTTTTTCAAAACTACTATGTGTTTAAAATTTTATCAGGAATTGGCATATGGTTTACATCAGCTAATGCTAATGTCAATGGTAAGAATTAAATACAAAAGTGAACTAAGCCAAGTTCACCACTGTCTGAATTTCTAAAAACTGTTACATCTAAAAACACAACCAGTAACACATACCAAAAGTCAAACAAAGAGCAGATTGAATAAGCAATGTTTGTGCGGAAGCCTTAGAGAAGGAAGAGCTGCATGTACATTTGGAAAAGAATCCAACCAAATACAAGTTCCAACGCGTAATCGTTTCCTAGATTTACATATATAAGGGTAACGGTAACCTTTTTATTGTGTGCGTGTGTGTATATGTGTGAGTGTGGTTCGTTGTTGGTTGTCGGCTGCAGCTGATGGTTGGGACGGCAGGCTTCAGTAACAGCGCCGCTCGATTTCGGCTATCCTTGGCTGCTCGGCTCATGATGAATTCGACAGGCGGTTCCTTGAGCCGTTGTAGCATTGACGGCCCAACGTTGTTTCTTCTCTCTCTCTTACTCTTACTTATGTACGCGGGATTCCTCGGCTGGCTGACGGTTAGTCTGCTTTTCTTTCATTCTCTCTTTCTCTCTTGCTTTCCCAATCTTCGTCAAATGCCTAGCCTGGAGATTTTCCTTAAATCTCTTCTTCTTTCTCTTTTGCTCTTTCTTTTTTTCTATTTGCCTTTTTGTTTCTGCGTTTGTCCTTTTATTTTGAGTTCTTCGTAATGTTTCTTCGTATTTGTTTAGATCAAGCGTTTTGCTGTTCGAAAACGCGGTTCATTTCTCTACGAATATGCAGTCTTTTTAAAACGACAGCCTTTTTAAAAGGACGGCCTTTTCTAAAACGCGGTCTTTTTTTTCCCTTATAGATACTAAGAGGCAAGACCAAGCTACACTTTACTGCGGGAAGGGTTTCTATTGGCCGCTTTAGCGGTTTCTTCGGTGTTATCTTACCGCGTGTAGTACGCTTTTAATTTTTATTGCATTTTTTCATCCCCTGGAGCTTTTCTTATCTGTTCCCTTCACTTTCTTTCTTTACTTACTTCTAATTCTTCTCTTACGCTTCTTCTATTTTCACTCTCCTTTTTTTCTTTATGATTGACAGAAATTGGTCCATTATAAAACTATACAATTTTAGTCCTTAACATTTTCCTTTATCATGCACCTCTTAAAAAATTAGTTTATTGTATAAATGGAATAAACATATTGCAGCACCCTCTAGCAAGAAACCGTAAAAATTTTTTTTTACAAAAGTTATGTATTTTCACTTATATTACGAATTTTTCTATAAAATTTTGAAATTTCTTGAAAAAATCGAAGTTGGTATTGGTCTAACCTTGAAAAATGGTTTCCAGATCATAGTAAAATTCCTTATTTTTACCCCCTAAAATTATAAAATTTTGTTTACCATATTAAGTTCTTGAAATATTAATCTAGAGTATTTAAAATAAAATACCCTATATAATATTAAAAAACATTCAAACACAGCTAGAGACGACCAATTTATTAATATTTTTGTGATATTTATAATTCTGTAGATTTTTAAGAAATATCAGCTAAGTATGAAAAAAGAGTTTTGAAGTTTAATGTTTGAGAATCTGTTTAAAGTTTTAGAATTTTTTTTAGACTTTTTTTTAGAATTACGTTCCGATAAATCGTTGTAAAATAAAAAAACAATCGTAGTCTTTTTTTTTCATCGTTCAAAACGTTCAAAAACTTAATCAAATTTTTCTTGAGGATTATTTTAGAAAGGCGCTGATATATGATTATTTAGTTTTAGTTAAAGACTTTATTTATAATTTTATTCAGGACTATTAGGTACGTATGAATTCTCTTTATAAAGATATTCGTATTTGAATAGTAAATGATCCTACACTTCTTAATGTTGACACCTCATACCTTGTATAGCAAATTGAAGGTCTTGAAATCTAAAATACGTATTACATGGAATAAAAATAAACTATTTTTAGGTTTTCAGCAATTCTACAGATTTTATGTGAATAATAATGACTAAATTATTGAATGATGTTATTGGTAAATGCTTGCATTCATTTTTTCAGTTTAATTTACTTTTAACGACTCTGTTAAGCCCGGATTTAATCTAATCATTTATTTCTATTAGATTATAAGTAAAAAAATTCGCGTCGAAAATTAAATTAGGAAAATAGAATATTTTGTTTACTATTTATCATTTCAAAACTGTGACGTAGGCACCACGTCGTAACCGATTTGGCTATGTGCTCCCTGAGTGCCTTGCACAAAATAATTTTATATTAAACGATGCCTCAATCTATCTCTCTCACTCTCTCTCTCTCTCTCTCTCTCTCTCTCTCTCTCTCTCTCTCTCCCACTGTTTATGTCGCGAAGATGCAGGCCGGCCGCCCGCGACTGTCTCCCAGCCGACGGAGGCCTATCGCTTCCCCAGGGCAGGGAAGTGGCAATCCCTCGTCACCCTTACCGCAAACCCACTAACACACACTCTCGCTCTCTCTCTGTCTCTCACTCTCTCTCTCTAATGATTTCACGCGGATAAGTGAGAACACTCACCGTTGTTGCTCACGAAGCTCGTCCGCTCGCCGTTAAGCTCCCGGTAGCTTCCTTTGGCACCGCTGCACCTCGCTCCTGCGGCTCTCCCTCCGAAGAAGGGCTGCCGGACCTCGCTGAAATCTCGCCTCAATGCTCCCTGTCTCCGCCTCACCCTCGGCTTCTGAGATCGCGGTGGTAACCACCGGTCGCCTCCCGCCGACTCTCGACTCCTCGTCCCACGGTTTACTTCCTCGCTGCTCTTCCTCGTCTTCGCTCTCCTTCTTCGCACTGCTCTCTCGACTTCTTCCTCACTCTCTCTCACTCTCTCTCTCGCACACCTTCACCCCTGGCTTCACTCGCGACGCTCACTCTAATCAAAGAGGAACCAAGCTATATTCACCGCGGGACCTATCTCTCCGTCCTCGCAGAAACGCGCAGCGAAACTCCCTCGCAGGAGAGCACAGCGTAACTGCTGTTACGCTCGCTCTTCTCTCTTCTTCCCTCGCGGCTCCCAAAATTCCTCGCCGATCGTCACCGCAAGTTCGAAAATCGCGTGATTTTCGAATGTTGCCAGCTATTGGAAAAATCCGCATTTTCGCAGCTAAACAGGCTTACACAAGCTGGCAACCTGGAGACGGTCGTGCAAGAATGTAAACACTTACATTCTTCGTCGACGACCTATGACGGATTCTCCGTCACAAAACATAATTTTATGATTATTATCGCGGAAAACTGAAAATTTTTTCGAAACTCTCATACTGAATAAATGAAGAATAAAAATAAAAAATTAAAAGCAGTTATAAAAAGTTTATTATAAGCGTGTCTCATCGTAAGAAACTTAGATATGTTACTTCTCGAAACAAAACTTGTGTGTTGTTTCTATAATATTGTTATTTAAATATTTGATTCTTGTAATAAATTTGTTTTAAATAAATAGAATATAACTTCCGCTATTAGTTATAAAAGATGTTACCAGCAGCTTGCTGCCCTGGTGCGCTAATAATCATAATAAGACTGTAACTATACTACTTTTCTAGTACACGCAATATATACACGTGATGATTGCGTAGCTTTGTGATGCCCAAAAATTGCCTTAAATGTTAAAACTCTAGTTTACCACTTAAACTGACCTAGTTAAGGCTTTGTGTCTGTTGCACTCGTCACTTCTCGAATTAAGATAAGAATTGGCTCATGTGAGAGGCAGATCCTTTATTGCTAAAATCTATGAAGATAATGAGCAATAAATGAAATTACAATTTGTCGAAGATTATATGTCAACACAGCGAAAAAATATGCCCGTGCTATGACTTTTTCTTTCTCTCTTTCTTTCTATTATTAGATCATTACCACACAATTTCCTTGATCAAAGAAAACTTACAAACCCACTGATAGAGAATAGATTGATGGCAAATTGATCCTGGGGTTAATCATGGATTGATTCAGTATAGTACATCGATCACAAAAATTGAAAAAAAATTGTTCTCGTAAAACTCAATAACGGATTAAAAATGGCAGATACAAGTTGGTAGTTACTAAAATGAAAAAAAAAATTAATTATAATAATTATAAAAATATGTAGTGGAGTAATTAGAGATTGGTAATAATAAATTATTGCTTTTTTACTCTGTTTACTAAATCTTGCTGAAAATAAAAAAAAATTTTATTTAATAATAAGTGTTTCGATTGGGTTCTTAATAGGTGAAACCTCATCTAATCTAAGAATAATTAGGATTGATTAGAAATGACGGAATAATTTAATCTATATACATTCTGTCAAAAAAGTACCGGGAATTGTCGATTTAAATCTGGCGGGGCAATTTAGGCAGATAAAATTTTTTTTTCTAGGTTGGTACAACTGTCCTTAATGACTATGCCAAGTTTGAGCGGAATCTGTCAACGAGTGTGTTTACAGTAGCAGGTTAAGTCAGTCGATGTCAATAGTGCGTGCCGATTTTTTACAATGGGTGATTACGTTGAACAAAGAATTTGTCTAAAATTTTGTGTTGCGAATGAAATTTCGTGTGCCGATGCATTGAAAATGTTGCAAAAGGCTTTTGGTGATAAAGCACTATCGAAAACCGGTGCGTATGTGTGGTACAAAGCCTTCAAGGAGGGTCGTTAAGTCGTCGAAGACTTGCCTCGTTCCGGACGCCCATCGACGGCTACAACTGCAGATAACGTCGATAAAATTAAGGAAATGGTGCTTGAAAACCATCATACCAGCTTGAGAGAGATAGCACATAAACTTGAGATATTCCACGAGTCCATACGTACGATTTTAATTGATATTTGGGGCATGAGAAAGGTGGCCGCAAGACTCTTTCCAAAAGAGCTTAATTTTCTTCAAAAACGCTATCGCGAACAGGTTGCTTCGGACATGCTGAATCGCGCCAATTCCGATCCCGCATTCATGGAATGCATCATAACTGGTGACGAAACATGGGTGTACGAGTACGATATGCAAACAAGCCAGCAAGCATCGGAATGGGTGGGAAAAAACGAGCCAAAACCGAGAAAACCACGCCAAAGCCGCTCAAAAGTGAAGGTGATGCTCATTGTTTTCTTCGATATCCGTGGCGCAGTGCACTACAAATTCGTTCCAGAGGGTCAGACGGTAAACAAAGAGTATTACCTAGGCGTTATGAAACGTTTGCGTGAGCGTATCTGTAAGAAGCGGCCAAATTTGTGGGCGAACAACTCGTGGATTTTGCACGACGATAACGCGCCGTCTCACCGAGCTACGATTGTGACCGACTTTCTCGCCAAAAACTCAACGAACGCGCTTGAACAACCATCGTATTCGCCGGATTTGGCTCCCTGTGACTTTTTCCTCTTCCCAAAACTTAAATTGCCGCTCCGTGGCACCCGTTTTCAGTCGATCAAAGCTATAAAACAAAATTCGGCGCGCGAGCTAAAGGCCATCCCGGAAAGCGCCTATAAAAAATGTTTCGATGATTGGAAGTGCCGTTGGCATAGATGTATCGGAGCAAATGGAGCCTATTTTGAAGGCGACCCAATAAATTTTGATTATTAAACGTAAAAATGTTGTTTTAATTTGAAATTCCCGGTACTTCTCTGACAAGCAGTACATATAAGAACATGACTGACTGATTCATCAACGCCCAGCCGAAACCACTGGGCTGATCGGCTTGAAAAGTTGTGTATGCCTTCCTATCATGTATTAGGTGCTCACTAAGAAAGGGTTTTTCGAAATTTCATCCATAAAGGATTAAAAAAGTTAAAATGTGTTTTTTCGTTTTCATACCACATTTCTCTAACAAAATGAGATTTTTAGTTGATTCATTCGTCAAAATATCTTGTATATCTCATATAGGATTATAAAAATACAATTACCTTCTTTTTTTGCAAAATAGATGATAAAACCGTATAAATTAAGTCTCAAAGTTGGAAGCTCTGTAATGTTGTTAAGAAATTTGTCCTCCTAGACTGTGCAACGGATACAGACTACAAATAGAAACTCTCACTAAAAATGTTAGAGAAGCAACGTAGTATAGAAGGATTAGACTAAAAAAATACTATTTCAAAAAAAAATTAAAAGAGGGAGTTTTATTCTTGAAAGTTGTTGGGAAAGGTGTTAGGATATTAGGGTAAGTGTTTGCGGCCACAGATTTTTGTCGACTTTTGTTTAAACAATGAAAGAATATACGAAAAACCGGTTTTTCGCTTATAACTTTTGAACTGTTGTTGATATGAAAAAAATGTATGATTCTTAATTGTAGATATTAAAATTATCTATAAAGTAAGCTAAGTTAAGTTAAAATTGATATATTTGTTTCCTTGCAATACTGAAAAAACTGTTCATTTAGACCTTTTTTACAATCTCATATAAATAAATAATTTTCGCTTTTAAATAATCGTAGTGCAGCTGAATTCGAAGATCTTTATATAATGTACAAGTAGCATGAATTTTAACTATAAATATTAATTACTTTTTGTAAAAATCTATTTGTTTATTAAAAACGCCTTCTAGCAAAAAAATATCAAAGTTTTAATTTCAAAATCCTTAACATTTCCTTACGAATAATTTTCAATATGATATGAATATTATTTACAGTGTTATAACTAAGTAATGTTTAAAATTAAACACTTTATTAAATTCTTCACTTAAAATTATTTTTTATATTTTTATATAATACAAAAATCTGAACTAGTAGTTATCATTATTTTTTATGCTACCCCAAATTAAAAAAAAATCGTTATAATTGGATAATTAGTTGCCGAGATATCGCAAAATTTTTTCACTTTTTAAAATATAAGACGCGTGATCAGTTTTAGTTGCGCAACTGCGCTAGCACTTAGCTAGCTAACTAGAGCGTAGAGCGCATGCGCTTCCCACTTTCTTGCTTGCGCGATGATCTTCACAAAAAACGCGATTCGAAATATATTTTTATAACTTTAATTAAATATTTGTATTAATCATTGTTTAAATATCGGATTTGATAGTTTAACTTTTACTCTAGACTACCTGTAAATTTTAGCTCTTAATATTCATAAACAAAGCGATACTGATTTTTCAACAAAAAATTATCTCAGCTCCAGAGCATCGTAAAGCTACCAGAAATAGCTTAAAATTTGCAGAAAAATCGTATCAATTAAATAATCGATGTGTAGATTCTATTTAAAAAAGTTTTACTACTAAAAATAAATTGTTAAGATTACATCATTTTCAAAGTCGTTTTTAAACAATTTAAAATTCAAAAATCAACTTTTCCTTTAATGTACTTTATAGTACAACTCTTTACAAGTAAAATAAACTTTTCAAGACGTCTGTAGGATGAAGAAATTTAATTTTGCTAAGAAGCATTTTTAATAAACAAATAGATTTTTGAAAAACCAAATTAATATTTAAAGTGAAAATTTATGCTACTTGTATATCATATAACGATCTTCAAATTTAGCTGCACTGCGATTATTTAAAAGCAAAAATTATTTGTTTATATGAGATTGTAAAAAACACCTAAATGAACAGTTTTCTCAGTTTTGCAAGAAAACAAATAAATCAATTTTAACTTAACTCAGCTTACTTTATAGATAATTTTAATACCTACAATTAAGAATCGTACATATTTTTCATATCAACAACGATTCAAAAGTTATAAGCAAAAAACTGGTTTTTTGTATATTCTTTCATTGTTTAAACAAAAATCGACAAAAATCTGTGGTCGCAAATACTCACCCGAATATCCTAACACCCTTCCCAACAACTTTCAAGAATAAAACTCCCTCTTTTAATTTTTTTTTTTAAAAAGTCCAATCCGACTGGACTAACGGTAATCACGGGATATACTCGCGGAGAAACAGTTTTTATTTCGAGAATACCTATAATCCTATCCGACTATTTGTTTGATTTTTTAAGAATACCGTTTCCAATTAAGTTATACTTTGCTATGACTATTAACAAATCTTAAGGGAAGTCGTTGAAAGCGGCATTGACTTGGGAGAGGGATGATTCTTTCAAGTTAATTTTATGCGGACTGCTCTAGGCTAGACTCCGTCAGTAATCTAATCATATTAGTTCCAGAACACAACTTTGAATAAAGAACTTTTAGATGACTTAATTTTATTATAAGTTTCTAAATGTATGATCACAATCAATCTTTTAGCTTCTAATTTGAATTCAAAATAATAATCCAGAATAATTTAATAAAGAGAAGACAATAAAAAGAATTATATTGAAGACTCCGGCTACTACATCAACTGTCAGAAAAATTGTGATTGGGGGGCAAAGCCGCCACGAGGGATACTACAATAGTAAAGTATAAAAATATTGCACGTGTGATATCACCTTCAGTTTAATACTATAAAATACTCGTATACAATACTGTACGTCAGTCTACATAAAAGCGATATCACAGCCAAATTAAAATACGAATAAGCAAAGATAAACACTTGCTAAATCTATCAGTTAGGGGTTCAAAACATTTTATAATAAAATACATTAACAAAAAATACGATATCAAAATATAATAGTTAGGAGAAATATAAAATAAACTCATTCGTTTATATAATAAATGCAGGCACTCATCTTACATTTATCCATTCATTATTATTTATTATTAAGTACAAGAGAGAGATAGATTCCACATTAGAAGATATTGTGAGCAGAGTTTTAGAGTAGGCAAAAACAAAACAGTCTTAAGTAAGAATTAACATGATGTATTATAACAAAATATTCGCTTGGTTACAACGCGTGATTCAACTCGAAGCTAACAGAGAAGTGAAGTAGGAACATCTACATTGAGTTTGTGTAGAGCTTTTAGTTTGATCCATTTCTAGTAGAGAGCAGCACAACATTGTGTAATCGAACATCGTTTAGTAAACATACTCAACAGAAAATCAAGATACAAAAATAATAGAAATTAATAATTAGAATAATATATAGGCTATCTACAATTATACTTATAGACCACAAAATGAGGATTGGGTCAAATGAGCCAGCAGGGCAAAAATTCGTCTAGGCAAAAGAAGAATAAAAATAAAAAAATAATAAACAAACAAAAAATAAAAAAATCAAATGAACAAGATAAGCTCTGAATAATTTAGAAATTAAAAGACGAATTAAATTAAATAGATAATGAATCCTAGATGTTTAAACCTGCTTACGCTCTATTAAAAAAATTCGAAACAAGAACGAATAAAACTGATTAAGTTTACTACTATTAAACTGAAATGTTTTTTTATAACTGACTTTATTCACTACCCACACAGCATGCAAGGTTTCATTGAAAGATTCAACGCAAGGTTTTAGTAAAAAGTTGCAGCAAAGTTACAGTGAAAACTTGCTGAAATATTGTACTGATACAATTCAACGAAACCTCGCAGCAACCTTGCAGCAAAATTTAAGTGCTACATTTTTTGGAAACCTTGCAGCAAAATTTAAGTGCTACATTTTTTGGAAACCTTGCAGTAACCTTGCAGCAACATTTTGTGAAACATTCCGTGCAAAATTGCAGCAAGATTTTCTGAAATATTTTGACAATACCTTGCAGCGACCTTGCAGCAAGATTTCAATGATGTATTTTTCCGAAACCTAGCAGCAACCTTGCAGCAACATTTCGAGAAACTTATCGCGCAAGATTGCAGCAAAGTTTCTTTCAATATTTTAACGAAACTTTGTAGCGACCTTGGAGCAAATTTCAATGATGCTTTTTTTTGCAACCTTACAGCAAGCTTGCAGCAAGGTTGATGATCAATATGAAGAGTCATATTAAAAACTATAAAAATTGATAAAGTAAATAAATAAAAAAATTTTTTTTTTATATTTTTATTTAAACTTTTTTTTCATATTTTAGAAGATTTTAATATTATTTATACATTATATGTTTTATTTCCACCTCAAATTAATTATTTAGTCGCGAATTGTCGTTTATATATTGTATTTATTAATGACTCACGGAAAAAACGCAGAAAAATTTCGTGACCTACGGTGGAATCGAACCCGGGTTCTTCGCATTATGAATCAGATGCCTTGGACCACTATACGCTATACGCAACTTTTGTATATATTTAAATATGAATTTCAGTGATAAGTTGGTGGATGTTGCACTGTTCTTATAAGAATTTTATGCATTGATTAGTTGTTTATAATGAGATTTTCAAATTTAAATTGAACTCACTTTATTATCATAATTTATATAATTTTCCTATATTTATATTGTATCAAGAGTAATGTTATTCATTTAAAGAAATTTACTGTTCTCTAAGGTAGCATTATACACTTAGACGATTAAAATATAATTTTAATTTAAGTATTTATTTTACGCCAAACTTTAATAACAAAGTTTACTTCAAGAAAAATTTTTTTTTTTTTAAACTTGGTTTTAATTGATTCAAACGCTTAAGTATTTAAACGACGCAACATACGCCAACAAATAATTAAAATATTAATCTTAGTTGTACAAGCGGTGCGCAGAGCTTAGTGGTTAGGGCGTCTGCTTTCTAATGCGAAGAATCCGCGTTCGATCTCACCGTAGGTCAAAAAATTTCTCTACGTTTTTTCCGTAAAATATTAATGTATAAAATATATTAATGACAATTTGTAACTAAAAAATTAATTTAATGAGGAAATAAAATTTATATATTTCATTGCAAACTTCTAGCAATATCTTATTGCAACTTTGCAGCAATATTTCATTATAACCTTGTAGAAAACTTGCATTGAAATCTTGCAGAAACTTTTCACTGCAATCTTGCTGAAGGATTTGTGCAAAGAACATATGAAGGTTGCAGCAACATTTCAGTGCAACCTTGCAGCAACCTTTCAATGAAACCTCGTAGGAAACTTTTATTCAAACCTTGTAGAGAACTTTTTTTGAAACCTTGCAGCAAGCTTTCATTGAAACCGTGCAGAAATCTTCTACCACAAGCTATCAGCAACCTGTCATTGAAACCTTTCAGAAACCTTTCATTGAAACTTTCCTGAAGGATTTGTGCAAGGGCCATATTGAGGTTGCCGCAACCTTTTATTGCAATATTGCAGAAACTTTTCAAACCTTACATGAAACCTTGCAGCAACTTTGCAGTAAGATTTCGTGTGTGGGTATATTACGATACAACATTTTTTTAACTATTTTCCCAATTGGACGGTATCCTATCGATAATTTAAACATTTTGAAATTTTGAAAAAAATTTTATTTCTTTTGAAATTATACTTGATAAAATTTAAATTCTTTACGATTTATACCATACTAGTCTGTCAATAACGATACATAACCTTATCAATGAATTCAGCAAGAACTGATGTAGCATGCTGTTTTTCATAGCACGCATGTCCGCTATAAAGCATCTCGCGAAATAATCATAATGATAATGTATAATGTAACAGGTGTAATTTGCTACGACCCGTTAGCAACGCAGGACCTTCCTCTGATCCTGCTTTATCTCTTGAATTGTGTGTGTGGGGCCTTGCCTAAGGCCCCGCTACCGATGTTGCTTCCACCGGGCTCGGCTACTCAGTTTGTGTGCCAATGCTAGATTGGCACACCCGCGAAGGCGGCGGTATTCAGGATAGGGAAGCTGTAGGGAATTAAAATAAGAATGCACCGGCTCAGTGCTAACTGCTTTTTTAATAAATAAAACAACAAAAATAATACATAAGTAATAAATTATTGCGGAGAGGTCCGTCAATGCGAAGAGCAATTAGTATTGCCTCACGCGCAATACTAATTCTCGAGGTGCGCACTGCGCATGCGCACCCTTTTCGCTTCACGCGGCTACACACACACGTGTAGTCTATGGACGACAGATATAGAGAGAGCAGTTCCCTCTCTATACTGCCGTAGTCCATGACTGCCCGAATGAGAGCGTCTCTCCCTCTCACTCGACGCTGCAGTCTATGGTTGAGCGAGAGAGCTCGTTCCTCTCGCTCAACTGCGTGCTCGCAGGTTATACGAGTAAGAGTGGCTTTCTCTTACTTGTACACCTATTCTATGATAGTGCGAGAGAGAGATCGATCCTCTCACTCGCACTCGCACGGCCTAATCGGTTTTTGAGTTACGCGGTCTCACGCGTAACCCTACTATATCTATATATTCGTATATGTCTGACGCAATCGCACACGCGTCAGGAAACTAAATATTATTACTCGTGGACTAATTATACTATCAAGTGGCCACTTACTTGATTAATACCTAATCGCGGAATCGTCTCTTCAAAGCTGCGGCGGAACGCTGCGGAGAAGTCGCTTATCTTCTCTATTAAAAACTACTAATAAAATTACGACACGTGCGGCTAGCAAAACGGCTCGGACGAGAAGAAGGCTTGAGGGGAGGGCTCCTCAATCCCTTCTCGCCTATCGGTTTTCCCGCGTAGCGCTATCGATTCTTGATCGATAGCGCCGCATTTCGGTACGCCGCGGATTTTCGCGCCTCTTCCCGCGTCAAGCCATCGATCGCTTGATCGATGGCGCCGCATATAGTCGCGCCGCGAACTCTATCTCGCACTGTATGGCAGGTGGCCTAACCAGGATAAGCCACCTGTCACAATAAATAAGTAAATTAAATCATTTGGTAAAATTATCAAAAATATAAAAAAAAAAATTTTTTTTAATACTTTAAGCACTAATTGTTTAAATAAATTATTTAGAAAATATTTTGCATATTCTGACACTGGAAATATATTTGCGAAATTAAATACTTCATATCCAATGCATAAATTTTTTATAAGATTGTAGCTAATTCGCAAATAGAGAAGTCGACATTCTAAAAATTAATTTTTCTGTAATTTTTGAATATTTAAAGTTAGGGTTGTCATTCTTGATAGAATAAATAATTTGCACCAACACACTATTGAAGTTTATTGATATCTTTATTTATTTATAAAGGTGCACAGAGCGCCAACCGCGATACAAAAGAATTTCGTAATAAATAAAAAACGTTTGCTCGATAAGAAGTACAAAAGCCGACTGACTCTGAAGCGCTTCCCGCGCCCAAAATTATTAACTAAAGAAGAGGGAGAGAGAGCGCCGCGCGCGATCTCCTCAACACTCCCTCCCGCGCTAGCTCTCTCTCTGCATTCTCTATTTATTGCCTGTAACACACACTAATATACAGATTAGTTTATGTATATTTTAAAAATTCATTATTTTCTTGATCAAACGATCATGCAATTTAAATGATAAGGGTTTAGTTAATACGTCTGCAATCTGTTCTTTCGACGAAAGCCATTTTACATTTATAAGATTATTTCGAACACACTCTCACACATAGTGTTCTTTGATATCGACCATATGTCTTAATTTGTTTCTTTCGCCCGTTTTAACACTCGCTTTTGCCGCTTTATTATCGCACCATAAAGTTATCGGAGTAAATTCTGTCTCTATTATCTGTTTTAAAGAATTGTATATTGAAATCAATTCTTGACTACAGTCGCTCATGACTACATATTTAGCTTGACATGTGGATAATGCAATATATAGTTGTTTTCTCGTTCGCCATGCAATCGTATAATCAAATAACTTGATTACATATCCACTTGTTATAGATTCCTTACAGCCGCCTAGGCTTGCATCTCAAAAGCCTTGTAGATCATTTCGATAACCACAATAACATAGACCAAGGCCTTTTGTGCCCTTAAGATAACGAAACACTCGTTCAATCAACTTCCATTTATTTTCTGTCGGATTGACCTGATGTCTGCTCAATACATTTACTGCATACGTTATATCGGGACGACTGGCATTTGACAAGTAAAGAAGCGTACCAATAGCTTCTTTATATGGTCTATTTTCTCCATTTTCTGTTGTAATTAGTTTTTCTATTACGTCTGTCTCTTCTCTGAACTTTTGTTCTCTATTCATAACTTGCTTTGTGACCATAGGTGTCCTCTGGAGGTGCATTTCCTTAAAACCAAACTCTCGCATCATTCTGTCGATATATCTTTCTTGTTTTATTATTAATACTTTCGCTTTTCTGTCTCTTTCTATTTCTAGTCCAAGAAACGACTTCGGTTCGCCCAAATCAGTCATTTCATACTCTTTTATTAACTGTCGCTTAATTTCATTTAATTTAATTTTATCATTACATGCGAGTAAAATGTCGTCCACATAGAGAGTTAATATCAATATTTTATTTGCTTTCTTTTACATAAATAAGCATAATTCGTCTTCATGCGGTGTTAATCCCATTCATATTGCTGTCACTCGGAATTTTTCATTCCAGCACTTTTTTTTGGACTCACCTTTAGGCCGTATAGTGTTTTCTTTAATTTACAAACTTTCAGTCGCTTTATTGTTGGATCACATTCTATCCCATCAGGTATTTTCATCAAAACCTCGCTATTAATTAATCCATTCAAGAAGGCAGTTTTTACATCTATTTGAAATAACTCCAAATCGTACTTATTGGCAATCGCTAGAATTGATCTAATTAGTGGCAATAGTGATACTGGTGCGTATGTTTCTTGCAACTCGTAAATGTTCTTATCTTTGAAACCTCTTATTACCAATCTCGCTTTATATCTCACGCTGTTCTGTGGTTCAATCTTTTTCTTTAGTACCCATTTTGAATTAATGATGTTTGGTTTCTTTTCATCACTTGTGATGGTTGGCCTGTCGATTATTTCCCAAACATTGTTTTTCTACATGGAATTCAATTCTTCGTTAATTGCCTCTGTCCAATTTTCTTTCTCTGTCGTTTTCATGGCCTCTTGATAAGAAACTGGGTCATCATTTGTTTCTGCCAAGAGTGCATAAATCGTTTCGTCGTCCATTAGATTTTCTACTGTGACTGTCGTCTTATTCTTTCTCGGGCGTCCTCTGCCTCTTTTCTGCACTCCCTCCGTTCTAGACGTATTTTGAGAAATTTCCTTTTCAAATTCTACAAACCATGTTTCAGTGTTAATTTCACTGTTTAAATTTTCCCAGTTATTCAATTCTTGTTTTTCGTATATATTTGCGAATACAAGTTTTCGTTAAATCTCACATCTCTGCTTTCATAAAATTTTTCTTCTTCTGGTTTAAATAAAATATAGCCTGTCTCTTTGTATCCTACTAATATCGCTCGCTTTTCAATACATCTAAATTTCGGACCTGTCTTTCACTGCACTTTGATGCAGGCTAAACATCCAAAATGTTTTAGCTGATTTATGTTTATTTTGTACTTTGGGTTGAATATTTCAATCGGAGGAACCATTTCATTTAAAGCATGTTACGTTCTGTTGTATGCAAATACAGCTGATCCAAGAGCCAAATCCCACATGTTTTCAGGTAATCCAGAGTCATACATCAACGCTCGGACTTCCCTTTGAATTGTCTGATTAAATCTCTCAGACACTCCGTTATGTTGTGGGGTATCTGGACAAGCTAGCTGTAGCTCTGCCCTTAGTTGTTCTAAAACTTTTACTGTATAGCCTCCTATGAATTCAGTTCCTTGGTCTGTTTTTAAATAACATGCTTTCGCATCCCTTACTAATAAATTTCGTGAGCTCTTTACAAAAATTTTCCATACAATGGTCTGTTTCAACTTCCGCTTTCATTGGGTACGCCATTGCTAACCGAGAGAAATCATCTACAAATACAGATATGTATTTGTATCTCTTTGGATAAGTCGCTAAACTTATTATCCCCATTACATCAGAATGAATTATCTGCAGAGGTTCCGTAGCTGTCCTTCGCACGTTGCTGAAAGGTAGTCTGTTTAATTTCGATATCAGACATACTTCGCAGTCCAGAATAGAATCAATAAATACTGTCTCTTTTAATTCTTTATTTTCTGAAAACTTCTTTTGCAATTCTTTTAAATATCCCAAGGATACATGTCCCATTTTTACATGCTACATCATGGCTTTATTTATGGGTGATTGTTTACTTGACTTTTCTTCAAATTCGACATCACAGTTCGCTTGTTCATCCTGCTGCATTTTATTCGCTTCGTTTAGTTGTCTGTCGCATAATGTGTTTTCAAAGTCAGAACTTAACTCTGTCCTAGTTTCTATATTTCCAATTTCATTCGCTATTGAACTTTCTTCATTTTCTTTCGCTTTTCCGCTTTCTGTCGTGCTTCGTGTTATTAAATATGCTATTATATTCCTTTTTCCTGTTCGCTCATTATCTGTCGATTTATTAATTTCAAACTCAACTATCCAATAAGGCCTTTTATATAAGCCCGTGATAAATGACTCATTAGTTTCAGGATCATAAATATCAATTCGCTCATTGTCTAAATAAACGCTTAGTCCCTAATCAATAAACTTTCGCAATGATCAGAAATTCTCTGTTAAATCTTTCGCATATATAATGTTATTTAGATTAAGAATTTTGTTTTGTTCCGCAATCACTTGAACCTGGCCTACTCCCTCCGATCTCAAGTTCGCACTGTCGCTTTTATTCGCGGATCTAATTTCGCCAGGATTATTATCAAAGCTTTTAAATATTAATTTTCAATTTGTTAAATGTTCCGTCGCTCCCGTATCTATCAAAAACTTTGCTAATCCTAATCTCTCTTTTCTTTTATCCATACAATTTGATTTGAAGACGCTAACATCTATTTTGGAATCTATTTCCTTTTTAATCAACGATTCATCCTTGTACTCACCTTTTCCAGAAGGATTTTCTTTTCGCTTTCTGTCAATTGTATTTTCCAGTTTCTTATTATAGAATGTTTTACTCTTGAAACTGTCTGTTCTTTTTCTATTGTTTCTATATTCTATATTCTCATTCGCTGTCCTACCGAAAATTCGTCGCCTTTTACTGTCGCTAGTATCGCGTTTATTATTAAATTTTCTTTTATTTCCGCGATACTTATTTCTGCCGCTATATTTGTAAATGATATTTTGTTGATACCTCAGTTCGCTTTTTCTCTTCCTCTCGCGATACTCCGCTGCTTTGTGGTTGTTTAGCCTTTTGCATTCGAAAGACACCTTTTTGTTAGTACCCCTTTTTGTTATGCGGGCAATCGAATGTCATGTGACTAAAATCGTCACAATTGAAGCAGCGTGGTGCCTCCTTTGCGTCTGTCGCTACCATCGCTGTTGCCTTTTCCGTCGCTCTCATTTATCCTATTATGCTTTCAAGCTGTAGAACATATAATTTTAATTGGTCATAATTTAAAATTTTATCTGTAGTGCTTCTTATCATAAAATCTATATTTTGGATCTGAGGCACTTTCGTTAATATAGAGTTGTAAAACGCATCTAGTTTTTCCTCGTTTGACAAAATATTATTGCATGATAAATTATTATAACTTCTAACCAGCTCCTCAAAACGGTCTATAAATTTTGTCGCCTTTTCTTTATTGGGATTATATTAAATTTCGTATAGTTTTCTTCTAATTGTTGTAGAAGTTACGTTAATTTCACTTAATTTTATTTTCTTAATTGCATTTAATAATTCTACCGGATCTTTGATATCTATTACTTTCGACTAATAATTAGGATCAATGCGATTTATAATTATGTCCCGAATCTTAAACTTATGTTTTTCTTTCGGTCATTTTTAATTAGTTTAGAGATTTCTAATCTATTTATGCCGTTATTAATAACTGTCGAATTATGACCAATTTCTGACCGAAGATTGTCTATATCTCTGTCGCCTTTTCCGTCGCTTACATTCGAATTCTCATCGTTAGTTTTAGATTTATTCGAACTGGCCTCTTTTCCCAACTCTAGGAAGTTTAGAGTATTTTCATGACGCACACGATTCATTAGCGAAGAAGCTCTTTCCGCTTCTGAGCTTACTGTTTCCTTTAGATTGTTAATTTGATGCTGCATCTGTCGCTCATTTTCTTTCTGCCGTTCCTGCAGCTTGTCTACCTTTCGGTTAAGCTTTTCCAGCTGTTTCTTTATCTCTCTTAGCATCGTAACTGTCGCTTGACTCTCGCTACTTTCTGTCTCTTTACTTCTGTCGCTCTTCCACTTTTCCATTGACCAGCAATAGAGCATGAGGAGCTCTCTCTTTTGCATTGCCTTCCTTACTAGACTTAACTCATCTTCAGTGACAAATTCTTTTTCTATAAGATATAATAATCATAAGTAATTGTAACTATTTTAATTTAGCTCAGATCTGATATGCCGAACACAAGCTAATCAGATCGAGATATAGCTTAATTGAAACAATGACATTTTATTTTGAATATCCATTATTTAATTTCATAAGTAAAATATATCAGTCACACCTGATTTACTGAACACAAGAAAACCAGATGCATACATGATAATTTCATTAAATTATATTAAATCAAAAGAGTTCGTGTAAGCTGTCGTTATCTTTCGCTGTTAAATCATACATGTGCATAGGTTTCTATTTTATTTCACTCATGATGTGAAGATCGAACACAGATACATTCACACCCGGAGTTAGGTTTTTTATTTTAATTTAATTCATTGGATTTACTATGCAAAAATATATCAATCACACCTGATTTACTGAACACAAGCAAACCAGATGTATATATGATAATTTTAATAATTTATTTTTTTTTAGCTAGTTGGTAAACAGTTCCATCATCGACCACAAATATAACACAATTATCCCGTATTCCAACAGTAATAATTTGATGAGGATGATTTTACTCGAACCTAAATGCCAGCTCCTGTATCTTTAGAAAGAGCAATAAAGACTTCTCGTCTGCGCAGATAGCATCAATGAAAATTAAGAAATTGTTATTTTATTTTGATTTATATTAATGCTATATTATTTTATTTATATTTTATGAACACTTTCACATTCGCACTTATTTTGAACAATCGCTACCGTCCGCAAATCATATCATTTGCTACTGTTCGCAAATAAAATCATTCGCTACTGTTCGCAAATTGTATCATTCGCTACTGTTCGCAAATTATATCATTCGCTACTGTTCGCAAATTATATCATTCGCTACTGTTCGCAAATAAAATTTTGATAATTTAATTTTAAATAAAGTATAAATAATTTTTTAAATAATATCAAATCTGATTTGCCGAACACAAGCAAATCAAACTGACAGTATTAAAATTTTAAGCTTTATTGTCTTTTAATTTATTTTCATATGTAAAATTTTTAATTGGTTTTAATTTCGGAAATATCTAATTTTTATTTATTTTCAATCAAATTTGACTGGAGCCCTTTTGTTTCTAATCAAATTTGATTTACTGAACACAAGCAAATCAAACTGACCAGAGCAATTAAGACTTAAATTAACTTTAATTCTGTTTTAATATAATTTAATTTAATTTATTATTGTAAGCATTGATTGATTATAATTTTATTATTCCTGTCGCTATCTCACTCGTACTCCATATAGTTATACGCTTTATTATTTTCGTATTTTGTTAGGCTAGGTTTACCGTGTTGCAGCAGAAATTCCGCGTACACACATCTAGCATTATCGCGCGTGTTTATTAACTTTCTCTCTCGCACTCGCAACGCACAGGTTTTAATCTCTATGCGCGTGTCTTATACACAGTAGAGACTTTTATCCTGTCTCCGTGTATTCTCTCTCTCTCTCTTTCTTTCTTTCGCATCGTTCGCATGTCCTTTCTCTCTCACCGCGCTTGCATACTCTCTCGCACCGCTCGCGTTCCCTCTCTCTCGCACCATTCGCGTTTCCTCTCTCTCGCACCGTTCGCGTTTCCTCTCTCTCGCACCGTTCGCGTTCCCTCTCTCTCGCACCATTCGCGTTCCCTCTCTCTCGCACCATTCGCGTTCCCTCTCTCTCGCACCATTCGCGTTCCCTCTCTCTCGCACCGTTCGCGTTTGTTTTTCTCGGAATAGCGCGCGCGTTCGAACTCGCCAACCGCAAAATCAAATTCCACGAATTCACCAACAATCAAAATTATAATTTTTACATTCTTCACGCCCTCGACACACATACACACTATCATACTCGCAGCAACCCTCGCTTTAACGGCTCTTCACAGCATATCGCGTTTATAAGCCCATCCTGATTATCGTATCTATTTCACGATTGCCGTACGTTGAGAGATACATAATGCACAAACTTTTAATTCACTCAACCGTCGCACTCATTTTTACTTTTACTTACTCTACAGTGATTCTTCACTGTAGTTACTGTCGCTTTCAAGCTTGACTCTTCCTCTCTAAAAAAGATATGTTCTTTCTTACCTATACTGCTGTCACCGGTGACCTCTTCTTCATTCCGGGCTTCTCCTGGGCCCATAACCTTTTGAATATTTAAAGTTGGGGTAGTCATTCTTGATAGAATAAATAATTTGCACTAACACACTATTGAAGTTTATTTATATCTTTATTTATTTATAAAAGTGCACAAAGCGCAAACCGCGATACAAAAGAATTTCGTATTAAATAAAAAAAGTTCGCTTAATAAGAGGTACAAAAGCCGACTGACTCTGAAGCGCTTCGCGCGCCCAAAATTATTAACTAAAGGGGAGGGAGAGAGAGCGCAGCGCGCCATCTCCTCAACAGTAATTTTTCTCGTGGAATTTATTTTCGATGTCAGAATATGCAAAAAAGATTTTTTAAATAATTTTTATAAACAATAATTATTTAAACAATTTAAAAAATACATTTTCTTTACTTTTTTTTCCATAATTTTACTAAATGCTCTAATCTACATAATTTTTGGAGCGGTATCTCTGATGTTTTGGACGTGGGCATTAATGGGTTAATACTTTGAAACAAAAACCTTATAATCTTTTTATTTTTTTGACATTTTCCAGAACCAGTTCGAAGTGAAAAAGTGCCTGGAGTTATTTTTTTTTCTTTTAAAACAGGTGAGTATATTTTTGATATATTTATTTTTTTCTATTTTTATCTTTAATTTTTCTATATAGCGGCTTTACATGCTCTAAGGGCAACTTTGACCGTTCGAAAGGTGGTTTTGAGAGCAAGTGCAATTGAGCAGCTTTTAGCGCTCCAACGACAGCTTTGAGTGCTGGCACAGTTAAGCATGTTTGAGCGCTCCAAGAACAGCTTTAAGCGCCAGTATACTTGAGTAGCTTTGAGCGCTCTAAGGACAGCTTTGAGCGACATTGTGCTTAATCAGCTATAAGCGCTACATGGGCAGCTTTCAGCGCTAGTATACTAAAGCAGCTTTGAGCGCTACAAAGACAGCTTTCAGCGCCAGTGCAATTGAACAGTTTACGCATTTTTTAACAATAGCTAAACTTAATACTTAATATTATTTGTCACATGAAAAAAAAGTACAAAATCTTTATGGCATACTTTTAAAGGATAGCCATGTCGACAAATTTCATGATATTCTGAATACGAATTCTCCATTTAAACCGCGTTCAACTTTCCTTCTACAAAATATCATGATAAATAGACAACCTACGCATGTCAAACTTATCTCTACATATACGCCTCATTAACAATTTTTACATAGTTGCGATGATTTATACAAATCGTGTTTAAACGGGTACACTATCTAGCGACGGCTCCGCCAATTATATCATTATTTATTATCAAAAAAAATGACGTCGCAATGGTTTCATTATATCATTTGAAATATTAATTACAATTACCAATCACTATAATACTTTCCAATTTTAATTATATTTTAATACATTCGTTACTTTAAATTTAACTATGGAATCGTGCAATTTCTAGCGTTTTATATTAACTACAAAATGTTTTTTATTAATAATCAATTATACGATTCCCAGTTATTCTAATACTTGACCATTGTTATTAGATTTCAATACTTTCATTACTTTAAATTGTAAAATCAAAATTAGATAATTTTTTTAACTACAAATAATATGTTTAAAAAATCTATAAATAATATTTTTGATCAATATTAAATAGGATATGAAATCAAATGTTTGATAGAAATTTTTTTTTTAAAGATTTTTTAGCTATAAAAATAAGATATAAACATTAATCCTTAAATAATTAATATTAAATGACATTAGACAGTGACATACTTAACATTTTGTAACTTGATTTTACTACTTCCGTAAACCATAAAATGATAACAATATATACTTGACATTTTTAAATTGATTTCATTACTTTCGTAAAATATAAAATGATAACGATACGATACTCGTATGCTTGACATTTTGTAACTTGATTTTACTACTTCCGTAAACTATAAAATAATAAAAATATACTTGAAATTTTTGTAATTGATTTCATTGCTTCTATAAGCCAACATTCGTTGACAAGGAAGTATAAAAAAAAAATTGGTTTTTTAATAATGGATTTAATTCGTATCAATCATTTATAAATAAATTAATTCACTACGTTTAATCATTCTGTAGATTAAAATAACTGATTTTTTTTTTAAGTTCAGGGTGGGATAGTAATAAATTATTACTTTGTAACTTTTGTAATATTCCAATGATTCAATTAATTTTAATTTTGTAATATCAAAATAAGTATACATAGACAGCATGGTATTATAACAGTTGATACTAGACTATTCTTTCAAGATGTTAAAATGATTAAATTTTAAAACTATAAGTAAACTATTTTGAAGAGTTTAAAATAAATTAGTTAAATAATATGAAAGTGTTCAATAGAACTGTAGATTAAAAAAGATATCGATATCAAGTTGTGGAAAGTTGTGTAATAATATTGTATTGGTAGTACAAATTAGTTCGGTCCGTTTTCAAAAGATGGCTTTGGCTATTATGAATATTTAATAGTAACAGCTAAAGTCGGTAGTTTCAGAGAGGTTAGACATCTGTCAATAATATTCAGTTTATGTCACTTTAAGTTTCATAAAAAAATCTTGTTTTCAACTGTGTTAAATACTAGGTTGTTCAAAAAGTTTTTATAGCGACATCTATAGAGCAGTAGAAGAACCAAAATTTTTACGCCATTTTAATATTTTATCTTTCATATAAACATACCCAAAGTTTCATTCCACTCTGTCAATTCATTGTTTGTTTACAAGCCATTTGAAGTTGACGTGTCAGTGTATTTTTTTTACAATGGAAAAAACCGAATATCGTGCAGTGATAAAATTCTTTGTTTTGGAAGGTTTATCAGCAACGGAAATTCATACAAGAATGGTGAAAGTGTTAAAGGAATCTGCTCCTTCATTTCCAACTGTGCATCGATGGATTTTAGAGTTTAGACATGGTCGAAAAAGCGTTGAAGACGATCAACGCCCAGGACGTCCAAAAAGTGCATCAACACCAGCATTCATAGCAAAAGTAAAGGATATGGTTTTGAAAAATTGTCGATTGACCAAGAAAGATTTAGCAGAGGCCCTAGACATCTCATGAGGCAGTGTAAGTCATATTTTAAATGAAGTTTTGGGTTTCAGAAAGCTCTGTGCACAATGGGTGCCGCATTCGCTCACAATGGAACAAAAACACGTTCGAATGCGACTTTCTGAGCAACATTTGGAGCGTTTTCGAAAGGATAAAAAGGATTTTTTGCGTCGATTTATCACTATGGATGAGACTTGGGTCTACCATCATGACCCTGAATCAAAACAAGAGGCTAAAGAGTAGTGTCAACCAGGTACTTCGGCACCGAAGCGAGTTCGTGTCCAGAAATCGGCGAAGAAGGTGTTAGCGTCAGTTTTTTAGGATGCAAAAGGGATTTTGTTGGTGGATTATCTCCAAACTGGCAAAACAATAAATTCTAAATATTATTGTAAACTTTTGGACCAATTGGATGAAAAAATTAGTGAAAAAAGACCCGGTTTGCACAAGAAAGAAATCATTTTTCATCAAGACAATGCACCCGCTCATACAGTTCAAAAAACCATCACTAAAATAACCGAATTAAAGTACGAATTGTTGCAGCATCCACCTTATTCGCCTGATTTAGCTCCCTCTGACTTCTGGCTGTTTCCACACCTCAAGAAATTCCTTCGTGAGAAGTATTTTTCATCAAACGAAGAGGTTATAGCCGTCGTAGAGGAGTATTTTGCAGGCCTTGCAGAAAGTCATTTCCATGATGGGATAAACAAGTTGGAAGACCGTTGGACCAAGTGTATTGAACTTATGGGAGATTATACTGAACAATAAAAGTGATTTCACCAACAAAAAAAAGTATCTTTATTTCCGCTTTCAAAACTTTTTGAACAACCTAGTATGTCCAATTTTGTGTTAACTAAGCAGCGTTTGTGAGAGGTTTTAGTTTTCTTCTTTAATTGAAAGAAAAGTGCATCTGAAGCGCATCGAATGCTTGTAGAAGTTTATGGTGACAATGCTCCAACTGATAAATCTTGTAGGGAATGGTTTCAACATTTCAAGAATGGAAATTTCAGCGTCAAAGACAAGCCTCGCTCTGAACAGCCTTAAATTCGAAGAAAAAAAGTTGGAGGCATTATTCGATAAAGATCCAAGTCAAACGCAAAAGGAGCCTGCAGAATCATTGGAAGTGACTCAACAAGCAGTTTCAGTACGACTGAAATCTATGGGAATGATTCAAAAGCAAGGCAATTGGGTGTCTTATTAACTGCAACCGAGAGAAATTGACAGGCGATTTTTTTGTTGCGAGTAGCTGATTCAAAGGCAACTAAGAAAAGGTTTTTTACATAGAATTGTTACTATGGGTTAAATAATAAATATTCTACGAGATCTGGCTATTAAATAACGAGACTGGTTACGAAAAAGGGTTTTATTATAAAAATTATTCTACATTCGAATACTTCCCTTCAGTATACTCCCCTTCCGTCGACACACACCTTTCCATACGTTTTTTCCATTGATCGAAACAGTGCTGGAAGTCTTCTTTGGTAAGGGCCTTTAGGAGCTCTGCCGTTTTTTGCTTTACCGCTTCCATCGACTTAAATCGGGTCCCTTTCAGAGCAGATTTTATCTTCGGAAACAAAAAAAAGTCGCACGGTGCCAAATCTGGCGAGTACGGCGCGTGTTCGAGCACTGGAGTGCGCTTACCAGCCAAATACTGCTTCACAGATAGCGCGTTATGGGCAGGTGCGTTGTCCTGGTGCAAAATCCACGAGTTGTTCTTCCACAACTCGGGCCGTTTCTTACGAACTTGTTCTCGCAGTGTTGCCAAAACTGACAAATAGTAAGTCTGGTTGACAGTCTGACCCTCTGGAACCCATTCAGTCATCACGATACCGTTAATGTCGAAAAAAACGATCAACATTGCCTTGAATTTTGATTTGGATATCCTTGCTTTTTTGATTCTGGGCGATTCAGGCGTCTTCCAATGCATCGATTGCCGCTTTGTTTCAACATCGTATTGAGAAATCCACGTTTCGTCGCAAGTAATAATGTTTTTTATCAGTCCGGAATCTTTTTTAACCTTTAATGGAAATCTGAGCAGACCTGTTAACGCAAGAGCTTTTGGTCAGGAGCCAGGTTTTTTGGCACCAACTTCGCACAGACTTTTGTTATGTGTAATTCCTCGTGTAAAATTTGTCTAACCGTTTCTTTATCGGCATTTACAGCCTCGGCAATCATCTGGATGCTCATTCGACGATCTGCACGCATAATTTGATTGATTTTGGTTACTGTTTTCGGAGTTGAAACAGTGACAGGGCGACCTGGGCGTTGGTCATCTTGAGTGCTCACTCAGCCCTCACTGAAGCGCTTACACCACTCAAAAACACGCGTACGAGATAGAGAATTGTCCCCATAGGCCTCTTGCAACAATTTACAGCACTCAATCAGAGTTTTTTTTCAATTTAACGAGAAATTTGAGATTGATACGTTGCTCCTGTTTTTCGTCACACATGGTTTTTGGCACGAGAAAAAAACACGTTAGTTTTAAACCGCTACTGCATAAATACAATAATAGTGACGAGAACGTGTTTTGGTACGTGCATAGACAAGATATCTAGATACCCAACGCACTACTCGTTTTTTTCCCCACCTCTCTACGGCGCCCTCTAGGCGCGCAGTCTCGTTATTTAATAGCCAGACCTCGTATGATAACCCCAAGAAAAGAAAATACTACACTATGCCCGGTTAATCGTCGCCATCGACCTCAACATCAACACCAAAGCCGAATATTCATGGTTCGAAGATCATGTTGTGTATTTGGTGGGACCAAAAGGATGTTGTGAACTATGAGCTGCTACAACCTGGCGATACCATAACGGCTGATCAGTATAGGCTGTAATTGATTTGTTTGAGCCGTACATTACGAGAAAAACGGCCGGAATACAAGGAAAGACATGACAAAGTTATTTTTCTGCATGACAATGTTCGGCTTCATGTCGTAAAAGTCGTGAAAAAATATTTGGAAACGCTCAAGTGGGATATTTTGCCGCACCCGCCGTATTCTTGGGATATTGCTCCTTCTGATAACTGGTTGTTCCAAGGGATGCAGCACGATCTGGCAGGTCATCGGTTCACTTCTTTCGCAGAACTCGAAAATTAGCTCCCAACTTGAATCACTTCAAAAGACGAGACATTTTTTTGAGATAGAATTCGAAAATTGCCCGGAAGGTGGGAAAAAGTTATAACCAGCGATGGGCAATTCTTTGTTTGATCTTTTAATTCTTTTTATTTTGAAATAAATGCATTTTTGACCGCAAAAGAACAGACCGAATTAATTTGTACTCCCAATATTATAAATCAATACATAAATTTTTGATAGAAAGAAAAATGTAAAAAAAGATTGAAGGAAAAAACTTATACTTGCTAATAATCTGTTTTAAAGGTGTGTTTTTATGGATCAAATATGGATCATATTTTATCACAGTAAACTTTAACTCACAATAAGGGAAGGTTTACCTTTTTATTGATCAAAACAACAGTATTCTTTTGGATTTTTTTTTTCATAGAAGGTAATTAATAAACAACTCAAATTGTTTGCTACTTGTTTATTACAATAATAAGTACAAAAAAAAATTTTTTTTATGACAAAATATCGTGACGGTAATTAATGGCACGCCCCGTAAAGTGACCATCTCCAAAAAAGGTGGCGCGCTGTTGGCCACTCTAGCACCTGCAAAAATGAACGAAAATTAAAAATCAAAAAAGTTTTATAAAATATATGAGTGTAGTCGGAAAGTGGACTAAAATCAAGATGATATATGCATTATTATTTTTAGAGTACTTTAAAGAGTGAAAAAAAACTCAATTATGAAAAAAAATATTCAAATGCCCGCCATTTTGTTAATTTCTGATTTTTAGCGATGATTGTAGGTTAGACGCCGACTGTACTCATATATTTTATAAAACTTCTTCGATTTTTAATTTTCGTTCATTTGTGCAGGTGCTGGAGTGGCCAACAGCGGGCCACCTTTTTTGGAGATGGTCACTTTACGGGGCGTGCCATTAATTACCATCACAATGTTCTGTCATAAAAAAATTTTTTTGGTACTTTTTATTGTATTAAACAAGTAGCAAATAATTTGAGTTGTTTATTAATTTTCTTCTATGAAAAAAAAATTCCAAAAAAAAAACTGTTGTTTTGGTCAATAAAAAGGTAAACCTTCCCATAAATGATTTACTCGACATTTTTTCTTTTAAAATTTTTTTTATTTAATAAATCTTGGGATGAAATTCTATTTTAATATTCATTGAAATTAATTTCATTCATTGTCGTTCCAAATTTGTCGATTAACACCCATATGATCACTAAAAATTTATCAACTGCTTACTTATTTTATTACACTGTATTTTTTATCACTATAAATTTTTCAGTTAATTTTTCACCTAAAATTTACTGTTTCTTGATGAATCTTGAATATTTTTCCACTTCAATATTTTTAGTAAACTTAAAATCAGTTTTATTCGTTCTTCTTTCAAATTTCTGTCTTTCATTTTCACCATTACCAAATATTTAAAATATTTTATCATAATATATTCTAACATTTTTTGATATTTTATTTACCATTTTAACAATATTCTATTTTTCAAAACATCTTTTAAATGTTTTCAGAAGTTTTCAGAAAAGTTTTTAAAATAATTTAAAGTATATGTCGTTTCAAATGTGTCGATAAACACCTATTTGATCACTAAACAGTTATTAACCGCTAACTTATTTAATTACACTTTATTTTTTATGACAATAAATTTTTCAGTCTATTTTTTTATTAAAATTTTCTGTTTCTTGATGAATCTTAAATATATTTCCACTTTAATATTATTAGGTGTAGTAAAAAGAAATCCATTATTTTTGCATTAAATTGAAGGTTTTATTTAGCATAGATAGAATGATACGATTTAGGTCAAATATGCACCGTTTTATTCGATAACTTGTTGCCATTTTGGAGGTAATTTCATAATGCCTCTCTCGTAGAAACCCTTGTCCCTATTGTCAAAAAACTGGGACAGTCGATTTTCACAATCTTCTCTTGAGGCGAATTTTTCACCTGCAAAATCATTTGTCATAGACAGGAACAGGTGATAATCACTTAGTGCCAGGTCCGGACTATAAGGTGGATGCATAAGAACTTCCCAACCAAGCTCCCGGAGCTTCTGGCGAGTCACTATCGATGTATGCGGCCTGGCGTTGTCCTGATGGAACACAATTCCTCTCCTATTGGCCAAAGCTGGCCGCCTTCTAGGCGATTGCTTCTTTCAGACGGTCCAAATGTTGACAATACAGGTTCGAATGAAGAGTTCAGCCGTAGAGGAGCAGCTCATAGTAGATGATTCCCTGCCAGTCCCACCGTTTGGTGGGCAAAACCTTCCTGACTGTCAATCCTGGCTTGGCCACCGTTTGCGCCGGCTCACCGCGATTTGACCACGACCGTTGTCGCTTGACGTTGTCGTAAGTGACCCACATTTCATCACCAGTAACCATCCGCTTCAGAAATGGATCGATATTGTTGCGATTCAGCAGCGATTCGCAGATGGAAATTCGGTCCATGAGGTTTCTTTGCGATAACTCGTGTGGCACCCATACATCGAACATCTTTTTGTATCCAACCTTATTTAAGTGGTTCCAAACGATTTTTTGTGCAATGTTTAGCTCCTGGGCAATCGAAACAGTGCTTACGTGACGGTCGGACTCAACGATTTCCATTATTTTATCGACATTTTCGACAATTGGCCTTCCAGAGCGTGGTGCATCTTTGACGTCAAAATTACCGAAACGGAATTGACAAAACCAAAATTGCGCGTGATTGGCTGTTACAGTATCAGGACCATAAACACTATTCACATTTTCAGCTGCCTGGCTTGCGTTTTCGCCTTTATCGAAGAAAAACTGCGAAATATGGCGTATTTTCTCTTTGTTGGTGTCCATCTTTGACGCACGCTAAAAAAATACTAAGTCAAGCAATCACAAAAGTGTATTAGAAGCTTTTTTCATACGAAATTTTATCTTTCTAACGCCATCTAGTGTAACCCGATCACACTTTTACAACGAGAGATACAGACTACTAAAGCCATCTATTGGCAAAATAATGGATTACTTTTTACTACACCTAATATTAAATTATTTTGAAAATATGCTCGATAAACATAAAAAATTATGTCAGTATGAAATATGTACACAAGTTTGTGAGAATCTTAATATAATTCATAATGCAAAACTAAAATTAGAATTAATTTATATAATAACATTCATCAATCAGCAAAAATTGAAAATAGAGATATTAATACAAAATATATAAATGATCTTGATAAAAAAATGTATTGCATAATAAATTTGCTAAAATATTCAGAAACTCTGAGTTTATTAAACACATTATTAAAAGTTTTTCCTAAAGTAACAATAAAAACTGAATTTTATAATAAATCTATAACTTTATCGCTTAATGCAGTACAAATGAAACTACGAGGGCAGTTCAAATACGAGGGCAGTTCAAATACGAGGGCGGTTCAAATATGATGGAGACAAACGCTGTAGATGGTGCGCATGTATGTTTTAAAGGTCGTGGCTTGAGTATGTGGTAGCTGGGTCCTATACGAACAGTGTGGCATAGTTTTCGTCGGGAGTGCATGTTTCACGCGCGTGCTACGACCATGAGTGATAGTCCAGTGTCGACCGCCGTTGCGCAACGTATTGTCATTCGTTTTTTAGTGTGGGATGGCGTTAAAAACACGAAAATTTTTCTGCGTTTGCGAAATCAGTTCGGTAGTGAGTGCCTGAGTAGGGCTGCTGTGTTTAAATAGGCCAAAGCATTCAAGGATGGTCGCGAAACCGTCGAGAATGAGCCGCATGATCGTCGACCGCGAACCAGCATCACACCAGACAACATTTGCCGCGTAGAGCAACTCATTTTGGAGGACCGTAGGATGAATGTTCGAGATATTTCGGCTGAACTCGGCATCAGTATTAGTAGTGTAGAGTCTATCATCCACGAACACCTTCAATATCGCAAAATAACGGCGCGATGGGTTCCTAAACTGTTGAACTTCGAGCAAAAATTCACGCGCCCTCATACCGCGCGTCTCACGCTCGATACAATATCGAAATTGGGGTGGGAGGTACTGGAACACCCCCCTACAGTTTGGATTTATCACTCTGCGACTACCACATATTTGGACCACTGAAAGAAGCTCTCGGAGGTCAAAAATTTAACACCGACGACAAGGTAGAGGAGTTCGTGCGCACATGGCTGTCCGAGTTGCCCAAGGAATTCTTCGATACTGGCATCAAAAAGCTTCCGGAAAGGTGGACAAAATGCGTAACTTGTAAGGGAGAGTACCTAGAAAAACTGTAAATTTTTGTAAATTTTTTCGATAATAAATAAACGTGTCAGAGCATTTGTTACGATCATATTTGAATTGCCCTCGTACTTAATAATCATGAAATAATTCAACTTTTGTTTTTTATTTGTTTACAAAATAAATCATCTAAACTTGTAAGTTAAATGTTATTTATCAGATATAAATAAATTGCCTCTGATTGAAAAATGTATTACTGCTCAAGTCTTTTAAACATTCTTTATAATTATAAACCATATTTGACATTAATATGCTAGCTGCAGCAACAGAAATACATTAATATAACACAATTTTTATGCATTTGGCATTGTTTCGGTAGTACAGGATCTCAATAAACATAATCTGCAGTACCTCTAGCTAAAGTTCCCAAAAAAAATCATTTATTTCATGGATCTCTATCATCGCTTGTCAACCTACATTATAAAGAAAATATTACAAATTACACAGTGCAACATAAAAAAATATATTGATAATTTATTTAAAAGAAAATTTATTTTACAAATAAACTGACCTTCAGTGGCTCGAGAATCAACAGAAGCTATTGTACCTCCTTGATATATGAAACATAAGGTTGTAGTTCCACGATCAAATTTAATTTTCAAGTGTTTACAAGTTTTATCTGTCCCATCAGTATTTGTCTAAGAAAATTAGCTGTCTGTAATATAATATTTTTATATATTGCACACAATTTTTTTAACCACAAAACAGTGGAAAAATACTTAAGTCATCATAGGCAACATAATCTCAAAACCATATTATATGATGTATTAAAATACATAACAATTTTTATACCTCTATAAAAAAAGAAACTTTATTTACTTATCATTATTAACTGTTGAAGAGATGGCGCGCTGCATTCTCACTCTCACTTCCCTTTTGTTTCTGGGTGCGCGAAGCACTTGAGGCCAGTCGGCTTATATAGCTTCCCGTGAGCGAACGGTTTTGATACCTTTCAACTAATTTAGTTTTGTACCGAGATTTGCACTTTGTGCGCAATATATAAATAAACTGAACAATTATTAACTTAAATAGTGTGTGTGTGTGTGTGTAATTTATTAATTCAACCTTAAATGACATCACCATCCTACAAAAATTAACATTAACTAAATTATTTAATTAACAAGATGACAATTTATTATAAAATGAGTTTGAAATAATTCAACTAAATAATAAATATATATATATTATTTAAAAAAATAACTTTATTTACTTACTAAATCAACAATATAAGTAGTAAAAATATAAAAAATCTTACATTGCTAGATTAATACTTAACTTATTATACACTGCTGAATAAATACTTATTATATAAATATCACTTATGTATAGCTACAAGATTCGGCGACTATCATGTTAACCACCTGCCACGCACTTATTTATCAAGAGGCGTGTCAGCCTACCGTGTCAATCACCCTACCAGATAAGAATATTAGAAACAGTTTTAGTTTGATATTACGTTTTCTTCTGTTTCTTTACAGTAAATAATAAAATACGGCAATCTGTCCCATTTATTGTTATTTGCATGCTGCATTGCCAATTAGATGGACTATACGTCTATTTTCATAAAATTTATGTAATTCAGTTTACTATATTTAAAAACTGCGAATTAAATTCATCAATAATTAAAAATGAATTTCTATTTTATTTTATTTATACAATGCAATGTTTTAATTACTATACAAGATATTTTTGGCAATAAGTTTTCTGGGATGTTTTCTTCTATTCCATAATTTGATAAGATTTTAGAATGGATATCATTAATGTTTTCGCTTTCAGCTTAATTAACATTATTTTTTTTGTTATCTAATAAATTTTGTGAATTACCATAACAATATAAGTAAGTCATTTAAGTAGTATTATTTTCTTGTAACCATTGGTCATAATTTGAGATAAATTTTTCTAAGGATTTATCTTTTACATACTTCCGTGATATATACTTTAAAACTTATATTATCATATTGTATTTATTATCAATTTATATTATCAAAACTTATATTATAATATAAAACTTAGAGGTAATAAAAAATAATTATAAGTATACAGCCTGTCCCACTATCTAGTGAAAATATTGATAACGCCTGATGCAGGGAGAAATTTTATGAATAAAAAACCTTCTTACTTAAAAATCGGTTGATTAATTACTATTTGATTAACAATAGATTAACAGCCAATCAGATTTCTTCGCGATCAAGTAGGCGGGCCTTGAGAGAAAAAAAACCAAAAAAAAAAACAAAAATAGGCAGAGCTTTCAATTTTGAACTATATATCGATATGCGGCGATGTGTGCATCGCATTGCTATGTTATTGTTTCTCCCCACACGCGAATTTTAATTCTGATCTTCTTTTGTCTTCTCATTCATCTTCTTATTCCTCTCATTTAGGCTATAGCACTGACGGTTTGGGTTCTAATCCCTAGTTCAGATTTTTTTTTTTTTTTTTTTTTTTAGCTTTTGCAAGTCTTCGTAAAATTTAAAAAATTAAATTAGAGTTTTTCTAGATTAAGTTTTCATTCGTTTGTATGCGTCTTTAAATATGTGTTCAAGAAAATTATGAATTAAGTATTATAATTCTTTATTACAGTCAGTTGTTTCATAAATACAATAAAATTTTTATAAACTAAGATATTAAAATAATTAAAATTTTGTTTTTACACGAGATTTTAAGCTGTATACCATTATTCGTTACACCAAAAATTAAAAAAAATGCCTTTTAAGAAAATATTTAAAAAAAATTCATCGATGTTACAATTAAATAATAGTGTGTGAAAATCATAGTTAATTAATAATCTTCAGCATCAATTATAGAAAAAATAAAAAACTTTTAGATATATTGGCTTTCGTCGAAATACATAAAAAAAGTTCTTTTACAGAAACTATGCGAATAAGTTAGTGCATTAAAAGTTACGAATTGAAAAAAATCATATCGTATTTGCTATAACTTTGAGTATTTCAAATTTAATTCGTTTAAATTATTATTTTATAAACAAAAAATTTTTATTTATTATGTTTCTTAATAGTTTATAAAAAGTTAAAACAAAAAAAAAAATCGAAAATTAATCATTAAAACTATAAACGAAATCGAAAAAGATAAATTTTATTATACAATAATACAAAATATTATCAGTATTTGATTGATTTAAAAAGAATCAGGAAAAATTCTAAATAATTAAATAAAGTATTATTATTATTATTATTATTATTATTATTATTGTTATTATTATTATTATTATTATTATTATTATTATTATTATTGTTATTATTATTATTATTATTGTTATTATTATTATTATTATTATTATTATTATTATTATTATTATTATTATTATTATTATTATTATTATTATTATTATTATTAATTTCAAATTTAATTAAATTTAATTAAATTTAATTAATATTATTTTTTTAATATTACAAAGACTTACAGAAGCTAGAAAAAAAAAAAAAATCTGAACTGGGGAATAGAACCCAAACCGTCAGTGCTATAGCCTAAATGAGAGAAATAAGAAGATGAATGAGAAGACAAAAGTAGATCAGAATTAAAATTCGCGTGTGGGGAGAAACAATAACATAGCAGTGCGACGCACACATCGCCGCATATCGGTGTATAGTTGAAAATCGAAAGCTCCAACCATTTTTGTTTTTTTTTTTTGGTTTTTTTTCTCTCAAGACCCGCCTACTTGATCGCGAAGAAATCTGATTGGCTGTTAATCTATTGTTAATTAAATAGTAATTAATCAACCGATTTTAATGTAAGAAGGTTTTTTATTTATAAAATTTCTCCCTGCGTCAGGCGTTATGAATATTTTCACTAGATAGTGGGACAGGCTGTATACCAATGCGTGTAAATTATTTAAAACAATTGTAGTCAAAGACTTTCCATATATTTATATTTATCATTATGCGTCGTAATAATGAAACTGTGATTGAATTCTAATACCAATGCAATTGCATATTTATTTACAAACATTGATTGCAGAAGATATTTATTCACCCATGTACTACCTAACGACGGGTCTGCCAAGTATGTATTTAAATAGAAATGTATGTAAACTCTTTATTGTATGTTTTTTTAAAGCCAACTCAACATCTACATATATCTATTCATTATTTATCAGCTATCGATATAATTATTGATAAGTTGCATAGACTTTTTGTCTAAATATGTTTTTAGTAAATGAAATAGCTTATCTGTAGTAAATGTATTACATACATCAATTTTTCGATCTAAAGAAAAAGCAAATTGAAATACTTGACAAGTTTTTTTACAGATTTCACAACCTTCTTTAGCTGAAATTTGAATTTTGGTAGTGGTAAAATTTCATTGCTTTGCTTCACTTATTGGGTGTACAACTTTGCTTCCGCCGTTTTTTTCCGAAATTCGAGGCTTTATTGTGAAAAACTGGTTATACATTTATGATTCAAAGTATTGTCCATCGCTGGCCACTACTTTCTCTTATCTTTCGGGTAGCATACGAATCCCGCGTTGAAAAAACTGGTCGTCTTTTGAATCGATCCACGAATCGATCCAATTTTTTACTTCTCCATAAGACCGGAAGTGCTGGTCAGCTAGGCCGTGTGCCATTAATCGAAACAAGTGATAGTCCGAGGGAGCAACGTCTGGAGAATACGGCGGGTGGGGTAGGACTTTCCATTTCAAAGTTTCCAAGTATGTTTTGACCACTTTCGCAACATGGGGTCGAGCATTGTCATGCTGTAAAATCACTTTATCATCTCTCTCGTTGTATTGCGGCCGTTTGTCTTTCAATGCTCGGCTCGAACACATTAATTGCGTTTAATAACGATCGCCTGTGATTGTTTCAGTCGGTTTTAACAACTCATAATACACTATGCCGAGCTGGTCCCACCAAATACTTAGCATGACCTTGGAACCGTGAATATTCGGTTTGGCCGTCGACGTGGAAGCATGGCCGGGATATCCCCATGATTTTCTGCGCTTGGGATTATCGTAGTGAACTTATTTTTTGTCCCTAGTCACAATGCGATGCAGAAATCCCTTCCGTCTTTGCCTTGCAAGCAGCTGTTCACAAACACACAAACGCCGTTCAACATCTCTCGGCTTCAACTCGTACGGCACCCAATTTTCTTGTTTCTGAATCATTCCCATGACTCTCAGGCGTTTTGAAATGGCTTGTTGCGTAACTCCCAATGATCCTGTCAATTCTCGTTGCGTTTGACACGAGTCTTGATCAAGTAATGCCTCCAATTCTGAATCTTCGAAAACCTTCTTTCTATCACCACCATGCTGGTCTTCGACGTTAAAATCGCCGTTCTTGAAGCGTTGAAACCACTCTCGGCACGTTCTTTCACTAATAGCGGCCTCACCATAGGTATTTGAGAGCATTCGATGAGCCTCAGTCGCAGATTTCTTCATACTAAAGCAGAAAATTAAAACCTCCCGCAAATAACGAGAATTTAGCTCGTAAGCTGACATGTTTAATCGAGAATAACTTTATGATGCAGACACAAATCGATTAATATCTCGATAGCGTTATGTTTACAAATACCTAAGCTTATTGCATGACATCTATGATCTATTTATTTCAACTGCCACTTACCGCTACAGCCATCTATTGCAAAATGGCGAAAGCAAAGTTGTACACCCAATATATTAATTTTTAAATAAAAATGATAAAATTATTATTGAAAATTAAAATTCTTTTAATATCAAAAGCTGTTTATTAAAAAAACATGTTATTTTATTTCTTACAATAAATTTCTTACATCTGTTTTAATACAAAAAAAAAAAAAAAAAACGTTTTTCACAATAGTTTAAATGCAATCTATTTTAATACAAAAAAAAATTTTCACTATAATTTAAATAAAAAATTTATTTCTTATATAAAATATGATAATATAAAATTATAATATAAAATATAATGATATAAAATATAAATTTTCATATTTTCCCTTGTAATTTGTTTTTCATTTATTCATCGTTATCCATTTCATCAATGTAATTGATCTATTTCATTCTTCGACTATCAGAAGAATTTTGATTCAAAGTAAAGAAAGTGACACCTTAAAAACAACATCCAATCAATACATTTTGAATACTTTAGTAGACATGAAATTTTTAAGACAATTTGAAGATACAAAATATATTTTATCTCAGCAACAAGATATAGCGGAATTTTTTTAGCATCTTTGTAATTCTTCTTAATTATTTAAAACTGTTATAGAACATAAAGTAACTACCGTGATAAGATGCTGGAAATGTGATAAAAGAATTTCAGTGCTTACCTCTAATTACATTCTTTCACTTTTTCTACCTGAGCTTACAAAATAACACAATTTGCAATCAATAGTCGTAAGTCGTCAGTCGTCGTTGTAAGCATGGAATTGCTGCACGTAAGTTAATTGTAACCCGATTTATCAAATGAAGATGTATAAAATAAATTATCGAGGAATACTTTATTTCTCAATAGTATCCACTACTGATTGTAAGTAATTCGTTTGTTGATAGTGTATTTTTTGCATTTATCATTATAATTTATAATTATCAGATATTAATTTTTAAATTCTACCATAAACTCTTTATTATATTTTTGTTTGATGCAAACTCAACATCTACATACGAGGTCTGGCTATTAAATAACGAGACTGGTTACGAAAAAGGGTTTTATTATAAAAATTACTCTATATTCGAATGCTCCCCTTCAATATACTCCCCTTCCCTCGCCATACACCTTTCCATACGTTTTTTCCATTAATCGAAGCAGTGCTGGAAGTCTTCTCTGGTGAGGGTCTTTAGGAGCTCTGCCGTTTTTTGCTTTACCGCTTCCATCGACTCAAATAGGGTCCCTTTCAGAGCAGATTTTTCCTTCGGAAACAAAAAAAAGTCGCACGGTGCCAAATCTGGCGAGTACGGCGCGTGTTCGAGCACTGGAGTGCGCTTACCGGCCAAATACTGCTTCACAGATAGCGCGTTATGGGCAGGTGCGTTGTCCTGGTGCAAAATCCACGAGTTGTTCTTCCACAACTCGGGCCGTTTCTTACGAACTCGTTCTCGCAGTGTTGCCAAAACTGACAAATAGTAAGTCTGGTTGACAGTCTGACCCTCTGGAACCCATTCAGTCATCACGATACCGTTAATGTCAAAAAAAACGATCAACATTGCCTTGAATTTTGATTTGGATATCCTTGCTTTTTTGATTCTGGGCGATTCAGGCGTCTTCCAATGCATCGATTGCCGCTTTGTTCCAACATCGTATTGAGAAATCCACGTTTTGTCGCAAGTAATAATGTTCTTCATCAGTCCGGAATCTTTTTTAACCTTTAATGGAAATCTGAGCAGACCTGTTAACGCAAGAGCTTTTGGTCAGGAGTCAGGTTTTTTGGCACCAACTTCGCACAGACTTTTGTCATGTGTAATTCCTCGTATAAAATTTGTCTAACCGTTTTTTTATCGGCGTTTACAGCCTCGGCAATCATCCGGATTCTCATTCGACGATCTGCACGCACAATTTGGTTGATTTTGGTCACTGTTTCCGAAGTTGAAACAGTGACAGGGCGACCTGGGCGTTGGTCATCTTGAGTGCTCATTCAGCCCTCACTGAAGCGCTTACACCACTTAGAAACACGCGTACGAGATAGAGAATTGTCCCCATAGGCCTCTTGCAACAATTTACAGCACTCAGTCGGAGTTTTTTTCAATTTAACGAGAAATTTGAGATTGATACGTTGCTCCTGTTTTTCGTCACACATGGTTTTCGGCACGAGAAAAAAACACGTTCGTTGCAAACCGCTACTGCACAAATACAATAATAGTGACGAGAACGTGTTTTGGTACGTGCATAGACAAGATATCTAGATACCCAACGTACTACTCGTTTTCTCCCCCACCCCTCTACGGCGCCCTCTAGGCGTGCAGTCTCGTTATTCATTAGCCAGACCTCGTATAGCTATTAATTACACAATACAAATTGTATTTATCAGCTATTGATATAATTATTGATAATGTGCATAGACTTCTTATCTATGTTTTTAGTAAATGAAATTACTCATTTAGTAAACATATTACACACATCAATTTCTCGATCTAAGGAAAAAGCAAATCAAAGTACTTGACAACTTTTTCACAGATTTACCAACGTTCTTCAGCTGAAATTTGAGTTTTGGTTATAGGAAAATTTTATTACTTTACTTACTTAGATTAGAAATTATTGCAGATAAATAGTAAATAGATTATTTATAATTAAAATTCGGAAGTCGGATATTTTAAATACAGTTACGTTATACGATACAATGTGCAAAATGTGAAACCGAGAAAACAGATATTTGATAATTTTGTTGATTTCACAACTTTCTGTAGGTCAAATATAAAAGAATATAATAATTGAAAAGAAGAATATAACATTTGTACGTAAAAGAATAAAAAGCAGATTTAACGCATACACCGATTCGTAAATTTTTTTTTTTTTGATAATTAATGTAAACTTAGAAACAATAAATTAATAAAAGTTTTATTATTAAAAATTTTCTTTAATTAAGAAAAGCCTAGAATTATTATAAAATTTTAGTTTAAATAAATAAATGCAATTGAATACTTACATACAAATATGAATTGGATTTACCTCTATACTGTCTAACGACAGGTGCACCAAGTATTTAGTTATTTATTACAAAAAAAATGACGTCGCAATCGCTTGATTCTATCATTTAAAATATTAATTGCAATTATCATTTACTATAATACTTTCCAATTTTTATTAGATTTCAGTACAATCGTTACTTAAAAATTTCTATGAAATTTTTTTGATTAATAAATAATAATATAAATTTTATCAAGTTATTGTATCACTTGCTAATTTTTATTAAATTTCAGTACATCCGTTACTTTAAAATTGCACTATGAAATTGTGTTTCATTTGTTTTACATTAGAAAATTTCTATAAAATTTTTTTATATAAATAATACAATAATACAAATATTAAAAAGATAAAAAGCAATTTAAAAAGTATGGTAAAATTAAAATTAAAATGTTTTATCTACAAATGATATGTTTAAGAAATTTAAAAATAATGTTTTTGAACAAGTATATAAAAAAACTTCTACTTTACAACATTCTACCTTTTATAAAAGGTTTTTTTTAGATATTTCATTACTTTTGAAGAGCCTGCAATACGTAACACATCGTTCAATAAGTCCCGAGACTAACCCAGAGATGGTGCTAGTAGTACACAACTGGCCACGTTTTCATAGAGTGCGAACCTTTACATAAAACGTGTAAAAATTTCACGTCTACCGGATTACAGACAGCAGAGTTATCGAGGTTAGAGTAAAGTCACTTTGTAATTTGTTTGAAAAATGGAAAAAAGCGAGTTTCGCGTGTTGATAAAACATTGTTTTTTAATGGGTAAAAACACCGTAGAAGCCCAGCAATGGCTTAAAAAACATTACCCGGACTCCTCTCCATCCAAACCAACGATTTGTCGTTGGTATGCTGAGTTTAAACGTGGTCGTACGGATACAAACGATGCGGAACGTTCGGTTAGGCCATTGGAAGCCGTTACACAGGAAAATGTGAGTGAAGTGTTAGAAATTGTAATGAAAAATCGCAAAGTAAAGGTCCGTGAGATTGTTGAAATGACACAGATATCATCTGGAAGCGTATTTACAATTCTTCATGAAAAATTGAGCACGAAAAAGGTTTTTTCCAAGTGGGTGCCGCGATTGCTTTCAGTGGACAAAAACAGCTACGAGTCGACGATTCAGAGAGCTGTTTATCGCTATTTACTCATAATAAAAAGGATTTCCTGCCTCAACACGTGACCATGGATGAAACATGGATACATCATTTCACTCCGGAGTCGAATCGGCAATCATCTGAGTGGCGCATGGCTGGCGAAAGCCGCCCAAAGCGTCCAAAAACGCAGCAGTCTGCTGGCAAAGTCATGGCGTCTGTTTTTTGGGATACACATGGCGTGATTTTCATTGACTACCTGGAAAAAGGTGAATCGATCAACAGTGATTATTATATTGACTTGTTGGTACGTTTGAAGGAGGAGATCGCAGCAAAACGACCGCACATAAAGAAGAAAAAAATCCTTTTACACCAAGACAATGCACCATGCCACAAGTCCATGAAAACAATGGCAAAATTGAACGAATTGGGCTTTGATTTGCTTTCCCACCCCCCGTATTCGCCAGATTTAGCCCCCAGAGACTATTGGCTCTTTGCTGATCTCAAAAAAATGCTCCAGGGAGAAAAATTTGGCTTAAATAAGGAGGTCATTGCCGAAACTGAAGCCTACACAGTATGTCGGAAAAGTTCCCGAACTTATTTTGTAGCGCTTGTGCGAGTGGCGCCACCTCTTGTACGACACCGATACTATGTTGCTACATCCCTGTGGAGTGTCTGAGAATTTTTTCACCAGTATCCGTTCATTAGTTGCCGAGATAGACGTGCTTAAGTGAACGTGTGTTTAGTACCACGGTGCAAGCTCTACGATGGATAAGAAATTTGAACATCGTGGCGCAGTTAAATTCTGCTATAAACTTAAACAAACTTTCGCGAAAACGAAAAAAATGATCTATTCGGCTTACGGTAAAGGTGTAGTGTCGCGTACAACTGTTTACACGTGGTTCAGTCGGTTCAAGAAGGGTGGAGAGTCGTTAGAAGATGACGAGAGAAGCGACCGGCCGTCAACAGCTGTTACCGACGAAAACGAGGCTCGTGTGCGCGCGCTACTGAAGCAGGATTGCCACATGTCTCTCAGAATGTTGGCAGACGAACTGAACATGAGCAAGGATAGCGTCGCGTTGATTTTGAAAGAAAAAATGAATCGCAGGAAGGTCTGCTCTCGATTTGTTCCGCACTTTCTCACACCAGAGCAGAAAGAAACTCGCATCCAATGTTGTCAAGATTTTATCGAGACTTGCGACACCTCTCCGGGCTTTCTAACCTCAATTGTGACTGGAAACGAGACTTGGTGCTTTTAATACGATTCTTCCACGAAGCGCCAGTCATCCGCTTGGCTCAGTCCGGGCCGTGCGAGGCCTCAAAAAGTGCGCCAACAAAAATCACGGGTAAAGACGATGCTCATCGCTTACTTTAACTCCAAAGGCCTGATACACAAAGAATTTGTACCCCCAAACACCACCGTGAATGCTGCGTATTACGTAGAGGTGTTAAAACGTCTGAAGCGCCGGATTAATTGCATCAGGCCCAAGTACAAGGAACCGGAATCGTGGAGTTTGCTGGATGACAATGCGCCTGCTCATTCTTCGAACATTGTGAAGCGTTATCTCGCCGAAAATCAGATCCCACGCATCAATCACGCCCCATAATCGCCAGATCTGGCTCCAGCCGACTTTTTCCTATTCCCCAAGCTAAAAATGGCTTTGAAAGGACGATTTTTTGAAGATTTGCCGAGAATTCAAGCGGCTTGCACCGAGCGTCTCACAGCGATAACTTCAGAGGAGTACCAGAGAGCCTTCGAATCACTCATGGAGCGCTAAAATGAGTGTATATCTAGGGAAGCGGACTATGTTGAAGGTTAAATGGAATAAATTTCTTTAGATGTAATTTTCGATTTTTTATTTCAAAAGTTCGGGAACTCTTCCGATATACTGTGTATTTTGAAGCAAAGGATAAATCCTTCTATAAACATGGTATAGAAATGTTGGAAAGGCGTTGGAAAGATTGTATTACTCTAAAAGGAGATTATACTGATGAATAAAAATGATTTTTGAAAAAAAATGTTGTTTTCGTTGTTAGTCTTGGGACTTATTTAACGATGTGTTATAATTTAAACATTGCATTGTGTGAATAAAATAAAATAGAAATGTATTTTCAATTATTGATAAATTTTATTCGTAGTTCTTTGAAATATAAAAAACTGAATTGCATAAATTTAATGAGAATAGATGTTGTGTATAGTCCATCTAATTGATAATGCAGCATGCAAATAACAATAAATGGGACAAAATGCCGTATTTTATTATTTACTGTAAAGAAACAGAAGGAAACGTAAAATCAAACTAAAACTGCTTCTATTATTCTTATCTGATAGAGTTTTTAATACAGCAACCTGCACTTATCTTACCAAACATACTTAAATATATCGTACAAATTACATATTCATACATTTTATATTAATCCATCATTCAGCATTTATTGTTAATAACTTCACTTTTTCTTATTAAACTTTGCTTAACACTTTTTAAAGAAGTTCAATTGGTAACAACAAAAAATTTCTTTAATTTCTCTATTACACATTTGTCTTCGGTATCTGATTCCAGCCAGTAATTGTTTTTACATAGTGTTACCTTATACCATTGTTTATAGCTATACTTCGTACCCTCACCATAGTATCTCTATGAACTTGATAACCATTTTTGCTGCAATTCTCAAACGTTTTTTTAATTTGCACAAATTATCTAAACTGGTGGCTCGTTTTATATTTGAGTTAATGAGCCATCTGCCACAATTTTTATTATTATCATCTTCTCGCATTGGCCGAATATCTTACTTAAACATGCTGCAATCACAGCTTTGCCTCATCAATTTTGATACTTCTTTAATGTAAATTAACACTAGATTGCCGGAACAAGTCAATTTAACTCATTTGTCATTTTAAAAATCTGCGGAAAATATATTTTAAAAACAAAATTCATATGTAAAAATTGTATTGAATGAAGTTTCTTTAAAATAAAATTGTATTTAAAACATTTTCAACAAATATATTCTGTTTCAAAATATATTTTCAGCAGATTTTTAAAATCATAAATAAGTCAAATTGACTTATTCCGGCGATTTAGTGTTAAATAACTCTTTTGTCACGTCTTAGTACTGCGTCATATCTTGTAATAAATTAATTAATTCAACCCTCAATTTAATTCTCTAAAGTTTTTAGAATATGCTGTTGACTTCCCAACATTTCTGAATAACATAAACAATCTTCTAAAATCAAAGCTTTCCTATATTAATTAGCGGCATCTCTTGTATATACTACTAATAACTAATAATTGCTGCATACATTCCAATTTAGATCCTAGTATATTTTATCAGCTTGAATAAATTGATTTCATTTATTATATAAATCTTCAAAAGGGAATTGGGATGCATAAATTTGGGATAAAATTAAAATACTCTAATTTTATATTGCAGATTCTGATTCTGCGTCGTAAAATGTGGAAATTTTGTTCGGAACATTTTTTAGAGTCGTGACAGATGTCGCTGTAATCGACAAAACTAAAAATGCGTTCAAAAATCGTTACCGAATTAGAATTTCTCAAGTAATACACATCATGTTCTGCAAATTAGAATTCTGTGGATAAATACGTTTAAAAAAAATCTGTTGTCCCCGGGTAACGCTAAAAGTAGAGTAAACATTTTCATCAAAACAGATTTTTTGTAGACGTATTTATCCACAAAATTTTAATTTGCAGAACATGATGTGTATTCCTCGAGAAATTTTAATTCGGTAACGATTTTTGTACGCATTTTTAATTTTGTAGATTACAGCGACATCTGTCATGAATCTAAAAAATGTTTTGAACAAAATTTTCATATTTTCCGACGCAGAATCAGAATCTGCAATATAAAATTAGGATACCCATTTCAAATCTTTAAGTTGAAACCGCTCCATGCGGGGGGTTAGAGGGGGGGAGATCGATTGTGGTGTCATTGCATGTCCCCTATCCAGATTAACAAATTTTCCTTTTCTACATTTTCATATGCGTAGTTGTTGAGATATTCGCATCGATAGATTAAGACTGCCGATTACAGCGCCATCTTTCACGCATCGAAAAAAATGCTTGAAACAAAAGTTTCATATTTTTTGACGCAAAATCAGAATCTGTTATAAAAAATTAAGATTTCTGTTTAAAATTCGCGATTTAACCCTCAAACAACCTTCAAATTTGACCTAAGGTCAGCGTTGGACGACTCCCTTCATCTCCTACAACTTTTGTCTAAACATTTTTTGAAAGAACCATCTCCCGTTGAAGTTATTTCGACCGATAGATTAAAACGGACCACCCTGTATATAGATACACATAGTATGAACGAAGCTATGATTTATCGTAAAAGACACGTTTTTTATGGAACTTTTTGTATTTATTAAATATATATCTATATAAAGATTTGAACATGAATAGTATTAAAATTTTTCAGCTTCAATATCAAAAAAACAAAAAAAAGCGAGGTTATCAAAACGTAAACGAGCTGTATATAAGGCGCTCGCGCCCGTGCCGCGTATCATACTCCTACTTGCCAGCGGGGTCGCTATCGCGCCCCTTGATATAAAGAAGTGAATAAAATAATAAAATAAAATGTAATAAATAAATAATATAAATAAGATAAAATGAAATAAATTAATGAATAATAAAAAAGAACGAAAAAAATAAAGAGGAAAAAATAAGAAATGAATGATAATATTAAATAAAATGGAATGAAATAAAAGGAAGTAAAATAAATGAGATAAAATATATGAAATATAATAAAGAAGAGTGATAAATGAATAAAAAAAAAAATAAAGAAGAAGAATAATAAGAAATAATGGATAAAATAAAATGAATATTATGAGTATAATTAAAAGAAATAAATATAATAATGAATAATAAAATGAAATAAAGAAATGATGTGAAATAATAAAATGAAATAAATGAATGAATAATATATGAAATGACGAATAATAATAAATAATTAAAAAAAAAAAAATAAAGTAGACGAATAATAGAGTGAATGAAAATAATTAATGAAAACGCGATAATAATAAAAAGAAAAGTTACGGAAAGTGAATTAAATAAAATGATGAATTAAATGTGAAAAATGAGTAATAAAGTAGAATTTAGTGATTGCAAATGGGGTGAATTATGAGAATAGTGAAAACAAAAAAAGGGAGATCACTGTTATAAAGTGAAGTGGGACGATAATTAAGTAAGCTATGTCGTCTTGTTCCGACGGGTAGCATTAGGGTTATTGTCTATAGTTAGTCGCTCCGGCCATATCAGTAGTGTCCGATTTCACCTTTCACTTACAACTACATGTCTAAGACCTGAATAATTGGCTTATTGGTAAAGTAATTATAACATTTAACATAAAATTATCTACAATGATCATTATAAGCAGATCGTTTAATCATAAGATTAAATCGTTTGTATATCCATTTGTATACAGTGGACCCCCGGTAATCCGGCCTCCGTCTAATCCGGCAACCTCTGTAATCCGACATGTCTATGTATTATTATTGAATATTTTTTTGATAATCTTCGCTAAGGTAGATAATGCATGATTGAGCAGGTTACAGCTTGTACGCGCGACCACTATTGTGCTCGACGCGTAGGTATTGTTTTGATTCTAATTGCTTAGTTTGAATTTGACTACATGTGATAGCGATGTGGCCTAGCGTGCGTTCATTGTTTATTGTTTATTCGTTGTGTATTAAGTATACATACCTAGTAATGTCGACACAAGCCCAGAAGCGAAAGCACAAAACACTGACAATTAAAGAAAAATGTGATATTTTAGACCGCCTAAATCGTAATGAATCTTTCAGTAGTTTAGCAAGTGAATACGGCGTAGGCCGATCTACAATTTATGACATTAAAAAAAACCACGAGAAGATTAAAAACTTCGTGTCAACTACTGACTGTGGGCCAGGCAAAAGACAGACACTCAAGAAAGCTGAACATCCAGAAGTGGAAGAAGCTTTATACATGTGGTTTCTTCAGGAAAGAAATAGGCATGCGCCCATTTCGGGACCCATGTTGGCCATGAAAGCTAAGTTTTTTTATAAGAAAATAATAAAAAAAAAAGATTTTGTGGCTAGCAAGGAATGGCTAGAACGTTTCAAAAGTCGTCATGGCATACGTTTAATGACTATTACAGGAGAGAAACTTTCTAATGATGCCACCTGCATAGAGCCATTTAAATTAAGATTTTTGCAAAAGGTAAAAGATTTAAATCTTAACCCGTCACAGGTGTACAATACAAACAAATCAGGGCTTTTTTGGCGTGTGATACCTAACAAAACTTTCGTTTCCTATAACGAAAAATCCGTACCTGGACGAAAAGTAAGTAAAGAACGTGTAACCATACTACCATGTGCTAACGCTGCGGGTACACACGCGCTAAAGATAGTGGTCGTTGGAAAATGTAATAAACCACGTGCATTCAAAAACATTGATTTACCTGTACACTATTATGGACAAAAAAGTGCGTGGATGACAAAAGACCTTTTCAAAAAGTGGTTTGATAAATGCTTCGTACCAGAAGTTAGAAAATGGTTGAAAGATCATAATTTTCCTCAAAAAGCGTTATTGCTTCTTGATAACGCTCCCGGTCATCCGTCTGAAGAAGAACTGACAACTGAGAATAAATGTATCACTGCGATGCTTCTTCCGCCAAACTGCACTGCACTGATTCAACCCATGGATCAGCATATCATTCAGTTTGTCAAGCAAGATTATAAGAAAAACCTACTTCTGAAAGCCGTATCAAAAGACTAACCAATAGAAAAAACGTTAAAAGAATTTAATATGAAAGACTTGGTTTTTGCTCTTTGTGAATCGTGGAATGCATTACCTTCATCAACTATTACATCGTCTTGGAAAAAGTTATGGGCAGATATAGTCGCCACTCCTAGCAACGATCCACAAATCAGTGTAACTTCGGAAGTAATAGAGCAAGTTGCTGCTGGAACACAGATAAGTCCGGAAGATTTGGAAATCTGGTGTCGTGGAATGGACAAAGAGGAAAATATTTTTCATGAAATGTCTGACGAAGAGATTATAAAAGAGATTTCTAGTTATACAACAATAAATCAGGAAGATGACGACGAAGTAATTGCAACTACTCCGCAAGTGTCAGCACAAGATGCAATTAACGCCTTTGAGCTGGGTTTGCAATGGGCTGAAGAGAATGGTGCATCCTACAACGAACTTTTACTTTTGAGAAGACTGAGGGACAAAGCTTTGGTTTCGCGTTTCAACAATGTTAATCAAAAAAAAAATTAATGAATATTTTTATGCTTCATAAATTGATTGATTCATATTATGATTTTTATTCATAATTTTTGATTATTTTAGTATGTACATTTGTTTGTACACAATTATTTTCTAATGTAAAGTTATTATTTTTTGTAAGTCCTATAGCATTAATGATGTTAATTTTATAATAAAACGTAAGCTCTCTATTGTGTTTTTTAATTTACTAAATTTGACATACATAATGAAGTATGATTTGTACTTCAGAATATAACATACAGAATCTTATGATTGGATCTGTAATTTGTCGGATTACAAGGTACTCTTTTGTAAAAAATTCCGGACTATAGGGGGTCTTAGGCAGTACTTTATAATCCGACAAATTCGATAGTTCGACACTGCCCTGCAAAACGTTTGTCGGATTACCGGGGGATCACTGTATCGATTAACTGTACATTTTTCATTATTATGAATTTGATTTACACCTATTATGTTAAATCAACCTAATATAAAGTTGATCACAGTCATGGCGCTAAATGATTAAATAAATTATTGTAACGATATTTCTGAATTTTTCAAGTCGATTGTCTTATGAGGCATAACAATAATAATGAATTGTCTATTTCCCAATTGAATAATTTAAAGCAGCATTATAAGAATCTTTGATTTATTCAAAGTATAACTTTTATTATTTTTTTTTTTTTTAATTTTGGTATTTTACTTTTATACTCGAGACGGAATTAGATTTAATGACAGAAGTTGTTACAACGAAAAAATACAGATTAATCCTTCAATAATAGATGTTTCACGTGCTACATTATTCAATAAAAAATTAACTTCTTTTTTTTAAATCAAAATTATTGGTATTATAATAGACTTATACCAGTAGGATCATATTCGTAGTCTGATAACTTTGTATATTATTGCACCGATAAAAATTACTCCTAGAAGTATATCAATTACTTATACATAAAGTCAAATCAATAAGCCTGTTGCTAAAGCATATAATTCGTTCAGAAAATGTGGCGCTAAAGTTTACGTATTGTCCGTACGAATGAATGTTATAAACGCTGTTTTTATGGCAATTTACCAGAGGGATCGGAATAAATTAATTTCATCGTTTCCATAATTATACTTACATATAAATATAAATATTCCTTTAAAATTGAAACAAAAAACATATATATATATATATGCGTATATATATATATATATATATATATATATATATAATCGAATACGAAACAGAACATACATATTCTATTAAAAAAATTAAAGGAAAAAAAGAGAAATTGTTATTTCTATTATTATTATTTTCAATAATTGTGTATTTTATAGATAGTTTCTGTGTTTTCTTTTTTAATAATATCTTTATTGTACAAGCAAATAGATAACATTTGAGGAGGAACTTACTTTTAACGGGAATTGAAAAGAAATATAAGAAAGCAATTTTATATGGATATTAGAAAAAGAATGCGAGCGCATGATACAAAAGTGAAGTTATTATTATATTATGATTAATATTCAGAGCTTTTTCTTTTATTTTATAAACTTTAATTTTATTATTATCATTTTACGCAGATAGTGTGAATAAAAATAGAAAAAAATATTAATAAATAAGCAGGTAGATGTTTCGCTTGCAATTATATCTCGTGAGAAATCAAAGATTTAAAAAAGGAAAAGAAAGGGAGAGGAAAAATATAAATAAACAATATCCCATTGACAGCATTCTAGATAAATATCGTTATTCTGTTTTGGATGAACCATTTTGATATACGTATATACACACGTTCGCACATGCACGCATATTCAATTCAGAATAATATAAATAATTGCAAGAGTAAATTTTATTTTAAGTTTGACTTTTAAGAAAACTAAGGAACTTGAAGATAAATGTTTATAATGATATGTAAATTCATATACATATTTAAATATTGCGCTCACATGTGCCGTCATATATTTTTCTTTTGTCTTGCTAAATTGCGCGTAGGTATTTGTAAATAGTCCAAGATGTCAACTTTTAACTCAATAAAATTTTGTGTAGATCGAAAAAATAATTTAAAAAAAAAAAAATGTTTAGTTTCAGACTCAATAGTTTGTTTATTAAATTCTCTTGTTCCGCAAAATAAACTATATATGAAAGATTAAAAATTATAAGTATTTCGTGCGCATTATCAGAGATACGATTCTGATGCGCGACCAAGTTGTAAGTCGAACACGCGAGAGAAAAGGTAGAAAGATTGAAATGCCAAAAAAAGAAAGCTTTGAAACGAAAGAGAGAGAGAGAGAGAGAGAGAGAGAGAGAGAGAGAAAGAGAGAGAAATTGAATATATACAATAATAAAAGGTGAAATGAGTATTATACATTGTATTCTATATTAATTATATTATATTGCACATTTTACATGTATACATATGTATACATTCTGTCAAAAAAGTACCGGAAATTGTCGATTTAAATCTGGCGGGGCAATTTAGGCAGGTAAAATTTTTTTTTCTAGGTTTGTACAACTGTCCTTAATGGCTATGCTTCTGGCTACTATACTTAAGATATAATATAGTATTAGTTGCGTTAATTGCTAGATCATTTAATAACATCAATTGTTAAATTACTTTATTAATTTTTAATTATTAATTATTAATCATTTTTGTTGGCGTGATACTCTCTCTTTATTGTATAAGTGTATGTTTTATAAATTTGCGCAATATAATAGGCAGATGTATACCCTAACTGTATCGTTTCTAACGAGTAAGTCAGAGACGAGGTTCAATGCCTCGACGAAGAGTCTGTCAAACGCGATTTGTGATAAGTTCATTTATCCTCTTCTTTTCTTGCAACTTTTGCCTATTTATCTTAATACTTAAGTGTTTTATTATCGATTAGGGGCAAGTTTTTTATTTACTATAACATTAATTCATTTGCGAATTTAATAGCCATCGAAAATACAATATATGGTATTAAGTCGCGGCCTTCAACAGGTTCATGGTAGTCTTAAGTGTAATCGTGCTTATCACTCGCGGGGAATGTACAAGCATGCAGGCAACGAACATTACAGTCATCTATGAAGAATCATACTTTACTTCTTAAAATAAGAAATTAATATACTCAAGTCTTTCTAGAGTACAAAGATACTATACCTAGTAACTTTATATGCACTTTTGAGTTTTATGATAATAATTGAAATAATAATATAATATTTAATTTAGTAATAATTATATTTTTTTAATATATGTGTATATTTAGGGTGATTCATTATGAGGTTTGGTTTTTAATCTCAAATAAAAGGCATACAGCTGAATTCTATAGTAAAAATTTTATTGAGAGTCAAAAGAACAATCTATGACATTTACTTTTTAAAGATTATCTCATTCAAATGTTGACCGCGACTACGCCGTAAATGGTCCATCCTGAAAGTCCAATTTTGGACGGCGTGTTCCAGCATAGCGACTGGTATCTCGCGAATGACACGAGTAATGTTGGCTTGCAAAGCATCGCTGAAGCTAGCTTATCCTTGAAGACCAGAGACTTCGTGTAACCCCAAAGAAAATAATTTAAAGGTGTGATATCACACGATCTAGGCGGCCAATTAACTGGTCCAAAACGTGAAATCAGGTTCTCACCAAAATGATTTCTCAATAACTCTATTGTTTCTCTCGCTGTATGCGAAGTAGCGCCGTCTTGTTGGAACCAAAGTTCACCAATACCACGAGCTTCAATTTCAGGTAGCAAAAAATTCGTTATCATGGTGCGATAGCGGTCGCCATTGACGGTTACGTTCTGACCGGACTCATTTTAAAAGAAATATGGACCGATGATTCCACCGGCCCATAAACCACACCAAACTGTGCATTTCTGTAGCCTTAGTAGTTGCTGTTAAAGCTCTTCAGGTTGTTCATCAGCCTAAATACGGCAATTCTGCTTATTGACGTATCCATTGAGTCAAAAATGCGCCTCATCACTGAACAAAATTTCGCGATAAAACAGCGGATTTTCATTGAGCTGATTCAGAGCCCATTCACTAAAAACACGACGCAAACCTAAGTCGCCCGGCTTCAATTCTTGCACGAGTTGAAGTTTGTATGCCTTAAAACCAAGATCTTCACGTAAAATACGCCAAGTTGTTGCGTATGACAAACCAAGCTGTTGAGAACGACACCGAATCGATTCGTCACGGTCTTCAGCTACAGCCGCTATATTCTCTTCACTACGTGCTGGATGTGGTCTAATCGGTCGAGTATCATTTAATAACGTATGCTGGGTTTCAAATTTGCGGATGGTATTAGCTATAGTGGTTTCGGTAGGTCGACGATGCATACCATAAGCTGCTCTAAGAGCACGAAAAACATTTCTTACAGAATGCTAATTTTCGTAATACAGCTAAACAATTTGGATACGTTGTTGTGGTGTAAGTCTTACCATGATGATTTGTCAAACAATACTGAATAAAAATTACATTGCAGTTTGACAGGAGTCACGTGTGATCTGTAAAAAAATGCCTATTGAAAATCAAACCTCATAATGAATCACCCTTTATATATATTGTAACGCCACTGGGGATCAAGGTGGCGTACAAATGTAGGGGAAAGCAGGTGGGTTGCTTGCTAGTGCAAGTAAATCAACTGATTAAAAAAATTAATACAAAACGAACACGTTTATTCAATTTAAAACTAGCTACAATAATTATATCTCGCGTTTTTACACTCGAGTTTTACACGCGTCGCGGTCGCACACTCACAGCCGGGTAGGAAACGGGGACGATTCGGGGACTGGATGCCTCCTAGTAGCAGCCACTGCACCTAGGCACTCACCAGATTTTCTATAACTCTTTCGCGTCCAACAATAGCTTGTAACTCGCCCGTATTTCCTATTTCGTTCGTTCAATCGCGACTACTCTCCAAGATGGATTCGAACGGAGTGAACGAGTAATTCCTGCGTGGCATCTTCGCGAGCGCAGATTTTAGAAAATTGTTCTGTACCGGCGCAACGTACGTGTAAAATACGTTACGCGACGCAGCCGCCCCGCGCGCTCAGCACTGTCGGCAGTTGACGATGTCCAGGGAGTCCAGGTAAGTCGACGCGTTCCATGGCTTGTAGGCGTCGACTGATTTATCTCTTCTTTCTCCTTTCCAGGTGCGGTATTGCGGCGAATCAACAGCAGGCGAATCGGACGATAAACGGCGAAGAAGGTGAGGCGGCGGTGTCGGGGACAGTGATGGCCTGCTAGCAGCGGCAGCGAGGCAACGCTCCTAGACACTCCCAGGTACGTAATTACTTGCACGGAGAAGCTGTGCTGATGTATTTTCTTGCTTCCTAATCTCTCCTTGTCAATTTCTTATGGTGTTGTGTGGCAGTCTGTACTCCCCCTCAACAGTGCAACTACTGCTATGACTTTTTTCTTTTTTCTAATTACCGTCTGGGAGGTTACAGGTAGGGAACAACGACAAGGACAGGAAGGAGCTTGGAGAAAGATCCTTGCTGCAGTGTGTGCGAGCACTGCCATCGACTAGCCATAGGCTCCTGAGACTGGCTCCTCGCTGGAGCCTAACTTGAGCTCGGAGCCCCTGTACCTAGAGGAGATACAGTATACACAGCCCTGCGTGGCTGTTGTTTAGGGCTAAGCGTGGCAGTCCTGCGAGACTGCCTAGATTGTAAGGAGTATTGCGGGCTACGAGGAGGCTTACAAGCTATATTATAGACTTCTCATGTGACTGGTGCAAAACACCACGTCACAATACATATATATATATATATATATATATATATATATATATATATATATATATATATATATATATATATAAATAACTAACCTTATATAATTCATGTAATTTTAGAATTTTTACATGGTTAGGGATATAATCCGTTTAATGCGTTAAGGGGTTACCCCCACTTGCGACTTTGAAAAAATCGATTTTTTGTTAACTGCATTTTCTTGAAGTATAAGTATCTGAGAATATGACCTAGAAATTTCAAGTCGATCCGAACAAAATTGACTGAGATGTGAGCGTTGAAAGAGAAGAATCCGTTGTGTAAATCACCGGCTAGTCTGACACCTGGCACGCTCGACCCGCTCGACGGTTTCAGTCGATTGTTTGATGACAATGGTCGTATACCTGGCATTTATGTATATAATGGACTGGAATATGTAGAAACGAATTTTCGTTGCCTTTTATCGTTTAAATTCGTCAGTGTAGCTTAAAATTTCAACTATATGAGACGTATTTATTTCCGCCGTTCATAATATTATCAGCGCAGTTTTTATTTATTTTACATTTAAAAATGGATCGAAAAAAAGGTTCGCGAGAAACAAGAAACAGTAAAAATTTACGGAAATCTTGACCAAAAAAAAGGAAGGGTATTTTTAACCCGAACCTGGCCGAATCGGAAACTAAAACTTTCAGCACGTCTGAGAAGAAACTGAAAGATAATATTGATATGACTGTGAATCAAAGCCCGAATATTGAGTATCGCATTTTAAACTTTTGTGTTATGTTTGCTGCAATTTCAAGTTTAGTGAAGTGCAAAACGTGTAATGGAAATATTAAATTTAAAACTGCAAATGCAAGAGGACTAGGCTTCAAAGTCGTTGTAAAATGTGACTCATGTGCAGATAATTTGATACCATCTTCTCCTTTTGAGGCACATTCGTATGAAATAAATCGTCGATTTATATTCACTATGAGAGTTCTCTGCATAGGATTGGCTGGAGCACAAACATTTTGCGGACTTATGGACATGCCAAGGTTTCTTCCCGAGAATACATATTCAATAATTTTAAAAAGTATTTATGAGTCTGTGAAAACATGTGCAGATGTAATATTTAAAAAAGCCGTACGAGAAGAAATTGAAAATACACCTAATGCAGCAGAAGATGCAACTTCTAAATTAACAGTTTCCGGAGATGGATCCTGGAGGAAACGAGGATATTCGTCGTTGTTCGGAGTTACATCAGTCATAGGCTACTACAGTGGAAAAGTACTTGATCTCGTAGTAAAAAGTGCGTATTGTAAAATGTGTGAGTCGTGGAAACATAAACTAAATGATGCGGAATACGAACAATGGTACGAAACACACAAAGATAACTGCAGTGCAAATCACGAAGGCTCCTCGGGAAAAATAGAGGTGGACTCTATTATCGAAGTCTTCAAGCGTTCAATAGCAAAATATAATGTCCTGTACCGTTACTATATTGGAGACGGAGATTCGAAGACGTACACTAGGCTGTTAAAGTCTCATCCTAATGACGACGTAGAAGTTACAAAAAAAGAATGCATCGGACACGTCCAGAAGCGTATGGGATCTCGTCTTCGTAATTTAGTAAAAAAAAACAAAAAAGCTTGGTAGTAAAGGACAGCTGACAGGAAAATTTATTGACGAGCTCACTGTATACTATGGACTTGCTATTCGACGCTATTCTGCTTCTGTTCACGATATGCATGAGGCAATATAGGCAACCTTCGATCATTACAGTTCAACCGATGCAAAACCACACCATGAGAGATGTCCAACCGGTGAAGAATCGTGGTGTTCATATCAACGAGCTCAGGCGAGAAACGAGGCTTTCCAACACGATTACAGACCACTTCCATCAAATGTATTGGATGCCATCAAACCTATATACGACGATCTGAGTAAAGAAACTTTACTCGAAAGATGCGTCGGTGGCTTCAATCAAAATAACAACGAAAGCTTCAATCAACTTATTTGGAAAATCAGCCCAAAAATCATCTCGAGTGGAGCTATCGTTGTAAATTTAGCAGCTTATATTGCCGTTGGACTATTCAACGAAGGTTCAAAATCATTATTATTTTATTTGAACTCAATCGGAGTGAGCTGTGGACACAACGCGCACAAATATGCTGATAAAATGGACGAAGCACGGATTGCACTGGCAGAGAGACGTGCGGCCGAGAGCACTCATGAAGGAAGAATGTTACGAAGGCAACACCAAATTACCGTTTTGCAAGCGACATCGTCGGCGGAAGAACTTCTGTATGGACCCGGAATAGATGACTCTATGTAAGTTTACAAAAAAATTATTTTCTTTGTGTAAACTGAAATTAAAACTTTAAACGCGTTTTTCTCGAAATGGCATTTCTGAAGTCGGTGACCAAGATTACTCAAATACTAATGAACTGATCTTCTTAAAATTTTGCAGGCTTATTTAATACATAAAAATGTAGTCTTTAATCGTTCGATTTTTTGTTTCAAAAAAAAATGGCCGTTTTTTTTTGTTAAAATCGAACTATTAACTTTGACTGTCCGCCATTTTGTGAAAAATGAATATTTTTTCAAATCCTTTGATTAAAGACTAGTTTATATTCATATTTAACTAAATCTATCCACATTTTTTGTTTCAGATGATCCACTTCGCCGCAATGTTGGTCAACGCAAACCGTATAAATAAAAACACTATTTAATTGGCGGCCATTTGCCACTTAACAATGTAATATTTTGCATTAAAAAAATTACTATAAGTTCTTCAAGATGTATTCTTTAAGATGATATAATAATCGTTTAAAAAAGTTTTGTAGTTTTCTTTAAAAAATTCATGAAAAAGGCCTTTTTGTTGAGCTACAAGTGGGGGTAACCCCTTAATGTATTGAATCCTGGTTACCCTTATATTTTCTATACATACATATTTATAGTTATTGAAAATAAATTATAGAAAATTATATGTCTTTGGGATAATTCGGCTACCATTTAACTTGCATATATTATTAGATTTACCTACATGAATTATTAATAAAATATATGTTAATAATAGTTAACAAATATATGTGTATATAATATATATTATAGCTTTTGTCAAATATTTTCCAGCACACGGACTTTCACCTTATTGGTTACAAATAGAATACGATCAAGTTTTATTAGCTACCAAAATACATGGTGCGGATTATTAAATTATGTAGTTCTTAGCAAAATTAATCATTCTAATCTCCAAGACATTGCAAAACTATTTGTTTCTTAATTATACTTATACATAAGTTTATCAATGTTTCGCTCAACGTGAATTCTTTTTTTTCTGTAGCAACTATGCAAATAAGGTCACTAACAGACTCTGACAAAATACATTTTAAAGTTACAAAACTCAAATAAATAAGAGGATGTGTTATGTAAACCAAACCCTAAGTGCACAAATAAAAATGATTGGTATAAATTAGAATGGCAGAAAAATTATAACGTAACTCAACTTAATACGTAAATTAGCGCATATGGTTACACGGCGGCTCATCCCTCTTGAAAAAATAATATTAATATTAGCAAAAGCATAAACTCTGATCAACGTCAGATAACTAGGATTTCGAGATTAAGTAATATTGAACGAGTAAAAACTAAAAGGTCAATCATAATTAATTTTTCTTTCCCATTCGCGCTACATTTTTATTATTTACTTATTAATCGTATATATTGCCTCTATTGAAATACACATGACGCTCTCTTGTCTCGTTTTTACAAAACTTTTATTATTGTTTTTCTTTCCTATTCACAACAGAGTAGCTAGAAAGAAGAAAGAAAAATAAAAGGTAATACTAAGAATAATAAACATGGAAAAGTTGGTTGTTCTGGTGAGCATGCTCATCATCAAGGAGGTGGTGCAATATCACCGCACGAAAAAGTTAAACGTGCAAAGACCTGCAGACAACAGGGATATCTATCGATGAACGGGACTTTATTCAACGGACTACGAGGTCTGGCTATTAAATAACGAGACTTATTACGAAAAAGGATTTTATTATAAAAATTATTCTACATTCCAATGCTCCCCTTTAATATACTCCCCTTTCCTCGCCACACACCTTTCCATACGTTTTTTCCATTGATCGAAGCAGTGCTGGAAGTCTTCTTTGGTGAGGGCCTTTAGGAGCTCTGCCGTTTTTTGCTTTACCGCTTCCGTCGACTCAAATCGGGTCCCTTTCAAGGCAGATTTTATCTTCAAAAACAAAAAAAAGTCGCACGGTGCTAAATCTGGCGAGTACGGCTCGTGTTCGAACACTGGAGTGCGCTTACCGGCCAAATACTGCTTCACAGATAGCGCGTTATGGGCACGTGCGTTGTCCTGGTGAAAAATCCACGAGTTGTTCTTTCACAACTCGGGCCGTTTCTTACGAACTCGTTCTCGCAGTGTTGCCAAAACTGACAAATAGTAAGTCTGGTTGACAGTCTGACCCTCTGGAAACCATTCAGTCATCACGATACCGTTAAAGTCGAAAAAAACGATCAACATTGTCTTGAATTTTGATTTGGACATCCTTGCTTTTTTGATTCTGGGCGATTCAGGCGTCTTCCAATGCATCGATTGCCGCTTTGTTTCAACATCGTATTAAAAAATCCACGTTTCGTCGCAAGTAATAATGTTTTCATCAGTCCGGAATCTTTTTTTAACCTCTCAAAGAAATCTGAGCAGACCTGTTGACGCAAGAGCTTTTGGTCAGGAGTCAGGTTTTTTGGCACCAACTTCGCACAGACTTTTGTCATGTGTGATTCCTCGTGTAAAATTTTTCTAACCGTTTCTTTATCGGCGTTTACAGCTTTGGCAATCATCCGGATGCTCATTCGACGATCTGGAAGGAGTCGATTTAACCTCGATAATAAACAAAAATATGAAACAGCAGCGAACCTGAAGGTACGCGTTAAGAACTAACAACGAATTGCACTGATAGCCCGTTCACTGCAGGAATGAGTCCCGAGGACTGGTAAGAGGAAATCCAGTTCAGGGAAATCCTAGAGCACAATGATAACGTGGTTTATTTATCCACACTCCACCTCACCTACGGAACGCAATATTTCAGGTTAACCATTGTTCAGGGTGCATGCATAGCATGTCACTAGCCGCTATCAATTTGGCGGAACTGCAGGGTATGTCTATCTAACTGGCTAGAAGGGAACATGAAGAATATTTATCCGAGTGCCTGGAAATGTGGAGGCCGCCATCATCAAAAGGAATTGACGCTGTCAACCTCATATAGAAGGTGCTAGAAGTTGCGGCCTATTACCGTCTATCGAAAGGGACCTTGGAATGACGATTGGCACCACGCATTGTCGGGGGAGAGCCCTCGTAAATTGGCCAAGGATATTCCATTGTCGCCATACTTGAAAAGGCAGTGTAAGAAATACAAGTAGCCATTGCCTCTCTGGAGAGGTTGCCTTGATTGCATGACGACTATAGCCAACGGAGCGTTGGACGTGGATCTAGTGGTAAACGAATGCGAAAACTCGGACAATAGACAAGGATTAGAAGAACCTATTCACTGCGATAGCTGCAAAGGATTGTTACCGCTAATGGTATCCATCAGCCTTGATTAAGAGTAGGCGCAGGCGCGTTAAGGCAAAACTAATCTTTTCACTAAAATCACCCACTACCTACTGAAATTCTACCAACCAGTGTTTCACCTTTCTCCCGTCTGTAAGACAAATGATGACCAGGAATGCCTACAATAATCCCCTTTATGTTGGAAATGGGTATCCAAAACTGATGTCTTCCCGATTCCCCTCCCTTCACCCAATACAACAACAGAACATAGGGAGTCGATCGTGAATTGTTAGAAATAAACGCAAGATGCGCAGAGCGAGTGACTGTATTGTAAATGATACATACTCGTATACAATAACAACTCAATATTTGCGACGCTTCTGTCCAAAATTATCACTGAGCATATCATATTATCTAAATATTATAATTATTATCATTTAACCAATATAATTTAATAATTAATATTTATGTTAAAAGATTATACGATATATCTATATATATATATGAATATATATATATATATATATATATATATATATATATATTAGGTTGCTGCAGATAAAATGGCCGATTTAGTAATAAATTTTTAAACAGCTGTAACTTTTTATTAAGACAATTTATTTAATCAAAATAGGTAACAATAGATGCAACACACTTTTTTTAACGAGAGACAAGTACATTTATTCCAGTTTTGTAGAAGTCAGAGTTTCTGGTTCGAAGAAACTCCTCGAAGGCATTTTTGACAGCAGCTTTATTATTAAATCATTTCCCTGTCAAAAAGTGATCCAAATGTTTGAAGAAATGGTAATCTGTTGGTGAGAGGTTTGGTGAATATCGAGGATGAGAAAGAGTCTCATAGCATAACTCGTTTAATTTTTGGACCGTTGTTCTCGATACATGAGGTCATGCGTTATCATGAAGCAGTATCGCTCCATCCCTGTTGACAAGCCTAGGTCGTTGGACTATAAATTTCTAATGCATTTCATCCAGTTGAGCACAGTATTTCTCAGCATTAATGGTTTCGCCAGGTTGCAGGAACGAATAGTGAATAACTTCAGCTACAGACCACCAAACAGTTACCATTATTTTCTTTGGATGAAGGCTTGGTTTCTGCATGTGTCTTGGCGCTTCATCAGCATCTAGCCATTGAGCCGATCAGCGACGATTATCGTATAAAATCTACTTTTCATCGCAGGTCACAATTAAGTGCGAGAACGGTTCCTTTTTGTTGCGGGAGAGAAAAGAACTTAAAATCTCCATTCGACACATCATGTTTGCTTGGTAAGATCACGCGGAACCCATTTGTCAAGCTTTTTCACTTTTCCAAATTGTTGCAAGTGGCGGCAAACTGTCAAATTGTAAACGCCCAATTTCTTGGCGAGATCTCTTATGGTTTGGTGGGGGTCAGACTCCACTAATGCACGCAGCTCATCGTTATCGATCGATGGTCCTGGGTGTCCACGTAGCTCATTTCCAAGGTCCATATCTCCGGATCGAAATTTTTCGAACCACCGCCGAGTTCGTTCGCTAACTGTATCAGGCCCAAATGCGCTGTTGATATTCCTCGTTGCTTTCGTTGCGTTGTGTTCTAATTCAAATTCGTATAGTAAAAGTAGCCGTTTTTTTTAGGGGAGGATGCGTGAAAGGCTGCAAGTGGTAATTTGGAGTCGCGGTGGTAACACTCGTTACTAAAACACACGCACGCGCGCGCACTTCTTTCCAAAAATGAGTTTGGAGTCATAAAATACTGTGGAACGGACGAACCACGGGGTCTCCTTTCTCTTCAAGAATCTCACACATACAAACACAGACACACAGTGCGAAAGCACAAAAGAAGTATAAATCCGAATGTGCAACTTCTACGTGATACGCTTTGGGTAATGCAAATGCCGGCGGTTGACAAAGACTATCAAAATTTGAGCAAAAAAAAAATTTTGGAAATTTAAAAAAAAATATTTTTTTTTTCAATTTTTTATTTTTAAAATGTTTTTTTGTTTCTAAATTTAAAGAGTAAGAGATAAGCAGCTGTCAGAGAAGTCAAAAAAGTTAATTTTTTCCATTAAGATAATTATAAGGTTCTTAAAATTATGAATCTTGCTCTTTTAATTTTTTTTGGAAATTTTGATCAATCGGTCCGGAAAAACCGTTCGATGGATCAATCTGAAACTTCACGAAGCTATTAGGGGTACACTGAGGTAAATGAATTCTTAAAAACATTAGCGGTTTCATCAAAATTAGCAAAGATGCGGTCGTTTTTCCAAAACAACAGAAAAAGTGACTTTTTTGAACCTTTTTCAAGTTAGTATCAGGGTTAAAAAAAACTTTTTTTTCTAAATAACGCTACGGGATTTTTTAGGAAATTTATTTCAAATTCTGAAACTGCCCTTTTATTTTCTGTCCGGTCATTGGTTGCTAAGATGTCAATGGTTAAATACAACAGGATCCTTTTGCATTGTAAGTCGGATATCTCTGAAAGAAATCAATTCAGCGGAAAATTAGAAAAAGAAAATTAAAGCTGAACAAACAGGCTATTAGCTTTTCATGATGGTTTAATTAAAAAAAATTTTTCTGAGCCCGTGGATCGTGAAAAACATCGCAACTAGTTTGCAAAATTTTCTTTTCGTGCTATTACTTTAGAGTATTCAACAACTGTAGCTTCTGACAAGTCTTGGCTGAAGGATCTTAAAACTTAATTCTTAGAGCTTCAAAATACTATTTTTAAAGTCTCGATACGACCGTTCTCACTAAGATACAGTCCGTAAAAAATTACTAAAAAATTTAAAATTTATTTTTGCTCCTTTAATTTTTATTAAAAGTGTATATATTGTGTATATATATATATATATATATATGTATATATATATATATCCGCATACTCACCAACTATACATATTAATACCTCTCTACACCCTATATTTTAACAAAAAGGTAAGAAAGCCCTGGTTCAATCATATATTATCCCCATTGACCTCTCAATTCTAACCAAGATCAAGGACAGAAATCAGTACAAAGAAAGTTATTATTATATGTACTGGGACATAATCTCATAAAAAAGGAAAAATAAATATCAATATAAGCAGCACAAGATGATTGGAGCAAATAATACCTGGAAAGAAAAAAAGGGAAAAAAAAAAAACAAAAAACAAAGACCAAAACATATATTATGTATGACTGATGAATATAAGACCAGATAACCAGACCAAACTACCATTATGACCGAGGCCGTAAATTCACCACCTATGAACCGTAGTGGCGAAGGAGAAGGGCCGACTCATACTACGCGAGAAGCTGATGAAAAATGCAGACAAATTCATTCGAGCTCTAGTTACAACAATGGCGTCAGACATCAATCTGAAGAACACTATTAAAGGATTAAAAACCTTTAATAGTTACAACAGACTACTGAAAAATTTGTTGATAAATGTAAGGAACGTGGCCACCTAACTTCCAGAGAATCAAGATAAAAATTATATAAACAACGTACTTGGATGTTGGGAAGGAGAAGCGCGAGACAATATATATGGATACGCGTTTAGAAACGTAGTTCTTAACAAAGCATCTGAAAGAGCGATTCGCTCCCAGGAAGGACTACTTATACTATTAGGAGAAAATACATTGTTAAATATAACAATGAAAAGAGGAGAATCAGTGGGAGTATTCTATGATAGACTGAACATACTGTTAATGGGAGCTCAGGAAACATTGAGACAAACCGGCGTGACCTCACAACAAATAGCTGAACGGATCAGAACTTTAGAAGAAGTAGCGCTATTAATATTCAAAAAGGGGCTACGAGCAAAAATTGTCACTACTGTGCATTGTCAACGGTTCGTTAATCTAAATGAGGCGTATTGAGCTGCTGTGCATGCCAGAGGGATTAAAGAATGCACCTGCTACTATTCAAAGACTAATGGATAACGTCGTAAAAGGACTTCAAAACACCGAAATCTTGGTGGACCTCGATGACATAATAGTATATGCAAGGGATTTGAAAGACCATGATAGAAAAGTGAGACAAATTTTAGATCGACTGAAAGACGCTAGACTGATTTTACAACCCGACAAGATAGAATTGTTACAGAGAGAAGTACCATTCCTAGCACATGTCAACAGTAAAAGAGGGATTAAACCAGATCCCAAGAAGATTTCAGCAGTAAAAGAGTTTCCTAAACTGACTACTAAAAAAAATATTCAACATTCCTTGAGACTGGTAGGATACTATCGGAGATCAATAGAAAATTTCTCAAAAGTGTAAGACCATTAACCGATCTTTCAAAGAAAGACCAGCATTGTAGTGATTGAGGGCTACAACAAGATAAAAGTTTTGAAAAATTAAAGAAACGATTCTGTGAGAGCCCTATCTTAATCAATCTAAATTTTTAAAAAGAATTTACTCTGACGATCGATGCATCGGACTATGCAATCGGAGCTGTCCTAAGTTAAGAACAGAATGGATTTGATCATCCTGTGGCATATTTATCGAGAACCCTAAATAAGGCCGAAAGAAATTATAGTACTACAGAAAAGGTATGTTTAGGCGTCCCTATATGCCATGTATCAATTTCAATCATACCTATTGAGAAGAAGATTTATTTTACAAGCAAACAATGAACCACTGAACTGGATGCATAGTAGAACCGACCCTGGACAACGATTAATGCGCTGGATGTTAGAATTTACAGGATATCAATACACATTCAAGTATAAACCTGGACGATTAAATAGCAGCGTGGATGCCTTGTCTCGCAACCCAGTAATAAACGCCACTAAGTAAGGAATTAATGGTAAATTACCTCGATTCAGAGTACTAGTATTAGACAAAGTAGACTCTCAGTCAAGAAAAGATAAAAAACCAAAGGTTCCAAGATTGAGAAACCTTTCGGCGGTTGACGCACAAAGTCAGTCATTGGTAATTCGAGGACGAAGAAGGCCAAAACCACCAGATTCAAAGACTGCTAAAGCAACACCTGAGCTAGAACATAGCACGATACTTTAAAGAACTAGAGCCAAGATGAAACAAGACTCAAGAAACAACCCTAGTATCTCGAGAGTGGCAACTTCCAAAGCACCAGAAAGTATCTGCAAGCCCTTATCTAAGAAAACATTTGGTAATACCCGTACTCAGAGGTCCAATACTAAACACCCTGATATACCAATTGAAATGTATGGATTATCAAACCAAGAATCATTAACGGCAAACCCACTTACGAAAAAAGAAACCGAAGTTAGTTCAAAAATGATATTAGAGTGTACTGACTCAATTAGCAGTAACACTAATAAATGAGGAATACCGCGAGCTGACCCTAGGAGAAGTGGGTTGTGGTAAGAAACCAAAGAAAGAAAGATTCAGATCTTGATGCCGACCCTCGGCATAACAAACCAAAGCATAAATTACCAATTTGCATTGAAGTAACCGCAGACTCGGGCAGTGAAACCAAGGAAGTCACAGCATCAGAAGAGAAACCAGAAGAACACGCTGACAACCCATATGGAGAACCAAAGGGTTCAAATCCGCTAGCGTCAAGTAAAACGTTAAGTGGCGAAAATACCGAAAATAAGGAAATGAAGAAATGCTAAAGGTATTTTAACGAATCCTTAAGAAGGATTTATGACAGAGTATATAAGTGATACTACCACAACTCAGAGATAAAAACAATTTCTCCGAGAAAGACATAGTGAACCCTAAATTTCAGGAATATTTAGACACTCTAGACCCTTATGATGACAAAACTCCCAACGACGACATTATGGAACAGCGGATTATACGATTGAAGCAACAACACACGAATAATAAGAAGAGTACTACTGGGTGCAGCAGCATAACTTCCTTTTTTCAAAACTTAATAAAACCCATTGTATAAAACAGAAAATTTTTATTTGTTTTTTATAATGTAGGCGCATACCTAGAGTTTTGTTTCTCATAGTTTTGAAGATCAAATCAGGTAGGTGACGTCCCCCATTCTCCACACACTGAGTAAACCGATTTCTGGCGTTTGTGATGACTCTCGCCAGCATAGCATGCGTTATGTTACCAATTTCTTTTTAGATGTTGGTCTTCAAATCTTGTAGGGTCCTTGGACGGTTCACTTAAACACGGGATTTCAAAAAACTCCATAAAAGAAAAACACAAGGGGCCAAATCGGGAAAGCGGGCCGGCCACCTCAAATCACCCCTAATTGAGATGAGGTACTTTGAGAAGTGTTCCCTCAAAACAGCCATCGATGCTCTTGAAGTGTGTGCCGTAGCACCGTCTTGTTGGAACCAAATGTCCCCTGAATCGGAAAGCCCAAGGGCAGACGCATGTTTGCGCGCAAAACGCCGTGGTGATCGCAACATTGAAGCTCTCTCTGCCTCAATGTTCTGAGATAATCTAATGGGCTGAGGGACTCCAGTTTTTCGTCTTGTCGCACTTGGCGTTTGACTTACGTAACAATTGATTTCCGGTCCAGGACAAGGGCCAACGGGGCTAAATTAAAGCGATTTCGAAAGGCGCGCTGGGTTGCGATCACAGAACATCCGCTCGAAAAGTAGGCCTCAACGGTAAAAGCACACTCCGCACTGTTTCAACGCGTAATAGTGACTGAACTATGTCGGAACAAAACTTTATAGTTCCGCTTCTCGAACGAGACCACTAGCGCTCCGCTGCCACATCAACCGACTGAATGGCGCGCATTCTAAAAAGGGAAGTTATGCTGCCGCAACCTGTACTTACCCAACACAGGAAAATAAAATCGTTGTTGCAAACAACAACCACAAGCTAAAAGCACTCCTCTTATAAGAAAAGTAAAGAAATATTTGTGCTTTAGCGAGTTAATTGAGATTCCTGAAATTTCTGAAGAAACCTCTCAGAATATCTTTCCCAGAACACCAACAAATATAAGAATAAGTTACGACCACCCAGAAATACTATTGACAAATTACTACCCTTAAAATCATTATGCATGTCTTCAACTGACTCGCATAAGACTACTACCACGGATCACAACGATCTGAGCTCCGATGACTCCGATTGATACTCCTCTGATGAACGACAACCCTTGCCCCTACTGAATTCAAGAAACAATATTAATACATCACGATAATGTCTGATCTACAAGAGAGACAATCTAGTACATTTTGTATGTAGTGCTATTAAGAGCGTGACATCTACAACAAGATTATTGGTTGACATCGGGGCAATAAATCCAATGAATTTGAAAAAGACAAGACCAAAGGTGGATCAAATCCTGGTCACACCATATGAAAATCATAACATACTATAATAAACCTTTTTATGTGAAGGCAATCTAAACAGTTTCTATTTTTCTATTACCATGATACATTTTAAATATGATAAAATGGATTTACATTACCTACAACCCTAAAATTGTTAAGCAAACTAACCATTTTCTAATTTAAGAATTTTTTCAACATAAAACTAATAACAACTATAGATACTAACCACTAGAGTAAGTTCATTCATGTAAAGGCAATCTAAACAGTCTCTAAATCTATCAATTCGCATCTCTTGCAAGTACAATCCATCTAATTTAGATTCCCTACAACTATAATATTATTATAGGGAATAACAAATCTTCTATATTTAATCGCATAATGGGGAACCAGGAAGGTACTTATATATAATCTTATATATAATCTCGAGTATTCAATATTAATAATAATCATAAATAATGAAACTTAAGTATGGGTTAAGAATCGATTGTAAATTTACAGACCACGCAGCACGTCCGCTGTTTACCGAGACGGTAAACGTATTTAAGAGGGGGGGGGGGAGGGGGGGAGGATGTTACGCGACGTAAAAATAAAAATCTTAAAATTAAAATTAATTAAATCAAAATCTCTAAATTATAAATAAATTCATCACAAATTTAACAGATTCATAATTATAAATAAATTGGTAATCAACTAATCTAGTAAAAGATATACCGGAAACCATAATTCATCTCATACTAATGAGAACCATTAGAAGAATCATACAGTATATAAATGTCAAATGAATATTGTAATGTTTAATGATGTTGCACGCTCTATTCGATGGAGTGTCTCTATATGACAGTGTGTTGATTTCTATATAAAATGTGTGATGCTTGCAACAATACTGCAAGTTGATTCCTGTGGAAAGATCCAGGAGATATGGAGAATAAGGTTCTTCTTCTAATCAGAGAATGGCATCCTTCCAATATACGTATAGAGAGTCGACTAACCCAACTCTCATCGGCACACACACATTTAGAGAAATAAATTTAGCGAAGTAGCCTTTTTGCTGGAAGGCGCGGGTAAGGCGCGGGAGTCTACAAAAACTTATGCTGATGCCTAATAAGCAAAAATCCCCACGATGCATCCGTGACCGAGTCTTTGAGTATTGAGGAAGAGCGTATTTGAGGACAGAGTTCTTCGGGCGATCGTCAGGTCATCCAGTAAACGAGAGTTTTTAATCTTCAAATTGAAGATAAAATTAAAGAGTTTTCTGGTAGATCGTCGATTCGGGAGTCCGTCAGTTGTCGATTAAAAAGTTTTCGCCATTCAAGTTTTTTTAGATTGTCGATTCAGGCATTCGTCAATTCGTCGAATAAAAGGCTTTTTTTTGTTTTTTTGTCGCTCGAGAGTTATTATTGCAACGTGCTAATTAAAAGTGTGAAATATATATATTTTTGTAAATCCAAAAGAATAAATTTGTATTGACCGGTGTGCCACCATCGCACAACCGGGGAATTGTTAAGAAAAATATATTCATACAACCATACACGTGTCCTATTGACTGAAAGATTTGGAAGCCCAGGGGACCTGTTTTAGCAATCCCTTGCAATCACAGATAAGGTTGCGTTTAAATTACGAAAATGTATACCATGTTGCAACTTTTCCAATGCCCCTGCGGGACAGAGGCGTCGACTCGTTAGGTCCTCGTATAAAGATACAGCGATAAGATCGTCTTCAGTTCGCGATGCGCGAGTGGGCCCGTGCATGATAGGTTAGTGGGTCCAGCATAAAATAAATATTAAAGCTTCACAACGTACGTGTCGCTCCACGCGTAACGAGAAGTAAAAATACAAATATATAAAATAAAATAAAAGTAAAATAAAAATGTATATTGTTTTTCAACTAATAATGAGAGATAAAGGGTGCTGATAAAGATATTAAATACTAGAGGTCCATGAAACTGCCCTAGCGTACTCTTGTCAAAGTGGTGGAGAAGATGGAAGAGGCACCGTTGCTAGAGAGAGTAGCTTGAGATCTGTTGAGTATATAAGAGACAACCAGTTCAATGCACTGTCAGAGATATTAAGTATGCGCAGCTTGCAAAGTAGTACTGAACGAGGCATAGAATCAAACTCTTTCTGGAAATCAAATAGAATCGAAATAGTTACTTTGCGTTAGTCTACTATATTACTTCTGATGTCTTTAGTAAGTTATAAAAGAGCAGTTTGCCCACAGCCAAAATCTATCATGCTGACAATATATTGTAATTTATATATAATTTATTACTTCAAGACGAACGATATAATTTATTCAGAAGTATTGTAAACTTTTTTTTTATTTATACTATCAATGTCTAAATTTGCTCAGTAAAATAGATCTCTTCTTCAAGAGTTGATACGCTAATTAATATGTGCGGAATTGTTTTATGAAATTTTAATATTGATTTTAAATAAATGTGTCAAGTTTCCATCAGATAATACTGTATGCTTTTACTACAGTGTACAATTTTTATTTTAATTAAATTAATCGTTGAAACCAATTATTTTAAATCTGCAGTTTTAAATAACTAATAACTACATTTTTACATTTAAATTTCTCGTCAGTAATATTTTATTTCATTAACGTTAATAAAGTATGTTTTTGATTTTTATATATTTTTCATCATTTGTGTAAATATTAAAATTATTTATCAAAAGACAATAAGCTCAATTGACATGTTTAAAATAATCTCTACTATTACATGTAACGGTTTCTTTTATTGTTGAAACATATAACACGTTTAAATTGCGTAAACAAAGACTGCAAACATATAACGTGTCTTCGGGGAGATTACGATATCTTAGGTCCCTCAATTTGACTGTTGTTTCTTCGTATATTATGCCGGAAGAAGTTTTAAATGCCATAAAACCGATTAACGAAAGTCTTACAAGCGACAAATAATTGCAAAGATGCATTGAAGGATTTACGCAGAATAGCAACGAAAGCTTTAATCAAAGCGTTTGGAAGATCATGCCGAAAATGTTACCTGCAAGCCTTACTACCGTCAGCATAGCCGCCTATGTTGCCACCTGTGCATACAATAAGGGTGCATGAGTGCTATTATTCATATTTGACGCAATGGGGGTTAAATTGGGACCGCACGTACACGAATATGCGAGGCAAGAAGATTGCAATCGAATCGGCTCAGCTAACCGTCGTTCATGAAACGGCACTTGGGAAGCAAGAATAGCTCGCCGACGACGTAAAATTACTACTGAGGCCGCCTATAAAGAAAAGGAAGGAACATTTTATGGTGCTGGAATAGATGATTTACTGTGAGTTAAAAAAAAAATTTTTATCTGCATGTAAATCGTTCTCAAAACTTTAAACGCGTTTTCCTCGAAACCATGTTTTCAAAATCCGTGATCGCTGTAGCTCGAGAACGGCTTAACTTATTGACTTGAAATCTCGTGTACTTTTTCTGTGTATATAAATCCTCTGCATAAACAAAGGATTTTTTTGTGCGATGAATATTTTTTTTATAGCCGAAAATGTTAGCGAAATTTTTTTAAAAACAAAATTTTGACTTTCAACATCCACTATTTTGCAAAAAATGAGAATTTTCCAAAATCCTTTATTCAACCAGAGCATTATAGAATTATCTGATGATTCCCTCTTTTTTTTTTATTTCAGATGATCCAGTTATGAGCGACGGTGATCACCGCAAAACGGTTTTTTTTTGTAGACCTTCTGCCAATGTACTATATCTTACGTGTTTTTTAATATTTTGTCATGGAAAAATTATGAGATATAGTTAAAATATGTATCTTTCATACGGAAAAAAATTTGTTTTGATTTATTTGAATACTTAGCTAAAATCCCAAAAAAACGCTTTTTTTGAAGCTCCAAGTGTGTCTCTTCCCTTATAATAAAAATACTGTTTAATGTAACTTATTTTTTGTATTAACCTATTAAGTCCTGAGCCGAATCTAGGCTAAAAAGTATCAAACTGACTATTGGATTGTTGACATAGCCGACAAAAAGTATCCGTATTTTTTCTTTTATCATTTGCAATTGTTTATAAAAAATTACTTAAATGAAAAGATAAAAATTTAAATCGTTTCTACGGGAAAAATTATGACCAAAAAATTAAGGATGTTTTCTTGTCAGACTTTAAATTGTTAGTGTAAAAATGGTACAAACAAGTGCATTCTCAGAGGCGTAGGTGAAAATATGAGTGACCATTTTCGTGACTTTTACTCAGTTCCTTTTTACTTTTAGAGCAAAATTTCCGAGTCCTTATAGAACATACCGGTATGCTATATTGTCTTCGTGGCCCTGTGTTCATCTCATGTTTATTTGGTAACGAAGAAGTTTTTGGTTGACATCTAGATCGCTGTGTATTGGAGATCTTTTCAATATAATATTCACATATTTCTCATACGACATCTTTAGAACTTTTTTTATCATCAGTATGAATTTTATTATAAATGATTGTAGCATTAGCTAAAGATGCTTGAATAAGTCGTAAAGAAGACACAATATCCACTTTTTATTTCGAATTGAAGGCATCGAATCAATGTAATATTAATCATGAAAATTGACTTCTCTCATGTTTTTATCAAACATACAAAATGCATATGGAAAAAGAATGGGTTTTTTAGACTTATGTCATTTCTAAATTTCAGCTTTTGATTCATCTCCATATATAGATAGGATTAACTCTGGTTTAGAGTCCATAACAGTTATCTACTTCGAATAAAACTTAACTTATTGAACTGAAATGGTAGTCCCTCTTTCTGATTTTTTGGGAAAACCATTTTTCGTTTTTACATGATTCTATCGAACTGTACCAGTTGTTGATAGCCAATTTTTTAAACGTATCTTTGAATCGGGAGGAGAAAAGAAATTATCAGAATATACATGGTATTTATTTAGCTCTTTTTTTTTTTGAGTAGTTCTAAATAGGTCTTGAAGCAATTTGATTACTGCTCTTGATGCTAAACATACTGAAACTAATGGATTACGCGCATTGGTACCAAATGCGTCTATGTAAATGTCGACATGTCAAGATACTATAAATATCCATCAGAAGAATATAGTGCCCATAACTTTATTCTATATCTGATCGATTTATTTCTGATACACTAAACTTTTTCCTGATTATACTAAGCTTTTCAAAATATTTCACCGTCATTTCATAAATAAAGTGTAATCAAAAAATTTAAATTGCATACAATTTTCTCGGAAATAGGTCATAAAAATACCTAATTTTTCATAACTTATCATTTTTATCTTTGTCTTGCAACTTATATAATCTTATGTATTTTTTTGTTTCTAAAAATTGATTTCTTGTCAAGAGTTTTTTGATCATAAAATATTGTAAAAGATTACTACTTAACTAATAACCACCCTGACCTATTCCGAAGTTAAAAATGGTCATTATAATAATGATAAGAAATCTTTTAAGATCAATCATACAAAGTTTGAAATTATTTTCTAAAGTTGCTTCAATAATATGTTTTTTAACGCACTTAGAATAAATAATTCAAATAATTCTAATGAGTTTTTATTATACCATACAATGATACAAGAGTGAATCAAATATGAACGATAATTTAGCTGTTCTGCTTAGCACGCACCTCTAAACTATTAGGTTGCTGCAGATGAAATGGCCGATTTAGTAATAAATTTTTAAACAGCTGTATTGGGTGTACAACTTTGCTTCCGCCATTTTGCAATAGATGGCTGTAGCGGTAAGTGGTAGTTAAAATAAATAGATCATAGATGTCATACAATAAGCTTAGGTATTTGTAAACATAACGCCATCGAACTATTAGTCGATTTGTGTCTGCATCATAAAGTTATTCTCGATTAAACATGTCAGCTTACGAGCCAAATTCTCGTCATTTGCGGGAGGTTTTAATTTTCTGCTTTACTATGAAGAAATCTGCGACTGAGGCTCATCGAATGGTGAGGCCGCTATTAGTGAAAGAACGTGCCGAGAGTGGTTTCAACGCTTCAAGAACGGCGATTTTAACGTCGAAGACCAGCATGGCGGTGGAAGAAAGAAGGTTTTCGAAGATGCAGAATTAAAGGCATTACTTGATCAAGACTCGTGTCAAACGCAACAAGAATTGGCAGGATCATTGGAAGTGACGCAACAAGCCATTTCAGAACGCCTGAGAGTCATGGGAATTATTCAGAAACAAGGAAATTGGGTGCCGTACGAGTTGAAGCCGAGAGATGTTGAACGGCGTTTGTGTGTTTGTGAACAGCTGCTTGCAAGGCAAAGACGGAAGGGATTTCTGCATCGCATTGTGACTGGGGACGAAAAATGGGTTCACTACGATAATCTCAAGCGCAGAAAATCATGGAGATATCCCGGCCATGCTTCCACGTCGACGGCCAAACCGAATATTCACGGTTCCAAGGTCATGCTCAGTATTTGGTGGGACCAGCTTGGCGTAGTGTATTATGAGTTGTTAAAACCGACTGAAACAATCACTGGAAACTTTAAAATGGGAAGTCCTACCCCACCCGCCGTATTATCCAGACGTTGCTCCCTCGGACTATCACTTGTTTCGATCAATGGCACACGGCCTGGCTGACCAGCACTTCCGGTCTTATGAAGAAGTAAAAAATTGGATCGATTCGTGGATCGATTCAAAAGATGACCAGTTTTTTCAACGCGGGATTCGTATGCTGCCCGAAAGATGGAAGAAAGTAGTGGCCAGCGATGGACTATACTTTGAATCATAAATGTATAACCAGTTTTTTACAATAAAGCCTCGAATTTTGGAAAAAAAAACGGCGGAAGCAAAGTTGTACACCCAATAACTTTTTATAAAGACAATTTATTTAATCAAAATAGGTACCAATAGATGCAACATACTTTTTCCAACGAGATACAAGTACATTTATTACAGTTTTGTAGAAGTCCAAATTTCTGGTTCGGAGAAACTCCTCGAAGGCATTTTTGACAGCAGCTTCATTATTAAATCTTTTTCTTGTCAAAAAGTGATCCAAATGTTCAAAGAAATGGTAATCTGTTGGTGAGAGGTCTGGCGAATATGGAGGGTGAGGAAGAGTCTCATAGCACAACTCGTTTAATTTTTGGACCGTTGTTCTCGATACATGAGGTCGTGCGTTATCATGAAGCAGTATCACTCCATCCCTGTTGACAAGCCTAGGTCGTTGGACTATCGATTTCTGATACATTGCATCCAGTTGAGCACAGTATTTGTCAGCATTGATGGTTTCGCCAGGTTGCAGGAACGAATAGTGGATAACTTCAGCTACAGACCACCAAATAGTTACCATTATTTTCTTTGGATGAAGGCTTGATTTCGACATGTGTTTTGGCGCTTCATTGGCATCTAGCCATTAGACCGATCGGCGACGATTATCGTATAAAATCCACTTTTCATCGCAGGTCACAATTCGGTGCAGAAACGGTTCCTTTTTGTTGCGGGAGAGAAGAGAACTTGAAATCTCCATTCGACACGTTATGTTTTGCTCGGTAAGATCATGCGGAATCCATTTATCAAGCTTTTTTACTTTTCCAAGTTGTTGCAAGTGGCGGCAAACTGTCGAATTGTGAACGGCTAATTTCTTGGCAAGATCCCTTATGGTTTGGCAAGAGTCAGACTCCACTAATGCACGCAGCTCGTCGTTATTCGATCGATGGTCCTGGGTGTCCACGTGGCTCATTTCCAAGGTCCATATCTCCGGATCAAAATTTTTCGAACCACCGCCGAGTGGTTCGTTCGCTAACTGTATCAGGCCCAAATGCGCTGTTGATATTCCTCGTTGCTTTCGTTGCGTTGTGCTCTAATTTAAATTCGTATAGTAAAAGTAGCTGTTTTTGATTTACTTCCATGTTCACTTTCTCTTTTTGTTTTTACGATCACTATGAAGTGCAAAACAGAAATGACTCCATAAATCAAGGTAGCAGTATTTATACTTCAATATTTCATATCATTTGCGCCGCCTTGTGCCAACATAATACACTAAAATTGCAGCCAACTTTATGTCATTGCTAAATCGGCCATTTTATCTACAGCAAACTAATAGATGATATACAAGGTGTGATCAAAAAGTAAGGTGACTTTTTGAATTTTGCTCGCTTTGTACACTTTGATTTCAAAATTAGTGTTTTATTATGATAAAGCAAATATTTTAGAAATCATAAAAGTCAAAGATCACGATATTTATGTAGCTATAAAAAGCATTCACCTAACCTTAGAAAATGAGATAGTGACCGACCTGGACATAAGCTCGAGTCAATCGTTGACTTTGGAGACCCTGGGTCTCTCGAAGCACCAGCAGTTAAGAAAAATATCGAAGACTATTTGTGTACCGACTACCTAGACGGCTATGAAAAGTCATAGGTAGTCGATTTGGTAAAGAATACCAGAGGTGTGCTCTATCGAGCCGGAGATGAATTTCTAGGGATTGACCTCGTTACACACGGAATCACAACGACTTATGACATTCCAGTCCACACCAAACAATATAGATTTCTACATTTGTTAAAAGACAAAATAAATCGACAGGTGAACGACTTGTTAAAGGCAGGAGTCATAAAGAATTTCAATTCACCCCACAACATCCCGGTTTGAGCCGTGCCAAGAAAACCAGATGCCCAAGGCCGCCGTAGATGGTGCATGGTATTAGATTTTTGGACCTTGAATGAAAAAAACTATAGGTGACTCGTTTCCACTCCCGAATATCGAGGAGATATTTGACCAAGTAGGGTTAACCAGGTATTATACCGTTCTAGATGTGGCTTCTGGGTTCCATAAGTTAAAAATGCACTCTAAAGATGCCCATGAGACAGCCTTCAGTACGCCATTCAACCTCTACAAATTTGTGAGAATACCCTTTGGATTAAAAAATATGCCCGCTACCTTCCAGAGATTGATGGATAAACTGCTAAAAGGCATGCGAAGAATAATATTGTTTATTTAACTAGACTACATTATTATTTACTCAAACAGCATAGACGAACACAATAAAAAAATAACCAAACTAATGAACACATTAAGAAAAGCAAAATTAAAACTACAAATTGATAAGTGCGAATTTTTAAAACGCGAAGTAGTATACCTAGGTCATATGCTTAGCGAAAAAAGATTAAGACCCGATCCTAAGAAGCTGGAAGCCATAAGATGCTTTCCGCAACCTCAGAACATAAAGAACGTTTGCCAATTCTTGGGGTTAGCAGGATAGTTTCGGCGATTTATGAAAGAATTCGCATACATTTCCAAACCTCTAACTAAATTATTAAAAAAAGATACTACGTTCGAATGGAACGAGAAAATCAAGGGAGCGTTTAATTTATTAAAGGAAATGCTGTGCAACACGCCTGTACTACAATTTCCCAATTTATTTCAGCCCTTCATAATCACTAAATACACATTAGGGTACGCTGTAGGAGAAGTTCTATCTCAAGGAGAGATAGGAAAAGACAGGCCAATAGCTTACACTTCCCAGATGCTGCGTGGCGCTGAAGGTAATTATGAAGGGTATGAGAAGGAGGCTCTAGTCATACTGCACAGCGTAACAGCGTTCCGATCTTACTTATATAGATAGAAATTCACAGTAATAACAGATAACCAGCCATTTGTGTGGTTCAAAACTGCTGACCTAAATACGCGAGTCCAAAAATAGAGATTTAAATTATCTAAATATAATTACAAGATAATTTAGATATCCGGAAAATTAAATGCAAATGCTGACGATTAAACCCGAAAAATTAAATGCAAATGCCGATGCTTCTTCGAGCAATCTAGTTAAAGAGAGCGCCATTCACGTGGTAACATGTGCACAACAAAGGAAGAATGCCCTCGTTGCCGACAAAGACGAAAAAGAACCATTGGTAGCCAACCCTACGACGCAGGCACTTAAAAACCCAGAGGATGACCTAAAAAGGTTCGACAAATAATCCTGACTGTAGGAAGAAGCACACCGTGATCCAAGAAAGGTCGATTCTGAAGAAAGCGGGGACTACGACTTCGACAAACCTGCGAAACCTAAGCCCTTCGCCAAACCCGCAAGGTCTGTATCAAAGTCAGACGAAGAATCGGAATTCGTCGACGAATTCGAAGACAATGAAGTTACGAGCCACAGCCTTATACTAGAATTCGAGAGATCATCTCATACTAGAAATGACAATATAGTCTATTTCGTGGCCTCAAACGGACATTTTTGCGACGAAGGCGGCAAGAAGCTGTTCGAATATAACAAGGTTAACGTTTTAAGAAACTTGACTGTCGGAGAAATTCACCGCGAAAAGCGTAAAGCAAAAAGTTTTCCTACGCTGTGTGTATAAAAGGAGATCAGCCAGTTTCCCTCACAAAGATTAAAGAAAACTTATTGAATAGCCGGGGAAAATTAAAAGAGCTATTAGCAAGATTCGACCAAAAAACTTTTAACGTTACTAAAAAAAATAAATGTATAGAATATTTGGAAGAAACAATCATCAACTTCCTTTTACAGGGTGACAAATGGGAAGTTGCCTAAAGTCTATGCATCTCTTTTTTCCTCTACTGTATCGTATAAGGCTGGGCCCACGTAGGTACATTCTAGAATGTTGTCAGTTTCTATTGAGACGCCGTAAAGAAAAATACGTGTACTTTACAATGAGTGACCTTGAAGAAAAGGTGTATCTCATCGAGTGCTTTTATTCTAGAGGTAAAAACTATACTGAAGCGTATAGAGATTTCCGTACTAAGTTTGGAAGTAAAAGTGTAGCCAGTCAAAATACTCTTAGAAGGTAAGAATGAAAAAAATTATATTTGACTTTATTGCATGACCGCATTTTTTAATAAAGTTATAAAAGATTATATAGATATTTTTACAATATCATTATTGTAAAATTTAAAATATTTAACAAGTAATTCGATTCATTAATAGATATTTTATTTGAGAATTAGATGGATAAAGTATTTATGGTTTATGTATATTTTAAATGTAATTTTAAATTACTTTTATTACAAAGAAAATATAAGACATCGAAATTATTGCCTTGTTTTTATAAATTAGAATTTATTCATAACATATTTTCTTATATCAAATTATGAAAAAAATAATTATTTTATAACTATAACAGGATTGAATAGTGATAATGTTTCTGAAAATATAAATTCATTTCATTATCACTGTATTAACAGTGTTATATTTTTCTGTAATACTTTTGTACTGTTTTTTACATTTTTGATAATATAGAAAAGCAGTGCAGAGCAATACACACAGACATACAGCAAATTCACACAAACAACAATGGCCACACTCGAGCCCCGTTCTTCCGCATTCACTCTCAAGCGCCGAGGTGCGCCATTAGATGTTTCACATCAAAATAAAACCAAAAATGAGCTTGACATCAATTAAACATCTTACACGACGTACAGCGACGAAACAAAAAAATTTTATTAAGAAGATGTGTATTAATAAAACCTCATGTGTACAAAAAACGTAGTCGTATGCAACTAAAAAAATTTCGTACTATGTTGCGTCATTAAAAAGAAAATCAAGAAAGTGTCACATATTAATGTAATTGTTCCCTGTTTACTCAAGCTGTGGCACCTGGAAAAAAAACTGATGACAAGGATTCAAATTTAGAGGAAGATACTTGTGAATATCTTATATTAATTTTGAATTTGGAAACCTCTGGCTTCAAAGCTGGTTATAATATTTTTAAAATCGCTGCTTAGTGTGGGAAAAAAATTTTGCAATGTACATCTATCTGATTCAACAGATTTCTTTATGCAAGCAAGTGAAACGCATGAACTTACGAATTGCTCAGGAGAACTCTATTATTTCGAAAAGAAGGTATTTATCAATTTCTCTTAGATTGCCATTATTAAGTATGTCCGAATAGCTGAAGCCGTTAGGAAAAAAATGTTGCACGATTACACACGACCTACTATTTAATGAACCGAGATTACTTAAAGTTATTACTACAAATAATTAGCAGGTGACTTCAGAAATTATCTATCGATTTATTGATACTCTGAAAATAATAAAAGTTACTGAAAAAAAAACAAAAGGTTTGTGTACAATTAGCGGATTAACTGGCTCCTTAGATATAGCAAAAGCCGGCGCACATAATATAATTAATGATTGTGCAATCCTTCATAAAATTCTAAAAAAATTGAAAATAAATAATTCTGCCTTATTAAATTCAGTGAATCCATTTTTGGAACAAATAAAATCTTGGAAGTTAACTGTAGCAACTGAAAAAAATATTGACAGTTTATTATCCTTGGAAAGTGACTCGTATTTGTCAATCCGGCAAAAATTGGATAAAGCTGAAATAACACTTCATTTTATAATATTATATATTTAAACATTGTTTAGCTATTTTGTTTCAGGAGAAGATTTGTATTATTATTCTGCTGCAATCCTCTAGCGCAACTACGACCACTTTGATAAGATGTACTACCTCTATACCGGAAGATTTGTTATGAATAATAAAATTTATTTTTGGCATACTTCATAATATATATATTTAATAACAGCTCTTTTGTTTCGATTATGTAACGTATATTGCTTTTTAATACGTTTGTATTCTTGTAATTCTTGTGTACACATTTTTACACAGAAAATTATATATTTTCATAAATTATTAATATTTATTTTATTTTCATACAAATGAATAATAAATATATATTATGTTTCACATCTGTCAGACGTCCCGCGACGGTTTATCTCGCTCGCGTTGTTAAGAGAACTCTTAAAGAATAAAGATAAACACTTTGGAATGATGTGTTTTGCCGTTACATCCAAATAAAAAGAAAATTATATTAAAATATTAGATTATAAAACACCATGAGACGATTAGTCAGTATTTTTTAAATTGAGGCCGTTATAGGATAAATTAAGAAAACAAGAGCAATTTTAGTACTTTTTACAAAAGCCAACTTTGTTTATGGTCACCATAATGAATTTCTTGATATATTTTTAACAAACTTAGAAAAGTTTTTGCCTCAACTTAATAGAAAAAAAAGAAAAAAAAGATTTAACTTGTCGAAACCTTTCACAATGATTTTTACAAGATAAAAGTGTTTTAAACTTCGTAACATAGTTTTGTATTTTAAATTTTTCAGTATTGCAAAATAATATTAACAACAAGAATATTTTATATAAATATTTGACTCACCCATTTCCACGCCCACCAGATTCCCCACTGACACCACTTCCATTCTAATAAACAAAAAAATTTTATTAAAAAATTAATAAATGTTACAATTTTAATAAATAATACCGTATTCTACAAATTAATTTAAGTATAACAAATATTAAATTTATACTCATTCATGAAAACATGCTTTTAATTTATTACTTTATAAAAGAAATTTACAGCAAAATTAATTTAAATAACTTGATAGTTGATATTTAATAAATTATAGTTATATATTTAATCTATTTTAATAAATATAATTACAATAATGAAACACATTAGTATTAATAAGCATATTTTTATGAATACGTATTACAAAGCTTTGCCTCTCACACAAAAGTGTAGTGTAAATTTGCGAGTGGGTGTATACATAGTATTTAATTGTCAGTAAAAATACAAAAGTATTATAAGTAAAAAATCAATTTATATCTCATCATTTCATATTTTAAATATGTATCGTTGAAATCGTACCAAAAATTAGAGAAGTAACAAAATGGGAGTATTTTGTTACTTCTTATTAGTTATTCAATGTCATTTTCTTAATTGCAAAAAAAAGTATCCATAAAACTAAATATTAATATTAAAAAATAATAATAATATTAGAATATAATAATTTATTTAATTTTTAAAATAATCTTTATTTATATTTGAGCCTTCATTTCGTTACTATTATTCTTCAAATGTGTGCATTCATGTTTGAGTAAATAAAGAAGAATAATAAAATTATAGACAATTAAAATGAACATGAACATAGAAAGAGTGTTATTATATACTAAACATTAATCTAAATTCAGATTATAATACTTCTCTTGAGTTATGAAAACCATTAATTTTATAGCTAACAAAAAGTGCAAGTGTCGTAATCAATAAAATCCTATTGTTACAATCTTAAATATCAGTTAAAAATTTGTAATAGCTATCGAATTTTAATTCAAGATAAACCAATGTAGATTGAATATTTGAGCTGTTTGCCAATCAATATCAGGAAATACTGTTCAATCCAACTGGACATCTGTCTGAGGTTTAAGCTAAAAACTAGAGGTAAAAGTCCAATAGAATATTTTAAAAAGGACTATAATTTCATAAGCTAATTATTTTGTGATTATGTATAGAATCAAAATCAAATTGACTTTGAATCTATCTTAAAATATAATTGAATTGTTTAGTTGAAACTATTTAATTATTTTTATATATTTATTTTGATATTATAAAAGATATTATAATCTTAGATAATAATATGAGTGATAATTTATTTTTCTTTAGAAAAGCATCAATTTGATATTTAAATGATTGATCTAGAATTTTACTGAAAATCCATTTAGAATCTTGATCAATTAGACTAGTAATTGCTTAAAAATCAAACTGAAAATTCAATTAGATTTTTAGTGAGAAATTTAACAAAAACATAACTGTTCAATATTGTTATGTATTCACTTGTAGGTATAAAATAAAGCTTTATAAACGATATATATATATATATATATATATATATATATATATATATATATATATATATAGGATAGTTTATTCAAATAAATTCCAATTGTATTCTCCTTTAATTATCTAACAGTAAATTATAGCTAGAAAATTATTTTAGTCCTAATTTTTCCATAAACTTCCACCAGCGAATTGCACATATTTATTTTGTGCAACGATTAAATCCTATGCATAATTAGATTAAATAGAAGTTCTTTATGCACTAATTAGTAAGAATGATTAAATGATAATTTAAAACTTACTTTAACACAGTTAAATATATTTCCAGAGTTAAAATTTTGTCGGAATTTTTGGAGTGAAAACAATAAGTATTTATATTCGCAGATTCAAGAATTAATAATTATTATATATTTCCTTTTTTGCTATAAATAAACGAACTATACTTTAAGTTTAGTAAGATAAAATAGCTTATTGAACACTAGTGAAGAAATAAATGCCAGAAAAATTTAAAAACTTTATTTCTTTTTTAATTACGTGTATCACCGTAGACATACAGTTTTTACTAATTAGGGGCGATTTTAAGTGGCTTGAATGCCATCATTTAATTATTTGGTCCATAACTATTTGAATACTAAAATATGACTCTTCTACATCTATAGGTCTCTATAAAAATATATTAAAATATTAAAAACACGTAACTCCATCAACAATAAAAATTAGCTAAAACTATAATGAGCAACTAATTTTCTTCTATTAAAAATCTGAAAATTCAAAATTATTGCGCTATTTGATAGTTTGTCACTCCAAATTTGTCCTATAATATTTTAATGTAGTTCTATGCTAGTACTTGCCAGTATCAATAAAATTCAAGATAACGCTGTATCAATATCAATAACTCTTGCAACTATCTTTTTAAACAATCATTTCAAGCCGATCTTGTATAAAATTTCGATTTAACACTGGGCCAGTACTAGGCCAGTGATAGACCTATAACAAAATCGCCGAAATACTGTAGTATCAAAAAGAATTTCAAGCAGTTGGTTGAGAAATCACCTAAAATTAGTTAGTAAAATTAGTATAAGATTTTAATTCTGCATCTGGCCAGTACTGGTTATTACATATGTAATGAATAGGTAAATAATCTGTTTTCATGTTATATTATTTATATTTTTACGTTCAGAAACATTTAAAAAATTAATTTATGTATATTTCACCAATTTACAATTAAAAAAAATTATATTTTTGACATTTGCAAACAAAAATTTTTTCTCAGAATAGAAGTTATTAGAAAACTTTATATACACTACCGTCCAGTTACTTTTAGCCACCCTAAATCAAAATTAACAAAAATTAAAGGTTTTATATCTCGATGTAGAAGAATGATAGAATCTTTTGCATGGTCTCATTTGTAAGACTTTTTAAATAATATAGGTTACATATACGTATTTTCATTTTTTATACATTTTATTCCGCGATAAGAAGAATAATTTTTAATTATTTTTTACTCAAACTTTAACGCAATATATTTTTGTTGGAGACAGTTAAATAAAAAAAATATTTTAACCATTTGGAAGCTCTTTCAAAAATCTATAAAATTCACGATCGAGAAATGTTTTAGATATTTACCTAAAAAACTATTTGGTATTTATCATACACATATAAACAAGGGTCTGTAAAAAGACGATTATGTTTCTGTAAGTTGTCGTTGCATAAAAAAACTGTAAGAAAAAATATATAGCATTTGGCAAGAATTTACTGCAGATTAAATTTAAAAAAAAATTGTTTGTATTTTTGTGTGAAAATTTGTTACACTTTGTAAAAAAAAAGTATAAATATTGAATACGAAATGAAATTTAAATATTATTATTTAAAATTCATTTTGTTTTTCAGTTTTAATATTTGTTTGTGATTAAAAAAATTAATTTTCAAAAATTAATAAGATTTTTTACAAAAAAAAATAGAAAAAAATTTTTTTTTTCTATTTTAAAAGTTAATAGGCAGTAATTTCTTGCAAAACTCTTTCAAAAATAGTTTCTTCCTTTAGAGTTTTTTTATAAAGTGAAAACTTACAGAGATATAATCGTATTTTTACAGATCCTTGTTTTTACGTAAAATACCATATAGCTTTCTAGGTAAATATCTAAAAAATTTCTTCCGTGAGTTCTGATAAAAATAAATCGCGTTAAAATTTAAGAGGATAAACTGAAAAAACTTTTTTTTCTTATTGCGTAATATAATTTATAAAATATAAAAATATATATATATATATATAACTTACATTATTTTAAAGATGTTGAAAAAAAAAACCTTACAAATGAGACTACGCAAGAGTTTCTATGATTCTTCTACTTGGAGATATAAAACTTTTAAGTTTTGTTAATTTTGGTTTATGGTGGCCAAATGTAATTGGACGGTAGAGTAACATATATATATATATATATATATATATATATATAGCAATAAGATCTTCACATTCACACCTATGCTTTCTTAATAGAAGTTGTTTAAAAAATTTTATCATCCTGATATTTCTGAGAAAATGTATAATAAAAACTATATATTTTAAATGCATTTGAAGGGCTGGATGCAATAAGGGGATTAACGCTCGAAATCGAGTAAAAGTATTGTCCAGATGACGAAATTTTCAAAATAGACAAATCAATTTTTAAAAAATACTAGCTTGTAGGTAATGATAAGGGGAATTTTTTATTAAAAGGAATTTTTTTTGACGACTTTTTTCTTCAAAAAAAAAAATTTTAAACCAAAAATTTTCTACCAAATATTTTGTCTATTTTTAATAGTTTTATAAAACATAAATCGCTGTAACTCGGTCAAATATGGTTGAAATTTTTTGAAACTTAGCAGAAATATGCAGAATGTTTAAGTGTTGTCGACGAATTAATTGAAAATTCTATAAATAACTTTTGTTAATAATTATTTAATTTCAAGTACGTAAGTCTCGTTAATTACGTTTTTTTAGCTTCAACGAGAAAAAGTATCGAGGGAAGTTCAAGCTACAAAAAACTTTCAGTGAGACATTTGTCCGTCTATGTTTGAAGCAGTTTTTGACAAAATTTGAAATCAATTAATTAATAAATGGCTAAGATAAAGCGTTGTTAATAAAAACGCGAGCTAGCGGCAAATTTTGCACAGCGTAAGCTCAGCATGCAGCTTTTACGTATTATGCTTATACTATTACGTTTACGTATTAAGCAGCATGTAACGTAGTATGTTACAATTAAAGTAATATATAAAAGACTCATATAATGGGAATCAATTGATTACACAATTTTGAGCTATATTGTATCATCTGCAATTTTTTAATTTTTATAATAGGTTCTAATCTGACACTTAAATGACTTTTCAGTTAAAGCATCGTACAAAACATTAAAAAGTAATATTATGTAAAATATTATATAAAAGATAATATTAATATTAATAATATTATGTAAAAGTAAGATAATAATATTATGTAAAAGAGCATAGAGTTTTACATCATTTGCAAAGGTACTTTCAGTGTACCAGGAAAAAATGACGATTTTTATCGAGGAGGATGCAGCGATAACACTGACTTTAGAGTCTTGTAACTCGAAGTCCTTAAAAAACACAGCTATTAAAAAAAATTGGATAAAATTATATTTTTAAACTAAAAAGCATTTTTTAATTCAGATTTATCCTAATACGACTTTTTTTGTAAAAAAACTAAAGTTTGTGAAATTTAGTTTGAATAATTTTTTATAGTATTTTACAATGCAATTTCTAAATAAAATGGTTTCTTTTTGAGATATAGTTTCATAGCTATGGTCAATTCCTCACAATAAACTAATGGAACATATTTATCATAAATTTTTGCATAAAAAACTGTCTTAAAATTAAAATATTTTTCTACCGTAACAGAGTTTTCACGATGGAACTAGAATATAAAAATTTTTGACAAAATGCTCGAACAGTACCAAATTTTTACATATAATTTTATAATTTTATAACGGCTCAAGAAAAAAATTATTTTTTGCATTCATTTTAAAAAATAGACAAATACTCTTCTTTTATATTATGATTTTTTTGAAATCTGATTACTCTTTCAAAACTTCCACACAATTTTTTTGGACGTAAGAAATTAAAAAAAAAAAATATATTTTTATATCAGCTGTTAAAAACTGAATTCAAACCTTTTTTTAACAAAACAAAATGGATTCAAAGGATATTGCCTTAAACTTTAAAATAACATTAGATTTATTTAATTATGTTTATTTTCCTCTAAGATAAAACTTTTTAGCTTGACGAATTTTTGCTTAAGATGGGCAACTTTCATTGTTGCATATGCATTTTTTATACATTTAATTATTTAAATACTTGCAATAAAAAGTCTTTTTATCTAGATATGTTACAGCGGGCACGAATAAAAAGACTAACTTTGTATTTAACACTAAAGTGATGAATTAGGAAAGCTTTTATTAACTATGTTATATATTTTAACAACTCGATTCAAAGCAATGTAAAAATTATTTTTATAGTTCTTTAAAAAATATGTATTCCCTTTATTCAATACCTATCATTATCAGTTTGAATAAAAATAATTTCTTGGTTAATATTTTTGTAATTTCATAACTAATTCTAAAATCTTGTTAGTTTATTTATGGCAATAGCCGTAAGAAGACGTGAGGTAGAACACATCCCAGTTTATAATCTGATTTTTGAATAGCGAGGCATAGATGAAGCGATAGCAGAGCGTGAGAATTGCCAAGCGGTTTTTCGGTCTGCAGAAATTTGTATCAATTATGTAATTTTTTTTTTTTTTTTTTGATACAATTTATAAGAGAGGGGGGAAAGTTATATGGAGGAAAGTAGTGCGAAAAGCAGGCTCCTGCTACATTTTGGTAAAATTAAGAGAAAAAGATTAGAAAATATATAAAAACGTTTAGAAATATAAAGGAAAAATGATACACGTGGCAAAATCAGCAAGGTAGAAGTGTAAAAATTAAAAGAGAATGAGCAATTCAATATTGTGATAAATAACAGTTATAAAAGTAATGAAAGGAAAAAGCAATAAAAGGCAAAGAACATAGGAAATGAAAGAAAAAGCTGTGAAGGTAAATTAGGAAGAAAAAAAAAATTTTAAGTAAAGGTAAGTAAAAAGTATATCAAAGTTCCGATAGATAACGTAAAAAGAAAAAGTGCATTTGTAACAAGAAATCGGTAAGTGAAACTACTAATATAAAAAAGCAAAAAGAAATAAATGTCATTGCAAGTGACGATTACACAGGCATATAAAAAAAAGAAGTATTATGAACTTTTGATGAGATTACATTTTTCCAATGTATTTTGACCCGCTGTACTAGAAATTACGATAAAAAAGGGGGTCACTCGATTAGATTAATTTCAAAGATAACGCCAAAAAATTGAAAAAAAACGACGTTTTAAGTATCAGCTTGAAACAAAAAGAGAAATAGAATGGGTGGAGTAAACAAAATAAATACAGAAGTATCGATGTTATTGTAATTTTGTTCTTAATATAGTTAACAGTTTTGAGTGAAAGTTTACATGTTATTTATTTCATCGTTTGATATTCTTTTACAGCATCGTGAGTGCTTGTCATGTTCGACATCGATATTCAAACGTGCGAAAAGCAAGTCTAATTTTCAAGTTTATTATATACATTTAATTAGAATAAAATAATATTTTTTGGAAAATCTGTCAGCTGATTTAATTTTTTTTAATATTTTTTTTTTTTTAAATATTACTAATTTGTACGGCACTTTTTATCCATACCAATTGATTGTAAAATAATTGCAGTTGATCTAATAATTTATTTCAAGATTGTTAGATTGGCAATCAAGAGTTTTCTATTGAACCCACATGTAATAAAAGCAAAGATGATCAGATGAACCAACATGAAATGCTACGTACTTAAAAAATGCTTAAGGTCCAATTTACTCAATGTGTACTTGATTTTCGAGAAAATAGGTGTGTACCAGTGTGGCCAGAAAGTTAACCCTGTATGCGCATGCGTAATACATCGTGTCCACTGATAGCTTTGTTTTATTATGAGAACCTATTGCGCAACGGGGCTAACATTCTAGCCACCCTAGTGTATACTCGGATGGTTAATGTTAAACATATATTAGTTAATAATGAAGTGTAACTATTTTGCTAAACATTGATGTTAGAATTTTTTTTATCACTTAATTTTTTTGTAGCGTAACTTAACTTGAAGTACAATCTTTTTATCAAAATATTTTATTCGATTTCGCAACTGTCTGGTAACCTGTCTGACAGATCTTGAAGCCGATTTTTCGAGTATTTTTGATTATGTGATCAAGTTAAATAGGTATAGCCAGATTAGCATAAGGAATCTACCTAAATGATTTTTAAAAATCCAAATGGATGATTCGATTCTAATAAAATAAAATAGTCTAAGAATTAAAGCTCTTTAATCTAAACAGTTGTAACGCGATAAAAAACGCATTTTTCAGTATTTATTTTATTGTAACTATTCTTCTAAATATTTTCTTAAATAATTTTTGTTAAAAAGAATTATTGGTAATATATGTTAAAAAATAATATTTTTTGTAAGTTTTTAACCTTTTTTTTTAAAAATAAAAAAGTTTTTTTCCGGTATATTTAAATTCGTTTGTTTCGGATGTTGATCACATATTTTTCACAAAAAACTCCTATCTTACATTTCGTTTTTTGGTAAAATTTTCAACTTAATCAACTTGATGCAACACAGTGAAAAAAATTATATCGATTTTTTTCATGTTGTTTTTTCAAATATTATTCATTATCATTAAAAATTATTATTCAATATGTTACACGACAGAATAAAACCATTTACCAAATGCCGCGGACTACCAAACGCCATTATATTGTTAAGTGGCGGTTCTCCTACATCCCTCCCATTATCAAAAGTATGTATTAGAAGTTATGAGGATCTATTATGCACATATTGATTTACACAGAATTCATTTATTAAAATATTTTTGACTTTATTTTCATACCATATTTGAATTTTTACAATTATATGGCATAGTTATTCTAATTATTATATGTTTCATTAATAAATTTAGAAATACTATAACTGTAAACAGTATTATATTTGCTCGTTTTCATCAAAACAAATGAAATTTTTCGTATCTACTTTTATATATTCCTGTATTTTTAATATATAAATTTTTTTAACCCACATTTTAAGGTGAATCTTTTTAACAAATAATGTGACAATAATAATATTCATCAGCATAAAAAAGAAGGCTTTAAAAAAGTAATAATTACAATCGATGAAGCTAGTATTGCAACAAAAATTATTATTCTTATAAATGACAAGTAATTTTAAGTAGACCAGCCAATATTATTAATACTGATAATTCATCTACAGAGAAAGTAGCAAGAACCATCCCATTTCTCCTCAATTGTCTTTAACATCCATTTAATTTATATCATTATCTGAAGATCCTTTTTCTTTTTGATTAAAAAATGAAAGAAGAATTAGAATTTATAGGATTCTGTTTATTTTTAAATCATTTTCAATAATAAATATAGTTGCTTTTGTGGATTTCTAAATAATAACATATTAGTTCCATTTAAAGCTCACAAACAAGTATTTTCTAAGAGACAACTCCGTATTCCTGAAGGAAATTAGTGTTGTAAAGATCATATTATTAAACATCAATTATATGATAAAGATAATAATAAGTTTAATTTATTTTAATAAAAGCATATTTGAAACTCGTTAATTATGAAAATCATCTTAAGTAATCAATATAAAATATTTAAGTTACTGAAAAAAGATGATATGCTTTTAGTAGATCGAAGCTCTCGTTCTGTAATAGGATATAATAGAATACTCGTATCTAGAATTTAAACCGTTAATTCCAGCTTTGAAAGGAAAGCGAAATCAACTTATTCTAGATAAGCCAAATTAATCTCGTCTCATTCATTAACAAAGTTCGTTGAGTAGTTGAAACGGTGCATAGATAACATTAACGAAAAATTTAAGCTTTTAAATTATAAACTATACAACAAATTATTTCTTAAATCTAGTTATTTTTGTGTTCTGCTTGTTTTTTTGTTACACAATAAAATTGTGTAAATCATAAACTATACAACAAATTATTTCTTAAATCTAGTTATTTTTGTGTTCTGCTTGTTTTTTTGTTACACAATAAAATTGTGTAAATCATAAACTATACAACAAATTATTTCTTAAATCTAGTTATTTTTGTGTTCTGCTTGTTTTTTTGTTACACAATAATATTGTCACAAGACTTAATTCTGATAATGTTAACTGGAAGTAGCGACAAGTCGTTGGGCAAGATGAAAAGCTCTATTTACGATAACTTCAGACCATTTAACGGATTTTCCAGAGTTAATAAAACAAGAACTTAAAATTTTTTTAGAAGATAATATTAAATGTCTCAAGCCGTATCATGTTTGGCTGTATTGATGAATAAAGATGGTACTATAAAACTTTTTTATGAAAAATCATACTAAATATTATAAAGCTACAATTAATATCTCGTAACCTTAAACCAAAAACATACCACTGTTTCATTGATTATATATGCACATAAAAATAATGGTTTGTATCGGAGACTTGATCTTATATATTATGGTGGGCTAAATCCAAATCTAAAGGCAAAATTTGCCACTCTTACATCTAACACTAATCTATCTTACAGTGAGATTTTCATATTTTTAAAGCGATTTTTTCAATTTAATAAAAACAAATTCAACATATCAAAATTCATGAAGTTACACGGGTTCAGTGTTTGTCACACGGAAAGAAATTTTTAGTAAAAATTACCATGAAGACGTTAGTAATCCTTGGACTTCGAGAAATTCCTGATCTAATTACTTTATTTCCTATAATTATTTCCGTTCTTAATGTAAAAAATACAAAAAAATCCATTAATTTTTACTATAGTACAAAGGTAGAAATTAATGAATGTTAAAACTTAATTAGATACACAAATATTTTCATCTAAATTAAGATTAAGAACTACAGGAAAAAAAAATATTTTTACTGTAACTGTAACAAATTTTATCAAAGTCTTTAGTAATTAAAAGTGAAAATGTCGGATGCATTATATTTTTTTGTATTTTAAGTAATATACGTATAAAATTTGTGTCGTAGCTGACAATTGAGAAAAATAAAGATAATAAATATATACTACTGTGATCAAAAAGTAAGGTGAATTTGTTGATAAAATGTAAATTCTTTATTTATTTTTCCGAATCAATTTCATCTTCTTCAAAGTAATCCCCTTCCGATAAAACGCACTTTTGCCAACGCTTTTTCCAGTCCTCGAAACAGTCGGAATAGTCTTTTTCCGGTATAGCCTTCAAGACCTTCTTTGATTCGGTTTTTATCTTCTTAATCGTGTCAAAACAGCGTCCCCGCATTGGCCTTTTGAGTTTGCTGAATAGCCAGAAGTCGCACGGAGCCAAATCAGGCAAATACGGTGGTTGCGGAACGATATGAGTCGAGTTTTTGGCAAAAAAGTCGCGAAGAACCAATGCAGTATGACATGGTGCATTATCGTGATGAAGGAACCAAGAGTTTTTCGCCCATAATTCCGGCCGTTTCAGACGAATAGCTTCACGCAAACGACGCATAACGCTTAAATAATATTTTTTGTTGACAGTTTGGCCCGGCGGAAGGAATCCATAGTGCACCACACCACGATAATCAAAGAAAACTGTCAACATGACCTTGATTTTCGATCGACTTTGCCGTGGTCTTCTCGGTCTTGCTTCACCTTTTGCATGATAATCGGTGGATTGGTCGGTGTTTCCAGGGTCGTATGCGTGAATCCAAGTCTCGTCTCCAGTAATAATGCATTTCAAGTGGTCCTGATAGTCAGACAGCAAAGTTTCACACACATCAACGCGACGCTTTTTTTCCAAAAAATTGAACGATTTTGGCACCAATCGAGACTTGACGCGTTTGAGACACAAAACATCCTTCAAAATGGTTTGGGCTAAGCCAAATGATATTCCAATGCTATCAGCGAGGTCTCTAATTGTCAATCGACGATTTTCAAGCACCAAATCTTTGATTTTTTGGACGTGGCACTCGTTGGTAGACGTTGATGGTCGCCCAGAGCGCGGTTCGTCTTCAACGCGTTCTCGGCCTGCTTTGAACTCGTTGTACCACTTCTAAACGCTCTTTTGTACCATAGTTTGATCACTAAAGGCCTTCCGCAACATTTTCAACGTGTCCGCATAAGAATATTCGTTCCGCAAACAAAATTTGATGCAAGTTCTTTGCTCAACAAAATCACCCATTGTAAAAATCGAAAAATTCACTTTTGGTTGTTTACGAAAATACGTGCAACTCGGAGATAATTAAACCTTTTGACAAACAGACGCTTGGCAAATGTTATAGACAGTCGTACCAACCTAGGAAAAAAAAATTACCCGCTTTTTTAATGCCCGGGAGTTTTAAATGACAATTTCACCTCACTTTTTGATCACAGTAGTATATACGTTTGATTAGGCAAATCTCTACCTCAATCCATCGCACTTGTTGATGATCTCGCATCCTTGTCTGAAATTCGTGGTTAGTAATTTGAATCAGTTGTCTGAGGCCTTTTTATGATTTGTGTTGCATAATGAACTTCCGGGTACACAAATCGACTCAAAATGATCCCGAACGATTCGCTATTAATGTTATAACGAAATATACACTTTTTGTTTATTTATTTTATTTGGCATTACAATTGATAAATGTTGACTTACTCCAATTGGGCACGAATCTCACTCAAGTTAATTAAGAAAATGTACCGAAATTTTGTTAATTAAAATTTTTCGACCGTCTTTCAGAAAAGATCGGTGCAAAGTGTCTAGCAATAATTTCATGGAAAAGGCGCTACGTTGCCTCTTGCGAGTTTGTCGAACTTAAGTGTAAATTCCCCGAATTCGAGCCCGATTTCGTCAGCATAGGTATAAATCGGAGTATAGATCGACTTTTCCTTATTTACATCGATCTATCATTACTAAAAACGTTACACGATATTTTCGATATTATCCACCAGATTCGTAGCAGCGCTGCAATCTCTCTCAACTTGTCAAAAAATAACTTTTTTCAGTAATCTAAAATTGTAATTTGCAAAATATTACAATCCATAATCAATGAAGATTCTTTAAAGTACTTTTATTACATTCTTTAATCTTCTTATCATTGTTATTGAATAAATTATATAAAGTTAATCTGTTATGTTGACCAACAGAAAAGATTTAAATGTGATAACTAATTATTTAATGAACTTGATTAAGATTAAATTTAAATTAAGAAAAAAATTATTTATGTTTGAATAATGTTAACAAAAATATATCCTAAATAATATTAACTTGTAATAATCATTGTAATTACAGAATTTTAATTAATCAAAAAAATAAAAATATTCATTTCTCAATTTTATTTTACGAAACTCAGTCGGAAGAACATTGAACTCTCGGTCTAAGAATCGCAGTTCAATTACTGTCAATTGAAATTTAAAAAAAAAAGCGTTTATGGTGGCCTACAGTAAAATTTATTAGTATAAACTTGAACATTTTTTTTATCGATAAATAATAAAGTAATGCTATAATATCTCACGATTGCTGTAGACTGCGGTAATTTATCCGTAGAACTTAATGATAATTTTCAGTTACAATTTCTCTCCGTGTGCAGACCACTTTTTTAAGTGCCTTTGTTATCGACCAGATTTGAATACAATCCTTGGCATTAGTCGATATTGTTGTGAATGTTCTAATGGTAGCCGCACTGTCAATGCTGGCCTTATATTTCAGCTATTCTATATTATCTTTTTGTTTGTTTGGGTATAAAAACACTAATGATGTAGTGAATAAAGATAGTATAGAAGATTTACTGACGTTTAATTGTTCCTATCACCAAATTTAAGGTTTTTAGCACTCTAAGGACTAAATGGTACTAAGGTGGCTAAAATAATGTATGTTTCATCATTAGTGTTATACCTTCAGGGATGCAGTTCTTGTTGTGTTAGAGTCTTTCCTTTCTGCATGTACTTCTGGAAGAGATCAGCATTTATGTATTCAATATTTCTGATAAAAAAATAAATAAAAATAATTTAGAACATAAAACGGAAGTGCAGCACAATGACAAAAAAGACTCAAAAAAGCAAGACAAAAATATAGAGAAAAATGGACGTTGATAGCTTTTAACTATTTCATACTAAATTGGTGAATAACTATCCATAAAACGTAAGAAAGCACCTTAGATAATGCCATTAGATATTAATATACAAAATTATTTAAGAAATGACAAGCTTATGTTAAATTGTTTATGTTTATTTAAATTGACTTAGAATAAAGAAAATGAACTTCGGAAAGTTAAGTAGATAAAGATTTTCTGTAAGCGCTAAAGAAGACATTCGTAGTTTTTGGAAACTAAAAAGTAAAAAATAAAATAAATAACAAACTTCTTTTTAGAAAAATAGATTTTATTTCCATGAAGACTAAACTGTATAAATAACTTACTATTTTACACTACATTATCATTTTGAAAGAATGAATGTAAAATGCATATTGTATTATACCAACCAATATAAAAATATACAAAAAATGTTGATATAAAATGCATTTAAATTTTAATTTACTAGTTTGATTATTTATTTTAGTTATACAATCATAGGCGCTTATACTGTATGGTTCAAATTATATTGTCAATAACATGCAAGCACAATCTTTTCTTGTAACCTCTCTTTTATCCTTTTTTTCTATACTTTAAATCCACAAAAAAATCAATAAACCTAAAGATCATTAAATCTTTTCGTCTTTTACCTGCTTTCCTTCCTATACTTCCTCCTTTAGAAAAATCTAACATAGAACCCATACAGCTTCCACGAATATAAGAAAGGGTGCATGAATCATTAACGCACTTTACTTATAACAAATCTCTGCAGTCAAGGTATATAATAAGTTTAATGTTGTAATTTAAGCTAAAAGTACTGTATATTATCTAAGTTTAAATTTTATAACAATAATAAGTTTGACTTGACAATATTTTATATGACAAGTAATATCTTATTTACTTTAATAAATAAAGGACAATCGGCTTAACTGTTTGACTCATAGACTTATATACTAGACTGCGCGTGCTGTGAGAGATTTTAAAGACAACATTAAATTGAGAAGACAATAGCGGGAGGCGTTGTGTCTCTCTCTAACGTGGAGGTTGGTGGGGGGAGCGACTGACTACGTCAAACGGACATCATAATATAAGTAACCATAACAAATAGACGAGGGGAAGGAACACTTTCCCCTTAACAGCCTCCCTACTCTTCCTGTCAAGCGAGAGAGACAAAACGCCTCCCAAGCTATCTCCGTCCTTTAATATTGTCTTCAAAACCTCTTACAGCGCGCGCAGTCTAGTATATAAGTCTATGGTTTGGCTGCTGTGAGTCACACTTTATCTCTCTCTTTTACCATTCGGTAAGCAATGCTGCCTATATTACTCACTCTATCTGCCATCTATGTATACATTTATAGCAATCTCATTTTCAGAAGCTACTATTGACCAAAATAGGCAATTATCTACAAATCTTATAAATCTAATTTATTGTTACGTTATACCCTAGGACGTAAGAATTTGAAAGTAAGGAAAATATTTGAGAATTACTTTTACTCGCTTTTTAATTTTTCAAAATTAAACTAAAGTGCTCAAGAATTTATAGCTAAAATAATCTATCAAAAAAGTAATCTGAAATTTTCATTTTTTTCATTTTTAGGTACAGACAGGAGTCAAACCTCAATCTTTTAAATCAAAATTCTCGCGCTATTATACGAGGGTGGTCTGTAAGGTTTCCGACCTAACACAGATACAAGACATTTTTTCTTAATTTTTTTTATTTCTTAACATAGTCTCCTTGCAATTCTACACACTTCTCCCAGCTATTCTCCCATCTCTTTAACCCATCCAAATAGTACTCGGCGTTTTTCTCTGCAAAATGACTGTTCACAAAGGTGATTACCTCCTCATTTAACGAAAATCTCTGTCCTCCGAGTGCAATTTTCAGATGAGGGAACAAAAAGAAGTCGCTTAGGGCTAAGTCTGGTGAGTAAGGCGGATGGTCAAGCAGCTGAAACCGTAATTCGTGGATTTTTGCCATGGCAACCGCTGAGGTGCGCGTTGTCTTGGTGAAACAGCATTTTCTTTTTCTGCAAATGTGGACGTTTTTCCGCAAGTTCTGGCTTCAGCTTGTCAAGTAATGATGCGTAGTATGCTCCTGTAATAGTTTTTCCTTTTTGAAGATAATCGATTAAAATAACTCCATGAATATCCCAAAAAACAGTCGCCATCACTTTCCCAGCTGAAAAAACAGTTTTTGCTTTTTTTGGAGCCGGTTCCCCCTTTGCAGTCCACTGTTTTGACTGTATTTTTGTTTCGGGCGTATAATGGTGTATCCAAGTTTCATCTACAGTAATTAATCGGCGCCAAAACTCGGATTTATTGCACCTAAACTGCGGCAATAGAGCGTTGGAAATGTTCATTCGTTTTTGGTCTAACGTGAGCAAACGCGGCATCCAACATGCGGACAGCTTTCTCATGCTTAAATCTTGATTTAATATGTAGCAAACACGTTCTTTGGACATGTTCATAACCTCTGCTATCTCTCTCACTTTAATTCGGCGGTCATCTAGCACCATTTGGTGAACTTTGGCGATGTTATCGTCAGTGGTTGCAGTTTTTGGACGTCCCGAACGTTCACCGTCTCTCAAGCTCTCACGGCCACGTTTGAATTCAGCTGCTCAAAATTTCACTGTGGTAAATGATGGTGCAGAGTCCTCATACACAGAGTTCAACTCATTTTTGATTAGCGCAGACGTATTGTCTTTCAAAAACAAAAATTTAATAACAGCTCGATACTCAATTTTGTCCATTTTCACAATAACACTTACATCGACTCACTCAAACGACTGTCAACGAACAACTGCGCATCCAAAATGGCTGAAACTTTGGTGAGCAACTGTCAACAGATGAACAACGAAATTTGCTAGCTTTTATTGACGAGTGCTGCTATCTTCACTTTGAGGTCGGAAACTTTTCAGACCACCCTCGTACAATGATATTTTGTATGCTTTTAATTGGTAGGTATAATGTACCATAACTTTGACTTCTGCGACTTATAATATAATAATGCAGTATTTTATATTTTAATGTCTACTTTACGCTACCTTTCAGCTTGCCAATTGAAGACAGTTCTGCGATGTAATGGGGAGACGATCATAGTTACATTGCCGTAAAATATATCATATAATATTACTGAGATATACTTAAATTGCCTTGCGCCTTATGATATATAAAAAAACACCAATTATCGTAATGATTTTACTGCAATATTAGAGTAATATTCTATAATTTTGTTACCGACTTCAAAAAAGAAGGAAGTTCTTAATTCGATCTGTTTATATGTTTATCTGTTTACATCTTTTTTTTGTTTGTCCAGCGATTATTCCAAAATTTCTCAACCGATTTACATCATTATTTTTTTAAATGAAAGAGTATTATCTCCCAGTGGTACTGTTCAAGTTTTTAAAAGATTGGATCAGTATCCAGTTAACCAACAAAGGAATAAAATTATGAATAATTATTATGATTGTTCAGCGGTTATTCTGAAATTTCTTAACCAATTTATTAAATTTTTTATTTATTATTTAATTTTTTTTACCGACTTCATTTTTATTAAATTTATAAAAATTTTTTTTCATTCTCAAAATAATTAAGTTAATTTTTCTATCGGTGTAATAAAAATATTAGAACTCAATTTAAAAGATCCAAAAATTAACTGACTTAAAAAAAAAACAAATAAAAACTAAGAAGTAAAAAATAATTTTCTATTTTAATCAAAAGTTAATTATTTCAAATTAATGCAACAACATCTTTGAAGTCGGCGCAAAATTTCAACATAATGTTTAGTAGATATCTTGAAGTAACCCATTACAGTTTATTATTACTTGCATTATTTGCTAAAACAATCATCAAATATTGTATTATTGCAATCTTCATTACTCTTACACAAGCCAGATGTATATAGCAAGTGTTACATAGGAGTATATAGATAATCTTGAAGTTAATTCTATATAAATAGTTACAGCTCAGTAAACATTTATTCTAGCAGTAGCTGTTACGAAGCTATGAGTAAAAGCAGTTGTACCCTCTATTAAAGTAGAACGAAATATATTGAAAAGGCGCAGTGGAAGAATTGAATCTGTATTAAAATAATATTTCAATTTGTTAACGGTACTTACGTTAATATTGTATTCCTTTGTTTACTGGATTCAAATTATTTTTGTGTACGGTTAAAATTTAGCGCTGACTTCAAAAATGCTTTTGTATTAATTTGGAATAATAAACTTTTGTTTGAATTAAAAAATTATTTTTTACTTTTTAGTTTTTATTTTTGTTTTTTTTAATTTTTTTAATAATACTGCTTGAACATACTTATAATTTTAGGTAAAATTTATTTAGACTATTTTTATTTATTTAGGCAATGCTTATTTCACCAATATTGCGAAAAATTTATTCTTTTTAAGGATATTTAAGAATATTTTAATAGAAAATATCATAGTGCAATGTCGAAATAATACATTTGAAGTATATCCCACAAAATTATCATGCGATCTATCATGATGTAACATCGGAGAAATATGCTGCAACACATGTATAAATAAAATATTTTAGACATAACATTATGGTGGAATATTGCAGGAATCGTATTAAAACAACTCTAATAGCAATTTATACTTTCCTTTTAATTAAGGACATAAGTTTATTTCCTGTTCAGAAAATAAGAACATATTAACTATTCTAATTTTAATAACATTTTCCATAATTTCATTTATTTAAGGATTTGTTTGTCTTCCAGATTCTTTAAGGGGTTACCCCCACTTGCGACTTTGAAAAAATCGATTTTTTGTTAATTGCATTTTTTTAAGTATAAGTATCTGAGAATATGACCTGGAAATTTTAAGTCGATCTGAACAAAATTGACTGAGATATGAGCGTTGAAAGAGAAGAATCCGTTGTGTAAACAACCGGCTAGTCTGACACCTGGCACGCTCGACCCTCTCGACGGTTTCAGTCGATTGTTCGATGACAATGGTCGTATACCTGGCATTTACAACGTTTATATCATAGACTGGAATTTGTAGAAACGAATTTTCTACCCCGGACCCGGAATAGATGACTCTATGTAAGTTTACAAAAAAAATTATTTTCTTCGTGTAAACTGAAATTAAAACTTTAAACGCGTTTTTATCGAAATGGCATTTCTGAAGTCGGTGACCAAGATTACTCGAACACTAATAAACCGATCTTCTTAAAATTTTGCAGGCTTATTAAATACATAAAAATGTAGTTTTTAATCGTTCGATTTTATGTTTCGAAAAAAAATGGCCGTTTTATAGCTAAAAAACGGCCGTTTTTTTTCTTTTAAATCAAACCATTACCTTTGACTGTCCGCCATTTTGTAAAAAATAAATATTTTTTCAAATCCTTTGATTAGAGGCTAGTTTATACTTATATTTAACTAAATCTATTTACATTTTTTGTTTCAGATGATCCACTTCGCCGCAATACTGGTCACCGCAAACCGTATAAATAAAAACACTATTACATTGGCGGCCATTTGCCACTTAACAATGTAATATTTTGCAATAAAAAAATTACTGAAAGTTCTTCAAGATGTATTCTTTAAGATGATATAATAATCGTTCGGAAAAGTTTTGTAGTTTTCTTTAAAAAAATTCATGAAAAAAGGCCTTTTTGTTGAGTTACAAGTGGGGGTAACCCCTTAATATTAAGATAATAGAAAGAAAATTTAGTCTGAGCTTTGGCCCACGGGGCAAATCTTCAAAATATTTTAAGTCTTACTTCATCAAATTTCATCTATCGTTCTTCCAGTCTGCGGGAAAGGAAAAAATGTTCAAGAAAGAATAATTTTGTACTTAATAAAGGAGCTTCAGTGTAAGAGGTGTAAAAATATTTATGAACATTTATATTTCTCATATCATTTTAAAAAATATTATTTAAATTAATTTATAAATTTTTTTTTTTTTAGATATTCCAAGAAAAAAAATTTTATGATAGCTTCCTCTTTAACATGATTTTTAATGTAGATGCCTACTCTCCGACTAGCTTTGTCGACCCTATCAAAACAAATAAAATTATAACTAATGAAAGCTACCAAAGACGAGTAGTCAATTTTACTTAAGAAAGTTTTGGTAATTCCTTAAATAAAAAAAGATTGGGCTATGCATTTCCGTTCAATAAGTGCACAGTAAGACAGAAGTCGGTTTTTATTGATATATGCACAAAATAAATTACTCGACGGAGGGATACGAAACGTCGATTTATACTAATGTTAATTATGCGATATGAGCACAAATCCTTCAAGATCAGCTTTTGATGAAATTGGAAATGCCGAAGCGCATATGTTTCTTTAGCTCAGAGCCGTCGTAAAAATAAATTCATAAATAACCTCCAGTAGAGAAAGGCTTCACGCAAGGCAAATTCTTATGATGCTCTGAAACAAAAATTAATAAGTTACGCACTAGAGGGCTACCAGCTTCATAACAAAGTCTTTGGAATTCTAATTCCGTTAAAAGAAAGACGGCTGAGGCGAATAAGTTGTATGCGGGCTCCAGTCACGATATTGCATATTATGAGAAACTAAATCAAGCAATTTAAGTTCCTCGAAAATTTAAAAAAATTACCTTAAGTGGTAGATTTCAAGCCGCCGAAACGTCCTTTATCAGAATTTTGCAAGCATGCGTTGTATTGACTCTCAAAGCCAATAAGTTAACCCTAATCCCTTGAACATGGGTCGTTTGTGTTAACAGTCGTTTGTGTCAACAGTCATTTATGTAAACAGTCTACATGCCTCCAAATTTTGATGAAAATTTTTATTGAAAAAGGGACTTTCGGGACTGACAACAATTCTATCGCATAGTTAGGAGTCCAAAGAACACTTACGAATTTTTTCAGGTTCTTCCTTACGGAATAACAAAGTTAAATGAGCAGCGGATGCGAATGACCCATGTTCAAGGTTTATGTGTGCTGAAAATAGCGACACGGGATTAGGGTTAATATCTGTTTTGATAAAACTAATTTTATTAGAGGTAGTCTGTCTAAATGCCGAGATATTGATTTCTTTATTGTCAATATGACTAGGCAGCAAGGTTATTTGTTGAGTTAAATACGAAATTTTATCGGTAATATCGCGCGTAAGCATGCGCTCTTCACCTACAAAGTTACGTAAGCTGTAGCTGTGTCAATAGCTGTAGAAAGCTGAGTGAACGATAATCGAGTTTAAGCGCAAGATTGCTTACTAACGGGTGTGATGGATGGTGATAGGGGCAAAGCTAGTCGCATAAGCAAAGAACAATGACCGGTGGACCTGACAGGAATGGGAACAGAGATGCTGGAACTGTACTGAGAGATAGAATGACTAATTATATTTTTAGTCAGAGAAGAAAGACGAGCACAGCAATGATCGACGTAAGAAGCAGGCGAATCAACTTAGTACATCAAAGTGATTTACTATGCTAAAAGTTTGACAGCTGTTAAGTTCTTCTTAGTAAAGACTTTATTACAAATGCAACAGTATGCAAACATTCCGTAAGATAAGATCCGATGGTAAAATCGGCGTATCACGATTACAGCAGCTTCACCAGATGATCCTTTGGTTCAAATCGTACACTAGTATAAAATACTGCTCAAGGTAAGCTAGATATCTATGTGGTGATAATTCCAAGATTCTTTTTTAAGAAACTGGGAGTATTGAGCTCAAAAATAAGTATAAAAAAACTCCGCCAAATTCTTGAATGACAAATTAATCTCAAAATTTGTAACACAAAAAAGCAGGTGAAAATTAGTTTTTTAAGGTAGTTTATTAAAAGTTTTTGGCAATGGATACATCAGAACAAAGTGCATAAGAAACGCTGTCGTTGAAAACTCGCAAGAGAGAATTTTAGAATCAGTACAGATAAGTTTAAGTAGCGGTGTACTTTCTTCTTATCAAGAGAAATGTTTAATAAAATGCAGAGACATGACCCCATTTAGTACAATAGCTTTACACAGAAAGTATACAAAACAAAATAAAACATAAAATAAATTATAAAAAGTACAGGGTGACAAATGGGAAGTTGCCTAAAGTATATGCATCTCTTTCCCCCTCTACTGTATCGTATAAGACTGGGCCCACGTAGGTACATTATAGAATGTTGTCAGTTTCTACTGAGACGCCGTAAAGAGCAATTCGTGTACCTTAAAATGAGTGACCTTGACGTTAGCCTGCGTCTAACGTATTTTTTATTGATTATATTATTTCGCCTTTTTCTCGCGGCACGCGCTAACTTGCAGAAAATTTCGTCCAAGCGAGCTCTTCCTCCACCACCGCGACACTTTTCATTGGGCAAAGCTCAGCAGAGTCTCGCGACAACGCGAACCAATCGCGACTCACCACGTCGAGCCCCCACCATCTCGCTCCCGGCATGCATTGCTCTCCGCTGAGCTCGCGGAGGAGCGAACTTAGAGTTCGAGTCGAGTCGTCACAGTCAGTAGTCAGAGAAAGTTAGCGGTGGACGACCGAACTCGTATAGTCGTCAGTCGTCGCGACTTATCGCCTCTCAAACGCTACGCGACCTGCCCTCGCCAAGGCGCGACTTCGAGTCGCTCAGGCAAAAGGGGCCTCGACCCAAGACGTCGCTCAGAGCGGACACGCTCGTGCGCCTGCGTCTAAGTCGGGTGAGCTAATCTTTTATTCACAGCGGACCACGTCCGCTCGAGCAAAAGAAAGGCGACCACCATCGCCGTAGGTGAGCTCGAAACTGCGTCTGGCAACCTGAGAGCGAGAAGCCAAGCCGATTTCCGCGTCACGTTCCGCATTGCGTTCCGCGTCCGCAAGAATTTAAATAAAACCGCGACGGAGTTGCTCTACCGTTAGAGTTGAAGTTACGCCGCCATTTCGTCAAGTTATTTCACCTTCCGTCCGTTCTTTCTTTTCTTTTCCCCGCCTCCCTTAACGCAGCCGGGTTCCCTCGACGTTCGTCTCTTTGAACGCTTCCTTACCAACTCGGCATGTGTTAACCTTGCAAATGAAGAAAAGGTGTATCTCATCGAGTGCTTTTATTCTAGAGGTAAAAACTATACTGAAGCGTATAGAGTTTTTCGTACTAAATTTGGAAGTAAAAGAGTAGCCAGTCAAAATACTCTTAGAAGGTAAGAATAAAAAGAATTATTTTTAACTATATTGTATGACCGCATTTTTTAATAAAGTTTTCAAATTTTTTTTTACTTTTTTCTCAGAGTAATTTATAACTTCACTAATTATTATACTCTTGACGATCGTCGTCATGATCTTCCTGGTCTTTCATACACAGTTACAACAAAAGATAAGGTTGCCGAGGTCGAAGAAGATTTCAAGAATAATCCAACGGATTTAATAAGAAAAGCTGCAGTAGCCTTAAAACTGAATCGAGAGACACTAAGATAAATAATAGATTTCATTAAGTTACATCCTTACAAAATTTTGTCCTTTCGCTAAGAAACGTAGATTAGTCAGTGACTATTATTTTATGCAAGATAGTGCTACGCCGCATAGAACTTAAGATGTATTTAAAGCTATTTACGAAGTTTATGGTGAACGCGTCATCGGTTTAGGATATCCCAAGTTTGCACACGCAGGTATAGAATGGTCCCCTTATTCACCGGACTTAAGCCCATGTGATTTCTTCTTATGGGGCTACCTGAAAGATTACTGTTATGCGGAAAACCCCGAGACCAAAGATGATTTTAGAGAAGCTATTAGAAAAGGAATTTCTAGTATTTCTTCATCTAAAATTGAACAAGTTTTTCATAGTTTCCAAAAACAGCTTGATTATTGTGCAAGTTCAGATGGGGATCACTTCGAAAATATTAATCATTAATAGTTATTCCCTAGCCAGGTTTTGTCATTTTTATAAAAACGTAATATGTGTCTGTTGAAAATGTTCGATTAAACTGAAACCTATTTCAAATAAAAATGACTACTTCACTGATTTAATATGTATTTTTATTATTTTTTTCCCTGAACTCATCTTAAAATTATGAGTGATTACTTTAAGCAACTTCCCATTTGTCACCCTGTATAAAGATATAAAATATAAAAGAAAATAAAAGTAGAACTTATATACAATAGGTCTTACAAGGAAAATATCCGACTTGTTACCACACCTATTTTGTTAATGCTGCAATATGTTGTAGTATGTTAAAAGTATGAGACAATGTTTTTTTATTGGTAGAAGAAAACTTCTAGAGAGTAAAATTCACCCTGAAAGTAGTTTGTCTTAAAGCACGGTGCAAATTTTGATCTTTTTCAATAGATTTCAATTCAATATTTTTAGCAAGAAGATATTTTATTGTTGCGATTAGCTACATAATTATTTTTTGCAGTGTTAATGAGAATAAAAACTAGGCTACATAATGTACGAAAGTTTGAAAATATAACTAAGCTATGAGTAATCATGGCTTTCTTGTAAACTGCATTACGTATCCTTAATAAAATCTTCAACATCGTTATCAATCCATGTTCTGCGCTTGCACAGTATGGCGAGGTGTTGAAAGGAGCTGCTTCATTAAAACAGTCAATGACATTTTCTGTACCGTTCAACTACACTATCACTATTATTATTTGAATCATTGACTTTATAATGTTAAATTGAGTAATAAAGCAGTTGGAAACATGCTCACTCATTGGCTCGGAACATATTGCCTTTAAATTACGGGAATAATACACAATCAACACGCTTTTATTAAAAGTAATAAGGTTATAGAGACTGCATAATACAAAAATGTCCAGTCAAATATAGAAGATGTATCGAATTAAATGGGCATGATGTAGAGCACAGTGGTACGATATAAAGTCCGAGGTTGACAACATTTAATTTTAGGTATGAAAAGACGGAGTTATCTGTAGTAGATTTATATGAAAATCCCTGATAGCAACTATAGAACTAAAGTTTGAGATAAGATTAGATGGATTTAAAAATGTTTTACAGCATAGATTAGATGCACTTTAATATTGTATTGATGTGTGCAATAAAAATCTGGTCATAGTTTAAATTAACCCAAGGCCTGTTAACAGTACGTCATTGAGTACCTGGCGAAAGCGTGATAAGATCAAAGGCGCTAAATATAGATATAAGAGTAAAGTTATTTAATTTGAATTTAAATAGTGTCACATTATTGATAACTGGCATATTCAATTATTTCATATTTATTTAGAGCTAATTGCCATAAAATATAAATTTCTTTCGGCCGGAGAGATCTTAACAAAATACATATACTCGTACGAATCTTCACAACCAAAGCTGACTTTACTATTTCATTAACTTGAATGCATGAGATACAAGTGAATTTCTGGAAGTAGGCGAAAAAAACGAAATACAAGTGCTTTAGTAGCGTGACCTTGAATGAAAGCAGTATATGTAGTCGTATAAGGCGCAGTGCACCTAAATGTAAAACGATTGAGATATTGCCAAGTTTTAACTGGATCTGCGTCATAATTTCCTACAGTATTTTTGGGAGTATCAGCAACGTTATTTATGGATTATATACTTATATATGAATATGCATGAATCTTTAAGAATTAAATGAGTAGCAAGCGATGAGACGTTTTCTTTGATGTCTAAAATGTCATTGGATAACACTTGATAATACTTTTGATTTGGTTAGAATTATTTTTATATTTCGATAAGGTGAAATGCTCATGACCGTTAAACCAAGTTCTACGCTGGTTTGTAACGTTTATTGAGCTAAGAAGCATGTTCTTAAGTCAGTAGCTTACCGAAATTCAATCAATTTTTATTTATTCGAGCTAAGCTCACTATAATAAAAAATACATAATAATAAAATCGTTTGGATGAAAGATTTAATGAGCTTATTTGTTAAATGAATTAAGTTTACGATTCAAATATGAAAAACAGTTATTTATATTTATTTAATTATTTTATTATTATTATTAAATTTTTTTTTTTTTTTAATTAATATAAATCGCATTCTCTCTCTTTCGAGTATGAGCGTGACCATAGGGATTATTGTTATCAAATAATTTTTTATATTTTTTTATATTTCTTATATATTTTTTAATATTTCTTATATATCTTTTCATATTCACATTAAATTAATTATTCATTCGCAAATTGTCATTATATTATATAAATTGATATCTCACGGAAAAAACGCAAAAAAAATTTTTTGATCTACGGTGTTCAACCCGGGTCTTGCGCATTATGAAGCAGACGCCCTAACTACTATACTACGCAATATTCTTGCACAATTAAGATTCAAATTTTTGTTATAAGTTAAGGGATGTTGTGTCGTTTCCATACGACTGTTATATTCTATCATTTATTAGTATTGATTATAGGATTTTCAAATAATTCATTTTAAAGATTTTAACCGTTTGAGCAGCAATGTATCATATATGATTAAAAAATAATTGTGCCAATAGTGTCAATGTATCATATATGATGAAATTGAATAACTCTCTTGATTTTGAACCACTTTACTTCAAACTTGGCACATAACTGCTTTTGAGGTCGCTGAATCTGAATCTGGCATCAGAATTATAAAATTTAATATAGCGGGCATAAAATGGTCACCCAAAATGTTAAGATAACGTACGGAGTTTTCGAAAATCTACCGATTTCTGTTAAATTTAGTATATTGGGGTTTTTGAGGTCGTTGTTCACGAAACTGAGGTCGTATTTACAAGATTCAAAATAGCGCATCCAATATAGCGGATCAAAATTTCCAAAATCAAATAATTCATGCATGGCTAAAATGAAGAGAAATAAAATATTTACCTCCATCCCCCTATTTGCAAGATCAGAATCGATTCTTAAAAAAGCAATTTAAAAAATCCCTATATACCAAGTATTTTAGTGATTTGATTAATTTATCGACCCTGCCATATTTAACATGAAAAGTAAAAAAAGCTGTGCTGCTCAAAGGGTTATTTATTATTTTAATTCAGTTTCAGTTATATATATCCCTGCTAGAAATAATTGATTCAGATCCATTGGAATCAATAAAAATTGAATTGAGTCTAATGGAATTCAATAAAATCAATAGACATTTATGAAAAGGTTCATTCGGTTTGTACTGATTCAAACGGCCGTTTTTTAAATATGAATTCGATAGATTTTAATAAACTTAATCTTTAATTACTTTTAATAAATATTTTCCCTATACGAATTCAGTAGAGGTCAATAAACTTGATCTTTAATTGATTTTAATAAACGTTCTTTTAACATGAACTTGATAGATTTTAGTAAACGTAATTTTTAATTGATTTTGATGTATATTTTCTCAGTATGAGTTCAATAGATTCAATCGTTGATTGATTTTCTTAAGGGGAGGTTCTCATCAAGCACGACCAAAAAATCGATTTTTTCTTTTTTGCTTAAAAAGTTGGCAAATGTCTCGTAAAATACGCTCGTGAAACCCGTTTTGCCGAATTCAATTTATTTTTAAAGTTATAGTCAAAAAACCGAAGTCGTCTTTTTACGCGAAAATCGCGTATTAAAACTTTAAACGCGTTTTTCTCGAAACCATGTTTTTTGAGACGGGCGGCAAGATATCTGAAAAACTATTATAGATATTGAGATATTTATTTTTTTTTTTAAAGGTAATTAAATTTGCTGGATCTTGAACTAAAATTATAATTTTACAATGATTATTTTTATTGTTATTGCACTTTTTAGAGCAAAAAAAAGTGCAAAAAAATATTTATTTTTTGCAAGTCCGCTATTTTGTTAATTTTTAACTTTTCATTGTAATTTTAGTTCAAGATCCAGCAAATGTCTCCTAGTTTATAAAGAGTTTTGATTTTTTGATTTCAGACAAAAATTGGATGAGTTACCTTGCCGCCCGTAGATGTGTCTTTTTTTTCGATGACTATTTTTCAATGCATATAACTAATAAACTATTTGGTATTTTTGTTGAAAAAAATTTGTAAAAGTAGTTAATAATATACTTAATAAGTACCAAAAAACTTGACTACTTTATTTATTTCCTTCCATGAGGAAAAAAATCGCGAAAATCACGTAATTTTTGGGTCGCTAGATGAGAACCTCCCCTTAATCGTTTTCTGATTATTAGGTTTATAGATTTTAATAAATTTAATGTAACTCACTTTTCCACTTACAAGTTTAAATAAAACTAACTAATAACTTTAAGTGATTGTACTCAATATTTTCTCAATATGAATTCATCCGCTACAGGGGAAATGCTTTATTCTCTTTCTCGCAATCGGCTAGATTTCCCTTTGATTAGTATATAAGAACAATGAAATTATCTATCATTATTGGTACTCATTGTGAGTTGATCGACAACAGTAATGGGGGAAATTAAAACTCCTTTAAGAGATATCAATAAATATAAAAATTAAGTTGTTCATTTTAATGTAAAAAATGGAAATTCAATGTAATTTTTATAACTAAATTAATAAAAATAAAATTGACATTAATGGAATATTTCTATTTTAAATACAGAATACTTATATAGAATTGATTTAAATACAATCAGTATCAATAAAATAGTAATCAAATATTTTAATAGAATTCATTTCATGTTAGTGGTTTGTCTATTCAAATTTATTAATTTCAATAGATTTTATAATTTTATGTTAGTTAAATTCAATACATTTGATTAGAGACATATTCAATAAATGAACTTTATTTGATTTTAACGGGCTTTTCCATTTATTTTAATTAATTTCATTAGATATTTTTATTAAACTTCAATTTATTTCAATAATCCTTAACTTCTAAACTAATTAAATCGAATAAATTTTAATAGACATATTTTTATTTTAATTGATATGAATACAACTTTTCTTAATTAAGAAGTATATTTGAAATCAATTCAAATTTTTCAATGAATTCCAATGGATTTTCTAGCAGAGTAACTTTAAACAAAAACAAAATATTATGGACAAGATCGGCGTTTACGAGGTGTACACAATTGCCTATAATGCCGATAATACATGTTCATTATAAACTCGAAATAAAGTATTTAAAAAATATTTAAAAAAATTTATTAGTAAATTATAAAATACATTTTCAATTTTTAATAAAATTAATAATTATATTAAGAATAATTAAATTTATTCAAATGTAATGTACTTTGAGGATTTAATTGAATAAATACAACACATGCACTTTATGTAAAAACAATACGTATATTTTTCTCTACTTGTGTAACAAATAAAATACAAAAGAAACGTATAACAATAGAATTTGAATGTTGCGCTGGAGCTTGATGTGCTCTCGATTGAGTTGCGAAAGAATCTGTCTGGAGAGTAGTCTTTTCGAAGCAGGATGCTTCGGTTTCCTAATGAGTGGAAACTCACAATTTTGAGTGGGAAGAAAAGTGTAATAAAGGTGGTACATTAGATGCCTTAGTGAAGGACCGAGATATTGGAAACGGAAAGGAAAAAGGACAGATGTTTGCGGACTAGTTTATGATAGGGATGGATTAGTTATCAGATAGAGTGTGATGTAGAAAAAACGCTCTTTTCCTTTTTTTAAGACAAAACATATGTTGGTTATGCCGGTTGAAATGGAAGTGCAAATATCGTTAAAATAACATTAGGCGCTTTCTCGCATTGTTTTCGGTTTGTCTCGATATTCTTATTTGTAAGGAAGATAATACTAAAGTAAAATACAATAATAGTAAGCAAAAAGTACATTTCAGCGATACATAAATGAAGAATATAATAACGCGTAAATGAACATAGATATATATAGTAATGTGTATATGAGAGCAACATTACACTAATAAATGTACACTTTTTTGAATTTTTGTTATACTCTTTAGTAAACTTAAAAATAATTTTCATTTAAGCATTTTTTTCCATTGCTTCAATTAAAAAATTGATTCGATTTTAACTCATTATATTAACCCCTTGACGTACAATGACGTCTCTGAGACGTCATGTATTTCATGTGCCATGGTAGATATTGATGTCTTCAAGATATCAAGAAATCTCTTTGGCGAATACCGGGCATTATAATATTATTGGATTATCTGTTTCGGCCGTGCATCAACGCTGCTTTTTTTACAGTCTAAGATGCTTTCCCCCTCTCAATAATATAAATGGTATTCTACGGACGCGTCAACGCGCATTTTATTCGTATGTCAAGGGATTAATTGACATAAGCCTAGATTTTCATTACATCAGGAGTAATGTTTTTCTTTCAAAGAAATATACTCTTCTGAAAATCTTGAGAAAATAAAAATCCAGCAGCGCGGCAGGGTCACGTGGCAATTATGGGTACTAAAAATTATGAGGCGCGCTAGGCTTTTATACTTTTCAAATGGGAGTGCAAAAATTAATTACTAAAAATATTTTATGTGTAAAAAATTAAAATTTGGATTATAGTATTTTATTATTTTTTTAGTTCTTTTACACATAAAAAAAACTCCAGCTTTTTACACCCTACTATTGCCAAGTAACAAGCTACAGTTTTATACTTTAGGGCTCACCGTTTCGATTTTCGTTTCCATGTTCAGTTGTCATCGTTATAATTATTTTACATTATTATTATGATTGTTTGGCGAGATGCTTTATAGTGCGCATGTGCACTATATCAGCTGTTGTTATTGCGAATATATTAAAAAAAAACGTCACTGACCGATTTACAGCGTTGTCACTGACTGTCACAAGCGCGACTAACCTTTTATTCTATGATTATACATATATGCATATATAAATACTAAAATTCTTTTAACATAAAATTGATTTACTACAATAATTAAGTATATCAATTAATATAATATAGTATGTTATTTAACTGAAATTTTATCATCAAAGTTCTTAATTTGTGAAAGTAAATGATTATTTTGATCAAAATTTACAATAAAAATCAAATGTTTATGTTATGTTTCTATTTTATATATTCTTTAAAAACGAAGATATGTAATTGAACAATAATATATTTATAGATGAAATATTCGAAGGTTAATAATTCAGAAACCAATGAAATGCTCATGTTTTCACCTTTAGTATTCTATGTCTTTATTTGTAGATATACATAATAATAATTTGTTTTTATTATTATTATAAGTTTTTACTTTTATGGCTATCATTGTAATTCATTAGTTTTTCGATTTTTTTGGAAATTTCGAGAAGAAAGGAATGGAGGGAAAAGATGGAAACAACTTTAACTAATCGAAAATATAATTTTTTTACTATGCCATAGGAATGAACTTGTAAAATGAAATTCGTTATATAAATAATGTGAATAAATTTCAGAAGTATTTATCGATATTACTACTAAGGCTCTGTGAAGAGAACTTTAAAATATTTCATCGTGATAATTATTACTGATTATTACCTTCTAAATATTGAAAAGTAAATTTACTTGGATGTAAACGCAAGTATTACATGTCTGATCGAAATTTAAAATAAATTAAAAATATTCATCTCACATAGGTTATTTACATTAGCAGATAATGTTCATGAATTTTTATTTGTTTTTTTGGCAAATATTATTCTCTCAAATGATCTTACGCTTATAAAAAGAACCGATTTATTTAGAAAGTTAGAAATATAAGATTATAAAGTATGGTATTGTTACGTGAATGAACATTATATACACTCTTGTTCCCAAATATGTGATTTTTCATTTCATAAAATTGAAGGTATAATTTATGAAATGATGATATAATAGATTTATGGCTATGCGTTATCAAAAATTATTAATCGTTTTTAACTGGTGGTCAGATGTCTTGTTGTCTCTTTAAAATAATGCGTAATGTCCATTTCCTTATCTTCTTTTTTTTTTTGATAATTTATGGCTTCTATAAAGCGCTATTTTACTGAAAACTGCATAATGATTATTAATTTTTTTTTTACGTTTTAATCAATTAATTAATTAATTTTTTTTTTACCGAAACGGTGAGACATCATTTAATATGGTGCGCAGAGCTGCTAAGCACAGATAATTAATTCGTAAATTCAAATAACGTTACAACGTACGACGTACAGTATTATACACATACACTTTGACAAGAAAGTATCCGGAAATTTGAAATAAAACGCAAAAATATTAAACTTCTTCAATATTTATTGAATCTCCTTCAAAATATGCTCCATTTGAAGCGATACACATGTGCCAACGTTTTTTCCAATCATGGAAATATTTTTTATATGCGCTTTCAGGGATGGCCTTCAGCTCCTTCTGCGAATTTTCTTTTATGGCGTCTATGGAGTCAAATCTGGTTCCCCGGAGCGGTAATTTCAGTCTGGAGAAAAGAAAAAAGTCACACGGAGCTAGATTAGGCGAATAAGGTGGCTGGTCGATGGTATTTATTAAGTGTTTGGTCTTAAAATCGTTAATAATCGTGGCTCTATGAGATGGTGCGTTATCGTCATGCAAAGTCCACGAATTGTTTTGCCACAAATCCGGCCGTTTACGGCGAATATTTTCACGCAAACGTCTCAAAACAGTTAAATAGAAGTCCTTATTGACCGTTTGACCTTGCGGAACAAATTCATGATGAACCACACCACGAATATCGAAGAAAACAATAAGCATCGTCTTGATTTTCGAACGACTTTCGCGAGGTTTTTTCGATTTCGGCTCATTTTTTCCCACCCATTCCGATGATTGTTGGCTCGTTTGTGTGTCGTATTCATAGACCCATGTCTCGTCACCAGTTATGATCCGTCCCATGAACGTGGGATCAGAATTCGCACGATCCAGCATGTCTGCAGCTACCTGCATCCGGTACTGTTTTTGAAGAAAATTCAGCTCTAACGGAACGAGCTGAGCGGCGACGCGCTGCATGCCCAATTGGTTCACCAAAATCAAACGAGCGGTTTCACGAAAGATGTTGAGATCACGAGCTATCTCTCTAACACTGGCATGACGATTTTCGAGCACAATTTCCTTGATTTTTTCGACGTTATCGTTGGTTGAAGAGGTCGACGGTCGTCCTGAACGAGGCAAATCTTCGACGATCTCCCGACCGTTTTTAAAGGCTTTGTACCATTCGTACACTTGGGTTTTCGATAAAACAGAGTCTCCATAAGCCTTTTCCAGCATTCGCAACGAGTCAGCTCACGAAATTTCGTTCAAAACACAAAATTTGAGACAAACTCTTTGTTCAATATTTTTTTCCATTGTAACATTCGCAGACTACCACTGAGGTCAACTAGTTTCAACAGCTGTCGTAAACAAACTAGTTGACAGACCGCACTCATGTTTGGCATAGTAATTACGGACAGTCCTACCAACATACAGAAACTTCAAATACTTAAAAATACTCAAAGCGGGCAATTTAAATGAGAATTTCCGGATACTTTTATTCAGAGTGTATTATATTACATTTCTTTGATATTTTATTGTTTGCTTGTTTTATTACTTTTTTCCTTAGTTTTTCCTTTTTTATTTAAGACAAATTCTTTTTTTTTCATTATTATTCGAACTAAAATTGCTTTGAACATTTATAAATTTCGCTTAATTGCTTACTGCACGCAGTCTTGTTCTAAAATATTTTTTTATTCCATCTATATCTTCTTTAACTTTAAACTTTAAACGTGTTTATCTCAAATCTTCATATTGTAAGTTAGCCGCACCCTTAACTCGAACAATTTTCAATCTATTTACTTCAAATTTTAACAAGATATTTAAAAATATGTTGTCTGAATAAGTACGTAGGATTTTCTAGCAGTTGTTATGTACAATAAAAAAAAATTTAATCACTCATCATAATTCAAAATTTACAGGAACTGTTGGTACGGCCATGGACTATTCCAAAATAGAGACGTCATCTGAGAGAAACGTTGCACAGTCGTCATTTTTAAATTTTTATTCTATAAAAATTTAATTGTATGTATTTAAATAATTAAATACACGAGTATATATTAAAAAAATTTAAATATATATATATATATATATATATATATATATATATATATATATATATATTGTACATTATATTTTTATTTTCTTTTAAATTGAAGTTGATAATTCAGTTGATAAATCAACTGTTATATAAGGCCAAGATGACAGCTGATTTATCTGCTCATTTATCAACTGATTTATCAACAGAAAAACTTATAAAAATATTCAAAAATTTATAGAAAGGTAGAAAAAGATATATAAGTGTGATACTTTGGATCAAATTTTACAACATTTACATATATATTTTTGTACACCTTGTTTATTTTTTTTTTAAACATTTACACGCTTATTTACATTCTGTACACTTTTGTATATTTCCATGTGTATTATTATATTTCTATTTGCATGCTATTATGAGTTTTTCCACCACACGCGCGCTGTCGAGAAGTGAAGAGCTTTCGTCAGGCAGCATTCTCAGTTGTCTGAGATATTTAAGTGGATTATTAATATATTTATTAATTGAGATATATATGTATTTTTAAAAATTATTTACTACTTTGAAAAAGTTGAATTTTATATTCATATTATTTCAGATTTTTAAGTTGAAACCGCTCCATATGGGGGGTTAGAGTGGGGAGGGTCGATTATGGTGTCATTGCATGTGCCCTATCCAGATTAACAAATTTTCCTTTTCTACCTTTTCATATGCGTAGTTGTTGAGATATTCGCATCGATAGATTATAACTGCCGATTACAGCGCCATCGGTCACGCATCGTAGAAAATGTTTGAGACAAAACTTTCATATTTTTCGATGCAGAATCAGAATCTGTAATGAAAAATAGAGATTTCCATTTAAAATTCGCGATTTGACCCTCAAATAACCTTCAAATTTGACCTCAAGGTAAACGCTAAGGTCGGCATTGGACGACCCTCTCTAACTCGTACAACTTCTTCTGAATATTTTTTAATATAACCATCTTTCTTTGAAGTTATTTCGACCGATGGATTAAAACGGACCACCCTGTATATATATATATGAGTGTGTACATATATAAATGTGCATTTATATATTCTAAATATTAATAATTTATAAAAAAGTTAATGTATTCATAATTGTTTATGATTAAAATGCTTTAGACATATAATACTGTATGTATTAAACTTTGCAAGTATGTATGTACAACTTGAAATATACATAAATTTTCCTTGATAATTTTTTTTCTTATTTTGTTATAGATATCAAAATTGTCTTATAGCCTAACCTTATATATCCTTAATTTTCAAAAAAATGATGTAGTCCAGTAAATATTTTTTATATGGTGTTTAAATATGCATATTTTGAGATGGGATAAAAAGAAAAAATATTTTTTATGTATCGATTGACAAAACCAAGATACTGAACTATATTTTACCGTAAAGTCTAGTCAGAAATCATTGATAGATATAATTTGCATTAGTTTTAAGTATACTGAGACTTAAAAGTCCCGCCAGTAAATAAAGGGTTAAGTTATGGAAAAAGAGAAGGGTGAGGGTAACCAAAAAAATATATTACTTTTATTAGATAGTACACCTCATCCAGCTAAAGATGTTCTAAATAAAATACATGTTCAGTTTACTGTAAAGTATCTTCGACCAAATGTAACGTGTTTCATTCAGTCATTAGATCAAAATGTTATATAAATGACTAAGTGATATTCTATATAAAACATTTACTAAGAATCTTACTTAAAAATAGAAACTTACAAACAAATTTTAAAAGTAAAAGAAGCTAGTGTGAATTTGAAAGCATCTGTTTGTAAAAATAATGAAGTTGTAAATGCTTCGGAATTATCAATCATAATTTATGAAGTTCTTAACTGTAATATTAATGAAATAGAAGATAATTTGTGGCTTAAAGAAAATAGAAGTGATGTTGACTAAAGACTCTAACCAATTTAGAGATAGCGGCTGAAGTTTCAAGGCAAATTTTGTCTACTAACATCGAAAAAGGAAATGTAGAAGAACAGAGTAATGTCTTCAAGCTTTAAGAATGAGAAAAGCGCGTATAGTGACGCATTAGAACGATGAATTAACTACTGCAAGGTGAAAAGACAAGAGCTTATTAAGCTCTGAAAGGAGAAAGTCTCTGTAGAGCTGGCTCTAAAAGATTACAACCCAGCATGTTAAGGCCGACTTAAAGGAGGAGTCCGTCAACAACGGTCTCAAAAATATGAGTGAGAGGTACAAAGACAGAAAAAAGTCGCAAAGAAAGAAAAGATAGAAGATAGTTGTACCGAAAAAGCTATCCAAAAAAAAAATATATAAGTAATTCAGCGCAGCGCCCATAAGCTAACATATGGAAGACCTAAGGTAGAAGGAAAAAGTGGTCGTCGAAGTTGCGCGTGGATGGACGTATGCTGAGGTTTTAGGAAGGCTTTGACCGCAATAAGCTGGGCGTGATGGGCACGTTAGAAGCGGCGAGAAATATAAAGGTCTTCATGTCCAATAAATGGAGGATGAGAATGGCAGTCCTGAAGACAAGCCAATGTGGCTACTTAAGGCAGTCACCCTGTGTGACGGCAAATTTTTTTAGCTTTGTTTAAGATTTTTTTTTGAGGAACAATAAAAATATTGAAGTTTTAACTTAATACTATAGATTTATTAACATTTCAACAGTAAGTCAGACAATTTTTAGGCCAAAATCTTTATCAGAATCTGTGTTGCACTACTCCAAAGACTGACTGCCTTAAACCCCGTCATTTGCGGGTCGACTTTGTGAGCCAACGGATAAGTGCTTGAGGTGCCTTGGATTTGAGCCTAAGGGACATACAAGGGGCTGGACAGAATAAACATCCACTACAGATGTAAGGAGGCCCATCACAGAAAGGCGATGTGCCCTAACAAGGAGCCCAGCTGCTTGTTATGCACGGCTAAAGAAACAGACGCAGTGTTCCGCTTTTCAGAAGTTACTCGGCGCTAGAAGAAGAAATAGTAACGAAAGGGACCTGTCAGACTAATAATACGTAACAGAAAGGTAAATGGGCAGAATCTGCAACGGTGAAGTAATACGAAAGTAGTTCCATGTTGCAGGTTGGATAGAAGATGAAGTTTCATCCGCTGGACTATGTATTACTGGATGCATATCTGGCGGATGGTGGGTTAGGCGGTTCGCTGGGTTACTGATTCCCTTGTTACAGATGTGTTCAAATCGAGTTGATCCGATTATATCATTCAAATATTATTATAAAAATGATATTAAAAACTAACATAAAAAATTAATAAATACTTATCAATCTGTTATATGATGAAAAATCAATTTTATTTACAGCTAAACAAATAAAACTTAATTGTAAATATATTTTGCTGTCAAACTGCTGTCTATATGTTCTAGTAGGTTGGCACCAAACTGTCTCGTAAGTCTCGAAGCCAGCTTGTCAGCAACGATTGGAAATCAAAACTTTGCTGTCAACTTAAAGTCAAACAAACAAAATTTCTTTGGTATCTACTTTTGTTTGGCAACATAGGTTATTAAGAAGAAGTTAAAGTTTGACCTATTTAAGATATAAAGCACTAGCTTATATTTTAACCGTCTGAGTAAAACGAACATTTATCAGCCGAAAAATGGAGAAATTTATATATATAGTAGAACTGACGAGCAAGACAAAAAGGTCAGACAAAACAAAAAATTCCTTCTAGTTTATCGTGTTTTTGTTGAAAAGAAACTAACATAGTGTCATGTGATAAGCTTGACCTAGCTACGAGCTATAAATAGCAACCTGATGATTGTGGCTGGAGCTAAATAAACATAGTGTCAATTTTTTTTCCAACGTTTACTATTTAATTGCTTTAATGTTTTGGTCTGTTTCTGTATCATTTCAATCTATTATTACTAAAAATAATTATATTATTACTATATTTATGTAATTGTTGACGAGCATTTTATTAGCAAATATAGGCGGACAAAACAAAACTAGTCAAAATAAATAGTTAGAAAGTCTGTTAACCGATTAAGGACCACGCGGCCATCATACAGTCGATTGGTTTTTTCATTGATTTCGCCATTACATACGATTATTAACATTCTTTTACATTTTATCACTGTAAGTCTCAAGAATATAATCCAACTTGTCTAATAACGCTATTTTTAAATTTAAATAAAGAAATAGTTCATAAAAGTTCCATAGTCGATACTATAAGTTTAGTCAACTTTAGGTGGATATATTGAATTTCCCTCAAAAAATTTTGAAAATCTGACCTCAAATTCTAAAAGAGCAGGTCTTTTTTCATTAAAAATTAACCTGTTATTGATTTTTAAATTTTTTCAGTGTTTCCTAATCAAAAAACCAAACGACTATATTAATGTTGCGTGATTATTAATGAGATAATAACAGAGACTTTTGGACTTTGTTGCAGTCAAGTAAAGAGAATATTTTTATGCTTGATACTGCGTTTCGACCATCTAAAATTAAGCAAAAGAACCTCTAATTAAGAAAAGTATTATGTTAATTTTTTTTTATACACTTCTCTACTATCTCAAAGAAAAATTTGTTTTACTTCCAATGAAAGACTAGATCGAATGTGATTCATGCCAAGAATGGACTCATGAAGCATCATATTTTTACATAGGTTTAATATTCTATTTCTATGACCATTGTTTTGATTAATTAAGAGTTACATAAAACGAATAGTAGAAAGCTTAAAAAAAAAAAAAATTTCATATTCAATATTTTCTTTTTCAGTAAAGTTTTCATTGTAAATGCTAGAATCGTTAATAATTATAGTGCGTAATTAACGAAAATCTGATTTCAAAAGTTAATATTTGATAAATTTATACATTCAAACATTTTGCATTAACTTTCTTGTAAAACATCGCTTCAATAAAAGAAAAGTCATTTTGACTGTGCCGAAGATATCTTCTCTAGATGTAGAATTTTTCATTCTATCTGATTCCGAGATTAAAACTAGCGGATTGTCATTAAAAAATTTCAGTTTCATCATAAAATAACCTTCAAAATCAATTCGAAGGTCAAAGTCAAGGTCATGTATATTTTTTCCACTGTACTCTTTAATTTTTATGAAGGTCATTTTTTTATATTATTTGATTTTATGAAATTATTCGCGTGGAAGGATTTAAATGAAACATCCTGTACATGTAGATTTCTAAGGTAGGTAAATATTTCTCTCAATTCACTATCACAATCATTATTGTTTAGTTTTGATAGAAATATTTATATTGACGCCTATAAAAAGAAAACGTACTCTTAATAATAATAAAAACAATATGCAAAGAAGCAAAATTAATCAAGTAAATTATTTAAGTTATTGTAATTATTTTTTAATTTGTACCACTTTTATTTAATTTGTTTTCTATTTTATTTTAGAGTAAATCTAAATTTTCCAATTAATTTTTAATATTAATTTTTATTATTATATTATATAAAAACAAAATTAAATATTTAAAAATGGTAACGACATAATAATTATGATATAGATATATATTAATGTAAAACCATGAGTAAAAATTCTTGTGTCAAGTAAATATTTTTCTTTCATATGATTTTCGAAACTATTTTACTCAAATCCAGCTAGTTCTTTTACCAATACAGATCCGATTAATAATATTAAATAATAATCCGATAAAGCTAGTGATAATAAAGAGACACATCTTTTATTGTATTTATTCCTTGCATTGGCAATAGCGATGTTAAAAGACTAAATAGTAACACAGGAAAGAAGATTTAGTGCCATTAGATGAAGAAATATATATATCATAGATAAAACAAGATAAAAATGAAACGGTTAAAATTTTTAAGATACTTACGAGTTATGATTTGTTGATGTTGGGAAAGAGTATAAATCTATACTTACTGAATAAATATTTATTTCTTATTAACAAATACATTTGAAACAATTTTTTCTAAAAGAATGGAAAATTATACTTTAGAAGCGTCTTCAGCAAATTGATCAGACATAAGTATTAATCTTAATAAGTTACCCTTTAAAGGGCAAAAGTCAGTATTTATAGTCTAAGCTACGTATAGAAAAAGATCTTCACCGATCGAGTAGCCGAACGAAATGTGTTTTTTACGGAATAAAATATGTTAACGAAAGTAACGGTAATAGGTTGCCTAATGAAATCCTGTCAAGGGTATTTTCAATTAATAATGTAACTGGTAATTTTTTTTCGATACCTTCACCTATAGAGTAACCAAAAAAATTTAACACTAATTGAAAGTATGAAGTCTATAGAATATGCAAACATAGAGTTGCCTAGCTTTTTCTTGTCAAGGCTTAAGGATTGCTTAGTTTAAACAGGTGAATTAGAAATGGTACCTTTACCGATCGAGTAACCAAATAAATTATATATCAAAATAAAGATTATTTTTTTGTGAATACGATGGTATAAGGTTGCCTATGAAAAACCTATCAAAAATTAGGGTTGCAAGGCGTTGAAATTTGAAAATTGAGGCGTATGAAAGTGTGCGAGAAAGAAAGATTCTCCATTCTATCCAGCGCGATAGAGGAAGATGCAGCATAGCAGATGTTCGCGCCACATCAGCCGCCTGAAATTGTGCGAGAGAGAGAGCCTATACGTAGTATCAAATGCGGTAGAGGGAGACGCACTATAGCGACCGGCCCCGCCTCTTCTTGCATATGAAGCAGAGTGCGCATGTTCTGTACTGTTGACAAGTCAGTGTATGATTTTCAAGCGTTGTTTTGGAGCAACTGAAAATACGAGGTCTGGCTATTAAATAACGAGACTGGTTACGAAAAAGGGTTTTATTGTAAAAATTATTCTACATTCTCCCCTTCAATACTCCCCTTCAATATACTCCCCTTCCCTCGCCACACACCTTTCCATACCTTTTTTTCATTGATCGAAGCAGTGCTGGAAGTCTTTTTGGTGAGGGCCTTTAGGAGCTCTGCCGTTTTTTGCTTTACCGCTTCCATCGACTCAAATCGGGTCCCTTTCGAAGCAGATTTTATCTTCGGAAACAAAAAAAAGTCGCACGGTGCCAAATCTGGCGAGAACGGCGCGTGTTCGAGCACTGGAGTGCGCTTACCGGCCAAATACTGCTTCACAGATAGCGCGTTATGGGCAGGTGCGTTGTTCTGGTGCAAAATCCACGAGTTGTTCTTCTACAACTCGGGCCGTTTCTTACGAACTCGTTCTCGCAGTGTTGCCAAAACTGACAAATAGTAAGCCTGGTTGACAGTCTGACCCTCTGGAACCCATTCAGTCATCATGATACCGTTAATGTAAAAAAAAACGATCAACATTGCCTTAAATTTTGCTTTGGACATCCTTGCTTTTTTGATTCTGGGCGATTCAGGCGTCTTCCAATGCATCGATTGCCGCTTTGTTTCAATATCGTATTGAAAAATCCACGTTTCGTCGCAAGTAATAATGTTTTTCATCAGTCCGGAATCTTTTTTTAACCTTTCAAGGAAATCTGAGCAGACTTGTTCACGCAAGAGCTTTTGGTCACGATTCATGTTTTTTGGCACCAACTTTGCACAGACTTTAGTAATGTGTAATTCCTCGTGTAAAATTTGTCTAACCGTTTCTTTATCGGCGTTTACAGCCTCGGCAATCATCCGGATGCTCATTCGACGATCTGCACGCACAATTTGGTTGATTTTGGTCACTGTTTCCGGAGTTGAAACAGTGACAGGGCGTTGGTCATCTTGAGTGCTCACTCGGCCCTCACTGAAGCGCTTACACCACTCAAAAACACGCGCACGAGATAGAGAATTGTCCCCATAGGCCTCTTGCAACAATTTAAAGCACTCAGTCGGAGTTTTTTTCAATTTAACGAGAAATTTGAGATTGATAGGTTGCTCCTGTTTTTCGTCACACATGGTTTTCGGCACGAGAAAAAAACACGTTCGTTTCAAACCGCTACTGCACAAATACAATAATAGTGACGAGAACGTGTTTTTGTACGTGCATGGACAAGATATCTAGATACTCAACGCACTACTCGTTTTTTTTCCCACCCCTCTACGGCGCCCTCTAGGCGCGCAGTCTCGTTATTTAATAGCCAGACCTCGTATACTCCAATTATATGCACTTTGAAGTGTATAAAAAATTATAACAAAATTTCCATAGTTTGATTATGGTGTTATACATCGAATGCACAGAGTGTGTGTAATTCGGAAACACTTGAATTTACTTTGTGTCGAAGTATAACAAATTGTTTAAAATGTTTATTAAAAAATATTTTAGTGATATACTTATCTTGCAAATTTTGTTTATTTTATAAATACTAAATATGAATAATAAAAATTGTTTAACTGTCTCAAAAATTTGGCGCACGCACACACACATGCAAAGGAATTAATATTTAAAGAAAACATTTATAATGACAAAAAATTTACTCTGGGTATTGTGTTAAATTATCATTTATTTAAATACTAAGGACAATACCACTTAAAATACAAAATTTTATATACAAAAATCTTAGCAAAATATGTATACACTCTGACAAAAAAGTATCCAGAAATTTGAAATAAAACGCAAAAATATTAAACTTCTTCAATATTTATTAAATCTCCTTCAAAATATGCTCCATTTAAAGCGATACACATGTGCCAACGTCTTTTCCAATCATGGAAACATTTTTTATAGGCGCTTTCAGGGATGGCCTTCAGCTCCTTCTGCGAATTTTCTTTTATGGCGTCTATGGAGTCAAATCTGGTTCCCCGGAGCGGTAATTTCAGTCTGGAGAAAAGAAAGAAGTCACACGGAGCTAGATTAGGCGAATAAGGTGGCTGGTCGATGGTATTTATCGAGTGTTTGGTCTTAAAATCGTTAATAATCGTGGCTCGATGAGATTATGCGTTATCGTCATGCAAAATTTTTCCATTGTAACATTCGCAGACTACCACTGAGGTCGACTGGTTTCAACAGCTGTCGTAAACAAACTAGTTAACAGACCGCACTCATGTTTGGCATAGTAATTACGGACAGTCCTACCAACATACAGAAACTTCAAATACTTGAAGATACTCAACGCGGGCAATTTAAATGAGAATTTCCGGATACTTTCTTGTCAGAGTGTATATATATATATATGTGTGTATATATAATATATAATATGTATAATATATATATATATATATATATATATATATATATATATATATATATATATATATATACAGTATGTCGGAAAAGTTCCCGAACTTTTGAAATAAAAAATCGAAAATTACATCCAAAGAAATTTATTCCAGTTAACTTTCAACATAGTCCCTTTCCCTAGATATACAGTCTGTCGAGTAAGAGCGTGGTCGACTTCACCGACAGGTAATAAACGATTTTGCTCTAATTCTTTCGCGAGCCGATAGAAAAAAGCTTTGTCCTTGATGCATTGTCAACAAAAATTTAGTTGTCGTTAATCTTTCAAAAGAGAATCACGTTAAACGCCATGAGTGCTTAGTACGCGTCGCGCTACGAGGCTGTGTTTCTTTGCATCCACCCGAAAGGTCCCAAAATGTCGCAATCAGCGGCTGCTATATATATGAGAAAGTCGAAGGCATTTGTACAGAAGTAAATACAGCGATATAAAGTGGCTAAAAATGTCGATGATTTACCAGAACGTGGCTCGATAGGAAAAGTGAACAAAAAAGATGAAAAAAGAATAGTGAATCTGTTTTCGCGGAATCCTGCTTTAACACTGCAGCAGGGACAAGCAAAATTAATGGCAAAAGGTTTAGATATATCCTACGAAACTATCCGAACCCATCTTTGTACTCATCATCTGAAATGGCGCAACACAATGAAGAAGCCTCTGTTGACTGAAAAACATGTGACAAAGCGACTTGCTTGGGCGCATGAGAATATTGATAGAGATTTAGAAAATGTCATTTTTACTGATATATGTTCTATATGGGCACGTTCTGTCCTCACGCGAGCCTGGTCAACTTCCACCAATAGGCTTGTTCAGCGGACCGTAAAACATGGAATAAAGGTGCATCTTTGGGGCTGCTTCTCAAAGCAGGGATTCGGCACTTTGCACCTCTTTACTGACAACCTAAATGCCGAGAAAATGATAAAAATCTACAAAAAGGCTTTACTGCCATCTGCCAAACGATGGTTCATCATAAAAAATAAAGATTGGATTCTGCAGGAGGACAACGATCCTAAACACCGCAGCAAGCTCTGTACTCAGTGGAAGACTCAATCTGGCATCGTTACATTAGATTGGCCGTCGCAGTCGCCGGATGCAAACCCTATTGAAAATGTGTTGGCATATATTAAACGGAAGCTTCGTGGAAGACGCACATACACTTTGAAGCAGTTGTCTTACGAAATTCGTCGGATCTGGAGATCCTTGCCACTAGAATACGCCGTCAAATTAGTAGAAAGCATGCCTCGAAGATGCCAGGCAATTATCGACGCCGGTGGTGACTGGACACATTATTGACCGAATTGCATCATTGTTTGTAATGTGTACAATGTATATATTATTATGAAAGTTTCATCAAATAAATTTTTTTATAAATTAACACGACCACGCTTACTTGACAGACTGTATGTTTTAAAAATAAACTACTGTAAATGTTTTTTTCAGCAATTACATTTCGAAATTTTGATTTTGAAAAAATTATATGATAAAAATTGACTATAATCATATTTTTTTATTGTAATTATTATCATAAAAATAGAAAATAAATAAATATAATATTTTTTTAAGATCATCCTTAACATATATCCCATGCGATATAAAATAAAATATAATTTTTGGTCGAATTCATTTTATTCCATCAACAAAAATTTTTTTATAAATAATCTTCGAATTTGTTAATATTTTTGTAAAGCAATTTTATTATGAATTGAAAAATGTTACAATATTTAAAAAAGCAAAAAAAAATAAATGAAAACGCTACCTCAAACGGAATGAGGATTTCAAAATTATTAATAAAAATACTTAAGGTAAGCGGTTACCTCATAAAATAAATAACATATATATATATATATATTATATATATATCATGCAATAAATAAGAACTATAGATTTATATGCCTGTAAATGCCCTTAGTGTTCCATCTTTCTAACTGTCAATAACAATATGACAATAACAATATAACCGAAATATTTTCCTACCGGATCCAAATCAATAGAGGTCGGAGTTACGGCATCAACACCTGTCTCTTCATTCTACTCTTCACTCTCAATAATAGTGGTAGATGACTCACCACAAGAATCCTTAGTTGCAGAAGTAAGATGTATCTGAAAAATTATATTTTTTTGCCTTAATAAATCTGTTGGATATATAATTTTTGAAACATGTTCATTTTACATAATTAATTGAAAAATACTTTTTATGATGTTATAGAAAGTAGAAAATATCTGACGATTCCTTGGCTCATTCGAATAACAAATAAATCATTTACAAAGCTCAAAAATAATATGCGTATGTAAAAAATTATAAAAACTAGAAGTTTAAATTTTTTAACCTATATTTATTATATTTATAATAATTTATTTGCTAAAAAAAATGTGCCAAATTTCTGCCAACTTCTGTTTCGTTACAAATAAAATATAAAAAATTTATTTAGGTAATAATTTGGAAAATTATATATTAAGTATCACTTACTTCTTGTTCTGCTATGAAATTATTAAATTCTTTACTGTAATTTTTTTTTTAAACAGTTATTTTCTTGTAACACTGTGAGTGATAGCCAACCAAATCGAGTGATATATCAGTTATGTTTACATCACCGTATTTGAAAATTATAATTTTCCGAAATACCATCTGGGATTTACAGTTTTTTATCGTTTCATCATCGAAGTCAATTACGAACTCTTTTGAGCCACATAAAAAACACGTTTACAACATTTTTATAGATAAAATTCACTAATGAATTCAATTCCAAAAAATAATACACAGCACGATTTTGTATTCCATATCACGTTATTACTTCTATAAGAATGGCGGAAAGTTACTCCAAAACAACGCTTGAGACTCATACACAGACCTGTCAACCGTACAGAGCATGCGCACTCTGCTTCATATGCAAGAAGAGGCGGGGCCGGTCGCTATAGTGCGTCTCCCTCTACCGCATTTGATACTACGTATAGGCTCTCTCTCTCGCACAATTTCAGGCGGCTGATGTGGCGCGAACAGCTGCTATGCTGCATCTTCCTCTATCGCGCTGGATAGAATGGAGAATCTTTCTTTCTCGCACACTTTCATACGCCTCAATTTTCAAATTTCAACGCCTTGCAACCCTAATTTTTGATAGGTTTTTCATAGGCAACCTTATACCATCGTATTCACAAAAAAATAATCTTTATTTTGATATATAATTTATTTGGTTACTCGATCGGTAAAGGTACCATTTCTAATTCACCTGTTTAAACTAAGCAATCCTTAAGCCTTAACAAGAAAAAGCTAGGCAACTCTATGTTTACATATTCTATAGATTTTATACTTTCAATTAGTGTTAAATTTTTTTGGTTACTCCATCGGTGAAGGTATCGAAAAAAAATTACCTGTTACATTATTAATTGAAAATACCCTTGACAGGATTTCATTAGACAACCTATTATCGTAACTTTCGTTAACACATTTTATTTCGTAAAAAACACATTTCGTTAGGTTACTCGATCGGTGAAGGTCGTTTCTTGTACGGATCTCGTACTATTAGTGGTAACCTTTTTTTTTAGTTTTTCCTTTATAGCATGAAGATTTTAAGCTCTAGGTTGCCCTTGTCTTTCTTAATAGAACGCTGGATGCTTGGTGAATAAGTTTCTCTGCACAAAATTTAGAGTTGTGCTGTATAGTATAATTAGTTATAAACAATTAACAATGAAACAATGTTCACTTTCTAAATTAAATTCGGTAGTGAACTCATTTAACACACAAATTAACTAGTACACGGGGGTTTTCGAGGTCGTTGATTATGCAGTCAGTCTTCGATTTTAAAAATTCAAATGGCGGATAAAATATGGGGGTGAAAATATAAAAAATTTACAAATTTATTTTGTATTCTATTTTGGCCAAATATCAAATCGAATTGTAAACCCTCAAAAGTAATGGATAAATAAAAGAGACTTTAGCAGATATTGAAAATAAAAAAAAATATAAAAAAATTAAAAAAAGCTAAAAATTAAAAAAAATACTAAAAAAATAGTAGAAAATGTAAAACTAGTTTTTTTCCACGTTCACATTGTTAGTTTTGGTTCATGATGAGAGGGAAAATTAGATGTAGTAGCAGACTCTTTGTGACACTGAAATCATAATTAGCGACTCTGAAATCCTTATAAAAAAATTAGCATTTATTTGCTAATATTCGATTATTTTGTCCACCATATTGAATCCACCATTTGGATTTTTAAAAATCTGACTTCAGATTCGAAATTAGTGACCCAATAAGTCTTCAAAACCACTTTGACCTTTGTAATTGATTCTTTTAAAAGTGTGCCGCTTAAATGGTTAAATGATTTTTCAGTCATTTTAGTCAAGGCAATATAAATAATATCGTGCATCAAAATTCAATTCTTTTTATTAGAAACATCTGGTGGCGCGCCTCGGCGCTTGGGAGTGACTGCGAAAGAACGGGGCTCGAGCGTAGAAATGAAAAAAAAGTGCACAACGCTTCCTATAGAATGCATACGTGTGTCTCCTAGTGTGCATGCGCATATGCTTGTGTGAGTAAGCAGCATTTCCCTTTCCACTGCGCCTTACTATGTGTAGAGAGGGTAACGCGTACAGCACTATGTTTGTGTATCTATTTGCGGCATGTCTGTATGTATTGCTGTGTTCATCCTTTCCTTATTACAAAATGTAAAAAATATGTACAAAAGTGTTACAAAAAGATAACACTATTGAAACCGTAATTGTAAAATAAATTTACATTTTCAGAAACATCATTATCATTCAATTATGTTCTATATATACTACTGTGATCAAAAAGTAAGGTGAAATTGTCATTTAAAACTCCCGGGCATTAAGAAGGCAGGTAAATTTTTTTTCCTAGGTTAGTACGACTGTCTATAACATTTGCCAAGCATCTGTTTGTCAAAAGGTTTAATTATCTCCGAGTTACACGTGTTTTCGTAAACAACCAAAAGTATATTTTTCGATTTTTACAATTGGGTGATTTTGTTGAGCAAAGAACTTGCATCAAATTTTGTTTGCGGAACGAATATTCTTGTGCGGGCATGTTGAAAATATTGCGAAAAGCCTTTGGTGATCAAACTATGGCACAAAATAACGTTTATAAGTGGTACAACGAGTTCAAAGCGGGCCGAGAACGCGTTAAAGACGAACCGCGCTTTGGACGACCATCAACATCTACCGACGAGGGCCACGTCCAAAAAATCAAAGACTCAGTGCTTGAAAATCGTCAATTGACCATTAGAGACCTCGCTGACAGTGTTGGAATATCATTTTGCTCAGCCCAAACCATTTTGAAGGATGTTTTGTGTCTCAAACGCGTCAAGTCTCGATTGGTGCCAAAATCGCTAGATTTTTTGGAAAAAAAGCGTCGCGTTGATGTGTGTGAAACTTTGCTGCCTGACTATCAGAACCACTTGAAATGTATCATCACTGGAGACGAGACTTGGATTTACGCATATGACCCTGAAACCACCGACCAATCCAGCAATTATCGTGCAAAAGGTGAAGCAAGACCGAAAAGACCACGGCAAACTCGATCGAAAATCAAGGTCACGTTGACAGTTTTCTTTGATTATCGTGGCGTGGTGCACTATGAATTCTTTCCGCCGGGCCAAACTGTCAACAAAAAATATTATTTGAGCGTTATGCGTCGTTTGCGTGAAGCTATTTGTCTGAAACGGCCGGAATTATGTGCGAACAACTCTTGGTTCCTTCATCACGATAATGCGCCATGTCATACTGCATTGGTACTTCGCGACTTTTTTGCCAAAAACTCGTCTCATATCGTTCCGCAACCACCGTATTTGCCTGATTTGGCTACGTGCGACTTCTGGCTATTCAGCAAACTCAAGAGGCCAATGCGAGGACGCCGTTTTGACACGGTTGAGGAGATAAAAACCGAATCGAAGAAGGTCTTGAAGGCTATACCGGAAAAAGACTATTCCGACTGTTTCGAGGACTGGAAAAAGCTTTGGCTAAAGTGCGTTTCATCAGGCGGAAATTATTTTGAGGGAGACGAAATTGATTTGGAAGAATAAATAAAGAATTTATATTTTATAAACAATTTACCTTACTTTTTGATCACAGTAGTATATACGCAGGGCATCCCATTTTAATCGCCCCACGCAAATAACTCTGAAAATATGTCCTTTGGAAAAAAATATTACAAATAAAATTTGTAGGGTTTCAAGGGGGACATTCAATGGTGATCTTCATTGTGACCTTGACAATGATCTTTAAGGTCATTTAAAGGTCAAGTTAGTTTTTTCAAATGAAAACTCCTACTTTTGACCCCGGAAATAGAAAGAGCGAAAAATTTCACATCCAAATACAACTATGACCTTGACCATGATCTTTAAGTTCATTCAAAAGCCAACGAGTTGGTTTTTTCAATGGGAAAACCCTACCTTTAAAGGTAGAGATAGAAAGATGGGAACATTTTATGACGGCTTATGATCTTGACCTTGACCTTGAGGACAAAGATAGATTAAAGTCGTAATAATTATTGACGAATATCTCTGTTTTCATTCATGCCAAAATTAATGAGGTCGAAAAAAGTGATGTTGAATTTTGACCCTGGCCAGTTTAGTTTAGAGGGCGACTCCAGCTCAGTGAAAGAAATGCCATTGTGTTCCAGCTGCTGAATTCTCTTTCCTTCCAACCTCCGTTTTGCACCATTAACCTTTGACTGGTGACATGGTTTTTGTGTAACGTAACTGGTGACGCCCGGCCTGAGAAGCCGCTGCTGTTAAATGGTCTATAGCATCGAAAGTATTTATGCTAGCTTACCTCAGTTTTTAAACTCAGAACTCAAACAACAACCCAACAAGAACCCAAACAAAAAGACAAAAAATCAGAACCCAAAATACGTGCTAAGTTGACGCGTATATCGCACCGTCTGACACCGCTCGGCCTGTGAGACCGCTTATCACCAGTTACAGGTTAACTCTCTCCAACATAAAAACGAACCATAGCATCATGATTAGTGATAAGAAAAAATTGGAATTTTTTTTCGTTATAACGTCCATACGAAAATCGTTTTAATTCCAATAATTTTGATCTTTGTAATCAAGCGTTTTTGAATTCTTTCATCTGTGGACTTACATTTTCTTCCGTATGGCTGATTATACGCCACAGGAAATAGTTACTATGATTAAAGTTCTTGGCGAGTGTCAAGACAATTACAGAGCTGCAGAAAGGCGTTATGCAGAAAAATATCCAGACTCTCGACATCTAGATGAAAAGGCTATTAAGCGATTAGTGAGAACAGCTAAACAAGTTAATCTGACACGAAAAAGGCGCAAAACTGGCTCTAAAGAGCATATTGTACTAAGTGTGTTGGCTTCGGTTGCTGATGATCTCCATATTTCTACTCGGCAAATTAGTCGAACGCATGGAGTTCCTAAGACAACTACTAACCGCATTTTGAAAGTTTAAAATTTTATCCATACCATGTCTGCCTCACTCATGGTCTTGAGATCGGAGATGACCAGCGGCGTTTAAATTTTTGTAGATTGTTATGTAATAGAATGCGCCAAGATCCTTTCTATTAGGTTGCTGCAGATGAAATGGCCGATTTAGCAATGACATAAAGTTGGCTGCAATTTTAGTGTATTATGTTGGCACATGTCGGCGCAAATGATATGACATATTGAAGTATAAATACTGCTATCTTGATTTATGGAGTCATTTCTGTTTTGCACTTTATAGTGATCGTAAAAACAAAAAGAGAAAGTGAACATGGTAGTGAATCAAAAACGGCTACTTTTACTATACGAATTTAAATTAGAGCACAACGCAACGAAAGCAACGAGGAATATCAACAGCGCATTTGGGCCTGATACAGTTAGCGAACGAACCACTCAGCGGTGGTTCATAAAATTTTGATCAGGAGATATGGACCTTAGAAATAAGCCACGTGGACACCCAGGACCATCGATCGATAACGACGAGCTGCGTGCATAAGTGGAGTCTGACCCCCGCCAAACCATAAGGGATCTTGCCGAGAAATAAGGCGCTCACAATTCGACAGTTTGCCACCACTTGCAACAACTTGGTGAAAAAAGTGAAAAAGTTTGATAAATGGGTTCCGCGTGATCTTACCGAGCAAAACATGACGTGTCGAATGGAGATTTCAAGTTCTCTTCTCTCCCGCAACAAAAAGGAACCGTTCTTGTACCGAATTGTGACCTGCGATAAAAAGTGGATTTTATACGATAATCGCTGATCGGGCCAATGGCTAGATGCCGATGAAGCGCTAAGACACATGCCGAAACCAAGCCTTCATTCAAAGAAAATAATGGTAACTGTTTGGTGGTCTGTAGTTGGAGTTATCCACTATTCGTTCCAGCAACCTGGTGAAACCATCGATCCTGAGAAATACTGTGCTCAACTGGATGAAATGCATCAGAAATTGATAGTCTAACGACCTAGGCTTGTCATCAGGGATGGTGTGATACTGCTTCATGATAACGCACGACCTCATGTACCGAGAACAACGGTCCAAAAATTAAACGAGTTGTGCTATGAGACTCTTCCTCACTCTCCATATTCACCAGACCTCTCACCAACAGATTACCATTTCTTTAAACATTTAGTTCACTTTTTGACAGAAAAAAGATTTAATAATGAAGCTGCTGTCAAAAATGCCTTCGAGGAGTTTCTTCGAACCAGAAACTCGGACTTCTACAAAACTGGAATAAATGTACTTGTATCTCGTTAAGAAAAGTGTGTTGCATCTATTGGTACCTATTTTGATTAAATAAATTGTCTTTATGAAAAGTTACAGATGTTTAAAAATTTATTACTAAATCGGCCATTTCCTCTGCAGCAACCTAATAGAATCAAAAATTATAAACGGTATTGCAACAAGAAAAATGCGAGCAATTGATACTATTTTTACTGCTAGTGTAGCAATATTTGCTTCAATTTTATACATAAATTTTAGATTATTTCTATCGATTAGTATGTATGTTGAAAAATCGATTAAATAAACAATTGGACCTTTAATTAAATGCATGTGCCAATTTATATTAATGTCATTGGTAAGTTAATTCTTGAATCTAATATTTTATGTGCATATACATGAAAAGGTTGATAATAATTTAAAAATTTTCAGGTAAATTATATTCTTGCAATTATATTATTCCCTAAATCTCCGGAAATGCGATTAGGAATTTTCCTCACAGGTGTGAGTCCTAGTAAAGGAGCGTCCAATATTTGGACTCTGCTTTTGGGTGGCAATTTAGATGTATGCGTAACAATGACTACATTATGCATAGTAGCAGCATTTGGTAAATATGCTTAAAATTATTATGAAAATAAAATTATTATGAAATTCAGATTGTGAAAAACAAGAGAAACTAACAAAATGGGAAGAAGAAACCATTGATAATAAAACTGGATTATGCACGAAAGTACAACTTCATAAATTTAATTATGAATAATTTCTAATTATAAATAAATTAATAATTATAAAAATAAATAAATATAATTATCAAAATATAAATAATAAAAATTATTTTTCACTTAATTTTCATAGAAGCCTGTTCCATATCAACTATAATGTCTCCGTGCCGTATAAAAATTCGAAAAATGCTATAAAGGCAAAAAATTCTTTTGGTTTTCTAAGAGAAAATGTTGTTCTTCACATTTAGAAGTATGAAGAATTTGTAAAAAAAGCAGTGCGAATCAAACGAACTTGCGATGGAAATAGGTTGGAGTTAACTTCCAAAAAAAAAAAGCACTGAAAAGTATGTATAAGTTTATGTAAACATTATACAATAATTTCAAAATAATTGTAAAAATTTTTCTTATTTACAGAAGGAGACGTCCAGTATTTATTGAAAAAAGGAGAAATACAATTACAAGTCGAAAATATAAACGACAGAAGGAAGAGAAATGCACGAATCAACAAATTTTGACGCGAACTAGGTATTCTTATACCGCAAGAAAGAAATAGAATGCAATCATTTAAAGAACGTAATATAGATCATGACGAATCTGTCAGTGATGATTCATCAACATGAAATCTAGTATTTTTTTGTAAAATGAAATCTAATATTTTAAATTTCTTTTGTAGCTTTTTTTTAAATTTATAAATATAATTTCACGCTTGTAATTTATATTATAAAAATTTATAAATAATACGTTTGGACATTATAAATGTTATTGTGCGCTTTTGTAATTTCTATTATGAATGTAATTTTACGCTTGTAATTTGTAATTTCGCTTCTACTTTCTATTATAAATGTAATTTTGCGCTTGTAATTTAGAATTTCGCTCGTAATTTCTATTATAAGAATTTATACAGTCTGTCAAGTAAGAGCGTGGTCGACTTCACCGACAGGTAATAAACGATTTTGCTTTAATTCTTTCGCGAGCTGATAGAGAAAAGCTTTGTCCTTAATGCATTGTCAACAAAGATTTAGTTGTCGTTGATCTTTTGACAGAGAATCACGTTAAACGCCATGAGTGCTAAGTACGCGTCGCGCTACGAGGCTGTGTTCCTTTGCATCCACCTGAAAGGTCCCAAAATGTCGCAATCAGCGGCTGCTAAATATATGAGAAAGTCGAAGGTATTTGTACAGAAGTGGATACAGCAATATAAAGTGGCTAAAAATGTCGATGATTTACCATAACGTGGCTCGATAGGAAAAGTGAACAAAAAAGATGAAAAAAGAATAGTGAATCTGTTTTCGCGGAATCCTGCTTTAACACTGCAGCAGGGACAAGCAAAATTAATAACAAAAGGTTTAGATGTATCCTACGAAACTATCCAAACCCATCTTCGTACTCATCATCTGAAATGGCGCAACACAATGAAGAAGCCTCTGTTGACTGAAAAACATGTGACAAAGCGACTCGCTTGGGCGCATGAGAATATTGATAGAGATTTTGAAAATGTCATTTTTACTGATAAATGTTCTATATGGACACGTTCTGTCCTCACGCGAGCCTGGTCAACTTCCACCAATAGGCTTGTTCAGCGGACCGTAAAACATGGAATAAAGGTGCATCTTTGGGGCTGCTTCTCAAAGCAGGGATTCGGCACTTTGCACCTCTTTACTGTCAACCTAAATACCGAGAAAATAATAAAAATCTACAAAAAGGCTTTACTGCCATCAGCCAAACGATGGTTCATCACAAAAAATAAAGATTGGATTCTGCAGGAGGACAACGATCCTAAACACCGCAGCAAGCTCTGTACTCAGTGGAAGACTCAATCTAACATCGTTACATTGGATTGGCCGTCGCAGTCGCCCGATGCAAACCCTATTGAAAATGTGTGGGCATATATTAAACGGAAGCTTCGTGGAAGACGCACATACACTTTGAAGCAGTTGTCTTACGAAATTCGTCGGATCTGGAGATCCTTGCCACTAGAATACGCCGTCAAATTAGTAGAAAGCATGCCTCGGAGATGCTAGGCAATTATCGACGCCGGTAGTGACTGGACACATTATTGACCAAATTGCATCATTGTTTGTAATGTGTACAATGTATATATAAATATTAAAGTTTTATTAAATAAATTTTTTTATAAATTAACACGACCACGCTCTTACTTGACAGACTGTACATCTTTGCGAAGACCAATTGACGAGTCTATTTTTAATTTGTAAGAAGAAGTTTTTAATTTACGAATCAATAAGGATAACAGTTGGCTTCCATCTGTCATTTGCAATGGTTGTAAGAAGATGTTGTTGAAATGAAAGGTGCAAATAACTGGAGATGTTGTAAAATTCTCCACTCCAACAATTTGGAGATATCCTTGTACCTCCAAAGAATGCTACTTTTGTACGAATAACGTTAAAGGTTTTATCATAGAAACTAAGAGTAAAATTGTATATAATTCTGTTAACCCATTACCGCTAAAGTCTCTCTCCGTGAACGTAAACTTTAGCCCCTTTAACATATGACTAATTCATTTATTTCTTTTTTCTGAAAAATACCTTACCCACTAATTTTAGGTGTGCTTTTTTAGAATCTGCTATCAGTAATTCAAAAAAATGCACTTCAATATAATTTTTCTTTGATTTAACTTAAAAAATGACAATTTTTGACCTCTTTTTTTTTATAAATTTCATATTTTCTATGAATTCTAATATCTTGAAATGGAAACAATTAACATTATGAGTGATCTCAATCTCTTGCCTTTCTGTTGCGACCTTCCGTTTTCCAAAAGCTGTAACGGCCGCTTCAAAATGGCCGCTTAAACAATGCAGTGTAAAATAAAACTTCGACAGTTATTTACGAGAAGAGGATCAACTTAACGAAAAAATGTTATGGAACAAGAAGTACTTAGAATTAACCAAAGAATATGTGTGAATTTCTTCACAATTTTTTGAGACGTTTTTGAATTTTTGTATAGCCACTGTTCGAAAAATCCCAAAAATGTTTTAAAAAAATTCTGAAAAAATTTACACATATTTTTTAACTGATTTTAAGCATTTTTGTATGAATAAAATTTTTTTAAAAAGTTGATTCTCCTTAAGCAAAGAGACCACGAAATCAGTCGATGACGTTACGCATATATGGCTCATACAGTTACGCTTATATTGCTTTTCCGCCTCTGATAACTTAATTTTAACAAAATAAAATATCTATTTCTTGTTTTAATTCTGAGACTATTCGTTTTCAGGCATTTCAAATATACTACTACATCCATAGTACATATCATTTCATTTACTCTCAAGTAATCATAACTACGTGAAGTTGCTAAAATCATAAAAAACTTATAATTTTTTGTCTATCCTCATCACTATGCCTAAAAGAAAGCCGGATTCTTTCTCTGTTAGAAAAAGTGAAAGGCAAAAGTATTTAGTCGAAATCACAGAAGACGATGATTAGTTTGTAATACCTAATGCTGATGATACGGGTAAATCGGACATTTTGTGGTCTCTTTACTCAAAAAGAATTAATATTTCGTAAAAATGTTTTAAATGCAAAAATGCTCAAAATCAATTAAAGAATACGTGTGAATTTTTTCAGAATTTTTTGAGACATTTTTGGGATTTTTCGAAAAGTGGCTGTACAAAAATTCAAAAACGTCTCAAAAAATTGTGAAGAAATTCACACATATTCTTTGGTTAATTCTAAGTACTTCTTGTTCCATAACATTTTTTCGTTAAGTTGATCCTCTTCTCGTAAATAACTGTCGAAGTTTTATTTTACACTGCATTGTTTAAGCGGCCATTTTGAAGCGGCCGTTACAGCTTTTGGAAAACGGAAGGTCGCAACAGAAAGGCAAGAGATTGAGATCACTCATAATGTTAATTGTTTCCATTTCAAGATATTAGAATTCATAGAAAATATGGAATTTATAAAAAAAAGAGGTCAAAAATTGTCATTTTTTAAGTTTAATCAAAAAAAAATTATATTGAAGTGCATTTTTTTGAATTTCTAATAGCAAATTCTGAAAAAGCACACCCGAAAATAGTGGGTAAGGTACTTTTCAGGATGAAAAATAGATGAATTAGTCATATTTTGCAGAGGCTAAAGTTTACGTTCGCGGAGAGAGACTTTGGGCGGTAAACGGTTAAATCGGTTACTGCTCCCATACCGTACCAACAAACTGATTCTGATATTGAAGGTGATGAAAATACTATGGAATTTAAAAAATTGGAAACTTCAAGCAACACTAATGAAGATAACAGCAGTAGCGAATCAGAGTACGCACCAGATAAGAAGAAATCAAAGATCCCTTCATTAGTGTCGCAAACGGAGTTGAACGATCTTCTTCGAGATCTGGGTTTATCAAAAGGTAAACGTTCTGAGTTCTGGCTTCATTTTTAAAGAATAAGAATCTTTTAGAACCTAAAACGAAAGTTTCATTTTATCGCAATCGTGATCTTAAATTCCAAAAGTATTTCGTCCAAGATGAAGAACAATCTTTAGTGTTTGGTAAGGATGTTAAAGGTTTGATTAACGTGTTACAACCAAATTCTTACCAAGCTTTAGATTAGCGACTTTCCATACACTCTTCAAAACGAAGTACTAAAGCTGTTCTGCTGTATAATACAAATGTTTATGCTCCGATACCAATAACTCACTCAACCGTTATGAACGAAAAGTACGAGAATATGGAAATACTTTTACGAAGGATTAAGTACCAAAAATACTTATGGCAGATTTGTGGTGATTTAAAAATAATAGCAGTCGGGCTTCACAAAATATCCTTGCTATTTGTGTTTGTGGGATAGCAGAGACAGACAAAATCATTACTGTAAATAGAAACAGTGGCCCGTGAGATCATCCTTTATCTCTGGTTCAAATAATATCATCAATGAATCTCTCGTGGATCCATCAAAGATTCTCATTCTTTCTTTGCATACAAAACTTGGTCTTATAAAAAAATTTGTGAGAGCTCTGGATAAAACAAGAGAAACGTTCAAATATTTCTCTTCTGAATTCCCTCAACTTTTAGAGGCCAAGTTAAAAGAAGGAGTGTTTGATGGACCACAGATTTATAAAATGTTCAGAGACAAAGATGCTGTTAAAAAAATGAATAAACTTGAGAGAGCAGCTTGGTTGAGTTTTAAAAATGTGTGTCACAACTTCTGAGGTAATAGCAAGAGCCCAAAGTATCAACAGATTGCCAAGATGGTTGAAGACTTTAGAAAATTAGGATGCTTGATGAATGTAAAATTACATTTTTTGGATGCACATCTTGATAAATTCCCAGAGAATCTTGAACATTTTAGTGAATAGCAAGGAGAACGCTTTCATCAAGATATAAAAGTTATGGAAACTCGTTATCAGGGACGGTGGGATGTTAATATAATGGCAGACTTCTGTTGGACTATGAAATGAGATACACCAAACAGTGATCGAAAGCGAAAAGCATTATCAATCGAGCATCTATTACATAGATCGTTTGATGAAAAAAGAACCCGCTACAGTAGCAAAAAAGAGTGATATATTTTAAAAAATACATCACTCATATTCAATTTTTACATTTTTTACCCAGATATTTAGATACTTATTAGTATTTTTGATATATTTTATATTTATGCATCGTAGTCATTCGTTTTTTATTCTAGTCTTTCGTTTTTTATTCTAGTCATTCGTTTATTCTAGTCATTTCATAAAAGGTCTTATAAGATAGGGGCTATATAATGTGATAGGATTATATGATTATAGAGTTATAGTTTTGAGGTATTATGGGGTTATTGTGTTATGGTTTCAAGAGGTTAAGGGGTTTAATGTTGAGGGTTTATCGTTATATAGCTTGATAAAGGAGTTTTTTGAGGTTATGGAAAACCCTGGCCCGATGAGTTTATTCAGACCCCAGATTTGGATTTAGCGACCCCAAAAACATATAATAAACATGGTCTGACCCCCGAACGCGGAAATGTTTTTTTTTTGTGTGGCTGTTTCACATCTCTCAGCCGTCCCGCGACGCCTTCATTTTTTTTAAATTAAAGCAAACTGACTGTACAGTTATTTGCATAACAGTTTGAAGATGATAAAAACATAAATAACTGTAGTTACTAAGCCAGGGTTCAATTATAAATAAAAAAAAAAAAAAAAGCTATAAAAAAATGGCGTTGTTTATTTTTTACTTATATCTTAAAAACAAGCGACTGAAACCCGTAATATCCAATTGACAAATTGTAGAAAATTAAATGATCTACAAAAGGGTTTTTATTTTAAAGTTCTATTGGACGATTTTTCACTAAAAAAAGTCAGAAAGATGCTAAAAAAAGGCCCTTTTCAAAAAATTGATATCTAGAGTAATTTAAAATATTAGGGAAAGATTTTGTGAATAATTATAGCTCCTTATGTATTCTTTCAAATGAACGCTCAAAGAAATCTCTACCTGTAATACTTTCTGCACATGTGCAATGAGCATTATTTTGTCTGTTATCGAATCAACAGAGATCATGTGATTTTTATTTTGGATTTGTTTCTGAAGTAGGAATTGTAAATTAAAACTCTTTTATCTTAGTTTTTTTCAATAGAACTATTGAAGTAGGTAAAAATGCTTCCGAATCCAGCGTAACGTGTCAACTGGCCGCAAAAGCTAAGAAAAGAGGGGCCCAAACTTTTTTTTCAAAAAATATCTTTTTGAAATGATGATATTTCTTGAAAACAAAAGTTTTTTGAAAAAAAAAACTATTTTTTTCAACATATTTGCTACTGTTCTAGAATGCAGTTTTTTTGTTTAAAATTTTTTCACTGATTTCAATAAACACTAAAAAACCATTTTTCTAATTTAATCATTATGTTTAGTCCTCTTGCATATTCTAAAAAAAAATGTTTTTCCACTCATTCGTTTATTTATAATAACAGCATTAGTTTTTAAGATATTTTCAAAAAAGCTTAACTGATGACACTTTTACCTTAATGATTAGAGGTTGCAAACTGAAATTTATCAAAAATGCCGTTATTATCTCAGCCATCAGTGTCGCAAAATAGAATAATATTTAAGCGTTAATCACATCCTAGTTTTGTAATGCTTCTTATTCATCGCAAAATCGTGGTAACGCTGGATTGCTGTTCTCAAAAAGTAGGCGTCCACCGGATCTGAATTATATTACCTTGTACATTTTATTCATCTAAATCCACACATTTAGATGACAAACTAATAGACATTCATTCTGTTTAAAATATTATTTATATATTGAAACTAAAAATCTGATTATCAATTTGAATTTAATAATCGCGAAAACCTATAAAATGAGTATTCATATATGTTTTTAGGAACATTACTAATTTTTCTTATAACAGCCGCATTGTTGGATCGGCGATTCTAAAAATAAAGCTGATTTATGGAGGATATAATAAGAACACTTATAAACCTAAAACATTATTATCAACTTATACATATATAAAAATATCATTTGAATAAAATTAAATTAAAAAATATAATCATTTTCAAATTTTTCTAAATTAAAATTTGTGTGAACTTTTAACGAAGAAGTATAATCATTCTCAATTTTTTTTATATTAAAATTTTCGTGAACTTTAAGCAGCCTTATTAAATTTCTGGTTTGGAATTAAAAAAATTCTGATTTCGATTAAAAAGCAGGCAATTTCATATAGAAATGTTCACTTGGAACTTAATTAGTACAATAAACAAATATTTCTTTTATCTAAATAAATATCATTTCATTAATATAAAAAAATTAATGTCTTATATTTTCTAGTATTTGAAATTAAACAATACACAGATGTTGTAAAATTAAAAAATTTTGAAAGTATAAAATCTGCACTTCTTATCTAATACCCATTTTTTTAACTGTCTTCAAAATAGACGGAGATTTTTAACTCACGTGTATGTATTTTATTATATTTGTTTATGAAAAACTTCTTTGTTTGATAAAATTCTGTTGTACTTGAGTAAGAAGAGCTTCAAAGCGATTCTACTTAAATTTTTAGAATAAATGCCATCCAATCCCTATGGGTGCAAAGAATTGGGAATAAAATTTATTTTGTAAGCCGACTTTTATGATTTTATATAGATGGAAGGGTTTGAGATCTTGATGATGGTCTTATTTCAATTCGAAGAACAAATATCACTCTTCAAGGTATAAAAATAAAGAATGAAATTTCATATTGGATTGCCATTTTAGTAATTCGATTTTTCCCTATGTCTCTTTTCATACTTAAAATACAAACTACAACATTTACCACGAGAATTTGAACGATAAAATAATTAAAAAAATTAATAAATCAATAAAAACCAACTTAAACAAAATTAACCTGTATGTCTGTTTAAACTAGAAAGTTAAATATATTTTGAACTTACTCAGAATAGAAGTAATTTAAAAGGATAATTTATGAAAGAATTATCATTCAAATATATACAATATCTAGAACGATATCTTTTGGGCCGATGCCACTCAACTTAATTAACATAAAAATAAAATCGTTTTTAAAAATACATTTTTAGATATTTTATATACAATTGGAATAGTAATAAAAGTTTCATATATTGTCCTTATAAATTTATTCAATTCTGAGCAAGATAAAAATATTATTAACTTTTTAGTTTCAATATAAGAATAGGTTAATTTTTTTAAAGCAGATTTTTATTCTTTGTTTTTAATTATTTTTGAAGGAAAAAAATCATTATTTTTAAATCTTTAAAAGTTGTTTCCTAATGTCAGTGCTTTGAAAAATTATATCTTTTTCTTATCAAAGGAAATACGCTCTACGATTTTCTATTTTCTATACATAATCACAAAAAAATACTTACTTATTCATATCTTAATATTCTAAGTATATTAACACATTCGCGACAGGGCGTGAGAAAATGATATTTTTAAAGAATAGTTAAACGATAACTTAAATGACGACATAAAGCGTCATCCGCACCCAAGTGAAAATCTTAAATGACGACATTAGGCGTCATCCGACACGAATGTGTTAATTAAAAAGTGCTGCATATATGTACTAAAATTTTTACATGTATATAATTTAGATAATGCAGAGTTCCATCTTAAATATTGATAATTCATATTTTTTTTTAGCGTTATCTGTGTTTGTTTTAGATAATCATCATACAATAAGAAGTTTCTCTGAGTTATTTGCAGATATTGCATTTGAAAACAATTACTATATATGTAAAATTGAAGCATTTTCTCAAACAACTTAATTTTTTTTACATATATATTTGATATGTATTTCATTCTTTAATATTTCGGTATCAATTAAGTATAATAAATTATATTAAACTAAAATTGCCTTAACTTATATTACTCAAATAGAAAAAAGTTTACTTTTATTGTATATTGCATTGATTTGTTAGAAACCATTAAATATTATGGTTTCATAATAAATATTTTTAATCAATGTCAGAGAATTTTGTATAAAAACAAATATTAAATTGATATTACAATAAAGTGTTACAAAATATAACAAATTGTAAGAAAATTTATATACTGCAATTTTATCTCTGAGTATACATGACATAAACGTTTTTTTCTTTACTTGATTAAAATACTCACAGATGTCGGACCTTGAGAGATTACAGTAGTTTCTTTATTTGCTACTTCTACTTCTTTTAATTTTTCTTCAGCTTTTCGATCTTTCAAGGCTTTCAGAAGTTTCCATTTTGAACCTGGTGGACCTGGACTCAATGGATCATCTTTAAGAGTCATATCAGAACTAGCACAAGATGAAGTATCAACTTTTATTTTTGGAAGACTATAAGTTGCTGTAGTACCCGTTTCAGTACTGTCTGTCGTTTCTTGTTCACCTTCAAGCACTGTACTTTCCAAATCCCACGCACCAGGAATATTTACTGATACCTCACTAGGGGGTACACTAACGCTTTCTTCACGAGACAATGAGCCCGATCCATGCAGTATTTTTTCACTTTGGCGGAGTGTTGATCTGCTGGAGCTTCTTCTAGAATACTGCTCTTCAAATTCCTTTTGTGATTCATCTTCTTCATCATCGGCAGATTGAATGGGACTATCCGGCCCAGAAGTTTCACCAGAAGATTCTTCTTCTATTGGTAAAGTTTTTTTTTCTCTTTTAACATCTTCTTCGTGAATCCATGTGTGGTAATCTGTTACTCTAGCAAAAACAGTTACGATAGATTCAGCACTTTTCTTTTTCGGTGCTGGTCTTTCGTTCCGATAATGATCTTGTTCAATATTTACTGTTCCATTCATCAAAATAATTTCTTTTTTCTCGATGCTTTTATCATTATCATCATTTTGTTTTGACTTCAATTTTAATTCTTCAAGAACAAAAGACATTTTTTCTTTTGTATCTTCATCTGGTTGATATTGTTTCGATTCTTCCTGTTTTTCTTTAAGAATATTAGTCACATCTATTTCAGTAATAGTTTCGGATTGCCTCTCAAGCTCTTCAAGTTTCCTTAATTCGTAACAATACCATTCATCTTCAGAGTCTATAGAATCTTCTGTACTTTGGCGTCTTGATGATACACGTGAAGTACTTCGATATGAATGAGTACTTCGGTTGTCGTCATCTCCTTCACCACTGCGTGATCCACTCCAGGGGATATCGAGAGATTGCTGATGTCGGGATAAGAACCGATTACCACTTTGAGGGTAACCTCTATTACTTGATGCAGAAGGACTGTTTTCAGAAGGTGGCACTTCTTCCAAAATACTAGTTACTAATTCAGGTAATTTAGATTCTTTTTCATTTTTTTCATTTTTCTGTGATATATTTTCATAATTATTATCTAATATTTGGTTAAGATTTTCATCAATTTTTCTATCATCATTTGTTTCGTCAATTAGATCATCTGAAACAGTAGACGACTGTCTCTGCCGATATTTTCCTAAAGCTCTTGAAACTGCGAATTCCATACCCGCACCACCTACTAGCGTTACAGGAGGAAGTTTCGATACTTTATCGTTAGAAGTTTCATCTGAACTATTACCTGATTTTTTTATATCACCAACTGTTGCAAAAATTAAAGAACTACTTGAAACAGATGCATTACTTTTTCCTAATGTTTCTTCTTCGTAATTGCTTATTGGTTCCATGAATTCTTGTTCACTTAATTCATATGAACGTTGTTGCTTTAATTCTTGCATCCAGTTTGCTTGTGCAACCTTTTGTTGAAGTTGTTCGTGATGCTGCTGAATTTGCTGCTGCAATACTTGTTGCTGTTGTTGCAAAATTTGCTGTTGAAATAAAATTTCTTTGTTTTGCTGTTCTTGTCCTTGTTGATAAGAAGCCATTTGTTGTTGTGATTTCTTTTTCGAATTTGATCTAACTTTTGCAAAAAGAGTAGACTCCTGATTTGCATCAGAAAGTACGTCATCTTCATCTTCTGATAAACAACTTTGTTTTCCACTACTCCATTCAGTCTCAGATTGCTCAGGATCAGAAAGTGATTGAGAAGGGCTAGTCTTTCGTTTTGCTTTTTGTAGAATTCCAGATACAGTAGAAACAAGAGTATGTTTTTTTTTTTTACGAGGGATTTGTCCTTTTACACGACATTTTCCCAATGCATCACTCGTTAATCTTTGCTGTCCAATTAAATCTGTAGTTACTTCTATATCTGCTTGTCTAACTCCTCCTGGTAATGACTGACTTCTATGTCTTTTACTTAAATGTAAATCAGGTAACCAATTACTTACGGAATTCATAGCATTTTTTAATGACGACCCCCTTCTAATTTTTTTTGTACTTTTAATTGGCTCATTATCATAATCTTTAATATCTGTTGATATACTAATATAGCCTGATTGTGATACTATAATATTTGAGGCATCATAAAATTCTCCTGATTGTCTTTGATCAATACAAGTTCTTGAAGATTCTTGATCTATAATATATTGATTATCTTTCTGCCATTGCTTTTGATAAAAATCAGTTAATTGAGCATATTCACTGTTTGACAAACGTTGATTACAGTTTTGATATTGTTGCTGATAAGGTTGAACGAATCCTTGATTAGCATACGTGTGGAAAGCTGTTGACTGATAAATAGGAGATTGAGAATAAAGTTTCTCTGCATTGAGATTATTAGAGGAATCCTTTTCTGTTATATATTTTATGTTAGTAATAGAATCTTGTGACTCTTCCATTAAGGTTAGCCAATTATGATCATTCGATTCAGTACGTGGAAGACTTGTACTAGTAGGATAATAAGATAATGCATCAGTTATGTTACCCGTTGGAAACATAGTTTTATACATTGCTGTTCTATAATCGTCATTATTTATCCCACCCTCATGAGATCCTGTTCTCATTGATTTCTTCATATGAACTAGTGAGTTCGAATCCGTTGATGCAATTGTTTGTTGCACTATTTTATGGCTCTCTTGATGTGGAGTAGAAATATTTTTTATATCTTGATAAGATCTAGCAATTGTCGTTTTTAGCCCGCAAATACCTGAACTATTTGTATAAACACTCGTTATGGTTTGTGGCTGATTGCTTCCAGCAACAGAATAAATAGCTGGTTGAGTAGTTTTGCAAAGAAAATCAATCATTGTTTTTTCTAAAACTGATTCTAAATTATGTGAAATTGTTTGATGACGACTTTTTTTCTTTGGACTTTGGAGTGGAGAAGTTTTAGAGGAGGAAATGCTAAAAATATCCTTCATTGAAAGAGATTTGATAGAATTTGATGTTGAAGAAAAATATTGTATAGTATTATCATATGACTGATCTGATACACTTGTTACTTGATTATTGAAGGTGTCTCTACCTTCAGGAGTATCGTAAAGAGGTTCTTGAATAACAAATGATGCTGCTTCTGGTAATGGTGGAATAGGACTTGTATTTTTAGGGGATTGACTATTTGATATATTACATGATCGAGAGTGATCTAAAGAATAAGAAGTTAACATTTTAGACATAGAATTTTTAGGTGAACTGGGTGATTTATCTAGACTACTCCAACCACTCATTGAAGAAAGTCCAGAATCTGATTTTGCTGCTACTATATTATTGTTTGGCTTGCCAATATGTTTGGGTGATATTTTTGGTGATTTTGGAGAATGAGGTGTTCGCGGGCTTAATTTTCCTTGATCAGAAATTTTTTCAACATTTTTAATAAAATTGGGATTTTGTATAAGTTTAAAGTCTAATTCTTCATTTTTTAAAAGAAACGTTTCATTCGAATCACGAGGTGCAGGTGGAGGTGGTGAGGTTGGTGAAGAATTTTGTGAAAATCTAGCCTCAGAAAATTCCAAATTTAATTTTCTTGTCTTACCAAAGTATCCATCTTGTCTAGTTCTTATGCTCTGAATACTTTCTATAGAATGTGTTGGTGAAATTTTTTTTATTGTCCTATCATATATTGGGGATGCACAAGTTACAGGAGCTAAGCTCTCTGCCATAAGATCTGTTAATTCTTTATTTTCAGCATATCCTTTTGCAAAATTACCGACATCTATCGGTAACTGAATTACCGGTTCTGAAGTTTCATCTATTAAAGCTGACACATATCCTAATTTTGGTGTAATATATGTTGAATTGATAGAATCTAAATTATTTCTGGATGCGGGATTCAGTCTAGGTGATATTGATTGAATTGTGAAGTCACCATCAGTCGTTAAGCCGCTATCCGTACTCACTCTGGATATAGATCGACCTGTAGAACCTGGACTTTTTGAATATGTCCAGTTATCTACATCTGTTTCAGCATACACTTTTAACTGCTCATCTATACTATTTGTTTCCTCAGCTAATTTAGTTTCAGCTTCAGAAGAGTACTGTCTTTTAGGTGACTCTGTAAGTCTAGAACGTAGTTCTATAAGATTCTGAGAATCTTTTTGTAACTTACTAGTCAGTCTATTTAATTCATGAAATTTTTCTAATGAAACTTCGTCGATAGAACTTAATCGCGATAACTGTGCTAGATCTTGTTCACTAACGCATGGTATATTACCACGATAAGTTTTATAATCTGCTGCGCTAAATACTTCTCCTTCGTCTTCATCGCCTTCATCTTTTTTTTTAATATTTGATTGCGTTATTTCTTCTTTTGTTTGCATATTAGAAGTTTCTTCTTTCAAGTTAATTTCGTTTTCTGCTTTTTCTATGGATTTGTCAAAAATATGACTTTCTACGTCTTTTTTACCGTTAAGTTCTTCGATATCTTCAGCTTCCTCCCATATCATCCCAAGCTGTGAAGTAGGTCTAGATGATTCACCACAAATTAAATCTTCACGATAAGCATTGTTTAAACTTCGGTAGAAAGCCTCATCTGGAATAGTAACTTCTTCTTCTAATGTTTCTAATGTTTCAAGATATCTAGAATTTCTTTGAAAATCTGGCATCACTGCTGGCGAATCTTGAGTTAGACCATGTTTTTTTGTCAATTCTTGTTGTACTAATTTTTCTCGTAAAACACTAGTTTCTTCAATACCTATAGATGCACCCAAGCTCTCAGCAATGGCATCTAATTCACCTATAGAATTTTGTTCATTGATTTTTGAATCTTGTACTATATTCGATTCTTCTTGAATATTTTCATTTGCATGAAATTCAACTAATTGTGCAATAACATTTTGTTGTTCACAAAGAAAACCTTCAAGTTTTTCTAAGCGTTCCCACATTTTAATACATTCTTGATTTAATATATCTAATATTCTCCAAGCGCATTTTAATTCATGTTCAATATCATTTAGTTTAGAAACTAATTTCTCCATAACAGCATAATAAATCTGACCATCTCCGGTTAGGCTATATCCTTGAATAGCCGGAGAATGAGTTTTAGAACCTTCTGATGAAGGTTCTGATATTTTTTTAGAATTCATACTGCAATGTTTTGTTTCAATTTTTGTATTTAAACTAGACATCTGAATTAATTTCTATCTTCAAATTAATAAATTTTGTTATTTCGTGACAAATCTGTATTGATTCAAAGCAAAACAAAATTCAAAAGATGAATTTAACTTTTGTTTTTGTGTTGCACACTGATAATTAAATCAAAGATATAGAGCTGACTTTTATATTCAAAAATCCTCAAGTAGAATTTGAATTATAATCAATCCTTTTCATTGTTTTTTCGAAATATTTTTTATTGATTTTTTAATTCCACTCAGTAATGTGCTTTTTTTATAGATTATTTTTTATTTAAGTCTCTAAACACTTTTTATAAACAACAGTGAAAATTGTCAGGTACGATCTCGATTATATTCAATTTGATTCAGCGTAACTGGAAAATCATGCAGCAACATCAGGTTGATCATGCTGCTATTTTTATCTGCAAAATATAGAAACGTATTATATTTAAAATAGATACTTGTATAATATCAAACAGTCTCCATTAATTATAAATCACTAATGATATTTATATTATAACGATTTTAAAAATATATCTTTTGTATGTGTAAACTATTACTTTGATATAGACTATAATAAAATTTTGCCCAGAGTTGAGTTCTATCATACATAATCAAATAAAATTATTATTTATGATAATGTTATTGACGTTATATTTTTTCTATTTGTATTCACTTATTTATATAGCTTCCAAGAATATTTATGAGGTAATAAATAATGTACTTTATGACTTCAAAGTGTAAGAGCTTCTAAAATAAATAATGTCCAAAAAATAAGATAATAATAGTAATAATAATAATATGTAACGGGGCAAATTTCTTTACGCCCGTTAGCAACGCAGGACCTTCTTCTGGTCCTGCTTTATTCTCGTGTGTGAAGGGCCTTGCCTAAGGCCCCGCGGCCGGTGCAGCTCCCACCGGGCTCGGCTGCTCAGTGTGTGTGCCAATGATCGGTTGGCACACCCGCGGAGGCGGCGGTATTCGGGATAGGGACGCTAGAGGGAAGATGAATAAAGAAACGCACCAGCTTTATGCCAAATAGTTAATTTAATAAAAATAAAAACAACAATTACAAAGCCAACGGTACGAATTATCACTGAGAGGTTAATTATTGCAAAGAGCAATTAGTATTGCCTCACGCGCAATACTAATTCTCAAGGTGCGCACTGCGCATGCGTACCCTCTTCGCTTCGCGCAGCTACACACACGTGTAGTTTATGGACGGCAGATATAGAGAGAGCAGTTCCCCCTCTATACTGCCGTAGTTCGTGGTTGCTCGAGTGAGAGCGGCTCTACCTCTCACTCGATGTTGTAGTCTATGGTTGAGCGAGAGAGCTCGTTCCTCTCGCTCAACTGCGTGCTCGCAGGTTGTACGAGTAAGAGTGGCTTTCTCTTACTCGTACGCCTATTCTATGATAGTGCGAGAGAGAGATCGATCCTCTCACTCGCACTCGCACAGCCTAATCGAGTTTGAGTTACGCGGTCTCGCGCGTAACTCTGCTATATCTATATATGCCTGACGCGATCGCACACGCGTCAGGAAAATTAAATATAACTACTCGCGGTCTAATTATACTAACGAGTGGCCACTTACTTTTACTACTATCTACTCGTAGGAATCGTCCTCTCGATATCTGCGGCGGAAACTCGTCGGAAAATCTTCAGAAAATAATCTATTGTTCGCTCTATCTCAAAACACGTGCGGCGCGTGGAAAAGGCGGAACGAGAAGGAGGCTTGAGGGGAGGGCTCCTCCTTCCCCTCTCGCCTATCGGTTTTCCCGCGTAGCGCTATCGATTCTTCATCGATAGCGCCGCGTTTCGGTACGCCGCGGCTTTTCCCGCGTCAAGCCATCGATCGCTTGATCGATGGCGCCGCATATCGTCGCGCCGCGGACTCTGTTTCTATCGCCTATGGCAGGTGGCTTAGCCTCTATAAGCCGCCTGTCACACCCCTCCCCCAGTCGCTGCTAGGCCTCGACTAGCAGCTACTATACTACTGCCTTTCCTCGGCTCAGGTCGGGATGGCGACTACGAGTTCGCGCGTGTTCGTCGAGGCGAAGTCGGGGCGTTCTCGCTCACGCCCTTTGCCTTCTTACTACCCGGTGGCCTTCCCGGGCCTCGCTTAGCGCGCGCACCTACCGCCGGTCGCTCCCCGGTCGACGGTGGCTCCCTTACATTTGCGACGGGACGCCTCACGACGCAGACCGTCTTCCGGGGGCGACCGCGCTTTCTGGCCGGCACAGCGGCTGCGCACTCGCCTGGCGCGGGTCCCCCGCTGGGGATCGGGCCTGCTCCTGGTTGGCTCGCCAGGAGGGGCCCCGCCGCGTCGAGAGTACGGCTCGTCGTACTCTCGTCCTCTTCTGGTGGCGACGGTTGTGCAGCTACGTACTTCTTGAGCTGGCTGACGTGTACGGGACGAATGGTACACTTCTCTCCGTCCCTCAGCTCGTACGTATTGCTACCCAGGGCCTTACCGACCCTGTAAGGCCCTGCAAACTTAGGGGCTAGCTTACCCGCTATCCCCTGGGCTGTGGAAGAAAGCACCTTGTTTTTCTTCCACACCCAGTCACCTTCTTAAAAGGAGAGCTCTCTGCGGCGCGCATCGTAATAGCGCGCCTGCCTCTCCTGCTCTTTGGATGCGATGTCGGAGGCGCGCACGTGAAGCTCCGGTAGCTTCTGCACGCGCTCTGCGCGGAAGCCTCGCATGATGTGCGGGCTTCGCTCCTTGGAGGGGCGGGCTGTCGACCGTAGTTGAGCAGCGCCGGGCTCGCTCCGACGGCGCTCTGCTCAGCCGTGTTGAAGGCGAACACCACTTCATACAGGTGTTCGTCCCAACGATCATGCGATTCCTCCAAGCAGGCCACGATCATCGTCTTGATCGTCCTGTTGGCCCGCTCGACAGGATTCGCCTGCGGATGGTAAGCCGGTGTCGTGGAATGATGGATACCGTGCTTCTCCAGGTACCCATCAATGATCCGGTTCTTAAACTCCGTCCCATTGTCGGTCAGGAGTACTTCCGGCGAACCGAACCGGAGCACGACGCGCTCAATAAAGGCCTTGAGGACGGCCTCCGCCCTCACCTTCCGCAGCGGGACACATTCGACCCACCTCGTGAATAGATCCTGGAAGACCAGGATGTATTCGAAGCCCTTGCGGCTTCGGACGAATGGCCCCATCACGTCGGCAGCTACTACCTGCCATGGCCGCTCAATGAGCCTCCTGCCCATTAGGCCAGCTGGAGCCTTCTGCTCCACCTTGCACTGCTGGTAGACTTGGCACCTGCGGACGTAATCCGCCACACAGTCTGCCAGTTTCGGCCAGTAGTACTGCCGCGTGACCCTGGAGTGCGTCTTTTCGCGACCCAGATGTCCTGCTGTAGGGTCGTCGTGGCACTCCTGGAGGACTTGCCTCCTTCGTTCGGCGGGGACGACGACCTTCCAGGCGTCGTCGTCGTCTCCTAGTGCATCCTCGATGGCCGGGTTGGGGTCGTATTTATATATCTGACCCCCCACCAGCTTCAAGCGAGGATGCTTTGAGGGCTCCTCCTGCACCTCTTTAACTAATCGAAGGTACCACTCGTCTGTGGTACCTTCTGCCCAGGTTAAGGCCGCTATGGCTGACACGTCACCCTCTTCTTCAAACATTCCGGAAAGGGCATCGGGCACCTGGTTAAGTGCCCCCTTCCGATGTTCGATGGTGAAGCGGTGGCCTTGTAGCTCTAAGGCCCACCGCGCCAGCCTTCCGGTCGGGTTGTGGAGGCTACTGAGCCAGCGTAAACTGCTATGGTCAGTTATTACCCTAAACTCATAGCCCTCCACATACGGCCTGAACTTCTCGATGGCCCAGACTACAGCGAGACACTCCCTCTCCGTGACGCTGTAGTTCCTCTCCGCGGGACTCAAGGTGCGACTCGCATACTCTAGCGGTCGCTCCTCTCCATCGATGACCTGGAGTAACACGGCTCCGACTCCCGTGTCACTCGCGTCCGTTTGGATGACGAACTCTTCGTCGAACCTGGGACTTTGAAGGATCGGAGCGGAAGCTAGCAGGGCCTTCACCTGCTCGAAGGCTGCTTGCTGCTCCTTTCCCCATTCGTAGCGCCGGCCCTTCTTTGTCAAGCGCGTGAGCGGTTCGACGATCGTGGCTAAGTCCTTCAGGAACTTGCGATGCCACGACGCCATGCCTAAGAATCTGCGCAGCTGTCGCAGATTCTTGGGTGCTGGGAAGTCGATCATCGGAGCGACTTTTGCTGGATCTGGGCGAAATCCATCCAGGTTCACCAGCACCCCGAGGTATTTTGCCTCGTCCTGGCAGAACGCGCTCTTTTCGCGGTTGATTGTGAGACCGGCCGCTCGAATGCGTCGCAACACGTGCTCGAGCCGTCGCAAGTGTTCCTCGAACGTCTCAGTGACGATGATCACATCGTCAAGGTACGAGAACGCGAACGGCTCAAGCTCAGGGCCTATCACCAGGTCAATGAGTCGCTGGAAGGTCGCTCCAGCATAACTCAGACCTTACGGCATCCTGGTGAACTGGAAGAGGCCGAGTCCCGGCACGGTGAATGCCGTGATTGGTCTTGACTTCTCCTTTAGCCGTATCTGGTGATAGGCGCTGCTGAGGTCGAGAGTCGAGATATATCTCGCCCTCTGCAGCTTGCGCAGGATGCTATCCATCCTCGGCAATGGATAAGCATCCGGCTTCGATACTGCATTGACCTTTTTGAAGTCAATGCAGAATCGGTAACTGCCGTTAGCCTTCTTTATCATAACGACTGGGCTCGACCAGCCGCTATGCAAAGGCTCGATGATGCCGCCCTCTAACATCTCCCTTGTTTGGGCGTGCATTACCTCCTGGATTTTTGGGGAGTACGGGTAAGCCCTCTGCTTTATGGGGCGAGCATCGCCGACGTCGATGGCGTGCTCGATCCAACCCGTACACCCTAGAGTGTCTGGCTCCTCCGCCAGCATCCTATCCAGGAGCCCCTGGAGCTGCTCTCGCTCCGAGGGTTGAACATCAGCCAGGCCTATGGCTGACATGGCAGGATTTTCCGTTGTTTCCAGCGAGGCTAATTCCAAAGCCATCTCCTTCCTGGCTTCTTGTATGAGGAGCTGGTTCCTCGCTGGGTCGAGGATGGCCCTGAATCCTCTGATGAAGTTGACACCGAGGTAACAATCTGCTGGTAGACCAGGCAAGATTGCCACCTCAATGTCCTTCGTTACGCCGGCCACCTCAAAGGGCAGTTGAACGAACCCAACTATAGGAGCGTAATGGCCGTTTGCTACCATTGCTCCCTTGCCCTGGCTCGGCGTGATCGCGCGTCCACATGCCGTGGCTATTTGTAAGTCAACGGCACTCATCACTGTGTGCGATGCGCCCGAGTCATATAGTGCGCGTAGGTTGTACCCCCCTACGCACACCGGCAACCACCATCTGGCACCTTTTGGAGCCCCCTCCTCTGGGGGGTCCGGAGCCGTCTCCGACGCAAGCTCGGTGCTCACGAGCTCGCCGGTGGTCCCTTCGGGGACTTGGATCCCAGACTCGGCGGGGAAGGGCGTAGGGATCTCATCTACGCTTTCCCCTGGTCGTTTCCCGAGCAGTCCGGGCAGAACCTCTTGATCATATTCGGCCTGCCGCAGCCATGGCAGCTGAACTCCTTCTTCTGCTTCGGCTGCTCAGACTTTTCGTCGTTTTTCTTGTCCTTCTCCCCCCTTCTGGGGGATTGAGACTTCGGACTGCTCGGTCCGGATCGCGGCTTCTTCTGCCGCTTTGGGCTGCCCTTTCTGGGCGGGCTCCGCCTACCCTCTCGGCTCCTATGGCCCGCCATGAGGCTATTATGTTTAGCGAAGTCCGCCAAAACTTCCCGCAATGCCGCCTTCATTTGGCTGACCGGCAAGTCTGGCCGATCGACCTCTGTTGCGGCGACCGCCACTTCGGTAGCGCTTAACTTAGCGCTCACCTTCGGCTGCGCTTTTGTGGCGGTCCTCGGGCGATAGGCCGCTTCCGGTACTACCGCGTGGTTTGGGGGAACGGGCGTCTGGTCGCCTCGTTCCCTCTCCAGCGTCAACTCGGCTCTTGCTGCTCGGTCGATCAGCTCGTCGACCGTGCGACACTCCATCCGAGTGACGATTCGTTTTATTTGCGGGAGCAGATTATCGTGGAGACTGTCCACCATCTGCTCCTTGCTCAGTGGTGGCGATATCTTCATAAGTATCGCCTCCAGGCACGTTATGTATGTACGCGCTGGTTCATCCGCCTGCTGAAAGCGGCGGCTGGCCTCGTCCCTCAGCCGTTCTTGTATGTTGGCCTTGGAACCCCAGCGTGCACGCGCTGCCTGGCAGAACGCCTCCCACGTCTGCCATTTATACTTGTGGCACCCGTACCACATCTCGGCTAGGCCACTCAGCAGCGCGGGTAGCGACGCCAGCATCTCTGGGTCGCTAATCCCTGCCGCGTTCTTTGCTTCGTCCACTTTGCGGAAGAACGCGTCAATGTTGTCAGTCGGCTCTCCACGGAACGCGATGTTCCACCGACTGACGATTCGACCGACGTCGCGCGGTGCCGCCATACCGGTGTTGCACCATGCACTATTACTCGGTGCATTGGTGCAACTTTCCCCCCTCCTCCAGGCTCCATTTGGGCCGGATCTAGGGGATGGCGGGCACTCTGCAGGCCCTCGCGAATCCTCGCCTTCGCGGGGGCTGCTGTGCGTTGACACGTAGTTACACGTGAACGTGTCCTGGAACGCAACATGGCTCGGCGCTTTGCTCTTACGCCGAGTCTGTGGTGAAAGAGCCGGTTCCGCGGTCTCTCTCTGTGGTGCCTTGGACGGGCCTGGCGTGCTGTCTATCCTGGTGGATGACGCACTCGGCCTAAGATTTGCGACCTCTTGCCTCGCTCGCAAATCTTGTAGCTCCACCTGCATGGCCGTGAAACACTTGACCATGCCTTCCATTGTCTGCGTTAAGCTCTCGATGCGCTCCTGCATCAAGAGCTCTCTTCTCGTCGGTGGCGGGTCTTCCTGTGTGTTTGTTAGGGACGATTGGTCCGCCTCGTCCCCTAACAACATGGTCAGCGGATGCGGCTCTTCTCTGTCGTAATCCGCCGACCCCGCCGTCGTGCCTGCCCTCTCCTGGCAGGCACGGAGCACGAAGCTCCTTCTTGCTTCGGCTCTCGTAGCCTGGGCAGCTTCGTCTGCCCCGGCGACCTCCTCCTGGAAATCGGCTGCTGTGAAATTTCCCAGCAGCCAATTAGTTATGCGGGCCAGTTTTTCGAAGCGTGGCCCGCCTGTCCTTAGTCGGAGCGCGTGGAGGGTTTCCTCTACCTCCTCGCCTTCCATGGCGAATAGCCACTGCTCTATCTTGGAGGAGTCTCCTGTCGCCATGTCTCTTCTTGTGTTCCGCACGCTAATATTTGTACAAGTCGAATAGTTGCGATATCGTGGGTATCGCACGCTATATGTATTAAACGCTAAATAAATAAATATAAACAAATATATGAAAAATTTATTTTAAGAGTGTTAAGATTAGAGGTGGTTTAAATAAATAAACTATATTATTTATTATTAATTATAATTAAGTATTACATAATTGTAGCTGTGCGGAGTTCTACTCTATACGGCGTCTTGCGATAAACTAAACTAAAAACGAGCTCTATGTTTACTATATTATATATACCATGCAGCATACACTGTATAGAATAAATGTATTCATATACCTAACACGCCTCCTTACATTTATACTATACTTACTAAATTCAATTTTTCAGAATCATACATCATACAATTTATTACAAAATTCAAAATTTAGATCAAGTTCAGCTTTTTACGAAGATATTCAAATTTTTCTCTACCTAATGACTTTGTAAATACATCAGCAATATTATCATTTGACTCGACCTTTATTACATCAATAATATTTTCTTTTATACTTTCATAGACATAATGATAGTGAACTTCAATATGCTTCGAATTCTTTGTAAAATTACCGTATTTCGCAATGCTTATTGCACCGGAATTGTCTTCATAAATTTTAATAGGTTTTATACATTTAATTTCGAATAATTTTAATAACTCTCTTACAAATTTTATTTCACTTATGGCTTCTGATAAAGCAACATACTCAGCAAATGTCGAAGCTTTTGTAACAGATTTTTGCTTTCTTGATTTCCAGTATATTACATTACCAAATAATCGTATTACATATCCCGTCGTTGACCTTCGATCTATATTATCGCCAGCCCAATCGGCATCAACGTAACAGTCAAGAATTTCAATATTATTGTCACCTCTATAGGTCAAACTTAAATCTTTTGTTAAATATAAATACTTTAAAATTCTCAAAGCATATTTAAAATGAGTTTCGGTATAGAAATTTTGAAATCTACTTAAATAATTTACGGCGAAACTTATGTCAGGTCTTGTAGCTGAACTTATATATAGTAAAGCACCAATCAAATTTCTATATTTGATATTCTTTTCGCAATTATCAGATTTTTCTATTTTTAAATTTACCTCCATAGGAGTATTATACATTTTACTATTTTCCAAGTTATATTTTCTTACTAATGATTCAATATACTCAGTCTGATTTAATTTCATTATTTTATTAGAAACATCATACTTAACCGTAATCCCAACATATTTCTGTACTTTTCCAAGGTCTTTCATTTTAAATCTTTCTGACAATAATTTCTTAATCTTATTTATCATATCTTTATTTTTTCCACATATTAATAAATCATCAACATAAATTAATAAATAAATTGTATCTTTTTCATTTTTAAGAATATATAAACAACAATCTAAAATATTTTTCTCAAAACCTAAACTTAATAGAAATTTATCGAGACATTCATACCAAGCTCTCAGACTTTCTTTCAAACCATATAGGGCTTTAATTAATTTACAAACTCTATTAGTACCATCCTCATAACCCTTTGGTTGATGTACATAAACTTCAGATGTGACTTTACCATTTAAAAAGGCTGTTTCTACGTCCATCTGTTCTATCATCAGGCCCATTCTACAACAATAAGATAACAAAATCTTTAAGGTTTGAATTTTTGCTACCGGAGAATATATATCATCAATTTGATCTCTTTGTTGAAAGCCCCTTACTACTAACCTAGCTTTATAAGTACCGTTATTCTTTTTGTTATATACCCATTTAACATCAATTACCTTTTTATTTTCAACTTTTTCAATTAATTCCCAAGTTTTGTTTATTTTTAGACTTTTAATTTCTTTATTCATAGCAATTTTCCACTTTTTACTATCATTTGAATTCACCGCCTCCTCAAATGTATTAGGAGTATCAATGTTACAAAAATTTACATAAACATTATTATTACAAGCTTTATATTCATCATATCTATTAGGAGCACTTCTGATTCTTTGTGATCGTCTTACAGTCAATTCATCTTTTTTACTCTCAACTTTTGCATCTTCATTCACACTTTTAAAACTATCGTTAAATATTTCATCGTCCGAGCTGTCCTCGTTATTTATTTCATTTTTTATATTATCACGGTAAGACCTTTTTTCACAAGAAATACTATCATCATTTTCCGAATCCGAATCACTTAGTCCAATTAATTTTACTTCTTTTTCAACAATATCAACGTGTCTAGCAACAATTATTTTATTATCAAGTAATACACGGTAACCATTCTCACTGTAACCGACTAATATTCCCATTTCGGCTTTTCTATCCCATTTTGTACTTCTTTTTTGTTCCGGTTTTCTGACAAAGACTTTACTACCGTACAACCGTAAATTCGTAACATCCGGTCTTTTCCCGAAAAATATTTCATAGGGCGTTTTCTTCTCAATTGTGTTTGTTAACGTACGATTTTTTAAATAAGTTGCTGCGCAAACTATTTCCGGCCAATATTTTTTATGAATTTGAGCTTCTTCTAATAAGCAACGTGATATATCCATAATTGTTCGATTAAACCGTTCCGCAACTCCGTTTAATTCATGAACATAAGGAGGGCATGGAGAAATCACAATACCTTTTTCTTTAATAAACTTATAAAGATCACGATTCAAATATTCTTTTCCATTATCGCATCGTAAAAATTTTATTCGCTTGCCCGTCAAATTTTCACATTCATTCACATACTCTATAAAACAATCACAAACTTCAGCTTTTGATTTCATTGTGTAAATTCTCGATATTTTACTATAATCATCCATAAACGAAATAAAATATTTTTCCCCTTTAAATCCTATCGTTTGAAAGGGTCCACAAACATCAGTATGAACTATCTCTAAAATTTCTTTAGCTCTATATCTGTTATTTTTAAACGGAATATTATGCATCTTATTTTCGATACAAACTTTACACTTCATATATTCACCATTAATTTCTCCTGGCATACCTTTTAATAATTTATTTTTACACAAAATTTCTAAATAACCAAAATTAACATGGCCCAATAAACGATGCCATTTTTCTTTTAAATTCATATTATCAACATTTTTATTCGCAATATTTACTAATAAATTATCTAAATTCAATTTACTTTTCATATGATATAAATTATTAATCTTAAATGCAATTGCTGTTAAACTAGCAAATTTATTATAAATTTTAGAAATTTTACCTTCAGAAACAATCTTATTTTTATCTGTAATTTTACTGTAACTAATTAGATTTGAATGCATATCTTTCGCATAAAAAACATTTTTCATATCAACTTTAGTTTTCTTTCCATAAACATCAAAATAACTTACTACATTTCCAATTTTCGTAGCTTTTACAATTCTATTGTCCCCCAAATAAACATTTATAGGTTCTTTTAAATTAGTATAATTTTTAAAATATTTATCATTATTTATAATGTGGTCCGTACAACCACTATCTAAAATCCATTTTATTTCACACATATTTTTATCCTTATTATTTACCTCGCTTCTATACGCAATACTATGTTCAACCTTTGTAATCCAAGCATTGTTTTCTTCTTTTTTCTGCTGCTGCTTATTTGTATAATGCGTACTCGCACCGCTCTGTCCACGGAAGTTGCCACGTCCACTGACGTACCTTCCTCTCCAGGCGCCTTGCCGTCCTCGTGATAATGAACACCACGGTGAATTTGTCGTTGTCGATTTTCCGCCATTTTTGCACTCTCGTTGAACATGCCCAATTTCTCCACATTGATAACACGTGGGCTTTCGTCGATCCTTATCCGCCATGAATGAACTCGACCTATTGCGAATATTTTCTTCTTTTTGACTCTTCATTTCGACCATTTGAATTTTATTTTTTATGTAGTCAGCAGTCTGATCTTCAATTTTTAACGTGTCTATTAAGTCGCCTATATAACGTTACGACTCTGGCAGTGTATTTAACATGTAATTTAACTTTTCCTTTTCAGTCACTGTAGCACCCGCACTTTTCAATTCATTAACATATCTTTCAAAATCACCAAAAAAGGTTGCAGAATCATTATAATTTCTTAATTTCAATTTTTCTAGTTTATTTCGGCATATTATTTGCAGTGCCGTCGACTCTTTCAAATATAAGTTATCGAGTTTCTTTATAATTTCTAACGCCGTTGTTTGATTTTCAATAAATTCAAATTGCCTGTCTGATATAGCACTATATATATAATTCACTGCTTTTAAATCTTTTACAGTCCATTCTTCTTCTTTTTCACTTTCTAATTTTTCTCGCTTTATAACATCATCACATTTTTTTAACTTTAAATACACAGTTAGGCGTTTCTTCCAAATTTTATAATTTTCACCATCGAACACTGGCAATTTTATATCACACTTATCATCTACCATTTTGTATCGCGGCACGTTCTCGAATTTTGTAACCATTCAAAGATACGGCACTCTATTATGATGCTATTATTTATTAAAAAAAACGGTAATACTTTTTAATTGGAACCACGCTCTGCTACCATGTTAAGATTAGAGGTGGTTTAAATAAATAAACTATATTATTTATTATTAATTATAATTAAGTATTACATAATTGTAGCTGTGCGGAGTTCTACTCTATACGGCGTCTTGCGATAAACTAAACTAAAAACGAGCTCTATGTTTACTATATTATATATACCATGCAGCATACACTGTATAGAATAAATGTATTCATATACCTAACAAAGAGGGATTTACCTCGTCCCTCTACCCACGGTATCGCAACTCGCACTGGCGTGGCTGTGGAGAGGTCAGTTCTCCCTGACCTTATACTTGCTTGGGCCTCGGTGCTACAAGCAAGCTAAACTCCAAAATTAAAAAAATATTTTTGTTATTTTTACTCGAGCAAAGAGAAAAAGAAAAAAAAATTCTTCCGTCCCCGTTGCCACGCCAGGGACACTTGGTTTTCCGCACCTACACTCTTTTGCACGCTTGTGTGTGTGTGTGTGTGTGTGTGCGCTCGTTGCGCCCTCTGCACACGCTTCAGACCTCTCTTTCCCTACTGCGCACGCCCTCTCGTGTCGCGCGACCCTATGCCTAAGACACACGTCTGGGGCGCCCGGCTAGCTCAGTCGGTAGAGCATGAGACTCTTAATCTCAGGGTCGTGGGTTCGAGCCCCACGTCGGGCGCCAGTTGTAACGGGGCAAATTTCTTTACGCCCGTTAGCAACGCCGGACCTTCTTCTGGTCCTGCTTTATTCTCGTGTGTGAGGGGCCTTGCCTAAGGCCCCGCGGCCGGTGCAGCTCCCACCGGGCTCGGCTGCTCAGTGTGTGTGCCAATGATCGGTTGGCACACCCGCGGAGGCGGCGGTATTCGGGATAGGGACGCTAGAGGGAAGATGAATAAAGAAACGCACCAGCTTTGTGCCAAATAGTTAATTTAATAAAAATAAAAACAATAATTACAAACCCAACGGTACGAATTATCACTGAGAGGTTAATTATTGCGAAGAGCAATTAGTATTGCCTCACGCGCAATACTAATTCTCAAGGTGCGCACTGCGCATGCGCACCCTCTTCGCTTCGCGCAGCTACACACACGTGTAGTTTATGGATGGCAGATATAGAGAGAGCAGTTCCCCCTCTATACTGCCGTAGTTCGTGGTTGCTCGAGTGAGAGCGGCTCTACCTCTCACTCGATGCTGTAGTCTATGGTTGAGCGAGAGAGCTCGTTCCTCTCGCTCAACTGCGTGCTCGCAGGTTGTACGAGTAAGAGTGGCTTTCTCTTACTCGTACGCCTATTCTATGATAGTGCGAAAGAGAGATCGATCCTCTCACTCGCACTCGCACAGCCTAATCGAGTTTGAGTTACGCGGTTTCGCGCGTAACTCTGCTATATCTATATATGCCTGACGCGATCGCACACGCGTCAGGAAAATTAAATATAACTACTCGCGGTCTAATTATACTAACGAGTGGCCACTTACTTTTACTACTATCTACTCGTAGGAATCGTCCTCTCGATATCTGCGGCGGAGACTCGTCGGAAAATCTTCAGAAAATAATCTATTGTTCGCTCTATCTCAAAACACGTGCGGCGCGTGGAAAAGGCGGAACGAGAAGGAGGCTTGAGGGGAGGGCTCCTCCTTCCCCTCTCGCCTATCGGTTTTCCCGCGTAGCGCTATCGATTCTTCATCGATAGCGCCGCGTTTCGGTACGCCGCGGCTTTTCCCGTGTCAAGCCATCGATCGCTTGATCGATGGCGCCGCATATCGTCGCGCCGCGGACTCTCTTTCTATCGCCTATGGCAGGTGGCTTTGCCTCTATAAGCCGCCTGTCACAAATAATAATAATAATAATAATAATAATAATAATAAGCTATCTTAAGGTCAAACAGAATTATAAAGTGTATATGATAAGAAAATTGTCATAAACCAAAGTGCTTTATAAAAATATTTAATTTGTATTAAATATTTAATACATAATTTCTAACAAAATCCAATATTACAAGATTATAACTCTTTTGAAAGAATTATATGAGTTTTTATAACAGCATTTTTTTTAAATATGCTAATTTTGAACAAACAATTATTCTCATTTTTCAATTCAATAAATTAGAAAATTCTTGATCACTAGAAACATAATGTTTGAAAGTGAAAAATAAGTATTTTAAATAATTTAACCATGAAATACGTTTCCTGTTAAGAATGCCCAATTAAAACCGATTTGAAACTTAATTGGTTTAAATCAGAAGTTTTAAACGAAAAATTAAAACCAATATAATAGATCAAAACTTATTTAGACCAATTATAAAATTTCGTCGATTTGAATCGGACTGAATCAGTTGTATTTTCAAAAAAAAAATATTTTTGTTATAGAATACAACTAATTAAATCCAACTGAAACCGAAAAAATTTTATAATTAATCTTAATAGGTTTTAATCGGTTATATTGCTTTTAACTTGATAATTGTTGATTGAAAATTCTGATTAGAACCGATTAAGTTTTGAATCGGTTTTAATTGGTTTTTATTTGGCATTTTTAGCAGGGTTCTAATGCATATCAAAATCGATTATTTTTTTAATTCGTACTTTAAAATAGGACAACCCTTAGGCCTTAAATAGTTTTTCTTATAACTACAGATGTTTTTTTTTTTTTTTAATTTTTAACACTTCTTAAACAAATGAATTATTGTATATTTATGGGTCGAGTAAATTTTATTTACAGAATTTCTTAAGATAAAGAAATCATAATAAATATGAAGGCAATGATTTAAAAAAAAAAATGATCTTTAAAAAAAGTTGAAATTGAAAGGGGCTGGTCAATAATGACTTCAGATTTGATTTTGAAGGCGATATTTGAAGTTGCCTCAAGAAAAATTTGCAGCTTTTAGGTGGGGTTCTATTTTGAAATCGCGAGGCACGTACATACTTAATAAAGATACCGTAATATATAATATATATCGATACAAAACTGTAAGGAACTTTCTTTCTTAAAATTGTATGTTCTATACAGTGATATAAATATTTTAAGTTGTTTCTGAGATGCGTTTAAACTTTTTTTTAAAGATTTTTTTTGTCTGTTTTTATTTTCTCTTATTTTTGCAAGAATGATTCAAACAAAAATTTTAATAGCAATATTTTGTATCTGTTTTTAGACTTTATTTAAAATATTCTTCGGGTAAAAATAACCAGCTAGAAAACCAGCTAGAATACAAGCTGCGCCTCTATTCTACTCCTGCGCTCTAGCAGGGTGCACTCAGCTAGATAAGATATCGAGCTGGATATATCTAGATCATCTTATTGAAAATTTATTGCTGTAAAGAATAGCTTCAAATATACCTAAAAAACATTTAAAAATGAGCTATATATATATATATATATATATATATATATATATATATATATAATTTTGTGAACTTCTCAATTAAATAATAATACACAAGAAAGATGTACTACTGTGATCAAAAAGTAAGGTTAATTTGTTTATAAAATGTAAATTTTCTATTTATTCTTCCAAATTAATTACATCCCCTTCAAAGTAGTCTTTTTCCGGTATAGTCTTCAAGACCTTCTTCGATTCGGTTTTTATCTCCTCAATCGTGTCAAAATGGCGTCCCCGCATTGGCCTTTTGAGTTTGCTGAATAGTCAGAAGTCGCATAGAGCCAAATCAGGCGAATACGGTGGTTGCGGAACGATATGAGTCGAGTTTTTGACAAAAAAGTCGCGAAGAATCAATGCAGTATGACATGGTGCATTATCGTGATGAAGGAACCAAGAGTTGTTCGCCCATAATTCCGGCCGTTTCAGATGAATAGCTTCATGCAAACGACGCATAACGCTTAAATAATATTTTTTGTTGACAGTTTGGCCCGGCGGAAGGAATTCATAGTGCACCACACCGCGATAATCAAAGAAAACTGTGAACATGACCTTGATTTTCGATCGACTTTGCCGTGGTCTTTTCGGTCTTGCTTCACCTTTTGCACAATAATCGCTGGATTGGTCGGTGGTTTTAGGGTCGTTTGCGTAAATCCAAGTCTCGTCTCCAGTAATGATGCATTTTAAGTGGTCCTGATAGTCAGACAGCAAAGTTTCACACACATCAACACGACGCTTTTTTTCCAAAAAATTGAGCGGTTTTGGCACCAATCGAGACTTGACGCGTTTGAGACACAAAACATCCTTCAAAATGGTTTGGGCTGAGCCGAATGATATTCCAACACTATCAGCGAGGTCTCTAATTGTCAATCGACAATTTTCAAGTACCAAATCTTTGATTTTTTGGACGCGGCCCTCGTCGATAGAGGTTGATGGTCGTCCAGAGCGCGGTTCGTCTTTAACGCGTTCTCGGCCCGCTTTGAACTTGTTGTACCACTTATAAACGTTATTTTGTGCCGTAGTTTGATCACCAAAGGCCTTCCGCAACATTTTCAACGTGTGCGCATAAGAATATTCGTTCCGCAAACAAAATTTGATGCGAGTTCTTTGCTCAACAAAATCACCCATTGTAAAAATCAAAAAATTTACTTTTGGTTGTTTTATTTTTTATTATGATTATACATATTTTTAACATACGCATTATATTTAATTGTTTATTCGCATTGACGCACATGTTATTTTACACATTATTTTACGAAAAAAAACGCAGAAAAATGTTTGACCTACGGTGGGATTGAACTCGGGTCCTTCGCATTATAAAGCAGACGCCCTAACCATTACGCTATGCAACGCTTGTAGAATTAAAATTTAAATTTGAATCATAAGTTGCATGGCAATTCATATACACTTGTATTAATTTTACATTTAAAATTTCTTCTATAGTGAAAAGTATTTTTTAAAATTAAGATATAACTACAATTTTAATATATTTAAATACATAATTTCGCTCTTGAGATTTTACTACATATGTAGTAAAATGATTATTTTTCATATTGTATGCTTTTTTGAGTTTACTCGCGTGGGGTTTCCAATATACACGTTATAGCATCTGAAGTATTTTTGGAAAAAATTTCAATCAAAAATATCAATAAATAAGTCTGTGACAGCGAATCCCGGAGACACTTCGACAAAAAGTTGTGATGCGGTGAATTTCATAACTCGTTACCGGATCATCTAAAACAAAAAAATCGAAGTGCGTTTAAAAGGTAATAAGTTTTCCTAGGAGGTTAGAGTTTTTTTTTCGATTTTTTTATTTTTGGCAGCATTTGAAAGTGAAAAACGCGATTTTTGCTGAAAAAATTTTGGTGAATTTGTTATTATAAAATGGAAGAAAATGGTGAAACAAAAAAAACTTTCTCTGATTACCTGTTGATTTATGTGTAGAAATAGTGTTCAAAATTTGAAAAAAATCAGTCAAGTAGATTTTGAGTTATAATGTTCACGAACTTTAAAAATGACGTTTTCGGGAAAATCAATTTAAAGTTCCTTGTACTCACAAATCGAGCATGAGGGCCGGTCGCTTGAAACGCTGTATTTTCATCAGTTTTGCTCCGATTTACTTGGAATGTTGACACAATACTCTCGACATGTTGTGCATTCAGACAAAAAAAAAAAAAAAAAAAATGCAAAATAAAAAATTTCAAAACCTTCCCCCCCCTTGAAAGTTAAACTTACAAGGACGGTCCGATAAGTACTTAGCCTACAAGAGAAAAACGAAAATTTTAAAAAAGTGGCGATTTATTTCTCAACATAGTCTCCTCCTAGCTCTATATACAAGGGTGGTCTGAAAAGTTCCCGACCTAACACAAATACAAGACATTTGTTCTTAATTTTTGTTTATATTTCTCAACATAGTCTCCTTGCAATTCTACACACTTCTCCCAGCGATACTCCCATCTCTTTAACCCATATAAATAGTACTCGGCGTTTTTCTCTACAAAATGACTGTTCACGAAGGTGATTACCTCCTCATTTGACGAAAATCTCTGTCCTCCGAGTGCAATTTTCAGATGAGGGAACAAAAAGAAGTCGCTTGGGGCTAGGTCTGGTGAGTCAGGCGGATAGTCAAGCAGCTTAAACCGTAATTCGTGGATTTTCGCCATGGCAACCGCTGAGGTGTGAGATGGCGCGTTGTCTTGGTGAAACAGAATTTTCTTTTTCTGCAAATGTGGACGTTTTTCCGCAAGTTCTGCTTTCAGCTTGTCAAGTAATAATGCGTAGTATGCTCCTGTAATGGTTTTTCCTTTTTGAAGATAATCGATTAAAATAACTCCATGACTATCCCAAAAAACAGTCGCCATCACTTTTCCAGCCGAAAAAACAGTTTTTGCTTTTTTTAGAGCAGGTTCCCCCTTTGCAGTCCACTGTTTTAACTGTATTTTTGTTTCGGGCGTACGATGGTGTATTCAAGTTTTATCTACAGTAATTAATCGGCACCAAAACTCGGATTTATTGCGCCTAAACTGCGCCAATAGAGCGTTGGAAATGTTCATTCGAACACGATTTTGGTCTAACGTGAGCAAACGCGGCACCCGACGTGCGGACAGCTTTCTCATGCCTCAATCTTGATTGAATATGTAGCAAACACGTTTTTTGGACATGTTTATAACCTCTGCTATCTCTCTCACTTTAATTCGGCGGTCGTCTAGCACCATTTAGTGAACTTTGGCGATGTTATCGTCAGTGGTTGCAGTTTTTGGTTATCCCGAACGTTAATCGTCTTCCAAGCTCTCACAGCCACGTTGAAATTTAGCTGCCCAAAATTTCACTGTGGTCAATGATGGTGCAGATTTTCCATACACAGATTTTAACTCAATTTTTGATTTGCATAGGAGTATTGCCTTTCAAAAACAAAAATTTAATGACAGCTTGATACTCAATTTTGTCTTTTTTCACAACAACACTTACATCGACTCACTCAAACGACTGTCGACTAACAACTGCGCATCCAAAATGGCTGAAACTTTGGTGAGCAACTGTCAACAGATGAACAACGAAATACGCTAGCTTTTATTGACGAGTGCTGCTATCTTTACGTTGAGATCGGAAACTTTTAAGACCACTCTCGGACTTGACCCAGCGATGCTCTAACTTCTTTAACCCGTCTGAAAAATATGTTTTCTCGAGGTCAGCAAAGTAGGCGTCCGTGGCGGCGATGACCTCCTTATTTGACTCAAATTACTGCCCGGCGAGTGACTTTTTTAAGTCTGGAAACAAAAAGAATTCGTACGGGGCCAAATCTGGAGAATACGATGAATGGAGTGGCAGTTTGTAGCCCAATTCGACCAATTTAGCCATGGCGACAGCGAAAGTGTGCGTCAGTGAGTTTTCATGGTGGAAGAGCACTTTTTTCGTTGCCAAATGGGGCATTTTTTTTGCAATTCAGCGTCAAATTGGTCCAAAAATTTGGCATAGTACAGCCCTGTGACCTTTTTACCCTTCATCAGGTAGTCGATACAGATCACACATTGTGAATCCCAGAAAACGGTAGTCATCATCTTTCCGGTCGATAGGCCAGTCTTTTTCGCCTTCTTCGGAGCACGTTCGCCGGGTGAAGTCCACTGTTTCGACTGTTTCTTGGTCTCTGGTGTGTACCAGTGGACCCATGTTCTGTCCAAGATCACAAAACGACGCTAAAATTCCTCCGGATTGCGCTTAAGCAGCGTCAAACACTGCTCTGAAGTGGTCTCACGGTTGCGAAAATGTTATAGAGAATTATGCTAATTAAATTTCTGTGCAAACAAAAAATTAAGAAATATAAATGGAATTTACGTTCAGGCTGGGAGCGCAATAGAAGTAGATTCTTTTTATATAACTGATTGTAATTCAATATATTTTTTTTTTATAAAATTCAAGATTTTCTTACGCTCAAACAGCCGCACCACAAAAATTTGCTATTCTATAATTATTTATTTAAATGTAATTAACTAAGCAATTTTCCACACCATCACAGCTGATTCAAGCGCAAGCATTTCTGTATAAGAAAAATACTGGGCACGCTAAATGCGTATCTCTGGTAAGGGGGCAATCTGCTGTAAGTACTATATGTAAATTGGACCAACAGTAAATACGCAATACTTGAGTATCTAAATGAGGTAAAATACTGTCTGTCAAAAAGTACCGGTAATTTTAAATAAAAACAACATTTTTACGTTTAATAATCAAAATTTATTAGGACGCCTTCAAAATAGGCTCCATTTGCTCCGATACATCTATGCCGACGGCACTTCCAATCATCGAAACATTTTTTATTGGCGCTTTCCGGGATGGCCTTCAGCTCGCGCGCCGAATTGTTTTACGGCTTCAATCGACTGAAAACGGGTGCCACAAAGCGGCAATTTGAGTTTTGGGAAGAGGAAAAAGTCACAGGGAGCAAAATCCGGCGAATACGGTGGTTGTTCAAGCGTGTTCGTTGAGTTTTTGGCGAGAAAGTCGGTCACAATCGTAGCTCGGTGAGACGGCGCGTTATCGTCGTGCAAAATTCACGAGTTGTTCGCCCACGAATTTGGCCGCTTTTTACGGATACGTTTACGCAAACGTTTCATAATGCCTAAGTAATACTCTTTGTTTACCGTTTGACCCTCTGGAACGAATTCGTAGTGCACCACGCCACGGATATCGAAGAAAACAATGAGCATCACCTTCACTTTTTTTAGCGGCTTTAGCGTGGTTTTTTCGGTTTCGGCTCGTTTTTTCCCACCCATTCCGATGCTTGCTGGCTTGTTTGCATATCGTACTCGTACACCCACGTTTCGTCACCAGTTATGATGCATTCCATGAATGCGGGATCAGAATTGGCGCGATCCAGCATATCCGAAGCGACCTATTCGCGATATCGTTTTTGAAAAAAATTAAGCTCTTTTGGAACGAGTTTTGCGGCCACCTTTCTCATGCCCAAAATATTAATTAAAATCGTACGTGTGGACTCGTGGGATATCTTAAGTTTATGAGCTATCTCTCTCAAGCTGGTATGACGGTTTTCAAGCACCATTTCCTTAATTTTATCGACGTTATCTGCGGTCGAAACCGTCGATGGGCGTCCGGAACGAGGCAAGTCTTCGACGACTTTACAACCCTCCTTGAAGGCTTTGTACTACTCATACGCACGGGTTTCCGATAGTGCTTTATTACCAAAAGCCTTTTGCAACATTTTCAATGCATCGGCACGCACTATTAACATCGACTGACTTAACCAGCTACTGCAAACACACTCGTTAACAGATTTCACTTAAACTTGGCATAGTCATAAAGGACAGTTGTACCAACCTAGAAAAAAAATTTTACCTGCCTAAATTGCCCCGCCAGATTTAAATCGACAATTCCCGGTACTTTTTGACAGAATGTAGTGTTAATAAGCTCCACAAGCAAACAAGCTGCCTTAAGTTCTAATTTCGAAACGCTTAAAACCTTGAGTAGTGCAACCTTGGATTTTACGAACATTAGATGAAACAAGCGGTCGTTAAACTCAACAATGGCTGTGTTGCTGCTTAGGCATGCTTGAATGCATCGCAGAACCAATGAAAATGCCATTCGAGAGACTTTAGAAATCTAAGCTATTGAGGAATTTTGATGACTTCAAAGCCTGCTAGTTGCTCTCTGTAAGTTAACCAGGAGCTTTCTTTGGTTTTTATTATTGGTGCATTTTATTGAATTCTTTGCAGCCATAAACATCGTACCTAGTAGAATGTTCGTATGAATTATCACTTGTGCCAACAAACCGATTGAGCTAAACAATTTTGCAACTTCCGATAGTATTAAGCGCTTTGTTGTTCTATTACCGATGTTGAAGGAGGCCTAACAGAAATAATAAAGATGTCTTTAGGGATCCGACAGAGGCCTAAAGTGGCTATGACATCCTTTTCACTCAGCAGGTTTTTAACAACTGCGCTACCGTCTAACGCATGCGACATTAACTGTGTGCATGGCTTGCTGACTATTTGTCGACCATTAATGCAGCAGAATAAAGAATTTTAACAAGTAGCGATTTTACTTCTAAAGCTTTTTGTAAGGAGTCTCTCCGGCTCAAAAATCGTCGATACATCAATTTTTTTGATGTATGATAACGCATGGTGGGGCATTTTTTGACCCACCTCGAAATATTGGAATAGCTGTTTTTATATCATTTGATATCCTTATTAATAAAAATACCCCAATTTTATTCAATTTTGAATGATGTAAAATTTCTGTACAACATGGGTATTTTGATTTTCTAAAATGTTGTGCCTCAAAGGGTTAAACGACTAAGGTCAAGCGCTATGATTATTGAGAAGAATCAGTGAAATCGCGCCATACGATACGCTGTTAATTAACATCAGAGAGGTCAAGTGAAAATTAATGAAATATTTTTATTATGTCATTAATAAACGCAAATTAAAAAGTATTGCCAACGAAGCAATGTCGTGTCTACATCTTTTTGCAACTTCGGACCTGCGTGCAATACAGAATTTAATGAATTTTTCGATTCAACAGGTTGAAAGCCATTGAATACGACTCGAATTTTAATAGTCCTATTATTTTTGAATAGAGGATGATGTGATGTCTCAGATACTAATTCCATGTGATCAACCTTGACGTATTCTCGCCTAAAATTCTTAGAGGCTGCAACTACTAATGACTATTTAACGAATCGTCGCTTAAATTTTTCCGTGCAGGCGATTCTTTGTATACCCTACAAGTTGGACTCTTTTTAAAAAGGAAATCTTACAACGTAACGTCCATCACCATTGCAGCAATCCGTAAGTTAAAAATGCTTCCTGCTGTTTTGTTCTGCTGCAAAAGTTGCTGGTCAACGCCGGCATGGTGAATGGCTGCGGAAACCTCTGACAAATATTTATAACTAGACAAAAGCAGCATTATTACACTGGAGTGTCGTCTTATTGCAGAAAGCATTTATATAATATACTCTGAGACACATGATTGTTCGGCATACAAAACCAGTAGCACACGTGCTTTAAACGAAATACCTGCCTTATTGGTCAGAGTGAATGCCGCAATAGCTAATAAGTTCTCTGGCAAGAACCTCCGAAATTCTGTGTTAAGTCAATTGCCAAAATGAACGCACTGACGATATAAACTTCTGCGATACTTGAGGAGTCCATATTTTCTTTGCTAGTCACTATTTTGTCAACATGAAGCATACGAAGCATCTGATTTTGAAACTGTCCTTGTCGACTTGGTATCGAGAGCTCAGGTAGTTAATACACAATCCTGCTAAACTGATGTATTCCATCCGCTTAATCTGCAACATAGAACCAAACTCTTTACAAGCAAACTAGTTATGTTTATCTTTACAAAGAGAATGATCTTATGATCTTAATGTCTTGCTTGTGACTTGTTTTTTAAGTTGATAAAATCAGCTACCTTACACGGCTTGGAGGCTTGACCAGAAAGTCTTCTCCAGAATTGTTCAGTAAACCGAAAATTCTTAACCTCCGAATCGCGCCGCGCCTTTGTTCGCGAAGGGAAGGGAAACGCGGGGAATCACGATGCGTTCTTCTTTTTTCGTCAAGATACGCACCGTACGCGTAGACCGCGGAATTCCCCTTAGAAAAAAATCTGATCTAACACATGATTGGCGAAGGAGGGGTGTGAAACGCAAGCGTTTGAATTTTTGTCTAACAAGGAAAGGTTCTCAACCCAATTCTATCGATTTTTTTGTTTCTGGGATATGTTAAAGTACATCAAAAAATAGAAGATACATATTTTTTCTTATCGGCAAACTTCCACTTTTAAGGGGTTAAAATGATCCCTAAAAGAAGGGGTGAGAACAGCGTTTTGTAAATATCTTATAAACTAATAGGGATATTTTAACGATTTAAAAGGCAAAAAAATTGTTATTTAATGTAGCAATTTCGTACATAATTTTAATCTTATAATTTTGCGACACCTAATTTTTATGGGGGTGAATTCAGATTTCATAATGTATTTTTATATTTAAAACTTTTCAAATTTTATAAAAATAATTGCAAATAATTTTTTTGTTACATAAATGGAAAATGAAATTGATGTATTGTGGAGTTTTTTAAAAATCACTCCGTCAGAGGAGTAACCAACCGTTAAAACAAAATTTTAAATTCCTCCCAATCAATTAAGAATATTTTAATGATTTGAATGACAAAAAACTTGTTATTTAATGCAGAAATTTCGTACGTATTTTAATCTCATAATTTTGCGACTCCTAATTTTTATGGGAGTAAATTCAGTTTTTAAAACGTATTTTTCAATTTAAAACTTTTCAAATTATCTAAATAATTGCAAATAATTTTTTTTTACAAAAATGGAAAACTAAATTGATCTGTCTTGAGGTTTTTTAAAAATCACCCCTTCACAGGGGTAATCAATCCCTAAAACAAAATTAATTCCTCCTAGTGTATAAGGAATATTTTAATGTTTAGAACGGCCAAAAACTTGTTATTTGATATAGAAATTTTGTGCATAATTTTATTCCCGTAGTGTTATACTGAATCATTTTTATCTCATAATGTAGCACTCGTTATTTTTGTTTAGATTAATTTTATTTTTTATTGTACTTCATGGTACATCTCTCGCCAAATACCAATAGATTTTAAAATCATTTATCTTATATGACAAAATTAAATTTATTTTTATTTTTACAAAATTAAATTAAAACTACAGATTTAGTTGGAATACTAATATTGACACGTTATTATAATACATTATTGATTATTCATTAGTAGTTACAGCTACGTAATTTTATTTTTCAAAGTTTTCACAATAATGATAATCTTCATGAAAATGTTCAAAACACAATGATTTTTTACACCAACCACAACGTACAATAGCAATATTTGTACAGCCTTCTATTTCGCAGTTTGCACTGTAAGGATCTCCAAAACTAGAATCAACAGGATTATCAAATTTATCACGTTGTACATCGATGTAACCACTTTTATACCAGGAATATTTAAAGAGATTCGTATATTTCGGTGACAAAAGCTGGTTTTGGACTAAAGATTAAAGCTTAATTATGTTATTTCTTAAATGTAAATTTAAATCATAATTTATTAAAATCACGTTATCCGAAAATGGTCGAACAAAGTTCTTCCAGATGCGGGATCCACTTACATCATGCGGTTATATTTTTCCTGTTGTTCCTGCTGGTATCTTTTTGATATTAACAATTTTATTTTCTGGCATTATTTCTTCTATAACTGTATATATATATATATATATATATATATATATATATATATATATATATATATATATATATATATATATATATATATATATATATATATATATATATATATTCGCCGCATTACAATAATTTATTTATTTGCAACGCTAATTCTCGCAAATTAAATTGTACAAATTTATCTTTGGAATAGAACACAGAAATATTTGTTTACCTAACGTGGGATTCGACCCCAAGCTCTGTAAATTACGAAGTACATATACTAACCACTTCGCTACGCAACGTTTGCGCATCTTAAGTTTTAATTTTACTTTTAAGTTCTATGTTTCTTTTTAAACCAAAGACATATTTGACTATATAAAATAAATTGTTATTTATTCGAAGAAACATTAGATTGAGAAATACAAATTTTTACGTTTTTGAAAAAAAACAAATGTTTAATTAAATCAAACGACTTCTGTTTTACTAAAAGAAATGTTTGTTTATATAAAACAAATTATTTTTTTTACTCTAAAAAAGATTTGTTTACGAGGGTGGTCTAAAAAGTTTCCGACCTCAGCGTGAAGATAGCAGCACTCGTCAATAAAAGTTAGCGAATTTCGTTGTTCATCTGTTGACAGCTGCTCACCAAAGTTTCAGCCATTCTGGATGCGCAGTTGTTAGTCGGCAGTCGTTTGAGTGAGTCGATGTAAGTGTTGTTGTGAAAATAGACAAAATTGAGTATCGAGCTGTCATTAAATTTTTGTTTTTGAAAGGCAATACTCCTATGCAAATCAAAAATGAGTTGAAATCTGTGTATGGAAAATCTGCACCATCATTGACCACAGTGAAATTTTGGGCAGCTGAATTTCAACGTGGCTGTGAGAGCTTGGAAGACGATTAACGTTCGGGATAACCAAAAACTCCAACCACTGACGATAACATCGCCAAAGTTCACCAAATGGTGCTAGACGACCGCCGAATTAAAGTGAGAGAGATAGCAGAGGTTATAAACATGTCCAAAGAACGTGTTTGCTACATATTCAATCAAGATTGAGGCATGAGAAAGCTGTCCGCACGTCGGGTGCCGCGTTTGCTCAGGTTAGACCAAAAACGTATTCGAATAAACATTTCCAACGCTCTATTGGCGCAGTTTAGGCGCAATGAATCCGAGTTTTGGCGCCGAATGATTACTGTAGATGAAACTTGGATACACCATCATACGCCCGAAACAAAAATACAGTCAAAACAGTGGACTGCAAAGGGGCAACCGGCTTCAAAAAAAGCAAAAACTATTTTCTCGGCTGGGAAAGTGATGGCGACTGTTTTTTGGGATAGTCATGGAGTTATTTTAATCGATTATCTTAAAAAAGGAAAAACCATTACAGGAGCATACTACGCATTATTACTTGACAAGCTGAAGGCAGAACTTGTGGAAAAACGCCCACATTTGCAGAAAAAGAAAATCCTGTTTCACCAAGACAACGCGCCGTCTCACACCTCAGCGGTTGCCATGGCGAAAATCCATGAATTACGGTTTCAGCTGCTTGACCATCCGCCTTACTCACCAGACCTAGCCCCAAGCGACTTCGTTCTGTTCCCTCATCTGAAAATTGCACTCGGAGGACACAGATTTTTGTCAAATGAGGAGGTAATCACCTTCGTGAACAGTCATTTTGCAGAGAAAAACGCCGAGTACTATTTGGATGGGTTAAAGAGATGGAAGCATCGCTGGGAGAAGCGTGTAGAATTGCAAGGAGATTATGTTGAGAAATAAAAAAAAAAATCAAGAAAAAATGTCTTGTATCTGGGTTAGGTCGGAAACTTTTCAGACCACCCTCGTAAGAGAAAAAAATTATTTTTTATACTTAAAGAAACATTTGCTTAAATAAAACAATATTTTTTTAACTTTAAGAAATATTTCATTAAATAAAATAAATAATATTTATTTACGCAGAAAAACATTTGTTTAAAGTAAATAAATTACTTTGTTTTTGTAAAAAACATATGTTTGAATAAATCAAGTGAATGTGTTTTTCTAAAAGGAAAATTCATTTATGAAAAAAAAATTATTTGTTCTACTTAATAAATACTCGTTTAAGCATAGCAAATTATTTCTTTACTTAATAAAAGACTTGTTTAAGAAAAACAAATTATTTCTTATATTTAAAGAAACATATATTTAAATAAATCAAATGACTTTTTTTAACAGAAAGAAACGTTTACTTATATAAGAATAATTATTTCTTTTACTTAAAAAAAAACATTTATTTAAATAAATCAAATTATTACTTTAACGCAATAAGACACATTCTTAAAATCTGACTAACCCTGCTGAAAATGCACGATTTTAATTAATAAAAGAATTCAAATCGATTCTGCGATTGTGAATAGACAAGGGATTAATTAATGCTGAAGACTAGAAGAAAAAAGGCATTCCTGTGGCTAAGCAAAGTCACTTTTAACGTAGCGATTCTTGAAGGAAATCAAAGGTAGTCATCACTTACTTCTCTCTCCAAGATCTAACTCAGTATCAGATATCCAAATTTCGCCATAGTTTCAGTACGAGTTATTTGATTGAAACAGATTAATATTTTAGAATCAGCGCCGAGGAAGAAGAGAATTTTTGAGTTTAATTTGTGGTTTAACTAATTTATTTACAATAATTTTGAGAAAGTAATCAAGGAGTGATAGTTTGTACGGTGAGTTATAAAATGCATCATCCCACTAGGTGCATCTTTCTTTTTCTGAAGTGCTGAACTATATTTTAAAATAAATTTTAATTTAAATGTATATTTTAAAATATTTTTTCTGTGTAAACGAATTTTTTGAAATTTGAATTATTCTTTTTCTGCGGCGACCGAAAAGTAACGCGGCATAATTATTATAAATTTTGGTGTATAAATTAACGGGTTACCCCCACTTGCGACTTTGAAAAAATCGATTTTTTGTTGATTGCATTTTTTTGAAGTATAAGTATCTGAGAATATGACCTGGAAATTTCAAGTTGATCCGAACAAAATTGACTGAGATATGAGCGTTGAAAGAGAAGAACCCGTTGTGTAAAAAACCGGCAATTAAAACTTTAAACGCGTTTTTCTCGAAATGACATTTCTAAAGTTGGTGAACAAGATTACTCAAACACTAATCAACCGATGTTCTTGGAATTTAGCAGGTGTATAAGATAAACACAAATATGAAATAATCGGGGCAAGTAGTTAGGCGAATAATTTAAACACACTTTATTTCTTTCGTATATATATGTATATAATTTATTTTCGTTACAAAACTTTAAAAATATAAACTGCAGCGAATGAATAATATAAAATGCAAAAATACTAAATTCCGAAATGCAATGTAATGTTACAATGATGCAATGCAAGAATGCAATGCTAGGCTATGCTATACTTTTCTGCTATGCTTCGATATGCTATGTTGCTGCGCGACTCAAGCGCGCGCTTTTTATAACTTCGCGGGGAGCTAAGTCGAAACTTCCCCCTCTATCGTTCTCGCGGCCAATTAGCTTCGACCAAGGGCTAAAAGCAAGGCACCGCAATACATAACATTTTATCATACGATTATATAATTTACTTTTATTATATAATTTACCATTTTCTTTCCAAATTTCCATAGTTTTCTGTGGAAGGGTGGGTGCTCGCTGCATACCTAGCTCCCTGACGGACTCGGTTCCACCTTACGGTTTCCCCTTACCGCTGGACCCATATAACTCGAGGCCAAGCCTCGCGGCGGGTCAAACAGCCTCGGGGAACACAGAGTTACCCCAAGCTGAGGGCAATGGCGGATAATTCGACGCCGACTCTAGTCGCCCGCAAGCACCCGTCTCGACAATCCGAGAATCACCCTTATCCTGACTCAACTACAATCATAATAATCAAACGTAAGATCCTAGATCTTACTGCCATATTTTCTAATGAAAATTTTACATGAATAATTTGCAAACAATAAACAATATGTGTGTTACTTTAACGCCCCCAAGGAGCAATAAATCATATTATTTTTATAAGAAAACATTCAAAATTAAGTTCGTATTTGCCTTTTCTTCTTTCCCTTGGCCGATTACAATTAAAATCATAATTTTATACAAATTCTTACATCATAATATAATCAAATTTTCTCAATTTTCATTTATTTTAAAAAATAAATATTTTATTTTATTAAATACAAAAATATTATTCACATTTTATCTATGCTTAGCTTATGCCTACTTCCGCATTCCTCGGCAAGACTTGTATTCCCGCGTTTGCACTTCCGCGTTTTACTTCCGCGTTTTACTTCCGCATGTACTTCCGCGTTTCAACGGTTTTTTGCCATATAAGGCAATGATTTCATCCCCGTCATTTACTAACTTTATACATAAAATTGTAAAATATTATTTTTATTTTATTTTATTTTAAAACTTTTTCATATATCTTTCTATCGTTAACAGCAGGCTTATTCAATACATAAAAATGTAGTTTTTAATCGTTCGATTTTTCGTTAAAATCGAACCATTAACTTTGACTGTCCGCCATTTTGTAAAAAATGAATATTTTTTTAAATTCTTTGATTAAAGACTAGTTTATACTTATATTTAACTAAATCTATCCACATTTTTTGTTTCAAATGATCCGCTTCGCCGCAATGTTGGTCACCGCAAACCGTATAAATAAAAACACTATTTCATTGGCAGCTATTTGCTACTTAACAATGTAATATTTTGCAATAAAATTACTAAAAGTTCTCCAAGATGTATTCTTTAAGATGATATGATAATCGTTTAAAAAAGTTTTGTAGTTTTCTTTAAAAAAATTCATGAAAAAGGCCTTTTTTGTTGAGCTACAACTGGGGGTAACCCCTTAAACCGATTACGCGAGTGCACGCGGAATAAAATTTAGATAATTAACTTAAATTCAGTCTAAAAATTTGAAACGGCGTAACTTATCAAAAAGAATATTTAAAATCAGCATTTTTGACTCTCGAAAGTTGTGAAATCAAATAATATTGCTAAGTATTTTCTTTTTTATCAACACTTTTTTTTTAACGATAACCGATCACCGATGTTGTTATATATAAAATGCTAATGAATATCTACATGTAAATACAACAATCTTTTAAATAAAAAAAAATTATTGTTTTCGTTGTTATTAAAAAATATGAAAAAATATAATTAATAGTTAATTTTCATAAACATACTTTCAAATTTTCTTTAATTTTAAAATATTTTAGACTAAAGAAAGCAATAAAATATAATAATATCGGTAAATATCATCTTCCTTTTTATTAATGTATTTTTTGACCGCTACCTGGTCATCATTTACTTATCGGATTAATAAAAAGTCATTACACAAATTTCTACGCACGAAAGTTGTGAAATCTATTTAATGTTGTTAAGTATTTATATGAAAGATAAAATATTAAAATGGCGTAAAAATTTTGAGTGGAATGAAACTTTGGGTATGTTTATATGAATGATAAAATATTAAAATGGCGTAAAAATTTTAGTTCTACTGCTCTATACATGTCGCTTTCAAAAATTTTTGAACAACCTAGTATTTTACTATATCTTGTATGCTATATTCTTTTACAACTTATATATTTCATAAAAAGTTACTTGTGACATGTAATTAAAACCATACTTGCCGGACATTTGTAGAGTATATGGTGATGCTCGCAGTAATTTATGTCATCAACATATATCTTTAGATACTGTAATAGTTTGTCTACGTTTAAAATAAAACAAGTAGATGGTAATGCTCGTGGTAATTTATATAATCAAGATATATTTTTAGATACTGAAATAGTTTATTTATGTTATCACTGAAACATGATTGGGTACGAATTACGAATAATAAGATTCCAAACTTCCAGCTATACTTTCTATGTATACAAGTACATTTACAATATACAAAAATGACATAGCATATGCTAATTTATTCCTTAATAAATATTAAAGAGAAAATAAAAAATTAACATGATTTCATATCTTGTTGTATATTTGTATGATTTTAAATCTATATCTCTAATAAAAAATATTAAAGTTTGTCAATAACAATTTTTTAACATTTGATAATTTTTCATTTAAAAAATAAAGCACTTCATAATTTAAATAGAAATAGAAAAATATAATTATTAAATCAAGTGTTCGCTTATTTTTTATATTCTATAAATTTGATTATTTATATTCTCTACCATTACACTCTACAAGTGTCCGGCAAGTATGGTTTTAATTACATGTCACAAGTAACTTTTTATGAAATATATAAGTTGTAAAAGAATATAGCATAAAAGATATAGAAAAATATAGTTAAAAGAATTATTTGATTTCAGTGGTTTCATTCGAAGCAACTTCCTATTATCGTACGAAAACAATATAAAATTATATGTAAATTATTGAATTGAATTAAAATAAAAACTAAATAAATGCAAGAGTATAAAGAATCATTTTACATGATTGATATTTTGTATACTTTGATATTCCAATTCAAAGTAACATTTCAAAAGAAAATTGTAAAAAATATAAAATAATATTTTTGAGTATTAACCAAAATTATAAAATAAATGTGTTCGACACAAATATTGAAATACTTAACAACATTAAATAGATTTCACAACTTTCTTGCGTAGAAATTTGTGTAATGACCTTTTATTAATCCAAACAGTAAATGATGACCAGGTAGCGGTCAAAAAATATATTAATAAAAAGGAAGACGATTGTAACGTCGGTAGCGCTACTTTTTGACTGATTTTAGTCAATACTGCAATTTTTGCCATTTTTGAGCCTAAGCAGTGAAGCTTATGGGCTCGGGTTGGCAGAGGATAATGGTGAGAGTTCTTAGAAGAGGTGTGTAGTGCGGGATTGATTAGTTGCAAGAGCCTCTATTCTTAAATCGGAAGCAGGCTCGAGCCCTACTCTGGATGAGGTCCTACCAAAGTGACTTAGGTTCAGAATAATCGGCCGCTTTTCGGCCAAAAACTCTGTTGGAGGATTGAGATAGATGTGGAGAAAAAAATATGTGAAGCAATTTTAAAATTAAAACTCACTCTCTTTATTGAAGGTATTAGGCAGTGGCGTCCAGTCCTCTCTCTCTTTCTATCTCTCTCTCTCTCTTGCTGTGGTTGACTTCTCGTCGTCTTCTTCTTCTTATTTATAAAATTGAATAGTCTGTTTGGCGTAGCTGGTTCGTAGTGGCTTCCTAGTAATTTCCTTGTAGTTGCTTAAGATCTGCTTGTAGTAATAATACCTTGCTTGCTTGTAGTAGTATAACTTGTTCCTCAGTAATGTGCCTCGTAGTAATATTTCCGTAATAATGTTTTGCGTAGTACGTGGTCCGTAGTAATGCTTCCCCCGTAGTATTTTGCGTAGTACGTGGGTCCTCGAGTGCTACCTGAGGTCTGCTACCTGGTGATCATTTGGTGCCGTATTTAACTGCGTTGGAGAAGCTACTCAGCAAATTCCTTCTTTGACCGGAAAATTCGGGGAGAGGCCGAGTTTTTCGGGCCCCCCCCCTCTATCGGGCGGCTTCTCAGTTAGAGAGAGAGAGAGAGTTAGAGAGAGAGATGAACCATTTTTACAGAGTTTTTACAATAAAATTATGTTAATGTCAATTGTATTTAAGGTTTAACGCGTATTACAACAGACCGAAGTTTTTCGTCGTATTTTACATAATTAGGTAAAGAATGAGCATTTAAATAATAGAGAAAAGATTGCTGATTTTATTATTACAAAGGAGAAGATAATGATATTTTTAAAAAGTCATTCTTTAAAAGTTATAATTTTTAATTAATGGACTGTTGTGGAGGAGTACTTGTTTTAAAAAATTATTAAATAAACGATTGTAAATTTATATTGAAATTTCTATTATTAATAATAATTTTGATTACAAAATGTAATTATCAATACAATTTCTTTTTGCACAATTTGGTTTATAAAATAAAATTGCTGGTCGCGGACTATTATTCTATTCTAGTGAAATAGTAATAATTAGGATCGTTAAATGGTTAATTTAAATTAATTATTTCTTTTAATTAATTTAATTAATTACTTATTTTTATCTAATTAATTATAAAAAATAATTATTTTGAGTGTATTACAAGAATTCATGACATTCCAGATGATTGCGCGATGTTCTAATTTACGCTATAAGAAAGACTACCTTGCGTGAATTTGTGTGTCAAATGTCAATGAAATTGGTATTGACTGACTTAGTGATTTTGTTTATTATGATGATGATATTTTATTGACATGTGTGCGACTGAGTTTAATGAGAGCGGCTATTCAACTCTCGGTTTAAGCTTAGGTTGAGTTTCCCAATGGTCTATGTCAGTAGGGAGTGCGTCGAGTAGGTTGTGGAGGGGATTGTTGTGTTAGTAGAGAACTTTTCGGCTGACAAAACACAAAAAAGACGGAGGTCATGCACCGACGTTACACCTCCATGCTAAAACGGTTGCTAGGTGATCGTAGTGTCACTTAGCAATCGTACTGACGTAGTCGGAATGAAAACGATAAAAACTTGTACAGTAAGGCGTGGTTGGTAATGGCTATAGTTGAAAAAACTTCTTGATGACAGGACTTGTAGTGATGCTGCTGGTATCGAGTCGGCTAAGGTTGGTTCCTTGGTGATGGTTAGCGTAGGAGGTATTGGACCTCCTGCAGGATGCTTGGTTACGGTGTCTGGGTTCATAAACCCCATCTCTATGTCATGTTGTTGTTCATTCTGTTTTGTTATCTGAGTCGTAAATAGACGAGTTATAGAGCCACAGAGTGCGGCTAGGAGGTGCATTGAGCATCCGTACATGCGGTGGAGGAGGAAGACGTTGATTATGGCTCCTGCTATAGTTTTTATTGTTCGTATTATCAGGAGAATGGCTATTACAGCTGAGCTGACGGTTTCGAATGTGGTCAACCTATTTCAGGCTTTAGTCCAGACTAAGTCTAGTATTTTTCCTACTGTGTTTTCGTTTAGAAGTCTAGAGATGATGCCTTTGTTGTTCATCATTGGTTGGCCATGTATTTCTTTGGCAAATTCGTTAAGTAATGATGGGCTCTCGATTGGAAACATAATTTGTTTTTGTAGTTGTTCTAGATCTTTTTCCGTATAGATGCCACTAGTGGCGAGAGAAATCGGGTCAGTGTACTTCCATGTCATCTGTTTGAAAGGTTTAAGGGTTTGAGGTGTTTTACCTTCCATGGGTTTCAGCATGATTTTTAACCATTCCTTATTTATTCTGTAATATGATGGCAGAATGGCATTGCATGATACCCTGGTACCATGATCTTTCAGGGTGTGGGTTTAAGGTGTAAGATACTGAGTTCTGTTGTTCCAGGTGACTTCTAATTCGGCGTAGCAGTGCTCCCCATGTCGGAGTTTTACTTCTACAGGTATGCATTTAATGATGTGCACCACTTCTCCACCCGTAATAGCCATGTAACCAGGTCCGTTCATTAGGTTATAAGCGAATTCGTCTGGTGATCTGTCGGCTATGGCAAGGGCGTCTAGCAATGTCTGTCTCTCAATCCTGCATTGTTGCTGCAAGATGTTATGGTACAGAGATTTGATCTGTGTTCTGATGTGTTTTTCGACGTACACGAATTTAGAATTTACAAACGCGAAGATGTCCAAGTTTTATATCGCTATCCTTCCTGGCTTCGCGAATAAGTATCCTTTGGTAGTTTCTAGGATAAATAGCTTAGGGTGCTCTGTTCTGACCACTCTGTATCCGCATAAGTTCTCGGTGCCTTTGCTGGATAGGGCAAAAGTTACGTCGTCTGTGGTAAGGGAATATGTGATTCTTCCATAGTTAAAATTACTGTCTGTGATTTTGTTAGCTAACCCCTCGTATAAGAGTCCGTAACGGACGAATTTACATTGGTCTAGGGGTAGGGCGTCCCAAAAAGAATAACCGCTCTCGAAGTCAATACAAGATGTTTCAGAGAGGATGCACGATGTTCCGGAACTTAAGTGTATTTTGTTATTGTCCAGGTCTATTTTTGCAAAGTGTTCTCTTAAGGTGATTTTTAGTAATCCCTGTACAACTACGTCTTCCCAAGCACCATAAGGGTCTCGGTAAATGCTTCCAGAACATCGCCCATCCTCAGAGAGTGTACCTGCGTAAACTATTGGATGCTTCACGGTACTATTGATTTTTATTTCGCTAATTACTGTACTATCTCCGAATTTGAACAGTCCGGTTTCGTACATTTGAGTACACGCGTGCCTATTAATTTCATGTATGTATTCGGCCTGACCATGATTAACTATAGAATTGTGTAAGGACATTCCGCAGTGGTAAACTGTCCGCTGTATCTGTACTTTAAATTGTATTACATGAGTTTGACGATAATTTACTACTTGTAATAATTGTATGTAACGACGGGTTACATTTACAGAGGTTATAGGGAAGTCGCATTCGTCTACTTCTAGTAGAGATACAGTGGTTACGTTTAGGTGTCGTGGTCCGCAGTCATAACCAATTAGACTATAAATTGGAACAAAAAGATATGAGAGAATAATTATTTTCGCCAAGTCCATCTGAAAAATAAAGTTAATTTTATTCTATTTCTTTTGATTAGTCTTATGTTTTCTTTTATTAATTTTATTAATTTTATTTGACAATATTATTAATCGTGATTTTTTTTTTTTTGTTTTTTTTTTTTTGTTTATCTGTATTTATACGTATTAATTTTTATAAGGGTTCCTTTTTTATTAGAGTCAATTTGACTGTTTTACGTGATTTAATCTCGTTTATAGCTAGCTTTTGCTATTGGTGTTCCTTTTTTTTTCGTTTGTGTTTGAATTCCCGATTTATGTAGGATTTGCGGAGCCTGTTTGCGTGGACGATTTTGTTGCTTTTCTTGTAACGTATCCTTATATTATGGGATTTGAGAATTTCTAATACTTCATGGGGTCCCGAATAATGATCGCCAAATTTCCCTGGTTTGGGTCCGGTTAACAAGAATACATAGTCTCCTACTTTAAAGTTCTTAGGGTTCATTTTTTTGTCATAAAGCTTTTTGTTGCGTTCTTTAGACCTGATTAGGTTCTCATATGTTAGTTTTTGAATGTCATTTAGGCGCGTGACCAACTCCGTGATGTAATCTTTGTATGTTGGGAGCATGTCACTGGCGAGTAATGGATCGTTGGATGGTAGTCGTGGCAGCTTGCTGAATACTACCTCGTATGGTGTGTGTTTGGTGCTTTCCTGCACACTAGAATTATAATTTAGCATTGCTATTTCGATCCATTCGTCCCATTCGTTGTTTTTGTCGGTATATTGTTTTAGGAATTCGCCGAGCGCGTGGTGAGATCTTTCCAATGATCCATTCGATTGAGGGTGGAAAGCAGTCGTTTTGATTTTCTTAATTCGGAATCTCTTCGCGATTCTGTTCATGAGATGGCTCAAGAAATTTCTTTCTTGATCTGTTAGGATGGCTTTTGGGGCTCCGAATAAGCATATGAATTTTCTGATTAAAGCGTCTGCGATGGTGGTGGACAGCACATTCTCTAAGGGAACAGCTAAACAAAATTTTGATAACTGATCTTGAACAGTCAGGATATATTCATGTCCTTTTCTCGTGGGTTTAAGTGGTCATACTATATCCATAGCGATTTTGTCGAAAACACTGCCGGGTGTATCAGTGATCACCATTGGCTGTTTTGTTTTTAAACGTACCAACTTTTTTAGTTGGCAGTCGAGGCATTGTTGGACACGACGTTGTAAGTCATTTTTCAAATTTTCCCAATAATATGCTTGTCGTATCCGGTTGAAGGTTTTAGAGACTTCTCGATGACCTCTAATCGCTGACTTGTGCAACTCTGTAAATATTTCGTCTCGTTTTTCGTGGGGAACGTATCTCAGTCTTCCGTTTCAAACTATGGTTTTGATTGGTGTGTCTTTGAAGGTGGATTTCATTAGGCTTAAAACTTCGGACCATTCGATATTTTCTATAAATTTGCTCTTACCTATACTGATAGTTCTCTGTTTTAGGTTCATTAGTAAATCTTTTAGAGTGGTCAATCCTTTAGTCAAGTTACTTTTTATTTGAGTGAGGGATTCGGGTTGTTCTCCTTTTACACACACTACGAATAAGGACTTTCGACCTTTGCGTTTAACTCGGTGTACCTCACCTATTAACAAACCTTTGGTAGTGTTTATTTTGTTGTGTTTAGTCAATATTTTTGCGCCTTCGTCGCAATTATCTCCGTTCGAGGCAGTGAAATAAACTATGTTATCGTTTTGAGTGTGTAGGGGTTCCCTTATTTCTATTACGGGTCGTTCATTTAATATTTCCTCGTCGCTAATCTTGGATTCATCGAGATCGGAATTTTCTTCATTGTCGACTTGGGGTCTGGATGGAAGCGCGAAAGGTTTGGGGTTTGCGACTTCGTCGGGATCATCGTCTTCGCTCTCTTTGTAGTTGATGTTTTTCTTGGGTCGCGGGACGACTCCTTCCATATTTTGGCAATCGGTTTGGCTTTTCTTGGGTCTTCCCCTAGGGTTTTTTCGTATTGGTTCCGCAAGTTTGGGTGACAAAGGCCTTTCCTGGGTTTTATCAGGGGCGGGTTCTTTCCTTTTTAATTGTGCACGTGTTACTACGTTAGCGGCACCTTCTTCAACTGGGTTACGTGATAATGCATCTGCATTAGCGTTTAACTTTCCTGGTTTGTAAATTATCTCATAATCGTATTTAGATAACTTAAATCGCCATTTTTGGACCCTAGTATTCAAGTCTGCCGTTTTAAACCATACCAAGGGTTGGTGGTCGGTTATTATCGTGAACTTTCGTCCGTATACGTAGGATCTAAACGTTGTTACACTGTGTACTACGGCTAAAGCTTCCTTCTCATATACTTCGTAGTTATCCTCTGCACCGCGTAACATGCGCGATGTATAAGCTATTAGTCGATCCTTCCCAATTTCTCCTTGAGACAGGACTCCTCCTACTGCGTAGCCTGAGGCATCCGTCGTAATTATGAAAGGTTGTGAAAGATTTGGGAATTGTAACACGGGGGCAGTACACAACATATCTTTTAGTGAGTTGAAAGATTCTTCTGTTCTTTCGTTTCATTCGAATGGTGTCTCTTTCTTCAGTAATTTAGTCAGGGGTTTTGAGATGTATGCAAATCCCTTGATAAAACGACGATAATATCCTGCTAGTCCGAGAAACTGACGGACATTTTTCATATTTTTGGGCCAAGGAAAGTTCTTTACGGCTTCCAATTTCTTCGGGTCGGGGCGCAATCCTTCCCCGCTAAGCATGTGGTCAAGATATGTGACTTTGCGTCTTAACTCGCATTTATCGGTTTGCAGTTTCAAACCTGCTCGTTTCAAGCGTTGCATTAAAGCTGTAATTTTTGAGTCGTGTTCCTCTATGCTGTTTGCGTAAATAACAATGTCATCAAGATAAACAAAAAGACTTACGCCCTGTAGTCCCTTTAAGAGTTTATCCATTAGTCGTTGAAAGGTAGCGGGCGCGTTTTTTAATCCAAACGGCATTCGTACAAATTTATAATGGCCAAATGGTGTGCTAAAAGCTGTCTTGTGTGCGTCTTTCGGGTCCATCTTCATCTGGTAGAATCCTGACGCTAAGTCGAGCACTGTATAGTACAGTCTGTCAAGTAAGAGCGTGGTTGACTTCACTGACAGGTAATAAAAGATTTTGCTCCAATTCCTTTGCAAGCCGATAGAGGGAAGCTTTGTCCTTAATGCATTGTCAACAAAGATTTAGTTATCGTTGATCTTTTGAAAAAGAATCACGTTAAACACCATGAGTGCTAAGTACGGGTCGCGCTACGAGGCTGTGTTTCTTTGCATCCACCCAAAAGGTCCCAAAATGTCGCAATCAGCGGCTGCTAAATATATGAGAAAGTTAAAGGCATTTGTACAAAAGTGGATACAGCGCTATAAAGTGGCTAAAAATGTTGATGATTTACCAGAACGTGGCTCGATAGGAAAAGTGAACAAAAAAGATGAAAAAAGAATAGTGAATCTGTTTTCGCGGAATCCTGCTTTAACACTGCGGCAAGGACAAGCAAAATTAATGGCAAATGGTTTAGATATATCCTACGAAACTATCCGAACCCATCTTCGTACTCATCATCTGAAATGGCGCAACACAATGAAGAAGTCTCTGTTGACTAAAAAACATGTGACAAAGCGACTCGCTTGGGCGCATGAGAATATTGATAGAGATTTTGAAAATGTCATTTTTACTGATGAATGTTCTATATGGGCACGTTCTGTCCTCACGCGAGCCTGGTCAACTTCTACCAATAGGCTTGTTTAGCGGACCGTAAAACATGGAATAAAGGTGCATCTTTGGGGCTGCTTCTCAAAGCAGGGATTCGGCACTTTGCACCTCTTTACTGACAACCTAAATGCCGAGAAAATAATAAAAATCTACAAAAAGGCTTTACTGCCATCTGCCAAACGATGATTCATCACAAAAAATGAAGATTGGATTCTGCAGGAGGACAACGATCCTAAACACCGCAGCAAGCTCTGTACTCAGTGGAAGACTCAATCTGGCATCGTTACATTGGATTGGCCGTCGCAGTCGCCCGATGCAAACCCTATTGAAAATGTGTGGGCATATATTAAACGGAAGCTTCGTGGAAGACGCACATACACTTTGAAGCAGTTGTCTTACGAAATTCGTCGGATCTGGAGATCCTTGCCACTAGAATACGCCGTCAAATTAGTAGAAAGCATGCCTCGGAGATGCCAAGCAATTATCGACGCCGGTGGTGACTGGACACATTATTGACCGAATTGCATCATTGTTTGTAATGTGTACAATGTATATATAAATATGAAAGTTTCATCAAATAAATTTTTTTATAAATTAACACGACCACGCACTTACTAGACAGACTGTATTTGGCTGGTCCTACTTGATCGAATATTTCTTCGATGTTAGGAAGTGGATACGAATCGCCTATTGTTTTTTCGTTCAAGGCTCGAAAATCTAATACCATGCGCCATCTAGGGCGGCTTTGTAAGTCTGGTTTCTTGGGTACGGCCCAAACCGGGACGTTGTGGGGTGAATTGGAGTTTTTTATGATCCCTGCCTTCAGTAGGTCATTCACCTGTCGGTTTATTTCGTCTTTTAATGAATGCGGAAAGCGATACTGCTTAGCGTGGACTGGGTTGTCGTCAGTTGTTGGGATTTCGTGCGTAATAAGATCTGTACCCGGTAGATCGTCTCCAGGTAGGGAGAATGTGTCTCTATTGTTCTTTACTAATTCGGTTACATATGCTTTCTCTTGTTCATGCAGGTGGTCCATACGTAGGTGATCTTCAATGGTTTTCTTGAGTTCGGGATCTTCGCGAGACCTGAGGTCTCCAAAGTCAGCGGTTGACTCGAGTTGATAGTCTAAATCGATAGCAAGTTCGTTTTCTGACGTAAGATAACTGTTCCTTGTAGCTGCATTACTATCGTGATCTTCGTTTATTGCGATTTCTGAAATATTCCCCTCTTTGTTATCTATGTTGTCGAGTGCATTTCCAATCTCGAAGGATTGCGTTTTTCCGTTCCATGTCATCGTGCGGTTGCGATAGTCAAGGTGTACTTGGTTTTCGCGCAGAAAATCACAGCCTAATATTCCTTCCCCTGGGATATACACGTCATTTTTCATGACGTTGAATTTTATCGTACTTCCTAGCAATGAGATCTCTATCGTTCCCCAGGTAGGTATGATTTTTTTTCCAATCCCTCTCAAATTGTATCTTTCTGTCGCATCAATTTCTTCTTCGGGTGGTAATAGGCTTGATTTTATAAGGTTTATCTCGGATCCCGAGTCGATCAATAGTTGCTTTTCCGTGAAGGTTAGTGGATTTAGTATTTTAAGTAAGGGTAGTCCGGTTTTTGTTCCGCTCGTGATATTGTGCAAGTTTTTGATCAGGTGCGGGTAATCTTCATCTTCCCAGAGTATTTTAATGCGTTTATCGTGTACTAGTATTGTATCGTCTCCGAAGTCCAATTTTGCTTTAGTGGTTTCGAAAAAATTCCCTCCTAATACTTCGTCAAAAGGGATCGAAAAATTATTATGTACTATGATAAATTCGATTATTGTTTCTCCGATCTTGACCTTTGCTTTCCCCAAGCCTTGCTCTGTTTCACCTCCCAAGCCTTGTAGTGTAAATTCGTCTAAGGTCTTGAGATATTTGTGATCCGGCAAGACGCGTGCTTTAAATACACTAACCTCTGATCCTGTATCGATCATGAGGGTGCTGGGGAACCTATTTTGGAGGAGGCTGAGGCTTACGAACAGTACAGTTTTACAAGTTTTTATGGCATTAACTCTCCACTGAAATCTTCCAGTTCTATTGGGAGAGCTGAGCGCACTTGAGTTCGTGGGGCCTCCCTGATGACGCTCTGTTGTGGGAGACTCCTCTCGTTTTTTGCCTGGTTACATCTCTTTTTTCTGCACTCGGTGACCGCGTGCCCTTTTATATGACAATAGCTGCAAATTGGTACATTGGTCACATTGGTGGGTCTTTGTTGTCGGCATACTGCTGCAGTATGGCCGGGCATGTCGCATTTATAGCACCGCAACTCTGCTCTAGGCGTATTGTTGGTGCGTTTAAAGCAATTCAATGCTGAGTATCCTGGTTTGTTGCAGTTTATAGGTGTCAATTGCGCGTCTGTTCTTATTACACTGTACTGCAGTATGCCCTCTTTGCCCACATATTTGGCATTCAGTATCATTGTTGCAGAAATTGGCAGTATGTCCTGGTTTTGCGCAAATTTGGCAGATTTTTGCTTTGAGAAAACAGGTTTCTTCTGAGTGTCCAGGTTTTTTACAAAAGCGGCATACTGCTGACCTGTTTATCTGTGCCTCGTATCTTGTGTCCTCCATTCTTTTCAGCTCTGGTTTCGCAACCTCTTCGCTCGCGTAAAAGAATCCTTTTTTATGGGCTCGCTGTTTATTGCGAAGGGCTGTTTTGGAGGCGATTTGCCTTTCGGCTAGTATGGCGTTTTTTACGATGTCTGAGATGTTATTTGTTTCTTTCATTCTATTCTCTATTTCTGGTTTCAGACCTTGCTTAAAGCATTCTACTATGTGTGCTGCTGTTTGTGCTCTAAATTCGGGATCAAGGGTGCCGGTAGCTATTTTATGAGCTTCGTTAATCTGTGCTCCCAGATCTCTCATACGATTTGCGAAAGCGATGACGTTTTCATTGTCTCGCTGGTACTCGTTTCCGAGTTCTCCCAGCAGCTGTTGCTCAGTTTTAGTACAGGCGTATATGTCCTTGAAAAAGTCTTTCAAAGATTCAACCGTCGGAAATGATAACCCGAGGATCGCAGCGCGGGCTTCACCTTTTATTCTACTTCTGATAAGTCTTACTAAGTTTGATTCATCGTAGGGCCCGAGTATTTCTCTGGCTTCGTTGCAGCCTTCTAAAAATTCGCTTAATGGGATGTTTTTTCCGTTGAATTCAGGGACTACACCAAGGGCGTTCTTCAGAGATATCGGAAAGATCGGTTTTTGTTCGCTTTCATTACCGGCGTCTCTACCGTAACCGGCCCTGTTAGGTTGAGTCATTGTCGAGGAGTCTGGATCTAAAATGTTTAGATCGATCAGAGGTTATTATATGGTTGGAGGGGGAGTTATATCTTCTTTTGTAACATCTTAACTTACTCTCAGGGGAGTGTTGACGGGGGAGTCAATACTTTGGTATTGGGGAGAGCGAGATACGCGCGGTCTACGTGTAAAGGGATCGGCAATTTCGTCTTTATCTTTTTCTGCTTTTAATGCCTTAGCGACTTGTTTCCTGGTTTGTCTCCTATCAGTCATTTGCCGCTCGAATGAAGAGTGCAAAAATTAATATACAGGCTTGTTCCCTGTTTCTTGAGGCTAATATGTTCAAGTCTTAACGGGTTACCCCCACTTGCGACTTTGAAAAAATCAAATTTTTGTTAATTGCATTTTTTTGAAGTATAAGTATGTGAGAAAATGACCTGGTAATTTCAAGTCGATCCAAACAAAATTGACTGAGATATGAGCGTTGAAAGAGAAGAAATTGTTGTGTAAACAACCGGCAATTAAAACTTTAAACGCGTTTTTCTCAAAATGGCATTTCTAAAGTCGGTGACCAAGATTATTCAAACACTAATGAACCGATCTTCTTTCAATTTTGCAGGCTTATTTAATACATAAAAATGTAGTCTTTAATCGTTCGATTTTTTGTTTCAAAATTAAATGGCCGTTTGATTGCCAAAAAACGGCCGTTTTTTTTTCGTCAAAATCGAACCATTAACTTTGACTGTCCGATATTTTGTAAAAAATCAATATTTTTTCAAATCCTCCGATTAAAGACTAGTTTATACTTATATTTAACTCAATCTATCCACATTTTTTGATTCAGATGATCTACTTTGCCGCAATGCTGGTCACCGCAAACCGTATAAATAAAAACACTATTTCATTGGCGGCCATTTGCCACTTAACAATGTAATATTTTGCAATACAAAAATTACTGAAAGTTCTTCAAGATGTATTCTTTAAGATGATATAATAATCGTTTAAAAAAGTTTTGTAGTTTTCTTTAAAAGAATTCATGAAAAAGGCCTTTTTCGTTGAGCTACAACTGGGGGTAACCCCTTAAGTTACGTGACAACATGTGGAGATACTTGTTTCTACGCAGGAGATTGTTACTTTTATCTTATTTTACTCTCATTATTCATTGATTTATTTATTATTTTTATATATTTTATTTTAGGATTTGCCGTTGAAGAGGTTACTAACTTTAATTTCCTTTTAGTTCAAAAAAAAAATTTTATTTAGATGAATTTAATACATCCGTATTTTAATAATATAAATATTAATAATATAAATTTTTTTTTTGTATATATATATATATATTTTTTTTTTTTTTTTTTTTTTTTTTTTTTTCTAGTTCACTTGTGTTAATTTATGGCTTAGTTCAGCACTTTTTCTTTATTCATGTAATTTCCACTTTATTCAATTTATTAATTTATTTTTCTTTATTTAATTCGTTATTTTATTATTTTATCATTTTAGGTTTATTAATTTGTTTATTTAATTACTCGCCTTAGTTATGTTAATTTCATTATTTCATCTATCTTTTATAATTTATTTGCTTGCTTTTGCACTTTTTACTTATTCATTCATTTCTTTACTTATTGTATTAGGTTGTCATTAAATTTTTTTTTCACTTACTTTTAATTCGTTTATGATTTAATTTATTTATTATTTCTCGTGGTTTACTTTTTCACTTGTTTTAACAGTTTCTTTTACAATTCACTTATTTTTATTAATATAGTACGGTTAACACTTTTGTTCACTTTATTATTATTTTATCATTAATCGTGTTTTTAGTTTATTATTTATTCTCTTCTTATTTAATATTTTATTAACTTATTTGTCACTTCTTTTTTCCCTTTTTTTTTTCTTTATTTATTTGCCTTTTTGCTTAATTATCTTTAATTCATCCCTTTTTATTCTCTTGACACTTTATTTGTTATTTCACTTTAACAACAACTACAATTTGTTTTACGTTAACACTTTATTTATTATTTATTATTACACTCTACTATTTCACTTGTTTTTCTTTATTTCACTTTATTTACTTGTATATTGTATCAATATATTATTATATATTTCTTATGAAATTTTTTTTGTATCTTATGCTGTTTTATCTTATTTGATTCCTTTTATTTCTTGTTGCTTATCTCTTTCTGTTTATTTGATTTTCACGATTTATTACTCAATTTTTTTATTTTGCATCATTGTTTTTATTATTGCACCTTTTTAATTTATTATTAATTTATTTATCCTTCTTAATTTGAGTTTTTCTTTGTATTTAATCTTATATTGATTTATTCATTATTTTATTTTCTTTTATTTAGATTCAATGTTTATTTTATTTATAATGTTTATATTTAATATTTCTCTTTTGTTAATACTTCTACTTTTAATTTTATTTGTAAATTTGTTTCAAATATGTCACAATAATATTTTTTTTTTTTATGTTTGTTTCGTTATTATCTCGTACAAAGATAGGGAGAAAAGTGAAAATGAAAAGGACGAACTCTTACAAACTCGCAGTTTCCTCTGAAGATTGTGAGGAGAAATAAACATTAATTTCTTTTCCCTTTTTCTTTAAAATCCCCTCGGGGCCTCCAAAATTATTTTTGTAACGTCGTTAGCGCTACTTTTTGACTGATTTAAGTCAATACTGCAATTTTTGCCGTTTTTAAGCCTAAGCAGTGAAGCTTATGGGCTCGGGTTGGCAGAGGATAATCGTAAGAGTTCTTAGGAGAGGTGTGTAGTGCGGGATTGAGCAATTGCAAGAGCCTTTATTCCTGAATCGGAAGCAGGCTCGAGCCCTACTCTGGATGAGGTCCTACCAAAGTGACTTAGGTTCAGAATAATCAGCCACTTTTTGGCCAAAAACTCTGTTGGAGGATTGAGATAGATGTGGAAAAAAAAATATGTAAAGCAATTTTAAAATAAAACTCACTCTCTTTATTGAAGGTATTAGGCAGTGGTGTCCAGTCCTCTCTCTCTTTCTCTCTCTCTCTCTCTCTCTCTTGCTGTGGTTGACTTCTCGTCGTCTTCTTCTTATTTATAAAATTAAATAGTCTGTTTGGCGAAGCTGCTTCGTAGTGGCTTCCTAGTAATTTCCTTGTAGTTGCTTAAGATCTGCTCGTAGTAATAATATCTTGCTTACTTGTAGTAGTATAACTTGTTCCTTAGTAATGTTCCTCGTAGTAATATTTCCGTAGTAATGTTTCCGTAGTAATATTTCCGTAATAATGTTTTGCGTAGTACGTGGTCCGTAGTAATGCTTCCCCCGTAGTATTTTGCGTAGTGCGTGGGTCCTCGAGTGCTGCCTGAGGTCTGCTACCTGGTGATCATTTGGTGCCGTATTTAACTGCGTTGGAGAAGCTACTCAGCAAATTCGTTCTTTAACCGGGAAATTCGGGGAGAGGCCGAGTTTTTCAGGCCCCCCTCTTCTGGGCAGCTTTTCGGTTAGAGAGAGAGAGAGTTAGAGAGAGAGATGAACCATTTTTACAGAGTTTTTACAATAAAATTATGTTAATGTCAATTGTATTTAAGGTTTAACGCGTATTACAACAGAACGAAGTTTTTCGTCGTATTTTACATAATTAGGTAAAGAATGAGTATTTAAATAATAGAGAAAAGATTGCTGATTTTATTATTACAAAGGAGAAGATAATGATATTTTTAAAAAGTCATTCTTTAAAAGTTATAATTTTTAATTAATGGACTGTTGTGGAGGAGTACTTGTTCTAAAAAATAATTAAATAAATGATTGTAAATTTATATTGAAATTTCTATTATTAATAATAATTTTGATTACGAAATGTAATTATTAATACAATTTCTTTTTGCACAATTTGGTTTATAAAATAAAATTACTGGTCGCGGACTATCATTCTATTCTAGTGAAATAGTAATAATTAAGATCGTTGAATGGTTAATTTAAATTAATTATTTCTTTTAATCCATTTAATTAATTACTTATTTTTATCTAATTAATTATAAAAAAAAATTATTTTGAGTGTATTACAAGAATTCATGACATTCCAGATGATTGCGCGATGTTCTAATTTACGCTATAAGAAAGACTACCTTGCGTAAATTTGTGTGTCAAATGTCAATGAAATTGGTATTGACTGACTTAGCAATTTTATTTTATTATGATGATGATATTTCATTAACATGTGTGCGACTGAGTTTAATGAGAGCGGCTATTCAACTCTCGGTTTAAGCTTAGGTTGAGTTTCCCAACGGTCTACGTCAGTGGAGAGTGCGTCGAGTAGGTTGTGGAGGGGATTGTTGTGTTAGTAGAGAACTTTTCGGCTGACAAAACACAAAAAAAACGGAGGTCATGCACCGACGTTACACGATATTTAGCGATATTATTATATTTCATTGCTTTCTTAAGTCTAAAATATTTTAAAATTAAAGAAAATTTGAAAGTATGTTTATGAAAATCAATTATTAATTATATTTTTTTTTTTTTCTAATAACAACAATAACGATAATTTTTTTGTATTTAAAAGATTGTTGTATTTACATGTAGATATTCATTAGCATACTAACACATCGTTCAATAAGTCCCGAGACTAACAACGAAAACAACATTTTTTTAAAAAAATCATTTTTATTCATCAATATAATCTTCTTTTAGAGTGATACAATCTTTTGTAACGCCTTTCTAACATTTCTATACCATGTTTATAGAAGGATTTATCCTTTGCTTCAAAATAGGCTTCAGTTTCGGCAATGACCTCCTCATTCGAGCCAAATTTTTTTCCCTGGAGCATTCTTTTGAGATCAGCAAAGAGCCAATAGTCGCTGGGGGCTAAATCTGGCGAATACGGGGGGTGGGGAGAAAAATCAAAGCCCAATTTATTCAATTTTGCCATTGTTTTTATGGACTTGTGGCATGGTGCATTGTCTTGGTGAAAAAGGATTTTTGTCTTCTTCATGTGTGGTCGTTTTGCTGCGATCTCCTCCTTTAAACGTACCAACAAGTCAATATAATAATCACTGTTGATCGATTTACCTTTTTCCAGGTAGTCAATGAAAATCACGCCATGTATATCCCAAAAAAACAGACGCCATGACTTTGCCAGCAGACTGCTGCGTTTTTGGACGCTTTGGGCGGCTCTCGCCAGCCATGCGCCACTCAGATGATTGCCGATTCGACTTTGGAGTGAAATGATGTATCGATGTTTCATCCATGGTCACGTATCGACGCCGGAAATCTTTTCTATTGCGAGTAAATAGCGATAAACAGCTCTCTGAATCGTCGACTCGTTGCTGTTTTTGTTCCACTGAAAGCAATCGCGGCACCCACTTGGAAAAAACCTTTTTCATGCTCAATTTTTCATGAAGGATTGTAAATACGCTTCCAGATGATATCTGTGTCATTTTTGCAATCTCACGGACCTTCACTTTGCGATTTTTCATTACAATTTTTAACACTTCACTCACATTTTCCTGTGTAACAGCTTCAAATGGCCTACCCGAACGTTCCGCATCGTTTGTGTCCGTACAACCACGTTTAAACTCAGCATACCAACGACAAATCGTTGGTTTGGATGGAGAGGAGTCCAGGTAATGTTTTTCAAGCCATTGCTGGACTTTTACGGTGTTTTTACCCATTAGAAAACAATGTTTTATCAACAAGCGAAACTCGCTTTTTTCCATTTTTCAAACTAATTACAAAGTGACTTTACTTTAACCTCGATAACTCTGCTGTCTGTGATCCGATCGACGTGAAGTTTTTACACATTTTTTGTAAAGGTTTTCACTTTATGGAAACGTGGCCAGTTTGGTACTACTAGCACCATCTCTGGGTTAGTCTCGGGACTTATTGAACGATGGGTTATGTATAACAACATCTATGATCAGCTATCGTTAAAAAAAAATGTGTTGATAAAAAAAAAAATACTTAGCAATATTATTTGATTTCACAACTTTTGAGAGTCAAAAATGCTGATTTTAAATATTCTTTTTGATAAGTTACTCACAGGTGCCATACTAATATTCAATAAATTGATAATACATGAAGAGAGCACAGAAAAATATGTTTAAACGACAACCAATACTTACCAAAATTTTCTTTTTGTTAAAGAGGTTGCATTTAGATTTCATAAATTGGGTAGAATATATATCAAATTATAAAATATTATATTAGATTTATTATGGAAGTAATCTGTGAAGAATGATTGCACTATATGATGCATTAGTTGTATAGATAAAAGAAAATGAAATTTTCAAAAGTTGTTAAATTTTGTAGAATGTTATAAAATTAACGTTTGTTCTAAGAAAAGAATGTAAATATTTCGAGAAACTTTAGGCCATTGTTTTTTTATAATTTGATCATTTTTATATTTTACAAAATGTTTGTGTAAAAACTTCATAAAAATAAGTTAAATTTTAAGAAATATAATTTTAATATAAATTTTATTATAAAAATAAGTTAAATTTAAAGTAATAGATATGTTAATAATCATGTACAAATTGTTTTGTAATTTCATGTACAAAATAACATTATATTAATTTATAATAAAAATATTGATAAAATTGAATTTATATTTGTGTTGTTAATTTGAAGATTTAATTTATATTTGTGTTGTTGATAAAAAAATTGAATTTATATTTGTGTTGATACAAATTTATAAATATAAAAGAAATATAATTTTATAAATTAAATACATGCAAATACTTTCAATATATTTTTTATTACAAATTTATTTTCAAATTGTGCTATATAATAAAATCAATTAATTATTTAATATAATACATAAATTATTAAATTAAAAAAAATAAACTGTTTTGATCATATTGTTTTACAAATTTGAGTAAAAATAAAAATTTAATTTAAAAGATAATTTTAATTTATTGGTATTTAGAAATAAAATAATGATATTCTAATGAAATAAACATTAATTTACTTTTAGCAAGAACATAGAGAATTGGAAATGACTAGGCACTAAATTGTAAATTTAGCGGCAAATAAGAAACAAGTGATTAAATATTTAATAAAATATATTGTTATAGCCAATTGTTTACATTAATTATTTATCATCACAACGAATCTTTATCTAAAATTAATAAGTTTGAATTTGTAGGAGTCAAATCGATCCATGTTTCAGTTTCCATGAAATTTATCAAAATATCTAATTTGTATATCTGACTATTTTCTTTTTTATTTTTATTTTTGAGTACAAAACTTTGTTTTACTATATCCAATGTGAATTCTAAAAAATAAATTTATAAATAATCAAAAGAAATTAATTATTGAATTTAGAAAAATTTTTTCTTACCATTACTCATTTTAAGTTTCAAATCTTTTTGATTAATTAAATAATCACACTTTTGTTAAACAAATAATTAATTGTATTTGATAAATTCTGAAACACCTCCAATCCAGAAAAGGCTGAAAAAAGTACAATAATGAATGTTCGTATACCATGTCATAGATAGAGATCATACAGTGCAAAAGTAAATGAAACAATATGTTGAAACTTTAAACTATTATGTATGATCATAAGCAAAAAATAGGTAAAGAATAAAAAAAAAAAATGATGGCGAAGCCAATACAAAGGAACCTAGTAAGGTGTAATAAGACTTGCAATTGATTGTGTTATTAATATATTATTGATTGAAAACCCAAAAAAAAATTTTAATTTAACTTCTTAGACGAATAATAAAAATAATACAATAAAATAATAAAAATTTATTAATATTGTAGATATAAACTTTTAATAAAATTAGAAAAATATATAAAATTACTTGAATTTTTTTCTAAGTGAATATTCAATAAATAAGCAGACTAATGAGTGAATTTTATAACTTTAATAAACTAAATTTTCATATTATAAATCAAAATAAATTTATGGTTATCTTCATTATTGAAAAAAAGTGCACTTACCCGATAACCATTGCTGTACATCTAAATAAAGCTAAATTAAGTAAACCACAACGTCTTTTTCTCTCTGTTGTAACACTAAATTCGACTTCTCTCTTTTGTAATATTTCACTTATTTCATCTAATAATTCAGTAGGAAAAGTACCATTAGCAATTCGAGTTGTGTAGGCTTTAGCTACTGCAACAATTTTTCGAACAACTGTAGGTGGAAATCCAAGACCACTACAAACTCCATTAATACAATCAAATACTTTACAATCAAATATAGTATAATATTATCAGCTCTTGCACTGACAACAGAACGACCAATTTTTAAAAATTGTTCTAAAGAAATGTTTTTTCATGAAACCCAAGCGGAAATAATCACGTGTATATAAATGTTATTAACAAAAAGTAATTCTTCATAATGATTAATAGCTTTTATTAGGTAATATTAAAATCTTATAATGTGTGGATTTTTTTACAGACAGACTGCCACTTGAGACGAAAACGGGCAGCATCACGCCCGAAAATACAGTGGCGAGGATGCTGCAAGACGAGGACAGTTGGACGGTGATAGCTACCTTCGTCGAGACTGTCTTGAGGGGTAAGAAGGCGGACGGGTGTTTGGAATAGTCGGTGAAGGGTAGCACAAGCACGAGTCAGTGAGTGAATATGAAAGAAAGCATCGTATGAAAGGAATTACGAGACGGAGACAGGTTACAACCTTACGGGGAACGGACTGACGAATAGACAGAACCTGCAGCGGCGAAGTAATACGAAAGTAGATCCACGCTGCAGGTTGGACAGAAGGTGGAGATTCCATCCGCGCATCATATGTCTATGGTTTTATATCAGACATATGCTGGCGTATGGCGGGTTAGACGGTCCCCGGGGTTGCCAATGCCCTTGCCACGGATGTGCCCGAGCAATCGAGCCCATCCGAGGCCAGAGCTGACGTGACTACGGAACCCGTCACACCGGTGGGTCCCCCCGCGTCGACAGGTAGGCAAAGGGGTCCTCACTGATGGTCTGGTTTAGGCAGATTCCCCGTTTTTTTACCACTGAAACAAAAAAAAAAAAAAAAAAAATGTGTGGATTTTAGACTCTAATAATAGTCAATAATGTATATTAATGTTTCGAAGTTCTTATCGTCATTTTATAAATTTAATAAATGATTATGAGATTCTATTAGATTATGATTTTTAGGAAATGTCCTTACAAACAAAGATGCAATAAATGCTAGAATGTAAATAGTTATTAGCTTTTAGAACGGTCACATATTTCTTTTTTGTGTAAAAACTAAAAAGCTAATCATTATAATGATTGTAAGTAGTTTATAAAACCTTTGAAAATACTTTCTTAAGATCTTTATAAAAACTTTAGCTAAGTATTTTATAATTTTATTTTTTATTATGTTTATACATATTTTTAACATACGCATTTTATTGAATCGTTTATTCGCATTGTCGCACATGTTATTTTACACATTATTTTACGGAAAAAAACGCAGGAAAGCGTTTGACCTACGGTGGGATCGAACACGGGTCCTTCGTATTATAAAGCAGACGCCCTAACCATTACACTATGCAACGCTTGTATAACTAAGATTTAAATTTAAATCATAAGTTGCATGGCAATCCATATACACTTGTATTAATTTTACATTTAAAATTTCTTCTATAGTGTAAAGTATTTTTTAAAATTAAGGAAAAATTAAAAATTCAATATATTTAAATTGTAATTATATTTTAATTTAAAAAAATACTTTACACTATAGAAGAAATAGTAAACATAATTAATAACCCTATGATTGTTTTCGTTTTAAACACAATTATTTCATGTTTATTTATTATTTACTTAAATAATGCTAACAATTAACACTTTTAAGTACAAATATAACATTTTTAATTTTTAAATAGTATCAATACGTATTTAATTTTTTTAATACTATGAACACATTATATATATATATATATATATATATATATATATATATATATATATATATAGGTTCGTTAAAATCTTTAAAAGATATAACTTCTAAAATGGTATATATAAATCAAATCAATACACTAATAACCTCTAAAATAGTACATACATATACACACAAATAGCTTCATTTAAAATTATTTTAAAATATAGTATGTATGCATAATATATATATATACTCATTTATTACAAATATACTATGTATATCTTATTTTAGTATAGTTAGTATATATATACATATAAAGAGATGATGAGATATTTTAGTATAGTTGGTATATACGAGGTCTGGCTATTAAATAACGAGACTGCGCGCCTAGAGGGCGCCGTCGAGGGGTGGGGAAAAAAACGAGTAGTGCGTTGGGTATCTAGATATCTTGTCTATGCACGTACCAAAACACGTTCTCGTCACTATTATTGTATTTGTGCAGTAGCGGTTTGAAACGAACGTGTTTTTTTCTCGTGCCAAAAACCATGTGTGACGAAAAACAGGAGCAACGTATCAATCTCAAATTTCTCGTTAAATTAAAAAAAACTCCGACTAAGTGCTGTAAATTGTCGCAAGCGGCCTATGGGGACAATTCTCTATCTCGTGCGCGTGTTTTTGAGTGGTGTTAGCGCTTCAGTGAGAATCAACCAAATTGTGCGTGCAGATCGTCGAATGAGCATCCGGATGATTGCCGAGGCTGTAAACGCCGATAAAGAAACGGTTAGACAAATTTTGCACGAGGAATTACACATGACAAAAGTCTGTGCGAAGTTGCTACCAAAAAACCTGACTCCTGACCAAAAGCTCTTGCGTCAACAGGTCTGCTCAGATTTCTTTGAGAGGTTAAAAAAAGATTCCGGACTGATGAAAAACATTATTACTTGCGACGAAACGTGAGTTTTTCAATACGATGTTGAAACAAAGCGGCAATCGATGCATTGAAAAACGCCTGAATCGCGCAGAATCAAAAAAGCAAGGATGTCCAAATCAAAATTCAAGGCAATGTTGATCGTTTTTTCGACATTAACGGTATCGTGATGACTAAATGAGTTTCAGAGGGTTAGACTGTCAACCAGACTTACTATTTGTCAGTTTTGGCAACACTGCGAGAACGAGTTCGTAAGAAACGGCCCGGGTTGTGGAAGAACAACTCGTGGATTTTGCACCAGGACAACGCACCTGCCCATAACGCGCTATTTGTGAAGCAGTATTTGGCCGGTAAGCGCACTCCAGTGCTCGAACACGCGCCGTACTCGCCAGATTTGGCATCGTGCGGCTTTTTTTTGTTTCCGAAGATAAAATCTGCTTTGAAAGGGACCCGATTTGAGTCGATGGAAGCGGTAAAGCAAAAAATGGCAGAGCTCCTAAAGGCCCTCACCAAAGAAGACTTCCAGCACTGCTTCGATCAATGGAAAAAACGTATGGAAAGGTGTGTGGCGAGGGAAGGGGAGTATATTGAAGGGGAGCATTCGAATGTAGAATAATTTTTATAATAAAACCCTTTTTCGTAACCAGTCTCGTTATTTATTAGCCAGACCTCGTATATATGTATATATATATATATATATATATATATATATATATATATATATATATAAAGAAATGACGAGATATTTTAGTACAATTAGTATGTATACATATAAAGAGATGATGAGATAAAAACAAGAGATTATGTTGTTCAGATTATCTTATATTAATATGAATCTAGATATTAGACGAAATGCTTGAAGAGCGATTTGATGAAAATTCGGGGGCGCATATCGTATCTTCGTAACGAATGCACGAATGTTAATGCTTTTTTTTTATTTGAAAGAACATAAAAAAAAAAGCAAAGGTGATAGATTACATTTAATTAAATATTAAAATGTATAATTAAAAAGTATTTTTAGATTTTTTCATTAATCAATTTAATGTATAAATGGGTGCGCCAGGCGCCCGTGGTTAGTACCAATACTTACCACGGGGCGCTGGCGCGCCCCTTGATATTTATTCTGATTCATAAGTATTTATTATAGAAGAATTATGAAAATCAAATTAAAAGTGAAAGTAGAAGAAAGATCTATAAAAAATAAAATGGTTATTTATGAACGATTCTAATTTGTAGTCATAATAAATTATAATAAGTCAATACTTTTCATTCTCTTTCATTTTCTCAAGATTTTTATGTGTCGTAACGCAGACTCCCATTTGAACCGGTAGATGAATTTTGATTCAGTAAGACTTAAAATGTTCATGAGACTTGTCATTATGGGCCAAAGTTTGGAATAAAAGGTAAGTACATATTAATTATTTCAATTTTAATTATATTTTCTATAATTTTATATATTTAACGAATATTTTGTCTTACAGATTTTCGAATGTTGAAGTAATGGCAAAATAAAGCTTAGCTACTATCAACTTGACCTTGAAAATAACCTTGAAGGTAAAACTACCATCATATAGACAAGATAAAACCCTACAATGCCTTGAATATTTTCATAAGCGACTCGAATTATTCTGCTATTCGTCAAATAACCATCATTTTGACCTTTAGATGACCTACAAAGGCAAACTTGAAAGTATCAAAAGTCATATTCGAACGGTAAATTTTTCGCTCTCTTTATTCCTCTGATCATAAAAATGTATTTCTATTTGAAAAAATTAAGTTGTTCCTAAAATGTCCTCGACAGTCATAGTCAAGATCCAGATCAAGGTCGCTATTGAGTAGCCAGGGAAAATCTTATAACTTGTGAATTGCTCATTTTCACACTTTAAAGCCACCGTGAACTTATATATATATATATATGTATATATATACATATATATATTAGGGGGACCGAAAAGTGATCAAAACTTCTTCGATAAGCTAATTTACAGTTACTTTGTTTCGAGACACGGTCCCACAAACCCGGAAATTTTGTTATTGTGTTCCAGCTTGGTTGTAAATTTTATTTTTCGGTTAACAAATTTTTGTTCTTCCAAGGAGGAAAGATGTCAAGGCCAACAATAGAAAAAACACACTTACGTCATTTTATGCTATTTTTGTTCGGTCAAGGAATGAAGGCAAACGAAGTAGTGCGAAAAATTACCGATACTTACGGGGATGTTTTAAAACTAAACACGTGTCATAGATGGTTTGAAAAGTTTAAAAATGGAAACAGGAATCTTAAACATGCCGCACGAAAAGGACGACCCCAAAAATTAGATGATGATATCCTGAAGGTGATGGTGGATTCAGATCCTCGTCAAACAACTGAGGAATTATCATTAAAGATTGGCTGTCCATGGTCTACAGTTCAGGATCATCTTCGTCGCATAGGAAAATTGTACAGGCAAGGAATTTGGGTTCCACATAAATTGACGGAGATGGCGCTTGATCAACGGCGTACCATTTGCGCGCTTCTTTTGTCTCGATATGAAGCCGATCCGTTTTTGCGACTAATTGTAACTGGAGATGAAAAGTGGGTGCTATACAATAATCCTGTACAAAAAAGACAATGGCTTTCTTCCGGACAAGCACCTGTTCCGACACCTGGACCATCACTAACAATAAAGAAGGTCCTGGTTTGTGTGTGGTGGGATTTTTCTGAAATCATACACTATGAATTGTTTGAACCTAGTCAGACTGTCACAGCGACAGTGTATTGTGAAAACTCGAGTGAATGAATCAAGAGCTGATGAAAAAACGATCTGTTTTAATCAATAACAAAATAAAGATCCTTTAACACGATAACGTGAGACCTCACGCTGCAAAAATAACACAGGAAAAAATAAGGGAGCTTGGATTGGAACTTTTACCGCATCCACCATATTCACCAGATCTTGCGCCGTCGGATTACCACCTTTTCAAATCGTTAGAACATACATTAAGAGGTAAAAAATTGAACAATGTTGGAGAAGTGAAAACCCACTTGGAAAAGTTTTTCAATGAAAAATCCAAGAACATTTTTAAAAAGGAAATGAAACAACTGCATTTACGCTGACAAAAAGTGTTAGAAAATGACGGAAATTATTTTGTTTATAAGTATTTAAGATTTTTGTAATAAATAAATGTTTTTCGCCATCAAAAAAAAATTTTTATTACTTTTTGGTACCCCTAATATATATATACGAGAGCGGTTCAATAAGTACTCGTGTCTGACGACAGAGGGCGTTCCTGAGAGAAGTTGGTATTATCATCGTGTGCTGCCATCTATCAAACGACGGTAAAGCGAATTTCAGACTGATTGATAAGTTAGTTTGGATTTGGCGGCTATTCAAGTAAGACGTGTATCGTGATTTTCGCTAAGATGGAAAAAGAGCAGTATCGTTCGGTAATTCGCTTTTTGTTTTTGGATAGAAAAAAATGCGAGAAGATAAAAGCAAAGTTGGATGCTGTTTATGGGGACACTTCGCCATTTATGACCACAGTTAGATATAGGTTCAACGAATTTAAACGTGAGCGAACATCCGTTTTTGATGAGGAGAGACCAGGATGCCCGGCAGACGTGGTTACCGAGGAAATCATTCAAAAAGTCTACGACATAATTCTCACTGATCGACGAACGAAATTGCGCGAAGTAGCAGAGGCCGTAGGTGTGTCGACCGGAACGGCAATTAATATTTAACATGATAAGTTGGCGATGAAAAAATTGTCGGCCTGATTGGTGCCGCGATTGCTCACGGTGGACAACAAGCAGATGCGGCTGTTAACTTCAAAGCAATGTTTGGAGCAATTTAAGCGAGATCCGAAGGAGTTTCTCCGTCGAGTTGTTACCGTTTATAAAACCTCGATTTATCATTACACACAAGAAACTAAGCAGCAATCAAAACAATGGATTTCTCCCGGTGAATCTACTTCAAAGAAGGCGAAGACGGTCCCATCGGCCAGAAAGATCATGGCGACGATTTTTTGGGATGCGGATGGCATCATCCTCATGAATTTTTTAGAAAAAGAAAAAACGATCACTGGACAATACTACAGTGAGTTATTGGACCACTTTGACAAAAAATTGAAGGAGACACGGCCGCATTTGACGAAAAAGAAGGTGCTGTTTCACCATGAAAACGCACCAGTACATTCATCCGGAGTTGTCGCCGCCAAACTGCATGAATTGCGTTATGAATTGCAGCCGCACCCTCTGTATTAACCCGATCTGGCTTCCTGCGACTTTTTCTTGTTCCTTAATATGAAGAAATGGCTCGTGGGAAAAAATTTAGCTCAAACGAGGAAGTCATCGCCGAGACAGAGGCGTATTTTGGAGAGTTCGACAAGTCCTATTTTTTGAAGAGGTTAAAAAAATGGCAGGAACGTTGGGAGAAGTGTATCTTTCTAAAAAGAGACTATGTTAAGAAATAAGAAAAAATTTTTTGAGAAAATGGTGTCTTCATTTCTAACACGAGTACTTATTGAACCGCCCTTGTATATATATGAATATATATATATATATATATATATATATATTAGGTATAGTAAAAAGAAATCTATTATTTTTGCATTAAATTGAAGGTTTTATTTAGCATAGATAGAATGATACGATTTAGGTCAAATATGCACCGTTTTGTTCGATAACTTGTTGCCATTTTAAAAGTAATTTCATAATGCCTCTCTCGTAGAAACCCTTGTCCCTATTGTCAAAAAACTAGGACAGTCGATTTTCACAATCTTCTCTTGAGGCGAATTTTTCACCTTAAAAATCATTCGTCATAGACAGGAACAGGTGGTAATCACCTGGTGCCAGGTCTGGACTATAAGCTGGATGCATAAGAACTTCCCAACCAAGCTTCCGGAGCTTCTGGCGAGTCACTATCGATATATGCGGCCTGGCGTTGTCCTGATGGAACACAATTCCTCTCCTATTGGCCAAAGCTGGCCGCTTCTGGGCGATTGCTTCTTTCAGACGGTCCAATTTTTGACAGTACAGGTCCGAATTAAGAGTTCGGCCGTAGGGGAGCAGCTCATAGTAGATGATTCCCTGCCAGTCCCACTAAACACACAGCAAAACCTTCCTGACTGTCAATCCTGGCATGGCCACCGTTTGCGCCGGCTCACCGCGATTTGACCACAACCGTTGTCGCTTGACGTTGTCGTAAGTGACCCACTTTTCATCACCAGTAATCATCCGCTTCAGAAATGGATCGATATTGTTGCGATTCAGCAGCGATTCGCAGATGGAAATTCGGTCCATGAGGTTTATTTGCGATAACTCGTGTGGCACCCATACATCGAACTTCTTTTTGTATCCAGCTTTATTCAAGTGGTTCCAAACGGTTTCTTGTGCAATTTTTAGCTCCTGGGCAATCGAAACAGTGCTTACGTGACGGTCGAACTCGACGATTCCCATTATTTTATCGACATTTTCGACAATTAGCCTTCTAAAGCGTGGTGCATCTTTGACGTCAAAATTACTGGAACAGAATTGACTAAACCAAAATTGCGCGTGATTGGCTGTTACAGTATTAGGACCATAAACACTATTTACATTTCCAGCTGCCTGGCTTGCGTTTTCGCCTTTATCGAAGAAAAACTGTAAAATATGGCGTATTTTCTCTTTGTTGGTGTCCATCTTTGACGCGTGCTAAAAAAATTCTGAGTCAAGCAATCACAAAACTGTATCAAAAGCTTTTTCAGTACAAAATTTTATCTTTCGAACGCCATCTAGTGTTACCCGATTGCACTTTTACAACGGGAGATACAGACTACTAAAGCCATCTATTGGCAAAATAATGTATTACTTTTTAGTACACCTAATACTAGGTTGTTCAAAAAGTTTTGAAAGCGACATCTATAGAGCAGTAGAAGAACCAAAATTTTTACGCCATTATAATATTTTATCTTTTATATGAACATACCCAAAGTTTCATTCCAATCTGTCAATTCATTGTTTGTTTACAAGCCATTTAAAGTTGACGTGTCAGTGTATTTTTTTTACAATGGAAAAAATCGAATATCGTGCAGTGATAAAATTCTTTGTTTTGGATGGTTTATCAGCAACGGAAATTCATACAAAAATGGTGAAAGTGTTAAAGCAATCTGCTCCTTTATTTCCAACTGTGCATCGATGGATTTTAGAGTTTAGACGTAGTCGAAAAAGCGTTGAAGACGATCCACGGTCAGGACGTCCAAAAAGTGCATCAACACCAGCATTCATAGCAAAAGTACAGGATGTGGTTTTGGAAAATCGTCGATTGACCGAGAGAGATTAAGCAGAGGCCCTAGACATCTTATTAGGCTGTTTGAGTCATATTTTAAATAAAGTTTTGGGTTTCAGAAAGCTCTGTGCACAATGGGTGCCGCATTCGCTCACAATGGAACAAAAACACGTTTGAATGCGACTTTCTGAGCAACATTTGGAGCGTTTTCGAAAGGATAAAAAGGATTTTTTGCGTCGATTCATCACTATGGATGAGACTTAGGTCTACCATCATGACCCTAAATCAACACAAGAGGCTAAAGAGTGGTGTCAACCAGGCACTTCGGCACCGAAGTGAGTTCGTGTCCAGAAATCGGCGAAGAAGGTGTTAGCGTCAGTTTTTTGGGGTGCAAAAAGGATTTTGTTGGTGGATTATCTTTAAACTGGCAAAACAGTAAATTCTGAATATTATTGTAACCTTTTGGACCAATTGGATGAAAAAATTAGTGAAAAAAGACCCAGTTTGCACAAGAAAAAAATCATTTTTCATCAAGACAATGCACCCGCTCACACAGCTCAAAAAACCATCACTAAAATAACCGAATTAAAGTACGAATTGTTGCAGCATCCACCTAATTCGCCTGATTGAGCTCCCTCTGACTTCTGGCTGTTTCCACACCTCAAGAAATTCCTTCGTGGGAAGCATTTTTCATCAAACGAAGAGGTTATAGCCGTCGTAGAGGAGTATTTTGCAGGCCTTGCAGAATGTCACTTCCATGACGGGATAAACAAGTTGGAAGACCGTTGGACCAAGTGTATTGAACTTATGGGAGATTATACTGAGCAATAAAAGTGATTTCATCAACAAAAAGAAGTATCTTTATTTCCGCTTTCAAAACTTTTTGAACAACCTAGTATATTGAGTGTACAACTTTGCTTCCGCCGTTTTTTTCCGAAATTCGAGGCTTTCTTGTAAAAACTGTTTATACATTTATGATTCAAAGTATTGTCCATCGCTAGCCACTACTTTCTCCCATCTTTCGGGCAGCATACGAATCTCGCGTTGAAAAAACTGGTCATCTTTTGAATCGATCCACGAATCGATCCAATTTTCTACTTCTTCATAAGACCGGAAGTGCTGGTCAGCCAGGCCGTGTGCCATTGATCGAAACAAGTAATAGTCCGAGGGAGCAACGTCTGGAGAATACGGCGGGTGGGGTAGGACTTCCCATTTCAAAGTTTCCAAGTATGTCTTGACCAGTTTCGCAACATGGGGTTGAGCATTGTCATGCTGTAAAATCACTTTATCATATCTCTCATTGTATTGCGGCCGTTTGTCTTTCAATGCTTGGCTTAAACGCATTAATTGCGTTCGATAACGATCGCCTGTGATTGTTTCAGTTGGTTTTAACAACTCATAATACACTACGCCGAGCTGGTCCCACCAAATACTGAGCATGACCTTGGAACCGTGAATATTCGGTTTGGCTGTCGACGTGGAAGCATGGCGGGGATATCCCCATGATTTTCTGCGCTTGGGATTATCGTAGTGAACCCATTTTTCGTTCCCAGTCACATCGCGATGCAGAAATCCCTTCCGTCTTTACCTTGCAAGCAGCTGTTCACAAACACACAAACGCTGTTCAACATCTCTCGGCTTCAACTCGTACGGCACCCAATTTCCTTGTTTCTGAATCATTGCCATGACTCTTTGGCGTTTTGAAATGGCTTGTTGCGTCACTTTAAATGATCCTGCCAATTCTTGTTGTGTTTGACACGAGTCTTGATCAAGTAATGCCTCTAATTTTGCATCTCCGAAAACCTTCTTTTTTCCACCGCCATGCTGGTCTTCGACGTTAAAATCGCCGTTCTTGAAGCGTTGAAACCAGTCTTGGCACGTTCTTTCACTAATAGCGGCCTCACCATAGGTATTTGAGAGTATTCGATGAGCCTTAATCGCAGATTTCTTCATATTAAGGCAGAAAATTAAAACCTCCCGCAAATGATGAGAATTTGGCTCGTAAGCTGACATATTTAATCGAGAATAACTTTATGATGCAGACACAAATCGACTAATATTTCGATGGCGTTATGTTTACAAATACCTTAGCTTATTGTATGACATCTATGAACTATTTATTTCAACTGCCACTTACCGCTACAGCCATCTATTGGAAAACGGCGAAAGCAAAGTTGTACACCCAATATATATATACAACCTATTAACGCCTGAATTTGAAAAAAATTTTACACTGAGTTTGAGCTTATATATTTTAATAATTTAGGAATCAGTTCTTTTTGGTATACATCTTATTACCTGTTTTTATGTTCGCTTCACACGATCCGACCACTAAAGAAGGTGTAAAATTATTATTTACATAGAGCTTTTCTCTAAATTTTAATAAAAAAAATAGTTTTTTACATAATTTTCTTTTACAAAAAGACCAATTCTGGTTAGAAGAAATATTTTTTTCATACTCAGACTTGTACAAACCATGTAATTAGGTAATTCCAAATAAAACCATAGATATTTCAAAATTTTTTGTGCTAGAAATGTCTAACTAAAACAATAAAATATAAAATACAACAATTAAAAATACAACAAAATATTATAAGGGTTTTTGATGTCGCTGATTACGAATCTGTTGTCAGATTTGCAAAATTCAAAATAACAAGGCCAATATAGCTAAGTAAATGTATCTTAATATATAAATATGTAATCCGAAACCAACAGTTTTACTGATACTTCAATTTCGTATCATTTTTCATTAGTCTACAAATTAAACGTGTGTTTGGCATTAGTTTGCGTAAGTATTTATCAGAGCTCCATTTTGCAGTTACTTCAGATCCACATTCTACAGTTTTTTTCGAGACTAGATTTTGTAGTTTTTTTTAACACAACACTTTTTTGTATTTGTTCTCCATTCTTTTCTCAGGATTATTTTTTGTAATTTTTTTAAGAATATGTTTTGCAGTTTGTTTTGTTGCTTTATTATCAAATTTTTCCTTGACTATTTTCGCTATTGTCTACAATTTCTTCGAAAATACTCTTTACAGTTCTTTTCGGAGCTATATCAAATATTTTTTCTCAGAACTACTTTCGGTCATTTTTTCAGGACTTCTTTCAACAGTTCTTTTTAGAATTCATCGAAGCAATTTTATCACGGCTACTTTTACGATCATTTTTTTTTTTTTTAAAGCAGCGAAAAGTGTAGTACAATGTTCGATTTAAATTTTCATTTTTTAAAATATCCAGGAAAGGAGCTAGAGAAGGGCCTGCTTAACATTCTTCTAAAATGAGTGATGATCAGGTTTATATCTTTTTTATTTCTAATGCAAATTATTCTGGTGATTTTGTCCATGGAAACGATGCAGCAGAATTTAATTCAGATGAATATGAAAGTGAGTTAGAGAATTTCCACGTGAATAAAAATGAGTTCTTTAACAATTATTTTTGTAAAATAGCTAAAGAATCAACCACATTACTAAAAAAAAGACTTGAAGGAAATCATTAATATGTATGGGTCAACAAGAGAAAAGCTTAGAGAGCTTTTTGAAAATGAGATTTTATCAACTGATACAGATCAGAATCTAATATTATCATACTCTTCAGTAGAACTATTTCAATAATTTTTTTTTTTTTTTTGGGTGGATTTGAAAGAATATTATTGATTCTACCAAAGCAAATGGATTTGACTTTTGTTAAATGAGAAAGACAATGTTCCTGATGATGCATCTAAAGGAATATATACCGGAAAATATAAAATAAAGCAGTGAACTAAATCTCATAACATTAAAGGATTAAAAAATTGTAATGGTTTTATCCACGGTTACTGGTGTAATATCACAGTCTAGTAAAACGCAACAGTAAAGAATTAAAAAGGAAAAACGTTATTCGATTTCCGAATAACCAATATGTCCAATCGATGCCAAGCAGTTGATATACATAATATGTATTGCAACCAAGTGATACGTATTGTTGGATCAAAAAAGTAGACGTAGATCGTATTCATAAGAAAAATTCTATCATCAATTACAAATAAAACCATTTTGTAGAATGCTGTTTGTGCAAATAAAAATAAATTTGCAATAAAGAATGTCGCAACGAGTATAGCTAAAAGTTATTTAATAACTAAATACGCAAGATTAAAAAAACATGTAACAAATAAAACTGTTCATCTCAAATATTGCTCAAAAAAATGTGGTAAGAAAAACTTGAATTTTTGCAAAAATTTTCAGTTATTATTATTGTTTAACGTGTTCTGTACAATCTCATAATTATGAGTTATGATGTATATTGCAAAAATAAAAAAATTCAAAAAAAAATTTTTATAAATATATAGAAAAATAATATAAAGAAATACAAAAAAAAAAAAAAAATCCTTGGTGATTGTCTACCTTCCTGTAGTGAGAATCAGATGTTTTGTTTTTTTCTTTATTTTTCAACATAATCTCTATCAAGATTAATACATTTTTCATAACGGTTCCCTAATGCAGCAATACCATTTTTATAGTACAATATGTCAATTACCTCAATATTTATTTACAGCACTGATAACTTCCTCGTTGCTATCAAATTTTTTACTTCCGAGCCGATTTTTAAGGTTAAGAAACAAATGATAGTAGCTGGGGGCTAAGTCTGGTGAATATGGTAGTTAAGAAAACAATTCGAACTTCAATTCATTGATTTTAACCATCACAACAACCGATGAATGGGCAGGTGCGTTGTCATGGCAAAACAAGATTTTTTTGTCAAGTAAAGTCGTTTATTTTTCACTTCGTTCCTTAAACGCTTTAGCGTTTTCCCCTTCTTTAGGTTATCAATGAAAATAATTCCTTTTTCATCTCAAAAAATAGTAGCCAGTAAAATTGTTTTTGCTTTTTTTGGGGTTGATTCACTTGGTCTCATCCATTGCTTTGATCAAGGGGCGCGCCAGCGCCCCATGGTAAGTATTGGTACTAATCACGAGCGCCTGGCGTACCCATTTATACATTAAATGAATGCATAAAAAATTAAAAAAATGTTTTTTAATTATACATTTTAAAATTAAATAAAATGTAATATATCAACTTTGCTATTTTTTTTATGTTCTTTCAAATAAAAAAAAAAGCATGAAAATTCGTGCATTCGTTACGAAGATACGATATGCGCCCCCAAATTTTCATCAAATCGCTCTTCAAGCATTTCGTCTAGTATCTAGATTCATATTAAGATAAGATAATCTGAACAAGACAATCTCTTGTTTTTATCTCATTATCTCCTTATATGTATCAAGGGGCTATATACTAACTATACTAAAATATCTCATCATCTCTTTATATGTATATATATAATATACTAACTGTACTAAAATAAAATATATATATGTATATATAGTATATTTGTAATAAATGTGTATATATATATATATATACATATATATATATTATTCATACATACTGTAACGGGGTGGCAGTTTCAACGTTAACCGCCACAGGAGTAATTAGCTTCGGGGGACGCGTAATTCGCAAAAGGTACGTATATGCCCGTTGCGCCCCCTTTTTTGGTAGCTAAAGTCTCGGACGACTTTGCTCCTGGGTCCGGGTACGAGGAACCGTCCTTCGGACTGTACTTACCCGTTGCAACGCCGCGCTATCGTCGTTGCGCGGCTCGTGTGTCGTCCTCACCTGGCTAGTTGAATCTCGGAGAGGGCGGTATTCGGGAGAGCTGATAGCTCCTCGTCGCGCAAATAATAAAGAAAAATCAAAAAATAATAAAAAGGAGAAAAAAAAATTAAATAAATTAAATAAAAAATAAAAAAAAATCGTAACTGAAAAAAAGTAATTCTAAAGGAAAATGCGAAAGAAGGTTATCAGAAAGGAAATAGAAAAAAAGAAAGAAAAAGAATAACTTAAATAAATAAAATAATTTAATAAATTAACAATGACAATAACAAAAATTATAAAAGAAACAATAAGAAGGAATTAAATTATAAATGAATATTATATTATAATTAAATACGCGCGAGAAGTGCAGGTAGCTAGGCAGGCTATAATGCGCGTAAACGGCTCCCGCGCGCCGTCTAACGTACGGGTGCGAGAGAGAAAGGTATTCTCCCGCACGGAGCCCGTTGGAGCGAGAGAGAGAGAGCGCTCTCCCACTCCCGCGCGCTGCGTCTACTGCGAGTACGAGAGAGTCAACGAGTCTCCCGTACTGCGCCGTAGGAGTGAGAGAGAAAGCGCTCACCCACTTTTGCGCGCCTAGCCTTACGCGAGTGCGAGAGAGAACGCAACTCTCTCGCCCTAATCTTACTCGGGTGGGAGATAGAGGTTTCTCCCACTCGCGCGCGCTGTATATGCTGCGAGTGCGAGAGAGAAAGCGACTCTCCCGCACTGCTGCCACTAGAGTGAGAGAGAGAACGCTCTCTCACTCACGCACGCTTATTCCTATACGGGTGCGAGAGAGACCGCAACTCTCTCGCCCTGACTATACGAGAGTGAGAGAGATAACGCTCTCCCACTCGCACGAACCGTAAAAAAGGCGAACTTGCTAAGAGAGAGAGAGTCACCGGCGGAGGTTACTCCCACGCAAACGCGAATAGATACAAAAAAAACGCGCTAAAAATTTAAGCTGTAACCACTTACTTTTGGCTGGCTAGCAACGCACGCTAAACGCTAGATTGAAAACGGCGAAGACGAAGAGGCAGCGTGCCGTCGCCCTGTGCAGCAATCTGGCTAAGTTCCCGGTCGCCGGTGTCGCACGTTCACGCCGTCGGCCGGTGAGTTTTCTCTTGGCCACGTGCGTAGCCGGTGCACTACAAGCTCTTCACGCGCGAGAAAAACTCGAAACACAAAAAAAAAAGACGCGGAAACAAAGGGATGTAGCGCGTCCCAAAATGGCGAGTCACTCTTTAAAAAACTTTATAATAATCGCGTAGCAATAATGAAGGCGCGAGTCGAACTGAACTGAAAAACGTAAGAAGAAGCTAGCTTGCTTAGCCTAAACTCGCCTATCTTTTCTATACGGCACACGACTATTCTATCAATCGGCGTGTACCGTATTTTCCCGCCCGGGGCCGTCACGTTACCGAAATTAAACTCGGCTCGCGGACTGCGGAATCGCGCGAAATATAAACACGCGCGGAAAACGGAGTGTTCTCCGTGACAATACATACTATATTTTAAAATAATTTCAAATGAAACTATTTGTATGCATTTATATAACACATCGTTGAATAAGTCCCGAGACTAACAACGAAAACAACATTATTTTTCAAAAATCATTTTTATTTATCAATATAATCTTCTTTTAGAGTGATACAATCTTTCCAACGCCTTTCCAACATTTCTATACCATGTTTATAGAAGGATTTATCCTTTGCTTCAAAATAGGCTTCAGTTTCGGCAATGACCTCCTTATTCGAGCCAAATTTTTTTCCCTGAAGCATTCTTTTAAGATCAGCAAAGAGCCAGTAGTCGCTGGGGGCTAAATCTGGCGAATACGGGGGGTGGGGAAGCAAATCAAAGCCCAATTCGTTCAATTTTGCCATTGTTTTCATGGACTTGTGGCATGGTGCATTGTCTCGGTGAAAAAGGATTTTTTTCTTCTTCATGTGCGGTCGTTTTGCTGCGATCTTCTCCTTGAAACGTACCAACAAGTCAATATAATAATCACTGTTGATCGATTTACCTTTTTCCAGGTAGTCAATGAAAATCACGCCATGTATATCCCAAAAAAACAGACGCCATGACTTTGCCAGCAGACTGCTGTGTTTTTGGACGCTTTGGGCGGCTTTTGCCAGCCATGCGCCACTCAGATGATTGCCGATTTGACTCCGGAGTGAAATGATGTATCCATGTTTCATCCATGGTCACGTATCGACGCAGGAAATCCTTTTTATTGCGAGTACATAGCGATAAACAGCTCTCTGAATCGTCGACTCGTTGCTGTTTTTGTTCCACTGAAAGCAATCGCGGCACCCACTTGGAAAAAACCTTTTTCATACTCAATTTTTCATGAAGGATTGTTAATACGCTTCCAGATGATATCTGTGTCATTTCTGCAATCTCACGGACCTTCACTTTGCGATTTTTCATTACAATTTTTAACACTTCACTCACATTTTCCTGTGTAACAGCTTCCAATGTTCCGCACCGTTTGTGTCCGTACGACTACGTTTAAGCTCAGCATACCAACGACAAATCGTTAGTTTGGATGGAGAGGAGCCTGGGTAATGTTTTTCAAGCCATTGCTGGGCTTCTACGGTGTTTTTACCCATTAAAAAACAATGTTTTATCAACACGCGAAACTCGCTTTTTTCTATTTTTCAAACAAATTACAAAGTGACTTCACTCTAACCTCGATAACTCTGCTGTCTGTGATCCGATCGACGTGAAATTTTTACACGTTCCATGTAAAGGTTCGCACTCTATGGAAACGTGGCCAGTTTGGTACTACTAGCACCATCTCTGGGTTAGTCTCGGGACTTATGGAACGATGTGTTATATATATATAGTATTTTAGTAGTTATTTGTGTATTGATTTATTATATATAGCATTTTAGAGGTTATATTTTTTTAAGATTTTAACGAACCTATATGTATATATATATATATAATGTGTTGATGGTATTAAAAAAAATTAAATATGTATTGATACTATTTAAAAATTAAAAATGTTTTTCTTTTACTTAAAAGTGTTTATAATTCTTAAAATATATATATATATATATATGTATATATATATATATACATATATATATATATATATATACAGTAGATATTTATTTATTATTAAATATTTTTAACATAAAAATTAAATGTGCGTTTAAAATAAATAACTTTTAAAGGATTTCTTACATGTAATATTTTTTGCTCTCTAATAAAGTTAGTGGCGAAATTTAATAAACTATATTATAGGTTTTGTAGAATTTTTTCTAATTTAATACAAAATCATAGAGCTAAGATAATTAAAAATTTTTTTTTTTTCGATTATTTAAACATCTCTTTATATGTATATATGTATATACTAACTATATTAAAATAAAATATATATATATATAGTATATTTGTAATAAATGTGTATGTACATATATATTATACATACATACTATATTTTAAAATAATTTTAAATGAAGCTATTTGTGTATATTTATATTAAATTTTTTTATCAACAACACAAATATAAATTAAATCTTTAAATTAACAACACAAATATAAATTCAATTTTATCAATATTTTTATTATAAATTAATATAATGTTATTTTGTACATGAAATTACAAAACAATTTGTACATGATTATTAACATATCTATTACTTTAAATTCAACTTATTTTTATAATAAAATTTATATTAAAATTATATTTCTTAAAATTTAACTAATTTTTATGAAGTTTTTACACAAACATTTTGTAAAATATAAAAATGATAAAATTATAAAAAAACAATGGCCAAAAGTTTCTCGAAATATTTACATTCTTTTCTTAGAACAAACGTTAATTTTATATCATTCTACAAAATTTAACAACTTTTTAAAATTTCATTTTCTTTTATCTATACAACTAATGCATCATATAGTGCAATCATTCTTCACAGATTACTTCCATAATAAATCTAATATAATATTTTATAATTTGATATATATTCTACCCAATTTATGAAATCTAAATACAACCTCTTTATTAAAAAGAAAATTTTGGTAAGTATTGGTTGTCATTTAAACATATTTTTCTGTGCTCTCTTCATGTATTATCAATTTATCGAATATTAGTATGGCACCTGTGAGTAACTTTTAAAAAAAAATATTTGAAATCAGCATTTTTGACTCTCGAAAGTTGTAAAATCACATAATATTGCTAAGTATTTTCTTTTTTATCAACACATTTTTTTTTAACCATAGCTGATCATCAATATTGTTATATATAATATGCTAAAGAATATCTACATGTAAATACAACAATCTTTTAAATACAAAAAAATTATCGTTTTCGTTGTTATTAAAAAATATGAAAAAATATAATTAATAATTAATTTTCATAAACATACTTTCAAATTTTTTTTAATTTTAAAATATTTCAGACTAAAGAAAGCAATAAAATATAATAATATCGCTAAATATCATCTTTCTTTTTATTAATGTATTTTTTGACCGCTACCTGGTCATCATTTACTTATCGGATTAATAAAAAGTCATTACACAAATTCCTACGCACAAAAGTTGTGAAATCTATTTAATGTTGTTAAGTATTTCAATATTTGTGTCGAACACATTTATTTTATAATTTTAGTTAATACTAAAAAATATTATTTTATATTTTTTACAATTTTCTTACGAAATGTTACTTTGAATTGAAATATCAAAGTATACAAAATATCAATCATGTAAAATGATTCTTTTAACTCTTACATTTATTTAGTTTTTATTTTAATTTAATTCAATAATTTACATATAACTTTATATTGTTCTCGTACGATAATAGGAAGTTGCTTCGAATGAAACCACTGAAATCAAATAATTCTTTTAACTATATTTTTCTATATCTTTTATGCTATATTCTTTTACAACTTATATATTTCATGAAAAGTTACTTGTGACATGTAATTAAAACCATACTTGCCGGACACTTGTAGAGTATATGATGATGCTCGCAGTAATTTATGTGATTAACATATTTTTAGATACTGTAATAGTTTGTCTATGTTTGAAATTAAACAAGTAGATGCTAATGCTCGTGGTAATTTATATAATCAAGATATATTTTTAGATACTGAAATAGTTTGTGTATGTTATAACTGAAACATGATTAGGTACGAATTACAAATAGTAAGATTCCAAACTTTCAGCTATACTTTCTATGTATACAAGTACATTTACAATATACAAAAATGACATAGCCTATGCTAATTTTTTCCTCAATAAATATTAAAGAAAAAATAAAAAATTAACATGATTTCATATCTTGTTGTATATTTGTATGATTTTAAATATATATGCATATATATATATATATATATATATATATATGTAATAAAAAATTATTAAAATTTGTCAATAACAATTTTTTCACGTTTGATGATTTTTCATTTAAAAAATAAACCACTTCATAATTTAAATAGAAATAGAAAAATATAATTATTAAATCAAATGTTCGCTTATTTTTTATATTCTATAAATTTTATTATTTATATTCTCCACCATTACACTCTACAAGTGTCCGGCAAGTATGGTTTTAATTACATGTCACAAGTAACTTTTTATGAAATATATAAGTTGTAAAAGAATATAGCATAAAAGATATAGAAAAATATAGTTAAAAGAATTATTTGATTTCAGTGGTTTTATTCGAAGCAACTTCCTATTATCGTACGAAAACAATATAAAATTATATGTAAATTATTGAATTGAATTAAAATAAAAACCAAATAAATAAAAGAGTAAAAAGAATCATTTTACATGATTGATATTTTGTATACTTTGATATTTCAATTCAAAGTAACATTTCAAAAGAAAATTGTAATAAATATAAAATAATATTTCTTAGTATTAACTAAAATTATAGAATAAATGTGTTCGACACAAATATTGAAATACTTAACAACATTATATAGATTTTACAACTTTTGTGCGTAGAAATTTGTGTAATGACTTTTTATTAATCCGATAAGTAAATGATGACCAGGTAGCGGTCAAAAAATACATTAATAAAAAGAAAGATGATATTTAGCGATATTATTATATTTTACTGCTTTCTTCAGTCTGAAATATTTTAAAATTAAAGAAAATTTGAAAGTATGTTTATAAAAATTAATTATTAATTATATTTTTTCATATTTTTTAATAACAAAGAAAACGATAATTTTTTTGTATTTAAAAGATTGTTGTATTTACATGTAGATATTCATTAGCATATTATATATACAGTCCGTCAAGTAAGAGCGTGGTCGTGTTAATTTATAAAAAAATTTATTTGATGAAACTTTCATATTTATATATACATTGTACACATTACAAACAATGATGCAATTCGGTCAATAATGTGTCCAGTCACCACCGGCGTCGATAATTGCCTGGCATCTCCGAGGGATGCTTTCTACTAATTTGACGGCGTATTCTAGTGGCAAGGATCTCCAGATCCGACGAATTTTGTAAGACAACTGCTTCAAAGTGTATGTGCGTCTTCCACGAAGCTTCCGTTTAATATATGCCTACACATTTTCAATAGGGTTTGCATCGGGCGACTGCGACGGCCAATCCAATGTAATGATGCCAGATTGAGTCTTCCACTGAGTGCAGAGCTTGCTGCGGTGTTTAGGATCGTTGTCCTCCTGCAGAATCCAATCTTCATTTTTGGTGATGAACCATCGTTTGGCAGATGGCAGTAAAGCCTTTTTGTAGATATTTATCATTTTCTCGGCATTTAGGTTGTCAGTAAAGAGGTGCAAAGTGCCGAATCCCTGCTTTGAGAAGCAGCCCCAAAGATGCACCTTTATTCCATGTTTTACGGTCCGCTGAACAAGCCTATTGGTGGAAGTTGACCAGGCTCGCGTGAGGACAGAACGTGCCCATATAGAACATTCATCAGTAAAAATGACATTTTCAAAATCTCTATCAATATTCTCATGCGCCCAAGCGAGTCGCTTTGTCACATGTTTTTCAGTCAACAGAGGCTTCTTCATTGTGTTGCGCCATTTCAGATGATGAGTACAAAGATGGGTTCGGATAGTTTCGTAGGATATATCTAAACCTTTTGCCATTATTTTGCTTGTCCTTGCCGCAGTGTTAAAGCAGGATTCCGCGAAAACAGATTCACTATTCTTTTTTCATCTTTTTTGTTCACTTTTCCTATCGAGCCACGTTCTGGTAAATCATCGACATTTTTAGCCACTTTATATCGCTGTATCCACTTCTGTACAAATGCCTTCGACTTTCTTATATATTTAGCAGCCGCTAATTGCGACATTTTGGGACCTTTCGTGTGGATGCAAAGGAACACAGCCTCGTAGCGCGACGCGTACTTAGCACTCATGGCGTTTAACGTAATTCTCTTTCAAAAGATCAACGACAACTGAATCTTCGTTGACAATGCATCAAGGACAAAATTTCCCACTATCGGCTCGCGAAGGAATTAGAGCAAAATCTTTTATTACTTGTCGGTGAAGTCGACCACGCTCTTACTTGACAGACTGTAACAACATTGATGATCAGCTATGGTTAAAAAAAAATGTGTTGATAAAAAAGAAATTACTTAGCAATATTATGTAATTTTACAACTTTCGAGAGTCAAAAATGCTGATTTTAAATATTCTTTTTGATAAGTTACTCACAGGTGCCATACTAATATTTGGTAAATTGATAATACATGAAGAGAGCACAGAAAAATATGTTTGAACGACAACCAATACTTCCCATAATTCTCTTTTTATTAAAAAGGTTGTATTTAGATTGTTGTTTACTTTCAGAAGTGTAGTTGTTAATCCAATTTTTATTTTTCCTGGTGAATGTTTGATCGACTGTTAGCAAACGCGGTACCGACCTAGCACAGAGCTTATCCATCCTTAAGTGTTCATGTAAAATATTGCTTATGAGTCTTAGCTACCTCCTTTACTTTTAATCTACGCCTCTTTATCACTATTTTATGAATTTTTTAATTATTTCAGGAGTTGTGATCTCAACATGGCGTTAACATGGTTCGTCAAAAGAGCTCGTGCGACCTTTCTTAAATTCAGATATTCACTGTTTAACTATCGAATATGATAGAGAAGAGTCTTTTAGTGCGAAATCCAGCTCTTTTTTGATTTTTAATGATGTTAGGCCATTGACATAGAAGTATTTGATGACCGCACGATTCTCTAATTTTCCCATTTTTACGTAAGCAATTGAGGCGCCTTTTTCAGTCAGCTCTTAAATGAACACGAATAGAGCAATCGTTCTAAAAATCAATATACAAACTACTGGAATGTCGGACTTTAGAATATTAGCCAAACACTTGACCTGCTGACGCTATCTCTAGGTCAGGCCAGAAACTTTTCACCACACCCTCGTATTACATAATAGTTTTTTCACAGTCTTTATATATGTATATATATATATAACAAAAATCAAGAGAGAGGGAGAGAGAGCGCTATCTCTCGTTGCACAACCTGAAATACGTATATGTAGTCTATGATACTCTCCCTTGAATACTAAAAATATATAGAAAATATGCAAAATAAAAAACAAATACATATACAGGATAGACTATCTTAACCTCTTTAACTGAATTTCTCAGAAAAATGGTACAGACAAGTTGAAGGGATCGCATGGGGTCACTTAAAGGTACCGATTACCTTTTCCTTGAACTCGATTTTCAAGATTATTTCGAGATCAAAGTAATTTTTTTGAATAGAAATACCTATTTTTGTCTCTGGATTTAAAAAAAGCCGAAATTTTACATACGTAACGATTTGTCTATCAAGGTTATGGTGAGGTCGAATAAAGATCAAATTTGCGAATTTAAACTCTCCACTTACATTTTCCGAAACCTAAGCTAAATACATAAAATTGATTTATGATATTGATGTTGAGGGATCCAAGGGGGTCATCTACCGCTACTTCGTCCTTGACTTGAACTGCGTATTCAAGGTGTGACGTGGTGTTTTGCACCAGTCACATGAGGAGGCCAAAGCATAGTTTGTGCGCCTCCTCGTAGCTAAAATACCCCCCTTTTACAATCTTGGCAGTCGCGCAGGACTGCCACGCTTGACCCTAACTAACAGCCACGCAGGGCTGTACATACTTTACCTTCACCAGGTACATGAACTTCGAGCTCAAGTAAAGGCTCCAGCAAGGAGCCAGTCTCAGGAGCCCATGAATAGGTGATTGCAGTGCTCGCACACACTGCAGCAGGGTTCCTCTCCAAGCTCTTTCCTGTCCTTGTAGTGATTTCCGCACCTGTAACCTCCCAGACAGCAATTAAACAAGGAAGAAAATAATAGTAGCAGCTGCCTCCTTGGAAGAAAAGTACAAGCTGCCACACAACATCGTAGGAAAGTGGAAGAGGAGGTTAGAAGGCAAGCAACAACACACAAGCACAGCATTTCAGTGCAAGTAACTACGCACCTGGAAGTGTCTAATAGTGTGGCCTCGCTGCCGCTGCGAGCAGGTTATCGCTGTCACCGACACCACTGCTTCGCTTTCTTCACCGCTCATCGTTCAATCCGCAGCCGTTGATCCGCCGTACTGCCGCACCTGAAAAGGAAAAAGAGGAAACAAATTAGTCGACGCCTACCAGCCATGGAACGCGTCGACTTACCTGGACTCTCTGGACATCGGAGGTAGATTCTTGCCGCTCCAGGGAAAACACAACAACACTGGCATTGGCGAACGGATAACCTGAACGCGCGCTGCTGGCGAGCAGTAATGTCAACTGCCGACAGCGCTGAGCGTGCGCGGCGGCTACGTCGCGTAACGTACTTTACACGTACGTTGCGCCGGCGCAGAACGATCATCTAAAACCCGCGCTCGCGAGAGTGCCACGCAAGAGCTTCTCGTTCACTCCGTTCGGGTCCGTTTTAGTAAAAAGTCACAATTAACGAGCAGTCGACACTCCGTTCGGGATAATCGTAAACAGCATTTGCGAACTAAAACCCTCTTGGTTGTAAAGAAAAACGAACGAGCGAGCGTCCGGATCGTAGCCGTGTGTGAATACAATATCTGGTGAGTGCCAAGATGCAGTGGCAGCTGCCAGGAGGCACATCTTCCCCGAATCATCCCCGTATCCTCCCTGGCTGAGTGTGTGCGACCGCGTCGCGTGTTACGCACCATTTTCGGTCGTTGTTGTATGCTGTACGCCCGCGACCGCTCTAACCGTGAGAGCCGCGCAACGTATTTGCCGCGCAAGAAACCGCGCTACACGAATGTAGCTGGCGCCCTGGGCTCGCGTAAAAACGCGATCAATTCTTGTATTTTGTAATTTTGGTTTAAATAAACGTATTTGTTCGTGTGTTTATTTTAATCGGTTGTTTTTAACTTGTGCTAGCAAGCAATCCGCCCGCTTCCTTGTATATTTGTATGCCACCCTGATCCCCGGTGGCGTTACAAACTTTATATTAAAGTCATAATGATTTTTTTAATCGGAATAACTACTTTCGACCCGCAATGTAAAGATTGTATGTATAAGATAATATTCTTATCAAGATCATGGTAAGGTCGAATGAAGATCAAGTTTATGAGTTTTAATTTTCTCACTTGAATATTCCGGAACCTAAGCTCGAAATGTAAAAATGTTTGAAACACAAGTTAAGTATCATCTAACTTTATTCTTAGCACTACTCAGAAACAACAACATGGACGTGGTAAGTACTGTTTCCTTTGAGGTGCTGGATTAAAGCGAGTTTCCTTGCCTTTCACTATTTGGAGTGCTAGATCAGCAAGGGCGAAAGAACCTCCCAAATCTTAAGCCAATAAACCCCACGCCAACAAATCCCAAGTCTACAAACCGAAAGCCAACAAACCCCTAAGTCACAAAACTGCAAGCCGATAAAGTTTGGTTAGAGTTGATGGGCTTGAAGTTTGTTGGCTTGAAGTCTGTATTTGTGGCGTCTGCGTTGGCGAATCATACTATGTGCTCTATGAGTTCTATGAGTTAAGCATGTTACAAGGGTGGTTCATGTTTACAAATTCACTGAGAGGGTTCACTGTTAATGGCTGCCAAACAAATTTTACAAAACGTAGTATCTTCAAACTTGAAATTTAGGCTCTATAAGATTCGTTCTTCTTATTATAGAAATTTCTTTTAACCAATAACAGCCATATATACGTCAGTTCGGGTACTTCTGAGACTACCCTTGAAGATTTTACTCTCGGAAAGTCTGCTTCTTCGTTTACAACCGTAAAATATTGGATAACAGAGTTTAAGTGAGGCTGTATGAGCTGTCAAGATAAACATCGCAGTGGTCGTCCGAATGAGGTGACCACGCCAGAAATGGTGAAAAAATCCACAAAACAGTATTGGATGATCGTCGATTAAAAGTACGCAAAATATAAGATATGGAAAGCATTTCAAAAAGCGTTGTACATCGCATATTCACTGCAAATTTGGAAATAAGAAAGCTGTGCGCAAAATGGGTGCCGCGTTTGCTCATAATGCAAAACTTATATTTCTACCACCCGCGGCAACGCCACATCGCGAGCTCGGACGGTACCATCTGTGCCTCTTTTACCTTTTTTTTTCTTTTTTTTTTCTTTCCTGTTTTACATTTTACCTTTTTTTTCAATTCCTTCCTTTTTTCCTATAAAAAGCGCTACCGCTACAGCGATAACATCAAGGTACGGAAGCTTTGATGCGGAAAGAGTATCAGAGTATGCGTGCATGAATCATGACTAAGAACACTTGTGTCTTACTTTCAGACCATCCCTTTTTTGATAAGGAACAAAGGTGCACGTCTAGTTTTTGGCCTATATGAAGGGGTTGGACGATACACCGGGAGGACTAGTCTTATTCTGAAAACGTTGTCGTGCGCGGAGGCTCTGCCGGTTGGCTACACAGGACTAGTCTTTATCCGAAAACGTTGTCGTGCGCGGAGGCTCTGCCGGTTAGCTACACAGGACCAGTCTTTTCCCGAAAACGTTGTCGTGCGCGGAGGCTCTGCTGGTTACTACACAGTCAGTAGTCTTTTCTTACATTATTCTCGTACGCGGTAACTCTGCCAGTTTTATTATATACCAACGCGAATTAATAAGTATAAAGTACGAAGTGTGTGAGTGAGTCTGGCAAACGCAGAAGTTGTAACTGGATAAAGCCACCCGCCAGTTCAAAGTATAATAAATAAGACAGACATTTTTACGAAATTCTTGAAATCAACCATTTAAATTTCCTCTTCATTCCCGCCAAGCAGCAGCCGAGCTAGCCAGCTAGCCAGCCTCCAACCAGCGACACCAGCGCACTCAAAACAACGTAAGAACATCTCTCTTTCTACATCTCTCAACTCCTCTCGCCTGAACTGCATTACTCATGCGATACGTCTCTCTGATCCTCATAGAGTGCACGTAGACAAATCAGGCATACATATAAAGATATATATATACGAGGTCTGTCCGAAAAGTATTCGACCTACCTTCATATCTCAGCGATGGTGTTATTTTTCATCATCGGGCGAGTGGCATTCTTCAAAGTAGTCCCCAATTGATTGAATAACGCGCTTCTAGCGGTGTTTTCACTTTTCGAAGCAGTCCTGAAAGTCAGTTTTTGGGAAAGCCTTCAGTGTCCTCGTCGCATTATCTACAATCGTCTTTTTGTCGTCGAACCGGTGTCTTTTGTGCGGTTTTTTCAAATTCGGGAACAACCATAAGTCACAAGGGGTTATGTCGAGACTTTACGGAAAATTGGCGAAGCAGTAGGATATTGTGTTTCTTTAAAATCTGCTACACAAGATTCGATGAATGCACTGGTGCATTATCGTGATGGAGAGGCCAGTCCCCGCTTGACCAAAAATGCGCTCGATTTCTTCTCACCGCATCACGCAATCGTTTCAGAATTTTAACTTAATATTCCTTATTAATCGTCTGAGCTGTCGATGCATATTTATGGTGCACAACACCTTCATAATAAAAAAAAAAAAACAATCAGCATTGACTTGATATTGCTCCGACTTTGTTGTGCTTCTTTCGGCTGTAATTCGGACGAGAGCTTCCACTGTGAAGATTTTTGTTTTGTTTCGGTATCATAATCACAAACCCACGATTCATCACCAGCAATAACCTTTTAAAGCCGAGTTTGAAGCAAAGTTTGATGCGAATTCGTTGATCAGATCTTTTAGTCATTTTTAACAATAGCTAAATTTGACGAACGCAAAAAAGGTATTGTAAACAAATACACGCTGCGCATAAATTATACGTCCTGTAGGTACCAGTGAGCAACCGATAAATTCGTGAGGCTTTGCTGTTGACGTTAAGGCTTCGGAGAGGTCACTCGAACACTTTGGCGCAAAGATATAAAAGCAGGTCGGATACTTCTCGGACAGACCTCGTATATCTCTCTCTCGCTCTCACACGCTAACTCCGGTTCTCTGTCTCTCTCCTTCTACCTGCGCTAGTATATATATTTATTGCCTTTTGTCCTCGGCAGCTACGGTTGACCGAAATAGGGAATTAAACCTTTTTTTTTAATTATTCAATTCAAAACTTAGTAAAATAAGTTTTTCTGTCGTCGCGTCATCCCCTAGGACGTAACAGTCTTATATTACCAGAAAGAAGTCCGAAACCAACAAAAGAAGCATTAATGGTTTGTTTATATTTTATGAGATTATAATGAATTGAGTTTAATCTAACAAAATTATATTGTATATTATGTAAAATTTATTTTATTATTCAATAATAATTAATTTAGAAAGTAAGTTAGAAATATTTTAAATTTAAAAAATCATAAAATTTCTTCTAAAATTTAATATTCACTGTCTTTATTTTATATATTTTCAGATTTTATTAAAATTGAAAACAAAAATTTTTTTTCTATAGATTTACAACTATAAATGTCGATGAGTATTGAATCTTTTCTTTGTAATACAATTTATTATAAATTCATAAATAAAATAAATATTTTTCCAAATTTTCAATGTCTTGTTTTTAATATTATTCAAACATTTAACTGATTTTTTAAATATTAAATATTCAAAAATGCTAAGTTCACGCACGTGGCATAATGTTAAAATGCGTGGAAACGCCACCAAGACATAACTTTGAAATTTGAAAATGCAAGAAAATTTGCCAGTGAACATTTTTATATTTTATCAAAAATATTATTTGTTCAAAAATAAAAGATTATTCAATTTATCAAAATATATATTATTCAAAATATATAGATATAATAAAATACCTTCTTTCACTTTTGGAACAACATAATATTTTAGTTACGTCTCGCAGGCCCTTCGAAAGTAATGAAATCTCTTAAAAAAAAACCTTTTACAAAAGGTAAAATGTTGGCAAGTAGAAGTTGTTTTATATATCATTTTAAAAACATTATTTTTTAATTTTTCAAACATATAATTTATGGACAAAAAATTTGTATGATTTTAATATAACCATATTTTCAAAATTGCTTTTTATTTTTTACATATTCGTATTATTTCATCTTTCATTAATTAATTGTATATTTACAAACTTAGTGTCGTAACATTTTTTGTAGAAGATTGATTTTATAAAAAATGTTTAAATAATACAGTTATTCTTTTAAAGAATACAGTTTCACAGATCACTTGGATTTATAAAAACTTATATTTTACATTTTTCCTTAATTGGTGATAAAATTATGGCTGCTTAGTAAATTTATTCTTAGAGCCTTATGTATTGTGTGTACAACTTTGCTTTCGCCGTTTTTTTCCGAAATTCGAGGCTTTATTGTAAAAAACTGGTTATACATTTATGATTCAAAGTATTGTCCATCGCTGGCAACTACTTTCTCCCATCTTTCGGGCAGCATACGATTCCTGCATTGAAAAAACTGGTCATCTTTTGAATCGATCCACGAATCGATCCAATTTTTTACTTCTTTATAAGACCGGAAGTGCTGGTCAGCCAGGCCGTGTGCCATTGATCGAAACAAGTCATAGTCCGAGCGAGCAGCGTCTGGAGAATACGGCGGGTGAGGTAAGACTTCCCATTTCAAAGTTTCCAAGTATGTCTTGACCAGTTTCGCAACATGGGGTCGAGCATTGTCATGCTGTAAAATCACTTTATCATGTCTCTCGTTGTATTGCGGCCGTTTGTCTTTCAATGCTCGGCTCAAACGCATTAATTGCGTTCGATAACGATCGCCTGTGATTGTTTCCGTCGGTTTTAACAACTCATAATACACTACACCGAGCTGGTCCCACCAAATACTGAGCATGACCTTGGAACCGTGAATATTCGGTCTGGCCGTCGACGTGGAAGCATGACCGGGATATCCCCATGATTTTCTGCGCTTGAGATTATTGTAGTGAACCCATTTTTCGTCCCCAGTCACAATGCGATGCGAAAATCCCTTCCGTCTTTGCCTTGCAAGCAGCTGTTTACAAACACACAAACGCCGTTCAACATCTTTCGGCTTCAACTCGTACGGCACCCAATTTCCTTGTTTCTGAATCATTCCCATGACTCTCAGGCGTTTTAAAATGGCTTATTGCGTCACTCCCAATGATCCTGCCAATTCTTGTTGCGTTTGACACGAGTCTTGATCAAGTAATGCCTCTAATTCTGCATCTTCCAAAACCTTCTTTCTTCCACCGCCATGCTGGTCTTCGACGTTAAAATCGCCGTTCTTAAAGCGTTGAAACCACTCTTGGCACGTTCTTTCACTAATAGCGGCCTCAGTATAGGTATTTGAGAGCATTCGATGAGCCTCAGTCGCAGATTTCTTCATATTCAAGCAGAAAATTAAAACCTCCCGCAAATGACGAGAATTTGGCTCGTAAGCTGACATGTTTAATCGAGAATAACTTTATGATACAAACACAAATCGACTAATATTTCGATGGCGTTATGTTAACTAATACCTAAGCTTATTGTATGATATCTATGATCTATTAATTTCAACTACCACTTACCGCTACAGCCATCTATTGCAAAACGGCGGAAGCAAAGTTGTACACCCAATATAATTTTATAATTTCACCTACAGAAAGTTGTGAAATCAAAAAAATTGTCAAGTATTTTTTTTCTTTGCTTAACATTTTGCACATTGTACCGTGTATTACGTAACTTTATTTATATGATCCGGCTCGCGAATTTTAATTATAATTAGATAAATAATCTATTTACTATTTATTTGCAATAATTTCTATTGTAAGTGAAGCAAAGTAATGAAATTTTACAATTACCAAAATTGAAATTTCAGCTAAAAAAGGTTGTGAAATCTGTAAAAAAAATTGTCAAGTATTTCAATTTTGGTAATTGTAAAATTTCATTACTTTGCTTTACTTACAATAGAAATTATTGCAAATAAATAGTAAATAGATTATTTTATTAATTATAATTAAAATTCGGAAGCCCGATCACATAAATAAAGTTACGTAATATACGGTACAATGTGCAAAATGTTAAGCAAAGAAAGAAAATACTTGACAATTTTTTGGATTTCACACCTTTCTGTAGGTGAAATTATAAAATTATTCATAAGGCTCTAAGAATAAATTCACTAAAAAGCCATAATTTTATCATCAATTAAGGAAAAATGTAAAATATAAGTTTTTATAAATCCAAGTGATCTGTGAAACTGTATTCTTTAAAAGAATAACTGTATTATTTAAACATTTTTTATGAAATCAATCTTTTACAAAAAATGCTACGACACTAAGTTTGTAAATATACAATTAATTAATAAATGATGAAATAGTACAAATATGTAAAAAATAAAAAGCAATTTTGAAAATATGGTTATATTAAAATAATACAAATTTTTTATCTATAAATTATATGTTTGAAAAATTGAAAAATAATGTTTTTAAAATGATATACAAAACAACTTCTACTTGGCAACATTCTACCTTTTGTAAAAGGTTTTTTTTTAAGAGATAAAAAACTCACATTCGTTTATAGATAGTTTTAATCCTGAGTCTTTAAATCTTTGAAGTACAAGTTTTAATTTTTTATAAGTTTTAAGCAGCGTTTTAACACATATAAATATACTACTGTGATCCAAAACTAAGGTGAAATTGTCATTTAGAACTCCCGGGCATTAGGAAGGCAGGTAAATTTTTTTTCCTAGGATGGTAGGACTGTCTATAACATTTGCTAAGCGTCTGTTTGTCAAAAGGATTAATTATCTTCAGTTTTTGTAAACAACTAAAAGTGAATTTTTTGATTTTTACAATGGGTGATTTTGTTGAGCAAAGAACTTGCATCAAATTTTGTTTGCGGAACGAATATTCTTGTGCGGACACATTGAAAATGTTGCGGAAGGCCTTTGGTGATCAAACTGTAGCACGAAAAAACGTTTATAAGTGATACAACGAGTTCAAAGCGGGCCGAGAACTCGTTGAAGACGAACCGCGCTCTGGACGACCATCAACGTCTACCGACGAGGGCCATGTCCAAAAAATCGAAGATTTGGTGCTTGAAAATCGTCGTTTGACAATTAGAGACCTCGCTGATAGTGTAAAAATATCATTTGGTTTAGCCCAAACGATTTTGAAGGATGTTTTGTGTCTCAAACGCATTTAGTCTCGATTGGTGCCAAAATCGCTCAATTTTTTGGAAAAAAAGCGTCGCGATGATGTGTGTGAAACTTTGCTGTCTGACTATCAGGACCACTTGAAATGCATCGTTACTGGAGATGAGACTTGGATTTACGCATACGATCTTGAAACCATCGACCAATTCAGCCATTATCGTGCACAAGAACGAAGCAAGACCGATAAAACCACGGCAATGTCGATCGAAAATTAAGGTCATGTTGACAGTTTTCTTTGATTATCTTGGTGTAGTGCACTATGAATTCCTTCTGCCGGGCCAAACTGTCAACAAAAAATATTATCTGAGCGTTATGCGTCGTTTGCGTGAAGCTATTCGTCTAAAACGGCCGGAATTCTGGGCGAACAACTCTTGGTTCCTTAATCACGATAATGCACCATGTCATACTGCATTGGTTTTTCGCGACTTTTTTGCCAAAAACTCGACTCATATCTTTCCGCAACCACCGTATTCGCCTGCTTTGGCTCCGTGCGACTTCTGGCTATTCAGCAAACTCAAAAGGCCAATGCGGGGACGCCATTTTAACACGATTAAGGAGATAAGAGCCGAATCGAAGAAGGTCTTGAAGGCTATACCGGAAAAAGACTATTCCGACTGTTTCAAGGACTGGAAAAAGCGTTAGCAAAGGTGCGTTTTATCGGACGGGGATTACTTTGAAGAAGATAAAATTGATTTGGAAGAATAAATAAAAAATTTACATTTCATAAACAAATTCACCTTACTTTTTGATCACAGTAGTATATACTTATTTGACTTATTAATACGAGATGCGTGTGTGGTGTCAAAGGGAAAACATTTAAAAATGCTGTACTATAGTAATTTTAATTAAAAAATCTCGGAATATTTACTATTACTATTTATCGCAAAAGATAAATTATTCCAGTGTAGCGGAGGATTTAAACCGGAAACCAATAAATTTAATTAATTAAAAACCGGAATTCCGATCTCCATACAAAAAATTAAAATATTGGGTGTACAACTTTGCTTCCGCCGTTTTGCAATAGATGGCTGTAGCGGTAAGTGGTAGTTGAAATTAATAGATCATAGATATCATACAATAAGCTTAGGTATTAGTTAACATAACGCCATCGAAATATTAGTCGATTTGTGTTTGTATCATAAAGTTATTCTCGATTAAACATGTCAGCTTACGAGCCAAATTCTCGTCATTTGCGGGAGGTTTTAATTTTCTGCTTGAATATGAAGAAATCTGCGACTGAGGCTCATCGAATGCTCTCAAATACCTATACTGAGGCCGCTATTAGTGAAAGAACGTGCCAAGAGTGGTTTCAACGCTTTAAGAACGGCGATTTTAACGTCGAAGACCAGCATGGCGGTGGAAGAAAGAAGGTTTTGGAAGATGCAGAATTAGAGGCGTTACTTGATCAAGACTCGTGTCAAACGCAACAAGAATTGGCAGGATCATTAAGAGTGACGCAATAAGCCATTTTAAAACGCCTGAGGGTCATGGGAATGATTCAGAAACAAGGAAATTGGGTGCCGTACGAGTTGAAGCCGAGAGATGTTGAACGGCGTTTGTGTGTTTGTAAACAGCTGCTTGCAAGGCAAAGACGGAAGGGATTTTTGCATCGCATTGTGACTGGGAACGAAAAATGGGTTCACTACAATAATCCCAAGCGCAGAAAATCATGGGGATATCCCGGCCATGCCTCCACGTCGACGGCCAAACCGAATATTCACGGTTCCAAGGTCATGCTCAGTATTTGGTGGGACCAGCTCGGTGTAGTGTATTATGAGTTGTTAAAACCGACTGAAACAATCACAGGCGATCGTTATCGAACGCAATTAATGCGTTTGAGCCGAGCATTGAAAGACAAACGGCCGCAATACAACGAGAGACATGATAAAGTGATTTTACAGCATGACAATGCTCGACCCCATGTTGCGAAACTGGTCAAGACATACTTGGAAACTTTGAAATGGGAAGTCTTACCTCACCCGCCGTATTCTCCAGACGCTGCTCGCTCGGACTATGACTTGTTTCGATCAATGGCACACGGCCTGGCTGACCAGCATTTCCGGTCTTATGAAGAAGTAAAAAATTGGATCGATTCGTGGATCGATTCAAAAGATGATCAGTTTTTTCAACGCGGGAATCGTATGCTTCCCGAAAGATGGGAGAAAGTAGTGGCCAGCGATGGACAATACTTTGAATCATAAATGTATAATCAGTTTTTTACAATAAACCCTCGAATTTCGGAAAAAACGGCGGAAGCAAAGTTGTACACCCAATAAAAATTTAAATTCATTTAAAACCGACGAACAAGATTAATTTATAATTAGGACAAGAAAAGAAATACTGCAAAATAAAATCACTGGACATGCCACAGCAGTTCTTTCTCTGAATAGTCCGCTTAATCGAGCGAAATGGCTATCGTTACTTCGAACGCTAAACCGTCATAACAAGCATCCACAACACTGAAATTTAAATAAACAGAACGAATGAACGGGAGTGCAAGTAAAAGTAAAAATGCAAGTTTTTACTCAAAAAGAAATTCAATTTATTTAAAATAAAATGGTAGGCTACAGACACCGATACTTATCTCTCATTCTCTAACTCATATTCTCTCTTCTACTTCTTTAAGCTTCTTCTGTTTTCTTTTGCTTCAGTTCAATTCTTTGCACTAATCTCTATTCTGCTACTTTTAAAGTTCCACTTTCTAAGACCTCTCAAAAATCTAAAATCAACTCAATCACTCTTACTCAATCCTTACGATCGCTTTATAAAAATTCAACTACTCAAAATTCTATCCTCTATAGCTCTTTCCTCTATCCTCTTTCTTCAATAACGACTCAAATTTAAATAAACTCTTGATTCCAAAAATCTCTAAAAAATCGCTTAAATTCTATAATTAGTTATTAAATTTCATTGGACAGCATTTTGATCTAATTATTAAAAAAAATTTTATTAAACTCCGATAAGTACTGCGCTTACGTTAAACAATTTTTTTTCAAATAATTTTATTTAATTTATATTACGAATGTTCCAATTTATATTTCTATAAATCAGCAAAACTATTCGTGAAAATTTAAAGCCGTGAAAAATAAACAATGTGTGACGTCACACGTAAGAGTTTCCCGCGATTTCCCCACTCTCACCGCGCCGCCTACAATTATTCCGTAACCGCTTCTCTAGCTCTGAATACTCTCCAGTAAATACGCGAGTAAGTGCACAAAATCCTTTTTATCGGCTAGCGTGCTAGTTAGATGCAAGACTGGCACAGTGTCGCACCAGTTTTGACTTAAAACTAGAATATTACAAAATAAAAAAGTAATTACTTATAATTAAATATATTGAGAAAAAGAATTAATTCAAAATTATGAATAATATTTTTACATACTCATTCATATACACCAAATTAATCAAGAAGATCGGAATCGATTGTAGATATCAAATAAATTAGAAGTCTACAATTTTGTTTTTAGGTCGGTGCCAGTAAAGCTGTCGAATAGAACCTAATTATTATAGAAACGAGATATCCGATACAAATAAAGTGAAAACACATTTTACCTAAAAATCTAGTTTTTTATGCATACTTGGGAACATACATTTTCAGAACATTTGTTCAGAAATACAATATCTTATCGGCATTGTTTTATATGGTGTCCACTATCGCAACAACGATTATTATAAAGCAATGATATACGAGGTGTGATCAAAAAGTAAGGTGACTTTTTGAATTTCGCGCGCTCTGTACAATCTAATTTCACAATTTTTTTATGTTATGTTGGCACACTCGTCATGAGCATATGTTCTCGGTTTTGACTATATAACATGTATTGTTTTTATGTGAAAGGCATAAAGGTTAGACTCGTGTTTGCGTGCTCGGCGATTTTTTGCTGTTGAAAATAATGGAGCAAAAAGTTTGTATTAATTTTTGTGTAAAAAATGGTATTACGAGAGTCGTTTAAAAAGTCCGTGCAAAGTCTGAGAGATGGCACCACCGGCGAGTATCGAGGTCATGTTTAGTTAGTAGCATCTCTTGAATGAATACACACCAAGTTGCAGCCATATTGGTCTATTTCTTTGTGTTTGGCATTCGTGTGAATCAAGGAAGTCGAGTGATTTTTAAGAAATGGACGAAAAAGAATTTCGTGTGGTGATTAAACATTACTTTATGAAAAGCAAAACGCCTCAGGAGACTAAAGAGAAGCTTGATAAACATCATGGTGACTCTGCACCTTCGATTAGAACAGTTTATAAGTGGTTTCAAAATTTTCGGACTGACCATATGGGCACAAGTGACGCTGAACGTTCTAGACGGCCTGTGGAGGTTACGACTCCAGAAATCATTGATCAAATCCATGATATGGTGATGGATGACAGAAGAGTTAGAGTGCGTGAGATTGCTAGTGCTGTGGGCATCTCGACTGAACGGGTACATAATATTTTGCATAAAAATTTGGTCATGAGAAAGCTATCCGCAAGATGGGTGCCGCGATTGCTCACGCTTGACCAAAAACGGAATCGTGTGAAGTGTTGCAAGGATGGTTTGCAGCTGTTCCAGAAAAGTCCGGAGGACTTTAAGCGTCGTTTTGTCATTGTGGATGAAACATGGATACATTACTATACTCTTAAGACCAAACAACAATCTAAATAATAGGTCACAAGGGGGAATCTGCACCAAAAAAGGCGAAGACCGTTCCTTCGGCCGGAAAGGTTATGGCACATAAAGAAATAGACCAATATGGCTGCAACTTGGTGTGTGTTCCTTCAAGAGATGCTACTAACTAAACATGACCTCGATACGCGCCGGTGGTGTCATCTCTCGGACTTTGCACGGCCTTTTCCAACGACCCCCGTAAGTGCTTAAAAACTCTTGAAATGTTAACAGTGGCGTACGGTGAGTCAACTCTGAGCAAAAAAAATGTTTGTTAATGGTATAAGTTATGCCAAGAGGGCCGAGAAAATGTTTACGATAAAAAGCGACGAAAATGTTCAGAAAGTGAAAGAAATTGTGTTGAAAAATCATCGAATCACGGTTAGAGAAGTAGTTGATGATCTTAACATATCGTTTGGCTCATGCCAATCGATTTAAACGCATGTTTTGGGTATTACACGTGTGTCAGCGGAATTCGTTTAATGCACCTGCGCACACGTCGATACTAGTGAGTAGTTTTTTGGCCAAAAACAATACTAACATCATGCCTCAGCCACAGTATTCACCAGACTTGGCCCCCTTCGACTTTTTCTTCTTCTCAAAATTGAAAAGGCCCATGAAAGGACGAAGATTTGCGACGATTAAGGAGATTAAGGCTGCATCGCTGAAGAAGCTCAAGGCAATACCCAAAAGTGCATTTCAGAAGTGTTTTGACGATTGGAAAAAGCGCTGGCACAAGTGCATTGTATCAAAGAGGGATTATTTTGAAGGGAATAACATAATTTTGGATAAATAAATGAATATTTTTTATAAAAAATGGAAAGTCACCTTATTTTTTGATCACACCTCGTACATGAAGTACGAGATGAGCGGGATTAACACAACACGTGGTTGATGTTTGATAGGTATTTTCTGAAATGCTGGCACTGCACTCAAAACAAAATAATAGGCCCCTAATTTGTTCCATACCTACTTTTGATTGCATTTTTAATTATTAATTTGGTGCATATATATAAATATTATTTCATAATTTTAAGTCTAGAAGATAGAAAAATTGAAATAGAAGTTAAATTAGAAAATGAAAATAAAATAGAAAATTGAAATAGAACGAGACAATCGAGCCCGACTTGAACACTTAGACTGACTTCTCCGCTTATCCTGATTCGGTTCATCACCTCGAAATTGCGCAGAATTATCCCATTTTTTCCAAAAATTCCGCTAAGGTGTTTTCCGTGAAAAGTGCGAAATTTGTGGAAAAAGTGACGTGAGAACTGATGCTGCATTTGTATTTTGACACGCACGGACATTAATTGATACAACAATTTGTTGATTTATTAATTATTAATTATTGATGCAATTTTGATTTTTTAATTATTAATTATTGATGCAATTTTAATTTTTTAATTATTAATTATTTATGCAATTTTGATTTTTTGATTATTAATTATTGATGATACAATCATTAATGCAATTATTATTAATTATTGATGCAAATTGTTGTGCCATGTTGTTCGGCACAATTTTATTGTTAATACTAAATTTATCCGACCTCCCTGCTTAAGATAGTTCTATCGTTACAGCAATAAATTACAATTGTTAATATTCATCGGATAAATTTAATAATTTTTATGACAACTTTCATTTGTCGTATGTGACGAACTTACTAAGGATTATTTAAACCAGTTTTAATGTTATACATTGCTCTTAGTATTCAATAATTATTATTCAAACAATCTTTTGTTTACAATATTTATTACAATGTAATTCTGTTATTATACATAAAATGAAAGATGTCTTCTTCTATTATATGATGTAACTACGTTAGATAATATTTAAATAATCGTCGATTTATTATATATATATACGCGTAAATAGTAAATATTGTAACAGGGCAGAATTTTCTACTTGTTAGCAAAGCATTGGTTAGCGACGCCTTACAGTTTCAATAAGAAGAATAAGATAAGATAACATCAAAAGCTAAAAGCATTCACACTGTGCTACTTCATTTTTCCTCAAGTTACTTTAAAATATCCTATCCTTCCCTTTGAGCTCTTATACCAAATATGAAGAAGCTGCTCGAGTCACCTAGCCCAAGCAGTCATCAAATAGCCCAACAAGTGCAATTGTATAGTTTAAAGACACTTTAGCTGTAGCTCAAAGATGCACAAACGGCTGATGAACTCAAGATATTTAAGAATAATAATCTCCAATATATAAACAGCTGTTGGAAGACTTAGGTGTAGCTCCAAGAACTGCTCACTTGGATTGTTCAAGAAAAGACAGCCTGTGGAGGTGAGGGTAGCATGTTTTTTCCAACAAGCTATTCTATTAAGAAAGCAAGTGCCCATCAAAAACGTTATATCCTATTATAACTAGAGTGTAGAAGATTATTCAAGGGGGAAGCTGCCGACTGCACAAGTCATATATTTGGAGAAAAACCTTATTAAAGTTAGGAGTAACTCAGAGCTACAGATGTAAGTTGATCAAAGATGAAAGATTTGTCAGCTAGAACAGAAGAGAACAGCAGCGCGCATGGCACTCGACGGCTTTGTAGTCAAGCGGGCCTTGCTGCAACGCACGCGCCGTGCGTTTGGCGAAATCGCCTAATTGTTTAGCGAACCGATGCAGAGCGGGGAAAAGCGAGAACTTAATCACACTCCCAATATATACATATATACATATATGTATATATATATATACAGGGTGAGCCATTTTAATCTATCAACCCCGAAATCTCCAAAAAGTAAGCGGTATACGAAAAAATTATTTTGACAAAATGTGCTCAGGACTATAGAGGCCATTTCTTTGCAATATCAGTTTTGATTTTGAGATCCATTTATAAGGTTGTTTAAAGGTCAAAGTGATTTTTTTTTAACAAAACCCCTATTTTTGATATTGGATTAAGAAATAGCGGGAAATTCTATATCCAAAATAATAATTAAAGTAAATTTTCACAAAGTCAAATCAAGGTCGAATTAGAAAAGTCGTCTTGAAAATGTTATTTTCTTTTTTTTTTTTATGACATTTGAGCAACAATAGGTTAGAGTGGACAAATTACCGTGATCATTCCAACTTAGAGGTTAACGTGGTAAGCCATTCAAAGGAGAAAGTATTTTTTTAAATAAGAACACCTACCTTTGATTTCGGATTTCGAAAGCATGGAGACATTCTATTGTAGTTAAATAATGTTTATTAATCTGTTGGATTGAGCTTTAAATGTTCAAATATGAAGGAATTGTCTAGAAGCTATTTTGTTGCAAATTTTAATTGACTTATAAATGAAAAACGCTCAAGTAGATTCAGAGGTCAACAACTTTGATTACGTTTATTTTCAGATTTGAAGATTATGTAAAGGTCAAGAGAATTTTCTTAAGTAAAAATGCTTACTTTAGAGTTATCCAGAAACAACGTCGTGGACGTACCTTCGAATGATCTTCTAGGTTAACCTCAAGGTCAAAATGATTAAGGTCATTAGTTCCAAGTTCCCCCAGCCTTCATCCTTCCTTTGCCAATCCATACTCGCCATTTTCGATTCGGGGGTATAATGGTGGACCCACGTCTCATCACGTGTGACGATGCACCTCAAAAAATCCTCCCCTTATAGTCGAAATCGATTCAAAAGTCTCTCAGTGATCTCCGATTTGACGAGTTTTTGATTCCCGGTTAACAACCTCGGAATCCATCCAGCACTAATTTTTCTGAAGTCAAGATGATCAGTGATAATGGATTGAGCACTTCCATATCTGATACCCACTTTTGACGAGATTTCTGAAACAGTTAACCGCTGATCACATTTAATAAGCTCTCGAACGGCACTGATGTTGTCATCTGTAAGACTTATTCTTAGACGTCGATCATGACTTTCGTTTCGAACACGTTCTCGCCAACCCTTAAATTCCCTAGCCCACGTATACACTCGATTCTACAATGTAGTGTCCATAAACTGCGCCTTTAAACAAGTAAAAATTTTCGACGGTTTAACGCCTTCATTGGTTAAAAACTTTATGATGACGCGTTGCGCGACAGACGGATGTACCACTTGCTCATTCATGGCTGTACTGAGGACAGAATCGAGCGTGGCCGCTAACTAAGCTGGTTCCCCCACTTCTTATAAACGAACCAGCAACCGCCATACTATATCATCTTTCGGAGTTCGAAGGTGCGTGCTAAGCAGGATAGCTAAGTTACCGTTTATATTTGATTCCCTCTCGTATAGATACATTCTGTCAAAAAAGTACCAGGAATTGTCGATTTAAATCTGGCGGGTCAATTTAGGCAGGTAAAATTTTTTTTTCTAGGTTGGTACAACTGTCCTTAATGACTATACCAAGTTTGAGCGGAATCTGTCAACGAGTGTGTTTACAGTAGCTGGTGAAATCAGTCGATGTCAAAAGTGCGTGCCGATTTTTTACAATGGGTGATTACGTTGAACAAACAATTTGTTTCAAATTTTGTGTTGCAAATGAAATTTCGTGTGCCGATGCATTGTAAATGTTGCAAAAGGCTTTTGGTGATAAATCACTATTAAAAACCCGTGCGTATAAGTGGTACAAAGCCTTCAAGAAGGGTCGTGAAGTCGTCGAAGACTTGCCTCGTTCCGGACGCCCATCGACGGCCTCGACCGCAGATAACGTCGATAAAATTAAGGAAATGGTGCTTGAAAACCGTCATACCAGCTTGAGAGAGATAGCACATGAACTTGAGATATCCCACGAGTCCGCACGATTTTAATTGATATTTTGGGCATGAGAAAGGTGGCCGCAAGACACGATAACGCGCCGTCTCACCGAGCTACGATTGTGACCGACTTTCTCGCCAAAAACTCAACGATCACGCTTGAACAACCACCGTATTTGCCGGATTTGGCTCCCTGTGACTTCTCCCTCTTCTCAAAACTTAAATTGCCGCTCCGTGGCACCCGTTTTCAGTCGATTGAAGCCATAAAACAAAATTCGGCGAGCTGAAGGCCACTGACTTAACCAGCTACTGTAAACACACTCGTTGACAGATTCCGCTCAAACTTGGCATAGTCATTAAGAACAGTTGTACCAACCTAGAAAAAAAATTTTACCTGCCTAAATTGCCCCGCCAGATTTAAATCGACAATTCCCGGTACTTTTTTGACAGAATGTACACATGTGTTTTTTTGTTATTGTCAATTGCGAATCGTAAAATTTGATATATAGTACATATATCGCAGTTTTCTTCTTTTTATTTGGTAGTTGTTTAGTCATCGGCTTATTAATTGTGTATAACTGTACAATTGTTTATTTATCAACCTTAGCTATTAATCTTTTTGTTAAATAAAATAATGAAAATTATTAATATTAAAAAAAACTTATATACGTATCGTAGGTTGCGAGTTAACATTTAGTGTCACGTTATGAATAATTAATTGACTATAAATAATATTGATGCAGAGATGCAATGTTGGTAAAAAAATAGTACATCCGCCTATGGTAAAGTATGAATCGTCCCGATCTATTAATTACCGCTAGTGGTTATCAGACACACGTAACAACGCTTTACCCGATAAAAGCAGCGTGCAGGTGAAGTTTTGCCGACACGCCGTGACTTTATTTTGCCGTCATTTTGCCGCCACTTTATTTTGCCATCACTTTGCCGTAATTTACACGACACGGCGACAAAATGCGGCCACGAAACAGCTCTTTCAATAGCAGCCATGCTCGACATTTTTTGGTCACGTGTGCTTGTCACGTATGTTTGAGATGTGCTGAAATTTTGGTGGCATTAATGGTTAAAAAATGTTTTCCGTCACTTTTGTAAGCATAATGCGTACACAATACGAGAGTGAAAATTTAGCACGCCATAACGGCATTTTGGCGATACGGAGCTTTGACAAATTGGCGACCCTTGTGACATCGCCATGTCAACATTTTTTTCATACACTTGTGCCGACAATTTGCCATCATTTTGCAGATATTCTGGAGCTTGCCCCAATAGTAACACGCGCTCGACATTTTTTGGTCACGTATGTTCGTCACGTATGCTTGAGTCGTGACATCAATTTGCAGTCATAGGCGGTCAAAAAATTTTGTCGCTACTGTGCGAAGCAGGCACAGTGCGAGCGCGAAAATTCAACACGCCGTGACATCATTTTGGCGACATAGAGCTTCGACAAGTTGGCAGCACATGTGATATTGCCATGTCGGCATTTTTTTCATGCTTGGTGCCGACAATTTGCCAACATTTTGCTGATCGTTTTGATTTTTTGCCACGGCCATGCAATGCGCGGATAACCTACAAATCATTGCGTATAGTGCGCAGTATAAGTGAATACGTGAGCACGTGCGTATCATTAGCAAACTATCATTATTAATTATTAATATTTAAAGTTTTTTAATAAAGTAAGAAGATTTCTCTAATCGACGAATTAATTAGATAAGTATATTTAATATTATATATTAGGTTTATCTAACATAATAAAGAAATAAATTTTTTGTAAGATTTTTTTCATTCATTGAGTATAGGTTATACATTAATCACGGCGGCAAATAAAAATAATACAGCACATTGTTCCTGTCGAAGTTCCTGATGCTACATGCACCCCAAGCCTGCAATGAGCTCAACAATAGCATAGTAGTAGTTTATAAATTTTACTTTAAGATTTATAAATTTAACATTATTATTTCCTAAGTATATCTATTATAAATTATTTATTAATTATTGAAGATCAATCATAAATTTAATAGAAATTTGTTTTTAAATTTAATTATATTAGAATATTATTTATATAATAAGAAAACATATTTTACAATTATACAACGTTTATAAAACATTTTTCAGATGAATAACGTTTTGGTGCTGTTCAACATTTAGTGAACCTTGGTACAAAAACTTCTACTCCTATTAGTCCATTGCACAGAATACTAAGACTTAAGAATTATTCAAATGCAAGATTGTACTGTGAAGTGATTTAACCATGCATGATGTGTTTACACAATGTCACTGGTACATTTAAAGAATCACTCTAGAAAGGTTATACAGTTCTAAAATTGCTACAAATTATGAAGGAGCTTCATGAAGGTACATTAAATAATTTGTTTTTTATTAAAGAATTTCAATTTAATTTAAATTTTATGAATTTTATTTTCAATTTTTCATATAAAAATAAATATTTTAGGTGAAAATGAAAGTTCTGAATATTCACAAGAGGTAATTAATGCCTTCGAATTATTATTATGATATACAATCAACATGTCGAGCGAGGTAGACTTAGCTAAGTTAGCTCCTGATATTTTTTATAGTTGTCATAATGACGAACAAAAATATAGTGCCGTAACTTGTTTAATTTGTGATAAAATTTTTCATAGAAGTTGTTTTGGTCGCAGAAAAAATATTAAATGCATTTCATCAGTGTTAGTGGTGTGTAATGAACATTCAAACTTAAATCTAACCTCAAATGATAAAGAAATAAATTCGCGTGTCATTATACAAAACCTAAAAGATGAAATTAAAAAGAAAAACAAAGAAATCCAGAAACTGAAAGATAAATGTGCAATGCTAAGTGTAAAATATTTCAAACTAGAAAAAAATGAAGCATTAGTGAATTTGTCTTGATGAAAATAATAACCAAAATGAAACAAGTGGAAATTACTTAGATAATGTAAAAGATAATAGGTTGTTCAAAAAGTTTTGAAAGCGACATCTATAGAGCAGTAGAAGAACCAAAATTTTTACGCCATTTTAATATTTTATCTTCTATATGAACATACCCAAAGTTTCATTCCAATCTGTCAATTCATTGTTTGTTTACAAGCCATTTGAAGTTGACGTGTCAGTGTATTTTTTTTACAATGGAAAAAACCGAATATCGTGCAGTAATAAAATTCTTTGTTTTGGAAGGTTTATCAGCAACGGAAACTCATACAAAAATGGTGAAAGTGTTAAAGGAATCTGCTCCTTCATTTCCAACTGTGCATCGATGGGTTTTAGAGTTTAGACGTGGTCGAAAAAGCGTTGAAGACGATCCACGCTCAGGACGTCCTAAAAGTGCATCAACACCAGCATTCATAGCAAAAATACAGGATACGGTTTTGGAAAATCGTCGATTGACCGGGAGAGATTTAGCAAAGGCCCTATTGGACCAATTGGATGAAAAAATTAGTAAAAAAAGACCCGGTTTGCACAAGAAAAAAATCATTTTTTATCAAGACAATGCACCCGCTCACACAGCTCAAAAAACCATTACTAAAATAAACGAATTAAAGTACGAATTGTTGCAGCATCCACCTTATCCGCCTGATTTAGCTTCCTCTGACTTCTGGCTGTTTCCACACTTCAAGAAATTCCTTCGTGGGAAGCATTTTTCATCAAACGAAGAGGTTATAGCCGTCGTAGAGGAGTATTTTGCAGGCCTTGCAGAAAGTCACTTCCATGATGGGATAAACAAGTTGGAAGACTGTTGGACCAAGTGTATTGAACTTATGGGAGATCATACTGAGCAATAAAAGTGATTTCACCAACAAAAAAAGTATCTTTATTTCCGCTTTCAAAACTTTTTGAACAACCTAGTAGTAAAGTACATATAATCATCAACAAAAATCTGAGGCAGCTAAATGAAGAGCAAAAAAAAAAAAGGATTGTTGATTTAACTGAATTAAACAACCAGTTAAAAGAAAATAATCAGTTACTCAAAGAAAAAAATAGCAATAGCGTATCACCCTCCAAGATGCCATTTGCTCAAGTGTGCAATACTACTTTACCGGCTACAAAGAATAATGTACCTAGTAGCATTATTACAACTGCAGATAGGACTGAAATTGATACTGGAACGGTAAATATTATCAAAAGTGAATTAAACCAATGTAAAAATGTATGCATTAAAAAGCTTTTTAATACCAAAAATAAAATTTTAATTAAATGTAAATCTTCAGAAGGAAATACTAAAGTATAATAGCATCTGCTCTAAACGAAATTGAAAATTGCAAATTGAACATTAAAATTGAAAGCTTGAAAAAACCCAGGATTAAAATGACTGATGTAGATTTTGATATAAGCAAAATTAACAACGATGACATAATAAATGACATTAAATTAAGAAATGGACTGAATGATGACCATGACATAACAGTTGTGTATAAATTCAAGAATTTAAGAAATGGAGTTTGGAGTATAGTCTTCGAAGTTAACAGACTAGTTTATGGATGTATTATGCCATATGAAAAATTATATTTTGAATGTAATTGTCGCAGACTTCATGAAGGTTTTAACATCAATCTTTGCAAAAATTGCTGCAAATATGGGCACAGCACAAAAAAGTGCAGAAATAATCCAGTCTGCCTGTATTGCTCTGGATCTCATACATATGATATGTGTGCAAGAAAACAAACACCTAGTTGCAAAGGTTGTTCTGATTTCAATACAACTAACCAAGGTAAACCAAATATAAGGCCACGGGATACCCGTCATAATGCTTCTTACTTCAAAGATTGTAGAACCTATCAATATCTACTCCAAAAATCCATCGACTCAACGGATTATCCTTTCAATCCAATCCAACATCCATTGGCTAATAACAGACATATGGAGAGCCAATCAACAGCACAAGAAAGTATTTCTAACTCAGTTTAGAAAATATTCGTCTTAATAATTATTTTCAAATCTATATAATTTAAAAAAAAGAAAATATATATATATATTTATATATTGTCACGGAGAAAACTCCGTATTCCGCGCGTGTTTATATTTCGCGCGATTCCGCGGTTCGCGAGCCGAGTTTAATTTCGGCTACGTTACGGCCCCGGGCGGGAAAATACGATACACGCCGATAGATAGAATAGTCGTGTGCCGTATAGAAAAGATAGGCGAGTTCAGGCTAGGCAAGCTGGCTTCTTCCCGCGTTTTCCAGGCAGTTAAGAGTTCGCCGTCGGACGAGTCACGCGCTTTTATCGGTTGTTCACGAAGTTTTTCCGCGGGAAGCATCGAAGTCCCCGCCATTTTGGACGCGCCGATTTCTCGTTTGGTTTTTTCTTCTTCGCGCGTTTAAGAAGAAGGCTATTGGTGTGTGCCTCTTTGTGTCTTGGCGAGCATCGGCTGTGCAGGCAGCCAAGAAAATCCACACCGGCCGACGGCACCGACGCGGATCACCGGCGACCGGGAGCAGGTCGACTTTGTACGGGGCGAGAGTAAGCCGAGTCGTCTTCTCCGCCATCTTCGACAAGCGTCTAGCGTGCGCGGCTGGCCAGCCAAAGAGTGAGTCCATTAAGACTTAAAGTTTTCGCGCGTAGAGTCGTTTTTTTCTTTGTTGTATTTGCGTAGGAGTAACCTCCGCCGGTTACTCCGTGCTTTAGTGTTTTTGTATTTTTCGCGGTTCATGCGAGTGAGAGAGCGCTATCTCTCTCACTCTCGTATACAGGGCAAGAGAGTTGCGTTCTCTCTCACACCTATAGAAGCTTAAGCGCGCGTGAGTGGGAGAGCGGTATCTCTCTCACTCTAGTGGTAGCAGTGCGGGAGAGTCGCTTTCTCTCTCGCACTTGCGGCGTATACGGCGCGCGCGCGAGTGGGAGAAACCTTTATCTTCCACTCGAGTTAGATCGGCGCGAGAGGGTTGCGTTCTCTCTCGCACCCGCGTAGGGTTAGGCGCGCAAGAGTGGGAGAGTGCTTTCTCTCTCACTCCTACGGCGTAGTACGGGAGATCCGTTGTCTCTCTCGTACTCGCAGTAGAAGCGGCGCGCAAGAGCGGGAGAGCGTTCTCTCTCTCGCTCCAACGGGCTCCGTGCGGGAGAGTGTTCTTCTCTCTCGCACCCGTACGTTAGACGGCGCGCGCGAGTGAGAGAGGCCTTTCTCTCTCACTCTCATAGGCGTATTGCGAGAGGCGTTCTTTCTCTCTCGCACTCGTGGAATACGCCGCACGCGGGAGCCATCCTCGCGCATTATATCGCGCCTCACCGCCTGCGCTCCTCGTTCGCGGCAATTACAATTTATTTTACTTTTGTCTTTGCGATTATTATTGTCAATTAATTTATTATTTATTATTCCGTTTTTTTTATTAAATTATTTTATTTATATTTTTGATTTGTTTTTTTTATTTTTCTCCTATATTATTTCTCCTGCGTTTTTGTTTTGTTTATGGGGCGAGCTTCTCTCGCTTAAATTATTCAATCTTTTTTCTTTCTTTTTTATTTTTTTATTTACGTTACTTTTCTTTTCATTTTCTTTTATTATTTCTGCGACGAGGAGCTTTCAGCTCTCCTCCCGGATACCGCCTTCTCCGAGTTCAACTAGCCAGGTGAGGACGACGCACGAGCCGCGCAACGACGATTGCGCGGCGTTGCAACGGGTAAGTTGGGTCCGTAGACCGGCTTCTCGAGCCTGGACCCAGGAGCAAAGTCGTCCAAGACTTTAGCTTCTAACAAGGGGGCGCAGCGGGCATTTCCGCGCCTTTGGCGGATTGCGCGTTCCCCGAAGCTAATTGCTCCTATGGCAGGTAACTCTGAATCTGCCACCCCGTTACAATATATATAAGTTAAACTCAATAAAAACACATTGCTCTGAAATTAATAATTTTAAATGGATTCCCATATTGAATTATTAGATACCATACTACAAAAAATTATAATTAAAGAGAAAACTTTTGTAGATGTGAATTCTTTTAATTCTAAGTTAAATCAAAATGATGATTTGATATTACCAGGCTGTTCAATAAGTTTTGCGGTTCGATAAAAGAGGGTCTTGCTACTAGCCTAAATTTTATTTTGTTATGTTGGTACACTCTTCATATGAACGTATGTGAAGTTTCATCTCAATCTGTCAATTCATTTTTTGTTTACAAGCCATTTAGTATCGACGTGTCACAGTATTTTTTTACAATGGACAAAATCAAGTATTGTGCAGTGATTGAATTTCTATTTTTGGAAGGTTTAAAAGCAAAGAAAATTTATGAACGAATGTTGAAAGTGTATAAGGACTCTTCGCTTTCAATTAGTACAGTAGAAAGATAGGCTGCTTAATTTAAACGTGGTCTATCTGAATATTATTGTAACCTTTTAGACCAGCTGAAAGAAAAAATTCGTGAAAAAAGACCCGATTTGCAGAAGAAAAAAATCCTTTTTCATCAGGACAATGCACCGTATCACAAGAGCATTTTGACGATGGCTAGAATCAATGAATTAAAGTTCGAATTGTTAGAACATCCACCGTATTCACCAGATTTGGCCCTTAGCGACTTTCATCTGTTTCTAGACCTAAGAAAATTCATGCGTGGAAAGCGTTTTTCATCAAATGATTAGATCATAACAGATGTGGAAACATTTTGTAGCCCTTCCAAATTCTAGCTTCAGGTATGGAATTCATAAATTGGAATCTCGTTGGAACAAGTGTATTGATGTTCAGGGAGACTATACTAAATAATAAAGTGTATTTCAAACCATAAAATTGTGTTTTTCTTATCGAACCGCAAAACTTATTGAACAGCCTGGTAATAGCAGAACAAGAAACAAATTAATACCTTAATCTAAAATCAAAAAAACTTTTGGCTTCAAAAATAACTATATCAGAGCAGTAAAATTATTCAATCTGCTTCCTACTGAATTAAAAATCTTGAAGGTATCTATTATAAATCGACATTAAGGAAAAAATTAAAGATTTGGCTTATTAAAAACAGCAACATAATTTAAATTCCATAACAAAATTATCTGCATCGATTTATTTTTGATATTAACATTTATATAAAAACAATCACAATGTAAACAAGTTAGAGTAAAAAAAAAAAAAAAAAAAGTAAAAGCTAAGATGAGAAATATTATAAACTAAACTAGTAAAGTAATTATATTTATATAATCCTACTAGTTCCAGTACAGGGAACACTTTCCCTCTAAGGAGTTATATAGTATGTAAATACATGTTAACTTATTTAACTGGTAAATAAATAAATAAAAAAATAAAAAACATCACTTTTAGATAAGATGGATATTATGTGCACCCGAAACAATGTTAAATTTTGTGATACGTAAATTACAAAAAGTAAATTTAATTACAGGAAAATAAGCAGAACCAATAAGCAGTAGAAGGTACATTTTTGTTATTAAAAAATAATATATGATTTAATAATTAATGTTAATAAAAAATAATATTTTATTTTAGGCATGGTTTATTGACATCTTTAGAAAAATTTAATTCAACCAATACAAGTTCCTCAATCTGCATATTTATAATGCAATGAATAAAGTAAGCAAATTAGTAATGTACTTGGAGAAACAGCAACAACCCGTACTTTATCATTTGAAATCTTATTTCTAATGGTATGCTTCATCGTTCAAACTTAACATACGATGTTACCTGATGTAAGTATAACTAGCATTAAAGTACTTATTACTTCTATTTCTATTTATTTAAAAATGCTTTAAAAAAAATTATTTGAGAACTTTACAAGGAGAAAATTTTAAATGCAACACTTCTATTATCTTAACTATAATTAAATGTTTTTCTATATGCTTTTGAATAATCATTATATTTTATCATTATATTATCATTTTTCAGACGAACAACGAGGTTTTTATTATTAATAATATTATTTATCAAAATATTCTATTTTTCGGTAGCCTCGGAACTGAACCACATTTATTTCTTGATAAGAAACATTATTCTAACGTTTTTAATATTATTTTATTAAAATAAATGTCTAAAATTAAAAATAATTTTTACTCAAGGTCTACGCAAGTTGCTGTTCAACATTTAGTGAACCTTGGTACAAAAACTTCTACTTCTATTAGTCAGTTGCACAGGATACAAAGACTTAAGAATTATTTAAATGCAAGATTGTACTGTTAAGTGATTCGAGCATGCATGATGTGTTTACACAATGTCACTGGTACATTTAAAGAATCACACTAGAAAGATTATACAGTTCTAAAATTACTACAAATTATGAAGGAGCTTCATGAAGGTACATTTAATAATTTGTTTTTTATTAAAGAATTTCAATTAAATTTATATTTTATGAATTTTATTTTCAATTTTTCACATAAAAATAACTATTTTAGGTGAAAATGAAAGTTCTGAATATTAGCAAGAGGTAATTAATGCCTTCAAATTATTATTATGATATCACTTTCAGATAAGATAGATATGATTTGCACCTGTAACATCGGTATACGACCTCCGTTTTTTTTTTGCTTTTTGTGTGTCCGCCGATAAGTCTGTTCCCTGCCTTTCCGACCCCCGGTCACCATTCAAAAAAAATATATCGACCGACCGCCTCGATCCACACCCAAGCGCTCTACCACGATAAAGCCTCTTCCCACAATCTATGTGACGCACACTCCTCCGACCCGAACTGTTATGAAACCTAACCTGAGCTTGGGCCAAGAGCTTGCGATTTTCTTGTAAAGCCCATGCATTATTTAAATTAGGGCTGTCAAGTATTCGAACATTTTATTATTCGGGTACCCGAGATCCGAATATATTCGAATCTCAGATTCGTCGGATTCGGATACTCAAAAGTATCCGAATCCCTCGGATCTAAGATCCGTATCCTTCGAATATAAGATTCGGATCCTACGGATATAAGATCCGAATCTATGACAATTTTATTTTTATGGTAAAATAATAAAAATTACAACATTTTAGGCAATTTTCACTATTTTAAATGCCTCTTATAAATATTTAAATTAAGAATATTATATTCAATTGATATATTAAATTATTTATATATTATTTCATAAATTTTAGCAATAATTTAATTTTTAAATAATTTTTAACTATCGTTTATGTATAAAAGAATTTTATTTATGAGATAATTAATGTCTTGTGATAAATTTATTAGTATATTTTATATTAAAATTTGATAACAAATTTTTTTTAAATTATGATCACAAAATTATTAAAAAAAATTAATTATGACATAAATAAAATGTATTGGCAAATAAATTATGTTTAAAAAATAATTAAAAATTAAATTTTTTTTTGCACAAAAAATTAAATAATGCCCATAATTAATCATTTTAGCTAATCTCGTTTTATATTTTATTTTATTTTGAATTTTTTAAATGAATTTATGATAATTTTATCATGAAAATTGTTTTAATTTCATTTTAAGTTTTGAAATTAAATAAAATGTTACATAAATATATAATCAAAAAACATTTAATTTGTGATGTATGATTTATTTTTATACAAAAAAATTAATTTATCTACATTTTCTGTATGAAGGCTTCTCCAAAATATAACAAAATATTTTATACAATTGATAGTTGAGCATTATTTAATTTTTTGCAAAAATATAATTTAATTTTTAATTATTTCTTAAACATATTTTATTTACAAATAAATTTTATTTATGCCATAATTAATTTTTATTAATAATTTTTTTATTATAATTTTAATAAAATTCATAATCAAATTTTAATATAAAATATAAAAAATAATTTATTAAAAAAAATTAATTATGTTATAAATAAAATTCTTTTATACATAAATTATAGTTGAAAATTATTTAAAAATTATATTTTATTGCTAAAATTTATAAAAAATGTATAATTAATTTGATACATCAATTTTATATAATAATCTTAATTTAAATATTCATATGAGGCATATAAAATAGTAAAAATTGCTAAAAATGTTGTAATTTTTATTATTTTACTATAAAAATAATATGATCATAGATTCGGATCTTATATTCGTAAGATTCGAATCTTATATTCCTAGGATCCGAATCTTATATTCAAAGGATTCGGATCTTAGATTCGAGGGGTTCGGATACTCTTGAGTATCTGAATCCTACGAATCTGAGATTCGAATGTATCCGTGTTTTGGGAACCAAATCTTTCGAATACTTTTAGATCCGAATCCAATTGGCTGCTCTAATTTTAATAGAAAAAACGGCTACAATCGTTAAACTTAATTTAAATTAAGTTTCATAACGTATTATTTTTATTTTTTTTTATTATGTGTTTAAAATATATACACACATACATGGATCATGTTATTGAAAAAAAAATAATACAAAACGGGCTGACCATGTCTTTATTAATAAAAATAGTCATGAATATTTTTGCTAGCATAAATATTTTAATTATTATACTATTTTACTTTTGAATTATCTTTTTGCTAAGCAATAGGAAAATGAGCGTGTCCACCGCTATTAGAGACGTCGCCGAATCATATTATTTCCGTTCTCACGCAAAACACTGAATAAAATTTTTACAGGTACACTCCTTGTAAAAATTTTCCGTTGCACAAATTTAATAATTAATTTAAATAATACCAACAAGCTTGGAATTATACCTAGATTATTGATAATAATGCTGCACCTATATCTCTCAATAATTCTTCTATATTAATTTCACCTGGTAATTTTTTTTTGTCCCAACGATAATTGTAGTTATTATTCCACTTCCGTAATGCTATATTAATGATTAACGCTAATATATTTTCACATATATTTTGTTTTATATACGAGGGTAGTCCCAAAAGTACCCGACCTGACTTATGAATACCGGTAGTTTTAAAAATCAATTACTGCGATTGATAATACTACCTTTTAACAACTTAATGAGAAAAATTCATAACGGTACGTTTATTATTATTTTTTTTACAGACATCCAAAGTAAACGCTCTCAGTGAATTTGTAAATATGAAAAAAATCGGGCATCGTTATGTGATACAATACTTTCATTTGAAAGGTCTAAGTCCAACCGATATTAAAGCCGAGTTGGATTCTACTCTGGGGAAGTCTGCTTCTTCGTTCACAACGGTCAAATATTGGGTAGCTGAGTTTAAGCGAGGTCGTACGAGTTGCCAAGATGAACACTGCAGTGGTCGACCAAGTGAGGTCACTACGTCAGAAAATGTGAAGAAAATCCACAAAATGGTATTGGATGACCGTCGACTAAAAGTACGTGAAATAGCAGACGTTGCAGGCATTTCAAAAAGTGCTGTGCATCGCATTTTGACCGAAAATTTGGACATGAGAAAGCTGTGCGCAAGATGGGTGCCGCGTTCGCTCACAATGGAGCACAAACAGCAACATGAGGATGTTTCCATCGAGTGTTTGACAATCTTTCGCAGCAATAAAGCCGAGTTTTTGCGTCGATTCATAACCATGGACGAAACATGGGTCCATCATTTTACACCTGAGACCAAGGAGCAGTCAAAGCAGTGGACTAAAAAGGGAAAACCGGCTCCAAAGAAAGCAAAGACAGTTCAGTCAGCTGGCAAGGTCATGGCATCCGTTTTCTGGGATACGCGTGGAATAATATTTATTGATTATCTTGAAAAAGGAAAAACAATCAACGGCGCATATTATGCAGCCTTATTGCAGCATTTGAGTGATGAAATCAAGAAAAAACGGCCCCATCTGACGAAAAAAAAAGTGTTGTTTCATCACGACAACGCACCAGTCCACACGTGCGTTATTGCGATGGCTAAAATCAATGAGTCGAACCCTATTCGCCAGATCTGGCTCCCTCGGATTATTTTCTTTTTCCGAATTTGAAAAAATGGCTCGGTGGCAAAAGATTTGCCAACAATGAAGAGGTAGAGTCTGCGGTTAATAGGTAGGTATTTTGAGGAGCTTGACGGTTCCTACTATAAAGCGGGTATTGAAGCTATTGAACATCGTTGGGAAAAGTGTATCGAACTGAAAGGAAAATATGTTGAAAAATAAAAAACATTTTCGCAATTTTTTCACTGTTTTCTTTCTCGGGTCGGGTACTTTTGGGACTGCCCTCGTACAAGTAACTTTAATTCTATCCTTCCGAGTGAGGACAAATTACATCATTAAATATTTCGGCTTACCATAACTATTTTTCCATTAATTTTTCTATTCCATCCCTTTTATCATTTTTATAAACAAAACCTTATAAGAAACATTATATTAATCATTATTATACTATTAATTACGTTAACGATATTTTAATTTCAACTCATAATAATAATTTTTAATGCGCAAAAATCATTTGTTTTAAAGCTCCTAACGAAATAACTGTATCGAAAAAATAACATCAAACTATTAATTACTTATCCGACAGTCCGAAACAATTACGTACAGATTAAACAAAATTGTAACTTATAAAAAATAATTATTTAAATTAACATTTCTGCAATTATTTCTCTTTTCTACCGTCCTATAATCATAAATTGTATTTTGTTTATTATTTTACTAACCCACAGATACTACACGTGTCCTGGGTAACAATCATTTTTCATTTATCTAAATAATTATCTTTTATTTAGTAATCCACATAAATTTAATGCGTAAAAATGCGACAAAAACTTCGTTTTTTTTTGTAATCCGCATTAAATTTTAAATAAAAAACTATGATGTAATTTAATTTTATGTATTTTTGCTATAAATAATAGAAAATAAAAATGTATAAAAATTATGCAAAAAGGAATCATCTCTCTCTCTCTGATTCTCGCTCTCCCACTCAAACGGAATGTCTTCAAGATAGAGCAGTAGCGTCCAACCCGCGCTAATTCTGAGCAATCGGATTGGCCCACAGAAGTCTCTGTACAAGTGCATAAAAAGGCGAGATCAACACGTGGAGATGCACTTCTTTTTTTTGCGCTTCGCTAATCAAGTTCACGCTTTTTCACATCAATTTTTGTAATCATTTCGCTACGACTTTTTTTTTCTTTTTTTCGGGCTTCGCCAATCAACTTCACACCTTTTCGCAATCACTCTGTTATTTTTCAATTTCAATAATTAATATTCTACAATCAAGGAATTTTCGTCGATTAAGACTTATCTAGTTCTGGCAGAAGAAAGGAAGAGAAAGAGAGAGAGAGAGAGAGAGAGAGAGAGAGAGAAGACCTGTTGCAACAAGGATTTTCGTAAAAGGAATAAATAAAAGTGAGTTTTAATTTTATCTTTGTTTTTTTGTTTTCCACCCAGAGATAGTATTAGCCAGAATCGGCTAACTATCTCTTTCCTCAAATCACTAAATAGGTCCTTTCCAGGACAACATATAGGCCAACGTTGGCATATATGGTTGTTCATTCTCGAATTTCATTTCTATCCTTAGAACTCTTACGAATGAATTTCCTCTGCCGTCCCGAGCCCAGGAGTTTCGGTACTTAGGGTCGAAAAAAGGCAAAAGCAGTCTACGTTATTTAAAAAGCAGTTGAAACGTCACCCCGACGTTACAACAAATTTTATGGAGGCCCCAGAGGGATTTTTGAAGTTAAAAGAAATTAATTTTTTTTAAACCTCTAAAGACAGTGCAAGTCGTAAAAGTTTCCATTCATTTCATTTTTTTTCTAATAATACATAAAAATAAATTATAATAAATAAACAACAAACAGATCTCTAATAATTTTTGAAGTAGAATTTTTTTTTATTTAAATAAAAAAAATTAATAAAAACATTACCTATTAAATAATGAAAATTATAAAAAGTGAATAAAATAATAATAATAACAATAATAAAGTTAAACGAATAGAATAAACTGAAGTGTTAAATAAATAAACTAAAAGTGGAAAAAAATAAATAAATTAAATTAACATAAGTGAGTTAAAAGATTCAGAAGTGTTAAAAGTGTTTAAAGTAAATAAACAAAGTTAACTAAAATTAAATGAAATGGGATGAATAATAATATGAAATAAAATAAATGAGATAAAATATTTGAAATTAAAGAATGTTAATAAATAAATAAAAGTGAATAAAAAGTGTAAAGTGTATAAAAAACAAATAAATAACTAAATGATAAAAATTGAATGAAAAATTATAAAAAGTAAAGAAAATAATAATAATAAAAATTAAACGAATTATTGAATAAATTAAAGTGCAAAGAAAAAATATTTTTAAACTTAAAGAGAATAAATAAACTTAAATAAGTAGATAAAAAATTAAAAAAAAAAAATTTTAATCAAAATAAATGAATAAAGAGTGCTAAAAGTAAAATATTTGACAATAACTTGAATTGTGAAGGAATATATCACTAAAAGAAAATACACAGAGAAATTCGAATATTTGACCAACGAAATATATGTAATGTACATAAATAATAATAATACAGAAACCATATTAAAATAATTCATAAAAAACTAGTCCGATTAATAAAACACAACTCTTAATCAGCAAGATAATTAAACTCCGTACTTGCATAAGTTACACTACAGCACATATATTAATTTCCAATATTCGTTTTAAAGAAAAATAGTTTTAGTTTAAATAACATTGAAAGATTCACTTGTGCCTTTTGTTACAAATCATTCTATTTACGTTATCTTATAACTAACCACTTCAAACATTATTTTTCCTTACATTTAAAAAAAAAAAATTGAGGTCGTATACCGACGTTACACACCCAAAACAGTGTTAAGTTTTTGTTAAACGAATCACAAAAAGTAATTCTAGTTACGGAGAAACAAGCAAAATAAATCAGCAGTAGAAGGTATTGTAGTTTTTTTTATTGGTATTACGAGGTCTGGCTATTAAATAACAAGACTGCGCGCCTAGAGGGCGCCGTAGAGGGGTGGGGAAAAAAACGAGTAGTGCGTTGGGTATCTAGATATTTTGTCTATGCACGTACCAAAACACGTTCTCGTCACTATTATTGTATTTGTGCAGTAGTAGTTTGGAACGAACGTGTTTTTTTCTCGTGCCGAAAACCATGTGTGACGAAAAACAGGAGCAACGTATCAATCTCAAATTTTTCGTTAAATTGAAAAAAACTCCGACTGAGTGCTGTAAATTGTTGCAAGAGGCCTATGGGGACAATTCTCTATCTCGTGCGCGTGTTTTTAAGTGGTATAAGCGCTTTAGTGAGGGCCGAGTGAGCACTGAAGATGACCAACGCCCAGGTCGCCCTGTCACTGTTTAAACTCCGGAAACAGTGACCAAAATCAACCAAATTGTGCGTGCAGATCGTCGAATGAGCATCCGGATGATTGCCGAGGCTGTAAACGCCGATAAAGAAACGGTTAGACAAATTTCACACGAGGAATTACACATGACAAAAGTCTGTGCGAAGTTGGTGCCAAAAAACCTGACTCCTGACCAAAAGCTCTTGCGTCAACAGGTCTGCTCAGATTTCCTTGAAAGGTTGAAAGAAGATTCCGGACTGATGAAAAACATTATTACTTGTGACGAAACGTGGTTTTTGCAATACGATGTTGAAACAAAGCGGCAATCGATGCATTGGAAGACGCCCGAATCGCCCAGAATCAAAAAAGCAGGGATGTCCAAATCAAAATTTAAGGCAATGTTAATCGTTTTTCTCGACATTAACGGTATCGTGATGACTGAATGGGTTCTAGAGGGTCAGACTGTCAACCAGACTTACTATTTGTCAGTTTTGGCAACACTGCGAGAACGAGTTCGTAAGAAACGGCCCGAGTTGTGGAAGAACAACTCGTGGATTTTGCACCAGGACAACGCACCTGCCCATAACGCGCTATCTGTGAAGCAGTATTTGGCCGGTAAGCGCACTCCAGTGCTCGAACACGCGCCGTACTCGCTAGATTTGGCACCGTGCGACTTTTTTTTGTCTCCGAAGATAAAATCTGCTTTGAAAGGGACCCGATTTAAGTCGATGGAAGCGGTAAAGCAAAAAACGGCAGAGCTCCTAAAGGCCCTCACCAAAGAGGACTTCCAGCACTGCTTCAATCAATGGAAAAAACGTATGGAAAGGTGTGTGGCGAGGGAAGGGGAGTATATTAAAGGGAAGCATTCGAATGTAGAATAATTTTTATAATAAAACCCTTTTTCGTAACCAGTCTCGTTATTTAATAGCCAGACCTCGTATACATTTTTTTATTGAAAAATAATATAATATCATTTAAAAATTAATTAAAAAAAAAAAAAATTATTTTAGGCATGGTTTATTGACATCTTTACAAAAATTTGATTCATACAATACTTCAGTTCCTCAATCTGCATATTTATAATGCAATGAATGTAGCAAGCAAAATTTTTGTTGCAAAAATTTCGAAAATTAAGTATAGCGATATAAAACTTTAACAGAATATGATAATGATGGTTGAATTTTATATGAAAGCCTAACACCTAATCCAAGATTTTTATTAGAAGATTATAGCATTCATCTAGTTGATATTTAAGGTAGAAAACTCTTAAGATATAAGACATTTTAAAGTCGATAAAATTTATTTATCTCAAAATCAGGGTATTATTAAATATAATAAAAATAATGACTAAAAAAATTAATTTATCAACAGAAGAATTATCTAAATTATTATTTGTTAATAAGTCTTTATTTGTGTAAAGATATTTTTGCAGTTTTATCAGTGCAACATCAAATTATTCATATTATTCAATTATTGGATGGAATATTTGTAGATCTCAGACTGATATGAAAGTAAGACTTTTTAAATTTGTCTAATTTTATAATTTTAAATTTTCTTCAACAATTATATATCGTTCATTTATTTGAAGGTTTTATCTCAAAGATAAAGCATATTTAATGGCATATTTAACACGTTCAACCCGGCATGAACCACCAGTGGTTCACAGGCATTGCTTTCATCTGGCGGCGTGAACCACCGGTGGTCCACACGTAGTTTGTATTTTATTTGTATATATATATATATATATATATATATATATATATATTTCACAACTCGTAAATAAAGTTTTATAAGTACTTTATAACAATTTCACGCAACTACACTTCAGACTCAAGCCACTGACAACAGAAAAAATAGTGAAACAAACAAGCGCCGCCAGTCGAATAAACAACTGATAATCTCGAGCTCGCCGACCATACGGACTTCGAAAAAATGCGCCGGGTTAAACGTGTTAAATTCGAAACCCTCTTTATTGGAGATGGTACAGTGAGTGACAAGTCCTCTCTCTCTCTGGTGAGTTGAAATCACGTTTTTCGTCACACTCTTGTTTCTATACTGTTTTCTGCCGCTCTTTGCCTTTGGGCGACTTTCTTTTGCAGATCTTTGCATGCGCTTTGTTGCTAACTATACTTCTTTGCTGTGACTTGCTGCTCGCTGCTCTTTTTCTGCTGTAAGTTCTACATTTTTATTCATCTGGAGCAAATTTGAGGTTATCTTCTTGTTTTGTCAACGTTCGCCGTGTCAAGAGTCTCTACTGTCATCTCTCTATACATTCTAGTACTAATATACTTACTTCACTTCATGTCGGTAAGACTAATATCTGCTTGGTGCTGCCATTACTTAGAGCCTATCTATACTATACTATTCGATTAAACTGATAAGATCATTCTTATCTTATCGGTGCTGTTATCTCTTAACTTCTGGTCACACCACGATATCAATTATATTTATATATTTATATATTTATATACATTTTTATATTTATATACATTTTTATATTTATATACATTTATATACTTATATACATATTTTCATTTATATCAACTTTATTTCTGCATATTTCTTTTATCAATCTTATCTCTAATGTGTAAGATTCATGCTCTTCATGTCACAAAGACTTTACTGTAACATCTAAACCGCACCAATGCATGAAATAATTATTGTCATACTTCATGTACTAAATTGACCTCTGTTAGAGATAATTGTGACAAAACGATAAAAATCTGTGGACTGTGTTCTGCTAAAGCAAATCTTGGAGGTACACGCTTACGTACTAGCTTGGTTGGCTCTAATAGTGGTATAATAATGTTGCTAAGACACCAAGCAGCACCAGGCCTTCAACTCCTACTGCCCTACCGACACCAATTAATGATTTGCTGACGTCATTGATTGCAAAAATAGATAAAATTGATACCTCTGTTACTACTATGGGCTCTCAAGTCAATGTACTTGTCACTTGTTACAATTCTCTTGACACAAAAATACAAGAGCTGTCGACAACCTTGAACCAGCGTATTGCGAGCGAGCAACGGGTGGACAAACTGCAGCAAGACCACCTGCAACTTCAAGCTAAAGTGGATAACCTACTAACTGCATCCACCGAATCTACCAGGCCATCACCCTAACTAGAGAAACTGAAGCAGTTGGATGCCACTAATCAAGCTCTGTCTGCTAAAATCACGCATCTTACGATGCAGCAAGATTGGATGTCACACGCGTCAGAAATTGTTCTCAGCGGCATACTGCCTCATGAATTTGGTGATCTGCTACTGGCAGCTGCTGCTATTTTCAGCTCCATCGACCCTACCATCTCTAGCGATGATGTCCTCTCCTTCCGCCCTTTGCGCATACAGTCTCAGCAAGCTTTAACTACTGGATCTTTGCAAGGTGCACCATCCACCTCCGCAACATCGACACATGTTGTTGCCTCACCATTGCGTACTATCTCGCTTCTGGTCACTTTCAAGAGTGCTGTGGTAGCTTGTACTGCACTTGCTGCAAAAATACGCAGGAGAAAATTCCATACTTCTCAGATCAGCTCTGCTCTACTCAATAATGCCCAACCTGTCGGATGGATAACGCTATCTCTGATCAACATCAATGAATTTTTACCATCTGCGCTGCATCAGTTGAAGTTGCAAGTACTACAGAAGTCCAGAGATAAGCGCTTTGGCTTCCTTACCTTTGTACGTAATGGGAGCATTTACGTTAGAAGAAGAAAGGAAGACACTCCACATCTCATTGCCTCAGATAAGGATTTAAATGCTTTTTTAAGAGGAATAGCGCCACCAATGTCCGATACTCCCTTCACCACCAACTGAACTGTTCAAACCAGGTATGTTCTCTCTCTCTCTCCTTTCTTCTTCCTTCTTCTTCTTTGCCTTCTTCCTTTACTTCTTTTCCTACTTCCTACTCATCTGATGCGGGACCTGTGGCTGGTAATGATGGTCTTCGTGTTTGCCATTTCAATGCCAACTCTTTACGAGCGCACATTGAGATGGTAAGACTATTTCTGGCGTCTCGCTCCTACTATCACGTAATAGCTGTAACAGAGACCGAGCTCGGTCCCATTGTTGATGACTCTCTCGTGTCTCTTGATGATTACATTCTTCATCGCCGTGATTGCAACACAAGAGGTGGTGGTGTTGCTCTGTATATTTACAGCTCACTTACTGCTAGTGTTTTGTGCTCTTCTACACATATCTGAAGTGGTAAGCTCGGTCTGCCAGAATATCTGTTTTGCGAGGTCAAAACAAAGTCTTCTACTTGTATTTTCATTTGTCTAGTATACAGGCCTCCACACGCACCGTTTTTAGTAAATACAGACTTCATTCCAACGCTGTCTACCATCATACACAGTTACAGCACCAAAATCATACTTGGAGATTTTAATGCTGATCAATTATCCAACACAGATACAAAAATTTTGCGAGCACTCTTCAATGAGCATTCTCTCTTATCTATACCATATGGTAGCACTCATCATACCTCTACAACTGATACTTGGCTGGATCTTTGTCTGGTGGATGCTAACGATACTGTACTTGACTACTGAAAAACAGATACTTCATTCATTGACGGACATGACTTAATTACAGCAAGAGTTAAATGCTTACTCACACGACCTCCACTTAAAAACTTTACTTTTCGTGACTACACCTCTATAAACAGTACTGCTCTTATCAATTACTTCTCCTTCTTGAACTGCCCTACCTGTGATGGTGACTCTCCTCTTAATACGCGACTCTCTTGTCTATATGAGCATCTAAATTATGCTATCGCTTCATTTGTTCCGCTTAAAACTATCAAACAGAGGAAAGCTCATAGTCCATGGTTCACTCCCGCTATTCTTGAACTCTTGCGAGATAGAGACAGATTTTACAGACGATACAAACGCACTAGACTACCGTCTGATCTCCGACAATACAGGGCAGCTGACATTTTCAACTAGTGACAACTAGTGACATTTTCTCCAAACAGACTGAAGCCGCTAGACAGCTATATTACCATGACAGACTTACTCGACTCTCAGAGCCCACTCAGATATAGAAGGAACTGCACCACCTTAGCATCTGTTCTGCCCCCACTAGCTCTCAACATTTCTTCCCTGTTGATGACCTAAACGCTTTTTTCGCTAGTGAGGCGTTTGACCCTGAGGTTGCTACCATTGACTCTTTTATTGATTCCGTAGATGCTAATCTGACTCATAAACCCCTTTTCGACTTCCATCCAGTCACTGTAGATGATGTTAGAAGTGCGGTGCACCACTCTTCTTCCCAGGCACGTGGGTATGATGGCATTCCACAGTCGCTTATAGCTACTGTTTTCCCAGTTATTGCCCCATTGTTGTGTCATCTGTTCAATGACTCTCTACGAGAATCCTACGTGCCTGCTGTCTGGAAGAAAGCACTTATCACAACTATCAATAAAGTTGCCTCTCCTAGGGTTATGGGTGACATACGGCCTATCTCACTACCATCGTACCTGTCCAAAGTTTTAGAACGACTCGTGCATCAACAGCTGTATAATTAAATTAGTATTTGGCAGTTTTTAGACCCTTTTCAAATTGGATTTCGCACTAGTCACAGTACACAGACTGCTCTAATTAAACTCACTGAAGATATCAGGACAGGTATGGACAAGCGCTGGGTAACATTACTTCTTCTATTTGATTTCAGCAAGGCCTTTGACAAGGTCTGCCATGTCACCCTACTGCAAAAATTGATTAAATATGAATTATCGCCCTCTGCAATCAGATGGTTTGCATCTTATCTCAAGGGTAGACCGCAGGCGGTTCTAGACCATAATGGCAAACCATCATCATTTCTTAAACTTAATACTGGTGTTTCTCAAAGGTCTCTTCTTGGACCTCTATTATTTCTTATATATATTAATGACGTCTCCTATTCGCCCGACCCTACTGTTCGTCATTTAATATACGCTGATGATCTGCAGATCTATGTCCAATTTCCATTGTCGGACTTGGAGTATAAAGCTGATTTTCTCAGTAAGCATGCCGATATAGTTTTGCATTGGGCTACAAATCATTTACATCTGAATGTTAGCAAAACGAAAGCTATAATCTTCGGCTCTTACTTCTACATAAATAAGCTCCTGTACATGCCTACCAAGGGAGTGTATGTCAACAATATACTCATACCCTTCGAACAATCTGCGCGTTACCTTGGTATACACCTTGATTCTAAACTTACTTGGAAAGAGCATGTTGCTCATATTTGTCACAGAGCAAACAGTCTGTTGTACAGACTTAACTTCTTTCGGCTGAGCACCAACTTCACCCTGCGGAGCCAGTCGGATAGGCCCTCTTAGGGTAATGTAAGGCCGTTGATCATACCGACGGCAGCCACTGAGTTTCGTGACAGATCCTTTCTCGTTTCTTCTTCCCGTTCCTAGAATAGTCTTCCCTCTTCTTACTATACCATAAGCTCTATCTCACTTTTTGAATCCTCTGTTTTTACTCTACTCCTTTCTACTGAGAAGGAACATACTGGTCACCTGCTTTCTCAACTTTAATCTATTTTATCTATTTTATTTTGTTCTTTTATTATATTTTTATTTTCACTGTCATCTTATTATTTTACTCTTTGTTACTGTTTATACAACATTTATTGTAATTGTACAACTCTGTATAATAAAAATAAGTATCTATCTATCTATATATCTATCTATCTCTATCTATCTACATCAATCTATCTATCTATCTATATCAATCTATCTATCTATCTCTATCTATCTATATCAATCTATCTATCTATCTATATCAATCTATCTATCTATCTCTATCTATCTATATCAATCTATCTATCTATCTCTATCTATCTATCTATATCTATCTATCTATCTATTTCTACCTAGTTCTATCTATTTATCTCTGTCTATCTATCAATCTGTCTCTCTGTCTATCTCTATCAATTTGTCTCTCTGTCTATCTCTATCAATGTGTCTCTCTGTCTATCTCTATCAATCTGTCTCTGTGTCTATCTCTATCAATCTGTCTCTCTGTCTATCACACTCTCTCTCACTCTCTCACTCCCTCTCACTCTCACTCACTCACTCTCACTCTCACTCACTCACCCACTCACTCACTCTCACTCACTAACTCTCTCTCACTCACTGTCACTCACTCACTCTCACTCTCTCACTCTCTCACTCTCTCACTCTCTCAATCTCTCACTCTCTCACTCTCTCACTCTCTCACTCTCTTAGTCTCTCACTCTCTCTGCTGGAGCCTTGATGTCTTCTTCTCCTTGTTATTTGAATTATGAATATTTTTTTTTTCTGAAAAAAAAAGATTGTAAATAAAAAAAAAATATATATAGATATATATATATATATTCGTGAGATGATGAGTGCGGCTGCCGGTGGCTATTGGTCGACTCATGGCTCTGGATGTGCTCCGTGAATTTCTTCCAAGTTGTCCTGCGTAGTCTATTGCCCGTCTGAAGAAGTGGTATTAAGTAGCCGTGGATCCGAAGTATTTTCAACTCGTTGCGTTTCCAAATGGCTGCGTGTCCTCGAGTGCTGCCTGAGGTCTGCTCCTTGCCAAAAATTTTGCGCTGTGTTTAAACACACTGGCAAAGCTGTCCCGCAATTTTTCTATTGGCCGGAAAATTCGGGAAAGGGCAAGTTTTTCGGGCCCTTTTTTCTCGGCGGGCCTCTGGGAGAGGGCGTGGGAAGCTTCTGCGAGGGTGTGTCGCCTTGATGGTGGAGAGAGAGAGAGATCAAGGGGGGATGTCTTTTTTTTCAAAAATAGTTGATAAACTTCAAACCTAATATAAATATTAATTTTTTTATAAATTTTTGTTTTTATCGATAATTTATGTAAAATTTGAACTAGGCTACGAAAAAGATTTAGTTTCATAGCTTAATTCTAACTATGACTACAGTTTGTTTAATTGATTTTTATTATGCTTTTTAGCTTTCGTATTATAATATAAAAGATTTGTTCGCATTACAATGCTACATAGTAGTTATATGTTATATATGTTTTTTATAACGAAATTTAACTTAACATTTACGGTTTTATAGTTGTCTATAGTTTATGAATAATAATAATAATTGTTCCATTTTTGTTGAATTAAAAATATTTTATAGTTATAATTTATTTGGTGAATTTTATTTAATAATCTTAACCTTGTGTTTAAGATGTAATTTGATTTTAAATTATCATTGCATAAGATCTAGACAATCATAATGGCGTTTTATAATTTAAATATTATTACTTATTTCTAAATATAATTTTTAATCAATAATTTTAAAACTTAATTTAAAATAATTTTAAACTAATTATTTCTATAATATATAAAATTTGAGACTAGTGAATGCTAAAATTTAATCTTAAAATAATTTTAAAATAACTAATTCTAATATAAATTTAAATCTAAATCTAAACAAAAAAAATATTCTTATTAGGAGTTTCCATTTAGTTTATAACATTTTTATATATAAATTTACACTAATAAATAAATGTGAAAAAAACAGACACCTTAGGTGTTATTTAATGTTTTAAGAATGATAATTTCTGTACAAAAAACGCGGGAAACGCTTTTATAAAAATAAACAAGTTATTAGTAAGAACTTTATGATACCATATATACTTATTCGTAATGTTAGTTTTACAAAAAATTTTGTTATATTAATCTTAAAATTCTAAAGAGTTTATTATAGTAATTATTATGTATGATTTCGCATAAATGTCTTCGAAAAGACGCATTATTCAATACATATAATATTGATATTAGATTTGAAATAAAAAACGTATAATTACATACATTTTATGCATGTTTTTCATAAGCTTAAAATCTAACGCTTGCGCTTAACTAGATTAATATTTTTGTATTAATTGATTATCTCGATTACAGAAAGAGAAAATGATTGATTCGTAAATTTAAAGTATATTAAATGTGTATAAATGAACCTTTTGCAGCGAAAATTATTACGTTGTGCTTTATCTTTTTATTTCGAGAGAAAGATGGAAAAATTTGTTATACATTTTGTCATTTTATTTTAATATTTTAATAGTGGAAAAGAACATAGTCAGGCTGTCTTCAATTTTTAAGTTAGGAGATTTGCTGTAATATTTCTGTAAAATTCTCTTTTTATATATGTTTGTATTATTATATATTTTAAAAAACAAAAGAGTTACATTGTTTGAAATCAAACCATAATTGGATATCCAAAATAAAATTATGTAAAAATAATATTATTTAAAAAGAGAAATTGTTCTATGTAGGTATTTTGTTGAAGAAAAATAAAATATGTGACTGTGAAAATTTTATTTTTAAATTTTAAGTTATTTAAAAAAGATTTGAAATTCAATTTAACATATATTTAACAATTTAAATGAATTGGATTGTTTTATATTCTGTGTATAACTTTTATATTTTATTTTTCTTTTACTGTATTTTTATGAAAAGGCATTATTATTTTAGTTATGTGACAATTTGATTTTGCGATTGAAAACAATTTTTTTCTTGAAACATTTTTCGTATTGTGGGAAAATATGGATTGTGTGGTATTTTTGGAAATCGCAACTTCTAATCTTTTTGTTAAATATTGCACTTTTTATATTGTTTACATATTACTCAATATATCGCTAGTTTAAGAACGGTTATAAAATTCATTTGCCAAGATCTTCCAAGTGACCTATTTATTCCCACACGGCACAAAAGATTTCGAAATATTTCAGTGAAAGATTTCATGTAAGGTTTTAGTAAAAACTTATAAAAAGGTTATATTAAAATATTGCAGAAATCTTCCAAAAAAATATAACATGGAAACATCGTTTAATGATAATAAAAACATTACATTGAAATCTTACAAAGAAATCTTGCATCAACCTTGCTGGAACATTTCACAAACATTTTAAGAAAGATTTTTGTAAGGTTTTTCGAAACATACAGTTGAAACATTTTAAAAAGATCGTTGCAAGATTTCGTATAAATGTTTCAACGAAACCTTACAGCAAACTTGCTAGAACATATTACAAAACATTTCAAGAAAGATTCCTGTGAGGTTTTTTGAAACTTCTAGTTAAAACATTTTAAAAAAGTCGCTGCAAGACTTCGTATAAAAGTTTCAACGAAATCTTGAAGCAAACTTGTTAGAAGATTTCACAAAACATTTTACGAAAGATTGCGGTGACGTTTTTTCAAACCTCTAGTTGAACCATTTTAAAAAGGTCGCTGCGAGATTTCGTATAAATGTTTCAACGAAACCTTGAAACAAACTGGCTAGAACATTAAACAAAACATTTCAAGAAAGATTCCTGTAAGGTTTCTTGAAACCTCGAGTTAAATCATTTTAAAAAGGTCGCTGCAAGATTTTGTATAAATGTTTCAACAAAACCTTGAAGCAAACTTGCTGGAACATTTTACAAAAAATTGTATGAAAGAATGCAGGGAAGTTTCTTGAAATATTTTGTCGTAATACTTCAGCCAGGTCACTGCAAAATTTCTTAGAAATATTTAATTAATAATATTTAATTAAAAATATTTCTTATTTCAAAACCTTTTGTAACCGTTCAATAAACAAAAACTGGAAGTTTTCTCAAAAGTATTCTGCAATTTTACTGTAAGCTATCGAAAAACTTTCTCGTTAATATTGCATGTAAACTTCAGCCAAATCTTTAAGAAAAGATTTCTGTAAGCTTCCACCAATGTTTATCGGCAAGATTTTAAGAAAATTTCATGTAAGCATGTTCTAAGCTTCCATGAAAAGTGCATTGAATATTAATCGTAATCTTGCAGCAGTGCTATTTGTTATCTTAAAAATTTATTTTTTATTTTGTATAAAAATACATCGACAATTAAAATTTATTATACTTGTAACACATCGTTCAATAAATCCCGAGACTAACCCAGAGATGGTGCTAGTAGTACCAAACTGGCCACGTTTCCATAGAGTGCAAACCTTTACATGAAACGTGTAAAAATTTAACGTAGATCGAATCACAGACAGCAGAGTTATCGAGGTTAGAGTAAAGTCACTTTGTAATTTGTTTGAAAAATGGAAAAAAGCGAGTTTCGCGTGTTGATAAAACATTGTTTTTTAATGGGTAAGAACACCGTAGAAGCCCAGCAATGGCTTGAAAAACATTACCCAGACTCCTCTCCATCCAAACCAACGATTTGTCGTTGGTATGCTGAGTTTAAACGTGGTCGTACAGACACAAACGGTGCGGAACGTTCGGGTAGGCCATTAGAAGCCGTTACACAGGAAAATGTGAGTGAAGTGTTAAAAATTGTAATAAAAAATCGCAAAGTGAAGGTCTGTGAGATTGCAGAAATGACACAGATATCATCTAGAAGCGTATTTACAATCCTTCATGAAAAATTGAGCATGAAAAAGGTTTTTTCCAAGTGGGTGCCGCGATTTCACCAATGCACCATGCCACAAGTCCATGAAAACAATCGCAAAATTGAACGAATTGGGGTTTAATTTGCTTCCCCACCCCCCGTATTCGCCAGATTTAGCCCCCAGCGACTACTGGCTCTTTGCTGATTTAAAAAAAATGCTCCAGGGAAAAAAATTTGGCTCGAATGAGGAGGTCATTGCCGAAACTGAAGCAGATGATGACCATGAACTTCTACATGGTATAGAAATGTTGGAAAGGCGTTGGAAAGATTGTATCACGCTAAAAGAAGATTATATTGATAAATAAAAATGATTTTTGAAAAAAAATGTTGTTTTCGTTGTTAGTCTAGGGACTTATTGAACGATGTGTTATATGAAGTAAAATCTCAAGAGCAAAATTATGTATTTAAGTATATTAAATTTTTAATTATTTCTTAATTTTAAAAAATACTCTACACTATATAAGAAATTTTAAATGTAAAAATAATACAAGTGTATATGGATTGCCATGCAACTTATGATTTATACTTAAATCTTAGTTCTATAAGCGTTGCATAGCGTAATGGTTAGGACGTCTGCTTTATAATGCGAAGGACCCGGGTTTTGATCTCACCGTAGGTCAAACATTTTTCTGCGTTTTTTTCCGTAAAATAATGTGTAAAATAACATGTGCGACAATGCGAATAAACGATTAAATGTAATGCGGATGTTAAAAATATGTATAATTACAATAAATAATAAAATTCTAAAGTATATAAAAAACTTAATCAAAGTTAATAAAGGTTGCAAATATTCTTTCAGAAAGATTATATAAAAGGTTACTGGAATCTTTCATGGGAGATAACTGACAGTTTCTTAACTCAGATATTTCAATATTAAGTCAATATTCTGTGATACACCTGGAAGATAATTAAATCTTTTGGGAAGCTTGAAAAAGTCATTCTAGAAAGCTCATAAGTAGCTTTATGCAAGATTTCATTCAATGTTACTCATCTTTGCGGAAAATATTGATATGAGAATTATGCGCGGACACAGGAAAATCACTATAACATATTTCGTAAGATTTTGTGAGGTTTCAAAAACATTGCCAAATTCTGCAAGAAATATTTCTGCAATTTCTCCGTCAATCTTTTATAAACATAGAGAAAAATCTTTCTTTAACTTTACGGGAAATGTTTATACGAGGATTATGCGTGGACATAGATACATCACAGAAATATTTTTCATAAGATTCTGGCGAGGTTTCAAACCTATCATAAAACCTTGCTAAAACCTTGCAAAAATCTTTGGTGCCGTGTGGGTTATATTACGCTACCGATACGGTGTATCGATAACCGAAAATTGCGGTTACATTTCACTATGATTATTGCAATAAAATAATTTACAGAATATTTGTTACTCTTTGCATTACTTTACAGTGTATTACGAAGGTAAAGTTTAAGTAAGAAAAGATACATTTTAAATGGGGAAACTACGTGTAGAAATAAGAGTATTTATCGGACATTTTTAATGTTTTGGGCGTCAAGTTGACAAGCACGTGTTCGGCCTGGCATTTTTTTACTAGAGTCAAGCGCATATGCCACTTTTTCTATGTTCCGGGAAAACTCATAAGCTTTTGGCCCAGGCTTAGGCTTAGGCTAGGTTTCACAACAGTCTAAGTCAGTGGAGAGTGCGTCGAATAGGTTGTGGTGGGAGGCTTTTTTGTGGTGGAGCGTTTGAATATAGATCTATTGCAGGCGATCGATACGATCAATGCACATGTTTCCCATTGACGAGCAAGGGCAGGAAAAGCAGAGAGAAAACTTATCGGCTGATACAGAAAACAAAAGAAGTCATGTACCGACGTTAAAGGTACAATTACCCATCGACAAACCTTACACTCACGAATCCGTAATCTTAAATGCACATACCTCAAACCCTGAACCCCAAATCCTCAAACCACATACCCTTGAACTCTTATCCCCTAAATCTCAAACCTCAAACACACAAAACCCGAAGGTACATACTTATAAACTTTTAACCAACGAATCATAATCCTCAAACTCCAAATTCACAAACCCACAAATTCCAAATCACAAACCTATCTTATCAAGTTGTTCTTTATTAAAAAATTATAAACTGATAAAAAAGTTATTTATTTTTTAAGAATATTATAAATAAAACTTTACAGTAAGAGTTTTAGGGTGTACTTAATTTATTCAATTAAATGTTTACATCTGATTTTGTCTTATAATAATTATAAAATTAAATAATAATAATAAAATAATAATATAATATTAATAAAATTATTAATTTACAATAATTATATATACAGGGTGCAGCAGCATAACTTTTTTTTCTTAAAATTTAATAAAACCCGTTGTATAAATCGGAAAATTTTTATTTATTTTTTATAATGTAGGCGCATACCTCAAGTCTACTTTTACATAGTTTTGAAGATCAAATCAGGTAGGTGACGTCCCCCATTCTCTATACATTAAGTAACCCGATTTCTGGCGTTTGTCATGACTCTTGTCAGTATAGCAGGCGTTATGTTGACAATTTCTTTCAAGATGTTGGTCTTCAAATTTTGTACGGTCCTTGGATTGTTCACATAAACATAGGATTTCAAAAAAACCCATAGAAAGAAATCACAAAGGGCCAAATTGGGAGAGCGGGCCGGCCACTTCAAATCGCCCCTAATTAAGATGAGGCGCTCTGGGAAGTGTTTCCTCAAAAAAGCCATCAATTCTCTTGAAGTGTGTGCCCTTGCACCGTCTTGTTGGAACCAAATAAAGGATTCTCCTCATAGAAAGATCGAAAAGTCCAAGGGCACACGCATGTTTGCGCGCAGAACACCGTGGTAATCACAACATTGAGGCTCTCGCTGCCTCAATGTTCTCAAGTAATCTAATGGGCCGAGGGACTCCAGTTCTTCGTCTTGTTGCAGTTGCAGTTTGTCTGAACGTAGTGACGCATGTAACAATTGATTTACGGTCCTGAACAGGAGGCAACGGGGCTAAATTAAAGCGAATTCGTAAGGCGCGCTGGGTTTAATCACAGAACATCCGCTCAAATAGTAGGCCTCAACGATGAAAGAACGCTCCTAATTGTTCCAACGCATAATGGCGACAAAACTATATCAGGACAAAACTTTAAAGTCCCGCCTCTCGAACGAAACCACTAGCACTCCGCTACCACATCAACCGACTAAATGGCGTGCATTTGAAAAAAGGAAGTTATGCTGCGGCACCCTGCACAATAATAATATATAAACGAGGGCCGTTCGATAACTACTTAGCCTACAAAAATAAAAATGAAAATTTTGGAAAACTGGTGATTTATTTCTCAGCATAGTCTCCTCTTAGCTCGATATACTTGACCCAGCGATGCTCCAACTTCCTTAACCCGTCTGAAAACTACGTTTTCTCGAGGTCAGCAAACTAGGCATCCGTGGCGGCGATGACCTCCTCATTCGACTTAAATTACTGCTCGGCGAGTGACTTTTTCGAGTCTGGAAACAAAAAAAAGTCGCACGAGGCCAAATCTGGAGAATACGATGGATGGAGTAGCAGTTCGTAGCCCAATTTGACCAATTTGGCCGTGGCGACGGTGGAGGTATAAGTCGGTGCATTGTCATGGTAGAAGAGCACTTTCTTCGCTAAATGGGGCCTTTTTTCTGCAATTCAGCGTCGAATTAGCCCAAAAATTCGGCATAGTAGAACCCTGTGACCATTTTGCCCTTTTCCAGGTAGTCGATGCAGATCACACCTTGTGAATCCCAGAAAACGGTGGCCACCATATTTCCAGCCGATAGGCCAGTCTTTACCTTCTTCGGAGCATGTTGGCTGGGTGAAGTCCACTGTTTCGACTGTTCCTTGGTCTCTGCTGTGTACCAGTGGACCCATGTTTCGTCGACGATCACGAAACGATGCAGAAAATCCTTCGGATTGCGCTTAAACAGTGTTGAACACAACTCTGAAGTGGTCTCACGGTTGTGCTTGTTGTCCGAAGTGAGCAAACGCACCCATCGTGCCGACAGCTTTCTCATGCCCGAAATTGCATGCAGGATATGAACCACGCGGTCTTTTGAGATGCCTACTTTTTTAGCTATCTCGCGCACCTTTAATCGGCGGTCTGCCAATACGAGATCGCAGATTTCTGTCACGTTATCCTCCGCGGTAGCCGTTTTCAGAGCACTTGGGCGTGGCTCATAAAAAACCAACGTGCGACCACGTTGAAAATCGTTAAACTTATCTGAATACAACCTTTCTAATAAGAAGAAAATTATGGTAAGTATTTGTTGTCGTTTAAACATATTTTTCTGTGCTTTCTTCATGTATTATCAATTTATCGAAGATTAGTATAGCACCTGTGTGTAACTTATCAAAGGGAATATTTAAAATCAGCATTTTTAACTCTCAATAGTTGTGAAATCAAACAATATTGCAAAGTATTTTCTTTTTTATCAACACATATTTTTTTAACGATAGATGAACATCAATGTTGTTATATTAGGTGTAGTAAAAGAAAATCTATTACTTTTGCATTAAATTAAAGATCTTATTTAGCATAGATAGAATGATACGATTTAGGTCAAATATGCACCGTGTTGTTCAATAACTTGTTGCCATTTTGGAGGTGATTTCATAATGCCTCTCTCGTAGAAACCCTTATCCCTATTGTCAAAAAACTGAGACGCTCGATTTTCACAATCTTCACTTGAGGCGAATTTTTCACCTGCAAAATCATTCGTCATAGACAGGAACAGGTGGTAATCACTTGGTGCCAGGTCCGGACTATAAGGTAGATGCATAAGAACTTCCCAACCAAGCTCCCGGAGCTTCTGGCGAGTCACTATCGATATATGCGGCCTGGCGTTGTCCTGATGGAACACAATTCCTCTCCTATTGGCCAAAGCTGGCCGCTTCTGGGCGATTGCTTCTTTCAGACGGTCCAATTTTTGACAGTACAGGTCCGAATTAAGAGTTCGGCCGTAGGGGAGCAGCTCATAGTAGATGATTCCCTGCCAGTCCCACTAAACACACAGCAAAACCTTCCTGACTGTCAATCCTGGCATGGCCACCGTTTGCGCCGGCTCACCGCGATTTGACCACAACCGTTGTCGCTTGACGTTGTCGTAAGTGACCCACTTTTCATCACCAGTAACCATCCGCTTCAGAAATGGATCGATATTGTTGCGATTCAGCAGCGATTCGCAGATGGAAATTCGGTCCATGAGGTTTATTTGCGATAACTCGTGTGGCACCCATACATCGAACTTCTTCTTTTATCTAGCCTTATTTAAGTGGTTCCAAACGGTTTTTTGTGCAATGTTTAGCTCCTGGGTAATCGAAACAGTGCTTACGTGACGGTCGGACTCGACGATTTCCATTATTTTATCGACATTTTTGACAATTGGCCTTCCAGAGCGTGGCGCATCTTTGACGTCAAAATTACCGGAACGGAATCGACGAAACCAAAATTACGCGTGATTGGCTGTTACAGTATCAGGACCATAAACACTATTCACATTTTCAGCTGCCTGGCTTGCGTTTTTGCCTTTATCGAAGAAAAACTGTAAAATATGGCGTATTTTCTCTTTGTTGGTGTCCATCTTTGACGCGTGGTAAAAAAATACTGAGTCAAGCAATCACAAAGCTGTATAACAAGCTTCTTTAGTACGAAATCTTATCTTTCTAACGCTATCTAGTGTAACCCGATCGCACTTTTACAACGGGAGATACAGACTACTAAAGCCATCTATTGGCAAAATAATGGATTACTTTTTACTACACCTAATATATAATAGGCTAATGAATATCTACATGTAAATACAACAATCTTTTAAATACAAAAGAATTATCGCTTACGTTGTTATTAAAAAATATAAAAAAATATAATTAATAAATTTTCACCCAGTTGCAAGAATCCACGTGAAAATCCACATGGAAATGCACGTGGACTTTTGTCCACAAAAAATGTTTTTACAATAAGTTTATGTCCGTTTTTAAACGCTTCAGCAACGTTTTCTAGCTCTTTTTATTAACCTTTCGATACAAGTTTTAAAAACATTCCTATAAAAGTTATAGAAATATTAAAAAAAAACATTCTTGAAAGTAGTTGATGAAACCTCTTAAAATACTTTTTTAAAACCTTTATGAAAACTTCAATTAAGTATTTTATTAATATATATATATATATATATATATATATATATATGTATATAAATATACACAAATAGCTTCATTTAAAATTATTTTAAATTATAATATGTATGTATAATACACACAGAATATCCACAGAATTCTAATTTGCAGAACACAATGTGTATTCCTCGAGAAATTCTATGTAATTCGGTAACGATTTTTATCAACATTTTTAATTTTGTCGATTACAGCGACATCAGTCACGAATCTAAAAAATGTTCCGAACAAATTTTCCATATTTTTCGACGCAGAATCAGAATCTGCAATATAAAATTGGGGCACCCATTTCAGATTTTTAAGTTGAAACCGTTTCATAGGGGGGGTTAGAGAGGGGGGGGGGTCGATTGTGATGTCATTGCCTATCCAGATTAACAAATTTTCCTTTTCTACCTTTTCATATGCGTAGTTGTTGAGATATTCGCATCGATAGATTAAAACTGCCGATTACAGCGCCATCTGTCATGCATCGGAAAAAATGGTTAAGACAGAACTTCCATATTTTTTGATGCAAAATCAGAATCTGTAATAAAAAATTGGTATTTCCATTTAAAATTTGCGATTTGACCTTAAATAACCATTAAATTTGACCTCAAGGTTAACGCCAAGGTCAGCGTTGAACGATCCCCTCTAACCCCTACAACTTTTGTTTAAAACATTTTTTGATATAACCATTTCCCTTTGAAGTTATTTCGACCGCTAGATTAAAACGAACCACTCTGTAGGTATTGAATTGAGTTTTTTGTGTATTCAATAGGCTGCAGGAATCATCGTTCACATGGTTTGAAGAAGAAAGATGTTTGGTCATGCAGTATTATTTGCTGGTCCACCAGGAACTGGAAAAACTGCTATCGCTTTAGCTACCGCTCAAAAATTTGAAAATAAGTACTATTTTGTCCGATGGTAGGCTTAGAAGTTAACAGTTCCAAGTTTAAAAAGATATTAAATTATTTTACATGTCATTGGATTGAAAACTGTAAAATCATTACGGTACTCATTTTCCAAATCATTTGTACAATTGTACAAAAATGTAGACCTCTATTTACATTACAAGAAAAACAGTATTATAATTATAAATTTATGAAGGCCTCAATTTTTTTTTTTAAGTATTTTGTAGTTTACTTTGTAATGCAAATAGAGGTCTGCGTTTCTGTACAATTATGTTGTATAAATGGTTTGGAAAATGAATACCGTAATGGCTTTAATTAAACTGCCTCTGTTTAAATTTTTTAAGGTTGACTTAAGCTGTTTTATGTTTATAAATGTATTTAAGAATAAAAAATAAAATTTTTTAAAATAAATATTTTTGTTCCTTTTATTTTAAATTATAATTTTAAATCTGTAATTAGAGGTTAGGAATATCCCGCGAAAGCTTCAATTAAAATGCTTACATGCTTGTAAATTGCCAGCATAAACAAAGCAAAATGCTGGCAAAATGACGGCACGCGTGCTTCCAGGTTATGCATGCGCGCCCGCCACGCGGCATATGACGGCAAATTGCCCTTAAAACGCCGGGGCAAACTGCCGGCGCGTTTGCGGCGTATGTGCAGGCATATGCTGGCATTTTGCCCGCGCAATGTTATCTAGGTATATATATATACGTATATATATATATATATATATATATATATATATATATATATATATATATATATATATTAATAATAATTGTATAAACTTCGCGTGTATGCTTTCAACGCGTGATAATGTTGCGCGCATGGTAACTTTCAATAAAACCGTCATGTGTGCAAGTTGCAATCTTTGTTTACACTGACACCGACTGGACTCTAGCAGTAGTACTATATGTTGAAAAGTTACTTCAAAAAGCCTGCCAATAAAAACCTTTCTACTTGCACCACACGAGAATAACATTTTTTCAATGGACTTCTGCGAAAATCAAAAAAAAATGAGAAATTCGGAAAGTACTAAATAATATGCACCTCAGCAGGAAAAATTTTATATTTAAATATTGAAATGCATCTTCCTTTTAATATGTACCATTCAAAAAACTATTTTTTGTAATTTGTTCTGCTCCCAAAAATGAATTACAGCTAAGCTCAGGGTAAAAATGTTTTTGCAATTCACGCTTTTATTTGAAGATTAAAATAGCAAAATAGCGTGAATCTGTACTAAAGTATATATTTTCTGGTACTTTGCTACTTGCCCATTTAAATTCGATTTTTGCAGAAATGCATTGAAAATAATGTTATTTTCGTTTGGTATAAATTAAAAGGTTTTTATTAGTAGATTTTTCGAAGTGATTTTTCAACATACTACTACCAGGCTGTTCAATAAGTTTTGCGATTTGATAAGAGAGGGTGTTGCTACTAGCCTAAATTTTTTTTGGTTATGTTGGTTCACTCTTCATATGAACTCATGAAGTTTCATTTTAATCTGTCAATTCATTCTTTGTTTACAAGCCATTTAGTATCAAGCTGTTACAGTATTTTTTTACAATGGGAAAAATCAAGTATCGTGCAGTGATTGAATTTTTATTTTTGGAAAGTTTAAAAGCAAAGGAAATTTATGAACGAATGTTGAGAGTGTATGAGGACTCTTTGCCTTTAATTAATACAGTAGTAAGATGGGTTGCTGAATTTAAACGTGGTAGTACAAGCCTTGAAGACGATCCACGTCAAGGACGTCCAAAAACAGCAACAACACCAGAAATCGTAGAAAAAATATAGGATATCGTATTGGAAAATCGTCGAGTGACTGAAAGAGATTTAGTAGTAGCCCTAGGCATCTGATTGGGTAGTGTAAGCAATATTTTGACTAAAGTATTGTGTTTCAGAAAGCTGTGTGCACAATGGGTGCCGCATTCGCTAACAATGGAACAAAAATACATTCGAATGTGACTTTCTCAGCAACATTTTGAGCGTTTTCGAAAGGATAAAGTGGATTTTGTGCGTCGATTCATCACTATGGATCAGACTTGGGTCTATCACCATGATCCTGAATCAAAACAAGAGGCTAAAGAGTGGTGTGAACCTGGTTCTTCGGCTTTGTGTCCAGAAATCGGCCGAGAAGGTGTTAGCATCAGTTTTTTGGGATGCGAAAGGAATTTTGCTAGTGGATTACTTGCAAACTGGTAAAATAATAAATTCTGAATATCATTGTAACCTTTTAGACCAGCTAAAGGAAAAAATTCGTGAAAGAAGACCCGGTTTGCAGAAGAAAAAAATCCTTTTTATCAGGACAATGCACCGTGTCACAAGAGCCTTTTGACAATGGCTAAAATCCATGAATTAAAGTTCGAATTGTTGGAGCATCCACCGTATTCACCAGATTCGGCCCTTAGCGACTTCCATCTGTTTCCAAACCTAAAAAAATTCATGTGCGGAAAGCGTTTTTCATCAAATGATGAGGTCATAACAGATGTGGAAACGTATTTTGCAGCCCTTTCAGATTCTCACTTCAGGGATGGAATTCATAAATTGAAATCTCGTTGGAACAAGTGTATTTATGTTAAGGGAGACTATACTGAATAATAAAGTGTATTTCAAACCATAAAATTGTGTTTTTCTTATCAAACCGCAAAACTTATTGAACAGCCTGGTACTAGGGTCAAGTCGCTTGCGCTGACCCATTAAGAACGTACGATAGCAGCATTTTGAATTCTTGGCATGTTTTCATATCGTGTGCTCTACGCAATATTTTTCGGGATCATATTCATATTTACGTTAAGCATATAATGAAATTTTTTTTAAATTATTGCGTAAATTATTACAGTTTTAAACATTTTTACATTTCATTGTTTGTAATTTAATACGTAAAAATTAAAAACGTATTTTCAAACATTTTTAATTTCTATTCTAATTTAACATTTTTTAATTTTATTACTGATTTTTGTGAATAATTTATGCATTGATCATCTAATTTTTAATTATTTGATTATTTTACCTTTTAAAATCAAAGTGTTAATTTTGATGTAAAACATCTAATGGCGCGCCTCGGTGCTTGAGAGTAAATGTGAAATAATCGGGCTCGAGCGTGGCGATACTCGAAAATAGTGCTCGACGCTTCCTATAGAATGTGTACATGTGTTTGCTTCTATACATGTGTTTACTTGTGTGCGTGTGCGCGCGTTTGTGTGAGTAGGCAGCGCTCCTCTCCACTGCGATTTACTGTGAGTAGAGAGGGTAACGCGTACAGTACTATGTTTGTGTGTGTGTGTGCATTTGCCGTATGCTTAAGTATGTTGCTTTGCATTCCCTTTCCACATAACTAAATATAAAAAATATTTACAAAAGTATTACAAAAATATAACTGGGTTAAAATAGTGATAATGAAAAAAATTTACATTTTCAGAAACATCATTATTCTATTATGTTATAGTTATATACATTATATAATTATTCTTTTCGTAATTTAATATAAATAAATATATTATGAATAAATTCTGATTTATGAAGGACACAACAGTTTCGATGTCTTAAATTTTCTTTTTATATGTAATCTAAAATTACATATAAAATATACATAAATCATAAATACTTTATCCTTGTAATTTTCAAATAGAATAAACTATAAATTAATATTACAATTATAATATAAATATGTCTATATAATCTTATATTTGTCATATTCTGATTATATTTTGATATACTAAGTGTCCTATTTTAAAAAGCGGATGCATATATCTTTAGGACTAAACGATTTCAGAAAAAGTTTTTAGACAAAAGTTGTCAGATTTTAAAGAGGACGCCTAAGTGTGTCCTTGACCACAACTTTAAATACGGCCTTCAAGGTCATTTGAAAGCCAACTTGGTTTTTTTAAACGAAAACCCTTACTTTTGACCCCCGGAAAAGAAAATAGTAGAAAATTTCACGTCTGAACAGTTATGACATTGACCATAACCTTCATGATCATTTCGAGGTCAAATTAATTTTTTTAAAGGAAAGTCCCTGCCTTTGGTCATGGAAATGAAAAAAGGCGAAAAACTTGTGGGATAACTTTTACCGCGACATTGACCATGACCTCGACCATCACTTTATAGGCTATTTGAAGGTCAAGTTACAGTTTTTTATAAGGGAACTCAAACTCTTAATCCCAATTTCGATACTTAACAATTCCATTGGCATTCTTCTAACAGTAGACAAATAATGATGGTCCCCATGGTTTAGTTACGCATAATAAAATAAATTAAAAATGAGAAGGCAGTAAATGTTTTTAAATTAATTTTCGTTATAAATGAACTTGAACTAAATTAGATATACAGAAAGTAATATTTTTGCAGCTGACAATACTTTTTTTAATTAATAAAGATTCTTTTCTATCAATAAGAGAAGTTTGATAGTCTCGAATTTTGTATTATTTTTGCATTTATTAAACATTTTAATAGGTGGTAATCACCTTTAATGAATAACATAATTTATTACTATCATTCTGGAAACGTGAATGAATTCTTTTTTTGTTAGATTCTTGATTGTGAATTTGGTTCCCATATAGTGGTTTCTAAATAATAGTGGCCATATAGTGGTTTCTTAAGTTATTATTAATTTAAATCAACTGTATAATTAATAGTAAGTTTATTTGAATGTAAAATTGAGGCATCATTTTGAGAAATTTGGAGTTTCTTCAAATTCTCTTATTCTTAAAGAAGTTCGTTGTTTAATTGGAGAAATAATTTATTTGTTTGCTTATTTTTAAAATGAAACTTGTTTTAATTTGAATTTTATTTTTTATTTTGACATTTTCTCATTATGCCAAACTACACAGCTAATGAAATTGTCGATATTCTCCTTGTGTTAAGAGAATGTCGACGAAACTACGTTTAAGCTTTAACTTTGTATGCTGCTAGATTCCCCGAAAGTCGTCATACCAATGACACTGCAGTTCGTAATATTGAGTTGCGTGGTTAACAAGGTAAGTTCACTTGTAAAAGTAGGTCCATGTTAACAGAAGATTATGCTAATAATCTTCAAATGATTGCGGTACTAGCTATGGTGCATCTGGATCTTCAGATAAGTTTATGTCAAATTGAACAAGAGCTTGGTATAACAAAATCAACAGCCAGCATCTTTGAACCAAACTTTACAGGTTAAGAATTATCAAAGACGACTTATTTTTTGTTAATGGGTGACGCAGCAGGTCTATAATAATGATAATTTTCAAATATGTTATGTTCAGCGATGAGGCTACATTCCAAAGTACTGGCGTCTTGAATCGCCATAATTGTCACTTTTAGTCTCCAGTTAACCCACACTGGATGCGAGAGGTTGACCATCAACATTGCTGGAATTTAAATGTATGCTGCGGAAGTGTTAATGGCTATTTGATTGGCTCTTACTTTTTCGAAGGCAGCGTTGATGGACAAACTTATTTGCAGTTAATAAGGGATGAGCTTCCAGTTCTTGAAGAAGTTGACCCAGTACAAGAAATAGATTATGGCTACAACAAGACGGTGCCTTTCCACATTGGACAATCATTGTAAGAAATTATCTAAATGAAAGATTCAATAATCGATGAATAGATAGGGAAGATTTTGTAGAATAACCACCTAGGTCACCAGACCTTCCATCGTTTAACTTAAATTTATGGAACTTTCTGAAAAATGAGGTCTATAGAACTAGACCAATGACAAAAGAAGATATGAAGGTGAGGATTCGGAATTTATGTAACACCATACCGCGAAATGTGGTATTAAAAACAATATCGCATTTCCGAAAACGAGTCAACTTGCGTATTTAAGAAGATGGAGCAACTTTAAAACATCTTATGTCTCGAATAGCTCTTTCTATCCCGACTCAGCTGAAAATACAGCTTACATCGATGGACGATCTTGCCTTAACTGGCGAGGTCTTTGCTTTATCTTGCCTTAACTGACCGAGTCTCTGATTTGTAAAATTTACTGTTTTTTCGTTTTCTGGGGTGAAAATTAAAATTTTCCATTTAAAATGTTCAACTTGACTTTAAATGATCTTGAAAGTTGTAGTCAAGGTCAAAGTCAAGGTCATACTAGAACGTAAAATGTTATGCTCTTTTATTTGCTGGGATCAAAAATAAAGGTTTCAGTGTAAAAAAACCAATTTGACCTTCAAATAATCTTGAAGGCCATATTTGAGGTCATAGTCAAGGTCACAGTTAGACGTACCCTTCGAAATTTAACAACTTTTGTCTAAAAACTTTTTTCTTTAAACCTTTAGTTCTAAAGATATATGCATCCATTTTTTTAAATGGGACATCCAGTATAATAATTTATAATAATTCTTTATAAAAATATATGATAAAAAATTAATTGAATATATCAGAATGTACTGAAAGTATTTAAATTGTTTTCGTATTTAAATTGTACATTTAAGAAAACTTGAATTAGTGGTCGCTGCGTATCGATTTGTTGGAGAGATCAATTTGTACTGCTTTTATACGATATACGAGGGTAGTCCCAAAAGTACCCGACCTGACTTATGAATACAGGTAGTTTAAAAAATCAATTACTGTGATTGACAATACCACCTTTCAACAACTTAATGTGAAAAATTCATAACGGTACGTTTATTATTATTTTTTTTACAGACATCCAAAGTGAACGCTCTCAGTGAATTTGTGAATAGGGAAAAAATCGGGCATCGTTATGTGATACAATAATTTCATTTTAAAGGTCTAAGTCCAACCGATATCAAAGCCGAGTTGGATTCTACTCTGGGGAAGTCTGCTCCTTCGTTTACAACGGTCAAATATTGGGTAGCTGAGTTTAAGCGAGGTCGTACGAGCTGCCAAGATGAACACCGAAGTGGTCGACCAAGTGAACTCACTACGTCAGAAAATGTGAAGAAAATCCACAAAATGGTATTGGATGACCGTCGACTAAAATTGCGCAAGATAGCAGACGTGGCAGGCATTTCAAAAAGTGCTGTGCATCGCATTTTGACCAAAAATTTGGACATGAGAAAGCTGTGCGCAAGATGGGTGCCACGTTTGCTCACAATGGAGCACAAACAGCAACGTGAGGATGTTTCCATCGAGTGTTTGACAATGTTTCGCAGCAATAAAGCCGAGTTTTTGCGTCGATTTATAACCATGGACGAAACATGGGTCCATCATTTTACACCTGAGACCAAGGAGCAGTCAAAGCAGTGGACTAAAAAGAGAGAACCGGCTCCAAAGAAAGCAAAGACAGTTCAGTCAGCTGGCAAGGTCATGGCATCCGTTTTCTGGGATGCGCGTGGAATAATATTTATTAATTATCTTGAAAAAGGAAAAACAATCAACGGCGCATATTATGCAGCCTTATTGCAGCGTTTTAGTGATGAAATCAAGAAAAAACGGCCCCATCTGACGAAAAAGAAAGTGTTGTTTCATCACGACAACGCGCCAGTCCACACGTGCGTCATTGCGATGGCTAAAATCAATGAGTTGAAGTTCGAATTGCTTCCTCACGCACCCTATTCGCCAGATCTGGCTCCCTTGGATTATTTTCTTTTTCCAAATTTGAAAAAATGGTGTCTTTATTTCTAACACGGGTACTTATTAAACCGCCCTCGTAATTTAATTATTTTAACGTAACACTAATTTGCTTCAAGACTTCCAAACTTGTTTTTATTACATCTGAGACATGATTAATGAAGATCTCCAAATAATAAACAATTTTAATTATATTAATATTTATAAAAATTTAGTATGACTTATTATAACAATCAACAGCAAAATGCATCAAAATAAACTTTTTTATGGCATATTTAATTGAGAGTAAATTCTTATTTCCTTATCCTAATTCCAAGAAATTCATTCAATTTGCTTCCCTAAACTGAAAATTGTTTAACAGATGATTGTTTTAATTTTTATAATTTTATTTTCAGTTTCTTTCTTTAATTTTTTATCTACAGCTTTAAGTTCTTTGAGCATTTTACACTCTGACAAGAAAGTATCCGGAAATTCTCATTTAAATTGCCCGCGTTGAGTATTTTTAAGTATTTGAAGTTTCTGTATGTTGGTAGGACTGTCCGTAATTACTATGCCAAACATAAGTGCGTTTGTTTACGACAGCTGTTGAAACCAGTCGACCTCAGTGGTAGTCTGCGAATGTTACAATGGAAAAACGATAACGCACCATCTCATCGAGCCACGATTATTAACGATTTTAAGACCAAACACTTGATAAATACCATCGACCAGCCACCTTATTCGCCTGATCTAGCTCCGTGTGACTTTTTTCTTTTCTTCAGACTGAAATTACCGCTCCGGGGAACCAGATTTGACTCCATAGACGCCATAAAAGAAAATTCGCAGAAGGAGCTGAAGGCCATCCCTGAAAGCGCCTATAAAAAATGTTTCCATGATTGGAAAAAACGTTGGCACATGTGTATCGCTTCAAATGGAGCATATTTTAAAGGAGATTCAATAAATATTGAAGAAGTTTGATATTTTTGCGTCTTATTTTAAATTTCCGGATACTTTCTTGTCAGAGTGTATACATAACGTATGCTGCGCATGCCCACTATTCATTAGACTATGTCAACAAGTGTTTTAGCAAAGCTCTCCTTGTATATTTTACATTTTGAAATCTTCCTACATTTACATTTTTTTTAGTTCAGAATTTAGGTTATTCTAGTATTTTTCATTAATATCCAAGCGAAAAAAATATTAATATTCTTAAAAGTTCTTTCTACTCCTTTATTATTTTTAAAAATTTTCATTGGTACAATCAACAGTTTTTAAACAATCTATAGTTCTTCGACTTTTCTTGTACAACCTTGGAAGTATAACCTCCATTTATATTCTGAATATGTGAAATCTAATTAAATTTACTACTCACATTTTTCAACATTTAAATAATCATTTCTCAAAATATGCGAAAACGTGTATATTAATTGAATATTTTTAGTTAGAATTAAAATTTTATAAAACTATAATTATAATACCAAGTTTCTTTTTAGAATTACAAATTACATATAATTTGTTTCGATATAAGAATTATATATTAAATTTAAATTCCAAAAATCATTGACATTGAGATTACAATTTTAATTTTAAACTTTCATTAATTGTAAAACAATATAATTTAATTTTTATCGAATTGTAATTACTTCATTATTATAATTGAATCATAAATCTAACAATAAATTTGATTTCACGACCTAATAATATTAGCAAAAATTTGTTACAAAACAGTTTAGAGTATGTGTTTGTCTAAAATTTTTCTCATTGTAAGCGTAATCCATTTTCTAATTTTGCTATTTGCTGAATAAATTTTGAATATATCTAAAACGTAGCAGAGAAAAATAGAAAAAATTTATTGTGAAACTAAGCTTGATTTTTTTATGAATTAAAAATCTGTGATATTTTTACTAGTATTTTTTATCAATGATCTGAACGATTACAAGCTAAATATGTTCATTAAAAGTAAAACGGCCATTCATTAATATTAAATGACAATTTTCAAATGGAGACTGTTTGACAATTGTTTAATAATCTTTAATAAGATTCGTAAGAACTTTAATTTAGACTTACCTTCTATTTAAAAAAAATCAGTAATATTGTTTTCCAATGCTCTCTTTTCTATTCAAAACATCCACAAATGTAATTTGGATGTATAAATAATGAGCATTAATTGTTAGCCTGTAACTTGCTGCCTTGTCTACTAGGCAATACAGTGAACAAGATTCATAACAAAAGAGCGTTACTTTTTGCTGCACCATAAGCATCAAAGACTATTACTTAGGCCATTATATATTAAACTTGATTTAACATTATCACTTAACTTTCCATATAATATTTATAATTTTGTAAACATTGAAGATGCGATAAAAAGTTTAAAACTTCAACGATTAATAAGTAATTGACAGAATTCGATTGGTCGTTACATTGAAACTTGAAATCTACATTAAACTGTTTCAAAATCTTAAAGATGTAGAAATGCTTGACGTGGATACATCAAAATTGTAGATTATTATTTTTAATATTCTTATGTGTGTATATGTATAAGTGCAGTTCCTTGTAAGAGTATATACACAGTTATAACTATGTATTTCATTAAATGTCACAGAACTGAGAAAGCAGAGACCGTTTCAATTCACTTTTAAAATAAACTCGGAAACTTTTAAAAACATTTCTGTGTTTTTTTAGTACCTAGCGTTGATTCGATCAATATACACACGTTTAGTTTTTCTTTTTGTCTGCCTTAATTAGATAAATGCTTTTCTTGGCCCTGTTTAAAACATATTAAAGTAACAACTATATCTAAGGTAAGCGTTAATATAAATATGTTCTAGGGTCTCACTTTGCTTTAAATAATTATCGGTATGTAAGCAAGGCAAATGCAATGTTTGCCTGTTTCTCAGCTTCTGCAGCACCTTCTGGTTTCGGATTAATGGCTGCAACGAAGTAGACACAGATAACGTCGTGTTGTACTTCTAGTCGTCGCACCTGTTAAGTAGTACGACGACCACAATAACAACAATGACGAAAAAGACGGCATAGAGCCATAATATTTACCACTTAACATGTCCCGCAAATATCTTCGTAGACTTAAGCGGTGATTTTAAATACGAAACTACATGAGTACGGGGTTGCTGTCGTGTTCAACGACGGTTCTCGTTACTGCCGGCGCGTGCAACGTGTACCTTTTCCACTGAGAATTTTTCCTCCCACCTGCAGCCACCTCCTTCTTGCTTCCACAATCTCTCTCCACCTGCAGTCGAAACTAGTTGCGCACGCAGCAAGAAAGCAATAGCAGGGTTGGGCAGATTGTAGCGCCGCTTGCATATTCCATGCTTTGCTTTGTGAAACAGAAACATGGAAGCTGTAATTTTATTTAAGTTGCATCTAGCAACACCTTTAGCATCAAACTTATTAGGAAATAATTATTTTTGTTAAGACAATTTAATACATTCATAAATAAATCTAAAATGAAAGAATAATAATATGGGAAAGAGAGAAAACGCGCGCGCGCGTTTATTATTGAGCGATGAAGACTTAGTACACGCGCACGCTCAAAGTGCGTGTATCGAAGGAATCGATGCCCATTAATGGGTCAGGAGAGCTTTCGTGATGTCGTGTTGTCATATGGGACATATAAAAACCAGGCATAGCTCTGTATTATACACAAATCAAGCAAGTGCTCAAAAAACAGATTCGAAAATTAAAGAAACTAATTTGTATACAAAAAATTATCTAAAAGAAAGATAAAAAGCGAAAAAAGAAAAAATTGACTGTAAGATAATAGTGCAATAATTAAAATAAAATTCTTGGTTTACAACAGACTGGTTTTAATTTATTTTAATTGAATGGATCTAAAAAATAAAATGTACTCCTAATTTATAAGTTACATCTGCCCTCATAATATTTTTTTACAATCTAATTACTTTTTTCTCTCTGAATTAATGATATGAAACTAACGTAGAATTAAACAATTTTACGTACTGCTGTGCTATCTGCATATTTCCTAAATGAATAGTAGAAACCTTAATTTAAAATAATTGATAAATTTAAAAATTTACTTATGTAAAGAATTACAATCAAACTATAGAAATAACTTATATGAAAAAAGGAAAAAAAGAAGAGACGAGGAGACAGAGGCAGGGGTAGAAAGCAAGCTAACAAACGCCATTTTTGCTATGAGGTTTATATTGATTTTTTCCTGAATAGTTCTATATTTCTAATTTGTACATCTTCAAACGTCTAACCCTTTGCGGGCTTTATACTTTTATTCGTATAATTAGATTTCGTTAACTTTTTCTAAGTGTTTTTTTTATTTTATTGTTTCTTTATGTTTTCTTTTTATGACTACTGCACTACTTTTATTTTTATAAATTGAAAAGCAACAGCTGATATACAAACGGCCAGTGGCCTTTATTTATTGATTTTTAGCTTTTATAACACCCTCATATCTTCTCATTGTATCATTACATCTTTACAATCTTCTTTGGTGTAATAAAAATTATATTAACGTATGAGTGATTACACATATTACGTACTTTGATGAATTTACAATTTGAAGCAAAAGTATGATAAATATAAATCAATCCGATTTTTATTAAAGAGTAATGAAGATATCGATCTACATTCTATTTGTTATTTCCTGAACAAATATTTATTTATTCTTTATATTAATTTTCTTTTTATCGCTCACTAATATTTGTTAATCTTTAATCAACATTATATTTTTGTTTATAATGAAAATGTTAAGAACAGTATGAAGAGTGATATTTAATCATAAGATACATATAAAAGATTAATGATTTTCTGAGATAATTATATTAAGCAGTGATGTGCTTTTTTCGGTTTATGTTACGCAGAATTGAGAAAAATCAAGATTAAAAAATATAAAAATACATGTAAATCTTGAGTAGTTTTTGAAATAATAAGAGAACTCTTCTAAAGGTTTTAAAAAATTGTCTATTGACAGTTTTTCTATTTTTCAAACAATATATTCTGAAGTAATTTACACTCAGATCTAAGAGTTTTCTTTTGCTACTTAACGAATGCATTGTAGGAGAGACCGAAAAAGTTCAGCCGTAGCTATCGAATTTACGGTTACTTACAGATACAATAATTTTGAATGATAATACAATTGATTTATGAACATTATTGAAAATATTTTCAGTTTTATAACATTATTATTTTATTCATTTCGATTTTTCCTTATGTATTGTTAGAAAATTTCAATTCTATTTAGCTATTATAATAGTACTTTAAAAGTGTTCTAGCTTTATTCTTTCTATCTAGGCATAAAGCTAAGATCACCCATTTAAGTACTATCATACTTTACTTTCACGATTGACCAAGACGTAGTTCCACTACTCCATCAAAGTAGCGAATGTACGGTAGTATTTATTAAATATATCATTATGAACTCAATTGAAAAAAATAAAATAATGATTCTAGTAGCATTTTAAAAAACGTATTTTCTTCTCTTAATGCATATTATTATAATTCCAAAAAAATTTTTTTTCATTTATTCTTATCGTAATATTAAAAGATATAATTCATTTTACATTTTCATAAATTTTTTAGTTTTTTAAAGTTTTTTAGTTTTTTAATTTATTTTTACGTATTCTTGGCTAGTTCGAAACCGTTTCTAGCCAGTCTAAAAAATAAAAAATTAGAAATCAAAATATTTTGAAGTTAATAAATAAAATTTATATATTATAAAATCTATTTATTTATTATTAATAAGCACTTATTAAAACTTCTATTTTTTAAAGATAATAATAGGAATTAAATAAAGAAAATACTTATTATAAAGATTACTAACATAATAATTTTTAAGCCTTTATAATAATATTATAAATAAACTTAAATTAATAATTTTTACCTAAGGAAACTGCGTCTCGATAAATCGTCAAAGTTAAGCAGAAATTATTAATTTAAATTAATTAAGAAGTATATTAATATTTTAATTATTTCTTAATTTTAATACATTATTATAATAAAAATCTTTTACACTTTAGTAAAGAAAAATTTTGAATTTAGAATTATTTTCTCAGTGTCTCAATTATTTTCATTAAATCTCTTCTTCTTCTTCTCTTATTTTTATTAACTTTAACAAACATGTTTTTGGTATTTTATTTAAAAGTTTTTAGTAGTTAATATAAGCAACAAAATGTGATTAAATTCCAGTTTGACAAATGACTACGGTTAAAAATTTATTTACAAACATCTATTGCAGAATATATTTATTCAACGGTCTAATACTTATTTATGACGTGTCTGTTAAGGGGACATTCGCCTTTGAAATTTTCAAAAAATCGATTTTGAGATTTTTACATATTTCGATTCTATATACGTTCAAAAGTTGCCTCCTAAAATTTTATCAAGAAATTCGTAATAGAAAAAAAGTCACAGCTATATTTGTAACAGCGTATGCCCATGAGTAAAAACCGGTTTCTATTCATGCGTGTAGCGCGGCGCGCCAGCTGCTTCTTCTCCTGGTGTAAATATCTTTAGTATACTAGGTTGTTCAAAAAGTTTTGAAAGCGACATCTATAGAGCAGTAGAAGAACCAAAATTTTTACGCCATTTTAATATTTTATCTTCTATATGAACATACCCAAAGTTTCATTCCAATCTGTCAATTCATTGTTTGTTTACAAGCCATTTAAAGTTGACGTGTCAGTGTATTTTTTTTACAATGGAAAAAATCGAATATCGTGCAGTGATAAAATTCTTTGTTTTGGATGGTTTATCAGCAACGGAAATTCATACAAAAATGGTGAAAGTGTTAAAGGAATCTGCTCCTTTATTTCCAACTGTGCATCGATGGATTTTAGAGTTTAGACGTAGTCGAAAAAGCGTTGAAGACGATCCACGCTCAGGACGTCCAAAAAGTGCATTAACACCAGCATTCATAGCAAAAGTACAGAATGTGGTTTTGGAAACTCGTCGATTGACCGAGAGAGATTAAGCAGAGGCCCTAGACATCTCATTAGGCAGTTTGAGTCATATTTTAAATGAAGTTTTGGGTTTCAGAAAGCTCTGTGCACAATGGGTGCCGCATTTGCTCACAATGAAACAAAAACACGTTCGAATGCGACTTTCTGAGCAACATTTGGAGCGTTTTCGAAAGGATAAAAAGGATTTTTTGCGTCGATTCATCACTATGGATGAGACTTAGGTCTACCATCATGACCCTAAATCAAAACAAGAGGCTAAAGAGTGGTGTCAACCAGGCACTTCGGCACCGAAGTGAGTTCGTGTCCAGAAATCGGCGAAGAAGGTGTTAGCGTCAGTTTTTTGGGGTGCAAAAGGGATTTTGTTGGTGGATTATCTTTAAACTGGCAAAACAATAAATTCTAAATATTATTGTAACCTTTTGAACCAATTGGATGAAAAAATTAGTGAAAAAAGACCCGGTTTGCACAAGAAAAAAATCATTTTTCATCAAGACAATGCACCCGCTCACACAGCTCAAAAAACCATCACTAAAATAACCGAATTAAAGTACGAATTGTTGCAGCATCCACCTAATTCGCCTGATTGAGCTCCCCCTGACTTCTGGCTGTTTCCACACCTCAAGAAATTCCTTCGTGGGAAGCATTTTTCATCAAACGAAGAGGTTATAGCCGTCGTAGAGGAGTATTTTGCAGGCCTTGCAGAATGTCATTTCCATGACGGGATAAACAAGTTGGAAGACCGTTGGACCAAGTGTATTGAACTTAGGGGAGATCATACTGAGCAATAAAAGTGATTTCACCAACAAAAAAAAGTATCTTTATTTCCGCTTTCAAAACTTTTTGAACAACCTAGTACATATATGTGATATTATACTGCTCGGCAGTTGCTCTGTGTTATTCTTTGAGCAAGCACGTGTTTTATTTTTTTGAAATTTGTTAAAAATTGGCTAAGAAGTTGTAAAAAATGTCTAAACTTGGTGGTCATTTGAAAGGTAATCGGAGTACTCCTCGTTTTAGACGTAAAAACAAAAAAAGAACATTTACTGGCAATTAGTTTACTGCAGAAAAAAATCCTGATTTACCAAGCTCCTCTGCTAAAAAATTAAAAACAAGTAGTGAATTACAACCTCCTACGGACAGCTCTATCCAGTATGTGATTTTGTGCTTTAATTTAGTCTTTTCGGCTCTTTCTCAATATACTATATAAAGTGCAAAGAATGTAATGGTGAAATTTCATTTACTCAACAAAAAGGTAGAGGCCTTGGATTTAAAATCTGTGTGGAATATTCGTATGGTAGAAAATTCATTGAATCTTCCCCATCTATATCTCGAAATTTGTACGAAATAAATCAGAAGCTCATATTTGTCTTGAGAGTTCTCGGCATAGGGTATAGTGGCGTGAATATGTTTTTGAGTTTGATGGATATTCCTGCAAAATTTTCGGACTTGCTTTATTATACTGCAATTTCAAGAATACATAAAGCTTGTGAACAATGTTTTGATTTTGTTAAAAAAAGTTTTCGACCTTTTATTCAATAAAATTATGGTAAAAAAACTTTAAACGCGTTTTTCTTGAAACTACCTTTTTTAAACTGGTAGGACATTTTTCTCCGAATCTACTTAACCGATTTTAAAAAATGAAAGAGCATTCGATTACTTATTAAAAATAGTGAACAATAAGTTTCTAAAAGTTTCAAAAAATACCCCCCCTTTTTATTACGGGGGTGACTTACCCCCAAAAAATGTCGTTTTTTCGCATTTTTCAGAAATATACATACAAAAACTTCAAAATATAAAAAAATATAAGTTTTCGAGGCTTATTGTATAGTTTTGAGTTTCAAAAATAGAATCCATTTTGAATTTTTCAAAAATCTGTTACAGGAGGTCCACAATATGTCCTACCGTTTGAAAAGTAACTTTTGGATGACGGCCTCTACAGCAGCCAAGGAAAACTAAAAATGAAAAAAAAAGTTTCTTTTATATTCTTCAGAGACTGTTTAACAATGTCCAAAAGAAATTTTGTCAATAAATATAATAGTTTTTTCATAATAAAATTTTTAAGAAGTGTTTTTTTTTTCAATTTCAAAGGCGAATGTCCCCTAAAGTAGATTTTTATTTATTATCTAGATCAAATACTTAACAATTTAATTATTAATTACCAGTTACTGTATTACTTGTCATTTTTTATGTTGCAGCATTTTTATTACTTTAAAATTGGTTTTATTATAACAAACCTATCATAAATATGTTTAGAAATGTACAGTTAAAACTTCAAGCATTTTCGCCCCTAGCATTGTAGATTTTAATTTAATGTCTGTACGTACTATAATTGAAGGACTGGAAGCAATAATTTACAGAAATTTACACTTAAAAATGCGTAAAAGTTTCGTCCAGATAACAGAACAAAATGACATTTTCAAAGTGGACAAATTAAATTTTGAAAAATGCTGTCTTCTAAGAAATGAAAAAACGAATTTTTTTTCGAAAAAATTTTCAGCTTTTTTCTTTTAAAAAAAAAATTACGAACAAAAAATTTTGATTAAAAATTTTTTATTTTTGATAGCTTTTAAAAACATGAACTGCTGAAACTTTATTAAATATCAATAAAATTTTTCTAAACTTGGCAACAACACGCAGAATACTTGATAGATATATTGAAAATTTGATAAATAATTTATCTCAATAATTATTTAATTTTAAGCATGTGACAGTCATAATTAAGTTTTTTTTAGCTTCAATGAGAAAAAGTATCAAAGAAAGTTAAAGATATAAAAAAATTTCAGCAAGACATTTATTTCTTTATATTTAAAGATGTTTTTAATAAAATTTGGAATTGATTCAATAAATGGCTATGATACAGCGTTTTTAAGAAGAACTATGATAACGTGAATACGATAACGTTGACGCGGCGTGAGCTCAGTATGCTTTGTAAGTTGTTGTATGTTTGTATATTTTTCTAAGTTTATTTAACACATTTGTAAAAGTTATTGACTAATATAATGTTTTTATTTTTTACATATATATTAAAATACATTTTTTAATAGTAATCATAAATATGTTGATTATTTCTAAACACACTAGTGGAATACAATAATACAAAAAGCATATTAAGTGCAGTAATTATTTTATTATAATTATTCTTTTTTTGGGAATTTTTTTGTTTACAAATGTTGTGTACTTTTATTATTGTACATGATTTTATTTATATGTATATAAAAAATAAAAACAAAACGGAATTTAATATCTTTTATCATTGACAAATAAACTTGGAAGAACGCATGTGACGCATACTAAGCTCACGCCACGTCAACTTTATCGTAATCGCACGTTTTTTTTTTTTAATGCTCTATCTTAGCCATTTATTATTGAATTGTTTTAAAATTTCTCAAAAACTTGTTCAAATATGAAGAAATAGATGTTTAGCTGAACATTTTTTGTAGCTTCAACTTTCCTCGATGCTTTTTCTCGTTGAAGCTAAAAAAAAACGATTGTCACGTGCTTCAAATTAAATAATTACTGAGAAAAAGTAATTATTAAATTAATTAATTAATTAGCAATGCTAAAGTATTCTGTATGTTTCTGCTGAGTTTCACAAAATTTCAACGATATTTAATAAAGTTTTCTCTATTTATGTTTTTAAAAACTATTAAAACAAATAAAATTTTTGATAAAAAATTTATAGTTTTTTTTTTAAAAGAAAAAAGAATACGTAAAACTCCGTACATGTAATTGAAGTGGAACTTCCAATACAAAATTGTCTATTCATATTTTATAGAAATACTTATTTATAAATGATATGAATATTCAGAAACTCAAACATTTAGCTAGATTATGTTGCTCATAACCATTTTTAGTTAGATTATGTTGGTCATAATGTTGGTTAGTTATATTAACGACAGGCTATAAATACACGCTTGTCGCGATTTACGAACCATTCTATTCTTCAGGCGTTGATCAAGCGCGCTTTTAGTCTTCACGGATCGACCGCATCCGCAACTCACTCGTCAAGTATAATCGAAGATTATTTATTAAGTAGTAATTTAAGATTGTATCGTGGAGTCTTATTGAGCAACGAACCGAAAGATTTTCGAGTATTTTCTGATGCTCGAGGAAAGGGGCCAACATCTTCCACCGAATCGAAATACATTAGTAAATTGTACCTATATAAGAAAGTCATCGTATGAATCATATGAAATACGGATATCTTACATTCACAAAGTATATTTGTAATATTAACGCAAATTAAGATAATTGTGAATGAATATTTTAGAAACTATATAACTTTATTATCGTATGTGGCATTAATAATTTTTACAATGTATTATTATGTATTATTCATGAAGTAAATTAATCCAGAGAAATTGAAGAAAATTATAAAAATTAAGATATCAAAAACAATATTTTAAAAATTTATTAATTATAGAAATTTTTGAAAACAGCTATTAATACAAATATAAATTAATTACCGGCCAAATACTGCTTCACAGATAGCGCGTTATGGGCAGGTGCGTTGTCCTGGTGCAAAATCCACGAGTTGTTCTTCCGCAACTTGGGCCGTTTCTTACGAACTCGTTCTCGCAGTGTTGCCAAAACTGACAAATAGTAAGTCTGGTTGACAGTCTGACCCTCTGGAACCCATTCAGTCATCACAATACCGTTAATGTCGAGAAAAACGATCAACATTGCCTTGTTTTTTGATTTGGACATCCTTGCTTTTTTTATTCTGGGCGATTCAGGCGTCTTCCAATGCATCAATTGCCGCTTTGTTTCAACATCGTATTGAAAAATCCACGTTTCGTCGCAAGTAATAATGTTTTTTATCAGTCCGGAATCTTTTTTTAACCTTTCAAGGAAATCTGAGCAGACCTGTTGACGCAAGAGCTTTTGGTCAGGAGTCAGGTTTTTTAGCACCAACTTTGCACAGACTCTTGTCATGTGTAATTCCTTGTATAAAATTTGTCTAACCGTTTCTTTATCGGCGTTTACAGCCTCGGCAATCATTCGGATGCTCATTCGACGATCTCCACGCTCAATTTGGTTGATTTTGGTCACTGTTTCCAGAGTTGAAACAGTGACAGGGCGACCTGGGCGTTGGTCATCTTCAGTGCTCACTCGGCCCTCACTGATGCGCTTACACCGCTCAAAAACACGCGCACGAGATAGAGAATTGTCCCTATAGGCCTCTTGCAACAATTTACAGCACTCAGTCGGAGTTTTTTTCAATTTAACGAGAAATTTGAGATTGATACGTTGCTCCTGTTTTTCGTCACACATGGTTTTTGGCACGAGAAAAAAACACGTTCGTTTCAAACCGCTACTGCACAAATACAATAATAGTGACGAGAAAGTGTTTTGGTACGTGCATAGACAAGATATCTAGATACCTAACGCACTACTCGTTTTTTTCCCCACCCCTCTACGGTGCCCTCTAGGCGCGCAGTCTCGTTATTTAATAGCCAGACCTCGTAAACTTCAAACCTATACACCACAAGCCAAAAATTTTATGCCCATAAACCTTAAACTCACAACTCAAATCCACACACTTAAAATCTACCAACCTCGAGTTCACAATTTTGAAACATTAAATTTGACGCTTACAACCTGAAATTTGTATACCTGATATCCACAAACCTTTCGTAAACAATTTGAATATACCCTATAAACTCTAAATCATAATTCTAAAACCTAACTACTATGTTGACTACTTAAAATTTTGATATACTAATACATTATTGCCCAAAACACCTTAAATTTTCTTTCTCGTTCAGCGAGTTATTTCTTAGGAAAAAAATCGATGGATTGATTTGGAAATACATACTATTTATGATGTGATTTTTACCAATTCTTTTGAATGCGATCTTAGATTTATAATATCTGCAATCGCTTTTGCGATTCAGTAGTTTAAACTAAAATAACAGTAAAAATTAACAATTCTTTTTGTAGATAATCGTATTTTTGAGCATGACACCGTATTCGAATCGTTCTAAAACTCTGGTTCTGGTGACATACATGCCTATACTAAAAGACAGGATGGTTAGCTTAGCGAAATTTAAAATTGTGGTTACCAAAGAAGCCGTTTTTGTACATAAATGTAAAATTTGGTCCGAAATTTTGGGGCTTGTGTAATGTATTAGGTTGCTGCAAATGAAATGGCCGATTTAGCAATGACATAAAGTTGGCTGCAATTTTAGTGTATTATGTTGGTACAAGGTGGCGCAAATGATATGATATATTGAAGTATAAATACTGCTACCTTCGTTTATGGAGTCATTTCTGTTTTACACGTTATAGTGATCGTAAAAACAAAAAGAGAAAGTGAACATGGAAGTGAATCAAAAACGGCTACTTTTACTATATGAATTTAAATTAGAGCATAACGCAACGGAAGCAGCGAGGAATATCAACAGCGCATTTGGGCCTGATACAGTTAGCGAACAAACCACTTGGCGGTCGTTGGCAAAGTTTCGATCAGGAGATATGGACCTTGGAAACGAGCCACGTGAACACCCAGGACCATCGATCGATAACGATGAGCTCCGTGCATTAGTGGAGTCTGACCCCCGCCAAACCATAAGGGATCTTGCCTAGAAATTAGGCGTTCACAATTCGACAGTTTGCCGCCACTTGCAACAACTTGGAAAAGTGAAAAAGCTTGACAAATGGGTTTCGCATGATCTTACCGAGCAAAACATGATGTGTCGAATGGAAATTTCAAGTCCTCTTATCTCCCGCAACAAAAAGGAACCGTTCTTGCACCGAATTGTGACCTGCGATGAAAAGTGGATTTTATACGATAATCTTCGCCGATCGGCCCAATTGCTAGATGCCGATAAAGCGCTAAGACACATGCCGAAACCAAGCCTTCATCCAAAGAAAATAATGGTAACTGTTTGGTGGTCTGTAACTGGATTTATCCGCTATTCGTTCCTGCAACCTGGCGAAACCATCAATCCTGAGAAATACTGTGCTCAACTGAATGAAATGCATCAGAAATTGATAGTTTAACGACCTAGGCTTGTCAACAGCGATGGAGTGATACTGCTTCATGAGAATGCACGACCTCATGTATCGAGAACAACGGTCGAAAAATTAAACAAGTTGTGCTATGAGACTCTTCCTCACCCTCCATATTCACCAGACCTCTTACCAACAGATTACCATTTCTTTAAGCATTTGGATCACTTTTTTGATAGAAAAAGGATTTAATAATGAAGCTGCTGTCAAAAATGCTTTTGAGGAGTTTCTTCGAACCAGAAACTCGGACTTCTACAAAACTGGAATAAATATACTTGTATTTCGTTGGGAAAAGTGTGTTGCATCTATTGGTACCCATTTTGATTAAATAAATTATCTTTATAAAAAGCTACAGCTGTTTGGAAATTTATTACTAAATCGGCCATTTTATCTGCAGCAACCTAATATATATATATAAATATATATATATATATAGTAACGCCACTGGGTATCAGGGTGGTGTACAAATGTAGGGAAGCGGGCGGGCTGCTTACTAACACCGTTAAACAGACCGATTAAAAATAGAACAGAACAAACAACTTTCATTCACTCTTAATATTACATAACATAATTTAATTCGCGATTTTACGCGAGACCAGGACGCCAGCTATACACGCGTAGCGCGATTTCGTGCGTGGCACTTCCATTCACACGGCTAGCTCACTGTTAGAGCGGTCGCGGGCATACAACTACGAGAAACGATGAAAATGGCGCGTAGCACGCGTCGCGTTCGCACGCACAACCGGAAAGAAACGGGGACGATTTGAGGACGGGATGCCTCCTGGTAACAGCTACTGCACCTGGGGTGCACTTACAAGATATTCTACACACATGAGTACAAGAAAACTTTCAGCCTTTAACACGCTCGTGTTACATTAAACGCTGTTTCATTCTCTCAAAGACGGAACCGAACGGAGCAAACGAGAAATCTCGGAGCGGCACGTTTGCGAGCGCGGATTTTAGATAAGCGTTCTGCACCAGCACAACGTGCGTGTAAAATGCGTTACGTGACGCGGCCACCGCACGCACTCAGCGCTGTCGGCAGTTGACACCACCGTGTGCCAGACGCGCGCGTTTTAGGTTATCCGCTCGCGAGTGCTCGTGTTGTTTATAATTTCCCTGGATCAGCGAGAATCTTTACCCGATGTCCAGAGAGTCCAGGAAAGTCGACGCATTCCGTGGGGGTTAGGCGTCAACTGATTTCTCTCTTCTCTCTCTCCTTTATATGTGCAGCATAGCGGCGGATCAGCGGCAAAGCAGATCGGAACGATAGGCGGTTGAGAAGGCGAGGCGGCGGCGCCAGGGACAGCGATAGCCTGCTAGCAGCGGCAGCGAAGCAACGCTCCTAGACACTCCCGGGTATACGTAATCACTTTCACGGAAAGGCTGTGCTGATATGTTTCCTTGCTTTCTAACCTTCCCTTGTCAATTTTCCCATGGTGTTATGTGGCAGCCTGTACTCTTCTTCCAAGGTGCAGCTGCTGCTATAATTTCTTCTTTTAATTACTGTCTGGGAGGTTACAGGTAAGGAACAAAGATAAGGTCAGGAAGGAGCTTGGAGAAGGAATCCCTGTAGCAGTGTGTGCGAGCACTGCTGCGGCTGATATTAGCTCCTGAGGATTGGCTCCTTGCTAGAGCCTATACTTGAGCTCCAAGCCCCTGTATCTGAAGGAGGTGTAGTGTGTACAGCCCTGCATGACTGTTATTCAGGGCTAAGCGTGGCAGTCTTGCGAGACTGCCTAGATTGTAAGGGGTATTGCAGGCTACGAGGAGGCTTACAAGCCATGCTTTAGCCTCCTCATGTGACTGGTGCAAAACACCACGTCACAACTCCCCCCTGCCAAACGGTGAATATGGAGGAAGTGAAACGACTCCATGTTCACTGTTTTATCCTAACTGGGATCGAACTTATTCGCGTTCGCCTAGCGCTTTTGCTTAGCCTAAGGTGCGTGCAGCGATGTCTATGACCGGTTGCTCAGGCGGCGGCGGCCCCATAGCCGCAATCGCTACCATGCTAGTGGTATCGGCGAATGACGGTGGTGGTGGTAGCGGGAGATCCTGGTCCTCCAGCAGCGGTGAAGCGGGTGCGGACGGCAGTGGTGGCGGCAAATCTTCTTCAAGTCCGCCAGACCAGCCCAGCAGTCCTTTCTTTGGCTGCTCCTGCTCTTTTGACATAGCTATAGCTGTGGACAAACAAAGGGTGCGATTAGCGTCGCGCGGCGGTACGTAGCGTTTCAAATCGCCTACGTGGATTTTGGTTCGCTTATTCGAGTCGGCATCTTCGACGAGGAAGACTACCGGCTAGAGTACCTCGACAATGGTCGCTGGACCTACGAATCGTGGTGCCATTTTTGCCACGAATCCTTCTCCTGCGGAGGACAGATGATGTTGGCAGCGGCACATTAAATCACCTACCTAGTATGTAACATCGCGTCGACGGCGGTTGTAGTGCGCTGACTGTTTCGCGGTTGCTTGCTCGATGGGTCTTTTTACTAGGTCGTGTACCGTGGGTAAGCGGGTTACACGTTCGAACCATTGTTCTGCATTGAGCGGACGTACAGGAGCAGGATGTTCGCGATGTTTGCGGAAAATCATGCAAGGTTGCTGGTTACGGCCGAAATTAAAGAGAATTTGGTAGATGAATGCACCATACCGTTGAGCGCTAAGGAGAATTCATTGAGATGTTGATCCCATTCGCGGTGATCTTCGCTAAGAAAGCTGTTGATCATCGTACGCAAATTCCGATTAACGCGTTCCACTGGGTTGGCCTGCGCAAGGTACGGAGAAATGGTGGACTGCCTAACTCTGTACTGCTACAGCCGCTCGGTTACCGTTTTGTTCGCAAATACGGTCCCATTGTCCATTAGCAGGACCTTGGGACAGCCCCATCGGTTTATTATTAATTCGTCGAACGCTTGCATTACACTTTCAGTGTCAGCTTTCCGTAACGCGCGGATCTCGATATATCGCGTGAAGAGATCCTCGAACACGATTAAATAGCGGTGACCTCGTTTTGACGGTGGTTTTGGCCCTATTACGTCCGCGGCAACTACCGTCGACAGTCCGTCAATGTGTCGCTCCCCTATCAAGTCAGCTGGTGCTTGCTGCGATACCTAGTGCGCTTAGCACTCCTGGAAAGCGCATACGTAGCGACACGTATCATGGTAGATACCCGGCCAATAATAGTTACTAGCGAGCCGTGCATAGGTTTTTTCGATGCCGAGATGGCCCGCCTGTGGCATATCGTGCGCTTCAAACAACGCTTTAGCGCGGTCGCCCTGCGGTAATACGAGCTTCCACGCGTCAAGATCCGGTACTAATGGATTAATCAGCTTGCTCGGCTGGTGCACGTAAAGCAGCTCGTTGTCAATACGCCAATCCGGAAATATGTGCGGGCGGGTGGGAACAGTTAGTAAACGTCGTTGATACTATTTATCGTCCATGTGCGTGGACGGTGCTACAGCAGCGGCTTCTAAGTTGTTTTCAAGCGCCCGTTAGAGTGCGCCCGGCACTTGATGCAACACGCCAGTACGATGCACAAATTTGATGGAATATTGCTGCAGGATGGTATTTCATCGCCCTAAGCTGCTTGCGGGGTTCTTCAAATTATGTAACCACAAGAGGCTGTTGTGATCTGTGATCACCGTAAATCCCTCCCCTTGGAGGTAACCTTTAAACCGCTCGACGGACCAAAGCACTGCCAAGCACTCCTTTTCTGTCACAGAATAGTTGCTCTTGGCTTTGGATAGAACGCGGCTTACAAAATAGATCGGGTGCTCGTGTCCATCAACCTCTTAGGTCAGGACACCTGCGATTGCATAATCACTCGCGTCCGTTTGCAGCGTAAACGGGCGAGTGAGATTCGGGTGAGCTACTACGGGCGCTTGCGTAAGCTCTTGTTCCATTTGAGCGAAGGTGAGGTGTTGTTCCTCGTTCCAATGCCAACGAATTCCTTCCCGCATAAGTTGCGTGAGTGGTGCTTCATACGCCGCCAGATTATCAATGAAGCGCGAATACCATGCCACGATGCCTACAATTCGCCGCAGCTGGCGGATGTTCGTAGGTGCGGGGTACTCGATAATCGGCTCTATCTTATCATCGTTCGTCTTCAAACCTTCCTCGTTTACAACATAGCCTGAGTAGCGGACTTCAGCGCAGCAGAACTTATATTTTTTTCAGTTTAACTGCAAATTTCCTTTTTTAAATGCCGCGAGCACTTGTTTCAGCCACTGCGAGTGTTCTTGGAACGTGAAAGTGACGATAATCATGTTGTCCAAGTAGGGGAAGACGTGCGGTTCCCACTGCGGCTTACTAAGGCGTTCCATGATGCGTTGAAAGTGAGCAGCGGCGTTCGTCAAGCCGTACGGCATGTGCGTAAATTGATAAAGTGCGCGTCCTGGGATGCAGAAAGCGGTGATCTCTCTGCTAGCGGGGTAAAGCGAGACTTGGTGATACGCTTGACTGAGGTCGAGCTTAGAAATATAGCGAGCTGATCAAAGCTTGTCTAGGATATTGTCCATGTTGCAGAGGGGATAAGCGGAGCGTTTAGTGACGGCATTGACGCGATGGTAGTCAATGCAAAAACGCCACTTTCCATTGGCCTTCGGTGCTATTACTGGACAGCTGCACCACAGGCTGTCGAAAGGCTCAATGATCCCTTCGGCGAGGATGCCATTGATCTCCTCGTACGCCACTAACAGCATTTTCGGAGAATGTCTGCGCACATGCTGCTGAATTAGCATGGCTTCTTGCACATCGATCGTATGCACTGCTAAGTTCGTTAGTCCTAGTGACGGGGGTGTTGGCGGGATTAAACGATCTAGCAGAGTATTTAGCTGCATGCGCTCGTCGCCTGTTGCCACAACGAGTCCGCCAAGGGTAGCGACCTTCAAAAAGGTCGCCGGGTCTGATCCGTACGGATAGAACTGGTGAACCTCGCCCCGTGGTGTCCATCAGGTATCCGTGCCATAATCGACCTTCAATTTAGAAAGCTTTTTGAAGTCGATGCCCATGATGCAATCGCATTGCAACCCATCTGTTACGAAGAAAGGAAGCGTGCACCTTTCTCCATCGATGGAGACAGTCACATCCAGCCCTCTCTGGATTGCCACTGCTCCTTCATCTGCCACGTTAATTGTTCTAGCCGCAGGGCTAAGCTTGTCTTGCAACATGTTGCTCAAACCCTTTCTCAGGAACGAATGGACGGCGCCATTGTCCAGTAAGCCTCTGAGCTTTAAACCGTTGAGCTCAATATTAAAAAATAGCCGTACCTCGAGGAGGTGCGGGTTACCTTGGATTAGCGACGACGGCCGATCCAATGGTGCTGATGCGGGAGATTCCGTTGCGGCGGTAATCTCAACTGCGTCGCGCGGCGGTGACAGGCGTGACGGGTCAGGTTGAAGCTGCCCGCGGCGTGGACCTGCTTTTTGGCTACCCGAGGACCCGCGAGCTCCTAACGAGTCCCCTGCGGTTTGTTTCTTGCCGGTGGAGTCGTTCGGCATTGGTTGCAGTCCTTGCGTAACATATTTCGTTGCCCGCATCCATAACATTTCGGGGTCCTCAGGCATTCTGCAGCCCAATGCCCTAGCTGGTTACAGCGGCGATACGGCTTTCGCTGCTTGCGAGTTTGCGGAGAGTTATCATGCAGGCTGTTGGCAGTATCTACCACTGCGCGCGGTGGCGCGGTGCTGCTCTTCGCGTGATAGTTGGAATTACGCTGCCGCTGCGCGGGCACTTCGGCGGGTTGGAGAAGCGGCGGTATTTTGGTCTGCGTTCCCGCCGATGACCTGGAAGCTGTTGTGCACGTAATCGTTAGAGGACGCAGTTTTTTGGGCGGCGTTCGAGCTTGCGGCGCAGCCAGATGTTTAAATTGCGACAGTTTGTGCGAGGGGCGATTCTCCGGAGCGCCCGCTGCAGCGACGAAGCCCGTGCAATGACTAGTGTCGTCGATATCCATCAAGCGAGCTGTTTTGACGGAAGCAGCTTTAGCTGAACGTATCTGATGCGGCGGCACATCCGCGTCCTTGGGGAAGAACGACTCCTTGGGGGGGGGGGGGGGGGGAGGAGGAGGACGATAAGCCTTGTTCTGCAACTTCTTCGTTTCAAACTTTTTTCCCAGATGCTGCAGCTCTACAAAATCACGAACGCGGTCGCGTGAAACAGCTTACCTATATGTTGGATGGAGATTGCGGCACGTGCAATCTAATTGCTCAGACAGCGACATCGGCGGTCGCACTTGATCGAGCAGGCTGCGAAATTTTAGCAGAAAAGTAGATATATCTTCTTGCGGGCCTTGTGTCGGCCTGTTGATCTCCTGGCGCAGACGGTCTTGCAGGTTGTCGGCGCAATACTGCAACCAAAACGCGTCTACAAAATCAGCGTAGGTCTGCCAGCGGTTGTGTTCGCAGTGAAACCAATATCAGGTCTCTTCATCGAGGCCTGCCGGCAAGGCTTTAATGATATCCTCAAGGGTCAGACCGTATGACTCCCGACACTGATTCAAGTTGTTCTAGAATCCCGCGGGGTCTTGTTTTTGCACGCCCTTGAAGGAGATGCACCACATTTCTAAAATATCACACGTCTGCTTTTCGCGCAGAAACGTGGAATTATCGAAAAAAGACTGCAAAGCGTTAGTTTGCGCGTGCCGAGGCACTGACGCTTCCAGCGGAGGTACGAGAGGTGCGTAGTATCTCTCCGCTCTGTGCGGCTGCTGCTGATTGACGTCGTCGGAGCGCTGAGGCGGCGGCGGTGCCAGTCGATTCGGCAGTCGGACCTCGTGTGATTGTAGGTGCAGTGCGTAACATTCTTCGTTCAGAAACGCTCCACGATTCACGGTGACGCGCCTAGAGGCAGGTGGCGGTGGTTGTACAGCTAAATCGCCGAACAGGGCGGTTACGTATGCTGCTTCGAGGTGCTGTACTTTGGGCCTCCGCCGTCCTAGCGGAGCGTCCGCTGCTGGCACCAGACACGTTGCAGCGGTCCGTCGGTTATCCGTCGGCTCCTGACTCTCAACCACGTACGTCCAGAAAAAGTAAAATTCTTCTAGGGCAGCTGTAGAGCCTATCGTGGGCGGGACGCAGTGGCTGGTGGTTGCTCCTAGTGACGTACGCTCTACGCGGTCCGTCAACTCCATTGGTGAGGCTCTGCCGCATCGGCCAACTATCTGATGTAACCACGTGGGTTGCGCGCGGGGTGGTGGAGGGGTCTCCGTTACACGAGCTCTCTCTGGCTCGGTATCGACGATGCGCACGCGCGGTGAGCGCGTATCAGGCTCGCCCAGCGGCGTCCGGACCATCCTTAACGGGGTACTATCCCATGCGCGCGCGGTCAGCCGTGAGAAAACCGAAATGTTAGGTGCTTGCGGCCACGCAGGTGAATCGAAGTTCGGACTTAAACTCCGCGGTAGAATGGGTTTCGCGTCGAGCGGCGGAACGCGGCTGTCAGTTGCGCGCTTATCCTGCGCAGGGTTCCATGGAGCGGCATCAGCTCCGAGCAAGTGACGGAGCTTGTACCTCTCCAGCTGCTGTCGCACTACATAGGTATCGCAATCGATGTTAAGCCCGCATTGAAGCGCGTTTTCGAATACGCGTCCATCGGTGGCGGTATAAATCGCGTACCGAATAGAACTTCTCAGGATCTCAGGCTCCAGGTAAATCATGTCACAATTGGCGGCGCAATCCGAGTTCATTCTGCGTCTTATTTGAAAAAAATACTAAACCACGAGAAGAAACAGAAAAGTTGCAACGACGAGAGCGGCGACGTAAAGTAACGACATACGATGGATCGACGTAACGGCGAAACGAGTAAAATATCAACGCTTTGTACTATCAACTCAATGTAGATTCCAAACTAAGACAAATAGCTCGAGTACACGCTCGGTTAGCTCTGCCGAGAGAGTTGGCTTCCACCAAAACAGCTGCTGCTACGCAAAACGAAAAAAAAACGAACACGATTACCAAGTCAACTCGAGCACACTAGCTCGCAACCCACTGCTAAAATTTAAGTTGAACTGCTTCCTGACTACAGCAGCCAAATCCACGAGCTCCTGCGAAGTTGAGAACTAGAAAGAAAAACTAATTTACTCGCATGCGTCGGCGCGAGATGCGTAGTGCGACGTACGTTAAGCCGGTAAATGCGCTATAGTATGGTGCCAGGCGGGTGAAGGGTTAGACTAGTAGGAAGCAGTCGTGGTCCGCGACAAGCTATGAAAAAAACGGGGAGAAAGTAGCCAGGAAATGCGCGCGAAGTGAAGTCCGATTGCAGAAAAATGGCCACTGAGTGAGCAAACAGTGCAATAATGGGAGATACTCCCGAAGGATACGGCAAAAAAAGATAAATCTACGCCAAAATATTAAAAAAAATATATATAAATTAGAATCACAAGCATGCCACATCACCATTAATACAGATAAATATCCGCCACTGCCATTTGCAGCGCGGTGCGGGATCAGCGTGCAAAAAAAAAACGAAACAAAACAGCACGAAATAATTTTTCAGTGGTGTCAGAGTCAGCGTCGGATGATTTGTTGTATTTCGAGACAATGTAGCGACGACGGCGCTCTCTGCCCGAAAGCGAAAAACGCAAGCGAAAAAATTCGCAGTTCCACGAAAGAACAAAAAAATATTAGCTTTGATTTACAACCAAAAAAAAAAACAAAGAACAGAAAATTTTAAAGCCGAACAGAAATATTTAAATTACTATTATTGCTATTATTTTTTCTTGACGCATCTCATGCGTCAGCTAAAGTAGTATGGACGCATCAGTGTGTATGTATTTATTCGCGCTTTGCTCGTGTCCCCTTCTATTTTTGTCACATCTATATTCCCTCTTGTTCGAATTATATGTACCTCTTTTCTTCTTTTTCAGATGCGCGCGTCGCGTCTTGATGACGCAGTTTACTTATTTTTATGCTGCTTTATAAGGCGATGTTTTTAATTTAGATCTTCTTAAAATTATGAATGAAAAAGCGCTTATAACAGATTCTTAGTAAACTGCTGACAAACGAGTTGCTTGGCCTGAGGGTAATTAATAAATGTAATGTTGTATTTTCTTATTATATGGTTTCTTTTTCTACTTTAGGAAGGTTCTACAAAAAATTATATATATATATATATATATATATATATATATATATATATATATATGTGTAAAGAAATAGTATTTCTTAAATTTAAATTTTCCCGCTCATCACTCGTAAAATTTGTTGAGCATGGATTTTGATTATGGCCGCTAGATGGTTCATCCATCGACTGATTGATAGAAAGAGATAGGGAGTGAGCACATGGAAAAAGTTCGATGACAACTTGTGGTAAATAAAAAGTAGAAGTTCATTTATTCAGAAAATATAGTCTGTAAACTTTGAAAATGCTGAAATAGTCAATAAACTTTGAATTGTCGTTTCTTTGTTTACAGGTAGGATTTTACAAAATTTTTTGTATTTTGTTAATAAAACTGTTAATAAACTTTGTTTACAGAGAAACTGTTTGCAGTTTATTGGAACTTGTCTTATATATATATACACATATATATATATATAGTAACGGGGTGGCAGTTTTAAACATTAACCGCCACAGGAGCAATTAGCTTCGGGGGACGCGCAACTCGCAAAAGGTGCAAAAATGCCCTTTGCGCCCCCTTTTAGGAAGCTAAAGTCTCGGACGACTTTGCTCCTAGGTCCAGGCTCGAGAAGCCGGTCTACGGACCCAACTTACCCGTTGCAACGCCGTGCAATCGTCGTTGCGCGGCTCGTGTGTCGTCCTCACCTGGCTAGTTGAATCTCGGAGAGGGCGGTATTCGGGAGGAGAGCTGAAAGCTCCTCGTCGCAGAAATGATAAAGGAAAAAAAAGAAAATTGAAAAGAAAAAAAAGCAAATGAAAAGAAAGAAAAGAGTCAAATAAATTAAGCAAAAAGAAACCGTGCCTAAAAGAGAAAAAGAAACAAACCAATCTAAAAAGAATGTAGGAAAAAAGGATATTAGAAAAGAAATAGAGAAAAAAAGAAAAAGAATGAATTTAATAAATAAAATAATTTAATAAATTAACAATGGACAACAAAAATATATAAAAAACAATAAAAAGAAATTATACAAGATACGCACGAGGAGCGCAGGCGATAAGGCGAGATATAATGCGCTGAAACGACTCCCGCGCACAGCGTACGATACGTGTGCGAGAGAGAAAGAACGTCTCTCGCACTAAGCCTATGAGAGTGTGAGAGAACGGCCTCCCTCACTCGCGCGCGCCGTTTAACGTACGGGTGCGAGAGAGAAGAATACTCTCCCGCACGGAGCCCGTTGGAGCAAGAGAGAGAGAGAGCGCTCTCCCACTCCTGCGCGCCGCGTCTACTGCGAGTACGAGAGAGACAACGAGTCTCTCGTACTGCGCCGTAGGAGTGAGAGAGAAAGCGCTCTTTCACTCTAGCGCGCCTAGCCTTACGCGAGTGCGAGAGAGAAAGCGACTCTCCCGCACTGTTACCACTAGAGTGAGAGAGATACCGCTCTCTCACTCACGCGCACTTATACTTATACGGGTGCGAGAGAGACCGCAACTCTCTTGCACTGGTTATACGAGAGTAAGAGAGATAACACTCTCTCACTTGCACGAACCGCGTAAAATACGAATTCGCTAAAGAACGGAGTAACCGGCGGAGGTTACTCCTACGCAAATGAAATGAAAAATTTACGCGCGAAAAATTACAGTTATAATAAACTTACGACGGTGGCTGGTCAGCCGCGCACGCCAAAAATCGAGATAAGGCCGCTCGTAGCGGGACGCCGCTGCCGCCCAACAAAATCGTTGGTGCCGTCGCCTTGCTGCTACGCCTCTGTGGTCTGGTGGCGGTGCCCTGCACGCTGCAGATCGCAGCTACGCACCTGCATAAAAAAAACACGACCTGGGCGCGCCAAAAACTCGTGATAACGGCTCGCAAAAACTTGTCGAGACGCGGGAAGAGGGCACGCGTCCGAACTGTGAAAATGGCGGAAGAGAACCCGCCGAAAAACGCGGGAAAAAGCTAGCTTGCCTAGCCTGAACTCATCTATCTTTTCTACACGAAACACGACTATTCTATCTATCGACGTGTACCGTATTTTTCCGCCTGGGGCCGTCACGTAACCAAAATTAAATTTGGCTCGCGGACCGCGGAATCGCGCGAAATATAAACACGCGCGGAATACGGAGTGTTCTCCGTGACAATATATATATATATATATATATATATATATATATATTCATTGTAGTATTTAGATATTAAATAAGATAAGCATTCTAAAGCTAGTGCAAATTTTTTTTCTTGCAACCTATTACAAATTGTTAACGTACAGGAAGAAAAATCGTTCCAGTTAGCCACAAGGATTTTCCAATAAAATTTTACTGTCATTTAAATTTTAATTAGATTCTTACTGATCTGAGCATCAAAAAAAAACTCCTTGAATCTTGTAGTAAATTCGTTAACTTTTTTTTACTTAAATCGATAACTGGCTCGTATAAAGTGGTTTCCGCGCATTTGAAACTCGGTTATCGAATAAAAAGCGAATCAGCAAAATCGCTGCTGTCCCTCACAGAGGAAAATATAATCAACTGCCTCAGGCATAGAGTACCCTTATGTTGGCGGCGAAGTTGGTGCTTACAAGCGATAGTAGGTCGATTTCGTGCATGAATATGAGAGCCCCCTCTTTAACGAAAAGAAATATTGCATATAAATATGTTGCAACGCACCCTAGCTGCCGTCAAAGATTGTGCCTCAACTTGTAACGGAACAGAGTTAGAATAGAATTTGGTCCAGCTCTAATTGCAAACATACGGCAGTAAGCTTGCTCTAGCAGATTAGCTTCAAAACTGACTACTCGGTAATCACGCGGCTGCGGATTTTACTAAAAAGGGAGAAGTTAAGATCCTTAAGCAGTAGAACATCGCAACGAATTAAGCCAGCGCCTAATAGCGGATCACTTACGAAAAGAGAACGCTGTCGAATTAAAGCACTCATGGACAATGCTCATCCGTGATAAGAGGGTTCAAAATAACCTTGAGCAAACAACAAGGGCTGCTTAGCCGTCAAACTCAATTAAAGAAAGCCCGGCAGCTGAGTCCTTCAGGCTGGACAGTATTTCAGTCCCCAATAGCGTGCCAGCTACAGATTCGGCATTCCAGCAAATGTTAGTGAATCCTAACAGCAAGAAGAAGGCAAAGACTGCTGCGCTCCTTAGGGAGGCCCAGCAACGTAGAAAACTCTTGAGAGGGAACGCCTGACCTCTGAGAAAACAGAGCCGTGCCAACCACCTTACCAAACGACCATATTTCCTGCTCTTACTTCATATACGCCACCAGAGGGAAGGTAGAAGGACCAAGAGACTCTCGAGGCATGTCGGAAATCGTGCTTTGTATAAGGAACCTTACTGGGTGAACTAAAATCTTTTCATTTTTCTGAATTCGGGTGAGATCTAACTCAAAATTTATACTTTGGAATTATGGTAATACAGCTAATATTTTTTTCAGATAAGGGCCCCACGACTAGTCATTTTAGCTGTATTTAGTGACTTCAAACTCTCTCTAAAAGAAAACGAAAAGTTTTCCTGATAGTATGTAATACCTTCTAACCTAATAGTTTATCCTAAATAAAATGTTGATGCAGGCTCTTATTTAGTTTGAGAAATATTATTTTATATTTAAATCAGAGTTTCTAAAATTTTGCCAATATAACCAGTCGTCTCGGAACGTTTCTCAATCGACTAGCAATTGTATTCCAAATGTGTCAAATAGAATTTAAATCTTGACTCTATGTAGGGTCGGGAAGTATTGTTATTGTATTGATATTGATAAGTATTGATATTGTTTTAAGTCAAAAATGCCGAGTAACATTAGCGGTGTAAGGCTGTGCATTGTCACGCATTAGGAAGAAACCTCTTACTATGCGCTGGCACATTAATAAAACTTGTAGTCAAAGTACATCATTGATATAACTTCTCGTTGTCATACTAGGAAGTGATAAAATAACAAGAGCTATTAGGTGGTTAATTAGGATGCCACTCTAAATCATTATCGATCTACCATCAAATGCCTTCTGTGCACAAACACATAACACATCGTTCAATAAGTCCCGAGACTAACAACGAAAACCACATTTTTTTTCAAAAATCATTTTTATTCATCAATATAATCTCCTTTCAGAGTGATACAATCTTTCCAACGCCTTTCCAACATTTCTATACCATGTTTATAAAAGAATTTATCCTTTGCTTCAAAATAGGCTTCAGTATCGGCAGTGACCTCCTCATTCGAGCCAAATTTTTTTCCCTGGAGCATTTTTTTGAGATCAGCAAAGAGCCAGTAGTCGCTGGGGGCTAAATCTGGTAAATACGGGGGGTGGGGAAGCAAATCAAAGCCCAATTCGTTTAATTTTGCCATTGTTTTCATGGACTTGTGGCATGGTGCATTGTCTTGGTGAAAAGGATTTTTTTCTTCTTCATGTGCGGTAGTTTTGCTGCAATCTCCTCCTTCAAACGTACCAACAAGTCAATATAATAATCACTGTTGATCAATTTACCTTTTTTCCAGGTAGTCAATGAAAATCACGCCATGTGTATCATAAAAAACAGACACCATGACTTTGCCAGCAGACTGCTGCGTTTTTGGACGCTTTGGGCGGCTTTCGCTAGCCATGCGCCACTCAGATGATTGCCGATTCGACTCTGGTGTGAAATGATGTATCCATGTCTCATCCATGGTCACATATTGACGCAGGAAATCCTTTTTATTGCGATTAAATAGCGATAAACAGCTCTCTGAATCGTCGACTTGTTGCTGTTTTTGTTCCACTGAAAGCAATCGCGGCACCCGCTTGGAAAAAACCTTTTTCATGCTCAATTTTTCATGAATAATTGTAAATACGCTTACAGATAATATCTGTGTCATTTCTGCAATCTCATGGACCTTCACTTTGCGATTTTTCATTACAATTTTTAACACTTTACTCACATTTTCCTGTGTAACGGCTTTCAATGGCCTACCCGAACGTTCCGCATCGTTTGTGTCCGTACGAGCACGTTTAAACTCAGTATACCAACGACAAATCGTTGGTTTGGATAAAGAGGAGTCCGGGTAATGTTTTTTAAGCGATTGCTGGGCTTCTATGGTGTTTTTACCCATTAAAAAACAATGTTTTATCAACACGCGAAACTCGCTTTTTTCCATTTTTCAAACAAATTACAAAGTGACTTTACTCAAACCTCGATAACTCTGCTGTCTGTGATCCGATCGACGTAAAATTTTCACACGTTTCATGTAAAGGTTCGCACTCTATGGATACGTGGCCAGTTTGGTACTACTAGCACCATCTCTGGGTTAGTCTCGGGACTTATTGAACGATGTGTTACTCTATCAAGTCGTCATCCTCTTCAACGCCAAATTCAAATACGCCCATTTTTGCTCAATAGAGAAAATCGACTCATCAGTGAACAGAACTCTATCCCAATTTTTTGGAGTCAAGTTTACATAATTTCTTGCATATTGTTATCAATTTGACGATAAATACTGTTAAGTATTGGTAATTCATTAAGAACTCAAGATCTTAAACCAGTTTTAATTTTTAAATCTATCCTCAAACTTGTAATCAGTTACTTCTAAAACTCCCTACAAATTTTGATTGAGATTTTACCCGTAATTAAGGAAAATGAAAAAAGTCAGTTCACTAGGCAAAGTCTCTAATATAAAATATTCCAAAAGTTGCGAAAAAAAATTTTAGAGCTTCAATTTTTTTTGGAATTAGAGAGATGAAGTTAAAACTTTATTTTCTGCTATTATAATTACTAAAAAATTTATTCAAGCTCGTGTGAACTTTCAAACTTTGTAAATTTTAAGGTTGAAAAAGTAACGAGTACAAATTCAGATCACGGGATTGTAAGGTTAAGGTTTCAGCTTTTATTTTAAAAGAAAAAATTTGATATGATGAATATAAATATGAAAATTTGATAAGATAAATTATTTAAAGTTTTTCGCTATCCTGCAACCTTTTGTAATGTAGCAAGTTTTCGTCAAAAAAAATCTATGCCATACTTTTTCTTAATTGTGTACATATATTGAAGCATTCTAAATATACAATTAAAAAACCCAAATTTCTATAAATGGTAGAGAAAATCATAATTAAAATTGTTTTATTGTATTTAAATTTATTTAAATAATATTGACAAAATATTCATTAGAATTGATTAAAAATTAAATTGATTCAAATCTATTTAATACATATTGAAAAAAAGTTCGTTAAAAAAAATTAACTTAGATGTTTATAAAAGTTCATTAGGGTCAATAAGATTTAATAGCAAATTGCTAATTAAACTCAATTAAAAATTAGATTTGCTTAAAATCTATTCACAAATCGAATCAACTTTTTGATGAATGTCAATTAAATTTATTAAATTTTATTAAAATCAATTTAATTTTGATTATTACAATAGGTTTTAATCGATTATTTTTAGTAGAGTAATGAAAGATAAGGGTCGCTTCTTCTCAAAAAAAAACAAAACAAAATAAAATAATTTTACTTTTTAAATAATTCTTATGTGAATGAAAATAATTAACATTTTTGTTAGATTTATAAAAAAGTATATATAAATTCTCACGTTTGTACACTTAAAAATTATGTACAATTATAAACATAGCTTTCTCTAAGGCTTTTATACTACATTAAACAAAGAAAATAAGTTTGATAATTATTTTTTACTTTTTGCTGCAGTACTTTTAAGTGAGTATTTTTTAACCGTTTTATTGTTATATCATTATTAATAAATACATAAAGTCAGCCTATTACATTTATCATTTCGTTGTCTCAAAGACAACTTGCTTAAACATGTCTTGAGGAGGTATGTACATAGAGATATTATATATAGAGTAAGGAGGCTTTAAATTTGTTCGACTGATAGAATTAAATAACTGTTTTAGTAAGAGTCTTTCTCTCTCTTGTAACGCATGCACAAAAATGAAAACAGATACAGCAACTGATTTCCTTTTTATATTTGTTGAATTAATAATATGTTGATTAATATTAATTATTATTAATTAATATTAGTAATATATTAAATCGTTGAAAGTGAAAAAATAAGTTAATGACTGCATTATGTGTTGTGTGTCAAAAGCAATTCATAACAATGAAAATAAAATTTTATTTTTAAAAAATTATAATAAAACTGTATAAAATTATGTTGGTAAGAGACAAAGCAAAAAGAAATAATCATGATAAACAAATAACTCACCAAAAGTTTGTGATCAACTGATACAAAATTTAGTATCAAATTTTTTTGATTACTCACCTAGAAAAAAAATATTTGAATTAGATTTAGATGACTGATCTTTAAAAATTTCAAATTTTAATTGATTTCAAAATTATAGCCTTGAATTCGATTATTTAAATAATTATGTAAATTATTAACAAATATCTTCTTTAGTGTTAATTTTGCTAAATTATATTATTTAAACAATTCGTTTGACAATATTTGCATAAAAATCATACTTTATCAAAATCGTTTCCAAAGTTGTAATTTACGGTAATCATATTTTCATATTCAGTATCATACTTTTAACCTAGAAAATTTAATATCTTGGCTCATTCGGATTCTTAAAGAAGGATTATTCCTTTCATCTTAATTAATCATGTTGATTATCATATTGAGACGACTTAAACAAAAATAGTTTTGTAAAATATTTTGTATAGACTCTAAATAGAAAGTATTGCATCATCGCAGTACATACAAACTAATATTTAAAAGGATAAACAATGTAGAGTGACTCAATCAATTCTGTTAATCAGTCAGCATTATTCCAGTTGGTGCTGCAATCTCTTGCCTGTGGACTACACTGTTACCTCATCTATCTTTGCTAATAAGGTAAATACCGGTACCACGTGACATTTCTCGTTGATTTTATTTATACTCTATTTTATTTTATTGCACTTTTACAATGTTAAGATTATTAAATATGTTTAGCTTATATTTTTCATGTTCTAAAGTATTTACTGCTACATTTAAGCCATAGAAATGTATGAAATGCTGTAATATTTATCATACTTCGTGCACTAAACTTACATCAGCAAGAGATAATAATAGCAATACGATAAAGATATATGGTCCATGTCTTGTTGAGGCAAATATTGCCGATCTACGCTCTTGCACCATCTCCGTTGGCTCTTCCAGTAACATGAGTAATGTGGTTGATACCTAGCAACAGTAAACCATTAACTTCTACCACTCTAGCGACACCATCGAAGGATCTTTTATCGATACTTATTACAAAAATAGATAAAATAGATTATTCTATTACTACCATGGGATCACAGACGAATGAACTGGTAACTGGGCTTAACTCACTGGTAACTAAAATGCACGACTTGTTTACGAGTTTAAACCAATTTATCGCTTTTGGAGAGCAATGTAATGACAAATTACAGCAAGATCATCTGCATCTTTAAGCTAAAGTCGACAATGGCAGCATCTCCCAACATCACAGCATTATCACTGGATTCTGATAGCCTCAGGCTACTGAATGATGCTAATCGTAAAATGCCTGCAAAAGTATCGCAGCTAGCGTTACAAGAGCGTATGGCGCATGCGTCTGTGGTAGTCCTCAGAGGCATTCTCCCCTATGAATTCGGTAGTAATTTGCAGCTGGCAGCTTTAGCTATATTTCAATCAATGCATACTACTTTTATCATTAAAAGCATACTATCAGTGCGTCTCTTACGTAGACTATCCACTAGTGCGTCGCAAAATTAACCACCTGTCACTGCATTTTTGTTACTGAACTTCAATCTTCAAATATAATTTATCTGAATAGAAGCATCGCATATTAGATAGCTTAAAACTTAATTATTACTAATATTTCAATATAAATGAGATTCATTTAGATAAATCGTAAAAATTAATATTTTTGTATGCAATATGTAATACATGCGTTTACACATTAAAAAATTGGAAAACAGGACAAAACCTACATCTTTCTTTTGGTATACCAATAATTTGGCATAAGCCAAAAACTCATTCAATAAACTGTTGCTTTTATTATATTAATGATGAAGGTTATAGTAGTAAAAATGAAAAAACAGATTATTTACCCCAATAACCCATCTACAGAACGACTCATTCCTTATGGACCAGATCTTTCTGTCCCTCGATTACCTTTAGATTTAGTTTTAATTTCATCTTCTTATAGTGGCAGTATAAAAGAAGGACGGTAAAGATATAGATAAAGACAGTTCCAATACTCTTGAAAAAAATAATAAATATACTAGTATATGTCACCTTCTAGATCAATCTTCTTTGAACGATTTTGTTCATGATTTTGATCTCACGAAAGAACAATTTGAATTCATGGAATCTAGTGTAACGTGTCAAAGCCACGTTATAATAAAATAGCATTAGCTCATGCTAGCTCATTGGTTTATTTAGATATTTAACCTTTTCTAAATGTGCACGTTCGAGTGCTGAACTCCGATTTACTGACAACTACTGTGTGTTGTTGCGTAAAATATTATTGTTCGTTCGCCGGTATGCGCTATCACAAATGGTTTCAAAAATTTTTAATAGTTTAAACGTATATCGACTATTAACCGCGATCCTACTTGTAACTTTTACAATAAATATTCAATTGGTCAATTTAATTTCGACTCGCGTTAATTTTCTTAATTTTCAAACTTTCTCTTACGATAATATAAAATTTACGAGCATACGCCACTGTGTGACGTCTTATAATTAGAGAGACGTGATTACGGTCGTTGAACCGACAATGTTTACATTTGGCATTTAAAGAGTTTTAAGTTTAAGTGTAGCAATACCTAACACATCGTTCAAAAAGTCCCAGGACTAACAACGAAAACAACATTTTTTTTCAAAAATAATTTTTATTCATCATTATAATCTCCTTTTAGAGAGATACAATCTTTCCAACGCCTTTCCAACATTTCTATACCATGTTTATAGAAAGATTTATCTTTTGCTTCAAAATAGGCTTCAGTTTCGGTAACGACCTCCTCATTTGAGCCAAATTTTTTTCCCTGGAGCATTTTTTTGGGATCAGCAAAGAGCTAGTAGTCGCTGGGAACTAAATCTGGTAAATACGGGGGGTGGGGAAGTTAATCAAAGCCCAATTCGTTTAATTTTGCCATTGTTTTCATGGACTTGTGGCATGGTGCATTGGTGCAATCGCGGCACCCACTTGGAAAAAACCTTTTTCATGCTCAATTTTTCATGAAGGATTGTAAATACGCTTCCAGATGATATCTGTGTCATTTTTACAATCTCACGGACCTTCACTTTGCGATTTTTCATTACAATTTTTAACACTTTACTCACATTTTCCTGTGTTACGGCTTCCAATGGCCTACCCGAACGTTCCGCATCGTTTGTGTCCGTACGACCACGTTTAAACTCAGCATACTAACGACAAATCGTTGGTTTGGATAAAGAGGAGTCCGGGTAATGTTTTTCAAGCCATTGCTGGGCTTCTACGGTGTTTTTACCCATTAAAAAACAATGTTTTATCAACACGCGAAACTCGCTTTTTTCTATTTTTCAAACAAATTACAAAGTGACTTTACTCTAACCTCGATGTGAAATTTTCACACGTTTCATGTAAAGGTTCGCACTCTATGGGAACGTGGCCAGTTTGGTACTACTAGCACCATCTCTGGGCTAGTCTCGGGACTTATTGAACGATGTGTTATATACTTGCTAGCCAATGCAGTATCGTAGCAAACTAATATACTAGTAAAATCAAAAAATAAGACCAATTTTTTTTTTAAATTCCTTATTTATTTTTTTAAATCTATTTTGTTGCCTTCGAAGTAGTCTTTGCCCGACACAATACACTTATACCAACATTTTTTTCAATCATCGAAACAGTCAGAAAAGTCCTTTTCCAGAATTGTCTTCAATTGACGCAGCGATTCACGTTAAATCTCCTCAATCGAGTCAAAACGATGTCCCCAGAGTAGTCTTCTGACTTTGTTGAACAGCTAGAAGTCACACGGCACTAAATTAGGCGAACGCGGTGGCTGTGGAACAATATGAGTTGAATTTTTGGCCAACAAGTCGCGAATGATCAATGTGGTGTGAGACGGTGCATTATCGTGATGCAAAAACCATGAGTTGTCTTGCCACAATTCCGGCCTCTTTATGCAAATAGCTTCACTCAAATGACGCAAAACAAGTAAATAATATTCCTTGTTAACACTTAGGCCCAGCGGAAGAAATTCCAAATGCATAACACCATGATGATTGAAGAAAACTGTTAACATGACCTTGATTTTTGAAAGACTTTGACGTGATCTTTTTAGTCCTGCTCCGCCTTTGGCACGATATTCGCTCGATTAATCAGTTGTTTTTGGATCATAGACATAGATCCATGTCTTATCTCCCGTAATAATGCGTTCCATGACGCTCTTTTAGTCAGAAAGCATCTCTTTGTACACATTAACACGACGCTCTTTTTAAAAAAAATTGAGAGTTTTTAGAACCAATTGAGATTTGACGTGTTTGAGACCCAAATAATTATTCAAAATTGTTTAAATCGATCCAAATAATATTCCAATAGTATCAACAAGGTCTCTAATTGTTAACCGATGATCTTTGAGCACAAGATTTTTTATATCTTTGATGTGTTTCTCATCAGTTGATATCGATGGTCGTCTTGGACGCACTTTGTCTTCGACGCTGTCTCTGCCTTCTTTGAACTGTTTGCGCCACTTGTAAACATTTCTTTCCAACGAAGTCCGCTCACCGAAGGCATTCTGCAACATTCTAAACGTTTCAGCACAAGAAATTTCATTCCGAAGACAAAATTTAATGCAACTTCTTTGCTAACTGAAATCTGACATAAAAATCGCCGAAATCACTTTTTAATGTTCATAAGAACAAGCGTCACTTGCAAATTAATTAATATATTGACATGAAATTTGACACAGATTTCTCTCACAGTGCTACGAACTTAAAAAAAAAAAGTTTTGTCAAATTGATAAACCCGCGAAATTTAAATTGAAAATTGGTCTTACTTCTTGATCATAGTAGTATAGGTGTTAAACCAGATACACTAATTTGATATTAGAATTAGTGCGCGGTTTATTATTTTTTTTTCTCATATATATATATATATATATATTTTTTTTTTTTTTCTTTATAATTAATTATCTTTTTTATATATTGGTTGACACCTGATCCCGGTGCAATCAAACATAGTGTCGATATGCCCGAAAATCTCCAGTCTGCTTAACACGTTTAACCCGGCGTGAACCACCGGTGGTTCAGAGACATTGCTTTCATCTGGCGGCGTGTACCACCGGTGGTCTACACGTAGTTTGTATTTTATTTGTATATATTGGGTGTACAACTTTACTTCCGCCGTTTTTTTCCGGAATTCGAGGCTTTATTGTAAAAAACTGGTTTTACATTTATAATTCAAAGTATTGTCCATCGCTGGGCACTACTTTTTCCCATCTTTCAGGCAGCATACGAATCCCGCGTTAAAAAAAACTGGTCATCTTTTGAATCGATCCACGAACTGATCCAATTTTTTACTTCTTCATAAGACTAGAAGTGTTGGTCAGCCAGGCCGCGTGCCATCGATCAAAACAAGTAATAGTCCGAGGGAGCAACGTCTGGAGAATACGGCGGATGAGGTAGGACTTCCCATTTGAAAGTTTCCTAGTATGTCTTGACCATTTTCGCCACATGGGGTCGAGCATTGTCATGCTGTAATATCACTTTATCATGTCTTTCGTAGTATTGCGGCCGTTTGTCTTCCAATGCTCGGCTCAAACGCATTAATTGCATTCGATAACGATCGCCTGTGATTGTTTCAGTCGGTTTTAACAACTTATAATACACTACGCCGAGCTGGTCCCACCAAATACTGAGCATCACCTTGGAACCGTGAATATTCGGTTTGGCCGTCGACGTGGAAGCAAGGCCGGGATATCCCCATAATTTTCTGCGCTTGAGATCATCGTAGTAAACCCATTTTTCGTCCCAAGTCACAATGCGATGCAGAAATCCCTTTCGTCTTTGCTTGCAAGCAGCTGTTCACAAACACACAAACGCCGCTCAACATTTCCCGGCTTCAACTCGTAGGGCACCCAATTTCCATGTTTCTGAATCATTCCCATGACTCTCAGGCGTTTTGAAATAGTTTGTTGCGTCACTCCCAATGATGCTGCCAATTCTTGTTGCGTTTGACACGAGTCTTGATCAAGTTATGCCTCCAATTCTGCATCTTCGAAAACCTTCTTTCTTCCACTGCTATGCTGGTCTTCGACGTTAAAATCGCCGTTTTTGAAGCGTTGAAACCATTCTCGGCACGTTCTTTCACTAATAACGGCCTCACCATAGGTATTTGAGAGCATTCGATGAGCCTCAGTCGCAGATTTCTTCATATTAAAGCAGAAAATTAAAACCTTCCACAAATGACGAGAATTTGGGTCGTAAGCTGACATGTTTAATCGAGAATAACTTTATGATGCAGACACAAATCGACTAATATTTCGATGGCGTTGTATTTACAAATACCTAAGCTCATTGTATAACATTCATGATCTATTTATTTCAACTACCACTTACCGCTACAGCCATCTATTGCAAAACGGCGGAAGCAAAGTTGTACACCCAATAATAAAAAATCAAAAAATATAGTCTTCGTTTTTCAGACACTAAGATTTACATAGTTGGCTTGAACCCAATCAGAAATGAGTTGAACATGTCTACTCATAAGTTGAACAGTATTTGGAAGATTAGTTAGAAGAAATTTGATGTATGACTGAAGGTCATCAACATAATTGAGATGGCGAACTAAGGAATCAAGGGGAGAGGCAACATTATTAATGTAAAGGAGAAACAGTAGAGAACAAGTAATAAGAGTCTGAAGATTACGAAGCATAGAAACGTTGCAGATCTTATCGAAAGTTTTACTTAAATCGTATGCAAGTAGTAGTGTCAGTGAGCATAGTGAAAACAGTTTGGGTATTATGTCCCTTTCGAAAATCAGATTGGTAAGAGTCAAAGAGCTGCCGAATCTACAAGGTACGAAAATTTTTTGTGTATAATTCAAGATGATGATGCATTAACAGGGTGGGCTATTTAATGTTCTCATCGAAATATCTCAGAATCTAAGCAAGATACGGAAATAAGTTCCAGACAAAAGTTGAAGAAGGCATAGAAGGTCAAATAACAGTAACCTTTAGCTTGACCTTAGAGTTGACTTTTAAGGTCAGTTGAAGGTCAACTTTATTTTTGTAAATAAAAACCCCTATTTTTTATGCCAGAATCGAAAAAAGCGAAAAATTCTACATCAAATTTGTTTCCAACAAAATTTTGTTTTATGAGCCGTTAGGCTTAAGCCGTTTCTTGCATTTTCACTGCATTACTGTAGTTTGTAGAAAAAATAAATTAATAACCCAATAACCCTCTTCGGACTAACATTACTCCATCAATCTCAAATTTTATGCTCATCCACGCTCTTCACTCGAAATTTAATCCGTTGGTGAAGATGAGTTAAATAGGTTATTACCACGAATTCGACAATAACAATACTCCTACACAGTATGTCGGAAAAGTTCCCGAACTTTTAAAATAAAAAATCGAAAATTACATCTAAAGAAATTTATTCTAGTTAACTTTCAACATAGTTCCCTTCCCTAGATACACACTCATTTGAGCGCTCCATGAGTGATTCGAAGGCTCTCTGGTACTCCTCTGAAGTTATCGCTGTGAGACGCTCAGTGCAAGCCGCTTGAATATTCGGTACATCTTCAAAAAATCGTTCTTTCAAGGCCATTTTTAGCTTGGGAAATAGAAAAAAGTCAGCTGGAGCCAGATCTGGGGGGTATGGGGCGTGATTGATGCGTGGGATCTGATTTTTGGCGAGATAACGCTCCACAATGTTCGAAGAATGAGCAGGCGCATTGTCATCCAGCAAACTCCACGATCCCGGTTCCTTGTACATGAGCCTGATGCGATTAATCCGGAGCTTCAGACGTTTTAACACCTCTACGTAATACGCATCATTCACGGTGGTGTTTGGGGGCACAAATTCTTTGTGTATCAGCCTCGTTTTCGTCAGTAACAGCTGTTGACGGCCGGCCGCTTCTCTTGTCATCTTCTAACGAATCTCTACCCTTCTTGAACCGACTGAACCACGTGTAAACAGTTGTACGCGACACTACACTTTCACCGTAAGCCAAATCGATCATTTTTTTCGTTTCCGCGAAAGTTTTTTTAAGTTTATAGCAGAATTTAATTGCGTCACGATGTTCAAATTTCTCATCCATCGTAGAGCTTGCACCCGGGTACTAAACACACGTTTACTCAAGCACGTCTATCTCGGAAACTAATGAACGGATACTGGTAAAAAATTCTCAGACACTCCAGAGGGATGTAGCAACATAGTACCAGTGTTGTCCAATAGGTGGCGCTACTCGTACAAGCGCTACAAAATGAGTTCGGGAACTTTTTCGACATACTGTGTATTTTGACTGTTTTTGTAATCATCTATCTAGACTCTTATATTAACAGTAATCAAGCAGTAGCCATCCATCATTCCATTAAGATCTTTTCTGAGAATTCTCAAAGTCCTTAAATACATGCTTACTACATAATTTTAGTTCATGAGTTAAAGTTTTATCGTTTTGAAGTCACATTGTGTTTTACAAATAGGCTTTAAAGATGATAAAAAAAGATTCTAAAAATATAAATTTTTTGCTTTTCCTTTGATAAGACTAAATCTTAAAGCGGCTAAGAAAGCAATAGTCATAATTACCCTTATTGGCGTAAATCCTCACTGGCGTAGGACAGTAAATCACCACAACCTTGGAGCCTTATGGGTATGATGTAGAATTGTTAACGGATATGTAATTGATTCGTACATTTTTGATGAAAGTGTTAATAAGAATATCTATGGACAGTTTGTTAGAGATCAGTTACCAGAGCTAATAAAAAATATCGATTTAGACAAGTGACAAAGATTGTGTTGCCACAGTGATGATTCACCAGTATATTTTACATGGATTATGTGGAATTTTTGGATAAAAATTACAATGGTTCATGAATTAGACAAACAGGTCCAGTTACCAGAAATAACGACGTGGACGTAGTAAGTTCTGCTTCCTTTGGGGTGCTGGATTAAAGAGAGTTCCCTTGTCTCTCACTATTCGAGGTGCTGGTTTAAAGTGAGTCCCCTAGCCACTCACTATTCGGGGTGCTGGATTAAAGTGAGTCCCCTCGTCTCTAACTAGTTTTTCGATTATTGATTAAACCTCAAAGCAAATGTTCAAAGTTACATCCCTCTGCTTCAAGGCACAAAAGCAAACGTCTTTCAAAATGGCGCACGGTGTTAAGTAAATTTTGCCTTGGGATCGCAGCACATGCTCGACTAATGCGGTCTTGCATGTTTACTCTTGTCGTAGGCTGTTGTTCAAAAATAAGATTTGTTATGTAGCTCCATAAAAATAAATCCGGGGATGTCATATCAGGTGAATAAGCAGGACAGTTTATAGGACCTCTTCGTTCAATCCATCTATAATTGTAGTTTTCATTAAAGAAATTCCGTACGATTCGTGCAAAATGTGCTAGTGCACCATCGTGCTGGAACCACATTCTTCGTCACGTCTCTAAATCGACATATTTCATTAGCAGTGGTAACTGATCTCTAATGAACTATGTTATGTAGGTATTCCTATATGTATGATAGGTATTTCTATCAACATTTTCTTCGAAAAAGTAGGGACGAATTAAATACCCATTTACGATTTCACACCATACCATAAGGTTTCAACGTCTTTGATGATTGACTGTTCTATGCCAGTGAGGATTATCGTCGGACCAATAATGGCAATTATGCCTATTGAGCTCCTCGTCTCTTTAAATTTTGGCCTCATCAGAAAAAAGCACAAAATTGAAAAGATCAGGATCATTTTCTATCATATCCAAAGCCTATTAGCAAACCGCAATGCGCAGTTGAAAATGATGAAACTATAACCCTTAAACTAAAGTTATGTGATAGGCATGGTATTTTAGGACTTTAAGGATTCTCAAGAAGGTTCTTCTAGATATATCGATTTCTCTTTTAAGTCGGCAAATGCTAATATGAGGGTCAAGATAAATGATTGCAAGAACAGTTACAACACGAACATTATTTTCGTCATATTCATGACGCCTGCGTTGACGGACTAGCTGTCTACCACAAGCTCTTTGTGTTAAATGACTTATTGTTCTAAGATCGGGATGTCTTCTATTAGGAAAGCGTTCTGCGTACAGTCTTGCGGCAGCACGATAATTATTATGGCTTTCTCCTAGAACCATTATCATATTAACAATATCATTGGGCTGATAGTCAGCCATTTTTAGTAATATTATTTACGTTTGCAGAATTAAGATAAAATAATAATTAAAATTTAAAAAACTTATGAAAAGAAAAAAATAAAGCCCCGGCTGCAACTATATTATAAATGTATTAGGTTGCTGTAGATAAAATGGCCGATTTAGCAATGACATAAAGTTGGCTGCAATTTTAATGTATTATGTTGGCACAAGGCGGCGCAAATGATATGACATATTGAAGTATAAATACTGCTACCTTGGCTTATGGAGTCATTTCTGTTTTGTACTTCATAGGGATCGTAAAAACAAATAGAGAAAGGAAACATGGAAGTAAATCAAAAACAGCTACTTTTACTATACGAATTTGAATTAGAGCACAACGCAACGGAAGCAACGAGGAATATCAACAGCGCATTTGGGCCTGATACAGTTAGCGAACGAACCACTCAGCGGTGGTTCGAAAAATTTCGATCCTGAGATATGGACCTTGAAAACGAGCCACGTGAACACCCAGGACCATCGATCGATAACGACGAGCTGCGTGCATTAGTGGAGTCTGACCCCCGCCAAACCATAAGGGATCTTGCCTAGAAATTAGGCATTTACAATTCGACAGTTTGCCGCCACTTGCAACAACTTGGAAAAGTGAAAAAGCTTGACAAATGGGTTCCGCATGATCTTACCGAGCAAAACATGACGTGTCGAATCAAGATTTCAAGTTCTATTCTCTCCAGCAACAAAAAGGAACCGTTCTTGCACCGATTTGTGACGTGCGATGAAAAGTGGATTTTGTACGATAATTGTCGCCGATCGGCCCAATGGCTAGATGCCGATGAAGCGCCAAGACACATGTTGAAACCAAGCCTTCATCCAAAGAAAATAATGGTAACTGTTTGGTGGTCTGTAGCTGGAGTTATCCACTATTCGTTCCTGCAACCTGGCGAAACCATCAATGCTGAGAAATACTGTGCTCAACTGGATGAAATGCATCAGAAATTGATAGTCCAACGACCTAGGCTTGTCAACAGGGATGGAGTGATACTGCTTCATGATAACGCACGACCTTATGTATCGAGAACCACGGTCCAAAAATTATACGAGTTGTACTATGAGACTTTTCCTCACCCTCCATATTCACCAGACCTCTCACCAACAGATTACCATTTTTTTATACATTTGGATTACTTTTTGACAGAAAAAAGATTTAATAATAAATCTGCTGTTAAAAATGCCTTAGAGGAGTTTCTTCGAACCAGAAACTCGGACTTCTACAAAACTGGAATAAATGTAATTGTATCTCGTTGGAAAAAGTGTGTTGCATCTATTGGTACCTATTTCGATTAAATAAATTGTCTTTATAAAAAGTTACAGCTGTTTCAAAATTTATCATTCAATCGGCCATTTCATCTGCAGCAACCTAATACTTTCTAAGATTGGCCAAAATGTAAAATTTTAAAAAATATAATCAATTTTGTCACTTAATAAAAAGTCACATGAATCCAAAATTTGTTAACGATTTTTACGATTAAAAATCAGATATTTAAAACATTTATGAGATACGTAACTTTTCAAAGATAAGATAATTAACTTCTTCTAAAATATTTTCAAAGTCTACTTTCTATTTCAGCATTACAAATAAAGGTTTTTATTATAAATAATATAGTTGATTTTAAAATAACTTGAAAAGTTAGCTCAGAGGTCAAATTAAAGTTTACCTTTATTTTTATTGTCTTTCCTATTTTAAAATCTACTGAATAATACCCTACCAAATAAATTTTACTAGCAGATTGAATTTTGGGAAAGTAGAATAGTGGTAGACAGTAAGGATAAAATTTGTGATGTGCTGGGTACCCGTAGGTAAAAGGGAAGATTAGCGGTTTGGGAAATAGAGGTTGATTCCAGAATCGAAAACAAAGGATTTTATCTCGAAATGTAAAGATGACCTTAAAATAATTGCGAAAGTCAACTTCGACGTCAACTTAAAGTTCACACTTATCTTCATTCCTCTTCCCACGGCAAGCTCTACCCGCAAATGCCCTACTCACCTCTCCCTACAAGCGAGTAGAACTTTACAGGCAGCGTAGTGATAAATAGTATTTGAGATCAATGAGATGTAAGGGTGTTGGAGAGAAAATGAGTGTTTGTGTGTTTTCCTTATGACATTCGAAAACAAAATGGCGGTGTGATAGCTGATCTTCTAAAGCGCCTCGAAAAAAAGGTGAATTTTGGTGGAAAGTTTCCCAATAATACCACGCGACCTAATGGCCGAATTTGTGTGTAAATATGTTTAAAACATGTTTATCTAGTGGAGCTTATAGGGGTTTTTGGAAATTTTATTTTTTTCCAAATTATAGTTTTAAAGTTGAAAACTGTTTTTTTTTCTCTAAAAAATTCGAATTCAAACACGTGTACAAAATTTTTATCTTATTATTCCTAAAAGTCACGTAAGCATGAAAACGCCTTTCAAGGTATTTGACCTTGATTTTTTACCTCTTGGAGGTCACAAATTAAAATTTTGTCTAGGACAAAAATAATGTAGAATTTTTCGTTCATTTCGATTTCAGCATTAAAAATAGGGATTCGGAGAATAAAACTTGAGATTAAACAGTTAATCTTAAGAGGAAGGGGGTTGTGGGTGGTGGAGGGGGTTGTCGTGACAGGGGCGGGTAATATGTAAAGGTGGGATTTAGGGTTAGTAGGGTATGTATTAATAATGCTTTAGATAAATAATAGATAAGTTTATTTTTTCTATAAAGCACGGTTATGCAGTGAAAATGCAGAAAACGGCCTTTCAAGCTCTTTGACCTTGATTTTTGACCTCTTGGAGGTCACAAAATGAAGTTTTCTCTAGGACAAAAATAATGTAGAATTTTTCGTTCATTTCGATTCCAGCATTAAAAATAGGGATTCGGAGGATGAAACTCGAGATTGAACAGTTAATCTTAAGAGGAAGGGGGTTGTGGGTGGTGGAGGAGGTTGTCGGGACAGAGGCGGGTAATATGTAAAGGTGGGACTAAGGGTTAGTAGGGTAAGTATTGATAGTGCCTTAGATTGATAATAGATAAGTTTATTTTTTCTATAAAGCACGGTAATGCAGTAAAAATGCAGGAAACGTCCTTTTAAGCTCTTTGACCTTGATTTTTGACCTCTTGGAGGTCATAAAAAAAAATTTTCTTAATAACAAATTTGATACGAGGTCTGGCTATTAAATAACGAGACTGCGCGCCTAGAGGGCGCCGTAGAGGGGTGGGGAAAAAAACGAGTAGTGCGTTGGGTATCTAGATATCTTGTCTATGCACGTACCAAAACACGTTCTCGTCACTATTATTGTATTTGTGCAGTAGCGGTTTGAAACGAACGTGTTTTTTTCTCGTGCCGAAAACCATGTGTGACGAAAAACAGGAGCAACCTATCAATCTCAAATTTCTCGTTAAATTGAAAAAAACTCCGACTAAGTGCTGTAAATTGTTGCAAGAGGCCTATGGGGACAATTCTCTATCTCGTGCGCGTGTTTCTGAGTGGTGTAAGCGCTTCAGTGAGGGCCGAGTAAGCACTGAAGATGACCAACGCCCAGGTCGCCCTGTCACTGTTTCAACTCCAGAAACAGTGACGAAAATTAACCAAATTGTGCGTGCAGATCGTCAAATGAGCATCCGGGTGATTGCCGAGGCTGTAAACGCCGATAAAGAAACAGTTAGACAAATTTTACACGAGAAATTACATATGACAAAAGTCTGTGCGAAGTTGGTGCCAAAAAACCCGGCTCCTGACCAAAAGCTCTTGCGTCAACAAGTCTGCTCAGATTTCCTTGAAAGGTTAAAAAAAGATTCCAGACTGATGAAAAACATTATTACTTGCGACAAAACGTGGATATTCCAATACGATGTTGAAACAAAGCGGCAATCGATGCACTGGAAGACGCCTGAATCGCCCAGAATCAAAAAAGCAAGGATGTCCAAATCAAAATTCAAGGCAATGTTGATCATTTTTTTTGACATTAACGGTATCTTGATGACTGAATGGGATCCAGAGGGTCAGACTGTCAACCAGACTTACAATTTGTTAGTTTTGGCAACACTGCGTGAACGAGTTTGTAAGAAACGGCCCAAGTTGTGGAAGAACAACTCGTAGATTTTGCACTAGGACAACGCACCTGCCCATAACGCGCTATCTGTGAAGCAGTATTTGGCCGGTAAGCGCACTCCAGTGCTCGAACATGCGCCGTACTCGCCAGATTTGGCACCGTGCGACTTTTTTTTGTTTTCAAAGATAAAATCTGCTTTGAAAGGGACCCGATTTGAGTCGATGGAAGTGGTAAAGCAAAAAACGGCAGAGCTCCTAAAGGCCCTCACCAAAGAAGACTTCCAGCACTGCTTCGATCAATGGAAAAAACGTATGGAAAAGTGTGTGGCGAGGGAAGAGGAGTATATTGAAGGGGAGCATTCGAATGTAGAATAATTTTTATAATAAAACCCTTTTTCGTAACCAGTCTCGTTATTTAATAGCCAGATCTCGTACAGAATTTCTTGCTTTTTCCGATTCCGGCATAAAAAATAAGGGTTATTTAAAAAAATAAAATTGACCTTTAACTGACCTTGAAGCTCAACTCCAAGGACAAGCTAAAGGTCGCTGTTATTTGACCCCTTATACCTTCTTCAACTTTTGTCTACAATTTTTTCCCGTATCCTGCTTAGATTCTAAGATATTTAGGTGGGGAAATTAAAATGGCCCACCCTTTATATTGAAGTTCTATAACCTATGTTAAAAATTAGTGCGTTTCTTTTCATTAACCTATAAAGAACATTTTCTTTTTGTAGCATGAAACATGTCAAATTTCGTGCCAAATAAACTGTTTTTGCCGGGAATTTTACAGCACTATTTTATTCAGAAGAAATCTGCAGCTGAAGCACATAGAATTCTTGTAGAAACCTATGGTGATCATGCTTTGTCAGAAAGCGCATGCAGAGATTGGTTTTACTGATTAAAAAATGGTGATTTTGATATTCAAGATAGAGAACGCAGTGGTGCACCGAAATGTTTCAAGAAAAAGAATTGAACATTACTTGCTGAAAATCCATGTCAGACGTAATTCAATGTTGCGAAATCATTTGGAGTTGTTCGAACAACAGTTTTGAAACATCTGACCGCATTAGAAATGATACAAAAGGAAGGATCTGAGGTGCCGTATGAACTAAAGCCGGAAACGATTACATGCCCGAATCAAATGCTCCTTGTTCATATTGACCATAACGGCATCAATAGCAGTCTTCAGCGAAGAAGTAGTGTTATGAGGACGCTTATTGGTCTCACGCACAACTACGCCCCATACGTAATAATCCAAAGGATTAAGGTCTGGGGAGCTAGGTGGCCATAGGTTTGGTGTTATGTGGTTATGAAAATTTTCGGCCATCCAATCTTGTGTCGCCATCGCTTTATGTAAAGGAGCAGAGTCTTGTTGAAAAATGTATGGTCTGCCTCCGCTTACATTGTCTATCCAGGGTTTCACTACCGTCTCCAAAACCTCGATGTATGCAGCAGAGTTCACTCGAAGTCCTTGAGTAAAAAAGTGTGGTGGCATAACATGTCCTTTGTTGCCGACAACACCTAAAACCATAACAGTGGCTGGAAATTTTGTGTGCATAACAACAGGAACTTCCGTAGGATTTGAACATAGTCTTGTGTCATTTCTGCGATTGGTCTTTTGATCTTGGTCAAAATTTTTTTCGTCGGAAAAAAACCATAACATTTTGGGCGCCTCAGGGTGTTTGATTTTGTTTAAAAGACGTTTTAATCGGAGAACTCTCTGTTTCCGTGTTCGTTCCGACATGAACTGTCGGACACAGGACACTCTGCGCATCACGTAAGACTTATACCGGAGGTCTTCGTCGACAACTCTATGAATAAGGTGCTCAGAAACATGAAGCTCACTCGCAAGGGCCCTCATTGATTTTGAAGGGTCCTCGTCTATGATCGCTTGCACTTGCTCTAAAAATTCTGCAAATCGGACAGTTTCAGAACGTTGTTCGTGCTTTTTGCTTTTTGAAACCGATTCTGTATCGCCGTCTGATGCTTCCAATTCACGGCGAACCTTATGCACGAATGAACGGGCGCAATTAAGAAAATTAGAGATCTCTAAATCTGTATGGTTCGCATATATAGCGACGATGACAGCATGTCTTTTCATTTCTTGAGTGATGTTGTAGTCCACTATTTCTTATCTGAAAAAGAAAAAAAATAAAAAAAAAAAATTCGCAAAGTTATAGTCACATTTATGCATGTCCTCAAATACCGTACGCACCCTGTATGTAAAAATCTCAAAATCGATTTTTTGAAAATTTCAAAGGCGAATGTCCCCTTAAGCCCGGCGAAGTAGTAGCATCAACGCCAAAGCGGAATAACCACGGTTCCAAACTTATGCTGTGCATTTGGTGGGATCAGCTGGGGATAGTGTATTACGAGCTGTTACAACCTAACCAAACAATTACAAAAAATCTCTATCGACGACAATTGATGCGTTTGAGCAAAGTATTGGAAGAAAAATGGCCGCTATATGAGCAAAGACACGATGAGGTGACTTTGCTTCATGATTACGCTCAGCCGGATGTCACGTCACTGGTCAAAACATACCTGAAAAGGCAGAAGTGGGAAGTCTTAACCCGCTCGCCGTACTCTCCAGAGATTGCGCCTTCTGATTACTTTATATTTCAATCCATGACTAACGGCTTGGCTGAGCAGCACTTAACTTCGTATGAAGAAACGAAAAAATGGATCAATTCGTGGATAGCTGCAAGAGAAGTGTCGTTTTTTTGACGTGGAATTGAAATGCTGCCAGAAAGATGGAAAAAAGGCTCCGAATCTATAGCAGTGAAGATTAGAAAATAATCTAGTGCGTTTAAAATGTTGATATAGTTGTCTTTGTTGAGAACTTATTGTAAGTTATAATGTTTGGATTTGAACCATAATTGGAGACCCCTCTTTCGACTTATTATTTTAGTAGAAACAAATTGAGAAATGGCAGAATTAAGAAGTTTATAAGGGTAAGTCATTTAGTTTCTAAAATAAGAATAGTCGTCACAGATTTTTTGTGATACAACTAATGAAAACTATGAAACCGTAACCAATTTTCTGTTGTAGTTTTTGCGTGATGCGCGAGCTAGCGCACATTGACAGATAAAAATTCTAAAGAAACAATTTTAATGTATGTAGATGAAAGTTGAAGACTTAAAAATAAAATAGTCAAAAGTTTCTATATAAGAAACATTAAAGTTTATTTAGAATCATACAAAACAAAAGTTTTTCGGTCTTGTGAAAGCAATATAAATATTTTCAAGTCTGTATTTCTTATGTAGGGTGTGAGACGCTTATAAAATTAAATTAATTACACAATAGGCGCTAGAGATTATTGTTTATTGGAGTGGCTTACATTTCGTTGCGTGGTGTACGTGATGCCTTTAGAGGGCTTGACCATAATAAGAGTGTTCGATATATATGACTATAACGTACGATGCCGGTTCTTCTATCGATTACTGTACGTAATCTTCCAAGTATTTTAATATAGCGTTGAATTACGGTTGACCAAATTTACACTAGTTTGTACTTTATCGCAGCTAAAGTTTGGAGTCATTTGAGCGATTTTTTCAACTTCGGGAGAAACCGAAGTCATAAGGGGCTATGTCAGGACTGTACGAAGGTTGGCAAAGCAGTGCAATATTGTGTTTTGTTAAAAACTACTGCAACGGATTTGATAAGTGCGCTGGTGCATTATCGTGATGGGGAAGCCAGTCACCACTTGACCGAAAATGCAGTTGTTTCCTTCTCACTGCATCATGCAATCGTTCCAGAATTTCAACGTAATATCTCTTATTAATCATCTGATCTGTTGGTGAATATTCGTAGTCCATAATACCTTCATAATAAAAAACAATCAGCATTGATTTGATATTGCTCCAACTTTGACATGCTTTTTCCGGCCATGATTCGGACGAGAGCTTCGCCCGTAAAGATGGTTGTTTTGTTTAGGGATCATAACCATAAGCTCACGATTTATCATTCATACCTTTTTTTAAGCACATTATTATTATTACTAACCATTTCTAGGTTTTCCTGAGCGATTTCTAAGCGAAGCTTTTTTTTTGCTTTGCACTGAGCAATTTTGGAATGATCTTTGCACACACTTTTATTTTTAAATTTGAGGATAAAATTTTTTAAATTGTACTTTTTGGTATTCCAAGATCATCTTCTAATTCGCATACAGTCAAACGTCGGATCTTTTTTAATTGCAAGTTGCACGCGCTCGATATTATCTAGTGTTGTTGTCGTCGAAGGTCGGGCAGAACAAGGATTACTATCAACAGATGTGCGGCCACTTTTGAAACGATTATACCACTCTTTTATTTGCGTTTTGTCAATACGCTTATCTCCAAAGGCCTTCTGCATCATTTGAGTAGTTTTAAAACTAGTTTTTCTATTCCTTTGTAAACTTAAAGAACAATATACTTGTTTTTTTTTATCGTTTTGTAAAACCTGAATCAGTCCAGAAAAATATTTGAATGGATAAGTTTTTAGTTAACGGTACAAATTTTTAGTTAACGGTAAGACTAATTTAGCGTACATTCTGCAGCTACAATTCAGAATGACTCAGCCACGTTGTTTATTTGCGTAAATGTTCCAAACAGATACACTACCATAATAGTTACACAGGAAAAAAAGAAAATATAATCTATACGCAGCTCTGACTAACCGGCACGCCGCACGCTATATAATCAACACGCTGCACGCATGAAGGAAATGAAAGGGGTGATGAATCGTAGCACACCAAATAGAAAATTACAGCTTACCTTATCTCTCTAAACTATGCCATTACCACGCTAAGGATTGCCCTGCCAATCTGTTCTGCAACACACGCACTCTCCTAATTACAATAAAAACGCTAGCATCAAGTAAAAAGCATAAAAAAAAGGAAAAACACAACATTGTGATACACGTGCTATTGCGGCGAATGCCATAAATCGAATGTGGCCGCTTTTTAGAGTAGTCTTCTCAAAGAACATAGTTCTCAAGATTATCGCACCTGTTGCGCAGCGCGCCTGTAGCGCGAGCTCGGTCGTGAAGTCAGCTGCTGTACCACCGCACAAGTTAACCAGAACGCACTCAGGCGTAGTTGCGTTTTCATTGGCGTAGGCCATCGGAGTGTTTACACGTGAGTGTAAACACTCAGTGCTAAGATAGCAAGTGCGTGCTTACTTGGATCCAGTCTAGAAATTTTGTTGCTGTAGTGTACTCTTATTTTTACCAACTTTCAGTATCAGATGATTTATTTTACGTTCCGAAATTTCACATTATGTTGCTGATTTTCTCGTTTCTTTTTGTAGCTTTTTTTGTAGCTTTCTCGGCTGACAAGGCGTCAAGGTGTTCCATGGCATTATCTAGGTGATGATCGATCAAGCTTTAATGGTGCTGGTGCTAATTTACTAGTAAGTTTTTATAGTTCTTAATTACTATTTGTTTGGCGAGTATAACTCAATTGAAGCTTACTTGTATTTGTACGAGTGAACCTCATGCAGTGCATTTTTGATGTGGTTTTATTTTAACTGTATCCGCTACAACTTTGCCTCATTTATTGTGTTCTCATAAGTGGCAAGATTATAGGCTGTAACACTCAATAATTTCTTTTGTTAGGTGTTTTTACTAATTTTTATTGGTGTAGGCCATTGTAGAGCTCCTGCAGATGATAACGCCTCAACTTGTGATGTTGCAAGAACTTATGATGCGAGCTAATCTGGAGAATCCGCTGCTGAACTATTTTGAGCTATTTTTAGCTTATCTGGGAAAAGGCGATCTAGTGGAAGAGGTCAGTAGTAAAGCCAGGCTTCGTTTAAGCAACACTGAAGATTTAGAGTTATGTGCATGCTTCGGAAGGAATAAGCTAGCATGTAAGGGAGTTAGAGATTAAATAAGAGTTGATTGTATGCGTGCCTAAAAATATAAGGTAGATAGTGAGCTACAGTAGACACAGTTGTCTAGCGTGTGCTTGCAAATTAATTTTGCGGCTGGCAGTAAAATCTGCCGTGTCACAACTCTTTTCCACAAAACCGAATTCCAGGTGAACCGAGGACTTCAAGCTTGTCGGTGTCAAGAGGGCTAAACTATCTACGCTACAGTTTGTTTCACTATTATTTAACTTTGCTACCAATTTCGAACGCCTTATGCCCGCTTCCTGTTTGATATGCAGTGTATGATTCTACCTTGACAATACGATGAGACTAAGCTGAGAAATTTTTAGCTATGCCAGCTATGAATTGCAGTGTAATGTAGTGTAGTGGCTGCGTTAATTATTGCTATCTTCTTTTAGAGATATTGTGTACAATTTTGTATACTTAAAATTAAACGCTAGCTGGCTATTCAAAATACAATAGAATTTTTAGACAAAGTAAAAGTGAACAAAATGATTTAATATATGGCATTAGGCTTATTGTCACTCCTAACCTATTTCGATATAGAAACATTTACCTAATGATGTGTACAAGACAAAATTTTATTTTTTTACTTATTAAAGCAAGCTGCACATACTCTGGTTTTACTACTAGTCGCGCGAATCATAACTCACAGATAAATGATCCGTTTCCCTTTTGACTGCTGGCGGTTATGGCCTAGTTAACATTACTAAGCTGTGCGAATTTACAGTTACTCGTGAATCGATTGTAGCTTAATTCAACTCTTAATGAGCTGAAGCAATTATGTTAGTAGAGCTATTACATGCAGAATAGTAATTTAGTAAAATAAATGTCCAGAAGAGTGATAGATACAGTGATAGAAATTACAGTGCGTGAAAATTTAGATTTAGATGCGTGAAAATTGGTGTTACTTCTCGCCGATTGAGAGAGAGAGAGCTTTACGTGAAGCTCACAACACGCCTTAATCTGGACACATGGGTAAACAAAAGACATTCGTTCGAGTGGCGATGTATAATTATTAGCCGGAATACTTCTACAATACCAGTTGTTATGTTCGAGCCTACCAAGAGTGTCAAGCACACAAAGGCTCCAATCAAACTCCAGCTGGGTTGATGGAGGAACGTATTATAAACGGTCCTTTGGCATTGGTAGCCGCGGACATTATAGGTCTGAAGCCACCGTCAAAGTCAAGAAATCGGTACATAATAGTTTTCAAAGATCTGTTTACAAAATATGTAGAGCTTAAAGTAGTGCGAGAAGCAGACACCCAGAGCGTGCTTCAAGCTTTCGAGAATTTAGTCGTCAACAGATGGGTTTATCCAGACTATTTAATCATGGACAATGACACAGAGTTTGCCAATCGGTTAGTGACCGAACGATTAGAGCAATACGGGATTATACAGTCGACTATTCTGCCGTATCACGCTCAAGCCAATCGATGTAAATCGAAACTTAAAGCTGATGATCAACAGCTTCTTAACTGAAGATCACCGTGCGTGGGACGTGCATTTACACAAGTTTAGATTCACTTTGAATAACATAGTTCATGCGTCGACGAAATATTCACCGGCTTTTCTTTATTTTGGATGAAATTCCGTACCTACTTTATTAGTGAGTAAGCACTTAGTGCAACCGCATCCTATTTTCCCACCTAATTCTGAGACGTAACTTGAGCGAGTAACTAGGCTCCCTGCCATTCATGATTTGGTAGAAAAGCACAGTGATAAAGCTACAGCAAGGTAGGCCAAATATTATAATTAAAATAGAAAAGATGTAAGATATCATGGAGACGATCTAGTTAGACAGAAGAACCATGTTCTTTCGTTTGCTGATGATCATTTTGCTGCAAAACAAGCACCAAAATTCGTAGAGCCTGCCAAATTCATAAGAGTTTTCTCCCCTGTTGTTTATTTGATCGAACACATAGACACGAAAAAGCAAATGAAAGTCTTTGTCAATGACTTAAAAATATATTTAGCCTCTAGAACAGTAGTTTCAGAATATTCTGCTTCCTTTTAGGATCAAAATAAGCAACCATCAAGCTCGAGGTCAAGTGCGCGAAAGAGCGCAGTCTATTCTGACGGTGCTTCACTGTCCCATAAAAAGCAAAGTCGGCACTTGGGACCGTCCCGGAAGCCAGATAAGAGCGGGGCACTCATGCGAGATACTAGGCTCCATCCTCGCCGAAGATCGCTCACAGCCAGCTCGAACAACTAATTGTCCGGGGTATACAGGCTGTATGAGGAGAAGGCGTCATCTAACACATCGTTCAATAAGTCCCGAGACTAACAACGCAAACAACATTTTTTTTCAAAAATCATTTTTATTCATCAATATAATCTCTTTTTAGAGTAATACAATCTTCCCAACGCTTTTTCAACATTTCTATACCATGTTTATAAAAGGATTCATTCTTTGCTTTAAAATAGGCTTCAGTTTCGGCAGTGACCTCCTCATTCGAGCCAAATTTTTTTCCCTGGAGCATTTTTTTGAGATCAGCAAAGAGCCAGTAGTCGCTGGGGGCTAAATCTGGCGAATACGGGGGTGAGAAAGCAAATCAAAGCCCAATTTGTTCAATTTTGCCATTGTTTTCATGGACTTGTGGCATGGTGCATTGTCTTGGTGAAAAAGGATCTTTTTCTTCTTCATGTGCAGTCGTTTTGCTGCGATCTCCTCCTTCAAACGTACCAACAAGTCTATATAATAATCACTGTTGATCGATTTACCTTTTTCCAGGTAGTCAATGAAAATCACGCCATGTGTATCCTAAAAAACAGACGCCATGACTTTGCCAGCAGACTGCTGCGTTTTTGGACGCTTTGGGCGGCTTTCGCCAGCCATGCGCCACTCAGATGATTGCCGATTCGACTCCGAAGTGAAATGATGTATCCATGTTTCATCCATGGTCACGTATCGACGCGAGAAATCCTTTTTATTGCGAGTAAATAGCGATAAACAGCTCTCTGAATCGTCGACTCGTTGCTGTTTTTGTTCCACTAAAAGCAATCGCGGCACCCACTTGGAAAAAACCTTTTTCATGCTCAATTTTTCATGAAGGATTGTGAATACGCTTCCAGATGATATCTGTGTCATTTCTGCAATCTCACGGACCTTCACTCTGCGATTTTTCGTTACAATTTTTAACACTTCACTCACATTTTCCTGTGTAACGGCTTCCAATGGCCTACTTGAACGTTCCGCATCGTTTGTGTACGGACGACCACGTTTAAACTTAGCATACCAACGACAAATCGTTGGTTTGGATTGAGAGGAGTCCAGGTAATGTTTTTCAAGCCATTGCTATGCTTCTACGGTGTTTTTACCTATTAAAAAACAATGTTTTATCAACACGCGAAACTCGCTTTTTTCCATTTTTCAAACAAATAACAAAGTGACTTTACTCAAACCTCGATAACTCTGCTGTCTGTGATCCGATCGACGTAAAATTTTCACACGTTTCATGTAAAGGTTCGCACTCTATGGATACGTGGCCAGTTTGGTACTACTAGCACCATCTCTGGGTTAGTCTCGGGACTTATTGAACGATGTGATATGTTTCCGGGACGCTATAGATAGAGCTGAAGAAAAGGAAGAGGCGAGAGGAAGCGCCCAAGTTCAAGCTGAAGAATTCATCGACCAAATCGACCTCGATTCGAGCATGGTAGAACCACTGAGAATGATCGTGCCAGCCACTTCCGCTTCTAGGTCGGCGGAGAGTGTGATGAGCTTTAGCCTACTGGATTTGCTTTACTGGGTGCCTGTCAGAGGGGAGTCCATTCAAGCAACCGTGCCAAGTTTTCCCCAGGCGGCTTCACTCGGACCGCCTATGTCGGACTTAATAGACTTTCTGAGAGACCAGAGTCCTCACGGTCTGCTATGGACGAGGCTACGATCGAGCCTTCCCCTTAAGCTCAAACTCAAGCGCAGCCGAGAGATCAGGCGGCAGTGACGCCGTCGATAAGAGCTTCTGCTACAGCAAAACCAGTAGCACCAGTTCCAGTGTAGCGGCCGCACATTGAATCCGGCCAGTGGCGACCCGGCTACTAAAATTTCAATAAGATAAGGCACAGTTGGATAAAGGGCCCAGACTCAATTTCGCGGTTTTTCTGTATGTGTGGTGAGAAGGGCGTGTCAGTAGCTACATGCCCTAAATGTGGAGCCTCGTGGAAACCGAAGCCGAATAAATAGAGCTTCCCTTCAAGCTATAGCTGAAGGGACCAGCAGTCAAGTTTTTTTTATTAAATTTTTTTTTTGTAAAGCAATGATGATGAATTAGCTGAGTTTTCTTCTATTTCTTTAGCTAGTTAGTTAACAGATCGGCTGAAAATTTCGTAGGCTGACACATAGTTGGCGTTACTAGAATTAAATTCATATGATTTTTAGTTAGTATCAACCTTCAAACGATACGTGCATAAATTTGACAGCTTCTGGACAATTGATTCACGAGATATAGCATTGCGAGTGAAGCAACTTTTGTTATTGTAAAAAAAATGGATAAGAAAGCATTTCGTATGTTAATGAAGCATTGCTTTTTGGTAAAAAAAAATACTGTTGACGCTAAAGCTTGGCTTGATAACATCATTCGGACTCTGTACCAGGAAAAGAAACTGTTGAGAAGTGGTTTGCTAAATTTAAACGAGGCGAAATAAACGTCGAAGACGATGCACGCAGTGTATGTCCGAAAGAGGCTATTACCAACGAAAACAACAAAAAAGTTCACAAAATAATTTTGAATGATCGCAAAGTAAAGTTGATCAAGATAGCTGAGACTCTAAAGATATCAAAGTAACGTGTTGGACATATCGTGCGTGAATATTTGGACAAGCAAAAGCTGTGTGCAAAGTGGATACCGCGCGAGCTCACAATCGATCAAAAGGAACAACGTGTTGATTATTCAGAGCAATTTTTAGCGATATTCAACCGTAATAAAGACGAATTTTTCAGACGATATGTGACAATCGATGAAACATTGCTCCATCACTACACTCCAGAGCCCAATCGACAATCAGTCGAGTGGACTGCACGCGATGAACTGAATTCAAAGCGTGGAAAGACGCAACAGTCGGCTAGCAAGGTTATGGCATCAGTATTCTGGGATGCGCATAGTATAATATTCATCGATTCTCTCGAAAAGGGCCAGACTATCAATAGTGATTATTACATAGTATTCTTGGAGTGTTTAAAGGATGAAGTCACGAAAAAACGGCCACACTCGAAGAAGTATAAAGTGCTGTTTCATCAAGACAACCGTGTCACAAATCAATGAAAACGATAGAAAAATTGCATGGATTAAGCTACGAATTGCCCCCTCATCCACCGTATTCTCCAGATCTTACCCACAGTGATTTTTTCCTGTTTGCAGACCTCAAAAAAATACTCGCTAGAAAAAAATTCAGCACTAATGAAGAGGTAATCGCCGAAATTGAGACCTATTTTGAGGCTTAAGAGAAATCCTACTATAAAAATGGTATCGGAAAATTTAATTTTTTTGGCGAGTATAATAAGTCCACAAGGTCACATTTGGCTATTATAACCTAAAATAAAAGTATTTTGTCAGTCTAAAGAGTTGTGCCACGTGGTAAAGTCGTGCGTTCAGTTCAAACTTGTTTTTCGTGATTTTTTGTTTTATATTGAAGTAAATTTTATTTAGAAGTTATAAAAATGCCCCGCAAATGTTCAAGATTACGTAGAAGTACCAAAAAAATACAATTTTCTAAAGTTAAAAAGAGAGCACAGGCTTTTAATCCAAAGGCTGCTGAGACGGATGAGAGTAGTTTTAGTGCATCCACTAAAAAATTCAAAATGCAGGAAGAGATTTTAGCTTCACGTGATCTTTCGATTGAATATGCATATCTTTCGAATGAATATATTTTTAATTTCATTACTGTATTTGCTGCGATAAGTAATTATGTGAAATGTAACTCTTGTGACGGAAAAATAAAATTTGAAACTGCTTCTTCCCGTGGACTTGGTTTTAAAATCGTTGTAGTGTGTGATAAGTGTAAAAATCGTGTTATAAACTCCAGTCCCTTTGTGAAGCATTCTTACGAAATGAACAGACGATTTATATTTGTGATGAGAATTCTGGGACTAGGATTAAAAGGCGCAGCTTAATTTTGTGGCTTAATGGATATGCCTGCTTTTTTAACGCAAAACACTTATGACTTGATTGTTGACAACATTCACTCTTGTGTGAAAGTAGCAGCTGAAAATCTGTTTGAAAAAGCCTGTACCAAGAAAAAAGAAGCGACTGCTGAAAACCAAGGTGATGGAATAGCGGCTTACATTGCAGCTGAAATGTTTAATAAAGTTACAAAATTATTATTGTACTTTATGAGTGCATTAGGAGTTCCATAAGGACATAGAGGTCGTTCGGTACATCATCTACAGAAGCGGTGTACATCAATATTTGTACATGATCGACGCGCTATTGTATTCTTAAAAGTTGGCTCTATTTGAATTACCATCACTTGTAATTGATAAATAAAAACTAATTCTATAAAAAATTCATAAAAAGTCGTCTTTTTTGAGCATCGCAACTACGTATTACCCCTTAAGCTAATTTAGCGTACTTTTTCAGCTTCGAATTAGAATTACTCACAAAGAAACTATCTTAAGTGCGCCTCACCGATTTCATTCATTTTTTAATATGTTGTAGTTCTTAAGATATTAGACGTGTTTTAAGTGCTAATTCGTCTATTTCAGGGGTGCAAATTACCCTTAAAGTTTACCCCAAAAAACAGTTTTTTTTTAATATCTCAAAAAGCCTTAGGAGTTTTTAAATAATACTAACAGTAAATTGATTCTTATAAAAAGGCGCTTCTCTAGGCCTAACCTGCCAACAAAACTTGGTATGTTCAAGGTTATAGGAAAATATCCCGTTGTATAGAACTTGGGTTGTTGTGTGTTGAAAATCTTCATTAGTTTTTAAAGGGAGACGATGCTAAAGGGAAATTCCGGTTTCATACTTCTACACCTGGTAAGTATTTCATCACAATGAATTATAAATTTTTTTGTTAAAGTGATTAGAGATGTTTTAATTTTTTACTATTATTATTATTTGTGACTTAATTAAAATCGCATAAAAGTTGCCAATAATATATAAAATAAAATTTAATAAAAATATTAAGAGCTTCAACATCATTAAGTACAAAAATATTAAATCAGAAAAATATTAACCAAGAAAGTTTTCTTATTTAAGGTGTTACATGGGTTTAAAATAATAAAAAAACGACTTATTTAACTATTTTTTTTAATGATAAATAATGTATTAAGCTATTATATCTTATTACTGTTAAATAAAGTAACTTTTGAGCTGTATGTAAAAAAATTTTTATCGAAACATGTTGAAAATTCGCCCTCTGACGGCTATTTTACAAAAATCTTCAAAAAAAATACGAACGAAAATGTGTTAAAAAATACTTAAATGTACGAAAATGTGCAAATTATTTTTTTCATTCGGGTACAAAAGAAATTTTATGATTGGGGCTTAAGGGGTTACCCCCACTTGCGACTTTGAAAAAATCGATTTTTTGTTAATTGCATTTTTTTGAAGTATAAGTATCTGAGAATATGACCTGGAAATTTCAAGTCAATCCGAACAAAATTGACTGAGATATGAGCGTTGAAAGAAAAGAATCCGTTGTGTAAACAACCGGCTAGTCTGACACCTGGCACGCTCGACCCTCTCGACGGTTTTAGTCGATTGTTCGATGACAATGGTCGTATACCTGGCATTTACAACGTTTATATAATAGACTGGAATTTGTAGAAACGAATTTTCGTTGCCTTTTATCGTTTAAATTCGTCAGTGTAGCTTGAAAGTTCAACTATATGAGACGTATTTATTTCCGCCGTTCACAATATTATAGGCGCAGTTTTTATTTATTTTACATTTAAAAATGGATCGAAAAAAAGGTTTGCGAGAAACAAGAAGCAGTAAAAATTTACGGAAATCTCGACCAAAAAAAGGAAGGGTATTTTTAACTTGAACCTGGCCGAATCGGAAACTAAAACTTTCAGCACGTCTGCGAAAAAACTGAAAGATAATATTGATATGACTGTGAATCAAAGCCCGAATATTGAATATCGCATTTTAAACTTTTGTGTTGTGTTTGCTGCAATTTCAAGTTTAGTGAAGTGCAAAACGTGTAATGGAAATATCAAATTTGAAACTGCAAATGCAAGAGGACTAGGCTGCAAAGTCGTTGTGAAATGTGACTCATGTGCAGATAATTTGATACCATCTTCTCCTTTTGTGGCACATTCGTATGAAATAAATCGTCAATTTATATTCACTATGAGAGTTCTCGGCATAGGATTGGCTGGAGCACAAACATTTTGCGGACTAATGGACATGCCAAGGTTTCTTACCGAGAATACATATTCAATAATTTTAAAAAGTATTTATGAGTCTGTGAAAACATGTGTAGATGTAATATTTAAAAAAGCCGTACGAGAAGAAATTGAAAATACACCTACTGCAGCAGAAGATGCAACTTCTAAATTAACAATTTCCGGAGATGGATCCTGGAGGAAACGAGGATATTCGTCGTTGTTCGGAGTTACATCAGTCATAGGCTACTACAGTGGAAAAGTACTTGATCTCGTGGTAAAAAGTGCGTATTGTAAAATGTGTGAATCGTGGAAACATAAACTAAATGATGCGAAATACGAACAATGGTAAGAAACACACGAAGATAACTGCAGTGCAAATCACGAAGGCTCCTCGAGAAAAATGGAGGTGGACTCTATTATCGAAGTCTTCAAGCGTTCAATAGCAAAATATAATGTCCTGTACCGTTACTATATTGGACACGGAGATTCGAAGACGTACACTGGGCTATTAAAATCTCATCCTTATGACGACGTAAAAGTTATAAAAAAAGAATGCATCGGACACGTCCAAAAGCGTATGGGATCCCATCTTCGTAATTTAGTAAAAAAAAAACAAAAAGCTTGGTGGTAAAGGACAGCTGACAGGAAAATTTATTGACAAGCTCACTGTGTACTATGGACTTGCTATTCGACGCCATTCTGCTTCTGTTCACGATATGCATGAGGCAATATGGGCGACCTTCGATCATTACAGTTCAACCGATGCAAAACCACACCATGAGAGATGTCCAACCGGTGAAGAATCGTGGTGTTCATATCAACGAGCTCAGGCGAGAAACGAGGCTTTCCAACACGATTACAGACCACTTCCATCAAATGTATTGGATGCCATCAGACCTATATACGACGATCTGAGTAAAGAAACTTTACTCGAAAGATGCGTCGGTGGCTCCAATCAAAATAACAACGAAAGCTTTAATCAACTTATTTGAAAAATCAGCCCAAAAATCGTCTCGAGTGCAGCAATCGTTGTAAATTTAGCAGCTTATATTGCCGTTGGACTATTCAACGAAGGTTCAAAATCATTATTATTTTATTTGAACTCAATTGGAGTAAGCTGTGGACACAACGCGCACGAATATGCTGATAAAATGGACGAGGCACGGATTGCACTGGCAGAGAGACGTGCGGCCTAGAGCACTCGTAAAGGAAGAATGTTACGAAGGCAACACCAAATTACCGTTTTGCAAGCGGCATCATCGGCGGAAGAACTTCTGTATGGACCTCGAATAGATGACTCTATGTAAGTTTACAAAAAAAATTATTTTCTTCGTGTAAACTAAGGTTAAAACTTTAAACGCGTTTTTCTCAAAATAGCATTTCTCAAGTCGGTGACCAAGAATACTCGAACACTAATAAACCGATCTTTTTGAAATTTTGCAGGCTAATTAAATACATAAAAATGTAGTCTTTAATTGTTCGATTTTTTGTTTCGAAAAAAAATGGCCGTTTTATAGCCAAAAAACGTCCGTTTTTTTTCGTTAAAATCGAACCATTAACTTTGACTGTTCGCCATTTATGAAAGATAAATATTTTGCTAAATCCTTTAATTAAAGACTAGCTTATACTTATATTTAACTAAAACTATCCACATTTTTTGTTTCAGATAATCCACTTTGCCGCAATGTTGGTTACCGTAAACCGTATAAATAAAAACACTATTTCACTGGCGGCTATTTGCCACTGAACAATGTAATATTTTGCAATAAAAAAATTACTGAAAGTTCTTCAACATGTATCCTTAAAGATAATATAATCATCGTTTAAAAAAGTTCTGTAGTTTTCTTTAAAAAAATTCATGAAAAAGGCCTTTTTGTTGAGCTACAAGTGGGGGTAACCCCTTAAAGGGTTAAGTTTTATATTGATTTACTATACTGTTAAATTTAATTTAAATTTTTTTGATGATATTTGTTAGTCCTTATTTTGTAATAAATGTTGACAGTATAAATAAAGTTTTGTGAAAATATTTAAAAACAAATTTGAATATTTGATAGCACTAGTTAAAGATGCGAGTAACATAGACAATGTTCCATTCGGTATCACTGACTGTATTTGGCTTCTACTACTTGACGAATGCACAATACACCGAATATATTTCATTGATCTTTTTTGGATAAATAAATAATATTTTTTATTTCAAACCCATAACTAGTACGGTACTCACGCACACCAATAGAAGAATTAACTTGATTTAAGAATAATAATAACACATCGTTCAATAAGTCCCGAGACTAACCCAGAGATGGTGCTAGTAGTACCAAACTGGCCACGTTTCCATAGAGTGCAAACCTTTACATGAAACGTGTGAAAATTTTACGTCGATCGGATCACAGACAGCAGAGTTATCGAGGTTAGAGTAAAGTTACTTTGTAATTTGTTTGAAAAATGGAAAGAAGCGAGTTTTGCGTGTTGATAAAACTTTGTTTTTCAATGGGTAAAAACACCGTAGAAGCCCAGCAATGGCTTGAAAAACATTACCCGGACTCCTCTCCATCCAAACCAACGATTTGTCGTTGGTATGCTAAGTTTCAACGTGGTCGTACGTACACAAACGATGCGGAACGTTCGGGTAGGCCATTGGAAGCCGTTACACAGGAAAATGTGAGTGAAGTGTTAAAATTGTAATGAAAAATCGCAAAGTGAAGGTCCGTGAGATTGCAGGAATGACACAGATATCATCTGGAAGCATATTTACAATCCTTCATGAAATATTGAGCATGAAAAAGGTTTTTTCTAAGTGGGTGCCGCGATTGCACCAATGCACCATGCCACAAGTCCATGAAAACAATGGCAAAATTGAACGAATTGGGCTTTGATTTGCTTCCCCACCCCCCGTATTCGCCAGATTTAGCCCCCAGCGACTACTGGCTCTTTGCTGATCTTAAAAAAATGCTCCAGGGAAAAAAATTTGGCTCGAATAAGGAGGTCATTGCCGAAACTGAAGCCTATTTTGAAGCGAAGGATAAATCCTTCTATAAACATGGTATAGAAATGTTGGAAAGGCGTTGGAAAGATTGTATTACTCTAAAAGGAGATTATATTGATGAATAAAAATGATTTTTGGAAAAAAATGTTGTTTTCGTTGTTAGTCTCGGGACTTATTGAACGATGTGTTATTAAATCAAGAAATTCATTTTAGAGAGAAGTATTTACTTGACTCAAGAATTTCTTCTCTTGGTTTCTAATATCTATAGATAAATAAATATAAAACCAAGAGCGAAAATTCTTGAATCAAGTAAGTAGTTTTCTCTAAATCGGTCAAAATTATTTTTTCAAGTCAAGCTAATTCTTCGATCGGTGTATGTTCGTACCAAAATAAGTAACTACAAATTACTCCTAAATCTAGTTACAAATAACTTAATTTGACACGAAAGAATATTTTCTCTCGTGTTACCTTATAGGGCTTGAAAATAGGGGTGAAGGGATAAATTTTTGGATTCTTATTAAAAAAATTTTTTTCCCAATTACAACACTACTAGGCGCTCGCGGAATAAAGTTTCAATCAAATAATAGATGACAGGTGGCCTAAAGAGGTTAGGCTACCTATCATGCAGTAAATATACAGGGTGACAAATGGGAAGTTGCCTCAAGTAATTACATAATTTTGAGATGAGTGCAGGGAAAAAAATAGTAAAAATACATATTAAATCAGTGAAGTTGTCATTATTCGTAATAGGTTTTAATTTAATTGAACATTTTCAACAGACACACTACGTTTTTAAAAAAATGACAAAACCTGGCTAGGGAATAACCATTAATAGTAAATATTTTCAAATTGATCCCCGTCTGAACTTGCATAATAATCAAACTCTTGGATTTTTCCGCATAACAATAATCTTTCAGGTAGCTCCATAAGAAGAAATCACACAGGTTTATGTCCGGTGAATAAGGGGGCCATTCTATACCTGCATGTGCAAACTTGGGATATCTCAAACCGATGACGCGTTCACCATAAACTTCGTAAATAGCTTTAAATACCTCTTGAGTTCTATGCGGCGTAGCACCATCTTGCATAAAATAATAGTTCCTGACTAATCCACGTTTTTTAGCGGAAGGGAAAAATTTTGTTTGTAGCATTTCTCGATAGCTATTGCTTGTTATTGTCCCTTTCAAGAATTCTAAGTGTACTCTTTTGATTAAAATAGCTGCTCAAACAGTCACCTTACCAGGATGTAAAAACTTTGCCTCAGTTAAATGTGGATTTTCATTACCCCAAAAACGGTAATTCTGTTTATTGTCATATCCATTCAAATAAAAGTGAGCCTCGATAGAAACTGACAACATTCTAGAATGTACCTACGTGGGCCCAGCCTTATACGATACAGTAGAGGGAGTAAGAGATGCATATACTTTAGGCAACATCCCATTTGTCACCCTGTATATATAGTCATTCAGTGTAGTAGTATTAGTATACTCCATCAATCCTGAATGAAGGCATGTAGCGCGCATGCATGGATAATACGTCGACACGGAGTCATTAAAGTGTGCTTTATTTATCGTGTAGGTGCTGTTTCATTAAATGCAGACTTACAAAAATAATACAAGTGGATGAGTTTATCGTAAACATTGTGTTCCGTTCACCAAAAATCGCATTTTATTTGGTCATGCACGTCTCATTTTCACATTGCATGTTATATATTACGAAGGCGCTTGGCGCACGTACTCAGATATCACACTATCATACTGTTAGTATATACCTTAGACTATAAGTGTTTATCAATCATCGCATAGACATTATGGTATATGATACGAAGGTGTTTGGCGCGCGTAAGCATATATCCATATATATTGTTATATCTTGCGAAAATGTCATCTCCCACGGTTATGTTCGAAATCATGACATATAGATATTGCAAGAAATGCACATCAGCAACGCCTAACCACGTGCATAGTTTTTGACAAACAAGTCAGTTTATCTTAAGATCTGATAGTGAATAGATGTATTATTGATTTGCCATGTCTTTTAAGTTGTTGTATTGAATTAATAAATGTAATCTTTTATATTTTTAAATAAATTGTTTATTCTTTTATATGAATATAACAATTTTTGGGGGCTCGTCCGGGATATAATAAATTCAATAAGAATATAAAATAAATAACAAGAATTAAGTCAAAAATAATTTAATAAAAAAATGTTAAAAGTTCGAAGAACATCACCGAAAGACGGTCTCGGAATGAAAACGCGCTTAACTACTGTTATGGCGAAAATATCGGAACTAGAAGAAATGTTAGAAAAAGAAAGAAATCATCGTCAGAAACTTGAAGAAAAACTCCAACGACGAAACCAAGAAGAAATAAATTTGGCTGCTGAACCTCGCCATAGAGATAGCGAATTAATTAAAGAACGTCGCCTCCTTGAACAACGAGAAATGGAAATTCGTGAACTTACAAAAAGGATTGACGAGCTAAGTCGCAACAATAATAATAATAATAACAACAACAATAATAATAATGATAATAATAATTTTTTAATACATACACAAACTAATTTTCAAACACATACACAAGATACATTACACAATCATAATTTATTAGAGTTATCTAACATAAGAGATAGGAATATAACGAATGTACCATTGATGAATCCTGAAGTTAATGGTAGAATTCGAGATAATATTAATAAACAAATAAATATAAATGACAGGTTAGGTTATAAAGTTAAACCTAATATTTTTGATGGAACATCTCCATTACGTGAATATTCATCACAATTTGAATTTATTTTAATAACAAATGGATGGGATGATAAAGATAAGTTGATTGCCTTAGCTTCAAGTTCATAGCCTATATACCTTAGATTTGGTAAATTTCATACTACACAAACATACTATATACAATTCACTAATCGAAAACAAAAATTCGGAGAAGACTATCCTTCTCTTGGATATGACTTAGAAAGATTATGCAGATTGGCATATCCTGAATGTTCAATTAAAATGCAAGATAAAATAGCAGGATCACAATTTATTATAGCATTATCAGATTTAAATAGTCGTCAAACGTTACAAATTGGAGAAAATAACTTCTTTAAAAAAAGCGATTATAAGAGCTTTACAATTAAAAGATATTATGAATAGTAATTTTTTCAAACAAGAAAAATACATACATTCGACACCTTATAATCAAAATTCGAATTTTAATAAATTTACTCAAAAAAAGTCGATTCTATTTAAAAAAAATAATATGAAATTCAAAAAAATATAAAGAATGTTATAATTGCAGATCCAAAGAACATTTAAGATATGAATGTCCAAAATTAATCAAGAAACAGGGAAACTAGATTCAGTCGAATTAATTAGGGTGAGTTCGACTAATCGCGACGAAACCCCATGTTGTCCTTGTTTTATGAATTAAATTTATTAGGGATTCATAAAACAAGAACAATACCATAACACCCTCAATCGAATGGTTAGGTAGAAAGACAACATCAACAAATTTTACACTATTTATCCAAATATATTACACAAAACCAAAAATATTGGGATAATTGGATTTCATTCTATTTATTAGCTTACAGGTCTTCAAAACATCTTCTACCGGTGTCACACCTGCAGAAATGTTAACTGGCACTGATCTTCGACTTCTATTGGACTTACTACGAGGACATCCACCAGAAATCGAGAATAGATGAAGCCATGAATACCTTAGAAAATTATATGATAAATTAGATAAAATCCACAAATTTTCCCGAGAACATATGCAAATGACATCTAATAAAGCAAAGAAATATTATGATCAAATAGCTCGAACAGTTATTTATAATGAAGGACAAAAAGTTTGGTTTTATAATCCACAAAGAAGAAATGGAAAATCAATCAAACTTCAAAATAACTGGGAAGGAACTTATATAATCATTAAGAAAATAAATGATGTTGTATATTGTATTAAAAAATCTAATAAACATAAAAATAAGATAGTACATATAGATAGACTCGCAACATTTACAGAAAGAAGACAATTCTCATTACTCTGTTCATGGTTATTTTGACTGTGGTTTTTCCCATGAACCGAAAAGCGAATGCCAGAGTAAGATAGATGTGGTTCCACAGCAAATAATATTACATTTCACCACTTTTATCTAAAAATAATTATCAAGATAAATATCGAGCATAATGAAAGAAAAATTATCATTACCTTCTAATTTTTAAAAATTCATTAAGATAAAAGAAGACAATCTTTTAATTAGAAGAAGTTACTCAATGCGATTCAAATCTTCGTAACGCACAAGATTCCCTAAAGTCGTCTAATTTGGTATATGATTTGTAGAAGAAAGACGAGGTTCAAAAGTATATACTGCGATATACAGAGGAACATAGCGTCACTTAGAGATATTTCAAGATAATATTTAAGTTAAAAAAATAAAATTGTCTTTATTGTCGGGACGACAATTTAGAAGAGGAGGGGATAATGTTATATCCTGCGAAAATGTCATCTCGCACGGTTATGTTCGAAACCATGACATATAGATATTACAAGAAATGCACATCAACAACGCTTGACAACGTGCATAGTTTTTGACAAACAAGTCAGTTTATCTCAAGATCTGATAGTGAATAGATGTATTATTAATTTATCATATCTTTTAAGTTGTTGTATTGAATTATTAAATCTGATCTTTTATATTTTTAAATAAATTGTTTATTCTATTACATAAATATAACAATATATGTATGCATATAATCAATAGGTTTGAAAATTTTTGGCTTTGAACTTCGTCACAAATTTTGCATACTATTAACAACACATATAAGTTGGAGCAGAACAAACTACTGTTGGATTCATTGTTTATTCCAGTCGACGACACAGCAGTCGTATACGAGGTGTGATCAAAAAATAAGGTGACTTCATTTTTTATAAAAAGTATTCATTTATTTATCTAAAATTATGTTATCCCCTCCAAAATAATCCCCCTCTGATACAAAGCACTTGTGCCAGCGCTTTTTCCAGTTGTCAAAATACTTCTAAAATGCACTTTTGGGTATTGCCTTGATCTTCTTTAGCGATGCAGCCTTAATCTCCTCAATCGTCGTAAATCTTCGTCTTTACATGGGCCTTTTTAATTTTGGGAAAAGGAAGAAGTCACAGGGGGCCAAGTCTGGCAAATACGGTGGTTGAGGCATGATGGTAGTATTGTTTTCGGCCAAAAAACTACTCACTAGTAACGACGTTTTGGAACGAATTTTGCTGACACACGTGCTATACCCAAAATATCCGTTAAAATCGATTGACATGAGCCAAACGATATGCTAAGATCATTAGCTACTTCTCTAATCGTAATTCGACGATTTTTCAACAGAATTACTTTCACTTTCTGAACATTTTTGTCGGTTTTTGACGTGCTGGGGCGTCCGAAGCGAGGTTCATCGTTAACATTTTCTCGGCCCTCTTGGAATAGCTTATACCACTTATAAACATTTTTTTGCTCAGAGTTGACTCACCGTACGCCATTGTCAACATTTCAAAAGTTTTTAAGCACTTAATACCATTTTTCACACAAAAATTAATACAAACTCTTTGCTCCATTATTTTCAACAGCAAAAAATCGCCAAGCACGCAAACACGAGTCTAACCCTTATGCCTCTCACATAAAAACAACACATGTTATATAGTGGAAACTGTGAACATATGATCGTGACGAGTGTACTAACATCACAAAAAAAAATTTTGAAATGAGAGTGTACAGAGCGCGCGAAATTCAAAAAGTCACCTTACTTTTTGATCACACTTCGTATTTTTGTATTTTTCAATTTTATTAATTTAAATAGTAATGTACAAAAAATATGTATAAATTTGGTGTGTGTAAATTGCATGTATTGCTTAGTATAAAAGAGAGACGTGGCTCTTAATATAATAATAGCGTACATTTCATTAAATATTCCGTTCACCATAGAATATAAGGTAAATGATAAAAATATTTGTTTTTGTTTTTCAAAACTAGTATATTTCGTCGTATACTTTTTCTATTTTCTATGAATATCGTTTTGATTTAGCTTACTACGTTATAATGAGCGCTAATATAGAAGGAAAATTTGTTGCTCAAAGCAGATTGTTAACGCAGTTAAATAATTTTCTAAAAAAATTCCATAAATAATGTGGCGGTGGCTAAACGTAACGCAATTGATTTTGAATCACGTTTATCTTCATTGAGAAAGTACTGGGCAACTTATTTTCAGCGTAATGAAAGATTATGAGAGGGAGACACTTTTAAGGAGTTGTTCACTGCGGTTATGATCAACGATATCTGTCTGTCTGACATTCAAAAATTGCAACACTTACTTAATAATGTCAAAAGCCCGGCTAAAGCAGCCCTTAAGGGAATACAGGTTGAAATAGTTAACTTTAGAGTTGCGAGGAACAAACTATTACGTAGATACGATGTCCAAAAGTGACGAATATATGCATATTTGGAAAACTTAATTAATTTACCTCCTGTCCTAAATAAATCTGCAGATGCTCTTAGTAGTTTAGTAGATAGAGCAGAAGAATCGTAGTATCAGGGTCTCGTTAAATTAAAGTATCCTGTTGAACATTTTGATATCTGGTTTGTTTATTTATTGGTTAAAAGGTTGGATCCAGATACAAAGGAAGATTAGACCTTTCATAAAGTAACGGTGGAAGGCTTCTCTACTTACAAAAGTTTATTAAGTTTTTTAGAGCAGAGAATGATTAGCTTAACTATACCTTCTAAAGTCCAAGAAGAACCTTACGAGCCGAATAATAAAAAACAAACGAAGGATAACAATAATAATGCGAATGCAAATAAGACTATTAATTCGCATCTAACGCAAGCATCTAATAAGCCCAAAGGTAGGGGTAAACAGAAGTTCGTACCCAAATATTTATGCTGTTTACAAGCACATTTAATTTACAATTGTCCTCAATTTTTGAGCTGTAATATATCAGAACGAATAAATTTTGTCAAGTCAAGGAATTTGTGTGAAAATTGTTTTTTCACAAAGCGTATAACATCGGCGTGTACGAGTCCCTATACGTGCAAGCAAGGTGGCTGTCATCAAAAGCACAATTCTTTGCTACATAGGGAAGCAAATACATTTAATTCACACACTACACTACCGAATTATGACGGGTCGAGATGTTTCTCAGTGTCAAAAATACTGGTTCAGTCTTCAGAAACCTCGTACTGTGCTTTCTCAAAACAGTCGGTATTATTGGCCACGGCTTAGATAATACTTGAAAATAAAACCGGAGTTAGTGTTGCAGTGAATGCACTCATAGATCAGGGTTCTATGAGATCCTTTGTATCAAAAATGACAGTTTCAGCTCTTGATTTACATACTGCCACTGCTGATATTGAAATTAAAGTATTAATACGTTCCGTGCCGCGTGGAGCGTATGCGCCTCAAGCTGAAATTCTCGTTCAAGCCATTTGGTATTATTATTGTAAAATGAAGAATTTTTAAAAGTTCATTATGGTATTAAGATGCCCATAATTGACTGCATAATGAATTTTTAAAAAATTCTTTATTTTACAATGATAATACCAAATTGCTCGAACGGAAAGTTCAGCGTGGGGCGCATACGCCCCACGCGGCACGGATCGTGTTAAGTAATGTAACAGCAAATACAACAAAGAGCTTCTGTTGTATTTATTTGGTTTCTCGTTTCAATGATTTCATGCTTGAATTCAATGCATTAGTGGTCAGAGATGTAACTTTACGTCTTCCGCCGAGAGAAATCTAAACATATGACTGGCCTCATCTTCAAGGCCTCACAGTAGCAGATCCTGAATTTAACAAACCTAAACGCATCGATTGTCTCTTGGGTGCCGATATATATCCTTGTATCATTTTACAAGGCCTTAAATTCGTACCAGAAGATACCCCTAATGGCTCGAAATACTTGCTTAGATTGGGTTATTTTAGATTTAACTAGTCTATTAGATCGTGATTGTCTAGATGCCACAACAGGTCTCTGCATGAACTCGTTCTTTATCAAAGAAGATACGAGTATTTCAGATGCTCTTTAAAAAATGTGGGGAATTGATAAGATGCCTACGAAATTATTGTTGACTGATGAGGAATCTGAATGCGAAACCCACTTTCGCGAAACTACCATTAGAATAAACGGTTGCTTTGGGGTATGCTTACCTGTAAAGGGTGAACTTTGCTTCCCCGGTACTCAAGAAATTGCCCTTAAGTCGTTTTTTTCGATTAAAAATTCGTTTAGGCAAAAATCCAGAGTTATAAGAAGCTTACGACAAGTTTATGAGAGAATATTGGGATTTGAACTATATGGAATTAATTCTCTGCGATAAAATCGGTAAGACAGATGTATATTACATCCCACATCACGCAGTCTTTCATAATAACAAAATAAGGGTCGTCTTCAATGTTTCTATGCCTGCGCAGAATGGTCGGTCGCTAAATTCGGTTTTACACACTGGGCAAAAACTGCAGAAAGATATCATTCTCTTGCTAATAAAGCGGCGTTTTTTCAAAGTTGTGTTTACCTGTGACATAGTCAAAATGTATCGCTAAATCTTGATCCTTGCTCACGATCGCGATTGGTTACGCATCGTGTATGACTTTGGTAACGGCTTGAAACATTTTTGGCTATGCGCGGTGATATATGGCACGGCATGTGCACTATTTCAGGCTCTCCGAGTAATGCGCCAAATTATTCAAGAAGATTCCACAAATTCACCTGAAATAGTTGAATTTTCTCATGAGTTATCTTATGTCGATGATTTTTTTAGAGGCACTGATACTCCTGAACAGGCCACAACAATTCGTAATAATTTGATCAAAATTTTAAAATCAGCAAAAATTGAACTAGGTAAATGGTCAGTAAACCATAAAGCTTGATGTCAGGCCTAGCAAATGTCAAACAAACTGATAAGACGATAAACCTCCGAGAATTCACAAGTGCTCTTGATTTGAAATGGTCTCCTGTTTTCGATAGTTTCTCGTTTCATACTTCGTTTCCCGTTATTTTCAATAAAAAAATTACAAAACGGCAACTTCTTTCTGAGTCGTCTAAACTATTTGATCCGCTAGGTAGGGTTGCGCCCATCCTTGTTTCGTTTAAGGTCTTCCTTCGAAATCTGTCAATAGATGGGTTAGATTGGGACCCTCTTTTAAATGAAGAACTATTCTTTAGGTGACACACTACTAAAAGTCACTTGAAAGGACTTGATGCGATTCGAATACCTAGAGGGTTGGGGTGTGTGTCGTCGACTTAATGGTATCTACATGGATTCGCAGATGCTTCAAAAAGAGCATACAATGCCTGCTTATACTATGTTCCGGTAACAGGCCAACCTACATTATTGTGTTTGAAATTTAAGGCAGCACCGGTAAATACTATCTATATTACCAGGCTAGAGCTATCAATTATTGCCCATTATTGATCGATTATGTATCACCAAGTTTGAAGTATAGACCGATGAGCAGACAGTGTTGGAGTGACTCACGAAATGTACTGTGTTTGCTGAAAATTGCTTTAGCCAAATTAAAAGTTTTTGAAGCTAATCGAGTAAGTGAAATAATCACTACCTAATGTCAGGTGGAAGTATGTACCAACTTCTGACTATCCAGCTGATTGTGCAACGAGGAGTTTATCCGCTGCAACCCTCAAAAATTTTCCATTGTGGTGGTCAGGTCCCCACTGGTTGCAGGATCAATCGAAATGGCCTAAGCAATTGGATTTAGGTGCGAGCGTATTCCTATCTATCAATGCTTCCATCCAAGTAATTGTAAATACATTTAAAAGTTAAATAGATAACTTCTCCAGTTTTAGCAAATTGGTACGAGCCACATCCTTAGCCCGGCGATAGCAAGTCTATAAAAGGCATCATAAGGATAATGGCATAACATCACCACTATCTGTAGAGAAATTAACGCCTTCTTGTGATTGAATAATAAGGCTTGATCAATCACGTAATTTCCAAGAAGAAATTGCTAAATTGAGTCACAATAAACGCATTCCAAAGCTTAGCAAAATAGGTCGCCTTAAACCATTTTTAGATAGTCAGGGCATCTTAAGAGTATGTAGTAGAATAGAAAATTGTCCCAATCTCACCTTCAATAAAAAATACCCTATAATTTTGGATAGGTATAGTAGTCTATCAAAAATGAAAGCCAGGGACTATCACCTTGCGTTCTTACATGGTGGACCTCAATTGACATTATCGGCCGTTTCCAGGAAATATTATATAACCTGTGCAAAAAGGGTAGTGACATCTGTATTTTAGTAAATGCCCAAAGCGTCTCTGGTATTCAGGTCGTGGTGTCTCGCAACAAATGGCATCTTTGCCAAGCGAACGTCTTAGTTTCTTGTTTTCATTTGCTACAACAGGGTTAGATGCGGGTCCAATTAAAATCACACCCTCAGGAGGTCAAGGAATTACATCCACTAAAGGTTATGTATGCATTTTTGTTTGCTTTGTGACTCGGGCAATTCTTGTCGAAATTGTCTCTGATCTTTCGGCAAAAGCCTTTTTGACCGCCTTTGAGCGATTTTATAATAGACGAAATCTCCTAAAAAGTATCCACAGTGATAATGGCACCGCTTTCCACGGTGCTGAGAGGGAAATCACCCAATTATTTTCAGAGTTGTCTCCTAAGTTTCCAGAGATAAAAACTTTCGTAAACAACCTAGAAGTTTCATGGTGATTTTCTCCTCCTTATGAGCCACATTTCGGTGGCATATGGGAAGCGGCCGTGAAATCGTTTAACTACCATTATAAGAGGATTTTGAGAAAAACCCCCTTAACCTATGAAAAACACTGTACTTTAGCTGCACAAATAGAAGGTTGTTCAAACTCTAGGCCCTTGTGTGCCATAAATACTGATAGTAGGGATCCAATACCCTTGACTCCTGTACATTTTCTCATAGGACGTCCATTACGTACATTACCTCCTACGTCAAATGTAGATGAACCCACCAAAACCTACAAAGATAGGTTGACCGTGATAGCCATGAAAAATAGTTTTTGGGCAACTTGGAAAAAGGAAGTCTTAGATTAAATTATGCGAACCAATAAGTGGAAATTCCTGCAACAGAACCTCAAGGTTGGTGACATTGTCATTCTTACTGAAGAGCCAACCCCAGCGGCCATTAGGCAGGGTAACCTCAGTCGTAGCAAATAGATCAGGATTACTAAGGGTTGTCACAGTCAAAACTGAGTCCTTAACTTTCACTCGACCTGTACATAAGTTGATCTACTCACCCGTCGATGAGCATGCCTCAGAAGGCTACCACTTTTCCTTAGCGTATCCAATTACCGCGATTGACTTGTGAGTTGTACATCAGAAGTGTAGGAGAGTGTAAAAGTGCTTAAGTTTTCTTATTTAAATATTGTATTTTTATTGAAATTTGAGATTTTTTCAATTTATAATATTTATAGTGTTTTATTTCACATTATAATTTTCACATTACAATTGTTTCTACAAATTCTCACGTCAATATTGTAAATACCCAAGCTGTTTAACTGATATATTTCATATATTAAGATAAGTTGCGCTCAAAGTATCTTGTTACACTTGAGTGCAAAGCGGGCAGTGTTAAGACATTGTATGCATATTTATTACGTTGGTACAACTGACTAATGAAAAGGTATAGTGTGGTGTATGCGAATACGCATGTATTTACAGATAATGTATACTTAACTAATATACGTTGTAATGTATAATATACAGAATTGTAACTATACACTAAAGGTATAAGTATGTGTGTGTGCGCGCTAGCCGGCCTAATGTTATGTATAATCAAGTGTACTCAGTGTACGCTCCGGCCGGCTCGTGAACGGACTTATCTCCACAGGTAATATCAATATTGTAATATTCTAACACTTATTAATTTTAATAAATATTAAACCTGGTATTAACCAGTATATATGTGTTCTTACTCAATATAATTCACGACACCACAATTATGGCGACGAGGATGTTTTGATATCGTAACTCGCGCAAAGTAAAACGCATTGTTTTTCCGCACGAATTCGTGCGTGTGATAAATGTCTGATAATTCTGAAACAGGCTGAATTAAAAAGCTTTCCAAAGAACAATTAATAACTAAATTGAAAAATCGTGGGGTACCGTTCAGTGACAGTGATAAACGTGATAATTTACGTGCTTTAGTAGTGAAAATTGTGCGTGAAACCGCAGAAAAATCCGAACAATCGGAAAACGTAAAAGTCGAAGAAAAAGCGACTTTACCAAGCGATCCGCTCGCGTCGACAGAAACAAAAACAGAGGCCACAGAGACCGAGTTAAAAGTAAACAATATCTCCGAGCTTGAATAATTTTTCGATACATTAGTTGATTCGGACACAGATAGCACAATGTCAGAAAATAATTCAAAAATAAAATTTTGCCTCAATAAGGATAAATGGGATACATTTGTAGAGCGTTTAGAATTTTAATTTCTAGCGCGTGATACGGTTGATGCAAAAAAAGCAGCTGTTTTGCTTACATCGATTGACGAAGATGCATATGAGGTAATAAAGCATCTTTGCTCCCCAGCAAAATTGTCGGATAAAAAGTGCAATGAACTAACAAAATTGATGCAGGATCACTTAAATCCAAAGCCTTCTGAGTTGATAGAAAGAAGCAGCTTCTACAAAGCATGACAGGAGCAAGGCGAAAGTGTTGTCGATTTTTCCGCAAGATTAAAAAAATTATCTTTACATTGTAATTTTTTAAATTTTGAAGATTCTTTACGCGATCAATTTGTTAGCGGATTTTGCGACCAAGAAACAAAAGTCAAACTTTTTGAAATTGACTCATTGACATATGATACTGCACTTAAAGGAGCGATTGCGCGTGAGACTGCGCAGAAAAATGCATCGAGTACTAGTGAAAAAAGAAATTTTCAAAAAGATGTGTTATTGATAGAATCGCAAAATTCTAAAATACGACAAAAATTTTAACTGAATCAAAAACATAATCATAGTGAATTTCCTCGCTCAAAGCATGATGAAAAAACAAGTAAAGACAATACGTGTTGAAATTGCGGTGGTCGTGGGCATACACGCTTTCAATGTCCAAGTCCAAGTATATCAAAACAAAGCAACGAATGTGCTAGTTGCGGGAAAGCAGGGCATCGACGAGATGTATGTGAATACAAAGACTATACATGTGAGCATTGCCACAAGCGCGGACACACTCAAAATGCTTGTTTCTCCAAACGCGCGCAAGCAAAGCGTGCCCTCAAGATGTTAGACAGAGACAGCAGCGACTGTGATGACGTCACTGATAAAGAGCAAGCATCAACGCACTACATCGAACACAGCGATCATCGCAAAGAATTCTACAAGTTGGATTTTATCGATAAATCGTATGTAAACAAAAATTTTGTAAGTGGAGATCGCGACAGCGAACCGATGTATGTTGATGTGTGTGTGAATGGTATAAATATTAAAATGGAAATAGATACAGGTACTTACGAGACTGTTATCTCTGAAAAGATTTTGCATGGAAAATTCGAAAATGTAAATGTTTACGATACGCTTTTAAATTTACGTGGATATGATGATTATGTTATGAATCCAGTCGGGTAATTATCAAATTTGAAAGTAAATTTTCGAAATAAGACATGTGTGCTTGATTGTTATGTATTGTCCGGCAGGGGCCCAGCGCTTTTAGGACGTAAATGGCTTGCAGCATTCGGATGCTGGCCATTGCGAATTAAAGAAAATCTTAATGATAAATTAATGGTAAACAAATTTGACATAAAAAATATACCGGATTACATTATCAATAAATATAACGAGTTGTTTAGTAATTCTCCGGGTTGCTATAATAAAAGTAAAACTAAAATTCATTTGAAAGAGGGCACTAAGCCTATTGCACTTAAATGTCGTCATGTTGCACATGCTTTAAAGCAGCTAACTGAAAAAGAAATCGAACGTTTAGTCTCTCTGGACCACTTACAACCAGTTGAAGTTAGTGAATGGGCTACTCCGATTGTACCCGTATTTAAGAGTAATGGCAATATACGTATATGCGGCGACTTTAAAATTACAGTAAATCCACATATTATTATGAATAAATATCCGCTTCACACAATCGATGACATTTTCTCGGCTTTACAAGGCGGTTTAACTTACACCGAGTTAGACTTGCGGCACGCTTATATGCAGTTCGAAGTAGATAAAAGCTGCAGAGATCCACTAACAATAATTACGCATTAAGGCTCCTTTCGCTATAAGAAAATACCAGAAGGTATCGCGCCGGCCCCGGCTAACGTACAAAAAAACATGGATGAATGTTTAGCTGGTATAAATAGTACAATAACGTACATTGATAATATCTATGTAACAGGCCGTACGAACGAAGAGCATATTAAAAATTTAGAAGCTGTATGTGCGCGACTTTAAGAGTGCGGTCTTCGCGTGAATATTGATAAGTAAATTCATGCAAAAGAACCTCGATGTTCTTGGCTATGTAATAGACAAAGATGGCCTACACAAGTCCAAAACAAAGATCGATGCAATGATTAATGCTCCGCAACCGTCTAATGCTAAAGAATTAGCTTCTTTCCTTGGTTTAATAAATTTTTACGCAAGATTTTTGCAAAATAGATCAGAAAATCTAAAACCGTTGTACGACCTGGCTAATCAAAAAGAATTTGTGTGGAATGATAAATGCGAAAAAGCTTTCAAATGGGTAAAAAATGAAATGATATCACCGCAAGTTTTGGCACATTATGATCCAAATGAACAAATTATATTGGCCTGCGATGCTTCACAATATGGGTTATCCGCGATCTTATCGCATAAATACAAAGATGGTACAGAACGGCCAATTGCATACGCTTCGCAGAAAATACCGAAAAAAGAACTTAATAGAACAATACTTGATAAAGAAGCAATGGCTATAGTTTTCGGATTAAAACGTTTTCGAGATTTCATTTTTGGAAAAGAAATAATTTTATGAACCGATAATCAGTCGTTAAAACTTATTTTAGGTCCGCGAAAAGGTATTCCTCAAACGGCTGATAATAGATTTCAAAGATGGGCTTATTATTTATCGGGATTTTGATACAAAATCGAACATATAAGTTCAGCTGCTAATGCAAATTGCGACGCTCTATCGCGGTTACCGGTACAAACGAATGTTGACTTATCCGATCTTGATCCTGACTTTTCAAACGTGCATTTTTTTAGCGAAGGTATCGCAACTTTTGATAGTAAAATGTTGGCACAAGAAAGTTTGAAAGATGAAATAATTAGTAAAGTAATAAGATTTACTCAAAGTGTATGGCCAAAGCTAACAGAACTACCGGATGAATTAAAAGCATATCACAGAAAAAAATTAGAATTATCGGCAAATAAGAACTGTTTATTTTGGGGGTTGCGTGCCGTTATTCCAAATAGCATAAGACCATTAATTTTGCGCGAACTACACGCTTCACATCTTGGAATTGTAAACATCAAAATGCTTGCACGCTCCTATGTTTGGTGGCCAGAAATTGATCATGATATTGAATATACAGTAAATAGTTGTAAAACTTGTGTAATTGAAAGAAAGAGCCCACCAAAAACTCCGTTAACTACTTGGCCTTGGCCTGATCGCACATGGAGACGCATTCATTCTGATTTTTTAGGACTATTTTACGGTAATATGTACCTTGTAGTTATTTGTGCTCATTCAAAATGGCCGGAAGTTATAAATTTCAAAAATAATACTAAAGCTTACAGACTGATCGAAGAGTTTAAAACACTATTTGCACGGTTCAGTTTACCTTTACACGTAGTAACCGACGGCGGACCGCAATTTCGCAGTTCAGAATTTTTGAAATTTTTAAAGAAAAATGGAATTAATCTTAGTTTTTCGCCGCCGTATCACCTCGCCACGAATGGTGCAGCCGAAAATTTCATTGGCATTTTTAAAGATAAAGTCACGAAAATTGTAAAAGGGGAAGAGACGGTTGAGAATGCCATAAATAAATTCTTATTTGATTATAGAAGTGTTGAGCATTGCACCACGGGTAAGAGTCCTTATCAGCTTATGTATAATCGCGACATACGCACAAGATTTGATATGTTAAGAAACAGCGTATCCGAAAAAGTACAGAAAAGTCAGAGAACACAAATAGTTGCAAAAGGTGGTAGTCGTAAATTAGATTCAAGTACGGACGATGATGTCTATATAAATGATTATGGTATAAATTCGGAAAAACGTTGTAAAGCAAAAGTTATTAAGCAGACATCACCGACTACCGTCGTTGTACGCGACGAAAATAATGCGACGCATAAACGCCCAAAAAATCAAATTATCAAAGATGCGAAATCAAATGTAAATCTTCGTAGATCTCCGCGGTTGAATGTAAAATAAAAAGGTGGAAGAGTTGTGGTGTATGCGAATACGCATCTATTTACAGATAATGTATACTTAACTAATATACGTTGTAATGTATAATATACAGAATTGTAACTATACACTAAAGGTATAGGTATGTGTGTGTGCGCGCTAGCCGGCCTAATGTTATGTATAATCAAGCGTACTTAGTGTACGCTCCAGCCGGCTCGTGAACAGACTTATCTCCACAGGTAATATCAATATTGTAATATTCTAACACTTATTAATTTTAATAAATATTGAACCTGGTATTAACCAGTATATATGTATTCTTACTCAATGTAATTCACGACACCACAATTATATTATACATTATAGTTATATAATGTATTATGTATTATAATAATGTAATAATTACATATTATAACAAAATTTGAAGTGGGAGGTACCAGACAAGTGGTCTCTTGAAGAAGCCGCTACAATCCCAGTTGTTTACGCAACGAGCTACTACGCTTTGTGCGTTAGAGGTGGCATGAGACCCGGTGAAAGCGTACTGATTCATGCTGGCAGTGGTGGTGTAGGTCAAGCAAGTATATCTATTGCCTTACATATGGGATGTAAAGTTTTCACTACTGTTGGATCACAGGAGAAGAGAGATTTCTTAAAGAAGACTTTCCCTCAGCTAACTGATCGCAATATCGGTAATTCTCGCGATACAAGCTTTGAGCAATTAATACTTACTGAAACTGGTGGACGTGGTGTTGACATGGTTTTGAATTCTTTGGCTGGTAAAAAACTGCAAGCAAGTGTAAGATGTCTGGCAAACGGCGGTCGATTCCTCGAAATCGGCAAATTCGACTTGTCAAATAACACTGCCCTTGGAATGTCGCTTTTCTTGAAAAATACCTCATTCCACGGTATTCTTCTGGATGCTTTATTCGATACAGATTGTCCAGAAAAGAAAGAAGTCGTAAAGTTAGTTAACGAGGGTATCAAAAATAGAGCTGTTAGACCTTTACCAGCTACGGTTTTCAGTGAACAGCAGATCGAGCAAGGTTTTAGATTTATGGCAGCAGGTAAACACATCGGTGAAGTTATTCTCAAAATTCGTAATGAAGAACCTCAAAAGGTGACTCAACCCAGTCCGAAAACAGTTGCATCCATTCCTCGCACATACATGAATCCTGATAAATCTTACGTTCTCGTTGGAAACTTTCCATTCCATTACTTGAAAAATAATTGTGGTGTCGTGAATTACATTAAGTAAGAACACATATATACTGGTTAATACCAGGTTCAATATTTATTAAAATTAATAAGTGTTAGAATATTACAATATTAATATTACCTGTGGAGATAAGTCCGTTCACGAGCCGGTCGGAGCGTATACTGAGTACACTTGATTATACATAACATTAGGCCGGCTAGCGCGCACACACACATACCTATACCTTTAGTGTATAGTTACAATTCTGTATATTATACATTACAACGTATATTAGTTAAGTATACATTATCTGTAAATACATGCGTATTCGCATACACCACAACTCTTCCACCTTTTTATTTTACATTCAACCGTGGAGATCTACGAAGATTTACATTTGATTTCGCATCTTTGATAATTTGATTTTTGTGGCGTTGATGCGTCGCATTATTATCGTAGTATGTTAATATTATAATATATAATATTAACATTATAATATATATTTATAAATTTTGAGTATAGTATACGTGAGCATGAGGTGTATGTGTGTGCAGATTGAGAGCGCCTCTCTTATTTATATATAATATATTTTTTTATATATAATATTTTTTAGCGCCTCTCTTATTTATATATAATATTTTTTTATTAAGTTAGTTACCATCGACCGGCGCGACTGATAGCACGCATTAAACGGCTTATAGCCTGTTAATTTGTACTAGTAATAGGTTAATAAATTGCTTTTTATTGTTTAAAACAAGTTTTTCATTCCACACCTTCAATAAACAAACAAAAATTGAAAAATATATTAGTATATAAACTATATTAATGACAAGTTCTCATTAAAGTAAATTTTATATTCATTAATTCATGATTCTGCATTAATTTTGGCATTGTCTTGTTGTAATTATCATTACTTCTTCGTTAATCTTAAATCATTGATTTTTCATGCTGATGATACATAAAAAGTTTTTAAAAATATTTTCATTTGTCATGTCAATGAAATCATAACTGTATATAGTCCACAGTTGTGTTATTTTTGAGTGAGTGAGTGATAAGAGTACGGTAGCGATAACGACAGTAACGGTTAATAATAGAGCTTTGGCACCAATGTCTTGATAAATGTAGCAGTACGTTTGTTTTTTTAGAATTAAACGTTAAGCTTTTCGAATGATTAATTTAATAATTAACTTTTTTTCATCAATGATTAGTTTATTAAGACGCAAGTTTTTTTACGATATTAATAAATATTTATATTTGTTGTTGAATTTATAAAAATCTATAAATAAAATTTTTTTTTTTTCTTAAATACTTTATAAATTGGTAAATAAGAAAATTTTCTAATTTTTTTGTGATTGCAAATGTTAATTCAATTCTGTATGTAGTAACAATGACATTAATGCCAAATATATGATTTTTATAATTGATTGATATTAAAAAAGTTATATATATCTTAGTAAAAAAAGGTTTTTATACAAAATTTTTCTGAATAAAAAAATACTAATCGACATTCAATAGAAATTATGAAAACATCCATAAAGAATTTTCTTATTAATTGCAAGTTCAGACGTAGTTTTAAAAATAATTCTTGATATTTTTAAAATAATTTTGTTGATTCTTCTAATAACTTCTCTTGAATTCTAAGTGAATGATTCAATATTTTATTCGTAACGAACGTGATTTGTCAATCAACTAGGTTTTTTATTTTTTCTATTCAATATTTTAATTTAGCTACTCATTATTAGTTCACTTATTAGAGCATTAATAAATTTTAATTAATAAATAAAATATTATATAAATATTGTAAGATTAATAGATTAATGAATGAGTTTTTTGTACTTTTAGACGATGATGATACTTGATTAGTGGCAAAGCTAAAAAAAATACATGAGGGTTTTTGTTTATTTATTTTTATTTAATTTTCATTAACTTAACTTTTATTTATTTATTCATTCAATAATATATGTTGACTGCTTTTGATAAATGCTTGAAAATAATTTTTGACGATCTTCTGAAGAGCCATATTATTTCTGTGAACTATCTTGAATTGGTAGTAATCTTGCTGCCAAAGAGATTGTTGGAAAATAGATCTCATTTTTTTGTTTATCGAATGATATTTTTATTTATTTATTTTATTATTCATTTTTTCATTCATTACCTTATTTACAGTTACTTTTGAATATTCATTCGAACAAATGCCCGAAAATTTCAGAATACCGAAAAACTAAATTCGGCAATCGATTCTACGTAAAGTATCACGCTTTTATACATAATATTTTTACATTGATAATTTGAATTTTCATAAAAAACTTTATATAGATTTTTTCATAATTTTTCCTGTAAATTGCCGCGTGCAGTTTTTCAGAATTTTGAGATTCTTTGTAATTTATTCAAATATTTTTTTTTTATGAACAATTGTAAATAACCGAAAAAAACACAATAGACTTCTTTTACTATGCTACTGATCAAATATTTTAATACCGCCTGGTTTAGATTTAAGGATTGAATAAAGTAACGAAATCTTTCATCAAATTGATACTACTGAATTTTCATTCCATATTTTTTTATTAATGTTACAAAGTTTTTATAGAAGAGAAAGAAAACTGATTTCAAAGAAATAACATTGGTTTTTGAGAAACTTCTGTAAAACGAATTCACACAGCTTTTGAGTAGCTCTCATGATTGAAAATTTTCAGATTACTGCAGTCTCTTATTTAACAGTTCTGAGTATAAAAAGTGATGTTTGTAACTCACTGTTTATTTTATTCATTTCAGATTGAAAGCCAATCCTTTAAATATTATAAACATTTTATTAGCATATTTTCAAGCGTTACAAATAGCAGATAGCGTAACAAATTATCGTGAAATGTAGCTAGCAGAAAAAATAAAATGTATTTTATTAGATGCAAAAAGTGAATTTAATAATGTAGAAATGATAACTGATGAATCTTTAGATTTTCAAGAAGAATATAAAGACCATAATGCAAAAATATTTAAGGATGAAGTGCTTCATCATTTTCCTGAACCACATGAAGCACCAACAAATCAGTGTACGAAAGATAATGAAGAAGTAAATTTTTAATGTAAAGCAAGAGTCGTAGAATTTTAAAGAAGTGGTAAAAAAAAGGAAAATTTAAGTCTCAAAACTGTTCAGAACAGATTTCGAAAAGTTAGATCTATAAGTCGCATACAATTAATAAAGGTGGTACATATAAAGAAAAAGTTGTCCGAATTTGTCAGTATACGCTGGATAATTTCAAAGCTGCTCTCGACAGCGCTACAATTATTCACGACCGCGATAAAATTCGGTGGGCCTTACAAGCTAAAAAGGTACTTGAATTTGATGATATTAGATTCAAAGCTCCTAAAAATTTGTTGCTGAAGTTTAAACACGCACACAGAATAGTGTCTAGAAAAATAAATAAATTTATAACAAGAAAAACACTGGAAAATGCAGCAGAACTTTCAAGCGCAGCAGACGCTTACCTCACTGACATTCGATCGTGTATATCAAGTATTGGGCCTGAAAATTTATACAATTCAGATCAGACCGAATTTCAGCTAGAAATGCACTCTGGCAGAAAATTATCAGTGGAAGGAAAAAAACAAGTACAATGTCTTGTACAATCTGTTTCAGCTTCAACACATAGTTACGCGATGCAACTACTTATATAAGCTTCTGGACAATTATTATCTCCGTTTTTTCTTGATTTAAATGAATGGATTGGTAAATTTGGCCTAAGTGTAAAACAAAACTTATCTACCAGATAATGTATATTTGAAAGCTTTAAAATCTGGAAAATTAAAAACAGGTAAGCACGTGAACAACAATTTTTATGTTGTAATATTACGGATAACTTGACTAATAAAGCATTCAATTGCAGATCACTTTAGAATTTGGTCGGAAAAAATATTTTATCCATACGTGGGACAACACTATATACAATTGCTTGATTCTTGGAATGGTCATTGTGATAAAGTCATAGAGGAAACAATGCCAGAAAATAAAATTGTTAACGTAAAAGGAATTCCAACAGGAACCACAGAAACAATTCATCCACTTGACGTTTACGGTTTTTTTATTTAGAAGAATTTTCTGATTATGTAATGTTCCTTGACTATGACATGAATGTATATTTAAGAAATAATAATTTAATTACAATAATTAGTCCACAACCAACATGTCCAATATAAAAACACGTCAACTAAGTTTTATTATTTTATATTGAAAAAAATATTTTTTGTATTTTTTTGACATTTTCAAAAATTTTTCCAGGAAAAAAATTCTTAAAAAATACAGTTCTCTATAAAATTTAGAGATTGCAACTTCTAAAAATGAGACCTATGGAGTTTCGTTGCATTTTTTTAAGCGAATATTTTCAATTTTGTTTCATCCAAAAATATTGAATCAAATCGGAGATATTTAAAGAAATGTGATTTTATGGGTTCAATTCAGGGGTGATTTTCACCTTTTTAAAGTTGATATTAGCAGATAGAGAAAATACGTGTCTCTTATTTTTTAATGCTCTAAAAAATATCTAAGTTTTAATAAAAACAGAGAGTTTGGGTTGGGGGGGGAGGGTTCCTTGTAAGTGTAGCTTGGTTTGATAATGCGGCCTGGACACTTCAGTTTTACCAATTCAATACTTCAATGTAACATTTAATTTTTATATTTATAAATATTTTCATATCTTCCAGGTACCTAAGTAAAAGATATTTAAGTTCTGCCCAATACAAGTTGTCAATCTCTTTTGCTTAAAAATTTATAACTTCCAATTTTACTATTTAATATTACTAACAAGTGACCCTACCCAACTGCCACTCACCAAATCGAATATAACTTTCCACATTGGTAGAAAATGGAAAAATATAAGACACATATTCTTTTAATGTAGCCTAATTCTATTTTTTGGAGTATAAATCACTTCTGGAAGGTGTAAAATAGTAAACATTTATAGTAGAATAACCAAAACTAAATGCTTGTTTTCACCACAGAAATGGATAATTTAATAGATAAGATTATTATTTTATACATTTTTGGGATAACTTGAACCGAATCTGGTGTCTGACCTAAGAGATCGGGGTCAAGGTCAAATGAATGAAGGTCGATTCTTAATTAGATTTAAAACGAGTAGTCATATTAGTTAAGAGGTTTTTTAGGTCTTTAAAACCGAATCTAGCGTTCATTTGACTCGAACAAGTCAAATGTAAGGTCATCTAAAAGTTATGTCATGACGAATAAACTCCATATAATCTTAAGCTGGAGATACTGAAGCTATTAAACTTAGAGTCTAGAATCCTAAACTCAAAAACCACAAGCTAACTATCCCAAGCCCACAAACCTCAAGTCCACAACTTTCAGCCTCGAAACCCCAAGCCCACAAACCAAGCAAACAACCCAAGCTTAAAACCCAAGCCTACAAATTTTAAGTCTATCTAAATTTTTAACCTACAAACTTCAAGTTTTAATTCATATACCGCCACCTTATGAACTCCAAACCCATACACCCCAAGCCAAAAATTTAATGCCTACAGACCTTAAGCTCACAACCCAACCTACCAACACTGAGTTAACTAAGCTAACACATTCCAAGCCTACCAACCTCAAGTTCACAATTTTAAACTAATAAATATCAAATTTGAAACTTCAAATTTATGTATCTCAAGCTCACAAACCTTATGGGCTTGGATTTGGTGGATTTCGTAACTAACTTGTAAGTTCTGGTACTTAATTTGTGAGTTGAGGTTTTGTATTTTAAGAGCTGGTGAATTTTAGATTTATTTATAGACTTTAAATTTATGTTCGTGTGTGATATTATATAACATTTAATACTGCATTTGGTTTTAGCATTACCCAGAAACGATGGCAAGGACGTAGCAAATTTCGTTCCATTTAAAGGATTTGATTAGCGTGAGTCCCCTTGCCTCTCATATTTCGATATGCTTGATTAGCTTAAGTCACCTTGCTTCTCACATAAGTAACGAAAATCTTATATGACTTGAGATTTGTGAATTTGGATTGTGAGCTTGGGTTGTAGGCTTTGGGTTCCCAAGCTGAAGTTGTGGACTTAAGGTTAGTAGGCTTGAGACTATGAGCTTGAAATAAAGTTTAAAATTCTAGACACTTGGTTCATTAGGTTCAGGCTTAAGATTATATAAAGTGTATTCGTCATGACATAACTTTTAAACGATCTTGCATTTGACTTGTTATAGTCAAACGGACGCTAGATTCGGTTATAGAGACTCAAAAAACCTATAACTAATACGACTACTCGTTTTAAATCTAACTAAGATTTGACCTTCATTTGACCTTGACCCTGATTTCTTAGGTCAAACGGAGACTAAATTCAGCTTAAGTTATCCCAAAAATGTATAAAAATGATAATCTTATCTATAAGACCATTAATTTCTGTGGTGCAAACAAAAGCATTTAGTTTTGTTTATTTTACTATAAATTTTTACTATTTTACACTTTCCAGGAATGATTTATACTTCAAAAAATAGAATTAGGCTACATTCAAAAATACGTTTCTTATATTTTTCTATTTTCTACCAGTGTGCAAAGTTTTATTTGATTCGGTGAGTAGGGTTACTTGTAAGTTCAACTTAACCTGATAGTACTGGCCGGACACTTATATCATACCACTTATTATTGTAAAAATTCTATTCTCTACACTTGCAATTCTTTCTATTTTACTATATAATAATAAATTAAGTGCATCTTGGCCTGATAATACAGTACAGACATCGCATTTAGTTAGTTAGTAAGTTAGTAATTAGTTAGTTCATCGCACTATATTATTGTAAATTTATTATATTTCGTATCCAAAAATTTCGTAAAGCTTGGCCTGATTATACAGGCCAGACATTAAGTTAACACTGAACTTAACCTTACTTTCAATCTTCTTAAGTAAACTTGCAAATCCTCTATGCCTCCTCAATCTACACACCAAAAGTTATATAATTACTAATCCTTGGTATTTAAATTACATATAAGGTACAGTAATAGTCAATACTTTATGTAGCTACGAACGTATTTTAAAGGAAAATAACAGGTTACCTGTTGGCGGAGGTTAGAATATTAGTGTAATGGACGAATTATCGTCCATTATATAAATAATAATAAAAATAAGAAATTAATTAACATACACATGACATAAAATTAGAATGTAAGAGACTTCGGTATCCGGTAGATTTACAAAATATCAATGCATGAGAAAAATAAATAAGAGAAAAATATGCATACATGTTCAATCAACACAAATGTCGAAAATCCACGAATAAACAATAACCAGGAGCAAGAGATGAGAAAAATAGACCCGGGGATTAAGTGAATAAATAATAAAAATAATGCGTTGATGCACGGCTAGGTAAGCAAGGAAAGGCTTATCAGCTTAGGAGGAAGACGAGATCAAGCATGCACAAAATATACGGAAAAGGCTATTTTGCCTTACGTCATATAAAAGAGACAACAAGATCTTACACGTTAAACGCACGAAAGCCTTGTCAGTCGGACTTTGTGCGAGAGGAAGACAACGAGATTGAGCATACACGAAATATACGAAGAAGCCTAACCTGCCGAACATGGTGCAAGTGAGACAGATAGATCATGTGCCTTTATTTGTAATGTAGTGAGGAAAATCTGAGGAAGCTCGCATCTCTTGTAAATACATCAAAACAAGAGGCCAATAAACGAGCTGGGATAAGAAAAGATTCCAGGAAAAACTGATATAAGTGCATAACTCGTCTACCCTCAAAGGAGTATAAAAGGGGGTAAAATAACAACAGAAGAGAGCTCGAGTATTCTCTCTTAGTCTCGCTCTCAGCCTGTCACTTTGACTCAGATTTTAAATGTAAGTCTCTGCTTGTCGCTGTTTTTATTAAAAAGTAAGTCTAAATAATAATACACAGTTTCTTTAAAGTAAAATAGAGTAAAAATCTTCGAGATCCGACGAATTATTCTTTGAGTATTAAAAAAATAAAAAGAAGAGGGAAAACCAGCAAGAAGAAACAACAGGCCAACTCAAGATTCGACAGAATAGATCAAGTGACCGATAAGCCGAAAAAAAGTTAAAAGCAAAAAGACAAGCGCCATGCGCCGAGCATCGATGACTCTCCTCTACTTGTATTTGACACGACGCATACCTGCTTATCGTAGAAAATGTCGGAGTGCCAGGCACATACAAGGCTGTTCAATAAGTTTTGCGGTTCGATAAGAAAAACACAATTTTATGGTTTGAAATACACTTAATTATTCAGTATAGTCTCCCTGAACATCAATACACTTGTTCCAATGAGATTCCAATTTATGAATTCCATCCCTGAAGTGAGAATCTGGAAGAGCTGCAAAATACGCTTCCACACCTGTTATGACCTCATCATTTGATGAAAAACGCTTTCCACGCATGAATTTTTTTAGGTCTGGAAACAGATGGAAGTCGCTAGGGGCTAAATCTGGCAAATACGGTAGATGCTCCAACAATTCGAACTTTAATTTATGGATTTTAGCCATTGTCAAAATGCTCTTGTGACATGGAACATTGTCCTGATGAAAAAGGATTTTTTCCTTCTGCAAACTGGGTCTTTTTTCACGAATTTTTTCTTTCAACTAATCTTAAAGGTTACAATAACATTCAGAATTTATCGTTTTACCAGTTTGCAAGTAATCCACAAACAAAATTCCTTTCGAATTCCAAAAAACTGATGCTAACACCTTCTTGGTCGATTTCTGGACACAAACTCGTTTCGGAGCTGAAGAACCAAGTTCACCACTCTTTAGCCTCTTGTTTTGATTCAGGATCATGGTAATAGACCCAAGTCTCATCCATAGTGATAAATCGACGCACAAAATTCACTTTATCTTTTCGAAAACGCTCTAAATGTTGCTGAGAAAGTCGCATTCGAATGTGTTTTTGTTCTATTGTTAGCGAATGCGGCACCCATTGTGCACACAACTTTCTAAAACTCAATACTTCAGTCAAAATATTGCTTACACTGCCCAATGAGATGTCTAGAGCTTCTACTTAATCTCTTTCAGTCACTCGACGATTTTCCAATACGATATCCTGTATTTTTTCTACGATTTCAGGTGTTGCTGTTTTTGGACGTCCTTGACGTGGATTGTCGTCAAGGATTGTACGACCACGTTTAAATTTAGCAACTTATCTTTCTACTGTACTAATTGAAGGCAAAGAGTCCTTATACACTTTTTACATTCGCTCATAAATTTTCTTTGCTTTTAAACCTTCCAAAAATAAAAATTTAATCACTGCACGATACTTGATTTTTTCCATTGTAAAAAAATACTGTGACACGTCGATACTAAATGGCTTGTAAACAAAGAATGAATTTACAAATTGAAATAAAACTTCACATACGTTCATATGAAGAGTGTACCAACATAACAAAAAAAATTTAGACTAGTAGCAACACCCTCTCATATTGAACCGCAAAAATTATTGAACAGCCTGGTATATGCACGCATCTACACTAGTTTACAGCCAAGATTAAGGTACCATTACGCTAATTTTTTATTTATTTCCAATAAAAGTATTTTTAAAGTATCTTTAATTTTAAGTGTTTCATTCACAACTAACATACGTATTTTCCTTTACGACTCTCGTACCCCGGAGACATTATCGCGTTACTCGTTAGCCAAAAAGGAAGAGAGTGCAGCTCGAAGAATCATATACGATACTTGCAGCTAGTTGTTTTAACTAATATATATAATTTGTTACTCTATGGACGAAACATTAGTCATCTACCATACCCCTTTGCACTACACCCAACAAATCATATTGTTTTAGAAAATTTATTATCCTTCCTTACAAAGGCTCGCCCGAGCTATGAAGTTAATAACCTTGGCTAAAAGGAAACAACTACTGTGCTGTCATATGAGTACGCAGAAAAATTAAGAAGTATTATATTAATTCAAAAATTCGAACGTAACAAAATTAATAATGATAGAAATAAAATTAACATATTAATGAATTTAATTTTTAAAACTTAAATATACTTTTATTAAATATTTCATCGAATATTTTTGGAATATATAAAATTAGTTTCAAGAAACTCGTTGAAATATTATAAATTGTTATTCAACGAATTACTGTTTAAATTATTTATCACATATAAAATTGTGTAAAACAAAGTTTGTAAAAAGATTTTATGATTTATTGAGAAAAATATTTTATCATTAAAAAGAAATTATTTGGTAAATTTCAAATGTTTCCATATATATTATTAGAATGTTGTAGAACTGTTTCTTGAAATTTTATAAATATAAAATTTAATATTTTGCAAATTGTTACAGAAATTTTTTTGAAAATATTCATATAATCTTAGTTAAAATATTGTTATGGTATTTTATGAAATATTTTCTGAATTACTTTTGAAGCATTTTTGTACTATTTCATATAGAATTTTCTGTTAGGAAAAGAAAACTAAAAACTGCTATACTGGAACTACTACAGCGTTATTTATATATTTTGAATATTATCTGTATTTAATATTACTTATAGCATTGTTACGATATTTGTTCAAAATATTTTTTTTAACTTCTCATTTTATCCTATGTGTCGAAAATCATCTTTATCATACACTTTTTTCTCAATGTACTTTACTGGTTTTATCTGAAAGATTTTCCTTTGCGTATAATATTTATTTAACATAAATATATTATGTTATTTTTGTACAGAAAATTTTATTTCAATTGAAAAATAAAATATTAATAAATACACAAAAAATAAGTATGCAGTATCTCTTACTTTTTGCTAAATTACAAACACTTATCTCAACCTTACCTAAGTCGGTCGTTTAAGGTACGTGAAATTTTTTAAATTCAAAACAAATTTCTATTATTACTTTTAAACTAGTTGTGATTACTTTATATATGTTTATTAATGTATTTGTATTTTACTGTTAAATAAATAAAAATAAAAGTATACATTATTAAAAATCGGAGGATAAAAATAGTATTTTAGATAAATTATAGAAGCTAATTATTACAGTGCAAAAAATGTCTAATAACAATAGTATAGTCCAAGAGAACTCGAAAAACTTTAGCACAGGAAAAAATAAATATACTCTTTTGATAAATATCGTGAGGCTAAAAAAATTTTATTCTTGACTTACAATGTTTTGATGGAGAATTGATTGACATATTATTTTGCTTCTTCGCTGTTTTTTTATGAGTTTGCTCAGCCTAAGGGTTCGCTGAGCACATGAAAGGGAGCTACTTGGTATTAATTTTTTTTCACAAATATGCTTTTGTTGCTGATCTTTGAATTGCATTTCACGCTTCACAGAATTTTTTAAAAGTAAACTATGCTTGGGCTTTACTGTACTCAAAGGTACTGTCTTCGCTATTAACGTATCACTTCTTACACTCCAGTTTGAACCGCCGTATCTTGTAAGATTCATAAGGTCACCGATACTATTACGCACTTGGCTAATACTAGATAACTGAAGGTTTGTATGTAAATAAGATGACGAATGAGGCAGTGATACGTAATTTTTTTTTACAGAATGAATTTCATTAAATAATGTAATTTTCATTTGTAATTTGTCTATATCTGAGAGTGAGGAACTACGATGAATTCTTGTGTAAAACATATGATACTTCACGCTTTCCTGAAATATATTTTCAGATGATATAGATGATTTCATTGCAAAAAGACCGGCCTTTAGCGGAAAAAGCAAGGCCCACTCCGTTGAATACTCTTGCTGCTCCATTTCATTGGCATTACACTTTTTGACGTTTCTACTCTGCTTATATTTATCACATCAACAGAAACGTAAGCTATTTCACATTTATGCCACACAGTAATGAACAAAACTTTGATAAGCCCAACATGCTTATATCAAACGCTACAAAATAAACTTGTTCCGCTTTCGCACAGTTACAATTCATACATTGTTATCATTATTGTATGAACTTAAAATTTAGAATGCAAAAACATTAAAAAAAAAAGAATTGCTTGTCGTAAATGAATTAACAAAAAGTATTTTGTAATGTTAAGCAGTTAAAGCAGTTTTAAAAAAAGTTTGTGTAAATAATTTTACTGTTCACTCAGTAATCTGATTCATTCTGATCACTATCGTTTAAATCAAGTAGTACCACTCAGTGATATTTTCACTTAAGTTAACGCAGCCCCCTGCAATGGTAAAGTAGTGCACATGCTGAGAGTATCTTTTCATTCTTTTAGCTTTTCGTCGGCTTTTATCACGTATTTCTTTTTTCTTGAAAATACATTTATTAAAACAAAGTGAGTATACCAAAAAGCATATATATCGACAGACATTCATATGTTTATTTTCGAATATATTTAAACATATATGAGAACTTGTTTGCGAGTATTCATAAATGTATATAATACGTGGGTGTATAATGTGCATATATACGTGATTTTTTGTAAGTATGCGTGAATAGGTTTAAGAACATACGTATCTATGAAACGAATAAATTGTTTAAAAAGAAGCAAAATAGAAAAAAATAAGCTATAAAATAATTATGTTAAAAATATATTAAATTTTATAAATTAAATTTTCTAGAAATTTTAGTATCAATTATTTTTTTGAGAACTTTAATGATTTTTGAAATTTTCTTTGTTTAAATCTTTTTTTATGTCTTTTATTTCCTTTGTGAAATTTGAGTCATTATTATTTTAATTAAGTCATTAATTACATTTAAAGCAAGTTTATAGTAAGTTGTTTAAGATTGCTATTTAACATGCAAGAACTTTATTTAGAAATATAAATTCAAATTTTAAAAATGCTAAAATATTTAGCTTCATTATTAGCTTCATCGACCAAATTTATTTAAGTTTTCTATATCCGTACCAAGTGGAGTAACACATTTGCACGCTCACTGTATCAGAGACCGACAGGTCAGAAGCCTGATTTTTTTTTTTTTTTCTTATAGAAGTAATTCCAAAATTAATATTGTTATTACAAAGGGATATTTTGAAATAAACGAATCTCAGTTGCACTGCACGAAAAGGTAATTTGTCAATCTAACAGAAAAAAAAATGTTATAATAAACAGCAATGTCAGATTATCTATTATCGTTTATCTATTTGATTTCAAAGATTAATATATAATATAGCAAAAAACATATTTTAATATATATTCAAATTAAATAATTGTGTTATAATAAATTAAGACTTTTAATCAATAATTAATTAATTTTACTACATACAATATTTTATATAATTTTTTAAATTAAACTTATGTATATACAGCGTGTTCAAAAAGTCCCAGTACGGCTGAATGAGTTAAAAAATAATAGTCCTGGAGAAAAACTTTCGATACAAATTTTTTAAGAAATTTTCTTTTCTATCCGGCGGTGACCTTGGCTTTGACCTTAAATTGGACCTTCAAGGTCATTTGAAGGTCAAAATGATTCTTTTTATATGAAAATCCCTATTTTTGACACCGGAAATAAATAGAGCGAAAAATTTTACGTTCGGATATGTCCTTGATCATTTTTAAAATTTCTTTTTAAAGAACTTCTTTTTTCTTTTTTCTCCTTGCCTTAACTGGCTGGGTATAATATCTCCTTGCCTTAACTGGCTGGGTACATATCTCCACCTTCCTTCAAAGTCAACATGGACAAGGCTAAGCCCATGGTCATCATCAGGCTGCTAATAAAAATTAATTCGTTATTGTTTCGCAGTACCGTAACCGCCTTTGAAATAGCGCCATTATTTCCGAATTTGACCATCACCATGTCCATTCGAGGTTAAATTTAAAAAATGATCAAGCACATATTCGAACGTAAAACTTTCCGCTCTATTCATTTCCAGTGTCAAAAATAGGGGTTCCTATTTAAAAAAATTATTTTGACCTTCAAATGACTTTGAAGGTCTGATTTAAGGTCGAAGCCAAGGTCACCGCTGGATAGCCAAGAAACTGGACATATTCATAACCTCTGCTATCTCTCTCACTTTAATTCGGCGGTCGTCTAGCACCATTTGGTGAACTTTGGCGATGCTATAGTCAGTGGTTGCAGTTTTTGGACGTCTCGAATGTTCATCGTCTCCCAAGCTCTCACGGCAACGTTTGAATTCCGCTGCTCGAAATTTCACTGTGGTAAATGATGGTGCAGAGTCCCTATACACTGAGTTTAACTGATTTTTGATTTGCGTAGGCGTATTGCCTTTAAAAAACAAAAATTTAATGACAGCTCGATACTCAATTTTGTCCATTTTCACAACAACACTCACATCGACTCACTCAAACGACTGTTAACTAACAACTGCGCATTCAAAATGGCTGAAACTTTGGTGAGCAACTGTCCACAGATGAACAACGAAATTTGCTAGCTTTTATTGACAAGTGCTGCTATCTTCATGTTGAGGTCGGAAACTTTTCAGACCACCCTCGTATATATGATAATTTTATTAATTTATTTTTCTTTACCTAGCTGGTAAACAGTTCCATCATCGACCACAAATATAACACAATTAATCCATATTCCAACGGTAATAATTTGATTAGGATGATTTTTCTGGAACCTAAATGCCAGCTCCTGTGTCTTTAGAAAGAGCAATAAGGACTTCTCGCCTGCGCAGACAGCATCAATGAAAATTAGGAAATTGTTAATTTATTTTGATTTACATTAATGCTATATTATTTTATTTTTATTTTATTAACACTTTCACATTCGCACTTATTTTGAACATTCGCTACCGTCCGCAAATCATATCATTCGCTACTGTTCGCAAATTACATCATTCGCTACTGTTCGCAAATTATATCATTCACTACTGTTCGCAAATTGTATCATTCGCTACTTTTTGCAACTTATATAATTCGCTACTGTTCGCGAATAAAATCATTCGCTACTGTTCGCAAATTATATTATTCGTTACTGTTCGCAAATAAAATCATTCGCTACTGTTCGCAAATAAAATCATTCGCTACTGTTCGCAAATTATGTCATTCGCTACTGTTCGCAAATAAAATCATTCGCTACTGCTCGCAAATAAAATCATTCGCTACTGTTTGCAAATAAAATCATTCGCAACTGTTCGCAAATAAAATAATTCGCTACTGTTCGCAAAATTTTGATGATTCAATTTTAAATAATGTATGAATAATTTTTAAATAATATCAAATCTGATTTGCCGAACACAAGCAAACCAAACTGACTGTATTAAAATTTTAAGCTTTATTGTCTTTCTATTTATTTTCATGTATAAAATTTTAATTTGTTTTAATTCTGGAAATATATAATTTTTATTTTATTTTCAATCAAATTGACTGGAGCCATTTTGTTTCTAATCAAATTTGATTTACTGAACACAAGCAAATCAAACCGACCAAAGCAATTAAGAATTAAATTGACTTTAATTTTATTTTAATTTAATTTAATATTGTAAGCATTTATTGATTATAATTTTATAATTCCTGTCGCTATCTCACTCGTACTCTATATAGCTATACGCATTATTATTTTTGTATTTTGTTAGGCTAGGTTTACCGTGTTGTAGCGAAAATTCCGCGTACACACATCTAGCATTATCGCGCGTGTTTGTTAACTTTCTCTCTCGCACTCGCAACGCACAGGCTTTATACTCTATACGCGTGTCATATACACAGTAGAGACTTTCATCCGGTCTCCGTGTATTCTCTCTCTCTCTTTCTTTCTTTAGCATCGTTCGCGTGCCCTTTCTCTCTCACCGCGCTAGCATACTCTCTCTCTCTCTCGCGCGCACCGCTCGCGTTTCCTCTCTCTCGCACCGCACTCACGTGCTCTCCTTTGCATCACTCGCGTTCTCTCTCTCTCACACCGCACTCACGTGCTCTCTCTCTCGCGCACCGCTCGCGTTCCCTCTCTCTCACACCGTTTGCATTTCCTCTCTCTTGCACCGTTCGCGTTCCCTCCCTGTCGCATCGTTCGCGTTTGTTTTTCTTGGAATAGCGCGCGCGTTCGATATACATACACACTTTTATCGCAGCAACCCACGCTTTAACGGCCCTTCACAGCATATCACGTTTATAAGCCCATCCTGATTATCGTATCTCTTTCACGATTGCCTTACTTTGAGAGATACACAATGCACAAACTTTCAATTCACTCAACCGTCGCACTCATTTTTACTTTTACTTACTCTACAGTGATTCTTCACTGTAGTTACTGTCGCTTTCAAGCTTGACTCTTCCTCTCTAAGAAAGATATATTTTTTCTTACCTATACTGCTGTCACCGGTGGCCTCTTCTTCTTTCCGGGCTTCTCCTGGGCCCATAACCTTTTGAATATTTAAAGTTGGGGTAGTCATTCTTGGTGGAATAAATAACTTGCACCAACAAACTTGTTGAAAATATAATAATACACGAAATATAATACAATATAGAATATTACGTCAAAAGAAAATAAAATAAGTTTTTAGAATATTTTGAAAGAGCCAAAACAAGAACTCAGCGAAATGTTGCGAGTAAGCACGTAGATTGTAAGTTATGACTTATTGTGAGGTCCGTTCCTGGAATAGGTTTTCTCCGCGGAACTTTTTCCGACTGGGTTTTATCTGCGGTTTTTTCCCTATTCTACAGGCTAAGGCCTGGGTGAATGCAGGAGCGTGATCATGTAGCGTAGATTTAAGCATATGTGCGTATTTACGCACATAAATCATGTACAGAAAGAAAGAAAAGAAAGAGCCCGTTTTAAAGCTAGTGCGTTTCGAGTTCGGGAATTTGTAAACAAGTATAGAGTAATAACTAAAGAGGTGGCGGCGGGGCTCACGTATCCGAACTTGACCTGTGCATGGGTTCGCCCAAGGCCTGGAAGCCTGTTGTCCCGCCGGATTTTTCCGGCCAGACTTTGTCTCAAAGTGGACGTGCTCGAAGAGGAGTGGTTCCGGAGGCAAGCGTGCGTGGGAGGCTACGTCTCCTATGGCCGCGAAGGCAAACATTTATTTTTTTGAGCCAAGCTGCGTGAGCTCTTAAGGGTATGCAACTAAGGTATATTCCAGTCCGTCCGCCTTAGCGCCCACGCGTGCGTGCAACGACGAAGTTTTTATTTTAACCGGCCATAAAAGTTAGCCGGACAATAGAGGCTCTTTCTTTCCTGCTTTCTAACCGTAGGCCGATATTTATTTTTCCGACTAGAACGTGACGAAAATGACGCAAACATATAAATACGATACTACATACGCTTTCATTTTTTCAACGGCTCTCTAAATTGTTGAAAGCACAGATGGACAAAAAACCCGCACGACTTGAAAGTTTTTTTGTATCTTGGACCGACGAATCGCGTATATTGTTACCACCCATACTACCCCTTCCTCAGACAAACCGAACTGATGAGATGACCTTTGACAGCTAGACAGAGCAGACTTCGCGTAGCTCTTCACCTACACATATCGTTTTCTCGCATTCACGTCGCAGTCTAATTTGAACAGCGTTAAATTTACAAATAGTGGCCGATTTGTATAGCGTTTAGTTTTAATTTTCTTAAATAAAATTAATAATTTATTATTTTAATTTTTTCTATTTATTTAACAACCCGGCCAATCCTTTATCTCACTTGTCTTATCAACAAAACTATTGAAGTTTATTTATATCTTTATTTATTTATAAAGGTACACAGAGTGCAGACCGCGATACAAAAGAATTTCGTATTAAATAAAAACGTTCGCTCAATAAGAAGTATAAAAACCGACTGCCTCTGAAGCGCTTTGCATGCCCAAAATTAATAACTAAAGGGGGGGAGAGAGAGCGCAGCGCGCCTCTCCCTCCCTATTCTCTTCAACAAATTTTAATTTAGGGTTTTTTTTATGTAAGACATCTAATGGCGCACCTCAACACTTGAATTGAAAATAAGAAGAAAAATAAAATAACCGTTTTATTTTTCATTTTGTCAGCGAACGTTAAAATAATAATTATATAGTGAACAACGATCTTTGATAAGCGATTTATTAGCAACAAAAAGTTATTTTGTATCATATTTAAAGAGAATTTGAAATTTGATAATTACAAATTGTAAATTTTTAATAAAAATAATCTAAAAAGAAATTTATGTAAAAATGTTAAATTGATGAGATATAAAACAAAATATGTTACGTTACTTTTTAAATTTTTGAAACATTATATTTTTAAATTCGATATTATTGTCACAAAATTATTTAATTTCTTATAGAAAATAATATTTTGCCATGCTATAATGGTTGTATCATTATGGTAGAGTAAAAAATTTTTTTTAAAACAGTTTTATACAATAAAAAATGATTATTAATTTAGAGCAATCTCAAATTTTTTTTATTAAAAAGTAATGAAAAATGACAACTAAATAAGTTATATTATCGTTATAATATTAATTATCATAATATGTTTCATATAAAAATATTAAATAAATTATCAAAAATTATCATAAAAAATTATCATATAAAATTATCGAGTAAATTTATAATTTAATTTTGAATAAAATTTTTAATTGTAATTTTATAATTAATTTTTTAGTATGAAAATATAATTTCGATTAAGAAATAATAATTTTTATCACCATTTTGTTTACTTTTATGTATTAAAAATATTCAAACTTAAAAATTTTAACGTGTTAAAAAAGATAAAATATTAAGTACGTGTTTCTTTATGAAGTCATTTTAGAAAAAATATTAAAAATTGTATTAATTTTTTTATCAATTTTTATATGAATTTTTATCTAGATTTCTGTATGAAAATTTACAATGTTATGAGTTAGATTTTCCTACGAATCGTTACAAGTGTGATTTAATTAAATATGTATGTAAAGAATTCTAATTTCTTGAGTACGTCTTGTTTTTTTTTATATGCTTTGAAAAAAGAAATTTGCATGTTTTTTTACGTGTATAAAGCATTATTATTATTCTATTTGAAATTGTACTTTTTATAAATAAATTTGTTTCAAGTAATATATCATCCCACTTTAAAAATTGTATTTTATTTTTATAGATTTAAGATTTCACAGAGAAGCTGCTGCATTGGTAAATTATTTTTTTTTTTCGAAATAACTATTGGTAAGTTTATGATTCTATTTAATTAATAATAAAGTTTTAATAATAAGTTTTAATAAAATTAAAATAAAGTGGTTACAATTACAATTTTATTAATATATATGTCTAATTTTCTTTCGAATTATTTATTAGTTGGATCAATCATAAGTCATTTCTCCACGGGCTTTTCTACTAGGATTCATATTTATATATTATCATTAATAGTGGAGTTAAATTAGTCCGAAAATATGGTTTATTGCGGAATAATGTCTCTTATTATATGTATTGTCTCTTATTATCATGAAACGTTTTCATTTATAACTATTTTGCAATGAAAGGAGATGTGCCAGCTGCATAAAACTGGAAAAGGAGGAGACAAGAGAGGTTAAGAAAAAAAATTTTAGCTGATGAATGCTATTTTTTCCGCTATCCTTGGCACTGTTTTTAGTGTAACCGTCGAAAACCACTATAATATTATTATCGAAATTTCTTATTTCCAAGTAACGCCTAGGCGATGTACAGTGTACAAATAACGTTGAATTACTTAGACTTGATTTGATTACATAATTCGATATTGAAATTTGAAAAATATTATTTTATAATGTCAGATATGTTTTTCAGATTTTGGGAAATATTTAGGAATATAAAGCAACAAATTTAATTTTTTTGATTTTTCGTAAACTATTATTAATTTAATTTTAAACATCACATCAATAAATCTTCTCAAAGTACAGATTTCAAGCTTTAAAAATGCACCTGTAAAGTGTTAATATTGCTTATTACAATTATTGGTCTATTTTATCAATGTTTTGAGACCTGTATTTTAATAAATAAATTAAGTTTTTTTTACATTATATATTTTATTCTTTATTATTTTAACAGTAAACTTTAAAAGTTATAGATCTTTATTCTCGCAATTTTCATTAAATATATTTTTTTTTATTTCTTTATTAAATATAAAATCATTCAGCTGTGGCTGCTTATTAATATTTTTTAATGTTTCTGTCTGAATTTGATCTATTGTATTTTTGTAATTATTTGTTTGTCTTGCAGAGAATAGTTTTGTTTATTTCGAATTAAATCTTAAATCATTATTATTTTTTAATTAATTTATTTGTTAAAAATAAAAGGTGTAAATAAATAAAAATAAATACTTTAGAATCATTTAAAATTTTTCTCACGGTAAAATACCTGTTGAAATAAAAATAAATACCTGTTGATTGTTTTGTAACTGCCTGGTTCATAAGCAGCAAAATCTAGAGAGGCTTTTCAGAAATTGTAATTGAATCTAATAAAATTAATAAATTTCTCAAATTTATTTAAAAAAAAAATTTATGTATATATATATATATATATATTTTTTTTTTTTATTCCGAAATAAAAATATTTTATTTAAATATTAGATTATATGCGTTTATTATACTTAGGAATTATGCGTAGACTGCTGCTACTTTGGATAAAAGGATCAATAAAATATACTATCCACTACAGATAAGTTACATTTCTGAAAAAGCATTGTTAATGTGAAAATATTTGTCATCCAATTTTTTAGAAAACCAAAAACATTAAGGAGATTTTATCACTTAACAATTAAAATCGAGATATCGTTGAAACTTTGTACATTAATAAATATTACCATCATGATACCTCAGCTAAATATTTAGAATCCTTCAGAACATAGGAAGCGAGTAATTAATGTTTTTATTTTTGAAAATTTAACATCGAGTCTTATGAAAATAGCATTTTCGTCATTTTTTAAGTCATGTGAAATAGTTAAAATTGAGTTTTTTTTTCAAAATTTTTATAGAGAAAACTATGTATTGAATTGATAATAATTAATTTAAAAAATATTGATTGGATATCTATGAGCTGAGCGATAAATTAACGAATAAAGGAATTTATTGCTTTTTCTGTATAAATTATTTTGTACATTTGACAACGTTGTACTTCCACTCCCACTCTCTCTCTCTCTCTCTCTCTGTCTTTCTCTCTCACTTTCTCTTTTATTTCTCTAATTCTCGTCTGCTCAATGATTATATATATGTTATGCGCATCATTTCTAGTACCGTACACATTTCTAATGTTTTTTCCAATTTTTCGTAGTTGTAAACGTTTTTTATACACCTTCTCTATCACCCTTCTTCCTTTCCAAAAAAACTTTTTACTGGTGTCACTCATTTTTTTTTTTTTTTTTTTAAACGTCACAATTAAGTTTACAGGTATATGTATATACTATAAAATTTAAAACAAACAGCTGTGTATAGTGTGATGTTGCCAAATCTACAAATATATCTCGTACTACGTAAGTTAATCATGTGTTATAACCTACACTACATTGATTAGTTATGTACTGAGTGAACCTCCTTAAAGCTTTTAAAAATATGGAAAGCAACATAGTTTAGGAATTGTTTAGGAACATTGTCTTTTATACTTTGGATCTTGTATCTTAAAAGATATTTTTTCGAAAAAAATATACGAAAATTTTTTGATCTTACATGTTGTTATTTGTCTGTGAACTAATTGAGAAGCTGTTCAAATTAAAGACAATATTTTTTGTCCGTCTAACCATTTGGAAAATTTTTTTAGAAAATTTAAAAAAATATATAGAGCAAAATATGTTTCATTTAATAAGCATAATCTTAATCATTTAGTTGATGATGTAAATATATGTGGTTAGTGCTTTTTAATTTGAAAATTTTATTTGCTCATTGAAACAGCTGATACGAAAAGGAGATAAAACACTTCACCAAATTGTACGGAGATTAACACTATGCCGTCCTGCGACACCACAGTGGTGACGTGCGCTAACTAGCGGTCAACGGCCGGCGACACCACAGTGGTGTCGTATTATTAGCGACAAGTAGCGCTGCCGGCGCCAAGCGAATAAATATTTACGAATCGTGCGGACGGCAAAGTGTTAAGAGAATATGATCACAAAATCACCTGTGAAATAATACCTCTTTAAAAAAAATTTAAAAAAATTTTGTGTATTTAAAATGCGATGATAATAAGAATGATTGCATACTTTTAAAATGTGGTATTATAAAAGTTTATAATTTTGTATAATTAGAAAATGCACAATATTATGTTGTAGGTGAAACATTAAAACCTATAAATGATTGATAAGATTTTCCATTTCAGTTATGTTTACTAATTGTAAGACTTATGAATAAAACTAAAAGAATGAATTGTTAGTCATGCGATGAAATTTACAAAAAATTATGTAAAACACAATTAAAAAATAATTTTGTTGTGTTACCAATTTTACATGTATTTTATTAAAGATTGTAAATTATTATGAATAAATTTTATGTATTTATTTTTTATATTCGCAAAAATTTAGAATTCAATCCAATAATATTAATACTGACAATAATTATTATTATGTATTATTTTAGTCAATATTACTAATATTGACATGAGTGTATTTGTAATAAAATCATTTGGTACTTTTTTCTTTTTAGAATAATAGTTTTCGTTTAAAATTAATATTTATGTAGCAGTAAAATTTATTTGTAACTGTGCAAGAAATATATCGTTTACTTAAAATATTTTTATAGCAAAATATGTGAACGGATGCTGAATTTAAGGATGGAGTTCTTGCTATGCCTACTAAGTGGATAAATAAAAAACAGAACTATTGCATGTATCCTCCTGATTATGATGATGCTACAGACTACATTAAAAATACGGTTGACTTTAAGAAGAATTGGCTTAAGTTGCCTGTGATAAAGATCTTTTCTACAGCAAGTATGTACAGGGTGCGTACGGTATTTGAGGACAACTTGAGAGTAAAATTAATTAGCTTGTAGTTTTAATTAAATTTAATGAAATTTTAGGAATTTTTTATACAACGTTAAATTAATATATGGCTATAAAGTTATTCAATAAAATCGCCATTAGCAGCAATAACCTCTTTGATCCGGGTCCAGAAACGATTACATGTCCGAATCGAATGCTCCTTGTTCATATTGACCATAACGGCATTAATAGCAGTCTTCAGCGAAGAAGTGGTGTTATGAGGACGCTTATTGGTCTCACGCTCTACTACGCCCCATACGTAATAATCCAAAGGATTGAGGTCTGGGGAGCTAGGTGGCCATAGGTTCGGTGTTATGTGGTCTTGAAAATTTTCGGCCATCCAATCTTGTGTCGCTATCGCTTAATGTAAAGGAGCAGAGTCTTGTTGAAAAATGTATGGTCTGCCTCCGCTTACATTGTCTATGCAGGGTTTCACTACCGTCTCCAAAACCTCGATGTATGCAGCAGTTCACATGAAGTCCTTGAGTAAAAAAGTGTTGTGGCATAATATGTCCTTCGTTGCTGACAACACCTAAAACCATAACAGTGGCTGGAAATTTTGTGTGCATAACGACAGGAACCTCCGTAGGATTTGAACATAGCCATCTGTCATTTCTGCGATTGGTCTTTTGATCTTGGTCGAAATTTTTTTCGTCGAAAAAAAACCATAACATTTTGGGCGCCTCAGGACGTTTGATTTTGTTTAAAAGACGTTTTGATCGGAGAACTCTCTGTTCCCGTGTTCGTTCCGAGATGAACTGTCCTCTGCGCATCACGTAAGACTTATACTGAAGGTCTTCGTGGACAAGTCTACGAATGAGGTGCTCAGAAACATGAAGCTCACTCGCAAGGACCCTCATTGATTTTGAAGGGTCCTCGTCTATGATCGCTTGCACTTGCTCTTAAAATTCTGCAGATTGGACAGTCAGAACGTTGTTCGTGCTTCTTGCGTTTTGCAACCGATTTTGTATCGCCTCCTGATGCTTCCAATTCACGGCGAACCTTATGCACGAATGAACGGGCGCAATTAAGAAAATTAGAGATCTCTAAATCTGTATGGTTCGCACATATAGCGACGATGACAGCATGTCTCTTTATTTCTTGAGTGATGTTGTAGTCCGCCATTTCTTATCTGAAGAGGAAAAAAAATTAAAAAAAAATTCGCGAAGTTATAGTCACATTTATGCATGTCCTCAAATACCGTACGCACCCTGTATTTATTGTATCATTTGTATTATCTTCTTTAATGCAATCTACTTATTCTTCTTACGCGCATGCACGCATACTTACACTCTGACAAAAAAGTATCCGGAAATTTGAAATAAAACGCAAAAATATTAAACTTCTTCAATATTTATTGAATCTCCTTCAAAATATACTCCATTTGAAGCGATACACATGTGCCAACGTTTTTTCCAATCATGGAAACATTTTTTATAAGCGCTTTCAGGGATGGCCTTCAGCTTCTTCTGCGAATTTTCTTTTATGGCGTCTATGGAGTCAAATCTGGTTCCTCGGAGAGGTAATTTCAGTCTGGAGAAAAGAAAAAAGTCACACGGAGCTAGATCAGGCGAATAAGGTGGCTGGTCAATGGTATTTATCGAGTGTTTGGTCTTAAAATCGTAAATAATCGTGGCTCGATGAGATGGTGCGTTATCGTCATACAAAATCCACGAATTGTTTTGCCAGAAATCCGGCCGTTTACGGCGAATATTATCACGCAAACGTCTCAAAACAGTTAAATAGAAGTTCTTATTGACCGTTTGACCTTGCAGAATGAATTCATAATGAACCACACCACGAATATCGAAGAAAACAATAAGCATCGTCTTGATTTTCGAACGACTTTTGCGAGGTTTTTCGGTTTCGGCTCATTTTTTCCCACCCATTCCGATGATTGTTGGCTCGTTTGTGTGTCGTATTCATAGACCCATGTCTCGTCACCAGTTATGATCCGTCCCATGAACGTGGGATCAGAATTTGCACGATCCAGCATGTCTGCAGCTACCTGCATCCGGTACTGTATTTGAAGAAAATTTAGCTCTAACGGAACGAGCCGAGCGGCGACGCGCTGCATGCCCAATTGGTGCACCAAAATCAAACGAGCGGTTTCACGAGAGATGTTGAGATCACGAGCTATCTCTCTAACACTGGCATGACGATTTTCAAGCCCAATTTCCTTGATTTTTTCGACGTTATCGTTGGTTGAAGAGGTCGACGGTCGTCCTGAACGAGGCAAATCTTCGACGATCTCCCGACCGTTTTTAAAGCCTTTATTTCATTTTTACACTTGGGTTTTCGATAAAACAGAGTCTCCATAAGCCTTTTCCAGCATTCGCAACGAGTCAGCACACGAAATTTCGTTCAAAACACAAAATTTGAGACAAACTCTTTGTTCAATATTTTTTTCCATTGTAACATTCGCAGACTACCACTGAGGTCGACTGGTTTCAACAGCTGTCGTAAACAAACTAGTTGACAGACCGCACTCATGTTTGGCATAGTAATTACGGACAGTTCTACCAACATACAGAAACTTCAAATACTTAAAAATACTCAACGCGGGCAATTTAAATGAGAATTTCCAGGTACTTTTTTGTCAGAGTGTATATATAATCATATATTAAATATATGTATGTATTTATTATTTATGAATTAAATACGTATAAAAATAAATAAATAATTATTTGTATATTTATATTTCTATTTTTAATTGTAGAAAATTATGCGGAAGCTAAAGAAAAAGTCGAAATAGCTTTAATTTATTTGGATTTAGACGATGGCAAGCTGAAAATAGATTAGAGATATTCGTAAGAAAAAGATATTTGACAGTAAGCAAGAAAATATAAAAGCAAAACGACGTAAATCAGTACAGATCTCAAACACTTCTGAAAAAATGTCCTCTCCTCTTCTGAAAATGTCGGTTCGAAAAATGATGATACTTTAAATAGAGCGAAGCTTAACCCATTAACGCCTAAATAACAAATATGTATTTTTACTGCGACTTTGAGCTCTCAGCTTTTACTGAAATCGCTATAAATTCCACTTGAAATCAACATTTTTATACGTTTTTAAGTCCGGTTTACACGATCTGACTATTTAAAAAAGTCAAAAATGTTAATTTCTTGGTTTTTTTTTACAAATTTACATAAAAAATTACAATCTTTTCATTATTTATTTCTAGAAAACTATGAATTTTGTATAGTTACAATAGCTTTTTTACAAGAAACACCGTACAAAACGTGTTATTGGTACGAGTACTTAAAAAAATCCCGATAGTTTAATTTTTTTTTTTTTTTTTTCAATATGGCGGCTTCTCGAAAACAAAAAAAATTTCTAATTATCTATCATGCATGTGTAAATTAATATTATTTTATTAGATTTACTGTACAATACTTGAATAGTCACAAAAAAATGTATAATTTTGTTTTCAAAGTCGTTAATTACAAACCTGTTGTCTAGTATGCAAAATCCAAAATGGCGGATTCAATATGGCAGACAATTTTTAAAAAATTTGTTTATTTCTTAGGATAATTAGCATGTATGCGTTTTTGGGATTGCTGATTACGAATCTTTTATCAGATCTCTAAAATTCATAATGGTGGATCCAACATGGTGGACAATTTTTTGGAAATTTGTCGATTTTTTAAAAATCAATAGTTAAATATATCGTACTTGGTTATCTTATATCAGATATTGCCCAATTTTCACTGCGCCGAGGTAGACGATCACTGAGAATTTATTTTTTTTTTCTGATTTTTGAAGAAAATTAACATACATGAATTTTTGAGATCGCTGATTTGAAATTTTTTACCAGATTTACAAAATTCAAAATAGTAAATTTACAATAGTAACAATCTTACAAAGAAAAGTAGAATTGTTACTTATAAATCTTTTGTCTGATTTGCAAAATCAAAGTAGTGGGATAATATAAAATTTACAATAGTTACATTTTCATTTTCTACTTCATATCTTAGGTGTCGTAAGTGTAAAACGTTTCTTTTTCATGTGTATGACAATTATCCAGTATACATATAAAGCTATATTTATTAATTTTTTTATCCATGCGCGGTAAAAACGGATTATTCAAATGGTAATATTATAAAATATATTATTGTTTTCACATAATTATAGATATTTGATAATATATACATAGAAATAAAGATTAGATTTTTCGTATTTCTGTTATCATAATGCCCAGAAAAAGGAAGCATCCTGAATCCGTTTCATGTCCTTCTTGTACGGATGATGATCTAACGGATTAATTGGAAGTAGATGAACAAGATAATGATATTGATATGGTCTTTATACCAAACCCTGATGATCCCGATAATGAACTCGGGTGCTGTAAGTGAGGAGGAAGATATAAATTCAGTTTACATGAAAGTACTTTTCTAACTCAATGCTACCGTCAAATGGTGCAAAATTATACTGCATCTCAAAAAAAGTTGGAAAAAAATCATAAATATGATTGAATAAATGAAGAAAAAATGTATAAAGAGTCTCATTCTGATGAAATATTATTGACTGATGCACAGCGCAAGAAGATCCTATCGAGCTATCCAGTAGAAATCCTTAAGTATTTTTTTCTACAAATCTGAAAGACTATATTCTTGAGAGCACTAGAGCAAATGGTTTAGATGTTACTTATTCTGATTTTGATGCTTTTTTGAGGATTATTATTTTTTCGACTTTCAACAAAAGATTATCTCAAAGAGATTATTGGTCAACTGATTCATTTTTAAGATCAAATGTGGTTGTAAATACTAGTCCAGAAACGATTTTGAATCGATAAAGTCCAAAACAAAATTTCATAAATCTGAAGATTTAGATAAGGATGACAAAATATCAAGAGTTCGGCCAATGTTTGATATATTCAGACAAAACATAAAACCATTCAATGTATTTTCTACTGCAATATCCGTGGATGAATTGATGTGCAAATATTTTGGAAGAAGCATTTTGAAGCAATTCATAAAGACTAAGTCTATCAGATTTGAAATATAAATGTGGGGATTGTGTGGATCAGGTGGCTATTTATTTGACTGCGACATCTAATGTGGGAAAAATTCCAATAAAGGTGACATTTTATTAAAGTGTGTATTAGGAAGCCGTGTCGTTCTCCAAATGTTAGAGCAATTATTACATAATATTTCTTGACAAAAATTGAGTAGATATCATGTGTACTTTGATAATCTATTTTGTTACTCTGATTTATTAATGCATTTGAAAAAGGCTAGGCTACGTGCAACGGATACAGTAAAAGAAAATCGAATATCACAGAAAAATAATATTGATAAAGATGCGCCAAAGGGTACTTATGCCGTGCAGCATGATCAAAACAGCGGCCTGAATTTCATAACTATAAGAGATTCAAAAATCGTTTCGATCTTATCAACATCTGCAGGGATTACTCCAGTATCTACCGTAAAACCGTACGTCAAACAATTGGAAACTAAGACTAAAATTCCGTTTCCAAATGCTTTTAGTATTTATAATAAATTTATGGGAGGTGTCGACATTCACGATATGTATTGCAATAAAGTAATGCCTATAATTATAATAAAGAAGTGGACATAGATTATTTTTATCCCAATCATTCAATCTTCTCTAACAAAAACGAAAAAATCGCAATAAAAAGCTTTGCATTAATTATATCTAAAAGTTGTATGAGTCAAAAATCTAGCAGATTGAAAAATCACGTATGTGAGACTACAAAGAATTACAGGTACTGCTCGAATGCAGATAAATGTGCAAAAACAACGTAAGTATTTTGTAAAACTTGCAAATTGTACTTTTGTAACACCTGCATCCAAGAAAAACACCGCTAAAATGATAAAAAATACATAACTAAAATTAGAAAAATAAATAAAAAAAATATAAAAAAAAAAAAAAAAGATTCACGGTGATCGTTTACCTCCATGCAGTGAGAATTAGACAACTGACATAAGATAACCAAATACGATATATTCAACTATTTATTTAAAAAAATCGACAAATTTCCAAAAAATTGTCCGCCATGTTGGATCCGCCATTTTTAATTTTGGAAATCTGATAAAAGATTCGTAATCAGCGATCCCAAAAACGCATACATGTAAATTATACTAAGAAATAAACAAATTTTTTAAAAATTGTCTGCTATATTGAATCCGTTATTTTGGATTTTGCATATTAGACAACAGGTTTGTAATTAACGACTTCGAAAACAAAATTATACATTTTTTTGTGACTATTCAAGTATTGTACAGTAAATCTAATAAAATAATATTAATTTACACATGCATGATAGATAATTAGAATATTTTTTTGTTTTCGAGAAGCCGCCATATTGAAAAAAAAAAAAAAAATTAAAAAACTATCGGGATTTTTTTAAGTACTCGTACCGATAACACGTTTTGTATAGTTTTTCTTGTAAAAAAGCCATTGTAACTATACAAAATTCATAGTTTTCTAGAAAAAAATAATGAAAAAAATTGTAATTTTTTATGTAAAACTAAAAAAATACCAAAAAATTAACATTTGTAACGTCGGTACATGACCTCCGTTTTTTTTTGTGTTTTGTAAGCCAAAAACTTCTTTACTAACACAATAATCCCTTTTACAACCTACTCGACGCACTCTTCACTGATGTAGACCATTGGGAAACTCAACCTAAGCTGAAACCGAGAGTTGAATAGCCGCTCTCGTTAAACTCAGTTTTAGTACGATGCAATTTTTACAGACAATCGCACACATGTCATAATAAAATAAAATTCTTTTTTCTAAGTGAGGAAATAACTAAATCGCTAAGTCAGTCAATACAAATTTCATTGCCATTCGACACACAAATTCATGCAAGGTAGTCTTTGTTATAGCGTAATTTAGAACATCGCACAATCATCTGGAATGTCATGAATTCTTGTAATACACTCAAAATGATTTTTTTTTTATAATAAATTAAATAAAAATAAGTAATTAATTAAATAATTAATTTAAATTAACCGCAACAGACCAACTGTTATTAAGTCCTCTAGATAATTTTCAATTTCAGCGACAATTCAACGATCCTAATTATTACTATTTCACTAGAATAGAATAATAGTCTGCGACCAGCTAATTATTTTATTTTTCAAACAAAACTGTACAAAAAGAAATTGCATTAATAATTACATTTTGTAATCAAAATTATTATTAATAATAGAAATTTAAATATAAATTTACAATCATACTAGCAAATATTTATTTAATAAGTTTTTTTTAAGGATAATCAAACAAGTACTCCTCCAACAGTCCACTAATTAAAAATTATAACTTCTAAAGAATGACTATTTAAACTATCATTCTACAATTATTTTCTCTTATGTAATAATGAAACACTCATAGCAATCTTTCCTTTATTATTTAAATACTTATTCTTTATCCAATTATGTAAAATGCGACGAAAAACTTCGTTCTGTTGTAATATGCGTTAATATGAAGAAATCTGCGACTAAGGCTTATCGAATGCTCTCAAATACCTATGGTGAGGCCGCTATTAGTAAAAGAACGTGCTGAGAGTGGTTTCAACGCTTCAAGAACGGCGATTCTAACGTCAAAGACCAGCATGGCCGGGGAAGAAAGAAGGTTTTTGAAGATGCAGAATTGGAGGCATTACTTGATCAGGACTCGTGTCAAAAGCAACAAGAATTGGCAGGATCATTGGAAGTGACGCAACAAGCCATTTCAAAACGCCTGAGAGTCATGGAAATGATTCAGAAACAAGGAAATTGGGTGCCGAACGAGTTGAAGCCGAGAGATGTTGAACGGCGTTTGTGTGTTTGTGAACAGCTGCTTGCAAAGCAAAGACGGAAGGGACTTCTGCATCGCATTGTGACTGGGGACGAAAAATGGGCCGCAAAACATTTCAAGATCAAGGGTTCGCAACTGTCTTCGTGAAGTTGGAGTGTGATCGAGAAGGGCTGTTTGTGTGCTAATGTTAACACCTGCACATCGCACAGCATGATTAGCGCATGCTTATCAACACGTTAACTGGAACATGAGGCAATGGAGCAATGTTCTGTTCTCAGATGAGTCTGCACGGTAATGATAGAAGACCTCGAGTTTGACGTCGTCAGGGAGAGCGTTTTTTGCAAAACTTTGTCCGTCCCGTTGCAGCTTACAACGAAGGATCAGTGATGGTTTGGGCTAGAGCTTCGCAGTCATGGCGAACTCGTTTAGTTATTTTCTGCGAACACCTTAACGCTAGGCGCTACATCGACCAGATCTTGAGACCTGTTGTCTTACCACGACGACAAAACATGCAAGGATTTATTTTTATGCAGGTTAATGCTCGTGCTCATATCGTGAACATTACCCGTCAATTTTTTGAGAGACATAACATAACGCTATTAAGGCATCCTGCAATGAGTCCTGATCTCAATCCCATTGAGCACGTCTGAGAAATCATGGGCCGTCAATTACGAAACGATTACCCAAATTTACAAAATTTGGCTGCACTCGAACACGCTTTGATTGCAATTTGGCGGAGGATTCCTCAGTTGATGATCCGAAATTGCATCATGAATATGCGTGAAAAGCTGCTAGCAGTGATTCGGACTCGCGGTGGTAACACTCGTTACTAAAACACACATACACGCACGCACGCACGCACACACTTCTTTCAGAGAATGAGTTTGGAGTCATAAAATACCGTGAAACTGACGAACTACGGGGTCTTATTACTCTTCAAGAACCCCACACACACACACATACAAACATAGACACACAGTGCGAAAGTACAAAAGAAGCGTAAATCCGAACGTGTAACCTTCACGTGGTACGCTTTGGGTAATGCAAATGCCGGCGGTTGACAAAAACTATCGAAATTTGAGCAAAAAATAAAATTTTAGAAAAAATTTTAGAAAAAAAATTTAATATTTTTTTTTTTTTTTGAACACTTGCTTCCAAATTCGAAGAGTGGGAGATAAGAAATTGTGGGAAAATTCGAAAAAGTTAATTTTTTCCATTAAGATGATAACAGGGTCCTTAAAAATATAAATCTTGCTCTTTTAGTTTTTTCGGAAATGTTGATCAATCGGTCCAGAAAAACTGTGAGATAGTTCGATCCGAAACTTCATAAAGCTGTTCGGGGTGCATTGAGGTAAAAGAATTCTTAACAATATTAGCGGTTTCTTCAAAAGTAGCAAAGATGCAAGGATTTTCCAAAACAACAGAAAAAGTGACTTTTTTTAACCTTTTCCAAGTTAATATAAGGGTTGAAAAAAAATTTTTCTTCCTAAATAACGCTACAGGATTTTTCAGAGAATTTATTCCAGATTCCAAAACTGCCGTTCAATTTTCTGTCCGATCCTTTTTTCACTGAGATACAGCCCGTCAAAAATCACCAAAAAATTTAGAATCTTTTTTTGCTCCTTTAATTTTTGCTAAAAGTGTACTTTGGACCGGCCACTTTTTGTCGATTTTTCAAGCTGTAAGTATGTACAATTGAAACAAAGCTCTTAATAAAAATTATAATTTTTTGTTTTATTAAACATAAATATAATTTACTTAAATTGATAATTGATAAATTTACTAACCATAAATAGTATAAATTTGCATGATGTTGAAGTTTGCTACGTTGGACTCCAACAAAAAATCAAAATTTTCCTTATCCGTTTTTTCTCAATAAAATAGATATAGAATAAACAAATAAGCATGAAAATTGAAATTGAACATTAATTTTACCGAATTCAACCACTAAAATACCCCTAGAAGAGAACAAAAAAAAAACAAGTATACCAACAGTTTTTTATAATTTTAAAAACAATTTCAGTATAACAAAAGATGTATAAGTCCTCAGTTAACGTACACAACGAATAACATTTGTCAACCATTTCCGTAAGTGATATATTAAGGCGATGAAAAGCCAAAATTTTTGAAAAAAAAATCTGATTTCTTGCCCTATGTCGTTCGCAAGAAAGTAAAGTAAGTATATTATTTCTTAGAACATAAGAAGTTTACAAAAAAATTGGCACCGACAAAAGCGGACCGGAACTCACCTTTCAGGGTGATGAATAGCAGAAATTTTGGAAAAAAAATCTGACATTTTCTCTATCACCATTCGCAAGAAAATTAAGAGTGTAAATGATTTCTTAGTATATGAGTAGTCTACGAAATGTAACGTCGGTACACGACCTCCGTTTTTTTTCAGTGTCAGCCGATAAGTTTCTTCCCTGCCTTTCCAACCACGATAAAGCCCCCTCCACAACCTACTTGATGCACTCTCCACTGACATAGACCGTCGTGAAACTTAGCCTAAGCTTAAGCTCAAAGTTGAAAATACATAAATGACTTATAAAAAAAAAACCGCTCCTGTTAGAATCAATTTAATTACGATCTTATTTTAAATAATGCAATTGCTTTTTTATTTATTTTTTATTTTACAAACATTACAGGAAAAACTGCGCTAATATTTCACCTTAAATGCTATTAAAATATTAAAATAACACTGTATATTTTTCTATCCTTTTCTCAAATAAAAAAAAATAACTATGTAACATCGACTTATTTTGTCTATCGCGTAAAGTAATCACAAAATTTTGCATACTAACACACATTTTGCATACTAACTTACATACAGCAGAAAATAATGTTCTTCTTTCTAAGTCGGTCAATACGAATTCTATTGACATTTGTAACACAAATTTTTGCAAGGTAGTTTTTCTTCAATAAGCATCTATAGCGTGATTTGGGACATCGCGCAATAACTTGGAATGTAACGAATTCCTCTTGCAATACACTCCTAAAAATTTTGTTTTATGAAATAAATTGATTTAAATTAATTGCAAGGGAGAGGACTGGAGAGGGAGGGAGGGAGAGAGAGAGGAAGGGAGAGAGTAAGAAAGGGAGAGGGGAAGAGGAAGAGAGGGAAAGAGGGAAAGAGGGAGAGGGAAAGAGGAAGAGAGGGAAAGAGGGAGAGGGAAAGAGGAAGAGAGGGAAAGAGGGAGAGGGAAAGAGGAAGAGAGGGAGAGAGTAAAAGAGGGAGTTAGAGAGAGAAAGAGGGAAAGAGGTAGAGAGGGAGTGAGAGAGAGGAAAAGAGGTAGAGAGGGAGTGAGAGAGAGGGAAAGAGGTAAAGAGGGAGTGAAAGAGAGGGAAAGATGGAAGGAGGGAAAAAGGTAGAGAGGAAGAAAGAGAGAGGGAGAGAGGAAGAAAGGGAGAGAGGAAAAGAGGAAGAGAGGGAGGAAGGGAGAGATGGAGTAGGAGAGAGAGAGAGAGAAAAAGAGAAAGGGAGAGAGTAAACCATCATTCTGGCAACACAATCTTTGTCACTTGTCTAAATCGAAATTTTTTATAAGTTCTGGTAACTGATCTCTAACAAACTGTCCATAGATATTCCTATTGACACTTTTATCAAAAATGTACGAACCAATTACATATCAGTTAACAATTCTACATCATACCCATAAGACTCCAAGGTTGTAGTGATTTACTGTCCTACGCCAGTAAAGATTCTCGCCAATAAGGGTAATTATGACTATTGCTTTCTCAGCCACTTTAAGATTTAGTCTTATCAGAGAAAAAGCATAAAATTTAAATGATCAGAATCATTTTTTATCATCTCGAAAGCCTATTTGTAAAACACAATGGGACTTCAAAACGATGAAACTTTAACTCATGAACTAAAATTATGTGATAAGCATGTATCTAAGGACTTTGAGAATTCTCAGAAAAGATCTTAATGGAATAATAGATGGATTTGGTTGCTGCTTGGTTACTGATAATATAAGGGTCTAGATAAATGATTACAAGAACAGTCAAAATAGGAGTATTGTTATTGTCGTATTCGTGGTAATAACTTATTCAACCCATCTTGACCAACGGATTAAATTTCAAGTAAAGAGTGTGGATAAGCATCAAATTTGAGATTGATGGGGTGATTTTAGGTCGAAGAGGGTTATTGATTTATTAATTTATTTTTCCTACAAACCACGATAATGCAGTGAAAATGCAAGAAACGGCTTAAGATATTCGACCTTGATTTTTCACCTCTTAATTTAATAAAACAAAATTTTGTTTAAAACAAATTTGAGGTAGAATTTATTGCTCTTTCCGATTCCGGCATAAAAAATAGGGGTTTCCATTTATTGGGTGTACAACTTTGCTTCCGCCGTTTTGCAATAGATGGCTGTAGCGGTAAGTGGTAGTTGAAATAAATAGATCATAGATGTCATACAATAAGCTTAGGTATTTGTAAACATAACGCCATCGAAATATTAGTCGATTTGTGTCTGCATCATGAAGTTATTCTCGAATAAACATATCAGCTTACGGCCAAATTCTCGTAATTTGCGGGAGGTTTTAATTTTCTGCTTTAAGGGGTTACCCCTAGTTGTAACTCAACAAAAAAGGCCTTTTTTCATGAATTTTTTTAAAGAAAACTACAAAACTTTTTTGAACGATTATTATATCATCTTAAAGAATACATCTTGAAGAACTTCCAGTAATTTTTTTATTGCAAAATATTACATTGTTAAGTGGCAAATGGCCGCCAACGTAATAGTGTTTTTATTTATACGGTTTGCGGTGACCAACATTGCGGCAAAGTGAATGATTTAAAACAAAAAATGTGGATAGATTTAGTTAAATATAAGTATAAACTAGTCTTTAATCAAAGGATTTAAAATATCCATTTTTCACAAAATGGTGGACAGTCAAAGTTAATGGTTCGATTTTAACGAAAAATCGAACAAGTAAAGACTACATTTTTATGTATTAAATAAGCCTGCAAAATTTCAAGAAGATCGGATTATTAGTGTTTGAGTGATCTTGGTCACCGACTTCAGAAATGCCATTTCGAGAAAAACGCGTTTAAAGTTTAAAGTAGCCAGTTGTTTACACAACGGATTCTTCTCTTCTTGAAGGTTAGACTGTACACTATCTTTTGTAAAAAACTGAGCGTCATTAGTAGATAACAAGTTGGTTAAACATGAAGTTGCAAATGGACAATCAAAGTGAGCATTATCGGCATATTTTATTGTTTTACTTCCGAAAGGGCAAAACTACGGTGGAAGCTCAGAAGAAATTGTGTGAAGTTTATGGTATGGACTGCCTTACTGAACGCCAGTGTTAGCGCTGGTTTGCTCGTTTTCGTTCTGGAAATTTGAATGTGCAAGATGCACCACATACTGGTCGACCAACCACTACTGATGACGACAAAATAAAGGCGTTAATCGAAACTAACTGGCATATGACAACTCGAGAGATAGCAGAGAAGCTCGACATATCGAATTCGACCTTTACTTGCACTTACAACAGCTTGGTTACGTAAACAAACTGGATATTTGGGTTCCTCACGAATAAAAGAAAATCCACCTCACCAAACGCATTAACATATGCGACTCTTTGCTGAATCGTAACAAAAACGACCCGTTTCTAAAAAGAATCATACCATGTGATGAAACATGGATTGTGTACGATAATGTAGACCGAAAACGATCATGGATCAAGCAAGGTAAGCCCCCATGATCGACATCCACAGTCAATATTTACCAAAAGAAGATTATGCTTTCCGTGTGGTGGGATTACAAGGGTATAGTCTACTTTGAGCTGCTTCCAAGAAACCAAACTATTAATACGTCTACTGTTGTCAACTATCGAAATTGAACGAAGCAATTAAGAAAAAACGCTCTCAACTGGCCAATCGCAAAGATGTGATGTCCCATTATGGTAACGCCAGACCTCACACCCCTTTGATAACCCATCAAAAATTAATGGAGCTAAATTGAAAACTGATGCTACATCCATCCTATTGCTTTGACTTAGCACCATCAGACTATCATTTGTTTCGCTCCCTTAAAAACCATTTGAATGGTAAAACTTTCGATTCCGATCAGGCTGTTAAAAATAAGTTGGACCAGTTCTTTGCTTCTAAAAACCAAGGCTTCTTTGAACATGGAATTTTTCAACTTACCGCAAGATGACAAAAGGTCATCCAACAAAACTGTCAATATATTATTGATTAATATTTGTTGTTAATATAAATAAATTCACTTGGAAAAACATGAAAAAAACGACATTAATTATCGAACGACCCAATAAATTATATATATTTTAATATACGAGATCTGGCTATTAAATAACGAGACTGGTTACGAAAAAGGGTTTTATGATAAAAATTATTCTACATTCGAATGCTCCCCTTCAATATACTCGCCTTCCCTCACCACACACGTTTCCATACGTTTTTTCCATTGATCGAAGCAGTGCTGGAAGTCTTCTTTGGTGAGGGCCTTTAGGAGCTCTGCCGTTTTTTGCTTTACCGCTTTCATCGACTTAAATCGGGTCCCTTTCTAAGCAGATTTTATCTTCGGAAACAAAAAAAAGTCGCGCGGTGCTAAATCTGGCGAGTACGGCGCGTGTTCGAGCAAATACTGCTTCACAGATAGCGCGTTATGGGCAGGTGCGTTGTTCTGATGCAAAATCCACGAGTTGTTCTTCCACAACTCAGGCCGTTTCTTAAGAACTCGTTCTCACAGTGTTGCCAAAACTGACAAATAGTAAGTCTGGTTGACAGTCTGACCCTCTGGAACCCATTCAGTCATCACGATACCGTTAATGTCGAAAAAAACGATCAACATTGCCTTGAATTTTGATTTGGACATCCTTGCTTTTTTGATTCTGGGCGATTCAGGCGTCTTCCAATGCATCGATTGCCGCTTTGTTTTAACATCGTATTGAAAAATCCACGTTTCGTCGCAAGTAATAATGTTTTTCATCAGTCCGGAATTTTTTTTTAACCTTTCAAGGAAATCTGAGCAGACCTGTTGACGCAAGAGCTTTTGGTCAGGAGTCAGGTTTTTTGGCACTAACTTCGCACAGACTTTTGTCATGTGTAATTCCTCGTGTAAAATTTGTCTAACCGTTTCTTTATCGGCGTTTACAGCCTCGGCAATCATTCGGATGCTCATTCGACGATCTGCACGCACAATTTGGTTGATTTTGGTCACTGTTTCCGGAGTTGAAACAGTGACAGGGCGACTTGGGCTTTGGTCATTTTCAGTGCTCACTCGGCCCTCACCGAAGCGCTTACACCGCTCAAAAACACGCGCACGGGATAGAGAATTGTCCCCATAGGCCTTTTGCAACAATTTACAGCACTCAGTCGGAGTTTTTCTCAATTTAACGAGAAATTTGAGATTGATACGTTGCTCCTGTTTTTCGTCACACATGGTTTTCGGCACAAGAAAAAAACACGTTTGTTTTAAACCGCTACTGCACAAATACAATAATAGTGACGAGAACGTGTTTTAGTACTTGCATAGACAAGATATCTACATACCCAACGCACTACTCGTTTTTTCCCCACCCCTCTACGGCACCCTCTAGGCGCGCAGTCTCGTTATTTAATAGCCAGACCTCGTATTATAACGATACACAATATTGCTTTTAATTTGATAATTTCCGATTAAAAAATCGGATTCAAACTGATTACCTATAGAATAGGTTTTAATTGGACATTTTTAGCAGATATCCACTGATTGTGAGTAATTAAAAACAATTAATCACAATTTAATATTTAAAGAAGCCCGCATTAAAACTACTTTCAAATTAATCCAGTTTGAATCGATTTAGTGAACTATTTATTTCATTATATATATGTATTATGAAATAATTAAAAGAAATCGGGAAATTATAATTACAATAATATTAAATTGAATCCAATTTAAAAATTATAAGAATAAATTAAAAAAAATGCGTTTTTGTAAAACAGTTATTTTGTAACGGAATAATAAAATAGGAAGGAATTCTTTTTTACCATCGTGAATATGCATAGAAGTTTAAAAAATGCCTGAGCTTTCCAAATTTGTTTGAATTGTTTATCAACGATTTTTTCAAGAAAATGACGGCTAAAAACGAAGGCTAAGATTTTCAATTTTTATGGACGTTTCAAGTGATTTTTCTATAATTAAATTATATAAATATTAAATTATTTTAGTAGAAATGTATTTTAATTGTTTATATTAAAAAAAAAGGAATAATTTTTTATTTTATTGAAATCATATCGGTACATCAACCAATTATTTAAAAAAAAATGATATTCCACATACTACGATAAAATGACGTTGTAACGAACAAAATCAGCGAAAAAAATTAAAAAATTGTTTTGTAAAATGTAATTTTAAACAATTTTCAGTCGTCACGGAAAATTTACGTAAAAATTTCAATTTGTTAATTTTAATTTTAATTTTAAAATGTAAACTATAAAATTAAAGCGAAAATTTAAGGTGTAAAGCGAATGCGCGAAAGCAGATAGAATTATTCTGTCTAGCACTCCTTACTCGACGTCCCCCCCCCCACTGTTTGCTGCGTAGCTAATTTAACTCGGCGCTCCCACCGTGTGTTGCGTAACTAGTCCAATATTTCTCACTGAGGGAGCTAGTTGCTCACTACAGCTGAACTATGAAGCGCACACAGAAGTACGGACCGAAATAAAAGTGTATAGAATTGCATAAGCAGATTAATTTCACTCGGGGCCTAGTGCCGGAAAGAGCTGCTTCTCCTTGAATTCCTGAATGTTCGATACGAGCTCACTCGTAGCGAATTGACGGTGTGTTACAGTAAGCGCAATTTTCTGGGTGATAATCAACCAATCGAGTTCACTAAGCTCAGTATATTTTTGCTCTAGCAAAGCATCGGACATCATCTTTCACTACGCTTGAAACTGATCACCGTATAGGTTCAGCAAGTTCCTTTGTACCGCCAGCAAAAATCTCCATTGCGAAAGTTTTTAGTATATCCGCCGAATACATTCGATGTACATAACCTTTTATAGCTTTCCGGGCAGCCAGAGTCTGAATGTGAAGTTGCCAATTCTCTGTTACTCCCACGTGCCTACTAGTAAGCCAATAGAAGTAAGAGCAAACTAGCGTAACTGGCTAAAATCACTAGTATTTTTTGAAATACGCGTGCGATATTATTTCTTAACCCTTTTAGTGCCGAACGACAATATATCGTCATTTGGTACACTTGCGAAAAGTGCCATCGACGATATATCGTCGCGCATGCATCGTCTTATTATATGCATCACGAGACATACACATATATACCTCAAAATAATTTTATAAAACGCTAAAATGGTTCATATTCGATGTAATACAATTGAAAAAAATGTTTATTAGATTCAACTTTTTGCTATGGGCTTTTATCGAAACTACTCTTTTAGTCACGAAATCAAATCATTTTCGACAAATCAGTGCAGATGTAAACTACCGTGGTATTTTTCAACGTTGAATTGGAATCCGATATTAAAAACAATATTTACTTAAAAATAACCCTTAAAATGGGGTAAGAAGAAGGATAAATTTATTCCTTCGATCGTGAGGAAAAAAATATTTTCGACCAATTGGTATGGATTTTCTTTTCCGGCAGACTTTACATCGCTAAATTTACAGCCGATATTGAAAATAATTCAACACCGAAAACAACTATTACAATCTTCTAAAAACTACACCTTTTGCCTTTTTTGAATGATTTAAAAAACACCCTCCTCTTTTGAATTCGAACTTGGGACCGACTGTGGCAGAGTTATGTTTTTTCGTTGTTTATCTTTTTCTTGGTTTTTTTTTTTTTTTCATGTTTTCTTTTTATAATTTTTTTGTTTTCTTTTTACGCTCTTGCATCAATTTATTTATTGTTTTATTTTTACTTTCTAATCATTTTTTTCCATGATATATTTCGTGGTAGTTTTTTCCCTTTTTTTTACATAATGGAACTTTACAAATCGTACACTCGTATAAAGTGCTGACTTAAGTATTTCTAAAACTACAACAAGTGCAATGTCTCGCTCTTTATATCTTCGTTGGAACATCGTGCGGTACTTGTGGAAATCTTTCTTCATCTGTAACTTTTGGCTTATAATTGCTAGGAACTTGTTGATTTGGTCTTTTATCTTCTTTCTTATGTGAAGAAATATTAATAAATTGCGAGCCAATATTAAATCAGAACTCTTTCAAATCCGTTTAAGAGTTTAAATTTCTTTGTTGGTAAATGATAAAAGAATTTACGACTGTTACATCAACGAAATGCCAAAAAAATAAATGCCACCACTTTTTAATTTTTCTGCTGATTTTATAAGTAGATTTTAACTGAGCTGCTTTGTTAAAGCCGTTCATATGATTGTTATATTCCCTAGTAACGTGTGGACAATTTAGTTGAATGGTATTAATATCTTTCTAACGTCGATTTACAGAAGTTATGATATAAGAATCGTGAAAATTAAATGAAAATTGGATAGATTTATTATTCTTCTACTTCACCTAACTGATACCCATGTATAAGGTTTAGAATAGTCTAAATAGTAGACTAGACATAGTCTTCTGTCTAAATGTTATTGTTGCCTGCCTGTTTTTTTGATTCACCTTTGCTATCTTTTTACACCCTTCCACAAGCTAAAATATCTTTATAGTCATTGTAATGTCGGTATACAGTTTCGACATTTAAATGCACACAATCTTTTTTTATTTTTCTCTTTCGCCACCTACACGCATACGTCCGCAAACACTTTAAATTCAAAAGCCACGAAACCGTTCGGTAACGCCACTATACCGATCTTCGTTTTCTATTACCTGCACTTATCCTAAAAGTACGGGTAAAGAAGATCGGTGTGCTCCAAAACTTCCTTGCTCAAATCAACAAAACTCTTGGACTCTAATTTTGAGCCCTAGGTTAAACTAACAATTTAACAAATAAATATACACAAAATAAATTTAAAATAATAGCTTATCCTTCTTAGAAAAGGAAAGTTTTGATGCAACGCAAACTGATCTTGACAAACACGTGCACAACACTAAGGCACCGGAAAAGTAATAAATTTCCTGGAGACCCTTTTTTTTATGCTGCTCTAGTCCTCTTTCACTTGAGTCGCAGAATCTCTATATAAAAAAAAAAAAGGCTATATACCCGAAATATGGATAACCGCCTTACCGCTTTCTTCAAACGGTCAACTGCATTCTCAGACGTGCATTATATTTTTTTTTCCTTTCTCTTAAAATTATTTTAAAATCTACAGCGTTTATATTTTTTTTTACTATTAATAATTTAATTTATATAATTATATAAAAATATTCACAATTAAAAATAGTAACAAAAAATATGCGACACATTATTTTGAAAAGGGTAATTTATAACTATATACTTTCTTTTTTGCGATAGTTTTAAGTTATTAATTACACCAGAGGAATAGATAAATTAAATTAAAAACAATCAACAATAAGATTAAAAACTACAAACTAACAGAGATGTCGAAACGAATAAAATAAATTAGATAAAATTTATGTGATTATACTTTCCTAATTTTTAATAAATATATGTTTGCGTTATTTATTGCGAACAAATAACTATATGCATAATTATATAATTTGCCACCTTATATTTAAAAAATACGAATTTCTATTGTAGAAAATAAAATGAGTATTTTAAAAATTTAGAAAAGAAATACAATAAATGCAATAGGACTTAAATTATTATTAAAATACACGATTATGATTAAAATCTGGTTGCACCTTGCTATTTTAAAAATTATTAAATTAAATGTTACTGATTTAAAATAAAATAAAATAAAAACACTCGCATAATCGAAACTTGTTAATATTATATTATTTTGAAGTTACGAATTCGTATTCTTAATTTATAGAAACAAAATTCAACTTATTAATTACTGTAAAATACACAGCCGTATTTTAACTACAAATTTTATAGTTTTATAACTTTTTATAAATAACAATGCGTATAAAGATCTTGCGCTGCGTTTGTTTGCTTAAAACCTTTTCTATTCTATAGTCCACTACCTCAGACTTGCATTTTAACCGAATAAATTTTATAATTGTTAAATAAATAATGACTGTATAATTGATAATTATTTTCGACATTCAAATAAAAAATTTAATTGTGTAGGATAACTACAAATGAAGTATTTTAACAATAAAAAAGGGGATTATATATTTCGAAAACTTATACTTTAACTTAATTGATTAAAGTATAAACGTTATACATAATAAGATTGAAATATGAATTTACCACAATAATATACAATATTTAAGTTCTAGGTTTATACTATAATTTTTTTGTTCTAGATGATAGAAAAACAATAATAGATGGTTGTTTAACTTAAAATATAACGTGTAGAATTTAAAAATATTTGAAATATTATACCTTTTAAAATATTATTATTATATTGAGTCAAATTTTCTGAAGCGGGCCACTAAAAATGTACTTGCAGAATATTAAAAGTTTTTTAGCAGATTTTGGAAGGTTTATAGATAAACATAAATGTCCTAAATTTTTTTTTTTTTATTTTAATTATTTAACAAATTATAAATACATGAATTTCTGGCCTTCTTTTATCTAATATTGCTATATCTCCATGAATATTAAATTAAAATTAATGAAATTTTAGTGGTAGGTTTAAAAATAATAGTATAATCGAGAAAAAAATTTTTCATTTGAAAAAAATTTTATTTATTAATAAATAATAGATTTTATTATCAACAATTGACAATTTAACTCACTTCTCCTTGTGTTAAAAATTTTTTTTTTTCACCTTTTTATTTGGTAGAGTATACACTAATCACATGTGCAAAAACATTTTAGTGCACTCTATCTGATAAGAAGATATGAATTTTTTAACACCGTGGACACGCGAAACTGCAGCTAAAGCAAGAGCCAGCGCCGATCAACCGAGCGCTCATGTCTACTTGTGTGCTTATGTTTTCAATTACATATCTTGTAAAAGGTCTGTTCAATGTTAAAATAACTACAACTACTAATTATTATCTATTCACAGTGATGATTTATTTTTCATTACTCTTACAACTGTAGATTTTAAGTAGTTTAGAAAAACTTTATATTTTAAAGAATTCAGATGAAATGGTTCGTAGCAATATTATTATTCAAGTAATTAACACAGTTACTTCTTTAAATTGTTAGTCGAGACTAACATCGTTTGAAAAGTAAAATTTTTCGACTTTCTCCATCAGATCAGAACTCATAGCTCTTCTTTTTCTTTTGTCGGGTTGTGCACCATATCCTTTTTCATTACGTAGTTTTTTAACTGAGCTTACCATACGTCTACTGACGCCAAACTCGTTCGCGATTTTTCGAATTGACCACTCGACAGGAATCGTTGTTAGTAAAATAATTTTTTGTTTTCTCGTCGTCGCACGTGACATTGCTAATTTTAAATCACTGCTCCAACTATTTAAATCAATATCATTAAAAGTACTTGAACTATTTCTACTAATAGAGTTGCGTAGAATCTCATTGTCTGTATCGGATAAATCTAAGTGCATTTTTTTCGCAGGAGGAGCCATTATCACTTCTCGAACAGCAGCTGCAAGTTTCAATCTTTTGTTTTCATTGTCAACAGATTTACAAATATAGTCTTAATGTTCTACAGAAATATTTGATTCCGGTTCTACAGCTTCTTCTTCCTTCTTATCTTCTTCTTTTTCTACTCGATTTTTAAAAATTTCGCTTGCTTTTTTGAACCTAACAGAATCTCCATTTTCATACAGCCGCCGTTTACACGAAATGCAAATAAATGATCCAAATAAGCCACTAAACTTTTCGTCATGCTTTTCTGATAAAAAAAAATAATTTTTTTTTCACACTGTTATGCCCTTTCTTGGCAAAAGGACTACAACACTTCGGAGGTGGTGTCATGATTAGAAAAAGGAGACTAATGAAAGCATGCAACAAATATAAGTTGACGTTTCTTATACGCGATTTTCATTTGTTTATATACGTCGTCTGTACTCAAAATCAAGAATAAAGAGTATCACGAGCTCGAAAATAAGTTCAGTTATTTAGATTTCAATAAAACGTTGCTCGAAATTATTAATTTAAAGAAGTAACTGTGTTAATTACTTGAATAATAATATTGCTACAAACCATTTCATCTGAATTCTTTAAAATATAAAGTTTTTCTAAACTACTTAAAATCTACAGTTGTAAGAATAATGAAAAATAAATCATCACTGTGAATAGATAATAATTAGTAGTTGTAGTTATTTAAACATTGAACAGACCTTTTACAAGATATGTAATTGAAAACATAAGCACACAAGTAGACATGAGCGCTCGGTTGATCGGCGCTGGCTCTTGCTTTAGCTGCAGTTTCGCGTGTCCACGGTGTTAAAAAATTCATATCTTCTTATCAGATAGAGTGCACTAAAATGTTTTTGCACATGTGATTAGTGTATACTCTACCAAATAAAAAGGTGAAAAAAAAAAATTTTTAACACAAGGAGAAGTGAGTTAAATTGTCAATTGTTTATAATAAAATTTATTATTTATTAATAAATAAAATTTTTTTCAAATGAAAAATTTTTTTCTCGATTATACTATTATTTTTAAACCTACCACTAAAATTTCATTAATTTTAATTTAATATTCATGGAGATATAGCAATATTAGATAAAAGAAGGCCAGAAATTCATGTATTTATAATTTGTTAAATAATTAAAATAAAAAAAAAAAAATTTAGGACATTTATGTTTATCTATAAACCTTCCAAAATCTGCTAAAAAACTTTTAATATTCTGCAAGTACATTTTTAGTGGCCCGCTTCAGAAAGTTTGACTCATTATTGTACACAATAATTCGTAAGTTTTATTAGTATTATAAATAATTTTAAATTTATTGCTAATAGTTGTAATATTGTAGTTAAAATTTCTTTCTTTTTTTGTATTATATCAAAATTTGACGCTAAATACGATTAAACTATGTACAATAGCGTCAAAAAATTGTTTAAACTAGTTATAAGTAAATTGTAAGTATTTGGAAGAAAATAAGCTTCCTCTCTCTCGCACTCTCGCGACCACACCGAAGGAGGATCTCCGAAAAAGGCCCACGCCCCTGAGCCAGGCCCAAATTTTCCGGAAAAGCTATTGGTGCGGACAACTCTCCCCCAATGTGCATAAATACCGCCGACGCGCGAAGTTCTTCAAAGTCAACCACCATCAGTTGATGAGCATCGACACCACCATTCGACAAGAAATAAGTTGCTGGATCCAAACGAGCCAACTGCGCCCCGGACCAAAGGACATCGTAAGACCCCAGCAGGCAGAGCCCGATTCAGATTACCACAAGCCAACCACGCCCCAGCACAGCACCAAGTCAATTCGCCAACTCGCCCAAAAGAGAGAGAGAGAGAGAGTGGAGTGGTCCTTTTCCTTCAAATAAAAAAGTAATACCAATATTAAATATTTTAATTTTAACCATAAACTCATCTTTTTATTCTTTATCTATTTCCCTCCAAAAAGTCGCTGGACTAAATATTAGGTTGCTGCAGATGAAATGGCTGCTTTAGTAAGAAATTTTTAAACAGCTGTAGCTTTTTATAGAGACAATTTATTTAATCAAAATAGGTACCAATAGATGCAACACACTTTTCCCAACGAGATACAAGTACATTTATTCCAGTTTTGTAGAAGTCCAAGTTTCTGGTTCGAAGAAACTCTTTGAAGGTATTTTTGACAGCAACTTCATTATTGAATCTTTTTTCTGTTAAAAAGTGATCCAAATGTTTAAAGAAATGGTAATCTGTTGGTGAGAGGTCTGGTGAATATGGAGGGTGAGGAAGAGTTTCATAGTACAACTCGTTTAATTTTTGGACCGCTGTTCTCGATACATAAGGTCGTGCGTTATCATGAAGCAGTATCACTCCATCCCTGTGACAAGCCTAGGTCGTTGGACTATCAATTTCTGATGCATTTCATCCAGTTGAGCTCAGTATTTCTCAGTATTGATGATTTCGCCAGGTTGCAGGAACGAATAGTGGATAACTCTAGCTATAGACCACCAAACAGTTACCATTATTTTCTTTGGATGAAGGCTTGGTTTCAGCATGTGTCTTGGCGCTTTATCGACATCTAGCCATTGGGCCGATCGGCGACAATTATTGTACAAAATCCACTTTTCATCGCAGGTCACAAATCGGTGCAAGAACGGTTCCTTTTTGTTGCTGGAGAGAATAGAACTTGAAATCTTGATTCGACACGTCATGTTTTGCTCAGTAAGATCATGCGGAACCCATTTGTCAAGCTTTTTCACTTTTCCAAGTTGTTGCAAGTGGCGGCAAACTGTCGAATTGTAAATGCCTAATTTCTCGGCAAGATCTCTTAAGGTTTTGCGGAGGTCAGACTCCACTAATGCACGCAGCTCGTCGTTATCGACTAATGGTCGTGGGTGTCTACGCGGCTCATTTCCAAGGTCCATATCTCCGAATCGAAATTTTTTGAACCACCGCCGAGTGGTTCGTCCGCTAACTGTATCAGGTCCAAATGCGCTGTTGATATCCCTCGTTGCTTCCGTTGCGTTGTGCTCTAATTTAAATTCGTATGGTGAAAGTAGCCGTTTTTGATTCACTTCCATGTTCACTTTCTCTTTTTTTTTTACGATCACTATAAAGTGCAAAACAGAAATGACTCCATAAACCAAGGTAGCAGTATTTATACTTCAATATGTCATATCATTTGCGCCGCCTTGTGCCAACATAATACACTAAAATTGCAGCCAACCTTATGTCATTGCTAAATCGGCCATTTCATCTGCAGCAACCTGATATAAGGTGTCCTTCGACTTTTACTCTTATTAAATATTGTTAGGTCCTATACCGAGAGTAGACAAGCCTATAGTGGCTTGTCGCATCCTCAATCCCGAACTACACACCTATCATTTATAAAAACTAATTCATTCCCGCTCGGTGATTCTTTCAGCCGCCCCAAGCCCATGAGCTTCAGTGCTTAGGCTTAAAATAGGCCAAAAGCTGCAGAGAAATCAAATACTTCCGACATTACATCATCGAATCAATACTGCTAAAGTAGTTATAATATACTTGATCATTTTTTGAAACGAGTTGGTGGATCAAATCGATGACAACTTTCTCGCCCAATTTTTTCTCTGCTGTAACTGATATGTTTCCAGTATAAACCTGTAATTTACTTGCAAAACCATGTTCATCTGCTCTCACCCAAACTTTAAAATGCCGCTTTATAGGTTTCTGCAGATTATATTGTTTGTGAGAGCTTAAACCATTGAATTTAACCATAATTCTATTAACAGCTTGTCTTTCGCATGGTCTTAATTTAAAAAAACAGAATCCTCTGAAAGAAAATCAAGCAAGGGTCTTATTTTATAGAGCTTATCGAAACTTGATTTATCTCTTTTAGCATGGCTGAGTTGTTATTCAAGTGCATATCAGAAAATTTAAGGAAAACCAATTTAGAGACGTAATAGTGCTGATATAAGCGTTCTTCAATTAGAAATCATAAAACATATAGTCATGAATGGCAGGTTACTTATTTATTTTTATCATAATATTTACGTCTAACAATTTCAACTTTTCGGATTTAATTACTTTTTAGAGACTTTGCCTGAATGCTGTTCGTAAATACGAGGTCTGGCTATTAAATAACGAGACTGCGTGCCTAGAGGGTGCCGTAGAGGGGTGGGGAAAAAAACGAGTAGTGCGTTGGGTATATAGATATCTTGTCTATGCAAGTACTTTAACACGTTCTCGTCACTATTATTGTATTTGTGCAGTAGCGGTTTGAAACGAACGTGTTTTTTTCTCGTGACGAAAACCATGTGTGACGAAAAACAGGAGCAACGTATCAATCTCAAATTTCTCGTTAAATTGAGAAAAACTCCGACTAAGTGCTGTAAATTGTTGCAAGAGGCCTATGGGGACAATTCTCTATCTCGTGCGCGTGTTTTTGAGCGGCGTAAGCGCTTCAGTGAGGGCCGAGTAAGCACTGAAAATGACCAAAGCCCAGGTCACCCTGTCACTGTTTCAACTCCGGAAACAGTGACCAAAATCAACCAAATTGTGCGTGCAGATCGTCGAATGAGCATCCGAATGATTGCCGAGGCTGTAAACGCCGATAAAGAAACAGTTAGACCAATTTTACACGAGGAATAACACATGACAAAAGTCTGTGCGAAGTTGGTGCCAAAAAACCTGACTCCTGACCAAAAGCTCTTGCGTCAACAGGTCTGCTCAGATTTCCTTAAAAGGTTAAAAAAAACTTCTGGACTGATAAAAAACATTATTACTTGCGATGAAACGTGGATTTTTCAATCGATGCATTGGAAGACGCCTGAATCGCCCAGAATCAAAAAAGCAAGGATGTCCAAATCAAAATTCAAGGCAATGTTAATCGTTTTTTTCGACATTAACGATATCGTGATGACTGAATGGGTTCCAGAGGGTCAGACTGTCAACCAGATTTACTATTTGTCAGTTTTGGCAACACTGTGAGAACGAGTTCTTAAGAAACGGCCTGAGTTGTGGAAGAACAACTCGTGGATTTTGCATCAGAACAACGCACCTGCCCATAACGCGCTATCTGTGAAGCAGTATTTGCTCGAACACGCGCCGTACTCGCCAGATTTGGCACTTTTTTTTGTTTCCGAAGATAAAATCTGCTTTGAAAGGGACCCGATTTGAGTCGATGGAAGCGGTAAAGCAAAAAACGGCAGAGCTCCTAAAGGCCCTCACCAAAGAAGACTTCCAGCACTGCTTCGATTGATGGAAAAAACATATGAAAATGTGTGTGGCAAGAAAAGTGGAGTATATTGAAGGGGAGTATTCGAATGTAGAATAATTTTTAGAATAAAACCCTTTTTCATAACCAGTCTCGTTATTTAATAGCCAGACCTCTTATTAGTCTAATCGACTATTTTATCAATCAAATCTTCTGAAAATAAGCAAAGGAGAATCTGTAAAGGTGATTAAGCATCTGGAGAGTCTTAAACCACATTCTTCCATTTATAAATTCACCTTATTTTATCCTACCGAATATCATCTAAACAGCTAATCGGATTCTCAGGTACATAAGTTTTACTGACATGATCACTTTTACATTGAATGACATGAAAACTATTATCAATGTGGATTTCTTTAACACCCTCTATACTTGTTTTATAATTATCATCAGATTGACATTCATTGTTTTCACTTTCGTTTTCACTAGGAGTTTCAGAAAATTCTATTGTAGATTGTGTCTTATATATTATGACATATGCAGGAAAAACTTAAAAATAATAGACTAAATAATTCCCAGAGAGCAGTACAGCTAAAAAATACTAGTTGGAAGTCGAAACTGTGGTTGACAAAATATACCTATTTTTTAAGATATGACAGACAATAATCAAAAAAAATTGTCTAATGCTGGATAAGAAGAGAAAATTTTACCTAGCTACACATAAAGGTTTTGAAATTGATTTTTGCAGTTATTGCAAGCACATGTCCATTTTTTAATACAAAAAGAACTATATAACATAAACAAATGTATGCGCGCACACACATACAGACACACGCATGCAAAATAAATATAGTAAATTTAAATTCCGTAAAAAAAGAGGTAGTTTCCATCTCACCTTAAGTGTTCTTTTTTTATTTATGTTTTTTCTTTTACGTGAAATTCGATTGCAGTGTCAAAAAAAAGACATTGTACATGTATATCGGCACTAACCGGTCGGCAATAATTTGATTTTGTTACAAAATAGGTAGTTTTTACGCTTATTTAGGATTTTTTTCGTATTGCCGTCAGAAAACTGGTACAAAAGGTGTCATATCATAGATTTATCATGTAAAAAGTTTTGATCATAGATTGCACCAGTATACTAGCTTTCCGGCCCAGAAGGAAACAACCCACGTTAAAAAATTCAAATTTGAAAAAAATTGTATGTTTAAAACTGGATAACCTTTTTCATTATGAAAACAAAATATATGTTGAATTCTACATTGATCTAAGTACCTAAACCATTTTATGTAAATTCAAGGGGTTATTCGATTTCCTTCAGTTTATAATTTCAAATAAATATTTGTACCAATCAAAGAACCAACTTTCCAAATTAAAAAATTACATGCTTCTTTTAATAAAATATTGTTATAAATAAATGCAACATTTGCGATAGAAATCTTCTACGATGGCTAAAGGCCGTCGCATCGTTGAAATTTTGTCGCGAATCAGCGATGCTTGTTTAAATTTTTTTCGGATTTTAATTCGGCATTTTTTATTGTTTTATTTAATATTAACATTTATTGTTTGTACTTGTTTTTGAATTTTTCAACGATTAGATTTAATTTTCTGATTTCACCCAATGTTTTTTTGTTTTAAACAAAAAATAAAAAAATTTAAATTATCTATGCAAGATCTTTCGTAACCTTTATTTGATAGTCTAGAAACATGTGCGAAACAAGAAGTGTATCCTTTTTTCGAGAAATTGTTCAGAAATTCAATAATCATATTATTCTGCTCTAATATATCTATATTGTTCTATTAAAAAACGTAACCATGTTATATATTAAATACAGACACAGCAGGTCAAATGCTTAAAGCTTCGAGGTGCTAAATTTACTTAGTTTTTGTTGATCAGCATTTCCACACTAAGACCTACGGGATGCAGGAGCCGCAAAGAGGTAAAATATGTCAGATGTTTAACTTTAAACCGAGTTGAAGATACGAAAATTCGTTTCTTTATTTTAAATACAAACACGCACCTAATGATACATTTCTTTCTTCTCCTGTTTTCGCTTAGTGCCTCTGCTAGACTTCGGGTAGACGGTTGACGCGTGGATCTCTGCGTGAGCCAGCGCTGCAAAAATGTCTTTTATTTTTAATGAAGTGTTATCTTTCAAAAACTAAGATCTTTTCTTTTGCCAATGTTGGCTAGATCGATATATAATAACGACTTGCGGTTTTAAAGTAAACGACCATTTTCTTTTTGGTCTAACTTTCCAAAAACTATCTTTATTTTCAAATTTACTTTTGGACTTACTCTTTTTATGTATAACTTACTTTTTGTTAATGCTTTTCGTTCTTAAACTTTTACTTTCTTATGATGACTGAATATAACTTTAACTTCACGAATTTTATACATTTACGACGATTGACGAGACGGTTCTTTACTTGACCGCTGAACTTAACTGAATTGAACTGGTTTCTGTCGTTTTTTCCACCCTTATTATACTAATTTGCGACTCACAAAAATATATTGTTGTTTATGACTCCCTTCTTTTTGACCGCTTTTCTCAGAATTGCTTTCTTCCTTCTCTATCGTCTGTCTGTAATACCAACGATGATACGCACGTTTACTGGCTCCTCGCTGACCCCCTCCTCTCGTTGTAGTTGTTTCTTTCGGCGCTTCTTCAAGGGTACTATGCTTCACCTAGATAACAACGGATGCGCGCTGTACTTATTACCTCGTTGCTGTAAGTACTATACATCAGTTAATAGAAGTGTAGGTGCGTAAGTATATGCGTAACTATTTCTTCCCTGCCCTTTCCATCTACTGTTTTCGTTACTTTTTTCCTTGCTTAAGTCCGTAGAAAAATCATCCGTCTTTTTTTAAAAATCTGCAACTGCTAATTGCTTTTGACCAAAGTCCTCCTTTTAAGGATGCTATGCATTTCTTCCCTTTAATTTTTTTTAAGCTGTGTCTTGACCTGCAGCTGTATGTTAGGCGCGTACTGCTTGGCTTTTATAAAGCATTTTATTTCGTTACTATTATGAATTTTATATTTTCTTTTGGGAGATTTTTTATTATATCTTACAACCTATAATATATATATATATATATATATATATATATATTCATTATATTTCACAACCTATTACATATATATATATATATTCATTATATCTCACAACCTATTACATATATATATATATATATATATATACAAGGTCTGGCTATTAAATAACGAGACTGGTTACGAAAAAGGGTTTTATTATAAAAATTATTCTACATTCGAATGCTCCCCTTCAATATACTCTCCTTCCCTCGTCACACACCTTTCCATATGTTTTTTCCATTGATCAAAGCAGTGCTGGAAGTCTTCTTTGGTGAGGGCCTTTAGAAGCTCTGCCGTTTTTTGCTTTACCGCTTCCATCGACTCAAATCGGGTCCCTTTCAGAGCAGATTTTATCATCAAAAACAAAAAAAGTCGCACGGTGCTAAATCTGGCGAGTACGGCGCGTGTTCGAGCACTGAAGTGCGCTTACCGGCCAAATACTGCTTCACCTGCGCGTTATGGGCAGGTGCGTTGTCCTGGTGCAAAATCCACGAGTTGTTCTTTCACAACTCGGGCCGTTTCTTACGAACTCGTTCTCGCAGTGTTGCCAAAACTGACAAATAACACATCGTTCAATAAGTCCTGAGACTAACCCAGAGATGGTGCTAATAGTACCAAACTGGCCACGTTTCCATAGAGTGCGAACCTTTACATGAAACGTGTAAAAATTTCACGTCGATCGCATCACAGACAGCAGAGTTATCGAGGTTAGAGTAAAGTCACTTTGTAATTTGTTTGAAAAATGGAAAAAAAACGAGTTTCGCGTGTTGATGAAACATTGTTTTTTAATGGGTAAAAACACCGTAGAAGCCCAGCAATGGCTTGAAAAACATTACCCGGACTCCTCTCCATCCAAACCAACGATTTGTCATTGGTATGCTGAGTTTAAACGTGGTCGTACGGACACAAACGATGCGGAACGTTCGGGTAGGCCATTGGAAGCCATTACACAGGAAAATGTGAGTGAAGTGTTTAAAATTGTAATGGAAAATCGCAAAGTGAAGGTCCGTGAGATTGCAGAAATGACACAGATATCATCTGGAAGCTCGTCTACAATCCTTCGTGAAAAATTAAGCATAAAAATGGTTTTTTCCAGGTGGGTGCCGCGATTGCTTTCAGTGGAACAAAAACAGCAACGAGTCGACGATTCAGAGAGCTGTTTATCGCTATTTACTCGCAATAAAAAGGATTTCCTGCGTTGATACGTGACCATGGATGAAACATGGATACATCATTCCACTCCGGAGTCGAATAAGCAATTATCTGAGTGGCGCATGGCTGGCGAAAGCCGCCCAAAGCGTCCAAAAACGCAGCAGTCTGCTGGCAAAGTCATGGCGTCTGTTTTTTGAGATACACATGGCGTGATTTTCATGGACTACCTGGAAAAAGGAAAATTAATCAACAGTGATTATTATATTGACTTGTTGGTACGCTTGAAGGAGGAGATCGCAGCAAAACGACTGCACATGAAGAAGAAAAAAATCCTTTTTCACCAAGACAATGCACCATGCCACAAGTCCATGAAAACAATGGCAAAATTAAACGAATCGGGCTTTGATTTGTTTCTCCACCCCCCGTATTTGCCAGATTCAGCCCTCAGCGACTACTGGCTCTTTGCTGAATAAAAAAAAATGCTCTAGGGTGAAAAATTTGGCTCGAATGAGGAGGTCATTGCCGAAACTGAAGCCTATTTTGAAGCAAAGGCTAAATCGTTTTATAAACATGGTATAAAAATGTTGAGAAGGCGTTGGAAAGATTTTATCACTCTAAAAGGAGATTATATTGATGAATAAAAATGATTTTTAAAAAAAAATGTTGTTTTCGTTGTTAGTCTCGGGACTTATTGAACGATGTGTAAGTAAGTCTGGTTGACAGTCTGACCCTCTAGAACCCATTTAGTCATCACAATACCGTTAATGTCGGAAAAAACGATCAATAATGCCTTAAATTTTGATTTGGGCATCCTTGCTTTTTTGATTCTGGGCGATTCAGGCGTCTTCCAATGCATCGATTGCCGCTTTGTTTCAACATCGTATTGAAAAATCCACGTTTCGTCGCAAGTAATAATGTTTTTCATTCGTCTGCAATCTTTTTTTAACCTTTCAAGGAAATCTGAGCAGACCTGTTGACGCAAGAGCTTTTGGTCAGGAGTCAGGTTTTTTGGCACCAACTTCGCACAGACTTTTGTCATGTGTAATTCTTCGTGTAAAATTTGTCTAACCGTTTCTTCATCGGCGTTTACAGCCTCGGCAATCATTCGGATGCTCATTCGACGATCTGCACGCACAATTTGGTTGATTTTGGTCACTGTTTCCGGAGTTGAAACAGTGACAGGGTGACATGGGCTTTGGTCATTTTCAGTGCTTACTCGGCCCTCACTGAAGCGCTTACGCCGCTCAAAAACACGCGCACGAGATAAAGAATTGTCCCCATAGGCCTCTTGCAACAATTTACAGCACTTAGTCGGAGTTTTTCTCAATTTAACGAGAAATTTGAGATTGATACGTTGCTCCTGTTTTTCGTCACACATGGTTTTCGTCACGAGAAAAAAACACGTTTGTTTCAAACCGCTACTGCACAAATACAATAATAGTGACGAGAACGTGTTTTGATACGTGCATAGACAAGATATCTAGATACCTAACGCACTACTCGTTTTTTTCCCCACTTCTCTACGGTGCCCTCTAGGCACGCAGTCTCGTTATTTATAAGCCAGACCTGGTATACATACACTACCGTTTAAAAGTTTGGAAACACTATGATAATTTGAATGAAAACGACAATAAAACACGTAAGTCATGATTGATTACACCTAAATCTTAATCAAACGTTAGATTAACATTTAGTAAAAAACATTCAGTACGAATAAATGCAAAAATGATATATCTCATTACCTTTGTGGTCATAAAACACGTGTGCCGGTCTATTTTCAAGATCAGGAATAACTGGTAGAAAATAAGTAATTTGCTTAGCTCTTTTTCCTTTCACCTCCGTGCAAGAGAGAAATCACTAAAGTTTTTCGCTGGCCTTTTCTATGCTTACATTTCGCGTTGCTAGTTATAACACTTACGTTAAAAGAGTTCTGGCACTCCGCAATAAAAGCAAATCGGAACTCGAGAATCGTTTATGGCTCCAGACTAATAACTGGCGTTCGGTCAACGTCTCTCTTGCCCTTCTTAATTTTGTTGAAACGAGTTATTACGGTAACTATTTGAATTTCAAAAACCGCTCGGGCTTTGTTTCATCATATTACTGATTGATTAAATTTTTCCAATTATTACTTCCACTGGATGAATTTCCGAAAAATAAAAACGGAATTTAAAGCTAAAATTTTGCCCACACCCACAACTCAATATTATACGATTTTTCTCAAAAAAATTTTAAATTGTCAGCTCCATTAAGCGTCTAACATCTTCGCTTTGACTCTTGACTCGAACACAAACGATCGCATAAAGGACCACGCACACAATACGAGGTGTATTCAGAAAATAACGGGAATTTCTAAATTTCGGGGGTTTGGAGAGTCCGATTGTCAAAATTATTTTTTAATACGTTGGTACACATTCCCTCTGAAGTATAATACAATTTTCAGCTGTATTTATTGTTTACTTTGTTAGTGGCAGCCAATAAGGTTAGACGTGTTTTTATAAGCTCGGTGATTTTCGTTTGTTGAAAAAAATGGATCAAAGAATTTGTATCAAATTTTGCGTACAAAGTAAAATAAAGTATAACAAAATGTGAGAAATGTTAACAAAGGCCTATGGTGAATCCGCTATGAGTAAAACAAGGGCTTACGAGTAGTATAAGCGTTTCCAAGATGGCCGTGAAGACGTTGAAGATGACGAACGCCCCGGACGCCCCAGCACATCAACAACCGATGAAAGAGTGGAAAAAGTGAAAGAAATGGTTTTGAACGTTCGCCGAATCACAATCAGAGAAGTCGCTGATGATGTTGGCATATCAATTGGTTGACGCTATGAAATTTTTTTTAATTTTCTGGGTATGAAACGCGTGGCAGCAAAATTTGTTCCAAAATTGTTGAATTTTGAACAAAAACAGTGGCGAATGGAAACTGCTCAGGAGTCACTAAATGAAGTCAACAACGTTGCAGAATTGCTAAAACGTGTTATAACAGGTGACGAAACATGGGTTGATGGATATGACGTCGAAACTAAGGCTCAATTGTCCCAATGGAGGCATTCTGGATCGCCAAGACCGAAAAAGGCTCGACAAGTGCTGTCAAACGTGAAGGTTATGCTCACTGTGTTCTTCGATTTTAATGGCATAGTGCACCATAAATTCTTGCCACGAGGTCAAACGTTCAATAAGAAGTACTACCTACAAGTTCAACGCCGTTTACGTAAAGCAATCCGAAAAAAAACGCCCGGATTTGTGGCAAAACAATTCATAACTTTTGCACCTCGATAATGCACCTGCTTACACTTCATTGCTTGTTCGTGAATTTTAGACAAAAAAAAAATACTGTAACGATGCCCCAGCCTCCATATTCGCCAAGCATGGCTCTGTGTGACTTTTTCTATTTCCAAAAATAAAGAGAACCTTAAAGGGCCGTTGTTTTACAAGCATAGATGGCATTAAAAGCGCATCGCTGAAAGAGCTAAAGGATATCCCAAAGATCGAGTTTCAGAAGTATTTCGAGGATTAGAAGAAGCGCTAGCACAAGTGCATAATATCTAATAGGGACTAATTTGAAGGCGAAAACATTAATGTAGACGAATAAATAAATATTTTTTTCAAAAAACGAAAATTCCCGTTATTTTCTGAACACATCTCGTACATGGGATTTTAAACACTCGTTAATTTATCAAAAACCAGCTTTTTTCGATAGTTCTTACTTTTCTAATAAAAAACCCCTACAGGCATAATCTCCGAAAATACCTTCAGAGGGGTTGACGGGTGTTGTAAGATGCTTAAATCCAGGGATCAAAAAGCCGTAAGAAGGCCGAATATATATCAAACCACAAGTAGGCTAACCTACCTGACCCTGGAAACAACGAGTTGAGTCGCTTATTTTTCTTGAAATACAACATAGAATTCAAGTTACTTCGGATAAAAAACGAACCAACTACTTTTTCATTAAGTATACCAGCCGACACGTTAAGTTGTTCAGGGTGTTGTGTGCGATTTTCTCTTATCCAAAGAGGACTGGTATTACTTAAGTAATGAGAATTACGCCTATTCACTGTTCCGCTTAACTAAAACGTAGCTTCATCAGAAAAAATAATATTTTTGAGGATTAAAAGATTATCCATTATAATTTGCCACATTAGGTCATAGAATTCTACTCTTCTATCAAAATTATCTTTAGATACTTCTTGAACCAACTTAATTTTAAATGAATGCCATTTGTTGAGCTATAAAATTTTATGTACAGATGCAACTTTAATTACATACTGTTGTGAAGAACGCCTGAGCTATAACGAGGATCCTTGATGAAACACTGCAAAACATCTAAGTTTTTTCAGTCATTAGTTGATTTTGGTCTGCTTTATTTACGACGATCTTTAACACAACCAGTCTCATTAAAAAGTCTGATTATACGGATTACAGTAATTTTTGCGATAGAGTTATTTCCATTAGTTCATAATATTTATTAAATTCTGTATTGCGATCTGTACTGTGAAGTAAATAAAATTGTTTAATGGTTATTTTACTAGATTTTTATCTTATTGATGATATTAAACGTGTAATGATGGTTAAATAAATTAGAAACCTGCAAATAAGATGTAAGAACTAAATTGGTATTGTTTTGAGAGTAGCAACATTTACTAACATTCACCAAAATATTAGCCCTATGCATTTCACTGTTTAGGGACAACGACTTTATTTACTAAATGCACAAGACAACAACTACAACAATTACCAGAAAATTAATCAATCCTAAATTCTGATACTGATTCTGATGCAGTCCTAGAAAGTAGTTATTTCAAGGTTACTATCAATTTCATCTTACAAAAGCAGACAACTTTTATATTGGTCAGATCAGACTGAAGTTTTTAATATAGCGTAATTTTTTTTTTGGGAAGCTTATTTTATTTAAATAATGTATTACAAATTCCTTTGTATTCAGTCTGTCTTTTTTGTTGATTTCCTAAATAATTAAGTTTTATATACATTTTGGTATTGGCTTCATAATACTGTTTACCTCTGTATAAATTTTCTTGTTAACAATATTGTAACTTTTTTCTCCAATAATTCCTTATTAAATTGTTTAATCAGATCATTTTCATCCTTAAGTTTTCCAAATCAGTATTAATTAAAGGTCGGTTATATTTAAAATCGAAATTTCTTTTAATATTTCTTTCTTTTATTTCGTCTCTTTATCTTATCTTTATTTTTTCTGTGATATTTTTGGTTTCATTATTTAATCTTGCATTTTCATTTTTTAAGGTTATGTTAACTTTGATCCTGGTAATATATTCAGAACATATTACCAGAGATATTTATAATATTTTTCTTTCCGTTTATCGAGAAGCACATTAGCCTCCGACGCTATTTTTGTACATTTCTACATATAATTAAACTAAAATGTAACTGATACAATAAAAATAGAAGAATCATAATATACAGACCTTATTAAATAATAATCACAAAACACTCGTCAAACACAAAATAAATAGCCTGTAAAAATCAGTGCATACATGTACTCGATGGAAGACCAGCATTGCATTTTATTTATTGCTTTTATTTATGAGTATTTCATTTTATTTTTATGCAAGATTTCTGAAAACGATTTATTAACATCGACTCGATGAAAGGCGATTATTTAACGTTATATTATATTTAAAACTTTTAGTTATATTGAATATCATTAATATACCAGGCTGTTCAATAAGTTTTGCGGTTCGATAAGAGAGGGTGTTGCTACTAGCCTAAATTTTTTTTTGTTATGTTGGCACACTCTTTATATGAACGTATGTAAAATTTCATTTCAATCTGTCAATTTATTCTTCGTTTACAAGCCATTTAGTATCGACGTGTCACAGTATTTTTTTACAATGGAAAAAATCAAGTATCGTGCAGTGATTAAATTTTTATTTTTGGAAGGTTTAAAAGCAAAGGAAATTCATTAACGAATGTTGAAAGTGTATAAAGACTCTTTGCCTTCAATTAATACAGTAGAAAGATAGGTTGCTGAATTTAAACGTGGTCGTACAAGCCTTGAAGACGATCCACGTCAAGGACGTCCAAAAACAGCAACAATATCTGAAATCGTAAAAAAATACAGGATGTCGTATTGGAAAATCGTCGAGTGACTGAAAGAGATTTAGTAGAAGCCCTAGGCATCTCATTTGGCAGTGTAAGCAATATTTTGACTGAAGTATTGGGTTTCAGAAAGCTGTGTGCACAATGGGTGCTGCATTCGCTAACAATGGAACAAAAATACATTCGAATGCGACTTTCTCAGCAACATTTAGAGCGTTTTCGAAAGGATAAAGTGGATTTTGTTGGTCGATTCATCACTATGGATGAGATTCGGGTCTATCACCATGATCCTAAATTAAAACAAGAGGCTAACGAGTGGTGTGAACATGGTTCTTCGGCTCCGAAACAAGTTCGTGTCCAGAAATCGGCCAAGAAGGTGTTAGCATCAGTTTTTTGGGATAAGAAAGGAATTTTGTTTGTGGATTACTTGCAAACTGATAAAACAATAAATTCTGAATATTATTATAACCTTTTAGACCAGCTGAAGGAATAAATTCGTAAAAAAAGACCCGGTTTACAGAAGAAAAAAATCTTTTTTCATCAGGACAATGCACCGTGTCACAAGAGCATTCAGGCAATAGCTAAAATCTATGAATTTAAGTTCGAATTATTGCACCATCTATCGTATTCATCAGATTTGGCCCCTAGCGACTTCCATCTGTTTCCAGACCTACAAAAATTCATGCGTGGAAAGCGTTTTTATCAAATGATGAGGTCATAACAGATGTGGAAGTGTATTTTGCAGCCCTTCCAGTTTTTCACTTCAGGGATAGAATTCGTAAATTCGAATGTCGTTGGAACAAGTGTATTGATGTTCAGAGAGACTATACTGAATAATAAAGTGTAATTCAAACCATAAAATTGTGTTTTTCTTATCGAACCACAAAACTTATTGAACAGTCTGGTAAATATAGGTTTTTTTGCATTTTATATTATTAATATATATATATATATATAAATATATATATATAAATATATATATAAATATATATATAATATATATATATAATATATATATAAATGTAAAATTGCATTATTAATAAGAATAATTAATAATTTAACATTAATTCTAAGTAGCAATAATTAAATACCAACACCAAACTAATACAATTTATTAAGAACAATAATTCCGTTAAATAAAAATGAATAATACCAATAAATAAATATAGATAATAAGCAGAAAACATAGTGCATTTAATTAACTATATATAGGGTGTACAACTTTGCTACCGCCGTTTTTTTTCAAAATTCGAGGCTTTATTGTAAAAAACTGGTTATAAATTTATGATTCAAAGTATTGTCCGTCGCTGGCCACTACTTTCTCCCATCTTTCGGGCAGCATACGAATCCTGCGTTGAAAAAACTGGTTATCTTCTTAATCGATCCACGAATTGATCAAATTTTTTACTTCTTTATAAGACCGGAAGTGCTGGTCAGCCAGGCCGTGTGCCATTGATCGAAACAAGTGATAGTCTAAAGGAGCGACGTCTGGAGAATACGGCGGGTGAGGTAGGACTTCCCATTTCAAAGTTTCCAATTATGTCTTAAACACTTTCGCAACATGGGGTCGAGCATTGTCATGCTGTAAAATCACTTTATCATGTCTCTCGTTGTATTGCAGCCGTTTGTCTTTCAATGCTCAGCTCAAACGCATTAATTGCGTTCGATAACGATCGCCTGTGATTGTTTCAGTCGGTTTTAACAACTCATAATACACTACGCCGAGCTGGTCCCACCAAATACTGAGCATGACCTTGGAACCGTAAATATTCGGTTTGGCCGTCGACATGGAAGCATGGCCGGGATATCCCCATGATTTTCTGCGCTTGAGATTATCGTAGTAAACCCATTTTTCGTCCCCAGTCACGATGCAAAGCAGAAATCCCCTCCGTCTTTGCCTTACAAGCAGCTGTTCACAAACACACAAACGCCGTTCAACATCTCTCGGCTTTAACTCGTACGGCACTTAATTTCCTTGTTTCTGAATCATCCCCATGACTCTCAGGCGTTTTGAAATGGCTTGTTGCGTCACTCTTAATGATCCTGCTAATTCTTGTTGCGTTTGACACGAGTCTTGATCAAGTAATGCCTCCAATTCTGCATCTTTGAAAACCTTCTTTCTTCCACCGTCATGCTGATCTTCAACGTTAAAATCGCCGTTCTTGAAGCGTTGAAACCACTCTCGGCACGTTCTTTCACTGATAGCGGCCTCACCATAGGTATTTAAGAGCTTTCGATGAGCCTCAGTCGCAGATTTCTTCATATTAAAGCAGAAAATTAAAACCTCCCGCAAATGACGAGAATTTGGCTCGTAAGCTGACATGTTTAATCGAGAATAACTTTATGATGCAGACACAAATCAACTAATATTCCGATGGCATTATGTTTACAAATACCTAAGCTTATTGTATAATATCTATGATCTATTTATTTCAATTACCACTTACCGCTACAGCCATCTATTGCAAAACGGCGGAAGCAAAGTTGTACACTCAATAGAAGATTTCCTCTTTCTCTCTCGCTCGCTCTCTTTTAGCAATTTGCGCATTAGCAAAATACTACTTCAACAGCAGGTCAACGCATCAATAACCTTTGCAATAATCAATGCGTTGACACATTAGTACTATATTTCTACAAAAGCGAAAAATGTAAAACAATCGACGTAACAAGTTAAAGAACGCTCAAACAAAAATCGAGTTGATTGTTATGCAAAACTCAGTTCTTAAGTCAACAAATAAGCTTAAACTTAACACAAACCATAAGGCAAATACGAATACAAATCAAGATGAGGATAATCAAAGAAACAAGAGAGAGAAATAAAGATCTACCACTATGTCTTGTTCTCAAAAGCAAGTAAATAAAAAGTATTCTAGCGATCTAATCTAACTCTCTACTTTTCAATTCTATTCTTCTTCGAAAGGATTTTTTAGACAAAGTTTTGGGCAAAGTTTCGTCTAAATATCTATTAATACATCATGTCACAGAACTTCACCAAAACTCTGAGTAGGTCTGAGTTTGAGCTCCTTATGTATATTTAATCCTGCACACTTATGCCTAATCATAAACGCCTAAATTTAAAAAAGGCTAAAAATTTGCCTATACGTCTAAAGTTACGAAGTGTGGCAGATAAGTAATGAGACTAGCAACACTGCAAGCGATCTGACAACAGCGCAGCGTTGCCAGATCAATTGCACGTGTATCAATACCCTCCCATGGCTCAGTGCAAGTTTCAACTCCTTTCGTTAACTACGTGATTTTTGTAACTGCTATTAGTGAAGTTGTGTTTTGGTTGTGTGTCACGCATAATGGAACAGCGATATTTGAAGCAACGTTGTGCCATTGAATTTTGTGTTAAGCTTGGAAATTCGGCAAGTGTGACGTTTCAAAAGTTAAAACAAGCCTATGGGAAACTTTTTTTATCCCAAGCTCAAGTTTTTCGCTGGCACGAATCATTTTTGAAAAGCAGAGAACACGTTGAAGACGAACACCGTTCAGGGAGGCCTTTAACTTCGAAAACCGACGAAAACATCGAACGTGTAAACACTCTTGTGAGATCAGACCATCATTCAACATTAAGAATGTTGGGTGAACAATTTTTACAATTTTACAAAAAATTTTTATTATAATTTACATATAATTTCATATTATTTTCGTACGATAGTAGGAAGTTGCTTCGAATGAAACCACTGAAACCAAATAATTCTTTTAACTATATTTTTCTATATCTTTTATGCTATATTCTTTTACAACTTATATATTTTATACAAAGTTACTTGTGACAAGTAATTAAAACCATACTTGCCGGGCACTTGTAGAGTGTAATGGTGGAGAATATAAATAATAAAATATATAGAATATAAATAATAAATAAACATTTGATTTAATAATTATATTTTTCTATTTCTATTTAAATTATGAAGTGTTTTATTTTTCAAATGGAAAATTATCAAATGTTAAAAAATTGTTATTGACAAACTCTAATAATTTTTTATTACATATATATATTTATTACATATATATATATATTATAAGTTGTAAAAGAATGTTGCATAAAAGATATAGAAAAATATAGTTAAAAGAATTATTTGATTTCAGTGGTTTTATTCGAAGCAACTTCCTATTATCGTACGAGAATATTTTAAACAGATTTGTTCACTCAACATTCTTAACAAAAAAATTTTTTGTAGGAATTTTTTTCAACAAAATTACATTTGACCAGATCAACCGTTCATCAAATTTTGACAACATTTGCACATGCGAAAGGTCTTTGCCAAAATAGTATCCAAAAACCTCACAATTGCGCAGGACAATTGAAAAAATATGTTTTGATCTTCTTGACAGAACAGCCAATAAGCAAGATTCCTTTAGTCGTGTGATCACAGGTGATGAATCATGGATTTTCGAATATGATCCTGAGACCAAAAGGCAAAGTGAGGAGTGGCACACTGCAAGCTCTCCTCGACCAAAGAAAGTTCGAATGAGCAAATCGATGATCAAATCAATGCTGATTTGTTTTTTTGACAGAAGGGGAACCGTTCACAAACAATTGGTTCTTTTAGGACAAACAGTCAATCAAGTTTTTCATAAAGATGTCCTTGAAAGGCTCAGAAAAGGGGTCATTCGCGTGAGACCAGACATTGCAGACAAATGGATGCTCCATCATGACAAGGCCCAATGTCACACTGTTCTCTCCGTCACAGAACTTTTGACCTCAAAGGACATTCTTATGGTTCTTCAGCTCCCTTTTTTATCTGACCTCAGTCCCTGTGACTTTTTCCTTTTTCCTAAACTAAAAAATGTTCTCAAAGGACGTTATTTTGGAACTTTAGAAAACATCCAAAAGAGTGTAACGGACATGCTGAAGACCATACCGGTTGAAGACTTCCAGCGCTGCTACCATAAGTGGAAACAACGTCTCCATCGGTGTGCAGCTGCCCAAGGGAACTGCTTTAAAGGGAATAACATTGTTGTTTAAAAAGAATAAAAATTTTGGTAAATAAAAAATCTGTCTCATTTCTTTTCTGCCACACCTCGTATACCCATTATATATTCAAATATATTGAAAAAAATATTTTAAATTTTCTGAATTTAAGATGTTATTGTAATAAATTATTAATTTTTTAATAACTTTGTGTTTAGAAGTTTTAAATACTTCTTAACTCACGTTTAGTTGCATAACGATCTTATTAAATGCTACATGCCATCTTTGCTTTGGTGTCATCTCAGATCGCTCTTTAGATACTATTGGTGGAGAGTGTACCATATTGAGTAACTCCTCATCGGCAGGTGGTTCAGGAGGACTTCTTGGTGGAGTATCCATTTGAACACTTTCGTCTAAGGAGGCTTGTTTTTGTATGCTTCCTATTTCAGAATTTAAAATCAATATCAAGCAATCTTGTTACGTTATACAAATTAATATTCTCAGAAAATGTTTACCTCTAGGACTATCCACTATTGGCCTTTCTATCAATGAATCATCTCTAGAACCTCTTATCATTGCTTCTTCTCCTCTTTCATACCTACATAATACAATATTTTATGATTTATTAATTTTATCAAATATAATTATAAATAAATAGGTTAAGGACTTAAGTAATTTTCTTATTTTTTCTTAATTTTCTAAAAGATCTTCAATTAATAGTAAAATAAATATTTTCTGATTTATATTAGGTTGGAAACTATAAAACGGGCGTGCAGCTGAACACAAACTAAACAAAAAACGCCCGTTTTATAGTTTCTAACATAATATTAATGAAATTCATAAAATTCCAAGATACGTTTAATTATTATTCTTTTCTTTAATGAAACATAAATAATAATACTCGTTAAACGTTTTTTGAAATTAAACATCTTTATTTTGTTTTTTATTTTTCTGTTTTTGAGAAATAAAAAACTGATATTTCCAAATTTAAGATAAAAATCTTTATATTCATAACAATTTAATTTAGCTAATGTACCTTTCAAGTGTTTCATCTGTCATTTTATATTCTCCATTAATTGCACTTCCAAGAACGATTTCAGTATCATCAGTTAATTCTTGATCCTTAAAGTAGCCTCTTTGATAACTTTCAGCTCTAGAAATTGGTTGCGGCGTGGTGAAGTTTTGGCCATATGTACTATTTCTACGTTCTTTAGATTGATAAGAATCTGATCTTACAAGCATGGAATTAAAATATTCATCATGTGTAATCGATGCATATGAATCTTTTTTACAAGATTTGTTATAAATGTCTCTCTTATTGAAAGAATCATCTGGAAACTGATCAGAGACGTACGAATTTTCTCTTGTTAATGTAGCTTTTTGTGAGTGTTGACTCCTCTGGCTATGATGACTTTGATAACTAACATGTGAAAGTTGCGAATCTTTCCTTTGTGATTCTTTTGGCAGTATTTCTGGGTATTCATTATCTTCCGTATCTTCCTGATAAGATTGAGATCTTGTTAAACGTTTACCATTGGTCGATATATTTTCATGAGCTAGTGCATCTTTTGCAGTAACACTTGGATTAATATAACTATTCACGATAGTTGGTTGCGGTATTTGATTTTCAGGTGAACCTACAAGACTTGTAGGTGCAGGACTTGATTCTCCAGCTGTTAAATACTCACTAAAACTTTTTCTTTTTTGATTGCTGCTAACAGAACTTACAGCTGTTTCAAATGAATCTTTGAGCTCCTCATCTTTAAATTCGATTGAATCTGCAATTAGTTGAAATGATGAATTAGCGTCATGTTTACCCAGTATTTTCCTTTTTTCAGCACCTAAAGTCGATATTTCTTCATTATTTGTTTTTGAATAAAAGTATTCTGGTTCATTGAAAGAATAATCATTAGATTTTGTTTGACTTTTTGGCATTGTAATTGAAAGCTCTGGAATCCTACTTTCTTTTTGTTTTATATTTTCACTAGCTATGTTCTTGTAATGATGTTTAAATAAGTCTTCATAGGGTTCTAGTCTCAAACAGGGGTCATCACAATGTTCTTTATACTCTTGATATTGATTTCCATAATTATTTTCGTACTTGTTGATATCATACTTTGTATCACGTAATACATAATCTGTATATTCTTCTTGTGTTTCTAAAAATTTATCATTTACAGCCGTTGTAGAAACCTGTTTCTGTGAATATGAGTCATCATATGATTCTTTATAGGCAGAAGATATTATATTTGATCGATTATCATACTGATTTTCTTGATATTTATTATGAATTTCTTTTATTTCGGTGTCAGTTGTTGATTGTTCATGTATGCTAGGTGGACTTAATTCATTGTAAATTGAGGATTCAATTTCTTTGAATGATGAGTTTATATATTTTTCTTCATTTTCAGTATTGTATACAGATTGATCTTGATGTTTATCTTGACTAATTTGGCAAGACTTCTCGAGATGTTTCTCTGTATACTGATACTCATTATGCGATTGGTTATTATAGTTATCTTTAAGAGTATTTGTCTGATAAGAGTTATCTGAGTAATTTTTTTGAAGCTGATTATTTTCATAAATTTTATTAGAAAACGTTTTCAAATAATGATTACTATTTTGGTAAGTATCCGCTGCAAAGTTATCTTCATACTGACTATCTTGCAAAGATTTATACATATATTTTTCTGAATATTGGTTTTCTTGATATTGCTGCGATTCAAAATTAGTTTGGTATGTTTGAATAATATTCTGGTCATGTGAAATATCTTGAAAATTATTTTGCACAACCATATCTGGAGTTTCTTTACACTCATCAGAATTTGAAGTTTTATCAGCTTTAGAATATACAATATTTTGATATGACTCTTCAAATGTATTCATCATAGGTTGTATGTAAGATCTTTGATAGTTTTCATATGAATTCCGAGTAAAATTTTGCTTTAATTTATATATAGTTTGGTTTTGCGATTCAGCATAATTATTTTTATAAATATGGGATGTTTGCGATGCACATTTAGTATTATATTGATTATTTGGGATCAAATCTATAAGGTCTATATGTGGTAAAGGGTGTTCCACATAGTTGTTGTCACTGTTAACACCCTGTTGTAGATTATCTTGACTATGATAAGCGTAATTATAGTCCTCATTATAAACAGATTTTTCATAATTATTTTCTTCTGAAATAGTTCTAGTACACGGCAATTGCCTTCCTGGTGTTGTTGGAAGCGAAGCAGGTTTCAAACCAATTATAATGTTGCTTGGTTTTGTTGGAGTCGGTGGTAGTCTTTTTCCCGTTCCTTCTATACGAGAGTAAGGTCGTTGTTGAGATTGAAGTATTTTTTTTCGATGAGTGCTTACTCCGCTATTACAAAAAATTACGTATATTATTATCATATTAATCAGTATTTCATTTTTGAAAATATTATGTTTTTATTTAAAATAAATAATTTAGTTTATTATTGCTAGCTAGTAGTAAAAAGTTTTCAATTCTGCTTTAATACTATGATTTAAATTAAAATGCATAAACTGTGAAATTGTGAATCTGCTTAAGAAAAGCTTATTTAAGATAACATTGTTTAAAATCGAAAATTTTTATTTGATTTTAGCAAGTAAATCTTAAAATATAAATTAATAGTAATTGATAACTTTTAATTTAGCAAAGAATTAACTTTTAATATCATAAATTTCAAATAGTTGGATGCATTTTCAATATTGTTTATTTTAATGTAAAATTGATGTTTCGAAACCACTTGAATATTTTTTACAACTTTGGTAAAAAATATTATTATTAAAATGAAAAAAATAAAACATACAATTTTAAATGTAAGATTTTGCCAGAATTTTTTTAAATTTCTTATATTTTAATATTCGGAGTACAAATTAATCCGGTCCGTTTTTTTGCGGTCAAAAATGCATTTATTTCAAAATAGAAAGAATTAGAAGATTAATTAAAGTATCGTCCATCGCTAGTTACTACTTTTTCCCACCTCTCAGGCAATTTTCGAATTTCATCTCAAAAAAATGTCTTGTCTTTTGAGGTGATCCAAGTTAGGAGCCAATTTTCAATTTCTGCGAAAGAAGTGAACCGATGATCTGCCAAATCGTACTGCATTCCTCGGAACAACTAGTATTTAGAAGGAGCAATGTCCGGAAAATACGGCAAGTGCGACAAAATATCCCACTCGAGCGTTTCCAAATATTTTTTCACGACTTTTGCGACATGAGGCCGAGCGTTGTCATGCAGAAAAATAACTTTTTCATGTCTTTCCTTGTATTCCGGCCGTTTTTCTCGTAATGCACGGCTCAAGCGAATCAATTACAGCCTGTATCCATCGGCCGTTATGGTGTCGCCAGGTTGTAGCAGCTCATAGTACACAACACCCTTTTGGTCCTACCAGATACACAACATAATCTTCGAATCATAAATATTTGGCTTTGGTGTTGATGTTGAGGTCGATGGCAACGATCGACCGCGCATAGCGTAGTATTTCTTTTTCTTGGGGTTATCATAGAATATCCATTTTTCATCCCCAGTAACAATTCTATGTAAAAAACCCTTTCTTTGTTGCCTTTGAATCAGCTGCTCGCAACAGAAAATCGTCTGTCAATGTCTCTCGGTTTCAGTTCATACGAGTAAAGCACGCAATTGTCTTGCTTTCGAATCATTTCCATGGATTTCAATTGTATAGAAACTGCTTGTTGAGTCACTTCCAATGATTCTGCAAGCTCCGTTTGCGTTTAATTCGGATCTTGATCGAGTAATGCCTCTAACTTTTTATAGGAGGAGACGTATAGAAGGAAATGTGTTAGGTGTAAAATGAAGTTTAAATTATCGAAACTCATTTATTGTTTTTAAATGCAGAATGCATCGAATAACATGTTAACTGTCAGTTGATTGCTTTACAGAATTGAGCTAGTCTCGCTGCTCAATTTAAGGTAGATGAAACAGCTCGTAGGCTTCTATGTGGCGCCCTAGACGCTTGATTCTTTCATAGCTGAGCTGTTGTTTCCGAACTTCTCGATAACTGATAAGAGAAGGGCTTATCTAATTAACAATGTTAACTCGTTTACTCCTTTGAACTTTACATAAAACGATACTAATTTATGGCGGATTCGTGGTTTAAAGTTAGTGGATATTTTCTTTTTTTTTTTTGGATTAACTCCCAAAATCTACTTTTTACTTTCTCACTTTACTTACACCTTTTTATAATTTTAAACTTACTGATCTATAACGATTAACTGCTAGATAAGTCTGCTCTTAACTCAAACGTTGTATTGAACTGACTCTATTTCCACTGGACTATTGCTCTCAAAAATAAGTGTTGTTTATGGCTTCTTTCTTCTAACCACACTCTTCAATATTTCCTTTTTTTTTCTTATCATCAGGAACAACGCTCTATTTTACAGCTCATGTCAACGTCGTTATGCAAGTCTATGAATAGCTATTTGCATCCTGCTCTTTGTTACTCGCTGTTGTCGGTTTCTTTATTGCTTGCGATTTGTACTCCCTATTTTTTGGTGATGACATGTAACCATTCTTTTTTTTCTACATGCAAATTTTTCTTGGCAGTGGTTTCCATAGTAAGAAATGCATGCATCTTTTTTCTATGAACAGATAATCGTTTATTACAAAAATCAAAATTTTTTACAATTTTGAATGTTGTAAGCTAGTAATGTTATTTCAGGTTGAATTAATGAATTACATACATACAATTAAAGTTAATAGTTGTTCAGTTTACTTATATATCGCGCACAAAGTGCAAATCGCGATACAAAACTAAATTAGTTGAAAGGTATTAAAACGTTCGCACTCGGGAAGCTATAGAAGCCGACCGGACTCAAGCGCTTCGCGCGCCAAAAAGCAACAAAAGGGGAAGGAAGAAAGAGAATGACGCGCACCATCTCTTCCACACTCCCCCTGCTAGCTCTCGCTCTGTCGCCTCTTAGTCAAGTCGGATTAGACATTTTACAAAAAAAAATTAAAGGAGGGAGTTTTATTTTTAAAAGTTGTTGGGGAGGGTGTCAGGATATTATGGTAAGCGTTTGCGGCCTCATATTTTTGTTGATTTTTGTTTAAACAATGAAAGAATATACGAAAAACCGATTTTTTGCTTATAACTTTTGAACCGTTGTTGATATAAAAAGTATGTATGATACTTACTTGTAGGTATTAAAGTTATCTATAAAATAAGCTAAGTTGAGTTACAATTAATTTATTTGTTTTCTTGCAAAACTGTAAAAACTCCTCATTTAGACCTTTTTTACAATCTCATATAAATAAATAATTTTTGCTTTTAAATGATCGTAGTGCAGCTGAATTCAAAGATCTTTATATGATATACGAATAGCATAAATTTTAACTTAAAATATTAATTAGTTTTTGTAAAAATCTATTTGTTTATTAAAAATGCCTCTTAGCAAAATTTAATTTCTTCATCCTACAGAAGTCTTACAGATTTTTTGAAAAGTCTATTTTACTCGTGAAGAGTTGCACTGTAAAGCACATTATAGGAAAAGTTGATTTTTTAATTTTTAATTGTTTAAAAACGACTTTGAAAATTATGTAATCGTAAAAATTTATTTTTAGTAGTAAAACTTTTTCAAATTAAATCTACACATCGATTATTTTATTGATACGATTTTTCTGCAAATTTTAAGCTACTTCTAGTAGCTTTACGATGCTCTGGAGCTGAGATAATTTTTATTGTTTTTGAAAAATCATTGTCACTTTGTTTATTAATATTAGGAGCTTAAATTTACAGGTAGTCTAGAGTAAAAGTCAAACTATCGTATCCGATATTTAAACAATGATTAATATACATATTTATCGAGAGTTATGAAAAAATTCGGAATCGCGTTTTTCGCGAAGATCGTCGCGCAAGCAAGAAAGTGGGAAGCGCATGCGCTCTGCACTCTAGTTACCTAGCTGAGTGCTAGCGCAATTGCGCAACTGAAACTGATCACGCGTTATATATATTTTAAAAAGTGAAAAGATTTTGCGATATCTCGGCAACTAATTATCTAATTATAATGATTTTTTTTTTTTTAATTTGGGGTAGCATAAAAAAGTAATGATAACTACTAGTTCAGATTTTTGTATAAAAAATAATTATAAGTGGAAAATTTAATAAAGCATTTAATATTAAACATTATTTTGTTACAACACTGTAAATAATATTCATACAGTATTGAAAATTATTAATAAGGAAATGTTGAGGATTTTGAAATTTATACTTTGATATTTTTTTCACTTATATAAAAAATGTATTTTTATTTATACCCTATATACAGTTTTTGTATTATTATTCATTAATGCAATGCCAATCGCACACATATGCTAAAAGTTTTTTTTTTACAAGAAACAAGTATAATTGAGCATGTATAAGTGCCGTTTATTAACATTTTATTTTCGATATTATACATTATTAATCAAACAAAAATCGCATACACATATTTAAATTTCTTCTTTTTAAATAATACATATCTTAATACATACTTAAGTTATCATAAACTAATGCTACTCAACCCTACGCTTTTTGCTATTGCTACAATCCTTGCTGTGATCATTATCGCAGCTATCGTCGGCGTTGTTTGAGTCGTTATCGTCGTTATCATCGTCATCGTCATTATTATCGTAATTGTTATCGTGCTCATAATTTTGTAAATCTATAATTAGTAATAATCCAACAGTAGTGTCAGCATTTTTTTTCACATTGCATGCAGTTTCTTCGCATACTTGTCTTGTCTTATCTTCTTTATTTGTGCAAGTTTCGCCATGGCAACCTGCACATAGGTACAGTCTGTCAAGTAAGAGCGTGGTCGTGTTAATTTATAAAAAAATTTATTTGATGAAACTTTCATATTTATATATACATTGTACACATTACAAACAATGATGCAATTCGGTCAATAATGTGTCCAGTCACTACCGGCGTCGATAATTGCCTGGCATCTCCGAGGCATGCTTTCTACTAATTTGACGGCGTATTCTAGTGGCAAGGATCTCCAGATCCGACGAATTTCGTAAGACAACTGCTTCAAAGTGTATGTGCGTCTTCCACGAAGCTTCCGTTTAATATATGTACACACATTTTCAATAGGGTTTGCATCGGGCGACTGCAACGGCCAATCCAATGTAACGATGCCAGATTGAGTCTTCCACTGAGTACAGAGCTTGCTGCGGTGTTTAGGATCGTTGTCCTCCTGCAGAATCCAATCTTCATTTTTTGTGATGAACCATCGTTTGGCAGGTGGCAATAAAGCCTTTTTGTAGATTTTTATCATTTTCTCGGCATTTAGGTTGTCAGTAAAGAGGTGCAAAGTGCCGAATCCCTGCTTTGAGAAGCAGCCCCGAAGATGCACCTTTATTCCATGTTTTACGGTCCGCTGAACAAGCCTATTGGTGGAAGTTGACCAGGCTTGCGTGAGGACAGAACGTGCCCATATAGAACATTCATCAGTAAAAATGACATTTTCAGAATCTCTATCAATATTCTCATGCGCCCAAGCGAGTCGCTTTGCCACATGTTTTTCAGTCAACAGAGGCTTCTTCATTGTGTTGCGCTATTTCAGATGATGAGTACGAAGATAGGTTCGGATAGTTTCGTAGGATCTATCTAAACCTTTTGCCATTAATTTTGCTTGTCCTTGCCGCAGTGTTAAAGCAGGATTCCGCGAAAACAGATTCACTATTCTTTTTTCATCTTTTTTGTTCACTTTTCCTATCGAGCCACGTTCTGGTAAATCATCGACATTTTAAGCCACTTCATATCGCTGTATTCACTTCTGTACAAATGCCTTCGACTTGCTCATATATTTAGCAGCTGCTGATTGCGACATTTTGGGACCTTTTGGGTGGATGCAAAGGAACACAGCCTCGTAGCGCGACGCGTACTTAGCACTCATGGCGTTTAACGTGATTCTCTTTTAAAAGATCAACGACAACTGAATTTTTGTTAACAATGCATCAAGGACAAAGCTTTTTTCTATTGGCTCGCGAAGGAATTAGAGCAAAATCTTTAATAACCTGTTGCTGAAGTAGACCACGCTCTTACTTGACAAACGGTATGAGCAACGTAAACCGTGTTTTCTGCAACCGCAATTCTTATTTTTGCAACGACTTTCGCATCTACAGGTAATTAACATCAGTAATTTATTTAGAATTAACGGCTAATCTGTAAAAATGGCTTGTAATCCTTGCTTAGTTATTTTCCATCCCCACTGCTGATCATCAATCTCATTTCCGAACCATGTTTGAATTTGATAAAAAGTTGTTAAGGAGTGTTGCTTTGCAGCACTTGCAGTCGGAGGTAATGATTCTAATTTACAAATTTTTCTGTATAGTAGATTTCTGAAAATGTATGAATCTTAAATCTTCCAATATTTTTGCTCTTTCTTTGAGCTATATTGGGTGTACAACTTTGCTTCCGCCGTTTTTTTCCGAAATTTGAGGCTTTATTGTAAAAAACTGGTTATACATTTATGATTCAAAGTATTGTCCATCGCTGGCCGCTACTTTCTCCCATCTTTCGGACAGCATACGATTCCGGCGTTGAAAAAACTGGTCATCTTTTGAATCAATCCACAAATCGATCGAATTTTTTACTTCTTCATAAGACCGGAAGTGCTGGTCAGCCAGGCCGTGTGCCATTGATCGAAACAAGTGATAGTCCGAGGGAGCAGCGTCTGGAGAATACGGCGGGTGAGGTAGGACTTCGCATTTCAAAGTTTCCAAGTATGTCTTGACCACTTTTGCAACATGGGGTCGAGCATTGTTATGCTGTAAAATCACTTTATCATGTCTCTCGTTCTATTGCGATCGTTTCTCTTTCAATGCTCGGCTCAAACGCATTAATTGCGTTCGATAACGATCGCCTGTAATTGTTTCAGTCGGTTTTAACAATTCATAACACACTACGCCGAGCTGGTCCCACCAAATACTGAGCATGACCTTGGAACCGTGAATATTCGATTTGGCCGTCGACGTGGAAGCATGGCCGGGATATCCCCATGATTTTCTGCGCTTAGAATTATCGTAGTAAACCCATTTTTCGTCCCCAGTCACAATGCGATGCAGAAATCCCTTTCGTCTTTGCCTTGCAAGCAGCTGTTCACAAACACACAAACGCCGTTCAACATCTCTCGGCTTCAACTCGTACGGCACCCAATTTCCTTGTTTCTGAATTATTCTCATGACTCTGAGGCGTTTTGAAATGGTTTGTTGCGTCACTTCCAATAATCCTGCCAATTCTTGTTGCGTTTGACACGAGTCTTGATCAAGTAATGCCTCTAATTCCGTATATTCGAAAACCTTCTTTCTTCCACGGCCATGCTGGTCTTCGACGTTAAAATCGCCGTTCTTGAAGCGTTGAAACCACTCTTGGCACGTTTTTTCACTAATAGCGGCCTCACCATAAGTATTTAGGAGCATTCGATGAGCCTCAGTCGCAGATTCCTTCATATTAAAGCAGAAAATTAAAACCTCCCGCAAATGACAAAAACTTGGCTCGTAAGCTGACATGTTTAATTGAGAATAACTTTATGATGCAGACACAAATCGACTAATATTCCGATGGCGTTATGTTTACAAATACCTAAGCTTATTGTATGACATCTATGATCTATTTATTTCAACTACCACTTACCGCTACAGCCATCTATTGCAAAACGGCGGAAGCAAAGTTGTACACCCAATATAATGCTGCTACCATTTTATTTCCGCAATTCTTGATCTCCGATTGCCTTGCATTTGTATTATAAAACTTGTCAGCTAGCATTTGTAATGTTGAATCGTTCAAGAATAGTTTAATTGACTTATTTTTGCCTTGTTTATAAAATGATGATGCTGTGTCGCAGCCTGTGAATGCATGTAAAAAAGTAATATATTTTTCTTATTTTGTCGTATTTAAAAGAATGATTGTAATATATCTGCTGTTCATTTTACCTTCGTTTGGTTAAAAAAAATAGATATTTAAATCTTACAGAGCTAATTGTGTAAATAAAACTAAAAGGTCTACGTCCTCGCCAACAATTACAACGTTGTTATCATTAGTTTTAGACTCAATAGCTGCTGTAATAATAAAAAAATCGGCATCTTTCTTCGCGATTTTTCAAAATCAAACGATCATGCAATTCGAATTATAAGGGTTTAATTAATACGTCCGCGATCTATTCTTTTGACGACAGCCATTGTATATTTATAAGATTATTTTAAACACACTCTCGCACATAGTGTTCTTTGATATCGACCATATGTCTTAATTTATTTCCTCCGCCCGTTTTCACACTCGCTTCTGCCGCTTTATTATCGCACCATAATGTTATCGGAGTAAATTCTGTCTTTATTATTTGTTTTAAAGAATTATATATTGAAATCAGTTCATGCCTACTGTTGCTCATGGCTACATATTCAGCCTGACATATGGATAATGCAACATACATATCGTTGCTTTCTCGTTCACCACGCAATCATATCGCCAAATAATTTGATTACATATCTACTTGTTGTTATAGATTTCTTACATTCGGCTAGGCTTGCATTGAAAAAGCCTTGTAGATCATTTCAATAACCGCAATAATATATACCAAGGCCTTTTGTGACCTTAAGATAACGAAACACTCGCTTAATCATTTTCCATTCGTTTTCTATCGGATTGACCTGATGTCTAGTTAATACATTCACTGCATACGTTATATTGGGACGACTGGCATTTGACAAGTAAAAAAGCGTACCTATCGCTTCTCTATATGGTCTATTTTCTCTATTTTCTGTTGTAATTAATTTTTCTATTTCATCTGTCTCTTCTCTGAACCTACGTTCTCTAGTCATTACTTCGTTTGTGACCATAGATGTCCTTTGAGGGTGCATTTCCTCAAAACCAAACTTTTCCAACATTTTGTCGATATATCTTTCTTGTTTAATTATCAATACTTTCGCTTTTCTGTTTCTTTCTATTTCTAATCCAAGAAACGACTTCGGTTTGCCCAAATCAATGATTTCATGTTCTTTCATTAACTGTCGCTTAATTTCATTTAATTTATTTTTGTCATTACATGCCAGTAAAATGTCGTCCATATAGATAGTTAATATTAATATTTTATCTGCTTTCTTTCAATTAAATAAGCATAATTCGTCTTCGTTTGGTATCAATCCCATTCGTATTGCTGCCGCTCGGAATTTTTCATTCTAGCACTTTGGACTCACTTTCAGGCCGTGAAGAGCTTTCTTTAATTTACAAACTTGTAGTCGCTTTATTGTTGGATCATATTATATCTCTTCAGTTATTTCCATCGAAACCTCGCTATGAAGTAATCCTTTTGAAGAAAGCAGTTTTTACATCCATTTGACATAACTCCACATCATACTTATTGGCGATCGCTAGAACTGATCTAATTAGCAGCCGTCGTGACACTGGTGCATATGTTTCTTGTAATTCGTAAATGTTCTTATCTTTGAAGCCTCTTATTACCAATCTGGCTTTATATCTTACGCTATTGTTTGGTTCAATCTTTTTCTTTAGTACCCATTTGGAATCAATAATGTTTGATTTCTTTCCGTCGCTTGTGTTGGTTGGCCAGTCGATTTTTTCCCAAATATTATTTTTATACATTGAATTCAATTCTTCTTTAATTGCCTCTGTCCATTTTTCTTTTTCTGTCGTTTTCATGGCTTCTTGATAAGAACCTGGATCACCATTTTCAACTCTACTATTATCAATATTGATTTTCTTAAATTCGTTTTTAATTAATTTAAAGATTTCTAATCTATCTAAGCTGTTTTTAATAGCTGTCGAACTATGACCAAACTTTGACAAGAAATTATCTATATCTCTGTCACTTTTTCCGTCGCTTATATTCGCACTTACATTGCTAGCGTTAAATTCATTTGAACTGACCTTTTCTTCCAGTTCTATGAAGTTTAGCGTATTTTCTTGGCGCATACGGTTCATCACCGAGAAGCTCTCTATGCCTCTGTGCTTACTACCTTCTTTAAATTGCTGAATCGACGTTGTGGCTGTCGCTTGTATTCCTTTTGCCATTCCTGCAATTTGTCAACCTTGTGGTTCAGCTTTTCTAGCTGTTCCTTTATTTCTATAATAGATTTATTTATATTGTTATCTATTTCACCATATTGTATTGATTCACATACATCCAAATTCTTATTTATTAATAAAAATTTTCTTTATCAAGACATTACTCTTTTTAATATTTTTAATTTTTGGTATACCTCTTAACATCGTAACTGTCGCCTGACTTTCGCCGCTTTCTGTCTCTTTGTTTCTGTCGCTACTCATCTATTTCATTGACCGGCAATAGGGCATTAGGAGCTCTCTTTCTTGTACTGCCTTCCTTACAAGATTCAATTCTTCTTCGGTGACAAATTCCTTCTCTATAAAATATGATAATCATAAGTAATTGCAACTATTTTAATTCACCTCACATCTTGTTCGATCTCCCGAAAAATGTGTTATTCGGTTGTCCGCCGTCACATCGGGAACGATCCGCGAGATAAGGTAAAGGGAAAGGAAGCGGAACCTATCCGCGCTTTCCACGAGTCTTTCGCGTCCGACGATTCGTTATCAAGCGTGGCTACGCTAGACGTTAGGCATGGGTGAGACGCGCAGGGAGGGATCGTCTAAATAAGTGGGGGTCTGGAAATTTCGGAAGAGCGCGAATTCAATCAGTTCTTGCTCGGTTACCGGCGCGAATCAATTAATCACGTTTCTCGGTCTTTGAGATATACACATTTTAACACGCACGCATTATACAATTACATCATCATTGTATTATAATATATTCATCGGGGTTTTTACGCCGGAAGGCTTTTCCTCTAGGAGCCAATAAATTATTAATCTTTGACGTGGCTCAATTAAAAAGTTTTTATTTTCAATTCCAAGAAATCATCCGTTCTTTTAAATCCTTTCAAGTGCAATCAAGTATAATAAGAAGAATAAACCTGAATAAGCGTGATCAATTTAAGGATTGATTTGCGACGCTAGAGATCTGATACACCGAACACAAACCAATCAGGCTGAACTATAACTCAATTAAAAGACGACATTTTGTTTTGATTATCCATTATTAAAAAAAAATTTTTTTTTTTTTTTTTTTGATTGAGAAGATTAAACTTTTGTTATCTTTCACTATCTTCTTTTCAAACTATTTAATTATCAGTTTTTTATTTATGCAAAAATATATCAATCACACCTGATTTACCGACCACAAGCAAACCAGATGTACACATATATTTAACAATTTCATTAATTTATTTTAAACTAAGAAAGATCAATTTAAAATATCGTTATCTCTCGCTATTATGTCTTACGTGTGCATAAGTTTCTAAGTTACCTCGCTCCTGATGTGAAGATCGGACACAGATACATTCACACCCGGAGTTAGGTTCTTTATTGCATTTTTATTCGTTGGATTTATTTTACCTAGTTGATAAACGGTTCCATCTTCAACTGTAAATATTACAAAATCATCATGTACTTAAACGGTAATGATTTGCTTTAAATGGTTTTCCAGCAACCTAAGTGCCAGCTCCTGCATCTTTAGAAAGAGCAATAAAGACTTCTCGTCTGCGCAGACAGCATCAGCGAAAATAAAGAAATTGTTAATTTATTTTAACATACACTAATGCTATATTATTTTATTTATGTTTCATTAACACATTTACATTCGCGCTTATTTTGAACATTCGCTACCATTCGCAAATTATATCATTTGCCACCGTTCCTAAATTATATAGTATCATTAGCTACTGCTCGCCAAATATGTCATTCGCTACGGTTCGCAAATTAAACCATTCGCTACTGTTCGCAAACTATATCATTCGCTACCGTTCGCAAATTATATCATTCGCTACCGTTCGCAAATTATATCATTCGCTACAGTTCGCAAATTATATCATTCGCTCTGTTCGATAAAATTTTAATTTTGTTTTTGATAATTCAATTTTGAATAATGTATACCAAATCTGATTTACCGAACACAAGCAAAATGAACTGACAATATTAATAAATTTAAGCTTTATTGTCTTACTATTTATTTTCATGTATAAATTATAATTTGTATTAATTCCGGAAATTTTTACTTCCAATCAAATTTGACTTGCCGAACACAAGCAAATCAAGCTTACTAGAGCATTTAAGAATTAAATCCAATTTAATTTTAATTTAATTTTTCAAATAAGTATTAATTACTGTTTCAATTTAATATGATAACAAATTATTGATTATAATTTTATAATTCTCATCGCTTTCTCATTCGTAATCCATTTAACTACACGCGTTATTATTTTCGTATTTTGTTAGGCTAGATTTACCGTGTTGTAGCAGAAATTCCGCGTACCTACATCTAGCATTATCGCGCGTATTTTTGGTTTTCTTTCTCTCTTGCACTCGCAATGCGCAAGCTCTATACTCTATGCGCGTATCTTATACACATAAGAAATTCTCATACTATCTCCGTGTATTCTCTCTCTCCCTATTTCGCACCGTTTGCGTGCCCTCTCTCTCGCACCGCGCTCGCATGATCTCTCTCTCTCACTCTGTCACTGTTTGCGTGCATGTTTTCTTTTGCGCCGCACTTGCGTTTGTTTTTCCCGGTATAGCGCGTACGTTCGAACTCGCTAAAGGCAAAGTCAAATTCGGCAAACTCACAAATAATCGAAATTATATTTCTAACACTCTTTACGCTTTCGACGCACATATATAATGTCACATTCGTAACAACTCTCGTTTTAACGGTTTTGCATAATATGTCGCGTCAAGAAACCCATCCCGATTGTCGTATCACTTTTACGAGTGCCCCACGTCGAGAGGTACATGATGCATAAATTTTCAAATCACGTAACCGTCACACACAATTTCACTTATACTTACTCTACAGTGATTGTTCACTGCAGTTACTGTCGCTTCCAAGCTTGATTCTTTCGCTCCAAAAAAGATATATTCTTTCTCATCTTTATTGCTGCCATTGGTGACTTCACCTTCATTCCAGGCTTCTCCTGGGCCCATGACCTTTTGAATGTTGGAAGTTGGTAATGCTATTTCAGGTTGAATTAAGACATTATACGTAGTTGGAATTTTCAAAAGATCAATTTTTTTTTTTTTTTTTTTGCATTTTCGGAATGTACATATATTTAAGTATATTCTCTGAAAATTTTAAGCCAATCCGATAAATATTTTCGGAGATATACCTGAATTTCTAAGGCCACGTCAGAGTGTTAGAAAGCAGGTAGCGTAAGAACCGGAGTAGCAGCTGCACTCACTGCACGCGCTACCTGAGGTTCCTTTTTCTATTGTGTTTTTATGTAGAAGGCGAGTATAATAAGTCCAAAAGATCACATTTGGCTATTATAACCTAAAATAAAAGTATTTCGTCAGTCTAAAGAGTTCTGCCACGTGGTAAAGTCGTGCGTTCAGTTCAAACTTGTTTTTCATGATTTATTGTTTTATATTGGAGTAAATTTTATTTAAAAGTTATAAAAATGCCCCGTAAATGTTTAAGATTACGTAGAAGTACCAAAAAAATACAAATTTCTAAAGTTGAAAAGAGAACACAGGCTTTTAATCCAAAGACTGCTGAGACGGATAAGAGTAGTTTTAGTGCATCCGCTAAAAAATTCAAAATGCAGGAAGAGATTTTAGATTTACGTGATCCTTCGATTAAATATAGGATTTCAAATTTCATTATTGTATTTGCTGCGATAAGTGATTATGTGAAATGTAACTCTTGTGACGGAAAAATAAAATTTGAAACTGCTTCTCCCCTTGGACTTAGTTTTAAAATCGTTGTAGTGTGTGATAAGTGTAAAAATCGCGTTATACGAGGGCAGTCCCAAAAGTACCCGACCAGACAAAGAAAACAGTAAAAATATTGCGAAAATTTTTTTTTATTTTTCAACATATTCTCCTTTCAGTTCGATACACTTTTCCCAACGATTTCAATTGCTTTAATACCCGCTTTATAGTAGGAACCGTCAAGCTCCTCAAAATATCTATTAACCGCAGACTCTACCTTTTCATTGTTGGCAAATCTTTTGCCGCCGAGCCATTTTTTTAAATTCAAAAAAAGAAAATAATCCGAGCGAGCCAGATCTGGCGAATAGGGTGCGTGAGGAAGCAATTCAAACTTCAACTCATTGATTTTAACCATCGCAATGACGCACGTGTGGACTAGTGCGTTGTCGTAATGAAACAACACTTTTCTTTTCGTCAGATGGGGACGTTTTTTCTTGATTTCATCACTCAAACGCTGCAATAAGGCTGCATAATATGCACCTTTGATTGTTTTTCCTTTTTCGAGATAATCAATAAATATTATTCCACGCGCATCCCAGGAAACGGATGCCATGACCTTGCCAGCTGACTAAACTGTCTTTGCTTTCTTTGAAGCCGGTTCTCCCTTTTTAGTCCACTGCTTTAACTGCTCCTTGGTCTCAGGTGTGAAATGATGGACCCATGTTTCGTCCATGGTTATGAATCGACGCAAAAACTCGGCTTTATTGCTGCGAAACATTGTCAAACACTCGATGGAAATATCCTCACGTTGCTGTTTGTGCTCCATTGTGAGCAAACGCGGCACCCATTTTGCGCACAGCTTTCTCATGTCCAAATATTCGGTCAAATGCGATGCACAGCACTTTTTGAAATGCCTGCCATGTCTGCTATCTCGCGCACTTTTAGTTGACGGTCATCCAATACCATTTTGTGGATTTTCTTCACATTTTCTGACGTAGTAACCTCACTTGGTCGACCACTGCGGTGTTTATCTTGGTAGCTCGTACGACCTCGCTTAAACTCAGCTACCCAATATTTGACCGTTGTAAACGAAGGAGCAGACTTTCCCAGAGTAGAATCCAACTCGGCTTTGATATCGGTTGGACTTAGACCTTTCAAATAAAAGTATTGTATCACATAACGATACCCGATTTTTTCCATATTTACAAATTCACTGAGAGCGTTCACTTTGGATGTCTGTAAAAAAAATAATAATAAACGTACCGTTATGAATTTTTTACATTAAATTATTGAAAGGTGGTATTGTTAATCGTAGTAATTGTTTTTTTAAAACTACCTGTATTCATAAGTCAGGTCGGGTACTTTTGGGACTACCCTCGTATGTATGAGGGTAAATCAAATATAAACGGTAATTTAGCTATCCTGCTTGGCACGCACCTCCAAACTAGATGATATAGTATAGCGGTTGCTGGTTCGTTTATAAGGAGTGGGGGAACCAGTTTAATTAGTGGCCACGCTCGGTCTGTCCTCAGTACAGCAATGACTGAGCAAGAGGTACATCCGTCTGTCGCGCAACGCGTCATCATATAGTTTTTAACCAATGAAGGCGTTAAACCGTCGAAAATTTGTACTTGTTTAAAGGCGCAGTTCGGGGATAATACATTGTCTCAGAATCAAATGTATACGTGGGCTAGGAAATTTAAGGGTGGGCGAGAACGTGTTGAGTCACAACGTCGCATCTTTAAACTTTAAACTTAAGCTTTATAAATTTCGTTCTTCCTACTATTGAAATTTTTTTTTAATCAACAACAATCACCTATACGTCAAGTTGGTTACTTCTGGGACCAACCTCGTATTTAAAGAGATTGCTAGATATAACCGTATCTTCCTGCAAGATAATCCTAAATGCACTCGAAATGAACGCTACCGGATCTCTACACTCTTTATTATTTACGTATAAATAACTACAAAAATTACTGAAACAAATATATGCCAATCCCTATGAACACTCACTACCATAGAAAGAATCTGAAATTAAGGGGAGGTTCTCATCAAGCACGACCAAAAAATCGATTTTTTTTTTTTTGCTTAAAATGTTAGCAAATGTCTCGTAGAATACGCTCGTGGAACCAGTTTTGCCGAATTAAATTTATTTTTAAAGTTATAGTCAGAAAACCGAAGTGGTCTTTTTACGTACTAAATTGCGTACTAAAACTTTAAACGCGTATTTCTCGAGACCATGTTTTTTAAGACGAGCGGCAAGATATCTCAAAAACTATTATAGATATCGAAATGAATTTTGTTTTATTTTAAATGTAATTAAATTTTCTGGATCTTGACCTAAATTCATAATTTTACAATGATTATTTTTATTGTTATTGCACTTTTCAGAGCAAAAAAAAGTGCAAAAAAATATTTTTTTTTGTGCAAGTCCGCCATTTTGTTAATTTTTAACTTTTCTTCGTGATTTTAGTTCAAGATCTAGAAAATATCTTCTAGTTTACAACAAACTTTGATTTTTTGATTTCAGACAAAAATTGGATTAGTTACCTTGCCGCCCGTGGAGGTGTCTTTTCTTTCGATGACTATTTTTCAATGCATATAACTAATAAACTATTTGGTATTTTTGTTCAAAACAATTTGTAAAAGTAGTTAATAAGATACCTAAAAAGTATCAAAAAGCTGGACTACTTTGTTTATTTCCTTACATGAGAAAAAAATCGCGAATATCACGTAATTTTTGGGTCGATAGATGAGAACTTCCCCTCAACATAGAGAGCTTACTAAACTCTGCCTAAACCAGCGTTATCAAAACAAAAAGAAGGCTGATGTCTACAATAACGTTCTAAGTAACTGACTTCTTATAACTGACCAACAATAAACTTCAGTCATACCTTATCGCAAGTAACTTCACACACGATTCTAATGGCTTCATGAGCATTAAGCCATTTTTTCCCACCTACTCATAGCACTAAATCTGGAAAAATGAATGAATTATAAGAATCTGCAACGACTACCTGAGCTCGTGCACCGAAAATCAAGGTATACTCCTCTGCCCACCGACTTTTAGAAAATGAAAACAAACAGTTGCCATGAGAATACTTGCTTCTTGTACGACTCACTTCGAAAGTACTCAACATTAACTGAAACGAATGGTTATTTTCTTTTACTACCTCAGAAACCCTTTGTGTAAACTTCAAATTAAAAGAAAAATACGACCTAATGTTATTCGGGAATGGCATCTTAATTCTAAATGAAAGATGCACAGCTTAAAAAAAGTCTAAAAAGGTCACACTTTTTGGTCTATACGACAGCTCATTAAAACAATTATACATTTGTTACAATTAAAATTAAATTTGACGCTAACCGTCTCTGCACCTCATATATTTCAAAACGACAACATGCATACACTAATCTTGGAGAAAGAAGGGTTGGAAACAAGAAAATGAGCAGAAAGCTGAGAAGCAGTATCGTTTTAAAAAATCGAAAATAAATTTACTAAAATAGACAAACTAAAAAAAGAAAAATTTCGAAATATTAGGATCTGAAATAAGTTTTCACAGTTTTTTTACAACAAAAAAGCTCTACTCAAAATATAAAGCTCAAAAACATTTCACTCAAAGTATTGCTCATCACAACAGATCACTTTCTCCTATCTTTCTGGCAGTAAAGAAATTTCGGGTCAGAAAAACGATATGTATTTTGAGGCTATCTAAGAATCGATCGATTTTTTAGTATCTTCGTAAGAATGGAAGTGCTGCTCAGCTAGACCATGTGCCATCGAACAGAATAGGTGAAAATCGGAAGGGGCTATGTCAGGTGATTACGGTGGGTGGGATAGAACTTTCCATTGAAGCGTTTCCAGGTAAATTTTTACTGGTTTTGCAACATGAGGTCAAGCGTTGTCATGTAACAAAATAACTTCGTCGTGTTTCTTCTCATTAAGCGGCCGTTTTTCTTTTAGGGCTCGACTCAAACGCATCAATTAAAGTCGATAGCGATCTTCCGTGATAGTCTCATACGGTTTAAGCGGCTTATAATCAATGACACCCTGTTGATCCCACCAAATGCAGAGATGAAACTTCGAACCATGGATATTTGGTTTTGCGGATGATGTTGATACATAATCGGGCTTACCCCACGATTTTCTAGGCTTTGGATTATTGTAGTGTATTCACTTTTAATCGCTAGTCACGATACGGTGCAGAAAACTTTTTCTTTTCTACAGTTGAAGCAGTAGTTCACACGTGAGAAAACGCCATTCGACGTCTTTCGGCTTCAATTCATATGGCATCCAATGTCCTTGCTTCTGGATCATTCTTAACACTTTTTAACGTTATGAAACTGTTGATTCATTTACTTGTAATATTTTTCCAAGTTTTGTTATTTCAAGTTTGACACCTGTCTTGATCAGGACATTGGTCTTGATCAAGTAATTCCTCCAATTCTTTGTCTTCAAATTTTTTCGGTGCGCCAGAACGTCCATTATTCTTAAATTCAAAATCATTATTTTTGAAGCGTCGAAACCAGTCTCTGCATGTCTTATTCGACAGAGCATTGTCACCGTAAGTCTCAGCAAGAATCCTGTGTGCTTTAGCTGAAGATTTCTTTTGAGTAAAATAGTGCAATAAAATTCCCCGCAAATAAACTTTATTTGGCACAAAAGTAGACATTTTCAGAACCAATAAAAAATTACTTTATTTACACTAAAGCGAACTGTCATGCAATGAAATTTAAAGTTAGATACAGTACCATTTGAAATTCTACGTCACCATTTAAAATTCTATGTATGGAGTACTGCTACTGCCATCTTTGAAGAAGCAGCAAGAACATATTCAAGCTTCTAATACAAAATATAATTTTGCATTAGCAGCGGCAGTTGCAGAGCTTCTTCTAAAGCAGTAGCCAATATATTCTTGTGGATTCTGAAGATTAAGGTACACGGCGATTAATTTTAGAGTTTGGCCAACCTTATGTTTTCCAATGAGTTGTCTTGCACATCTTCCTTTAGCACAGTGAACAAAAAATCTTTCTTGTGGTATACAATTTGGTCTTAACATTCTATACTTTTGAATTATGTCATAATGCTCAAATCCAATAAAAAATCGGCGTGGATGGTCATTTTTCTTATCTTTATATTAACAATAAATTGTTTACTTTGTTGTCTAAAGTAGTAGTATCTATGACATCACTTACACTAACAGTCCTGTATTCTGCGTATGTCATTGCTCTAAAAACTCCAAAAATAAGCAACAACTATCAAAAAAATATTTACAAAAAATAAATTTAGTTGTCATTGCGAAAATCTCAGTATCATTAGCACATAAACGTATCAATACTTTTGCTGCTTAGTAGATGTAACCATTACTGTTCTGAAGAAAAGCCTTTATTTCATCCTAGCTCAGCACAAGAGAATTTTTTGTGTTATAACGTTTTGCATGCTTCTTAAGGAGACTTCTGAATAATTAATATTCCTTAATATTATTTTCATGTCTAAGGCTTAATGTAAATCTCAATTTTAACCAATTATTCCAAATACTCAGTTTCCATTTCTTCAACAATTCTTAAAAATAAACAGCCAAAACGTATAGTATATAGTATACTTCAAAAGTAGTGAGTAAGCATATTCATACTGCACTCTTAATTTGGCTAGCAATAAGTTTACAATAACAAGCTGTTTTTCTGCTGTAAAGTCTCTTGTAACAATTTTATCTTTATCGAAATTTTCTTCTGATGAACAATCAGACTAACCATAAAAAAATTCAACAAAGAATGTATCTTTTAGGCTTAAATTATTCACCGGCTGATATAAATTTCATCATCTCTCTCACTCATTCCTTCACAATATTACAATAACGCACGCGCATTTGATAGTGGATAGTATCTCAAAAAGCATATTATTTAACCCTCAGAAGGCCGAGATTTTATAAATTTTCAAAACTTATATAATAATTTCTATGAAAAAGTAATTAAAGGTCCCCAACTCAAACTAAGACAATGTTTACGAGTCAGAGCTGGCCGCATATTTACGTCTTTTTGGCCCAAAACTGTTATATTCTGTATTAAATTTTTTTAAATGAAAAAATATCTTAAATGTATAGAAGGGTACATATAAGGGTTTTTTGGATCCCTTATTATGATTCCGAAGTCAAAATTGTGAAATTGAAATAGTTTGTTTTATAAAATATTAAAAATACTGAGTATTCCAAATGATGAAAGTATTTTACTGTTAGTTACTGTTAGTGTTACCCAGTATCAAAGACGTGGATGTGGCAACTTTCTGATGCCATGCATTTATGTGTAGTGTATATCGAGTATATGTGTGTGTGCATACGTGTGTAAGTGTGTGTGTTTCATTTTATGTATTTTTTTATTTCTTCATTTTCGAGATTTCTTCATTTAGAGATGTGATGTACCATGGACGCTACCGAGCTACGTACTTAGCACGGCTTACGACACTAAGAGCAACCGATCACACTATATATCAAAATTAGATAGTCACACAACCGATAACCTACAGCCCTACGTATTAGGTTGCTGCAGATGAAATGGCCGATTTAGCAATGCAATAAAGTTGGCTGCAATTTTAGTGGATTATGTTGGCACAAGGCGGTGCAAATGATATGACATATTAAAGTATAAATACTGCTACCTTGGTTTATGGAGTCATTTTTATTTTGCACTTCATAGTGATCGTAAAAACAAATAGAGAAAGTGAACATGGAAGTGAATCAAAAACGGGTACGTTTACTATACGAATTTGAATTAGAACACAACGCAACGGAAGCAACGGGGAATATCAACAGCGCATTTGGGCCTGATACAGTTAGCGAACAAACCACTCGGCGGTGGTTCGAAAAATTTCGATCCGGAGATATCGACTTTGGAAATGAGCCACGTGAACACCCAGGACCATCGATCGATAATGACGAGCTGCGTGCATTAGTGGAGTCCGACCCCCGCCAAACCATGAGGGATCTTGCCGAGAAATTAGGCGTTCACAATTCGACAGTTTGCCGCCACTTGCAACAACTTGGAAAAGTGAAAAAGCTTGACAAATGGGTTCCGCATGATCTTACCGAGCAAAACATGACGTATCAAATGGAGATTTCAAGTTCTTTTCTCTTCCGCAACAAAAAGGAACTGTTCTTGCACCGAATTGTGACCTGCGAAGAAAAGTTGATTTTATACGATAATCGTTGCCGATCGGCCCAATTGCTAGATGCCGATAAAGCGCTAAGACACATGCCGAAACCAAGTCTTCATCCAAAGAAAATAATGGTAACTGTTTGGTGGTCTGTAGCTGGAGTTATCCGCTATTCGTTCCTGCAACCAGGCGAAACCATCAATCCTGAGAAATACTGTGCTCAACTGAATGAAATGCATCAGAAATTGATAGTTTAACGACTTAGGCTTGTCAACATCGATGGAGTGATACTGCTTCATGATAATGCACGACCTCATGTATCGAGAACAACGGTCGAAAAAATAAACGAGTTGTGCTATGAGACTCTTCCTCACCCTCCATATTCACCAGACCTCTTACCAACAGATTACCATTTCTTTAAGCATTGGATCACTTTTTGATAGAAAAAAGATTTAATAATGAAGCTGCTGTCAAAAATGCCTTCGAGGAGTTTCTTCAAACCAGAAACTCGGACTTCTACAAAACTGGAATAAATGTACTTGTATCTCGTTGGAAAAAGTGTGTTGCATCTATTGGTACCTATTTTTATTAAATAAATTGTCTTTATAAAAAGTTATAGCTGTTTAAAAATTTATTACTAAATCGGCCATTTCATCTGCAGCAACCTAATACATCGATACCTGCATCAGCGGTTCTATACTACCGACGGGTCTGACGTCACACCGATGGATAAAGAATATAATTTGGCTGTCACCTTCGTATTGACCATAACATCAAGCACTTTATGTATGCATAAGTTGATCGCATGAACAGCACCTTGAAGATAACTATTTATATTGTACAATTCAACGATCATACATCATGCAAGTGAGCATTTACAACTAATAATTAATAACTAATAATAAAAACCAAAGTTTGTTTTCTTTAGTCAACTCTCTTAATGAAAGATACATCTAAGAGTATTTGTTTCACTCGCATACACAATCGACTGCAATAATAACGGTTAAGAGGCATGTCACTCCTTCTTAGTTGTTTTAAGCATTTTGAAAAGATTCTTGCGAATTGCATTTATGTTGGTAACCTTAAATACTGAGGGGCTAATAGCATTAATTTTTCCAGAAGAAGTATGTACAAAAGAGGAGCAGACGGCTTTCGCCTTGGAAGAGGGCACTAGAATAGTCGCTTAGGTCTTCTTAAGAATTTATGAATGACTGCATCAATGTTTATTCAGAGAAAAACGGAAGAAGGTGGGATGGTGATTTGGGTACGAAGGCTAAGAAGGCAAACGATAAAAGAACAAATTTTTTTCTATTTTTTACAGAGAGCAAGACAAGCTCAATTCTGTAAAGAGAAACTCGCTCCATTTAACCAGTATTCTCACATACAAATCTGATACAAGTATTAAAGACTCGAAGACATGTCATTGTATACAACACACGCATAATCAAAATGGGGAAAAAATCAGACTAACATTCACCTGCTCACAAAGTTGTAAAGTAAGAGCATGATATATTCTTCTAATTTTCACTGAGGACGTACATATTTTTCTATAAAGGATGTTGTCAAGCCAGTAATGATGCCATTAAGACACTAAGATTTTTAAGCCAAAGAGGATTTGTTTGTCATTAATAATACCTCAAATTAAAGTCTTGTAACAAAAGCATTTTTTTCTAAAATAATAGTCTGCGATATGCTCATATTTATTGCAATATTGTTAGCTCGCCCCTGCTAGAGATGCATCCGAATCCTCATTAATAAGCTCAATGTAGCTGTCCAAATTATCCGGATAGCAATGTATGTAAATCTGTAGATTGTGACAAATTTTAGACAAGTTAAGATGTCATTTATAAATAGTGTGAAGAGTGCCCGACCAAGTATACTACTTTAAGATACGCCTTAGGTAGTTCTAGCAAAAGTAAAGGATAATTTATCTGCTGAAGCGATTACCTAAGAATGATTTAACCAATTCAAGAAAAACCAGTCATTGCAGAGGCGGATTAGTTACTACTTTTTCTCACCTCTCAGGCAATTTTCGAATTCTATCTTGAAAAAATGTCTCGTCTTTTGAGGTAATCCAAATAAGGAGCCTATTTTCAAATTTCTGCGAAAGAAGTGAACCGATGACCTGCCAGATCGTGCTGCAACCCTTAGAACAACTAGTAATCAGAAGGAGCAATGTCCGACGAATACGGCGGGTGCGGCAAAATATCCCACTTGAACATTCCCAAATATTTTTTCACGACTTTTGCGACATGAGGCCGAGCATTGTCATGCAAAAAAATAACTTTGTCATGTCTTTCCTTGTATTTCAGCCGTTTTTCTCATAATGCACAGCTCAAACGAATCAATTGCAGCCTATACTGATTGGCCGTTGCGGTATCGCCAAGTTGTAGCAGCTCATACGAGTAGTACACAATATCCTTTTGGTCCCACCAGATACATAACATGGTCTTCGAACCATGAATATTTGGCTTCGGTGTTGATGTTGAGGTCGATGGTAACGATTGATCGAGCATAGCGTAGTATTTTTTCTTCTTAGGGTTATCATAGAATATCCATTTTTCATCCCCAGTAACAATTTTACGTAAAAAACCCTTTCTTTGTTGCCTTTGAATCAGCTGCTCGCAACAGAAAAATCGTCTGTCAATGTCTCTCGGTTTCAGTTCATACGAGTAAAGCACGCAATTGTCTTGCTTTTGAATCATTCCCATGGATTTCAATCGTACAAAAACTGCTTGTTAAGTCACTTCCAATGATTCTGCAAGCTCCTCTGGCGTTTGTGTTGGATCTCCATCGAGTAATGCCTCCAACGTTTTGACTTCGAAAATTTTTGGCAGTCCAGAGCGAGGCTTGTCTTCAAGATTCTTTACAAGACTTATCAGTTGGAGGATTGTTACCATGAACTTCCACAAGCATTCGATGCGCTTCAGCTGCACTTCTTTAAATTAGAACAGAAAACTAAAACCTCCCGCAAATGCTGCTTAGTTAACACACAATTGGGCATATTTAACGCGGTTGTAAACAAGATTTTTTTATGAAACTTAAAGCGATATAAACTAAATATTATTGACAGATCTCTAACATCTCTGAAACTACCGACTTCAGCTGTTACTATTAAATATTCATAATAGCCAGAGCCATCTTTTGAAAACGTACTGGACTAATTTGTATTCCCAATATAAAACATTTCATTATGGCCGCCATTATAATTCCACCAAAAGTAAATAAAAAAAAAATTCTAAATAGGTTCAAAAAAGCGAATATCCATAACAACTTTTATTATGAACACAGCGGTCAGAGCATATTTGTTTGACCTTAAAAATAAGATTTTCTTAAAACAATACTTAAAAGGTAAGTCAGTTTTACCAAAAAATGAGCCATAGCGTGGCTAGCTTTTGCTCTAGGTTAAATCTTTCTAAGCTATTAACATAGAAAACTAGAATTCTGAAAAATCAAGAAGAGTATGTAGCATATTTTTCCAGAGATTTTTTCAGACAAAGTAATAGGGTCAAAAATCAATTTGAATTTTATGACATTCGGTACAAAGAGGGTTGAAATGGGGCATCGTGTATATTTAGGGTGATCTATTTTAATTCTTTAAACTAATATCTCGTAAATAAAGTAGCTGCGTTTTCTAATAACAATGTTATAATTAAGCAAATTATTTATTATAAGATACGCTATAAAAACAAAAGAAAGCGCTTACAGAAATGATTGGCCAGGCTTGCTCGCTGGTTCGCAATCGAAATTTACAGTGACAGAAGTTCGACCCTGCTGTTCGATGGAGGAGCCTGCAGGACACTGGTTAGCCATCGGCAAAGTTGCTACACTAATTAAATCAAGCGGATAACTAAAAATGTCGCAAAAATCCGGGATTATTCAATTTCAAGGTAACTAGTTTTCTTTTCTTTGAAATGTGAAACGCATTTAAACAACTACTGTTATCTTTCAATTTTATGACTTCTATATGTATATATACAGGGTGCGCCATCTAGACAGGACCTATTTAAATGTTAAATAACTCCGCCATTTTTCAGCCGATTTTGGAAAATGAACAAGATTTATTTACGATATACAATGCCATTTATTGACAATTCACTCAGAATACAATATCGATCAAATGACCACCTCCATTAGACACACAAAAAGCGGCCCTTTTTTGGGCATTTTGCATTGTATTTGACAACATTTCGGGCGTAATAGCAGCAATTTCCGCTGTGATATTAGCTTTAAGTTCTTCAATAGTCTTCGGTTTGCTGGCATACACCTTACTCTTCAAATAGCCCCACAGAAAAAAGTCCGGCGCCGTCAAATCCGGCGAACGAGGAGGCCATTCCAAATCACCCTTTTTCGACACAACGCGTCCCGGGAACTTGCTCTGCAAAAACTTGTCCGTTTCCAACAATCTTTGAGTAAGTTGCACTTTGTATTGAAAAAGATTGAGATCATCCTTCAAAATTCTTCTTAAAGTGGTTCCGCTCATGTTCAGCTGCTGAGAACGACGGCGATACGACACACTTGGATTTTCGGCAACACTCTCTCTAACCGCTTCAACAACTTCATTGGAGCGTCGCGGACGCGGTTGAATGGGTCGCGGGCGAGTAGCTACAGACCCGTGTTCAAAGAAATTTTTCGCCAAAGTACGAATTGTCTTGGCGGAAGGCGCTAAATGTCTCCCATATTTTTTACGATAAGCACGCACAGTTTTCACAGTTGAACGATTGTTTTCAATGAACAGCGCTACAATTTCAGCCCGCTTTTTTGGCGTAAATCGATGCATGACTAAAATGGCAATGACTGACGTTTCAGAATCTGGCTGATTTGTCAAAATCAGCTGAAAAATGGCGGAGTTATTTAACATTTAAATAGGTCCTGTCTAGATGGCGCACCCTGTATGTATATATATATATATATATATATATACAAAACTTTATATATATATATATATATATATATATATATATAAAGTTTTTTATCTATTCATGTGCGTACATTTATTATAATAATAATCTATAATATAAACATTTATTTGTCATTAACAGGTATTCATTATGATGTAAATGTATTATTTGTACTTTTACATATATATATTTCTTGTTTATATTCCATTCATGTAATATATTAATACACATTCAAGATGATCCATTTTAATTTTTTCGGGTTGTTATGTTGTGAAAACAGTGAGGTACCAGAAAATATTTAAGACAAAAGTTGTGACTTCTTATAAGGGTTAGATAATTGTGACCTTTAACTTTACTTAAAATTTATTTAGGAACACCTACTTTTGAATCCGACCGTAGAAAGAGCGAATAATTTTACGGGCAGATATGACCATTTGTATCATTTTGCTGATCATGAGGTTGATTTGAAGGTAAATATATTAAAAGTTCTTAATATCTTGAAGAGATCAAATTGTACAGAGAAACGTTGCGAACAAAACTTATAGGATTTCTTGCTGGTTATCGACTTCTAGTGACACAAGGTTTTACCTTAACCACGAGATTAGAAGTTATTTTAAAAGCGACTTTCATTTCCAGAGAGGAAACCTCTATTGTTACTTCAATAACGTCGGTGTTATATTTACGTCAAAAAAATACGCTGACTGCTTTCGTTTTGCCTTTTAGTGCCTTAGCACCAAAGCTCATGAGCGCAGGACGGCTAAAGTTGCGATTACGAGATTTTGTAAGAAGGGAGGGTACGTTTCAGGATTGAGCAGATGCAGAAGGTTCTATTCCTAAGACGGGACCAGTCTCGAGCCCTGCTCTAACGAAGGTCCTAGCAAACGTGTGTTACAGGAAGAGAAACGTTAGGCCGCTTATTGGCCAAAAATTCCTTCGGAGGAAAAAAAAAGATAATTTGTGAAAAAAAAATGTGAAAAAGAATAATTACAAGTGAACTTATAATATTTCGTAAAGGCATAGCAATAGACGATTCTTCTCTCTCTCTCTCTCTCTCTCTCTCTCTCTCTCTCTCTCTCTCTCTCTCTCTCTCTCTCTCTCTCTCTCTCTCTCTCTCTCTCTCTCTCTCTCTCTCTCTCTCTCTCTCTCTCTCTCTCTCTCTCTCTCTCTCTCTCTCTCTCTCTCTCTCTCTCTCTCTCTCTCTCTCTCTCTCTCTCTCTCTCTCTCTCTCTCTCTCTCTCTCTCTCTCTCTCTCTCTCTCTCTCTCTCTCTCTCTCTCTCTCTCTCTCTCTCTCTCTCTCTCTCTCTCTCTCTCTCTCTCTCTCTCTCTCTCTCTCTCTCTCTCTCTCTCTCTCTCTCTCTCTCTCTCTCTCTCTCTTTCTCTTTCTCTTTCTCTCCCTCTCTCTCTCTCTCTCTCTCTCTCTCTTTCTCTTTCTCTCCCTCTCTCTCTCTCTCTCTCTCTCTCTCTCTCTCTAAGAGTTTATTTGTTATCTGTCGGTGGACATATAGGACTGTATATACTGCAGCGACTTGGTCTCGAGACCGACTCCGTGTCTAAGAATGCCAACGAGTCCGAGAGAGTGGAGTGAGTGATTTTTTCTTCGCCGTCACCTGGCTCATTACGTCGGTTTTCACTCAAAAGTTTTCTCCCACTTCCGAATAAAGATGTATCGGAATTTGTAGTTTTCGCGTTTTTCGATTGTAGTAATCAGTGCAGCGTTTGTAATTTGCCATGCACTGCTCGTAATGTGCTATTTTCTGGAATTTTTTCCTTGTAATTAAAATTTGAAAAAGAAAGGAAAAAAAAGAATGCCTTATTGCAAAAAACAATATAAAATAGCTAACTACTTTAATATACTGTCTGTCAAAAAAGTACCGGGAATTTAAAATTAAAACAACATTTTTACGTTTAATAATCAAAATTCATTGAGTCGCCTTCAAAATAGGCTCCATTTGCTCCGATACATCTATGCCAACGGCACTTACAATCATCAAAACATTTTTTATAGGCGCTTTCCGGGATGGCCTTTAGCTCGCGCGCCGAATTTTGTTTTATGGCTTCAATCAACTAAAAACAGGTGCCACTGAGCGGCAATTTAAGTTTTGGGAAGAGGAAGAGGTCACAGGGAGCCAAATCCGGTAAATACGGTGGTTGTTCAAGCGTGTTTGTTCAGTTTTTGGCGAGAAAGTCGGTCACAATCGTACGAAGGTAGTCCCAAAAGAATCCGACCTGACTTATGAATACAGGTAGTTTAAAAAAAAAACAATTACTGCGATAGACAATACCACCTTTTAACAATTTAATGTGAAAAATTCATAACGGTACGTTTATTATTATTTTTCTTACAGACATCCAAAGTAAACGCTCTCAGTGAATTTGTAACTATGGAAAAAATTGGGCATCGTTATGTGATACAATACTTTTATTTGAAAGGTCTAAGTCCAACCGATATCAAAGCCGCGTTGGATTTTACTCTGGGGAAGCCTGCCCCTTCGTTTACAACGGTCAAACATTGGGTAGCTGAGTTTAAGCGAGGTCGTACGAGCTGCCAAGATGAACACCGCAGTGGTCGACCAAGTGAGGTCACTACGTCAGAAAATGTAAAGAAAATCTACAAAATGGTATTAGATGACCGTTGACTAAAAGTGCGCGAGATAGCAGACATGGCAGGCATTTCAAAAAGTGCTGTGCATCGCATTTGACCGAAAATTTGGACATGAGTAAGCTGTGCGCAAGATGGGTGCCGCGTTTGCTGACAATGGAGCACAAACAGCAACGTGAGGATGTTTCCATCGAGTGTTTGACAATGTTTCGCAGCAATAAAGCCGAGTTTTTGCGTCGATTCATAACCATGGACAAAACATGGGTCCATCATTTTACACCTGAGACAAAGGAGCAGTCAAAGCAGTGGACTAAAAAGGGAAAACCGGCTCCAAAGAAAGCAAAGACAGTTCAGTCAGCTGGCAAGGTCATGGCATCCGCTTTCTGGGATGCGCATGGAATAATATTTATTGATTATCTCGAGAAAGGAAAATATAAATAATAAGATGCAGCATTTTATTATTTTAATAATTTTTTTGTGAATAAATGGACATCACAATAAAAGATTAAGTTCAATCAAACATGGTGAGGAAAAATCATAGTTCATTAATAATTTTGAGCATTAATTATAAAAAAAATTAAAAAACTTTGTGACAGTTGGCCCGTCGAGGTTAGGCTACCTGCCATGCGGTGCGAGATAGAGTTGGAAGCGTGACTACCCGCGGCGCCAACGATCAAGCCATCGATGGCGCGACGCGGGAAAAGGCGAGAGACTTCGCAGCATGTCGGCACGCGGCGCCATCGATCAAGCAATCGATGGCGCGACGCAGAAAAAGAGGAGAGCCACGTCACGAGAGGAAAATGAGGAGAGCTTCCTTCTCTTCCCGACCGCCAAGCAGTAAAGATGCCGTGAGAGAAAATTTACCGCCACTACAAATAAGTGACGAAGATTCGGAAAGTTCCGAGCGAGATTCAAGAGGACGAACCTCCCGTTAAGAAAAGTAAGTGGCCACTTAGACTATTAATTGTCAGTGAGATATATCGATACACACGCGGTCGCGAAATTATATTATACACAGTGCGTCCCATGAAAAACGGAACTTTTTTAAAATAAAGACAAAAACTCAATATTCCGGCAAATCTCATTTATTTTATTCAAAATAGTCTCCTTCTGCATCAATAGAACGTTTTGCACAATTAATTAACATATCGAATGAGTTTTTGAGATCATTTTTATCCATCGACTTTAGTATGTCGGTCGTCGCTCTTTGGATGGCCTCTACGTCGGCATAACGTTTTCCTTTCATAGGCAAGTGCAATTTGGAGAACAAGTAGAAGTCGCACGGAGCCAAATCCGGCGAGAACGGTGAATGGTTGATGGTTAAAATGGAATTTTTGATCAAAAAATCTGTGATCAAGTTCGATCGATGAGACGGGGCATTATCATGCAACAAACGCCAGCTCCCTTTTTCACAGTATTGTGGCCGCACACGACGAATACGGCTGAGCAAACGCTTCATAACACCAAGATAAAACACAGCAGTAATCGTTTGATTAGGCGGAACAAATTCACAATGAATAATACCCTCCGAATCGTAGAAACAAATCAACATTGTCTTCACTTTTGACTTTTCAAGACGACTTTTTTTCGGATTAGGCTCGGTTGGGTGCTTCCATACAGCACTTTCACGCTTGGTTTCGGGATCATATTGAAAACACCATGTCTCGTCACCAGTCACAATTGAATATTTTAAGTTTGGGTCCTTTTTTGACTCTTTAATCAAATCCTTACAATGTTGAATTCGGAGCAATTTTTCGTAGCCGGTCAATTTGTGTGGAACAAAGCGTGCACACACCTTCCGTAGATTCAAATGATCGGTCAAAATGCGATGAATTGAATTTTTGGACATATTCAATTCCATTTCCATGTATCGCAATGAAGATTTTGGCTCATTTTTTATAAATTCTCGCACTTTTTTAATGTTACTTGGAGTAACCACGGTATTCGAAGGACCTGGATGTTCGTCGTCCTGAATGTCTTCACGACCTTCCTGGAACTGCTTAAACCATTTATACACTCTGGTACGGGATAGACAATTATCGCCATAAACTTGTTTTAGCAAATTATGCGTCTCAGTAAAGGATTTACCGAGTTTAAAACAGAACTTAATATTTGCTCTTTGTTCGAAGTTCATTTTTTGACCGATGCCACCAACACACTGTTACTTTTAGCGCGATATTTTGGTTTCTATTGAACCAAATGTCATACAATTTCGACAGGATGTCAGTTAAGAATGGACCTTTCCATTGCTAACATCCACTAATAGGTGGCGCCAATATAAATCGATGTTTTAAAAAAGTTCTGTTTTCCATGGGACACACTGTGTAGATGGCGAAGTGTCCCCATAAACAGCATCTAACTTTGCTTCTATCTCCTCGCATTTTTTTCCATCCAAAAACAAAAAGCAAATTACCGAACGATACTGCTCTTTTTCCATCTTAGCGAAAAGCACGAGACACGTCTTACTCGAATGGCTACCAAATCCAAACTAACCTATCAATCAGTGTAAAATTTGTTTTACCGTCGTTTGATAGATGGCAGCACACGATGACAATACCAACTTCCCTCAGGAACGCCCTCTATCGTCAAACACAGGTACTAATTGAACCGCTTTCATATAAAAAACTGACATTGCTATTATTAGTAAATAGGGTACGCTCTATCGATTAGCGATAAAATTAACTTCTGGTATGGACCGGGAGTGAGCCAAACTGACCGGAAGTTGGTTTTTTATAATGAAATATGTATATTTTTATGGTGAATTCGATTTCGAAATGGAAAAATAAACAATTTTCATTTAAAAACTTTTTTCGAAAAAATGCATCAAAAGTCTTATGAATAACCTTTGAAACCTCCAATATGAAAATTTTCATTCAGTAATAACTCAATAACTCAAGAATCCAATAACCCAAGAACTCATAATGTCTTTATAGGTAAACGGGGTATATTCAATCGATTGGCGATAAGATCAACTTCCGGTATGGACCGGAAATGGGCTAAACTGACTGAAAGTTGGTATTTTCAATTGAAAAATGCATATTTGTAGGGTGGATTCAGATTCCGCGTGAAGAAATAGAAAACTTCTTGACAAATTAAAAAATATGCATTATAAGTAACTTCCGGTTTGACAAATTTAAATGTGAATTAAAGGTAAAAAATTGAACTTTATGAAAAATTTTTCAAGCAAAAGTTGACACTTTAACTGCATATGAGAGCGTCTGAGCATTTAGACAGGAAGTAGATACTGAATGTAAAACTTCATACCGAATTTCAACATTTTACTGTGAATTCAGTAAACATCACTGCAGTCATATTTGAAGTTAGAAGTACGTACACTCCAGACACTTCTTCACTTGGAATTAATTATTCTGTTCATAAATAAATTCTTCTTATATAGTTTATTAATAAAATTTATAAGTTTATACTGTTTATAAGTAAAAATATAAAAATAACAAAAGCTATTCAACTAAACGTTGCACAAAGTTTTCGCATCCACTTTCGCTAAATTGCAGAAATATTTACCTTTTTATTTACAATTGATAAACAAAATAAAACTAAAAATCTAAGCATTTAAAAGAAAAAATTTTTATACTAACACTAAAACACTTTTTAACTAATTTTACTAACTTTCAAAAGAACGGATTAAGAAACATCGATGCCGAAAGGAATAACGACATAAATTTCATAATCATCTTCTTAACAATATTTATAACATTAAACACAATAACATATTAGAAGAAATATCAAAAATCATAATTTAATTAATAATGCTCAAAACAAGCTCCACCTTGTAAAAAACAGGTTTGAACTCTTATACGGAAATTGTTCACTGGTCATCGAATTTCCTCAGTGACTAAATTGATTGTCGAATTCTTTTTATCATATTTGCCCTTGTTGTTGGACGGTTACGGTATACCATAGACTTATATACTAGACTGCGTGCGCTGTGAGAGGTTTTGAAGACAACATTAATGGACGGAGATAGCTTGGGAGGCATTTTGTCTCTCTCGTTTGGCAGCAAGAGTGGGGAGGCTGTTAAGAGGAAAGTGTTCCTTCCTCTCGTCTATTTGTTATGGTTACTTATATTATAATGTCCTTCTCACGTAGTCAGTCGCTCTCCTCACCAATCTCCACGTTAGAGAAAGACTCAATGCCTACCGCTATTGTCTTCTCACTTTAATGTTGTCTTCAAAACCTCTCACAGCGCGCGCAGTCTAATATATAAGTCTATGCGGTATACTAAGTCTTAAACTCTTTCGTACAAATAATAACCTGATACAGACAGATCTGGAGATCTAGACAGAGATGAATAGGAAGATTGCCAGAGACATGGTAAAAATGCGAGGGAACTTGTGCGCGCCAGAAGCTGCTGCTACCTTGCGGTATAGCAGCGAACTGACACGCACATTAGAAAGAGAGGGAACATTTACGCGCATGATAGAAAGAGAGATATATTAAAAAAAATGAAAATATTAAAAAACGGAGTATTAAAAAAAAACAGTGCTGAAATATAAAATTATATAAATAATTTATTTGTGCCTGCAGGAACGCTTTGATACATGAATAGTAAATGTTATATATTTTTTAGACTTCCGGTAATTATATCACAAGTGAATTTTTATAAAGAATATTTATGCTCTGTTACACTTTATAAAATGCTCTGTTACATAAAACGATACTTTCAACAGTAAAATAGTTATTGAAAATTATTTTTGACCCTTAAACATGTCGGAAGATTGCTCAGCAATGTAAATTAATAGTTTAAATTAGCAAACCTGACACAAAAAAACAAAACAATAAAATTTGTAATCGAAGTATTATTTAATTAGAATTTTTTACTTCTTAACATTAGAATTGCATTAGTTTGAGTAACTGAATATTAAAAAAAAAAAAAAAAATTTTTACCACAAGGATTCGATCCCAAATCTCAGGGGTAGAAAGAAATAACTGAATCCACATGGCATAGATAGCCGAAAAAATTTGAAGACAGAGAGTTAGAGGCATTATTCGATGAAGATCCGAGTCAAACGCTACAGGAGCTTGCAGAATCATTGGAAGTGATTCAACAAGCGGTTTCTGTACAATTGAAATCCATGGGAATAATTCGAAAGCAAGGCAATTAGTTGCCTTATGAACTGAAACCGAGAGACATTGACAAGCGATTTTTCTATTGTGAGCAGCTGATTTAAAGGCTACAAAGAAAGGGTTTTTCACATAGAATTGTTACTGGCGATAGAAAATGGATATTCTATGCCCGGTCAATCATTGCCATCAACCTCAACATCAATACTAAAGCCAAATATTCATGGTTCGATGATCATGTTGTGTATCTGGTGCGGCCAAAAGGGTGCTACCATAACCTAGCGATACCATAACGGCCGATCGGCATAAGTTGCAATTGATTTGTTTGAGCCATGCATTTCGAGAAAAACGGCCGAAATACAAGGAAAGATATGACAAAGTTATTTTTCTGCATGACAACGCTCGGCCTCATTTCGCAAAAGTCGTGAAAGAATATTTGGAAACGCTTAAGTGGGATATTTTGTCTCACCCGCCGTATTCTCCGGACATCGCTTCTTCTGATTACTGGTTGTTTCAAAGGATGCAGCATGATCTGGCAGGTCATCTGTTAACTTCTTTCGCAGAAATCGAAAATTGACTTCTAACTTGGATCACCTCAAAAGACGGGACATTTTTTCGAGATGGAGTTTGAAAATTGCCTGAGGGATAAGAAAAAGTAGTAACTAGCGATGGACGATACTTTAATTAATCTTAAGGGGGGAAATCACAGTAAAATTTTCAATTTTTCGAAAAAAATTTTTTTCCTCTAAAAGGTGCTTTAGGGTCTTAAAAATAATATACCAAATGATGGAGTACGGCAAAAGTGTCCAAATGCTCAAATTTGTCATTCTGCGGTAACGCCACTCAGGTATGCTCCGAGCGCCTTAAAACTTTAAACGCGTTTTTCTCGAAACCACTTTTTTGAGCTCGCCGAAGACATAACTCAAGCAAATCTTTACCGATCGACTTAAAATTTTGACAGTAGCTTTAAAATATCTTTCTCCACGAAGCTACGTAGGATTTATTTTATATGGCTTAGTTTTTTTTATCAAAGATTTGATGGCGTTTTTTTTTGTTAAAAATTTAACTTTATTTTTAAACATGCACCATTTTGTGAATAATCAATACATCAAAAAAATCCTACGTAGCTCGCTAGCTGTTGTTATATGAAAACTAAAAAATTTTGGTTTTTCTTCCAGGTCAAAAATTAAGGAGTCTACGTCTTCGGCCATCGACACGCTTTTAAAAATAGGCGCCTTGGGGCATATGCTGCGCAGCCGCCATTTTTGAATATTTTTTATTGAAAAAATTACATTTTGTACTTATTTAGTATTGCTATAAAACCTACTTTACAGATTGTCGATTGATACTTTTATTCAGCCAAAATTAATTCCCGAAAATATGCCTATTTTTTTGTGTGCTACTGTGATTTCCCACCTAAATTCTTTTTCTCTCGACTTTTAAAAAAACTTTATATCTAGGTATAACGTCAAATGAATACGAAATTTCACTATTCAAATCTGACATTATGTTTTAAATTATTTTTAAAGAAAAACAAGTTTCCAATACAATCATAATTGAAATTATTTTCGAGGTATAAATCGAATCTATGACTTAGAGAAGTAAACGGGTCCATAAATTGCTAACGGCCAATCTTCAATTTTTGACCACTAATTCACATTTAAATTTGTCAAACCGGACGTTACTTATAATGCATATTTTTTAATTTGTCAAGAAGTTTTGTATTTCTCCACGCGGAATCTGAATCCACCTTAAAAATATGCATTTTTCAATTGAGAATACCAACTTCCGGTCAGTTTGGCCCACTTCCGGTCCATACTGGAAGTTGATCTTACCGCCAACCGATAGAATATACCCCGTTCACCTATAAAGACATTATCATCTCTTGGGTTATTGGGTGTTCTGGTTATTGAGTTATTACTGAATAAAAATTTTCTTATCGGAGGTTTCAAAGGTTATTTAAAGGACTTATTATGTATTTGTTTGAAAAATTTTTACAATAATAGTTGTTAAGTTTTCACCTAGAAACCGAATCTAATTTCATTGAAAAATACCAACTTCCGGTCAGTTTGGCCCACTTCCGGTCCATACTAGAAGTATATTTTATCCCCAATCGATAGTGCATATCCTATTTACCTATAATAGCATTGTAAGTTTTCTATAAGTAACGTTAATGTTTTATAAGGGGTGGACGGGTGGTTTTAAACACCCGGTATATAAATATATATATATATATATATATATATATATATATATATATATATATATATATATATATATATATATATATATATATATATATATATATGTACATATACGAGCGCGGTTTAAATATGATCGAGACAAATGCTCTGACACATTTATTTACTATTGAAAAAATTTACAAAAATTTACAGTTTTTCTAGGTACTCCCCCTTACAAATTACGCATTTTGTCCACCTTTCCGGAAGCTTTTTGATGCCGGTATCGAAAAATTCCTTGGACAACTCGGACAGCCATGTGCGCACGAACTCCCCTACCTCGTCGTCGTTGTTGAATCTTTGACCTCCGAGGGCTTCTTTCAGTGGTCCAAACATGTGGTAGTCGCAGGGTGATAAATCCGAACTGTAGGGGGGGTGTTCCAGTACCTCCCACCCCAATTTCGGTTTGTATCGAGCGTGAGACGTGCGATATGAGGGCGCGAGTTATCCTGGAGAAGAATCGCACTTCGTGCTGGAATGCTCCTCCGTTTTGAGCGATAAGCGGGTTTTACGTGTGTTTTCAGAAGGTTAGAGTAGTATGCAGCATTGATGAAACATTGGGAGCGCAGGAAATCGACGTACAGCACGCCCCGCCGATCCCAGAACACAGTACACATAACCTTACCCGTGGACCTGGTTGTCTTCGCTTTGACTGGCGCCCCTTCCTCCTTCTTCCTCCACGCTTTAGACGACACTTCGCTTTCGGGAGTGTAATACTCGTAGTGTGCCCATGTCTCATCTGTAGTAAAGATTCGCGTTAAAAAACCGTCCCCCTCCATCTCGTATCACGTCAGCAAGCGGCGACAAACTTCCAACTGCGTGAATTTTTGCTCTATGTTTAACAGTTTAGAGGCCCATCACGCTGTTATTTTGCGATATTGAAGGTGTTTGTGGATGATAGACTCTACACTACTAATACTGATGCCCAGTTTAGCCAAAATGTCTCAAACATTTATCCTACGGTCCTCCAGAATGAGTTGTTCTACGCGGCTAATGTTGTCTGGTGTGATGCTGGTTCGCAGTCGACGACCATGCGGCTCATTCTCGACGGTTTCGCGACCATTCTTAAATGCTTTGGCCCATTTAAACACAGCAGCCCTACTCAGGCACTTACTACCGAACTGATTTCGCAAAGGCAGAAAAATTTCCTTGTTAACGCCTTTCCACACTAAAAAACGAATGACAATACGTTGCGCAACGGCGGTCGGCACTTGACGTTCACTCATGGTCGTAACACACGCGTAAAACATGCACTCGCGACAAAAACTATGCCACATTGTTCGTAAGGGACTCAGCTATCACATACTAAAGCCACGACCTTCAAAACATACATGCGCGCCATCTACAGCGTTTGTCTTCATCATATTTAAACCGCCCTCGCATATATATGTTGTTATTAACAGGTTTTCCAATTTTAGGTTTATAATATATACATACTACTGTGATCAAGAAGTGGGGTGAATTTGTTTATAAAATGTGAATTCTCTATTTATTCTTCCAAATCAATTTTATCCCCTTCAAAGTAATCCCCGTCCAATAAAACGCACTTTTGTCAACGCTTTTTCCAGTCCTCAAAACAGTCGGGATAGTCTTTTTCCGGTATAGCCTTCAAGACCATCGTCGATTCAGTTTTTATTTCCTCTATCGTGTCAAAACGGCGTCCCCGCATTGGCCTTCTGAGTTTGCTGAATAGCCAGAAGTCGCACGGAGCAAAATCAGGCAAATACGGTGGTTGCGGAACGATATGAGTCGAGTTTTTGGCAAAAAAGTCGCGAAGAACCAATGCAGTATGACATGGTGCATTATCGTGATGAAGGAACCAAGAGTTGTTCGCCCATAATTCTGGCCATTTCAGACGAATAGCTTTTCGCAAACGACGCATAACGCTCAAATAATATTTTTTAATGACAGTTTGGCCCGGCGAAAGGAATTCATAGTGCACCACACCACGATAATCAAAGAAAACTGTCAAAATGACCTTGATTTTCGATCGACTTTGCCGTGGTCTTTTCGGTCTTGCTTCACCTTTTGCACGATAATCGCTGGATTAGTCGGTGGTTTCAGGGTCGTATGCGTAAATCCAAGTCTCGTTTCCAGTAATGATGCATTTCAAGTAGTCCTGATAGTGAGACAGCAAAGTTTCACACACATCAACGCAACGCTTTTTTTCCAAAAAATTGAGCGATTTTGGCATCAATCGAGACTTGACGCGTTTGAGACACAAAACATCCTACAAAATGGTTTGGGCTGAGTCAAATGATATTCTAACACTATCAGCGAGGTCTTTAACTATCAATCGACGATTTTCAAGCACCAAATCTTTAATTTTTTAGACGTGGCCCTCGTCGGTAGACGTTGATGGTCGTCCAGAGCGCGGTTCGTCTTCAACGCGTTCTCGGCCCGCTTTGAACTCGTTGGACCACTTACAAACGTTTTTTTGTGTCATAGTTTGATCACCAAAGGCTATCCGCAACATTTTCAACGTGCCGCACAAGAATATTCGTTCCGCAAATAAAATTTGATGCAAGTTCTTTGCTCAACAAAATCACCCATTGTAAAAATCGAAAAATTCACATTTGGTTGTTCACAAAAACACGTGTAACTTGGAGATAATTAAACCTTTTGACAAACAGACGCTTGGCAAATGTTATAGACAGTCCTACCAGCCTAGAAAAAAAAATTTACCTGCCTTCCTAATGCCCGGTAAGTTTTAAATGACAATTTCGCCTTACTTTTTGATCACAGTAGTATATGTTATATTAGGTGTAGTAAAAAGTAATCCATTCTTTTGCCAATAGATGGCTTTAGTAGTCTGTATCTCCCGTTGTAAGAGTGCGATCGTGTTACACTAGATGGCGTTAGAAAGATAAAATTCTGTACTAAAAAAGCTTCCGAAACAGTTTTGTGATTGCTTGACTCAGTATTTTTTTAGCACGCGTCAAAGATGGACACCAAAAAAGAGAAAATACGTCATTTTTTACAGTTTTTCTTCGATAAAGGCGAAAACGCAAGCCAGGCAGGTGAAAATATGAATAGTGTTTATGGTCCTGATACCGTAACAGCCAATCACGCGCAATTTTTGTTTTGTCGATTCCGTTCCGGTAATTTTGACGTCGATAAAATAATGGAAATCGTCGAGTCCGACCGTCACGTAAGCACTGTTTCAGTTTCCCTGGAGCTTAACATTGCACAAAAAACCGTTTGGAACCACTTAAATAAGGCTGAATACAAAAAGAAGTTCGATGTATGGGTGCCACACGAGTTATCGCAAAAAAACCTCATGGACCGAATTTCCATCTGCGAATCGCTGCTGAATCGCAACAATATCAATCCATTTCTGAAGCGGATGGTTACTGGTGATAAAAAGCAGGTCACTTATGACAATGTCAAGCGACAACGGTCATGGTCAAATCGCGGTGAGCCGGCGCAAACGGTAACCAAGCCAGGATTGACAGTCAGGAAGGTTTTGCTGTGAGTTTGGTGGGACTGGCAGGGAATCATCTACTATAAGCTGCTCCCCTACGGCCGGACTCTTAATTCAGACCTGTACTGTCAACAATTGGACCGTCTGAAAGAAGCAATCGCCCAGAAGCGGCCAGCTTTTGCCAATATGAGAGGAATTGTGTTCCATCAGGACAACGCCAGGCCGCATACATCGATAGTGACTCGCCAGAAGCTCCGGGAGCTTAGTTGTGAAGTTCTTATGCATCCACCTTATAGTCCGGTCCTGGCACCAAGTGATTACCACCTGTTCCTGTCTATGACAAATGATTTTGCAGGTGAAAAATTCACCTCAAGTGAAGATTGTGAAAATCGACTGTCCCAGTTTTTTAACAATAGGGACAAGGGTTTCTACGAGAGAGGCTTTATGAAATTACCTCCAAAATGGCAACAAGTTATCGAACAAAACAGTGCATATTTGACCTAAATCGTATCATTCTATCTATGCTAAATAAAACCTTCAATTTAATGCAAAAATAATGTATTTCTTTTTACTACAACTAACATAATATATACAAATAATGCATACGCATTCTAATGAAAACCTGTCAATAACAAATAAAAGTTTATATTATATATTATTTTTATAATAAATGTACCCATAAATTGTAATGTACTTCAGGGATTTAATACTGCAACAATAAGCATGAAATTTATTAGAACACCCAAAAAATATTCGCAAAAATACAACTTTAATAACGAGGTACATTCTGTCAAAAAAGTACCGGGAATTGTCGATTCTAATCTGGTGGGGCAATTTAGGCACGTAAAATTTTTTTTCTCGGTTGGCACAACTGTCCTTAATGACTATGTTAAGTTTAAGCGTAATCTGTTAACGAGTGTGTTTACAGTAGCTGGTTAAGTTAGTGGCCTTCAGCTTGCGCGCCGAATTTGGTTTTATGGCTTCAATCGACTGAAAACGGGTGCCACGGAGCGGCAATTTGAGTTTTGGGAAGAGGAAGAAGTTACAGGGAGCTAAATGCGGCGAATACGGTGGTTGTTCAAGTGTGTTCGTTGAGTTTTTGGCGAGAAAGTCGGTCACAATCGTAGCTCGGTGAGACGCTGCGTTATCGTGTCTTGCGGCCACCTTTCTCATGCCCAAAATATCAATTAAAATCGTACATGTGGACTCGTGGGATATCTCAAGTTCATGTGCTATCTCTCTCAAGCTAGTATGACGGTTTTCAAGCACCATTTCCTTAATTTTATCGACGTTATCTGCGGTCGAAGCCGTCGATGGGCGTCCAGAACGAGGCAAGTCTTCGACGACTTCACGACCCTCCTGGAAGGCTTTGTACCACTCATACGCACGGGTTTTCAATAGTGCTTTATCACCAAAAGCCTCTTGCAACATTTTCAATGCATCGGCACACGAAATTTCATTCGCAACACAAAATTTTAGTCAAATTCTTTGTTCAACGTAATCACCCATTGTAGAAAATCGGCACGCACTTTTGACATCGACTGACTCAACCAGCTACTGTAAACACACTCGTTGACAGATTATGTTCAAACTTGGCATAGTCATTAAGGACAGTTGTACCAACCTAGAAAAAAAATTTACCTGCCTAAATTGCCCCACCAGATTTAAATCGACAATTCCCGGTACTTTTTTGACAGAATGTATATTCAAAAGAGTATTGTTCTAGAGCTCGAAGTGCTCTCGATGGAGTCACGAGAGAATTTGACTAAAGAGAGTGTTTACCGAAGCACAATACTTTTGTTTTCTAGATATTCAAAATTCTTAAATTTTGAGTGGGAGGAAGGGATACAGAAGAAATAGCATGCTAGATGTGTTAATGGAGGTTTAAGATAGTGAGTATGGAAAGGAAGAAGAACAGATGTTTGCGGATTGGTTTATGATAGAAATGGATTAAACTCCAGGTAAAGTATGATATAGGAACGGTGCTCTTCTCTACTAAGGCAAAACGTATGTTAATAGTAGTTGTTTAAATGAACGTGTAAGCATCATTAAAATAATATTAAGCACTTCGACGCTTATTTTCAGTTCTTCTGTTGTTAAGTGACGTAACAAAATTAATAATTTAATAATTAATAATTTTATATGATTTTATTTTATATTAAGTTTTCTAAATCTCATTTGTAAAGAAAATCTTATTTAAGTCTTCGATGCTGTCTAGTGTTTTGTAAAAGACGTCCTTTGTAGCCTTAACATAGCAGGTACAAACAAGGGATATCACAAAAAACTTATTTTTTCACGAAAATTGCTTGTGCAAAATATAATATCCAATTAATTTTGGCTATTTTATGTATGTAGGGGTTTTTATAGTTGCTGATCACGAATCTTAAGTTAGATTTAAAATAGTCTCTCGTTATGATTTAATTTACCTAAAAAAAATTGAATTAGAAGTCAATACTTTCAAATAAATTAACAGATCATTGTTTAATTTAATATGCGGGGCTCTTTGTATTGCTAATCTTGAAATTGTGGTCGGATTTTCAAAATTCAAGATAGCGGATCCAATATTCTAAGATAGCGGATCCTATATGGCGGAAAGAGATTAATAATAATAAAGACTACTTACGAGGGTAGTCCCAAAAGTACCCAACCTGACTTATGAATACAGGTAGTTTTAAAAAAACAATTACTGTGATTGACAATACCACCTTTCAACAACTTAATGTGAAAAATTTATAACGGTACGTTTATTATTATTTTTTTTACAGACATCCAAAGTGAACACTCTCAGTAAATTTGTAAATATGGAAAAAATCTGGCATCGTAATGTGATACAATACTTTCATTTGAAAGGTCTAAGTCCAACCGATATCAAAGCCGAGTTGGATTCTACTCTGGGGAAGTCTGCTCCTTCGTTTACAACAGTCAAATATTGGGTAGCTGAGTTTAAGCGAGGTCGTACGAGCTACCAAGATGAACACTGCAGTGGTCGACCAAGTGAGGTTACTACGTCAGAAAATGTGAAGAAAATCCACAAAATGGTATTGGATGACCGTCGACTAAAAGTGCGCGAGATAGCAGACATGGCAGGCATTTCAAAAAGTGCTGTGCATTGCATTTTGACCGAAAATTTGGACATGAGAAAGCTGTGCGCAAGATAGGTGCCGCGTTTGTTTACAATGGAGCACAAACAGCAACGTGAGGATGTTTCCATCAAGTGTTTGACAATGTTTCGCAGCAATAAAGCCGAGTTTCTGCGTCGATTCATAACCATGGAAGGAACATGGGTCCATCATTTTACACCTGAGACCAAGGAGCAGTTAAAGCAGTGGACTAAAAAGGGAGAACCGGCTCCAAAGAAAGCAAAGACAGTTCAGTCAGCTGGCAAGGTCATGGCATCCGTTTTCTGGGATTCACGTGGAATAATATTTGTTGATTATCTTAAAAAAGGAAAAACAATTAACGGCGCATACTATGCAGCCTCATTGCAGCGTTTGAGTGATAAAATCAAGAAAAAACGGCCCCATCTGACGAAAAAGAAAGTGTTGTTTCATCACGACAACGCACCAGTCCACACGTGCGTCATTGCGATGGCTAAAATCAATGAGTTGAAGTTCGAATTGCCTATTCGCCAGATCTGGCTCCCTCGGATTATTTTCTATTTCCAAATTTCAAAAAAAATGCCTCGATGGCAAAAGATTTTCCAACAATGAAGAGGTAGAGTCTGCGGTTAATAGGTATTTTGAGGAGCTTGACGGTTCGTACTATAAAGCGGGTATCGAAGCTATTGAACATCGTTGGGAAAAGTGTATCGAACTGAAAGGAGAATATGTTGAAAAATAAAAAACATTTTCGCAATTTTTTTACTGTTTTCTTTGTCGGGTCGGGTACTTTTGGGACTGTTCTCGTAATTCACTAAAGTTTGATACATTGGGGTATTTTTGGCTGCTCATCTCAAAACTAAGTCTAGATTTTTACAATTCAAGATCACAGATTCAATGTAACAAAACAATTTAAAAATAAACTAATACATAGGACATTGGTTATAAAATAGTTTTTCAGCTCTTTCATTATGAGTTTAATGTTATTCGCGCTATTTGGTTTACTCCGTTTATTTTGTTACTCGGTATCTTCTAAATCGAAGCGTTCCATTAACACCACCTAAGGAGGTGCTCAATCAGGGACTAGCTATCAACCTTGCACCAGTTTGTCACCTATATATTGTCCGTCAACCTGTCTTTGTCGTTAAACCTTTGTCTAAGTAAATGTCTATTTGTATAAAAATGCTATTATTTCATTTTTTCAAATTTCTTAGCCGGAGAATATGATTTTTATCATTTGAAAAGGTTTTGATCATAACTTTATCATATTTTATAATAAATGTATGATTTTTTGGAATTTCAGGAACTCTTTCGCAGTTTATAAATCTTTTGTTTAGGCTCTTCCTTACTATTCCATGATATTTTTCATCGAAGTAAATAACTTCTATAGTTTTAAATTTTTATTTCGTCCATATGTAAAGAACTGATAGTGATAAAATGGCATCAGCTGATTTAGCTGTGAGGCTTGGCCTGTGGGCCGCTTTTTTAAATGTAGCTCCTAATCCATCATACATGCTTTTGTCGTACGATGTTGCTCTAAAATGCCATTCGGCTACAATGTGAAAATCTTTGTAATGATGTATTAGGTTTCTTATTTTAAACCTATTTTTAAAATTTTGTTTAGCACTAGTAGTTATATAAATTATTATTTTTCTACTTTTCTAATATATTTTTTAATTTCAGGAATTAACAGTTTTTGTATTGCATACACAGCAGCCGTAATGTGTTTAAAGCTATCCGATAGGAATACAATACTTATAGGCTTGAGTTCATCTCTATCTTTGTAATACTATATCACAGGAAATAATGTGCATTAATTATCATTATTAAAGTGGAAGGCTTAAGAAGTGTCTTAGTAGACATAAGAATAGTTCTCTGAGAACTCGATCATAACTAAAACTTCATTGCAGCTAAAATTTTTTTTCTTTTCATCAATAAATAACGACTGTTGCTTTACAATGTGAGAATTTATTTTTAAATTTTCTAATTTAATGTCAATCTTAGTCAAGTATTCGTCTATTTTAAATAATTCAGTCACAAGTATTGACTGATCAGTTGCAGTCAATAAAGAGTATTATACGTGAATGATGGATGAATTATCTAATTTTTTACGTAATAGAACAATGATTTTCATAGCTTCTAGGCACTTGTCACAGTTATCAAGATAGCAGTCACGAGTTGGTTTTTCGCAAACCATCTTATTTATGCATTCTTTGTAATTTGAAAGTTTTATTTTAGTATTTTACATCGACTCTTTAATAATAATAGGATCTAAAAATAATTTTTTATTTCGATGGATGGTAGAGACGCATACAGAGTACGTACCATATACTTTAGGAAGAATGCCGTGTTTCGGTTTCAAAGAAGCAAATTTACTAAAAGAAATATTGACTTTCGGATAAAATGTCTCTCTGAAAGAAGCATATGATTCTTTCGAATTCAATAATAATAATCGTTTACGTTTTACTTCCCTTGAACCGTATTCATTTTTCATACAAATAACATCTTTTCTTGATGGCATTATTCGACTGTTCATGTCATTATTATAAAATTTTTCAACTTAAAGAAGACTTTCCTGTGGCAAGACTTTTCCTTGTTTGGTGATTGTTGTTCCTAACACTCCAATAGTAGATTTCAATTGTTTAGATTTTTGTGCTAAATATCTTGCTGCTCTGAATTCCAGAGAAATATCTCTTGTACTTTAAGGTCATGGGCATATAGTAAGAATCCTTAATTCCAATAGATCACTTTTGAGCAGACTCGAGAATTTACTTTTCAATCCTTCAAAAATTTCTTCTAAATCTACTTCTCTTTGAGAGAGATTATTTGAATGAGATGTTGCAGTAGAGTCGAGTTCATCATCTTCCTCAACTCAATTGGAATTAATAGTATCGCTGATGTTAGATGAACTATCAAAATCATATTCAATGCTTATTAAACTTTTACTTGACTTATCTGAGGCATAAGGAATATTTTTTTCTGCAAGTCAAGCAAATTCTTGAATTAGGATTCAAATTTGGATATTTGCAATATCTGTTTCGACACCTCACGAAGATCTTTACCTACATGACCTTTCTTACTAGGTTTTTTTAAAAATATCAATGCACCTATCTATTTTAACTTACGATATATTACAGATGAGCAAAATGTTTAAAGTTTCTCAATCAAATATGAGAAAAATATTTTGATAAAAATAACGCAGAATCCAATTGGTGCGAGTCAAAACTGTAGATCTATTATCTAAGAGCTCAAGATAAGTTATACTTGAATTTACAACTCACAATACTCGTATGCAGTTGTTGTTGCGCCACCTATCGTAAGTTTAATGAACTAATAAAATCAAAAGTAATCCAGAAAGTCAATTAATCCGAGTCAAAGCTCTAAATCAAAGCTTAGGTCTATTATCTAAGAGCTCAAGGCAAGTTGTAATTATTCCATAACTAACGATACTTATATATAGTTAGTAACGCACTAGTTAGTAATTCAGAAAACTATAATGATTATTGAAAAAATAACCTTCCATATCATTCGTTATAAGTAATGAATAGAATGAGAGTTCTTGAGGTCACTCATCTCTAATCTTAACCGTAGTAATCGATTTATTTTTGCGGTTTACGTTTGCTATAGTGAATCCATAAGCTTTAAATACTATATCCGCCATCTTGAATTTTAAAAATTCGACCTTCGTTTTGAGATTAGCAACCCAAAGAACCCCAGTATTAGATTAAATAAGAATCTGTTAATTTTTTTGGAAACCTTGACTTCTACTTTAATTTTGTTTGAGATTATGTTAACCAAAAGGAGGGTAACCATTCGTTTTGGCTATCATTTTACTGTTTTATCTATTTTTAATTAATTTTGAAAGTTTTGATATTCAAATGAAAAAGTACGCTTCGGTATAATTAAATGGGGGAAACGGAACGGGAAGGAGTAGCAATTCACATCGAACAATGACCGGAGCTTCGACGATAAATGGTAAGACATGCGCGAATCTTTTATAACAATAAATTAACTTGCAGATGCAGGTTAGAATTTTTAAGCGTTGGTAATGTCAGCTACTAACGCTTGTTATTGAAGAAGCGTTAATATGTAGATGGTGACAACATTTATCAACATTCTATCTAAATATTTTAAATCAAAAAATAAACTTTTTTAGACAAATATGTAATTGAATTACAAACTAGCAACGATGTTTCAGCTTTGCTCTATTTTTTTAAACGACAAAAAATCACTACGCACGTGTAAAGACATTTACTCTTTGTGTTTGCTGTAAACAACATGAACGTACGAGATGGCTGATATTGACAACAAATGTTAGGGGCATGTGTACCAACATATTAAAATAAAAAAAAATTAAAACTCGAATGTATGTAGCCCGCATTATTTGAAAATTGGCTTTATTTATTAAACATACATTGTATTTTACTAAATAATTCTCGTTTGTATATTTTACTAAGTTTTCGTCTAACGATCGCGTAACGCTTGCGTGATAACAATGATTCCACAGTGATGACAAAGAATGATAACAAAGAATGCGAAACGATAAACAACCAAAATCGGAATGAAATAAATATTCCTGTTGTCGAGGGGAAATACTTCCTTCTTCTTTTATATTCCTTCCCTCAGTCTTCTGAATCCGTTTCTTTATCGTGCCGCGTGAAATACTTCACGGTCTTTCACCTATTTTAAAAGGCGACATAAGTGTTGCGCACATCACACTTCTTGACTGCTACAATTGTATGATCTTCTGTCTTTCTTTTCCCTATAGCTAGAACCTGACGGCTATTAACTTTTTATTGCATGCAGTATGTTAACTCATTAATGTGCAAAATGCCAAATTAGTGCACAAAACTTAAAGTTCACTAAGCTGTTAGAAAAACGAATCCATTTTTTTTCAAAATTACATATAGGGGATTTCCAAGGAAACTTTTTCAGAATCTTACACTTATTTTGTAAGAGAAGATCAAAACCGTAATATTTTTTGCATTTTAAAACAAGTCACGAATTTTTCACGATTTTCTTTTTCAATCGAATTTTACTTATATTGCTGCATTTAAATGAGCAAATTCTTGTCAAAAATCGCGGTCCGGATGTCTGAAGTTTTGAAAAACACTGGTGCAGCACTTTTTCTTCTTCTAAGTGTTTCCAAAATGGCGGTATTTGTGAAACAGCATTATGTAAGACTTCATGACTCTTTTACTCGACAAACCTGAAATTTGAGAAAAAATTTATAGAAAAAAAAATTTTTAGAATCTTCTAGAAAACATGAATGACTTTTTTTCGAAAGTTTCTGAGCCATTTTTGGATTTTTTTACAAATAGGCAATTTTTTAAATTTGAAATTCACTTAAGAACTTCTACAAAAATTTATACGTATTCTTTTAATAATTCTGAGCATTCTTTGTTCTATAAAATTCTTTCGTTGAGCTTACACATTTTAAGAAAAAAGAATTATCAAAGTATTTTTATTGGTTCGAAAACAGTATAATCGTCCCTTTGCCAGTATAGAATATAATTTGATACAGCGTTGCCCAGTTCTCACCACGGGGAGGAAGACAATAAATAAGAACCGTTTTGTTTTTTTTTTGTATTTTAATTATCAATTGTCTTTTTGTTTTTTGATCTTCGTTTTATCAAATTGCTTCCCATTATTTATACCAAAATATAATATGTTGTATATCATATGTTGTATATTTTTTTATGTTTATCTTTTTATTTTAAGAACTTTTTGGACTTACTTTTTTATTTATTCGCCTAGTTTTTTTATAAAAATTATTTTTTTGGGTGGGCCAATTCAAAACAATTTTTGCAAAAATATAGATTACATGACTCGCAAATTTTTTTAGTTCTTATAGAACATTATTTGCTAGAACAGTTTTCTTTACTAAGAGTTTGTTTAATTTCATGAAGTCTTGTAACAGATGATGATTTCGTTTTCAACCCCCTTGTGTCTGCGTTATCCCTGAGTTAAGGTAGTTGCGAATTCCTTTATTTTTTGTTACATAGACTCTATAATACGAGTATGTTTTCGAGGTCGCTGAATTCGAATCTGTCATCATAATTTCAAAATTCAAAATTACGGATCCAATATGGCGGGCATGTATACTTGATGTTCGAAAATATTGTTCGAATCGTCTTGAAAAGTCTGTCGGAATTTTAAAATTCAAAGTGGTTACTTCAAAATAGCATTTATTTCCTAAATATTTACTATGATAATGAATAACTTGACTTCTTAGCCACTAGAAAAAACTTAGAACATCTATGTCTATGTATTTGAGATTTCTAAATATAAACCTGCCATTAGAATGTTTAAGTTAAAATTTCTCACGAATTTTTTATTAATAATTGCTAAATATAAATATAAAGTTATCGCTTTTCTAATATAAAAATAAATTGTTTTCTATTCTTTAGATCATTTCAAAAAAAAATTTCTAAGATACTTTTAGACAAAATGTGTAATTTGTACAGTTTGTCAAGTAAGAGCGTGGTCGACTTCATTGACAGGTAATAAAAGATTTTGCTTCAATTTGTTTGCAAGCCGATTAAAAAAAGCTTTGTCCTTGATGCATTGTTAACAAAAATTCAGTTGTCGTTGATCTTTTGAAAAAGTATCACGTTAAACGCCATGAGTGCTAAGTACGCGTCGCGCTACGAGGCTGTGTTCCTTTGCATCCACCCGAAAGGTCCCAAAATGTCGCAATCAGCGGCTGCTAAATATATGAGAAAGTCGAAGGCATTTGTACAGAAGTGGATACAGCGATATAAAGTGGCTAAAAATGTCGATGATTTACCAGAACGTGGCTCGATAGGAAAAGTGAACAAAAAAGATGAAAAAAGAATAGTGAATCTGTTTTCGCGGAATCCTGCTTTAACACTGCGGCAAGGACAAGCAAAATTAATGACAAAAGGTTTAGATATATCCTACGAAACTATCCGAACCCATCTTCGTACGCATCATCTGAAATGGCGCAACACAATGAAGAAGCCTCTGTTGACTGAAAAACATGTGACAAAGCGACTCGCTCGGGCGCATGAGTATATTGATAGAGATTTTAAAAATGTCATTTTTACTGATGAATGTTCTATATGGGCACGTTCTGTCCTCACGTGAGCCTGGTCAACTTTCACCAATAGGCTTGTTCAGCGGACCGTAAAACATGGAATAAAGGTGCATCTTTGGGGCTGCTTCTCAAAGCAGGGTTTCGGCACTTTGCACCTCTTTACTGACAACCTAAATGCCGAGAAAATGATAAAAATCTACAAAAAGGCTTTACTGCCATCTGCCAAACGATGGTTCATCACAAAAAATGAAGATTGGATTCTGCAGGAGGACAACGATCCTAGACACCGCAGCAAGCTCTGTACTTAGTGGAAGACTCAATCTGGTATCGTTACATTGGATTGGCCGTCGCAGTCGCCCGATGCAAACCCTATTGAAAATGCGTGGGCATATATCAAACGGAAGCTTCGTGGAAGACGCACATACACTTTGAAGCAGTTGTCTTACGAAATTCGTCGGATCTGGAGATCCTTGCCACTAGAATACGCCGTCAAATTAGTAGAAAGCATGCCTCGGAAATGCCAGGCAATTATCGATGCCGGTGGTGACTGGACACATTATTGACCGAATTGCATCATTATTTGTAATGTGTACAATGTATATATAAATATAAAAGTTTCATCAAATAAATTATTTCATTAATTAACGCGACCACGCTCTTACTTGACAGACTGTAAGTAAAAAATTTTAAAATTTTGAAAGTTCTGAGAGTTTGAAGTTTTGATACAAAATTATAAGATTTTAAAAATAGCTTTGAAATCCTTGAACTAATAATTAATATTTATTTTTTTTGCAATATCACCTAGTCTAACAATATTGAATTATCTAGAATGACAATAATCTCACAGTATAAATTTTTATTTGCAATATATTGAAAATAATTATAATAATCGCATGGATAATGATTATTGAATAAGAACACTTTTTAGAGTTACATGGTTTTTATTCAACAACAAACTATTCTTTCTCGATTTTCTAATTTTATATATAAACGGTGACAATAGTATTCACAAATACATAAATAAGTACTGTATTGTATTCACAATTTAGATTTCAAGTCGATTTGAGCGATATTTTTGAAAATCGAGCATTTTTGTCCGCCATGTTAGTTTCGCTATTTAGAGTTTTCAAGTTCAGACAACGGATTCGTTTTCAGTCACCCCGTAAACCCCCGAGTAAGACTTTTCAAACCGATTCGAACAATATTTTTGAAAATCGAGTATAAATGTCCGCCATACTGGATCTGCCATTTTGAATTTCAAAATTCTAACAGCGGATTTGATTTCAGTGACTTTAAAAACCTCCGAGTAAGACTTAAGTTGATTTGATTAACTTTTGAGCAATATTTGATACCTTACCAATCGTTTTAAATCTCTGAAATTTCTATAAATTTTCACCATTATCAAACTAAAATTTGGAAAAGAAAATTAGAATATTCCATATTCAAACTAAACTTATTCGAAAGCCATATCCTCAAGCTTTCACTTGCAGGATCCAGAGTATCATAGAAGTTATTACATCAAAAGTTAAAAAAAATGTCAGGACGAGTATACTCTTCCTTCGGCATACCTTAACTACCTCGAAAAGACGAGTATACTCGTCCTTCGGCGCAGGGAGGTTAAATAACTTTTAGCAATAGCAATACACACATCTTAAGTTCCAATTTTACTTTCATTTGTAACATTGTACAATACAGTAGTATTGGTGATTGCCATTTAGATGCCTCTGATAAAAACTATCCAGTTCATTTTTTTTTATCAAAATAAAGGCAGAATTTCATTACAAAATTGGTCGTGAAAATCAATTCTACCCATAAAGTCACTGTAAGCATGCACAATCCTTAGAAACTCTCTTTTCCTTTTTCTCAGTTTTAAAGTATCTTTCAACAGGAGTAGTAGGATTTACATCAAGAGCAGTAAAAAGAATTCAATCGGGCTTAGAGTCCATAATTGTAATGAAATTCGTACCGCTGTTTTTGTCATACGTTACATGTTAAGTTCCACGTTCATTTATTCTTTTATCAATATAATGTTTAACTGGTATGCTGACCTAACACACAGTTCCTGTACATCGCAATATAAATTTTTTCAAATGGACTAAAAGATCTGCAGAACAAAATAAATTATCAAAATAAACATGATAGTTTTATTAATTATGTGGACTTCTAAGAGACAAAAACTGTTGCATCGTCTGAATCACAACACGACTACCAACAGAAACTTTAGGTAAAATATTATATTTGACATTTTTCTCACAGTGTATATCAAAATCAATCAGATATCCATTAGTATTATCGGGCTCAAAGTTTTGTGTTTCTTCTCGGTATGTTCTAAAATTTTTGTGAAATTAAAATAATTATAAAGTGAAAGATTAGAGACGTGCTGAGAATATGAAGTATTAAGTATATTTATTTATGGAAAAATAAAGTATAGAAGTATGAAGTATATTTATTTTTATAAAACCAAAAGAATAAATTTGTACCGACCGGCGTACCACCATCGCACATTCTGGAAATCATTAATGAAAATATATTTATACAACCATAGACGTGTTCGATTTTCTGAAAGATTTGGAAGCCTAGGGGTCTGCCTTAGCAATCTCTCGAAATTAAATCCAAGAGTGGCCTAAGTCTTTAATATCATAAGTATTAATCGAATACACAAAATTCAAATCCATAAACCCCAAACGTAATTTTATCAAAATCGAGGATTCGTTTATTGTATTATTTGTCTATATTGCTTAAATAAGATTTATAAATAGTTCACCTTCGTAGTAAATAATTATGTAAAAAAACCGAAGCACGTCTAATTTCTTCGTTCTTCTGTATTCGAAAAATATTTTTTAATATTTTTATAAGTTATATAGAATTTTAGACGAAAGAAGTACCCAAAAAATATAGTTCTACCTCTATTAAATCGAAGGGTTGACACCTTTATCATCACAACCTATATGCTTTTGTTTATTTTAATGACAATTTTATACCATTTTTTTTTCATAAATATTAAATAGAATCGAAGATATTGGAAAAATAATGATTTTAGGGTGATTTTCATCCCCTTAAAATGTCTATCCACCGATAAAAAAAAATGCGTGACATTAATTTTTTACTGTACTATAATATTGGGTGTACAACTTTGCTTCCGCCGTTTTTTTCCGAAATTCGAGTCTTTATTGTAAAAAACTGATTATACATTTATGATTCAAAGTATTGTCCATCGCTGGCCACTACTTTCTCCCATCTTTCGGACAGCCTACAAATCCCGCGTTGAAAAAACTAGTCATCTTTTGAATCGATCCACGAATTGATCCAATTTTTTACTTCTTTATAAGACCGGAAGTGCTGGTCAGCCAGACCGTGTGCCATTGATCAAAACAAGTGATAGTCCGAAGGAGCAACGTCTGGAGAATACGGCAGGTGGGGTAGGACTTCCCATTTCAAAGTTTTCAATTATGTGTTGAACACTTTCGCAACATGGGGTCGAGCATTGTCATGCTGTAAAATAACTTTATCATGTCTCTCGTTTTATTGCGGCCGTTTGCCTTTCAATGCTTGGCTCAAACGCATTAATTGCGTTCGATAACGATCGCCTGTGATGGTTTCAGTCGGTTTTAATAACTCATAATACACTACGCCGAGCTGGTCCCACCAAATACTGAGCATGACCTTGGAACCGTAAATATTCGGTTTGGCCGTCGACGTGGAAGCATGGCCGGGATATCCCCATGATTTTCTGCGCTTGAGATTATCGTAGTAAACTCATTTTTCGTCCCCAGTCACAATGCGATGCAGAAATCCCTTCCGTCTTTGCCTTGCAAGCAGCCGTTCACAAACACACAAACGCCGTTCAATATCTCTCGGCTTCAACTCGTACGGCACCCAATTTCCTTGTTTCTGAATCATTCCAATGACTCTCAGGCGTTTAGAAATGGCTTGTTGCGTCACTCCAAATGATCCTGCCAATTCTTGTTGCGTTTGACACGAGTCTTGATCAAGTAATGCCTCCAATTCTGCATCTTTGAAAACCTTCTCTCTTCCACCGCCATGCTGGTCTTCGACGTTAAAATCGCCGTTCTTGAAGCGTTGAAACCACTCTCGGCACGTTCTTTCACTAATAGCGGCCTCACCATAGGTATTTGAGAGCATTCGATGAGCCTCAGTCACAGATTTCTTCATATTAAAGCAGAAAATTAAAACCTCCCGCAAATGACGAGAATTTGGCTCGTAAGCTGACATGTTTAATCGAGAATAACTTTATGATGCAGACACAAATCGACTAATATTTCGATGGCGTTATGTTTACAAATACCTAAGCTTATTGTATGACATCTATGATCTATTTATTTCAACTACCACTTACCGCTACAGCCATCCTTTGCAAAACGGCGGAAGCAAAGTTGTACACCCAAAATATGTCAGTATTATTGAAATCACAGAGAGACACCTGGGGTGTACTCGTTAGGATTTATTTTATTCGCATCGCTTTGCTTAGTGATGAATTTTATGTAGCATACAAAGTTTGTACGTCATTTATGGATATAATAGATAACGCTCTGTATCTGATGAGGAAACTATCTTCGTAATGCCAAACGTATTTAAAACCTAATTATTATGCTAATTGTTTGATTCCGATAAAATAGTTATATTGATGCTTCTTTATTTAGTTATAAAAAGCTTAGCGTTAGGATTAGCATAGTTCACGTCACGAAGTTGGGTACCAAGGTGATGCACGTTGCACGTTGTAATCTTATGTTAATTACTGTTACCGATAGAATGATATATTAAAATAATCTTAAAACCAAATACAATAAAAATATTATTTTACAATTTTATGTATGAAGTTAGTAAATGACGGGGATGAAATTAGTGCCTTACAAGGTTGTTCAAAAAGTTTTGAAAGCGGAAATGAAGATACTTTTTTTTGTTGGTGAAATCACTTTTATTGCTTAGTATGATCTCCCATAAGTTCAATACACTTGGTCCAACAGTCTTCCAACTTGTTTATCCCATCATGGAAGTGACTTTCTGCAAGGCCTGCAAAATACTCCTCTACGACGGCTATAACCTCTTCGTTTGATAAAAAATGCTTCCCACGAAGGAATTTCTTGAAGTGTGGAAACAGCCAGAAGTCAGAGGGAGCTAAATCAGGCGAATAAGGTGGATGCTGCAACAATTCGTACTTTAATTCGGTTATTTTAGTAATGGTTTTTTGAGCTGTGTGAGCGGGTGCATTGTCTTGATGAAAAATGATTTTTTTCTTGTGCAAACCGAGTCTTTTTTTACTAATTTTTTCATCCAATTGGTCCAATAGGGCCTCTGTTAAATCTCTCCCGGTCAATCGACGATTTTCCAAAACCGTATCCTGTATTTTTGCTATGAATGCTGGTGTTGATGCACTTTTAGGACGTCCTGAGCGTGGATCGTCTTTAACGCTTTTTCGACCACGTCTAGACTCTAAAACCCATCGATGCACAGTTGGAAATGAAGGAGCAGATTCCTTTAACACTTTCACCATTTTTGTATGAATTTCCGTTGCTGATAAACCTTTCAAAACAAAGAAATTTATTACTGCACGATATTCGGTTTTTTCCATTGTAAAAAAAATACACTGACACGTCAACTTCAAATGGCTTGTAAACAAACAATCAATTGACAGAGTGGAATAAAACTTTGGGTATGTTTATATGAAAGATAAAATATTAAAATGGCGTAAAAATTTTGGTTCTTCTACTGCTCTATAGATGTCGCTTTCAAAACTTTTTGAACAACCTATTATATGGCAAAAGACCGTTGAAACGCTGAAATACAAGTCTTAGTCGAAGAATGCGAAAGTAGGCTAAAGCTAAGCATAGATAAAATGCGAATGATATTTTTTGTATTCAATAAAATATAATATTTATTTTTTAAAATAAAGGAAATTGAGATAATGTGATATTATGATTCAACAATTTGTATAAAATTGTAATGTTAATTATAATCGGCCAAGGGAAAGGAAGAAAGGCAAATACGCACTTATTTTGAATCCTTGTGTATAAAAATAATATGATTTATTGCTCCTTCGAAGTGATAAAGTACCACACATATTATTTATGTTGCAAAATTATTCAAGCAAAATTTTTATTACTAAATGTGGAAGTAAGATCTAGGATCTTATGTTTAATTATTGTAATGATTATAGTAGTAGAGTCAGGATAAGAGTGATTCTCGGATTGTCGAGACGGGTGCTTGCGGGCGACTAGAATCGGCGTCGCATTATCCGCCATCGCCCTCAGCTCGGGGTAACTCTGTGTTCCCCGAGGCTGTTTGACGCTCCACGAGGCTTGGCCTCGAGTTATATGGGTCTAGCGGTAAAGGAAAACCGTAAGGTGGAACCAAGTCCCTCAGAAAGCTAGATATGCAGTGAACACCCACCCTTTCAAAGACAACTATGAAAATTTGGAAAGAAAATGGTAAATTATATATTAATAGTAAATTATATAATCGTATGATAAAAATGTTATGTCTTGCGGTGCCTTGCTTTTAGCCCTTGGTTAAAGCTAATTAGCCGTGAAAAATATAGAGGGGGAAATTTCGACATAGCTCCCCGCGAAGCTACAAAAAGCGTGCGCTTGAGTCGCGCGGCAGAATTTTAGCAGAGCATTGTAGCATTGCATTACACAGCATAGCATAGCATTGCATTTCGGCATTTTAGTTGTACTGTAGTTGGTCTTCAGTATTTTTTTGCATTTTTGTATTCTTCATCGCTGCGGTTTATATTTTAAAAGTTTCTGTAAACGTAAATAAATTAATTTTATATAAAAAAGAATAAACGTTTATTTATATCATTTCTTAACTACTTGTGCCCGATTTTATACATTTACGGTTTCATCTCAAACAGTCACTATAACTTGTTTCACGAGGACACTACTAGTAATCAAAAGCAACAAAAAAGAAGCACGTAGTGAACTGTTTCCGCTTTTACCGTAAGTTGTAACTTCGATGGATATTATGTTGCTTAGCGTGACAAAGAACAGCACTGCACTAAGCACAGTGTGAGAATGTACTCTAAAAATGAGGTGAGCTGCTGAGCAATTGATTATATTAAAGATCACAACACAATTATGCGTGATATTCAGCTGACCCCTCACACGTATGACAGTGTTTGTGTTGGCGTTATGTTAAGTGTAAGGTATAACTTTCTGACTTGCACTAAAGTTCCTACATTGATTGGAGCGCGTACTTCAGTGTCGGTCTCCAGTTTGTGATTGATTTGCGTTAAGTCGAAAATAGTCTCCATATATAAATATTTTCCACGGTAGCCATACCCACGGTTAGTTCATTGAAATTCTTTTGAATACCATGAAACTCGGTATTAAATTATTGCAGAAGATTAGCATGATATACTTTACTATTACAAGTTAAATTCTTTTTAATAGATGAGAGCTTGCGATCCATAACATCTTTAAAATTATTTTCTAGTTAATTTATTCTTTCTCCCAGACTAGCACTTCTCTTCATAAGCCCCGGCTAACTTACCCAAAGTTCAGCCAGTGATAAGTTCTGGTTTTAAATCAGAGCTGCAATATTATTAAGACTTTTTGTTAAATTATCAAACTGGGTCACAATACCAGTTAATTTGTTTACAGGATCGCTTAATTTATACATTTTTTCTATTACTACCATTTCAGATTCACTTAGAGCCGTGCCAAATAAATACTTTTAAGGATACAATACCATTTGCTGGAATAATAAAGCTGTCGTTGGCAGCTGCCCAGACACTACTGAATCGGACTTCTTATATGTAAAAGCTTTCACATATACTATATACACTGCACAATAGTATTATTATTATCAGTTTTTTTTTTTTTTAGCATGATATTAGTACAAATGTCATGAAAGTTTTTATTGCATTTAGAGCCAGTAAGTAAAGTTTTATTTTTTCTTGTTATTTTTCTGCTATTCAAACAAGCTGATGGTGCCATTATTTAAATGAGAGACAGAAGCAGTAAAAAATACAAGAAGCAGATTTTGAGTTAATACATGATCAGATAAATCAATAAATACTCAGACCAATAGTACAACTCAACAGATAGCTAGTGACGAGTACACATGTCAGGTCAGACTTAAAATATAAAATATTGTTTAAATAAATATAAAAATTTCGGAAATTAAAAAGAAATAACTAATTCACATTAAAAGTAAATAATTACAATTATAATAAGCATATAAAAAAATAAAACTACTTAAAAATCAGTCTTATCTCTCTTTGTTGACTCTGAATTTGAGTTGTTTTTACGGGCGCTCTGTTCGATGTGATACATCATCTAGTCAACATCAAGTGAGATGCAAAGATCAAGTCATCAACATAGATAATACATATGACACGGCTTGTACCTTTCCCAATAAGGTATACACATGAATTTGCTGGCGTCCTTTTTCCACCGATCTTTAGTATGAATTCATTTAATTTTGCTGTACCATTCTCGTCCTGATTGTTTCAATTCATACAACGGGTGAAGTAGTTTACAAATTTCATGTGTATTGTTGAGATCTACGAACAGTTCTGGTTGTTCCATGTAAACTTCATCGTCCAATTCGCCTTGAACATAAGCTGAAATGACATCCATTTGATGCACGTGCGTTTTTTCATTTACAGCTGCTGCTAAAAATATTCGAATAGTTTCGTATCTTGCTACTAGAGCAAATACTTTATTAAAATCAACGTCAAATTTTTGTACTTGTCTTTTGGCAACCAAACGAGCCTTGTATTTATCAATTGTGCCATCTTGATTCATTTCTGTCTTAAAAACCCAGCGATTGCTTAAAACTTTCTTTTCTTCTGGTCGAGGGACGAGTATCCAGGTTTCATTTTCTTAAAGGGTGTAAATTTCTTTTTCCATGGCGGTTAGTCAATCTTCTTTATCGCTTCTTTGTGTACTTCTGTGACTGAACTTGGATCCTTAATCTGCTTCTTTTGAGTTTGATAAGTCTTTTTGAGTCTACCACGGTTTCCAGTTTTTTTTAAAAATTAGTCGACCTCGGCCACGCTTAAATTCTTCTTTTTTTTCAATGACGTCTTCTGTATCTTCGTAGATGGAATCTTCTTTGTCTTCTTTCCCTTTAAACATTGTCTCGTCCAGTGAATCAGTATCAGGTATGGAGAATACTTTGGTCGACGTGTTTGGAGATGAGTTTATTTTCTCGAAAAATTTCACATCCCGTGACTTAATTATGGTTTTTGTTCTCTGCTTCCAAAGTCTGTATGCCTTCGATTCTTCAAAGTACCCCATAAGCAAATATTCTTTACCCTTTGGCTGGAACTTAGTTTAACCTGGACGTTTTACCAACGCGATAGTCTTGCTGCCAATAATTCAGAAAAATCCAACATATGGTTTTCCTTGCGTCCAAATTTCATACGGAGTCCTTTTATCTAAAGTTTTGGTTGGGCTTCTATTTCGGAGAAACACGGCAGTATTTACCATCTCAGCCCACAGGAAAATCGGCAAATTTGCTTCAAGCAAAAGACATCTGAGCATTCAACAATGGTACGATTTGCCCGTTTGGCAATTCCATTTTGCTGAGGGGTATACTCCACGGTCAACTGGCGCGGAATTCCCTCTTCTTCGAGAAAACCTGGGAATTCCTTCAATAAATACTCCTTTCCGTTGTCTGTGCGGATTTTCTTGATGCGTCGTCCAGTTTGGTTTTCAACTTTATGTTTATAATTTTTAAACGCTTGAATTACATCAAGACGCTTTCGAAACATTACAATTTCCAGGTACCTAGAAGCATCATCGATAAAAGTAATAAAATATTTAGTTCCACTAAGGGACTCCATACTCATTGACCCACAAATATCAGAATGAACTAATGCGAGAACTTCTTTCTCTCAATTTTCGGAATTTTGAAGAGGCAACACGTGAATTTTGCATTTAGCGCACACCTCGCTATTCAATTAACAATTTTTCGATTCAAAGTTATTCCCACTAACCATTTCTTCATTCAATAATTTTTTTAAATCATTAAAATTAAGATGTCCATATCTTTGATGCCATTTTATCAAATCAAGATTTCCTTTTTCGACAACATTGAAAACTTTTTCTTCCGTTTCATTTACAGCGTAAAGCTGTCCCTGTTTTACCGACGTCATAGCGACAGGACCATCTCGCTGATTTATTATCACATGATTTTTGTGGAAAGTGACTGAATAATCATTATCGGTCACGCTTAAGACAGACAATAAATTTTTTCGGAGATCAGGGACATATAATGCGTTTTTTAATTTCACTTGATTCAAAACATTATTTTGCAATTGAACATTTAGATTTATGTCGCCCGAACTTTTTGACTCGATAAAATTTTCAGCAGCAGTATGAACCCGAAGATTCTTGTTTGATTTCAAGTTTGAAAATTTTTCATCTTCGTTGCACATGTGCCGCGTTGCACCGCTACCAAACTTGAAGTATTTCGACATGTTCTGCCTAACACGATATCGCTATCATTGCATCGGACACTTGATTTGATTCGTGTTTGTTTTAAAATTAAAAAAATTGACTTTTATGTCCGAATTTGCTACATGAAAAACAGTTTTTGAAAAATCTAGAGTTACTTTGATTTGAATTAAATTGCTTTGATGATTCGCCGTTCCCTTTAACCATTAATGCGTCATTAATTTCACTTGAATCAGTTTTTATTGCGCGATCGTATTGTCTCGCTTCTTTTTCGATAAGTTTTATTTTTAGGTTATCAAACGTCGGCAAATTATCATGTGATTCTATGGCAATGCAAAAATTTGTAAACTCTGATGGTAAAGAACCTAACAACATTATCGACAGTAACTCATCTGGTATCTTGAATCCTGCTTCTTCGAGTTGCTCCGCCTTGTGTGTAAACTCGGTGAAATACTGCGTGACAGTGACTTTCGGCTTCTTGTCCATCCTTAAAATTTGTTTGTACAAAGCCGCTTTCCTAACAGGTCCTCGGGATTCTAAAACTGCTTTAAGGCTATCCCACGCTCCTTTCAATGTACTGGCTTTCTTCACGTTGTGTAATTGTTTATGCGAGATGTTCAAATTGATCAAGGCCAGGGCTTTTGAGTCTTCCGTTATCCATTGTTCGGCATCTTTTTCAGGTTCCACTGTCGTACCGTCCACGTAACCCCATGATTCGTTGAATACGAAAACACTTTTCATTTGCACCTTCCACAGTTCATAATTTTCGTCCATCAATTTAATAGACGCGAAACCGACCGTGGCAGCCATTTTGATATTGTTTATTGTTCACGTGTGCCGACAAAACTCGCGTTTTTCTTTTTGGGACTCTCAATAATCAATTTATCACTTTACGAGATCTGGCTATTAAATAACGAGACTGCGCGCCTAGAGGGCGCCGTAGAGGGGTGGGGAAAAAAACGAGTAGTGCGTTGGGTATCTAGATATCTTGTCTATGCACGTACCAAAACACGTTCTCCTCACTATTATTGTATTTGTGAAAGACCAATTTAAGGTCAAAACCAAGGTCTCCGCCGCATAGCCAAGAAAATTTCTAAAAAAATTTATTTTCGAAGCTTTTCTCCAGAACTATTATTTAAGTTATTCAGCTGTTCTAGGACTTTTTGAATACGCTGTATATGTAAACATAACAAACTTTATGTATACACATAAACATATTGGTAGCACCTGTTCGATATTTATAATTCGTATCCAATTCTAACAGTGCCAAACGTTCAAATATTAAACAATTTTTCTTTATTTCTATCAAGAATTGGATAAAAGTAAGAATTTTGTCTATATTTTATCTAAATTAACTAATATTAACTATATTTTGTATGTGTTGAAGATGGTAAAATAGATAAAATAGACTAACTAATTATTGTTGGAAGTGTTAATAAATTCTCGCTATTATTTGTAAAAATAAATCCTTTATTTAAAAAAAATAATAAAAAATCAAGTCAATTAAAATATTTTCCACCGCTAGAGATTACTTTTTCCCATCTTTTTGGCAACATTTGAATTCTACGTCAAAAAAACATCACTTCTTTTGCAGCTGTCCACGTATCGATCCATTTTTTCGTTTTTTTATACGAAGTGAAGTGCTGCTCAGTCAGGCCGTTAGTCATCGATCGAAATAAATAGTAATCAGAAGGCGCAATGTCTGGAGAGTATAGCGGGTAGGGTAGGGCTTTCCATTTCAGCGTGTCCAGGTATGTTTTAACCGGTTACGCAACATACGGCCGATCGTTATCATGCAGCAAAATCACCTTATCGTGTCTTTGCTCATATAGCGCCCTTTTTTTTAAATGCTCGGCTCAAACGCATCAATTATCGTCGATAGAGATCGCCTGTGATGGTTTGGTTGCGTTGGAGCAGCTCGTAATACACCACTCCCAGATGAACTCACCAAATGTACAGTATAAGCTTGGAACCGTGGATATTCCGCTTTAGCGTTGATGCTACTGCTTCACTGGACTTGACCCACAATTTTTTACGCTAAGTATATCTGTAGTATATCCCCTTTTCATTACCAGTCACAATACGATGTAAGAAGCCTTCTTTTTTTGTCGTTGAAGCAGCTGTTTACACGTGACAAGACGCCTTTCGACGTCTCTCAGTTTCAGTTCGTACGGCACCTAAGATCCTTTCTTTTGTATCATTCCTAATGCTGTCAAACGTTCCAAAATTTTTGTTCAATTAACTCCTAATGATTTTGCAACATCGGATTGTGTCTGACACGGATCTTCAGCAAGTAATGTTTCCAATTCTTCGTCTTAACTGTTTTTTAGTGCACCACTGCGTTCTCTATTTTAAACATTAAAATCAGCATTTTTAAATTGGTTAAACCAATCTCTGCATGTTCTTTCCGACAAAGTATGATCACCATATGTTTTTATAAGAATTCTGCGTGCTTCAGCTGCAGATTTCTTCTGAATAAAATAGTTCAGTAAAATTTCCCGCAAAAGCGGTTTATTTGGCATGAAATTTGACATGTTTTACGCTACAAAAAAATAATGTTCTTTATAGGTTAATGGGAAAACACGCACTGATTTTAAACATAGGTTATAGAACTTTAATATAGATGCATCATCATCTCGAATTATACACACAAAATTTTTGTACTGCCATCTGACGGTGAAACGGCAAGAACTTATTCACACTCCCAAGATTAGATGCGCAACTAAGTTCTCGCTGTTTTTCTTGATAAAAATGCAATTTTATTATGAAAAAATGTTCAAAAATAAATCATTCGTAGCCCATTACTAGCTACGACTTTTCCCAATCTTTCTGGCAGAGCTCGAATACCGATACGGTAAGTATTCGTCTTTTAAAGCTATCCATGAACAAAAACAATTTTTGATATCTTCATATGAGCAGTATTGCTGATCAGCCAGACTATGAGGTCTGGCTATTAAATAACGAGACTGGTTACGAAAAAGGGTTTTATTATAAAAATTATTCTACATTCGAATGCTCCCCTTCAATATACTCCCCTTCCCTCGTCACACACCTTTCCATACGTTTTTTCCATTGATCGAAGCAGTGCTGGAAGTCTTCTTTGGTGAGGGCCTTTAGGAGCTCTGCCGTTTTTTGCTTTACCGCTTCCATCGACTCAAATCTGGTCCCTTTCAAAGCAGATTTTATCTTCGGAAACAAAAAAAAGTCGCACAGTGCCAAATCTGGCGAGTACGGCGCGTGTTCGAGCACTGGAGTGCGCTTACCGGCCAAATACTGCTTCACAGATAGCGCGTTATGGGCAAGTGCGTTGTCCTGGTGCAAAATCCACGAGTTGTTCTTCCACAACTCGGGCCGTTTCTTACGAACTCGTTCTCGCAGTGTTGCCAAAACTGACAAATAGTAAGTCTGGTTGACAGTCTGACCCTCTGGAACCCATTCAGTCATCACGATACCGTTAATGTCGAAAAAAACGATCAACATTGCCTTGAATTTTGATTTGGACATTCTTGCTTTTTTGATTCTGGGCGATTCAGGCGTCTTCCAATGCATCGATTGCCGCTTTGTTACAATATCGTATTGAAAAATCCACGTTTTGTCGCAAGTAATAATGTTTTTCATCAGTCCGGAATCTTTTTTTAACCTTTCAAGGAAATCTGAGCAGACCTATTGACGCAAGAGCTTTTGGTAAGGAGTCAGGTTTTTTGGCACCAACTTCGCACAGACTTTTGTCATGTGTAATTCCTCGTGTAAAATTTGTCTAACCGTTTCTTTATCGGCGTTTACAGCCTCGGCAATCATCCAGATGCTTATTCTACGATCTGCACGCACGATTTGGTTGATTTTGGTCACTGTTTCCGGAGTTGAAACAGTGACAGGGCGACCTGGGCGTTGGTCATCTTCAGTGCTCACTCAGCCCTCACTACAGCGCTTACACCACTGAAAAACACGCGCACGAGATAGAGAATTGTCCCAATAGGCCTCTTGCAACAATTTACAGCACTCAGTCGGAGTTTTTTTCAATTTAACGAGAAATTTGAGATTGATACGTTGCTCCTGTTTTTCGTCACACATGGTTTTCGGCACGAGAAAAAAAACACGTTCGCTTCAAACCGCTACTGCACAAATACAATAATAGTGAGGAGAACGTGTTTTGGTACGTGCATAGACAAGATATTAAGATACCCAACGCACTACTAGTTTTTTTCCCCACCCCTCTACGGCGCCCTCTAGGCGCGCCGTCTCGTTATTTAATAGCCAGACGTCGTATGTGCCATCGAATGGAACAAGTGATTATCGGACGGCACAATATCTGGTGAATATGGCGGTTGAGGTAAGACTTTCCATTCGGGCTTTTCCAAGTAGGTTTTAACGGGTCTGGCAACGTGAAGCCGAGCGTTGTTATGCAGTAAGACTATTTGTGAATCTGCTTGTATTGTGGCCGTTTTTCGCGTAGCGCTTGGCTTAATCGCATCTATTGAATTAAATACCGTTGCCCAGTAATGGTTTTGTTTGGTTTTAACGCTCATAATAAATAGCACCAACCTGGTCTCACTACATACACAGCATAACCTTTGCAGCGTGAATATTGGGCCGAACCGACGACGTAGACGCATGACCGGGCAGTCCCCATGAGATTCTTCTCTTTGGGTTGCTGTTATGAACCCATTTTTTATCACCTATCACGATGTGATGAAGGAAAACTTTTTTCTTTTACCACTGGAGCAGTTGTTCACAGGCAAGGTAACGACGCTCAACGTCCCTTGGCTTCAAATCATAAGGAACCTAAGTTCCTTGCTTCTGAATCATCCCTAACGTATGCAATTGCTTAAAAATGGCTTAGCGGGTAACTCCTATTGCTGAAGCAAGCTTATTTTCCGTTTGGTGTGGATTCTCGTCGAGCAATGCCTGAAATTCAGTGTCCCCGAAGGTTTTTGACCGTCCTTCACACGGTGGACGGTCGTCAATATCAAAATCACCGTCTTTGAATCGATGGAACCAATCACGGCACGTTGTTTCACTTAGAGCAGTTCCTCTGTAAACTTTTTGAAGCTCCCGATGTGCTCAAGTCGCTGTATCTTTGAAAGATGAAAAGCAAAAATTTCCTTAAATGATGATTGTTTGGCACAAAATGAGATATTTTCACACAACTAAAAGTATATGACGCCAAAACAGAATAACTAATGTGTCAAAGAGAATCGTTTACCATATGTCTAAGCTTGCTTCATGACGTTTTGGAAGTAAAAATCAACAAGCACTTACTGCTGGAGACATCTATTGCCAAACAGCAGAAACTTAGTTACGCACCTAATAATTTTTGCGACAAGGGTTAGGTTGCGTAGATTCTTTCTTTAATCTGTATCTCCTTTCAGAATAGATTAGGTTTTCCTAGATGTATCTTGGTCTATTAGTTCTGAACAGCTTTCCCTAATTAATAGCACGATCTAGTTTTGTTGGAATACACTGAAGGTGTGGTATTATAATCCAGTGTCAATATTTATTTATAATTATTAATAAATTAGATTTGAATGATAAAAAATATTAATAATAAAATAAGATACATGTTATTTATTTTGCTATAAATTTCATTAATTACAGAATCAGACTTCTAATCTGGATTATCTATTCTTACGTTTCTGATGTAATCTTATTTACGGATATAAAAATTTAATTTCGCTACTTTATACTTATTATGTTTACTTTTTAAACATATGAACATTGTAACATCAGTGATTCAATGTCAGAAACAAAAAAAAAATAAATAAATAAATATCAATTTATAGAGATAATCTGAAAAGATAGATAACGATAAATAAAAATAGAAAATATAAACAAATTCATTATTAGCGAATTCTACCAACCAAATTAATCTAGATAAAAAAAAAAGAAATATGTGGGTAAGCATAGTATAGATATAGTATAAGATATAAGATCAATAAGAAAAGCGAGCAAATTGAAGAAATGTTAAAATTAAATCATAAATAAATGACGACTACGATTATAAGCAAAAGAATATAGACGAAGAGGGTTCAAGGCCGCGAAACGGCAAGGGCATTGAACTCAAAAATCGAAGCAATCATCGTGTATTCTAAAAGCTTCTATGGCACAACCTCCAAAACAAAAAACTGGACGCTATATAAAGTGATGAATCACTAGAGAAGGCGCGTTCAAACGCATAGGTACCAAAAGAAAACGAAAAAAGAACCCGTAACGCAATTTATTGAAATAAGAAAGCTGAGTAGAATGCAAGCATAAGGAAGCAAAATAAAACATACGAGCAGCAAGATTATTTTACACGTAAAAGTAAATAATACATCTTACAAACAATTTGCGAAAAGAAATACTAAAAAATTTGAATTAGTAGAAAAGTAATTGCTAATAGAAGGTCGTAGAAAAACAGTAGCCCGAGAAAGTTAAAATTCCACCAAGGTTACTGGATAAACTAAAAATAAGTGCTGGAAGTCTTTAACCGGTATGGTCTTTAGCATGTCCGTTACACTCTTTTGGATGTTTTCTAAAGTTCAGAAATGACGTTCTTTGAGGGTATTTTTCAGTTTAGAAAATAGGATAGTCACAAAGACTGAAGTCAGGTGAATAGGGGGCCTAAAGAACCACAGGAGTGCCTTTTGAGTTCATAAGTTCTGTGACGGAGAGGGCAGTGTGACATGGGGCGTTACCATAATAGAGCATCCATTTATCTGCAATGTCTGGTCTCACGCGAATGGCTTTTTTTTGAGCCTTCTAAGGACGTCTTTATAGAAAACTTGGTTAACAGATTGTTTTGGAAATTCTTTATGGACGATTCCTCTTCTGTCAAAAAAACAAATCAGCATTGATTTGATCTTCGATTTGCTCATTCGAGCTTTCTTTGGTCGGCCTCCCTGAACGGTGTTTATCTTCAACGTGTTCTCTGCCTTTCAAAAATAATGTGTGCCGGCGAAAAACTTGAGCTCGGGATAAAGAATGTTCCCTATAGGTCTGCTTTAACTTTTCAAACGTCATACTTACCGATTTTCCAAGTTTAACACAAAATTTAATGGCACAACGTTGCTCCCAATTCTGTTGTTCCATTCAGCGTGACGCAAAACACAACTTCACTAATAGCAGTCACAAAAATCACGTAGTTGACGGAAAGAGCTGAAACTCGCACTGAGCCATTGGAAAGTACTGATACACGTACAAGCGATCTGACAACAGCGCCATGTTACCAGATCGCTTGCAGTGTTACTAGTCTCACTACTTTTCTGCTACACCTCGTACATAGATAAAGAGAGAGTATAAAAAGCAAATGTAAAAACAAGTTGCGAAATAAATTATTTGAACATTTGTAGCGAACAAAAAAGTTAAAAAAACTGTTAAGCGACAAAACAGCTCGAAATTTGTAAAAATCTAAAAGTTTGTAAAGACGTAAACACGTCTCAGCAAGAAAACAAGAAAAACACATCTTTAAGAATATTGTAACCTATTATGCAATTATTAATAGAAGCTCATAGAATGTGGACTCGATCCAGAGTCGGCGAGAGTATATAGCCAAACTCGTCCAGGCAGAGACCACTTCATTTCAGATGCTGGGACACGCCGGTCTAGATTTGAAAGACCATAAGCTTGTAACGCGTAACGATGTGAAAAAAATAAAATTATTTAATAGATTTAAATCGCAAAATTTAAACATATTGTTTGAATTAAAGTCTGTGTTTGGAATTAAGACGTATTGCAGAAAAATTACACAACCTCCAATCGAGGACATTTTGCAAGTGATGCAGGTTTCCAAGTATTGGTAATGCTGTAGTTCTATACTCAAGGATTCTATGTTAATTCTAAAGGTATATAATCCTTGAGCAGACCGAAGATTTTAAAGCATGTCGGCACTGTACTCGATTGCATCGGGATCGGGTGTCAACCTATATATATAAAAAATATACATATGAGAGAAAAAAAGAAACTGCATACGAATTCTAATATCGAAATAGTATGTCTGGTTTAACATCTATAAATACTTACGATATTGCATTCGCTAGCAAGTAGATAGGTATAGCTATGCTCAAATTTAAAGCTCTTTAAATTATGATTGTAAACATTGTTGGTTCAACGACCGTAGTCGCATCTCTCTTTGTAACGTCATACAGTATCATATGGTCGTAAATTTAATATTTTATGTAGTCGGGCAAATTACAAATACAGTTTCCTAAAATGAAACCATAAAGGGGTTAAAATAAACACTTATCGTAAAAGAAATTATGAAGATTTAGAAAATCAACGTGAGTCAAAATTGAAGCGACAAACTCCATATTTATTTTAAAGTCTACAAGTACGATTGTGGTTAATGATGGATATACGTACGAACTAACAAAATTTTTCTCAAACCATTAGGGATACGCACACCGACGGTATAAAGTGACGATACGAACAAACGACAACATTTTAAAAACAAACACGATAATTGTCAACTAATCGGAGTTCAGCACTTAAACGTGCACATTAAGAAGTTTCACTATCTAAAGAGACTAATTAGCTAACGTAAGTTTATGCTATCTTGTTATAACGTGGTTTCGACACGTTACAACATATAAAATAATTTGCGTGATAAATCTTTTTACGCAATTTATTATTAAAATTTTCTAATACGCTTTCTAATTACCTATAATTAAGTTCTTCAGACTCGTAACTGCGCTGTCTTATAACTGCTGGTCTATAATCAGGCCGGTAAATGCCAATGCTAGAAGCTGGTCTTTTTGGAAGAGTTTTTCGATTACGCTTATTCTCGTAATGTGTGCTTGATTCTGAATACCAATTCCCTCCACTATCCCACTGCCTATCTTCCTCATCTTGGCCATACCTATTGAAAAATTAAACTTTGATTTTCTACCAAACGTTAAATATTTTAAAATAAATATCATTTAATTAATTTCATTATAATAATAGAATAAAATAATTAACTATTTTTTAAATATGAATAATATTTAACATCAAATGTGTTTAAACCCGTAAACTCGCTCGCTTATGTCAATTATAATCCTATTAATAATAACTATTCTAAATTGCTAAGAATAGAATAAATTTAAATACAAATTATTGAGTTTAATTCATGTTTAAAATATTTAAAAAGCTTTAATTTCAAAGACGATTTCAGGCCTCATTTAAAACTCTATATCACGATTTCAAATCAAAATCAATCATACAATTAAATTGAAGCTCTATTCTAGAATCATATTAAATATTTATGTTGATATTATTAATTAATTATATATATCATTTAATATTATTAATTATTTTCAATTACTCTCCAGATAAGCTGGAGACTTGAATCTTTAAACATAGCTTAAAGTTAGATAAACGACAAAAAAAAAAGAAGAAGAAAGTGAATTAATTTATTTAAATATGTATTCATAATTTTTTGACTCATTCATATTACATATTTATATATTATACTGCATTTAAATGTATTGTGACAGGTAGCTTATTAGTAGAGGTTAAGCCACCTGCCATAGGCGAGAGAGATAGAGTTCGCCGCGCGACGATACGCGGCGCCATCAATCAAGCGACCGATGGCTTGACGCGGAAAAAGACGCGAGAATCCGCGGCATACCGAAGCGCGGTGCTATCGATCAAGAATCAATAGCGCCACGCGAGAAAACTGATAGGCGAGAGGGAAAAGAGGAGCCATCCACTCAAGCCTTCTTCTCGTCCGAGCCGTTCTTCGAGCCGCACGTGTCTTGATTTGTTCTGATTGCATTCGAAAAGACAAGCGATTTTTCCGCAGCGTTTCTGCAGCAGTTATAGAGAGGCGATCCCGCGATTGGATATTATTAAAGTAAGTGACCACTTGATAGTATTGTTGGTTAGCGAAGAATTATCTTTAGTTTTCCTAACGCGTGTGCGATCGCGTCAGGCATAGATATAGATACAGGAGAGTTACGCACGAGACCGCGTAACTCAAAACCGATTAGGACGTGCGAGTGCGAGTGAGAGGATCGATCTCTCTCTCTCTCTCTCGCACTACCATAGAATAGGCGTACGAGTAAGAGAAAGCCACTCTTACTTGTACAACCTGCGAGCACGCAGTTGAGCGAGAGGAACGAGCTCTCTCGCTCAACCATAGACTGCAGCGTCGAGTGAGAGAGAGAGAGAGAGAGAGAGACCTTCTCACTCGAGCAGTCACAGACTACGGCGGCATAGAGAGGGAACTGCTCTCTCTATGTCTGTCGGCCATAGACTACACGTGTGTGTGTAGCCGCGTGAAGCAAAGAGGGTGCGCATGCGCAGTGTGCACCTCGAGAATTAGTATTGCGCGTGAGGCAATACTAATTGCTCTTCGCGTAAACGGACCTTTCCGCAATAATTTATTACGTTTTGTATCATTTTCGTGTTATATTCATTAATTGAGCATTGAGCACAGAGTCAGTGCCTTTCTTATTTTAATTCCTTACAGCTTCCCTATCCTGAATACTGCCGCCTCCGCGGGTGTGCCAATCTAGCATTGGCACACACACTGAGTAGCCGAGCCCGGTGAAAGCATCACCGACAGCGGGGCCCTAGGCAAGGCCCCACACACAAGAAAGAGATAAAGCAGGACCAGAGGAAGGTCCTGCGTTGTTAGCGGGCGTAAACAAATATACCCTGTTACAACTGGCGCCCCAGACGTGTGTCTAAGGCATAGGGTCGCGTGACACGAGAGGGCATGCGCAGCAGGGAACGAGAGGTCCGAAGTGCGCGCAGAGAACACAACGGGCACATACACACACAAGCGTGCATAGAAGAATAGGCGCGGAAAAATAAGTGTCCCTGGTGTGGAAACGGGGACGGAAAAGAATTTTTGTTTTTTTTTTGTCGTTCACGTAGGAAAATTTTTTTTTACTTTTCGGAGTTTAGCTTGCTTGTAGCACCGAGGCTCAAGCAAGTACAAGGTCAGGAAGAACTGACCTCTCCACAGCCACGTCAGTGTAAGTTGCGATACCGTGGGTAGAGGGACAAGGTAAATCCCTCTTAAAGATAAATTGTATATTTATTTACCTATTTATTTATTTATTTATTGAATTATTTAGCGTTAAGTATATACAGCGTGCGGTACCCACGATTTTGCAACTATTCAAGAGTTGTATTAAAGCGAGCGAACAAAGTAGATATGGCGACAGGAGACTCCTCCAAAATAAAGAATTGGCTCTTCGCCATTGAGGGCAAGGAGATTGACGAAACCCTCTACGCTCTCCAATTACGGACAGACAGGCCACGGTTTGCAAAACTGGCCCGTATAACTAATTGGCTGCTGGGAAATTTCACAGCAGCTGATTTCCAGGAGGAGGTCACCGGGGCAGACGAGGTTGCCCAAGCTGCGACAGCCGAGGCAAGAAGAAGCTTTGTGCTCCGTGCCTGCCCAGAGAGGGCAGGCACGACGGCGGGGTTGGCGGACTAAGACAGAGAAGTGCCGCATCCGCTGACCATGTTGTTAGAGGACGAGGCAGACCAACAGTCCCTAACAAACATACGAGAAGAGGAGGTGGCGGACGCGGAAGACCCGCCACCAACGAGAAGAGAGCTCTTGATGCAGAAACGTATCGAGAGCTTGACGCAGACGATCGCAGGCATGGTCAAGTGCTTCACGGCCATACAGGCGGAGTTACAAGATCTGCGAGCCAAGCAAGAGGTCGCAAATCTTAGGCCGAGTGCGTCTTCTACCAGGATAGACAGCACGCCAGGACCGGCCAGACTACCACAGAGAGAGACCATGGGACCGGCTCTCGCGCCTCAGGCTCGGCGCAAGAGCAAAGCGTCGAGCCACGTCGCGTTCCAGGACACGTTCATGTATGACTACGTGTCAACGCACAGCAGCCCCCGCGAAGGCGAAGATTCGCGAGGGCCTGCAGAGTGCCCGCCATCCCCAAAGTCCGGCCCAAATGGAGCCTGGAGGAGGGGGGAAAGTTGTACCAATGCACTGAGTAATAGTGCATGGTGCAACACCGGTATGGTGGGCCCTCGTGACGTCGGAAGGATTATCAGTCAGTGGAACATCGGGTTCCGGGGAGAGCCGACTGACAACATCGACGCGTTCTTCCGAAAGGTGGACGAAGCGAAGAACGCGTCAGGGATTAGCGACCCAGAGATGCTGGCGTCGCTACCCGCGCTGCTAAATGGCCTAGCCGAGATGTGGTACGGCTGCCACAAGCATAAATGGCAGACGTGGGAGGCGTTATGCCAGGCAGCGCGTGCGCGCTGGGGGTCCAAGGCCAACATACAAAAACGGCTGAGGGACAAGGCCAGCCGCCGCTTCCAGCAGGCGGACGAACCAGCACGCACATACATCACGTGCCTGGAGGCAATATTAATGCAGATATCGCCACCACTGAGCGAGGAGCAGATGGTGGACAGTCTCCACGATAATCTGCTCCCGCAAATCAAAAGGATCTTCACTCGGATGGAGTGCCGCACGGTCGACGAGCTAATCGACCGTGTCGCAAGAGCCGAGTTGACGCTGGAGAGGGAACGAAGCGACCGGACGCCCGTTTCCCTGAACCACGCGGTAGTGCCAGAGGCAGCCTATCGCCCGAGGACCGCCACAAAAGCGCACCCGAAGGTGAGCGCCAAGGTAGACGCGACCGAAGTGGCGGTCGCCGCAACATAGGTTGATCAGCCAGACTTGCCGGTCAACCAAACGAAGGCGGCATTAAGGGAAGTTTTGGCGGACTTCGCCAAACACAATGGCCTCATGGCGGGCCATAGGAGCCACGAGGGCAGGCGAAGCCCGCCACGGAAGTCCAACCCAAAGCGGCAGAAAAAGCCGCGATCCGAATCGAGCAGTCCGCAGTCTCAATCCCCCAGAAGAAAGGAGAAGCAGGAAAAGAGAGACAAAAAATCCGAGCAGCTGAAGCAGAAGTAAGAATTCAGCTGCCACGGCTGCGGCAGACCAAATATAATCAGGAGGTTCTGCCCGGACTGCTCGGGAAACGACTAGGGAAGAGCGTAGACGAGATCCCTACGCCCTTCCCATCCGAGTCTGGGATCCAAGTTCCGAAAGGGACTACCAGCGAGCTCGTGAGCACCGAGCTCATGTCGAAGACGGCTCTGGACCATCCAGAGAAGGGTGCTCCAAAAGGTGCCAAGAGGTGGTTGCCGGCGTGCGTAGGGGAGAGCACACCCTACGCGCGCTATAGGACTCGGGGTCGAAGAGTAGTGTTGCGACGCATTTAAGCGGCCGGCCTCACGATCAACCGCGAAAGGAGCGCGCTCTACCAAGGCGAGGCAAAACACCTCAGGGTGCTGACGAGACGGGAAGGCTATCGCATGGATCCAGCTAAAACAGCTCCCAGGATCAATCTCACAGCACCCAGGAACCTGCAACAGCTGCGCAGCTTCCAAGTCATGACGTCGGGGTATTCGAAATTCCTAAAGGACCGGACGACGATCGTCGAACCGCTCGCGCGCTTGGCTAGGAAAGGGCGGCGCTATGAATCGGAAGAGGTCGAGAGTACGACGAGCCGTACTCTCGACGCGGCAGGCCCCCTCCTGATGAGCCAACCAGGAGCAGGCTCGATCCCCAGCGGGGGACCCTCGCAAGGTGAGTGCGCGGCCGTTGCGCCGGCCAGAAAGTGCGGTCAACCCCGGAAGACGGTCTGCGTCGTTAGGCGTCCCATGGAGATTGTAAGGGAGCCACCGTCGATCGGGGAGCGACCAGAGGTAGGTGTGTGCGCTAAGCGAGGCCCGGGAAGGCCACCGGGTAGTAGGGAGGCGAAGGGCGCGAGCAAGGACACTCCGATTTCACCTTATCGAACACGCGCGAACTCGTAGTCGCCAAAACCCCCCACCTTACCCTCCTTCCTCCCTTTCTGTTACAGGTGATGGAAGCCAGCAATACTCATGAGAAAGCGATAGACGCTTTGGCTATATCCTTAGCCCATATAAGGGCCCTGGGGGTCAGTAAGGAGGCCGACGAGTTAATCGTCGGCATGCTACGGCTGGTCAGGGAGCTGACAGCCGACAACAGGCACGCCGGCGGTGACTTGTCGACAATTCAGATCGAGGAGGTGGAAGATGCGCCGCAAGAAGAGGGCGCGCGTGCGGAGGACCCGCGCGCCTCTTCCAGCAGCCCACTAAGGCTCCGCCGCCCCAAGACTTCGCCAGAGAAGAAGGAAGCGCGCGGGAAGATCCCGCGTGCCTCGAATCATCCGCAGCAAGAGGCCTCATCGGACGGACCGCATCCGGCCACGCAGGATGAGCGCGGGAAAATTCCGCGCTCACCCAAGCAACCACCACCAGTCGGCACGGAGGACGACTGGGAGGAGGTGAAGGAGCTAGTGCGCAAGGGCAAGAGCTCCTTCGGGGCGCTGAGAAAGCGCCTCGATTCCATATATCGCCGGGGCGACCGATGCTAAGCCGCCACCGGCGATGAATTAAAGAAGAAGATCGCCGCCGATGACGAGGCGATCGAAATGCTTTCGTGGCCAGTGGCGTGCGAGGTGGGGGGCCTCAAGCAGGAGCGGCACAGCTAGCAGAGGGAGGATCGGCGCAAGAAAGAGGAGGAACGCCGGCGGGAGGTAAAAGAGGCCGCCTGTCACGAAAAACAGGTCAAGGAGGCAGCAGCACGGCGTCAGCGGGCCAGGGAAGAAAAGCTGCGCAAGATGCAGCAAGAGCTGCAAGCCGAAGCGGCCCGCGACGCTGAGTGGGTGCGAGCCACAGCAGCCCAGGCTGCTAGGGTAAAACTTGACGCTTAGAGGGCGAGCCAGGTCGAGGAAGCCCGGCGCGCTAAGAGGGAGCCTCCCCGATGCTTCGTGTGCGGCCTGGAAGATGTGAAGAGAAGCAAGAAATGCCCCAGGCTGCACGAGCATTGGAAGCTTAAGAAACCCTGGCAATCAAGAGCCAGGGCCTCCCTCCCTTGTGTCATAGGAGCCTTGGCAGAGAAGAGCCACGGCCTCCCTCCTAGTCGTGTACATGATAATTGTAAAATATAAGTATTCTTTTTTTTATTTTTCTAATTAGACCGTGTATTATTTCTTGATCCTTTCAATCCTCATTCCGACTTGAGCCGAGGGAAGGCATTAGTACAGTAGCTGCTAGTCGAGGCCTAGTAGGGACTGAGGGAGGGGTGTGACAGGTGGCTTATAGAGGTTAAGCCACCTGCCATAGGCGAGAGAGATAGAGTTCGCGGCGCGACGATACGCGGTGCTATCGATTAGGCGATCGATGGCTTGATGCAGGAAAAGGCGCGAGAATTCGCGGCATATTGAAGCGCGGCGCTGTCGATCAAGAATCGATAGCGCCACGCGGGAAAACTGATAGGCGATAGGAGAAAGAGGAGCCCTCCCCTCAAGCCTTCTTCTCGTTCAAGCCGTTCTTCGAGCCACACGTGCCTTGATTTGTTCCGATTGCATTCAAAGAGACAAGCGATTCTTCCGCAGCGTTTTCGCAGCAGTTATAGAGAGGCGATCCCGTAATTAGATATTATTAAAGTAAGTGGCCACTTGATAGTATTGTTAGTTAGCGAAGAATTATCTTTAGTTTTCCTGACGCGTGTGCAATCGCGTCAGGCATAGATATCGATATAGGAGAGTTACGCGCGAGACCGCGTAACTCAAAACCGATTAGGACGTGCAAGTGCGAGTGAGAGGATCGATCTCTCTCTCGCACTACCATAGAATAGGCGTACGAGTAAGAGAAAGCCAATCTTACTCGTACAACCTGCAAGCACGCAGTTGAGCAAGAGGAACGAGCTCTCTCGCTCAACTATAGACCGCAGCGTCGAGTGAGAGAGAGAGACCTTCTCACTCGAGCAGTCACAGACTACGGCGGCATAGAGAGGGAACTGCTCTCTCTATATCCGTCGGCCATAGACTACACGTGTGTGTGTAGCCGCGTGAAGCAAAGAGGGTGCGCACCTCGAGAATTAGTATTGCGCGTGAGGCAATACTAATTGCTCTTCGCGTAAACGGACCTCTCCGCAATAATTTATCACGTATTGTTCTTATTTCAATTCTCTATAGCTTCCCTATTCCGAATACCGCTGCCGCCGCGGGTGTGCCAATCTAGCATTGGCACACACACTGAGTAGCTGAGCCTGGTGCGAGCATCACCGACAACGGGGCCCTAGGCAAGGCCCCACACACAAGAAAGAGATAAAGCAGGACCAGAGGAAGGTCCTGCGTTGTTAGCGGGCGTAAACTAATATACCCCGTTACAGTATAATATTGTAATACATTATTTCATGTATGCGAAAAAGTGGACTGATTAATACCTATTCTACTTGCCACGTGCTTTTGGCTGAAACTTTGCGTTATGAAAAAGATTATTAACGCATGCTGAGCTTTCGACTATGGATGCATTATTTGTTATTACAATAATCGCATATTTATACCGTAATTTCAAAAGTTAGAACTTATAGATAAGCAAATTAATCATTAGAAAAATCAACGAAGATAATAACAATCAAAGAAAATTTAATTTTATAAAATTATTAAAATTTGATTGTAACTCATTAAAGAAATTTAGAATTTTGTCGTATTAATTTCAGAAACGTATATTTAGTTAAAATAGTGGAATCATTGCGGTCAAAATTTAAAATTTTCAAAAATGCAGTAAAAACTTATTTTCAGAGATTTGATTATACATTAATAGCAAATACGAGATTGATTTAGTAAAATTGAAAATTCGTAATGCAACGGGGTAGATATTATTTGGTTAATAGATGCACGTGCGTGCAGTACCGGTCCGTTTACAACGTAGGATCCTCCCCGGATCCTACTTTCTGTGTGTGTGTGTTTATGTGTGTTGGGCCTTCCTCTAAGGCCTAGGACTGATTTTATCCTCAGCCGAGCTTGGCAATTCAGTATTCGTGTCAACAGATGATTGACACGCCCGTGAAGCGGTGGTATTCTGAAAAGGGACGCAGGAAGGTATGAATAAATTGAAATACCCCGTTATGAAGGTATAAATAAATTAAAATACAATAACTCGTTATGTGCTGTCAGTAATTTATTGAATCCAAACAGACGGATGATTATAGTTGCGGCTCAAAACTCTTTGTCACGAGAGAACTAATCTCTCACTCACCTGAAATGCGAAAACGTCGCAAAATACAAAATAATTAGACACGGTGGGTGCAATCCCGCGGTCATGCACGCGGATAAAAAAATGGCCACTACCTTTCTTAATGGATTTTACGTAGGGACGATCTCATAACCCAGCAAATTGTTGTTTCAAACTCTCGCATGTGCGTCGATGACGGGGCAGGAAAAGAGAAGGAATTTTTGATCTCGATTTTGCGAGCTGCCATCGATTTGGTAATCGATGGCGTTGCATGTAGTCGCATCGCGATATTTTATCACGACTGCATGGTAAGTGGTCTAATCTTTCTGGGCCACTTGTTACACTAAATAAAATTAGAACGTTTTGAGAAACGAATTACTTTGAGCGCGTCATTTTAAATCTGTGATTTTAATTTATCAAATTTGACCCTTAAACTCGTGATTATCGAATCCCGAAAACTTCCTACTAATCTTGACTGTAATTTTGCTCCAGAATTTAGAAAAATGTAAAGAATTCAGTTTACTAGGCAAACTCCCTATTACAAAATACATCAAATAGCGTTAATATAAGTCTCATTTAAAAAACGCTGTAAAATTACGAAGAAAAATTGTAGAGTAACAATTTTTTTTTTTAAATTAGAGACACATAGGTAAACTTTTATTTTCTGCTATTAGATTTATGGGAAAAAATTTTTTCAAGCCAGTATAAACTTCTAAACTTTACAATATTTTAGATTAAAGAACTAATCCTGCATTTTATGATCTCATGTTTCGGAGAAATTATAAGTCACATTCAGATCATAGGATCATAAAGTTGGAGATTTAACTAATAATTTAAAAAAAAGCTTTTGTATGGTTACGATATTTTTTTGCTATCCTACGAAATTTCACAATTTTTAGACGAAAAAGATATATGATATACCTCTTTTGAGTAGTGTATATACTCGTAGTATGCACCAACCGCTTTCGAAGAGGCTGCACAGACAGCTCTTACAATGAAATCTAGATCAACTGGCTGGAAAGAAAGTTAAGGTTGGACAAATATCAACAGAATCAAGGTAATTCAATATCCTGAAAAAAAGGTAAATTCAATATCCGTAAGGACTGAGTTCCGGGAGGAAGCCAAAAAAAAGTGTGTATTAAGGTCTTCAATGGCTAACGAGATTTTGGGGCTAGAAAGAGGATTTTCACACAACCAAGTTTATTGAGCTCCTTTAAGAGTGATCTTGAATCAGTAAAATTTAGTTTGCTTGCTAACAACTTATTCTTTACTGAATCAATCAGATTCGTGACAAATCTTCTTAGAGACTTAAAGGAGTTCAAATCAGGATCCAGTTGTGTAAGGCAAGCTTTGCAATAAGCTCTATCACGCTTTGAAATGACCATTAAAAAAATTTTTTAATCTTATTATATATCCAAGGTTTGTTGCGATTAGTTAAAGCAATATTGCGAAGAGGTGCTATCTTATTATGAGCCTCTGCAATAGCTGCCGTGAAACTATTTGCCAGAGCATCTGTAGCAGAGCAATAATCTTCCGAGATCGGACTATTATTAGGTAGAGCGAAATTAAACACATCAAGTAAGTTATCAGAGAAAAGGTTGTTGACAAGTATTTTTAAATCTAGAATTATTAAATTGTATACCAATGTGGAGTTTAAGACAAACAAAATCACGTCAGTGTGTAATGTGTGAAACGAAATAAAGACCAGGGTGTGAAAAATTGTTGAGTAAAAAATTGGTTGCAGTAGAATCAATATATAAGTTCTTATTAAAATCACCTATAATTAATAATTTAGAATAGTTCGGTAAAAGACTAATAAGGTTTTCAAAGATTACTAATGCAGCAGTTGGACTTCGGTATAAAACGGCGAATAAAAGTTTATAATATTTTGAAGAGATTTTTATAAAAATAAATTCTGCGATGGTGTCATAGACGTGATTTGAGGTAATAATCGATGTCAGTATATGGTCCTTTAAATAAACGCCAAAGCCTTCACTATTTTGCCAATTCTGTTCAAGCGTGTGAAGTTGTAACCCGGAATGAGCACAAAGAGAACTATCTGCTTCGCTTAGAAAGGTCTCCGAAATAGCCAAAATATCAATAGATTTAGATAGACATTCATGTTCAATGATAGTATGATGCGTTATGAGACGATTCGCTTTTATATGTGCGCAGGATAAGTTGCATGATGGAGGCTGCAGGGACGTCGTACTGTCATAGCATCAATTGCAAGAAGTGAGAAAACAACACTCGAAGTCAGTTTTAGGTAAAATGAAAATTGACTAAGATAATAAGTCTTTATTCATATCCGAGCAACCTCTGTTTATTGAAAGCCTTCGTCCAGACTGAATGAAGATACTTCGGCCAGAGAGGTTGAGGGAAAGCTTGCGATTGACCGCTAGTAGAAAAAAGTTTCGTATTTGCGAAATTGAGTTAGCTAAAGTAAGGGATAACTAAGTCTCTTACCTGTGGTGAAGCAAATTTGATCAAATAGGTAGTAAATTGCGAGACAAATCACGAATATGAGAACTTCAGTCGCAGTATTACATTATGAGGTAGTATTTCAGGTAACTCGATCGCTTCCAAAATTTTTGTAAGAATCGCTTTGCAAGTGAGATTAAGAGTAGCTAAAATAGCGTTAACCAGAATCTCACAGACCTCAATACTGTAGATTCTTGTAATTAGAGATTTAACTTCACCTTATATAGCCGAGAAATCACTTAGCACGTTCACCACCGATAGTTTAAGGTTCTTAACTTCACCTTTATTATAGAGACTTTGCTCGACATATCCGACATGGACACTTTAAGGTTTTTATTATCCGTCTCTATATTATCAAGTCTGTCTAAAAGCAAATTAAGTTTAGAGATTATACCGCGCGTAACTGCACGTTGTTCAAATACGAAATCTCTAAACTCACATAGTAGTGTCGAGTTTTGGTCCGCCGTAGTTGTGTCAGAAGCCATGCTAACGCTAGTAATAGAAGATTGATAGATGGAAGGGAGGTGTCAGTGCACAATTGCTTCGTGGCAGGTGCTAGTGATGGTGTTGGAGGCGAGACTAAGCGCTTAGATAAAATATAATTAGCAGTGGGTGTGGCTAGAGTAGGAGAAGTGGCACACTCACTGCGCTGAGAATAGAGCTCTAAAGTAGTAAAAGTAGACGTATGGCCAAATTTAGTGTCTACAGTAGAGTGATTAAACGTTATGTCAAATGTAATATCAAAATAGCTGATGCTAAGTGGTTTTTAAAATACTTCTTGTAATGCTATAAAAAGTATCAGTTATTGAATATCTAATGTTAAATAATGTTATGTCAATATAATTTGATGAACTTTAAGCATTTTCAAAATGGCGAATCAAATATGGCAGCCAAATAGTAATTTATCAACATTAGTTCAAAGTAACACTGAAATTGAGCATTGAAAATAAAAAAAATTTATTCTTAGATGTACAGGATGACGAATAGGAAGTTGCTTTAAGTACACTACCGTTCAAAAGTTTGGAAACACCTGATTTTTATTAGGTTGAAAAAAATACTATAAATAAATCTTTTAATAAACACGTTATTATTAAAGTTTATTTATTATTATGACCGTGCTTATAACAATAATGAACAAAATTACTTATGTCTCACCAGTTATTTCTTATCTTGAAAATAGACCGGCACACGTGTTTTATGACCACAAAGGTAATAGATATATTATTTTTACATTTATTTGTACTAAATATTGTTTACTAAATGTTAATTTAACGTTTGATTAAGATCTAAGTGTAATAAATCATGACTTACGTGTTTTATTTTCATTTTCATTCAAATTACCATAGTGTTCCCAAACTTTTGAACGGTAGTGTATATGCATCTCTTTCCCCATCTAGTATATCGTATAAAGCGGGGCCCACGTAGGTACATTCTATAATGTTGTCAGTTTCTATTGAGATGCCGTAAGAGCAATACGTGTACTTTAAAATGAGTGACCTTACGAACGAAAAAAAAGTGTATCCCATCAAGTGCTTTTATTTTCGAGATAAAAACTGTACTAAAGCGTATAGAGGTTTTCGTACTTAGTTAAGAAGTAAAAGAATAGCCAGTCAAAATACTTTTAGAAAGTAAGAATAGAAAAAATTATATTTTACTTTATCGTATGACCGCATTTTTTAATGAAGTTTTCAAATGTTTTTTTACTCCTTTCTCGGAGTAATTGATAACTTTATCAATTATGATCGATAACGACAAGCTGCGTGCATTAGTGGAGTCTGACCCCCCACCAAACCGTAAGGGATCTTGCTGAGAAATTAGACGTTCACAATTCAACAGTTTGCCGCCACTTGCAACAACTTGGAAAAGTGAAAAAGCTTGACAAAAGGATTCAGCGTGATCTTACCGAGCAAAACATGACGTGTCGAATAGAGATTTCAAGTTCTCTTCTCTCCCGCAACAAAAAGAAACCGTTCTTGCACCGAATTGTGACCTGCGATGAAAAGTGGATTTTATACGATAATCGTCGCCGATCGGCCCAATGGCTAGATGCCGATGAAGCGCCAAGACACATGCCAAAACCAAGCATTTATCCAAAGAAAATAATGGTAACTGTTAAGTGGTCTGTAGCTGGAGTTATCCACTATTCGTTCCTGCAACCTGACGAGACCATCAACGCTGACAAATACTGTGCTCAACTGGATGAAATGCATTAGAAATTGATAGTCCAACGACCTCAGCTTGTCAACAGGGATGGAGTGATACTGCTTCATGAGAACGCACGACCTCATGTATCGAGAACAACGGTCTAAAAATTAAACGTGTTGAGCTATGAGACTCTTCCTCACCCGCCATATTTACCAGACCTCTCACTAATAGATTACCATTTCTTTAAACATTTGGATCACTTTTTGACAGGAAAAAAATTTAATAATGAAGCTGCTGTCAAAAATGCCTTCGAGGAGTTTCTTCGAACCAGAAACTTGGACTTCTACAAAACTGGAATAAATGTACTTGTATCTTGTTGGGAAAAGTGTGTTGCATCTATCGGTACCTATTTTAATTAAATAAATTGTCTTTATAAAAAGTTACAGCTGTTTAAAAATTTATTACTAAATCGGCCATTTTATCTGCAGCAACCTAATAGATGCGCAACGCTGTTTTTTTTTAATGAAAATGCAACTTTATTGTAAAACAATGATTACAAAAGAATTATTCTAAGTATTGCTTATCGCTAGCTACAACTTTTTCCCATCTTTCTGGCAGAGCTCGAATACCGTTACGGTAAAAGTGTTCGTCTGTTAAGCCTATTAACGAATCAAGCCAATTTTTGATATCTTCATTGAAACGAAATTGCTAATCAGTCAGACCATGTTCCATCGAACAAAACAAGTGATAATCGGATAGCGCAATATCTAGGGAATATGGCGGGTGAAGTAAGACTTCCTATTTGAGCGTTTCCAAGTAGATTTTAATGGGTCCGGCAACGTGAGGCTGAGCGTTGTTATGCAGTTGAATTACTTGTCGTTCTTCTGCTTGTATTGTGGCCGGTTTTTGCGTAGTGCTTGGCTTACTCGCATAAATTGAATTCAATACCGTTGCCAAGTGATGGTTTCGTTTGGTTTTAACAGCTCATAATAAATAACACCAACTTGATCCAACCAAATACACAGCTTAATCTTTGCAGCGTGAATATTGGGCCGAGCCGACGACGTAGATGCATGACTAGGCAGTCCCTATGACTTTCTTCTCTTTGAGTTGCTGTAATAAATCTATTTTTCATCACCTGTCACGATGTAATGAAGAAAACCCTTTCTTTTTTGCCGCTGTAGCAGTTTCCCACAGTCGAAACGACGATAAACGTCCCTTGGTCTTAAATCATAAGGAACCCAAGTTCTTGCTTGTGATTCATTTCCATCGCATGCATTTGCTGGGAAATGACTTGGCAGGTAACTCCTAATACTGAGGCAAGCTTATTTTCCGTTTGTTGTTAAAAGAAGGGATGGTGACAGAGCTCACGTTGTCTTGTTTATCACAGATCTTCAGCTGCTGCACTCCACTATATCAAATCTTAGTAATAAAGACTGCGAGAAACTTAAAAAAACTGTAGACGAAACTAATTTAGTCAACAATTTTAAACAAAACAATTCGAAAGAAGATACTCATAACATAATAATCAAAGAATCCGAAAATTATCATGTAGCAAGCAGGCTTAATCTAAAAATAATAAAAATGGAATATCTACGAAAGCAAATAAGAAAACTGTGAATAAAGATAAGATTAAAGTTGAAGAATCAGATTGACTATGTAATCGTTCTATTAGTAAGCAAAAGCGAGTTAAAGGAAAATTACGAGCAGGTTTTCTTAATGTTAACTCTATACGGACACACATTGAGCAAGTTCGTCAAGTTCTAAATGGCGGTTGCTCTTACGATCTTTTCAGTGTGGCTGAGACCTGGCTAGATTCAGAGGTACCAAATAGCCTCATTCAGATCAATGACTATGAAGTATTTAGGCAAGACCGCAAAAAGATGGTGGAAGTGTTGCATTTTACGTCATTAATTATTAGAAATTGTAAGTCCCCTCTACTTCCAGTACAGAACCAAGAGGCAAAGGGGGAATTCTGGTGTACATCTTTTGCAAGGTTAAGAGTCATAATTCACCATCTGTATTAGCAGCAGTTTTTTTATAGAACTCCCAAAATCACGTTTAAAAAAAGTGTCAATCTTATTGCTAAGTGACTTAAAAACTTTTAGTTGGATCTGCAGCCAGAAAATAATTATGGGTGATCTGAATGTCGATATTCTGCGAAAGGGAGATAACGCAAAATTTATTCGCGTATTAATAGCTGAACTCTCTCTCTACAACTGGTCTAGCATGGTCCCACGTACATTACACTTACGTCTCGTACCTGTATTGATTCTGGTCGATGATAGCGATATCATCTCTGAAAGTCAAAACATTCCAGCATCCTTTCAAAGCAAGCATATCATTTCTGTAAATATATCGTATAATAGTTATACCCCATCACAATAAACTTCTAGTTACTGAGACTTTAAAAATATCTCTTCACATTAAATCTATTGAGTTGCTACGATTGGTCACTGTTTACTGCAAAAGACCTTGTCGTTGTTAGAGCGCTGAGCCTTCTCTGTGACAATTCAATAGCGGCTATAGAAGAGCAAGCTCCTATCAAAACAGTCACACCAAAAAAGGGACGGTAGCCATAGGTTGATGCAGAGTTGGCTCATTTGTACAAAAAATGTAAAGCTCTATACCGTAGATATAAACGTACGAATAATGCGTCGCATTTATAAAACTTTATTAATTTAGGACGACTTACAGACGAACGAACAGAGCATGCGAGAACTACTTACTACCGCAATCGGCTGTTCATTGCTCTTGCAAATAATAACGCTTGGAAAGAGCTGAGAAGCCTGAAGCATTTACCTAAGCACGAGAAGGGATTGAATGGCTTCTTATCCAATGATCTTAATAGGCACTTTGTGTGTCGATATCTCCCTGGGATAATGAAGCGGAGCGCAAAGAAATCATTAAATATACTGTAGAAGATGGCTTTTCGCTTAAGCAAATTAATTTAAATGATTTTATTCTCACGATCTCTCACTTCTCATCACAAGTACGGAAAGCTCACGGCATTCTATAGAATGTTATTGTGAAAGCCCTACTAGTCTTCGGAGTCTTTCTAGTGCAGTTGTTCAATCACTTTCTCTCAAGCGGTGTTTTTCTTGCGATCTGGAAACAGACGCATATTAATCCATGAAACAAATGTAAAGCTCCTTCGTTAGCATCAGATTTCCAGCCAATAGCAATACCGTGCTTTCTTTTGAAAATACTGGAGAAGCTCGCTTATGAACAACTGCAGGAGTATCTAATAGCCTCTCGCATTTTGGATCCCTATAAGACTGGTTTCAGACTGTATCATTTAACGCAAACAACCTTACTTGAACTTACTGCAGACATTAGACGTGGTATAAACAAAAAAATGGTGACGCTACTAATTCAATTCGATTTTAGTAAAGCACTTGACACTATATGGCCTGCACGTCTAATGTTAAAATTAAACTCTATGACATTTTTCTATGTCAGCTTTCAAGTGTATTATTCATACTTTTCTGATAGAGCGCAATCAATTCTAACATTCTGAACCGGTAACTCTGGTTGGCTGAGTACCAATCTCGACGTGCCACAGGGTTCTGCCCTGGGACCTCTCATGTTCTGTTTGTATATAAATTCTATACGCAACGTACTTGACGCCAAGAACATTCTATATATCCTTTATGCAGACGATTTACAAATCTATACTCAAATTTCTTTTGATGTCTTGATAAGGGCAGGGTAGCGCTCCAGAAAGCAGCAAAATCAGTGTCTAAATCTTTCTCTTAACTGGTTTAAGAAGGCAATTAAGAGTCACCTCCTCGAACCAAATTAATGTATAGTATTATTTATTTTTGTATTGTTTATTCATTTATTCATTTTTGTATTGTTTATTTATTTATTAATTTTTGTATTGTTTATTTATTTATTTATTTATTATATGTTAATTTATTTTGTATTGTCTGTTTATTATTATTGTTTGTTATTTATTATTGTTGTTGTAGTCCCCTATACACTGACTTTAATAGCGTAGTTGTATTTAAGGAATGAATGAGCGATGAGCGCCTGTATTTATATAAATAAATGAGAATTATTTTACATCTGTTTTGACTATTGTATTTTACATGCTGTATTTTATTATATTTACTGTGTTGACTAATAGATGAACAAGGTAATAAGTTTTCGTTTATTCGTATTTGAACATGGCTGTGACTTACAGTATTGTACATTAGTATTTATTAGTATTAACCTTTAACTGGTGACAAGCGGTCTCACAGGCCGAGCGGTGTCAGACGGTGCGATATATGCGTCAACTTAGCACGTATTTTGGGTTCTGATTTTTTGTCTTTTTGTTTGGGTTCTTGTTGGGTTGTTGTTTGGGTCCTGAGTTTAAAAACTGAGGTGAGCTAGCATAAATACTTTCGATGCTATAGACCATTTAACAGCAGCGACTTCTCAGGCCGCGCGTCACCAGTTATGATACACAAAAACCATGTCACCAGTCAAAGGTTAAGACTTGATACTATGATATTGATTGACTGTGATATCACTTGTGCAATATTTTTATAATTTATTTATTATCTGTATTTGTTATTTGTTTTGTATTCTTCTTTTACGTATTGAATCAACATATATTTATCTAACCCTCTCTCTCTCTCTTTCTGGTAGTTAGTGACAGATCATATAATTATTTCTCCTTATACTTAAGTATTTTTTCTCATCTTCTCACACACTTTTGTGAGTTTTTATTTCTGTATAATAAGGTTTTATCGGGGCTACAATTTAAGCAAATTCTTTATTAGATCACGTTGTTTGTTGCTTTGAAATTAATTAATTATTTGCCGTGATAAGTTTAAGTATTTACTAAAAAATTTTGCAGGTTATCCCGTATTTTCCACGCATCTTAAAAAAAGTCGGTGTTATTTATTATGAGCTATTAAAACCAAATGAAACCATCACTAGACAACGGTATTAAATTCAATTGATGCGATTAAGTCAAGCACTACGCAAAAACGGCCACAATACGAGCATAGGCACGAGAAAGTGATTCTACTGCATGATAACACACGGACTCACGTTTCCGGACCGGTTAAAACCTAGTTGGAAACGTTCAAATATGAACTCCTACCCCACCCGCCATATTCCTCAAATATTGCGTTGTCCGATTATCACTTGTTCCGTTCAATGGCACATGGTCTAGCTGATCAGCAAAAGACAAAGATTTTTACCGTAACGGTATTCCAGCTCTGCCAGAAAGATAGAAACAAGTTGTAGCTAGCGATGGGCAATACTTTGAATGATTCATTTGTAACCATTTTTTTATAATGAAGTTGCATTTTCATAAAGAAAAACAGTGAGAACTTAGTTGCACACCTAATATTTATTATAATATTTATTTGCAATAATTTCTAATATAAATGAAACCAAATAATAAAATTTTTTTATTACCAAAATTTAAATAACAGCTAAAGAAGATTGTAGAATCAATAAGAAAATTGTCAAACATTTCGGTTAGCTTTTTATTCCCTGTGACAGGTGGCCCATCGAGGTAAAGCCACCTGCCACGCGATGCGATGCGAGTTCGCGGCGCGACTACCCGCAGCGCCATCGATCAAGCAATCGATGGCTCGATACGGGAAAAGGCGCAAAAATTCCCGGCGTGCCGACACGCGGCGCCATCGATCAAGCAATAGATGGTGCAACGCGCAAAAAGAGGAGAGGTGCAACGCGAGAGGGGGAAGAAAAAAGCCTTCTTCTTTTCTTAACCACCAAGCAGTAAGGACGCTGTCGAGATAATTCACCGCCGCTGCAACCGAATTCGCAGATATTTCGAGTGAGATTCGAGAGGACCAATCCGAGGGATAGAGCGAGTAAGTAGCCACTTTGATAGATTTATACTCGTTTGTGATTGTACATGCGCGTCGCGATTATTTCTAGCATTATTCGTGCGAGCGGTGAGTGAAAGCCAACCTTTCGCTCACACCTGTTTATATATCAGGTGTAGTAAAAAGTAATCCATTATTTTGCCAATAGATGGCTTTAGTAGTCTGTATCTCCCGTTGTAAGAGTGCAACCGGATTACACTAGATAGCGTTAAAAAGATAAGATTTCGTACTAAAAAAGCTTGCGATACAGTTTTAAGATTGCTTGACTCAGTATTCTTTTAGCATGCGTCAAACATGGACACCAACAAAGAGAGAATACGCCATATTTTACAGTTTTTCTTCGATAAAGGCGAAAACGCAAGCCTGGCAGCTGAAAATGTAAATAGTGTTTATGGTCCTGATACTGTAACAGCCAATCACGCGCAATTTTGGTTTCGACGATTTCGTTCCAGTAATTTTGACGTCAAAGATGCACCACGCTCTGGAAGGCCAATTGTCAAAAATGTCGATAAAATAATTGAAATCGTCGAGTTCGACCGTCACGTAAGCACTGTTTCAATTGCCCAGGAGCTAAACATTGCACAAAAAAACGTTTAGAACCACTTTAAGGCTGGATACAAAAAGAAGTTCGATGTATGGGTACCACACGAGTTATCGCAAAGAAACCTCATGGACCGAATTTCCATCTGCAAATCGCTGCTGAATCGCAACAATATCGATCCATTTCTGAAGCAGATGGTTACTGGTGATGAAAAGTGGGTCACTTACGACAACGTCAAGCGACAACGGTCGTGGTCAAATCGCGGTGAGCCAACGCAAACGGTGACCAAGCCAGGATTGACAGTCAGGAAGATTTTGCTGTGTGTTTGGTGGGACTGGCAGGGAATCATCTACTATGAGCTGCTCCTCTACGGCCGAACTCTTAATTCGGACCTGTACTGTCAACAATTGAACCGTCTGAAAGAAGCAATCGCCCAGAAGCGGCCAGCTTTGGCCAATAGGAGAGGAATTGTGTTCCATCAGGACAACGCCAGGCCGCATACATCGATAGTGACTCGCCAGAAGCTCCAGGAGCTTGGTTGTGACGTTCTTATGCATCCACCTTATAGTCCGGACCTGGCACCAAGTGATTATCACCTGTTCCTGTCTATGACAAATGATTTTGCAGGTGAAAAATTCGCCTCAAGAGAAGATTGTGAAAATCGACTGTCCCAGTTTTTTGACAATAGGGATAAGGGTTTCTACGAAAGAGAAATTATGAAATTACCTCCAAAATGGCAACAAGTTATCAAACAACGGTGCGTATTTGACCTAAATCGTATCATTCTATCTATGCTAAATAAAACCTTCAATTTAATGCAAAAATAATAGATTTCTTTTTACTACACCTAATATAATAGTGTGTGTATGTATGTGTGTTTATCAGCGTGTGCGAGACTACACGTGCGTAGTCTCGCGGATGGCCACGAGAGGTCGCGTTCAACCGTAAGCCGGCCCGCCAAAAGTAAAGGCTGGCGCACACACCTGAATCCAGCCCGCAAGAATTAGGACTGGTACACATGCGTTGCTGTGTGAGTACAGCAAGGTGAGTGGACGGCGCGCCTCGTAGAAAAGTATTGCCTCTACGCGATAAATAGTTTGCTTTTGTACGATTTCGTTGAGTTTTTCGATAAAATAAAGTTATTAGCGTATAACCGATACGCGTTATTTATCTTTTTCTATCTAGCGTTTCTGTCTTGAATACTGCCGCCTCCGTGGGCGTGCCAAGCTACAGTTAGCACGCAAACTGAGTAGCCGAGCCCAGTGGAAGCAGCACCGGCAGCGGAGCCTTAGGGTAAGGCCCCTCCCACGTAATCGAAAGCAGGATCCGAGGAGGATCCGGCATTGTACACGGACCGGCACTGCACGAGAGTGCCATTGAACGACGGCTAACAGCCGTCGGCACTCGAAACCACATCGAGGGACTTAGCGGCCAGCCAGGCCCGAAACCGGCGCCTGCGCAGTGCGCACGTGCGAGGGAGAGCCCACACTTGCGAGGGAGAGTTTGTACGTGTCTTCCAAAAAACACCTGTTACATCACATAGAAAAATTAATGTGTATAATAAATTTACTAGATAAGTTATTTTATTGACTAAAAACATATTTAGACAAGAAGTCCATACAACTTATCAATAATTATGCCAATAGCTGATAAATCATTAATAGATATATTCAGATGTTAGATTTACATAAAATAAAAATACAATAAAGAATTTATTATAATAATATATAAGAATAAATAAATTAGTAAGAAATATAAGCAAGATGAAATATAGCTTAATTGATACTTTTGCAAACATTTTATGTATTTGCTTGTATGTTGCAATTTTTTTTTTCTACTAAAATAACAACATAGAACAAGTTTGAAAGGCGGTTTATGTTACTATTCAATATCAGGCGTGATGAATTACTTCCGTCGAAGGATGACTTAAGCTCACGAGAGCTGTATCAATACCTCCAGCAAAAAGCACAGGCAGATAGTAGAGAGAAAAATTGGAAAAAAATTAGACGATAAAATAGACAGATTTTATATTGTATCTACGGATTATGTGAATGTCTGTGAAATATGTGAGTATATGCAAGTGTACGCGAGTGTATAGGGCGAGTTTCAGAATTAGCTTAATGCTAAGCGTAATGCCATCAGGCGCAAGATTGCTAACGAAGCAAGACGAATTTGCAGCTAACGCCAGAATGCGTTACAAAGATTAATACTATAGTATTAAATAAACGTCTAACAATGGTCTGCGAGCAATACAAGGTACCAGATTTGCATTGATTAAAAGCAGGCATGCAGCAAACGCAAGATTGCTCTATGGAAAAAGACATGAAAGCTCCTACTCGTAGCGCTCGCCGAAGTAAGAGTAAGTGCTCGAGAAATGAGTTTCAGCATCACAGCTTTACAAAAAAACGCTTCTTGCGATCGCAAAAGGTAGTTTATTAGCAGGGAGTGGACGCATCTCCGTTGCAGCGATGTCAGTCTCTAACTGTGCATGTCTCATCTCCCATAGGTGGTAAGAAGTAGGAGATAAGGATTAGGGAAAAACCAAAACTACGTGCGTGCTTGTACATGTAAGAGAAGTAATTTTATTTATTTATTTTTTCTTAATTAAAGACGTATAAAAAACAAGTCAACTTTATATATAAAAACAAGTCAACTTTACACAGTGTGTCCCATGGAAAACGGAACTTTTCAAAAACATAGATTTATATTGGCGCCACCTATTGGTGGATGTTAGCAATGGAAAGGTCTATTCTTGACTGACATCCTGTCAAATTTGTATAAAATTTGGTTCAATGGAAACCAAAATATCGCGCTCAAAGTGACAGCGTGTTTGTGGCATCGGTCGAAAAATGAACTTCGAACAAAGAGCAAATATTAAGTTCTGTTTTAAACTCGGTAAATCCTTTACTGAGACGCATAATTTGCTGAAACAAGTTTATGGCGATAATTGTCTATCCCGTACCAGAGTGTATGAGTGGTATAAGCGGTTCCAGGAAGGTCGTGAAGATATTCAGGACGACGAACATCCAGGTCCTTCAAATACGGTGGTTACTCAAAGTAATATTGAAAAAGTGCGTGAATTTATAAAAAATGAGCCAAAATCTTCATTGCGATATATGGATATGGAATTGAATATGTCCCAAAATTCAATTCATCGCATTTTAACCGATCATTTGAATCTACGGAAAGTGTGTGCACGCTTTGTTCCACACAAATTGACCGACTACGAAAAATTGCTCCGAATTCAACATTGTAAGGATTTGATTGAAGAGTCAAGAAAGGACCCGAACTTGAAATATTCAATTGTGACTGGTGACGAGACATGGTGTTTTTAATATGATCCCAAAACCAAGCGTCAAAGTGCTGAATGGAAGCACCCAACCGAGCCCAATCCGAAAAAAGTCGTCTTGAAAAGTCAAAAATGAAGACAATGTTGATTTGTTTCTACGATTCGGAGGGTATTATTCATCGTGAATTCGTTCCACCTGGTCGAACGATTACTGCTGTGTTTTATCTTGGTGATATGAAGCGTTTGCTCAGCCGTATTCGTCGTGTGCGGCCACAATACCGCGAAAAAGGGAGCTGGCGTTGGTTGCATGATAATGCCCCATCTCATCGATCGAACTTGATCACGGATTTTTTGATCAAAAATTCCATTTTAACCATCAACCATTCACCGTATTTGCCGGATTTGGCTCCGTGCGACTTCTACTTGTTCTCCAAATTGCACTTGCCTATGAAAGGAAAACGTTATGCCGACGTAGAGGCCATCCAAAGAGCGACGACCGACATACTAAAGTCGATGGATAAAAATGATCTCAAAAACTCATTCGATATGGTAATTGATTGTGCAAAACGTTGTATTGATGCGAAAGGAGACTATTTTGAATAAAATAAATGAGATTTGCCAAAATATTGAGTTTTTGTCTTTATTTTGAAAAAGTTCCGTATTCCATGGGACAAACTGTGTATATATTAATGTCAACGTCAAATTGAGTATTTTTTTTTGTTCGTAATTATAAATAGAAGTTCATATTTGAAAACTTAGTTCGTATTTATAAGTAGGAAAAATTTAAATTACCTTGAAAATGATCAAGATCTATCTAAAGTTACTATAGTATAACTTTCTAAATAATAACTTTCTAAGAAATAACTTTTAAATTTTATAATTTTAATATAATAATTCCATAATTTTTAAAACTTATTGCTGAATTATTTATAACAAAAATGTATGTTACGAAATAAAAGATGGAAAACGATATTTTCCGAAGGTCTTGAATAGTAATAATATTCATGCAAAGAAAAATCTGGATAATAAATGTAATCAATTTACCTTTCATTTTGAAAATCGCATCCAATAGTATTATTGTAATATTTATTGTAACTTAAATCAGTATCGAGATACGCTGTACGTGCTATTTTTTCTACTTGATCATCTTTTCTACAATCTTCGAAAAATGAATATTCATCGTATAAAGTCGTCTGCCTTTCTAAAGATGGTCTTCTCTTAGCACCTAAAATAGTTCAATTATTAATTTTTATTTATATTCTAATTGTATTCTTTTTTCTGTTTGATAAATATTAATTTAAAATTGGGAATTCCTAATGAATTCATAGAACGTTTCGGAGTGGACTTTTATTTTTTTTTTATTTGTTAACTTTTAATTGATAACAAAATGAAATTTCATACCAAGTATCGGCTCAAAATATAAACTTTTTAAAAAGTTATACGCATTAAAAAAAAAGAGGATTAAAATTTTTAAACTGTTGTATCAAAATAAAATAATTTTTTTTTTAAGTACACCATTTATACTGAACTTTCGGAAAATATATAAATTGATTAAAGATTTTTTTATAAAACAATCACAACAATTTTTTATAAACAAATTAGGTATTTTAATCGAGGGGCACATACGATTTTCGGTTTTCTTATATCACAGTCAAGCTCAATGTCTCGTTTTTTATTTCGCGAGAAAAACTTATTGGACTGTTTAAAAAAAAAAATTATAGCTATTTAAAGATGACACTCCATAGTAGCGTAGATTGCTCCCCGACGCACTCGTGATGCGTCAATTTCAAACAGCTCTCATTCATAAGGCTCATTCGAAATAAGAATCAAGCTAGAAAACGTTAAACGAAGCGCTTTCTAAGTAGCCGCCATATCACGCAGCGCGTGCACACATAAAACTAAATGTGGTAAGGCGCAGCGGGTAGCGCGAAGCGTCAACTTTAAATGTTCATAATTTTTTTTCTTACGAATTGCTCGATGAGTTTCATTCACGAAATTAAGGAGATATTGAGCTTTATTTTGACATAAAAATCGAAATCGTATGTGCTCCTCGATGAAAATATCCAATTCATTCATAAAAAATTGTTGTAATTGTTTTATACAAATATTTTCAATTAAATTATATATTTTCTTAAAGTTCAATGTTGTTGGCGTAATTGCAAAACAATTATCTAATTTTGATAATTAATATTTGAAATATAAAGATTAAAAAATTTTATTCCCCTTTTTTTTAAGTGCGTATAACTTTTTTAATAATTCATATTTTGAGCTGGTACTTAGCATCAAATCTCATTTTAATATAAACTAAAAGTTGAAAAATTAAAATAAAAAAAAATAAAACTCGACTTCGAAATATACTAAGAATTCATTGGAACGTCCCTATTATTCAGGCAATAATAGAATTTATTTAAATTCATTTCTTATAGTGGTAGGCAAGGCAGTGTTATGTTACAAAATTATATTTTATGTCTAGGATTTTTCTGACATTTTAAAGTAATTATTAATATTTATTTACATACGTAATGACAAAGATAAAGAAGAATACATGCTGTTTTTCCATAAAAATTTTGAAAATTTCAAAAAGAAATTAAAATGTAACCGAAAGAAAATTCCAACAATTTTTACCTCAATATAAAAATGAAAAAAAGCCAGATTATAAAGACATACTAACAAGGAAACTTCCTCTTTCCCCTGCCCCAACCCGATTTTGCCGATTTCAATAAATTTTTTATACATCGTTGAACTCGAAAAAATAAGAGAATTTATTATTATATTACATATATAACCTTATTTTTAGTATTACTTAGAAACAACGACGTGGACGTAATAAGTTCTGTTTCCTTTGGGGTGCTTGTTTGAGGTGAAATTAACCCTTGACTTCCGCGTTTGGGGTGCTTGTTTATCTTGAGTTCTTCTACCTCTCACGTTTGGGTGCTTGTTTAACGTGAGTCCTCTTGCCTTTTACTTCTTGCAATTATCATAATTACCATAGCAAATGCACAAAATTATCTTTATCTACTTCAAGTTACAAATGTAAACGTCTTTGAAAGTGCTGTACTGTTTTTAGAAAAATCTTTCAGGGAATTGCTGCGCAAGTTTAATTAAAATGATCTATCATGTCTTCTCTTATTGTTAGTGGTTCCGTGAAAACAGCATTTTTTACGAGATTCCATAAATAAAAATTTGGAGATGTTAAGTCTAATAAATTAGGAGGCCCGTTAATTGGACGCTATTTTTCGATCCAAATCTTATAATAATTTTTCTTTAAAAAGTCCCCTACTATTTGTGCCTAGTGTAGTATTGCACCATCTTGCTGAAGTTACATTCTTCATGTTGTCATCAAATCAACATTTTCTAACATTTCTGGCAACCGATCGCTCAGCTACTCCAAATGCTATTTCTAACAACATTTCTTAAAAAAAAATAGAGATCAATCAAGTAACCATTATGTCATAACAAACCATAAGGCTCCATCAGTTTTGATAGTCTATAGTTATGTGCCAGTGAGGGTTGTAGTCTGACCAGTAATAGTAATTGTGTCTATTAACTTGCCTATTACTATACATAAATCTTTGTCCCATCAGAAAACATCCCATACCTAAAAAATACTGGATCTTTTCCTATCATTCTTAAAGCCCATAAACAAAATTCAATTTGCATTTAAATATAATTTGGCCTTAATTCATGAAATAATATGTGGTAAAGATGAAATTTGAGATTTTTCAAAATTTTTAGAGTAGCCGTTATTCTTAGTATGCCAATTTCTCGCTCAAGCAGACGGCTGCTAACACGAAGATCAACATAATCAGTTGCTAAGATAGTCACAGCACGAGTATCATTCTCATCGCAATTGCGATGTCTGCGTTGGTGAAAAAAAAGCGTGCATTACGAGCTCTTTGAGTCAGTCTTTAAATCGTCCAATCATGAAGGTGTATACTGTTTGAAAATTGTACATCGTACAAAATAGCCTTGCTGCTAAATATCAATTATTATTATATGGCCTTAAAACCATTATAATGTCATAATAAAAATTATCTTATTATAAGGATAGTCAGTCATTATACAAACTAAACTTTAAAATAAGACTTTTAAGTTTAAATTTCAATTTTGACTTTGGTAATAGTTAAAATAAACAAAAATTATTGACGATAAAACTCAAGAAGTAGTAATAGTATTAGGACCTTGGATAGGTTCTCTGTATTTCTTTAAAGATAACAGTAGCAGTACTCCATGCATAGAATTTCGAATGGTAACGCAACTGTAAAGAAGTACTGTATCTAGCCTTTAATTTCAGAGCATGATAGTTTACTTTAGTGTAAACAAAGTAATTTTTTATTGGTTTTGAAAATGTCTACTTTTGTGCCAGATAAAGTTTATTTGCAGGGAATTTTATTGCACTATTTTATTTAAAAGAAACCTGCAGCTAAAGCACACAGAATTCTTATTGAGACTTACGGTGACAATGCTTTGTGAAATACGACATACAGAGACTGATTTCAACGCTTAAAAAATAATGATTTTGAACTTGAACATAAAGAACGTTCTGGTGCATCGAAAAAATTCAAAGGCAAAGAATTGGAGGAATCACTTGATCAAGACCGATGTCAGACGCTAGAAAAACTTGGGAAAATATTACAAATATATGAGTTAACAGTTTCAAAGCGTTTAAGGGGACATTCGCCTTTAAAATTGAAAACAAAAAACTCTTTTTAAAAATTTTATTATGAAAAAACTATTATATTTATTAACAAAATTTTTTTTGAACATTGTTAAACAGTCTCTAAAGAATATAAAAAAAATTTTTTTTTTTATTTTTAGTTTCCCTTGGCTGCTGTAGAGGGCGTCATCTAAAAGTTACTTTTCAAACGGTAGGACATATTGTGGACCTCCTGTAACAGATTTTTGAAAAATTCAAAATGGATTGTATTTTTGAGACTCAAAACTATACAATAAGCCTCTAAAACTCATACTTTTTCATATTTTAAAGTTTTTGTATGTATATTTCTGAAAAATGCGAAAAAAAGGCATTTTGGGGGTAAGTCACCCCCATAAAAAAAAGAGGGGGTATTTTTCTAAACTTTTGGAGGCTTATTGTTTACTGTTTTTGATAAGTAATCAAATGCTCTTTGGTTTTTTAAAATCGGTCAAGTAGATTTGGAGAAAAATGTCCTACCAGTTTGAAAAAGGTAGTTTCGAGAAAAACGCGTTTAAAGTTTTTTCACCATAATTTTATTGAATAAAAGGTCGAAAACTATTTTTATACCTTTATTCGGCCATTTCTGGTGAATACTAAGGACCCTCGTTATCTAGTAATTGCTGTAAGTGGCTGGCCAAAGCTTTTTTCTTCTTAATTCGACCTTCTTTTGACTGCTCACTGCTCCTCCTATTGGCTTAAGAGATACGGTCCTCGTCAACTTTTTGCGCAAAAGCCGTTGCAGTTTCGACAATTTTGATACCCATGAGATCCATAATAGCTAGGTAAGTTCTCGAGCCTTTGTTGAAAATGGATGCTGCAATCCACGCTGCAATTTCAGTCACATCTTTGCCAAAAAACTTGCTTTTCGGAGAAATGTTCCAAATTAAATTGTTGTAACTTTCGTTACTATTTTGAGTATTTTTGCCAAGACATCTTTGCAACAACTCATCACTACTAAGTGACTCGTAAACTAGCAAAATGTAGCCACAAATGCTTAGATCTAGTGGTGGCTTATGGGTAAAAGGCTCATTTTTTTTCTCGCTTTGCAAAAATTAAAGCACAAAATCACATACTGGATAGAGCTGTCCGTAGGAAGTTGCAATTCACTACTTGTTTTTAATTTTTTAGCAGAGGTACTTGGTAAATCAGGATTTTTTTCTGCAGTAAACTGATTGCCAATAAATGTTCTTTTTTTGCTTTTGCGTCTAAAACGAGGAGTATTCCGATTACCTTTGAATGACCACCAGGTTTAGACATTTTTTACAACTTTTTAGCCAATTTTTAATGAATTTCAAAAAAATAAAACACGTGCTTGCTCAAAGAATAACTCAGAGCAACTGCCGAGCAGTATAATATCACATATATGTATACTAAAGATGTTTACACCAGGAGAAGAAGCAGCTGGCGCGCCGCGCTACACGCATGAATAGAAACCGGTTTTTACTCATGGGCATACGCTGTTACAAATATAGCTGTAACTTTTTTTCTATTACGAATTTCGTGATGAAATTTTAGCAGGCAACTTTTGAACGTATATAGAATCGAAATATGTAAGAATCCCAAAATCGGTTTTTTTGAAAATTTCAAATGCGAATGTTCCCTTAAAAGTGTTAGAAAAGATCCAGAAGAAAGGACATTGAGTGTCGTATGAATTGAAGCTAAGAGACGTCGAATGGCGTTTTCTCACGTGTGAACTACTGCTTCAACGGCAGAAGAAAAAAGGTTGCACCGTATTGTGACTGGCGATAAAAATTGGATACACTACGATAATCCAAAGTGTGAAAAATCGTGGGGTAAGCCCGGCCATGCATCAATATCGCCCGCAAAACCAAATATCTATGGTTCGAAGCTTCTTCTTTGCATTTGGTGAGATCAACAGGGTGACATTTATTATAAGCTGCTCAAACCGAATGAGACTATCACGGGTGATCACTATCTACTTCAACTGACGTGTTTCAGTGGAGCCCTAAAAGAAAAACTACCGCTATACGAGCAGAGACACGACAAAGTGATTTTGCTACATGACAACGCTCGGCCACATGTTGCAAAACAAGTGAAAACCTACCTGAAAACGCTTTAATGAGAAGCTCTACCTCACCCACCGTATTCACCTGACATAGCTCCTTCCGATTTTTATCTATTCCATTTGATGGCACATGATCTGACTGAGCAGCGCTTCTATTCTTACGAAGATACTAAAGAATAGATCAATTCTTGGATAGCCTCAAAAGATGTATCATTTTTTTGACGCGGAATTCCCATACTACTAGAAAGATGGGAAAAAGTTGTCTCTAGTGATTAACAATACTTTGAGTAAAATGTTATGCCTTATATCTTAAATAAAGCTTTTATTTTGTGAAGAAATTAGCGAGAACTTATTTAAGGTCCTAGTAGAAGGTCCCATCTGTAGACATCCCAGTACGTTCTCCCAGTTTTCTTGGCTGCCGTATCAAATTGTCTACCTGAAATCGATCTGCGCGTAATCAAAGAGTGTCGGATCATTTAAAAATCTCCAACTATTTGCAATATGTAATAAGTCTTGTGAGCATCGAGATAGGTCAATGACCTTATTCCTTGCCATACTAAAGAATGTCGACTAGGAGCCTTTGTTCAGTATTTTAAGATCCGTTGTGGCCAGAAATTTTAGAAGAACCTTATCCCTGGAGTTGATATGCGAAACACCCCACATCGTGAGGTGTGAGTTGTATTACCTTATGTACTACTTGTATTAATTATTGTATTGCTTGTATTCCTCACTTGGGACCAGGTCATTATCATATGGAAGATATGCAAATACTATCTTTTTGGTGCGACCACCTATATTCAGGCTTATTAATGCAGCTGCCGTATCTGGTGATGCCAACTTCAGCAGCAGTATTTTGGCCAATCTTTTGGTCCAGATACATGCTCTTGATCTGATTGCATCAGGGTTTCTAATAATCCTTTCTGCAGATCCCAGGCCTTTGATTACGAGGGCGGTTTAATAAGTACCCGTGTTTGACAACAGAGAGCGTTCCTGAAGGAAGTTGGTACTATCATCGTGTGCTGCCATCTATCCATCCACCATCTAGCCATTCGAGTAAGACGTGTTTCGTGATTTTCGCTAAGATATTACTACTATTTTCAATCGTCTACGAGCGATGGGGAAAATTCAGAAGAGCGGTAGATGGGTACCACATAAGTTGAATGACAGACAACTGGAAAATTGCAAAATCATATGGAAAAGTTTGCTCGCTCAGCACAAAAAGAGGTCGTTTTTGCATTGAATAGTAACAGAGAATGAACAGTGAATTTATTTTGAAAATCCCAAACGCAAGAAATCATAGGTAGACCCAGGAGCACCATCCACATCAACTGCAAGACGAAATCGTTTTGGTAGAAAGACGATGCTCTGTGTTTGGTGGGACCAGAGGGGCGTGGTCTATTATAAGCTATTGAAACCTGGGAAGACGGTTAATACTACACGTTATCAACAACAATTAACCGACTTAAACCGTTTGCTGCTTGAAAAAAGGCCAGAATACTGAAAGAAGCAACACAAAGTATTTTTTCTCCATGACAATCTTCCATCACATACGGCAAAACCGGTTCGCGACACATTGGAAGCATTTAACTGGAAAGTTCTGCCTCATGCGGCTTACTCACTAGATTCGGCTCCTTCTGATTACCACTTGTTTGCATCGATAAGTCACGCACTTACTCAGCAGCGCTTTGATTCCTATTAAGATGTCAAGAAATGGCTCAATGAATGGTTCGCGGCAAAAGGGGAAGATTTCTACTGGCGTGGTGCTCACAAATTGCCCGAAAGATGGGAAAAATGTATAAAAAGCGATGAAGCATACTTTGAATAATGCACTTTTTATTATTCTACCAAATTTAACGTGTTATTTTTTCTTCTAAAATCCGCATTTTATACTTGTACACTTGGTACATCCTTACAAAATTTTTTCCTTTTGCTAAGAAACGTGGATTAATCAGGAACTATTATCTTATGCAAGATGGTGCTACGCCGCATAGAACTCAAGAGGTATTTAAAGCTATTTACGAAGTTCATGGTGAACGTGTCATCGGTTTATGATATCCCAAGTTTCACCGGACCCCCTTATTCACTGGACTTAAGCCCATGTGATTTCTTCTTATGGGGCTACCTGGAAGACTACTGTTATGCGGAAAAACCTAAGACCAAAGATAATTTGAGAGAAGCTATTAGAAAAGGAATTTCTAGTATTTTTTTATCTAAAATTAAACAAGTTTTTCATTGTTTCCAAAAACGGCTTGATTCTTGTGCAAGTTCAGATGGGGACCACTTCGAAAATATTTACCAATAATAGTTATTCCCTAGCCAGGTTTTGTCATTTTTTTAAAAACGTGATATGCTTCATTCACTGATTTAATATTGAATGTATTTTTATTATTTTTTTCCCTGTACTTATCTAAAAATTATGAGTGATTACTTTAGAAAACTTTGTATATTATCCGAAATCAACAATCAAAATTGCAAGTTTTATGCACTTCTAAAAAAATGACTCATAAATTTCAGATTCTGAAAAATTAACTTCTGTTTTTAATCGTTCTATTCCGTTTTTTTTATCGGCGTTCTAGAATAATTATATAAATATTTAAGGTTCAAAGGTAACGTTGGACTTTTTGCAAATAAGATACCTTGTTGGATCAATTATTTTTGTGAGTAGCTAGTTTTAATACCTATGAGGAATGTTCAATAAAAAAAGCTAATTTTTAAATTACGCGGGCTACATACATTCGAGATTCGATTTTTTTGTGATGTTATTTTTCAATATTTTCACCTTTCTGTTTGTAACCTAAAGATACATTAAATTATTAGAAGCACGTGATACATGATTTTCCGTATAATTTATTATTCTGAATCCGAATCTGGCCTTAGAATTGCTCTAACTCGTCAGATTTTTGAAATATCTTAATTAAAAAGTGCAAAAAACGCATTTTTTACCTATATTTGAGGTTGTAAATAGGCATGAATTTTTTTTTTTTTTTTTTAAAACTTTATCCAGAATTCTGAAAAACAATTTTTGCTCTTTCAAATTTATTTAAAGCAAACTAAAATTTTTTTTTTTATGTAGTTCATAAACTAGTTTTTATGGGCTTGAGGTTTGTGAGCTTAGGTTTGAACTTACTTTTTCGTTTCATTCCTAATGTTATCTATAGAATCATAAGAAAACAAAAAAATTACATCCCAGGATTATACTGTATAGATGTTGTCAATAAGATCTCACATCCCTTTTTTTCGCCTATTTTTGCTGTTTTTTTTATATTTTCTTGGTATATTTTTTTATGTTTTTATTAGTTTCTTGATGAAATGTTTGTTCTTGTATTTTAAAGTCCTTCCTGATGATACTCTGTTATGCTGTATCTTATCAGATTTTTTCACTAAACACTAAATGTAATCTGCCAGCATATTTTGTATTAGTTTACCACTGTACTATTTTTCTAAAATAACGTTGATTTGATAAAACCTCTCGCTATGTTCATCATTATAATCATCCAAATTTTCTAGGAAGAAGTCAGGGTGTGAATGCAATAAATAAAATTTCAGTGATATGTTACATCCTAGATCATTTACTGCCTGAAGTAGATGCTGAACAAGCTTCTTATGGTCTTTACTCTTATTGTTACTCAAAAAGTTTGTGATAATATTCTTAGAAGCTTGTCAAGCTTTTAACTCTTTATCATTTAGCTTGGTTTTAACAGTTTGATTCTCGATGAGTTTTCTAATATTTGAATGAACATTTTTTCTTTGATCTTCTCATTGCTAAGATAAGAAAATTTATCCTCCAAGTACAGAAAACCTTGACCATTTTAATCCTTACCTTTAACATTAGCCTTTATAATTCCCAGCTTGATAATAATAATAAGTAGGATGATCTTTTGCTTTTTAACTAGTTGAACATTTTGCACGTTAAGTTGACCGCTTTGTCAATTTTGCGCAACGCCTAATTTTTTATTTTTGTAAAATGAAAACATCTATTACGGCTATTCTACTAATACATAAACACATGTATTTAGCATATCCTACTTGCACAACAAATCGGTTAAAAAGTTCGTAGGCTGACACATAGATAGCATTACTAGAATTGAATCCATATTATTTTTAGTTAGTTTTAACCTTCAAACGATACGTGTATAAGTTTGACAGCTTTTAGACAATTGGTTCGTGAGATATAGCATTGTGAGTGATGCAACATTTATTATTGTGGAAAAAATAGATAAAAAAAAATTTCGTGTGTTAATCAAGCATTGCTTTATGGTAAAAAGAAATACTGTTCAAGCCAAGGCTTGGCTCGATAAACATTATTCGGACTCTGCACCAGGACAATGGTTGAGAAGTAGTTTGCTAAATTTAAACAAGGCAAAATGAGCGTCGAAAACGAAGCACTTAGTAGACATCCGAAAGAAGCTGTTACCGACGAAAACATCAAAGAAGTTTACAAAATAATTTTGAATGATCGTAAAGTGAAGTTGATCGAGATGGCTGAGACTCTTAAGATATAAAAGGAACGTGTAAGACATACCGTGCATGAATATTTGGACATGCAAAAGCTGTGTGCAACGTGAGTGCCACACGAGCTCACAATCAATTGAAAGGAACAATGTCTTAATGATTCGGAGCAATGTTTAGCGATATTCAACTGTAATAAAGACGAATTTTTCAGACGATATGTGACAATGGATGAAACATGGCTCCATCACTACACTCCAGAGTCCAATTGACCGTCAGCCGAGTGGACTGCACGCGATGAGCCGAATTCAAAGCGTAGAAAGACGCAACAGTCAAGGTTATGGCATCAGTAGCCTGGGATGCGCACGATATAATATTCATCGATTACCTTGATAAGGGCCAGACCATCTCCAACGATTATCAAATAGCATTGTTACCGTGTCACAAATCAATGGAAACAATGGCAAAATTGCATGGATAAGGCTACGAATTGCTTTCTCATCCACCGTATTCCCCGAATCTTGCCCTTAGTGACTTCATTCTACCTGTAGACTATAAAAGAATGCTCGCTAAGAAAAAAATCAGCACTTATGAAGAGGTAATGGACGGAACCGAGGCCTATTTCGAGGCTAAAAGGAAACCGTACTGTAAAAATGGTATCAAAACAATATATGACTGCTATAATTGTTGAATCACCCTCGAAGGTAGCTATATTAAATAATTAAATCGAATTTTACCAAAAAAATGTATTTTACTATGTTAGCCTACGAACTTTTCAGCCGTTGTTACCTGTAATCTATGTTATTCATTATAAATACTACTATGATCAAGAAATAAAACCAATTTTTTTTAAATTCTTTATTTATTCTTAAAAATCTATTTCGTTACCTTCAAAGTAGTCCCCGCCCGACACAATACACTTATGCCAACGTTTTTTCCAATCCTCGTAACAGTCAGAAAAGTCCTTTTCCGGAATTGCCGTTAGTTGATGCAGCGATTCACGTTTAATCTCGTCAATCGAGTCAAAACGATGTCCCCGAAGTAGTCTTATAAGTTTATTAAACAGCCAGAATTCACACGGCGCTAAATCAGGCGAGCACGGTGGTTTTGGAACGATATGACTTAAATTTTTGGCTAAAAAGTCACGAATAATCAATACGGTGTCAGACAGTGCATTATCGTGATGCAAAAACCATGAGATGTCTTGACATAATTTCTACCTCTTATTGCGAATAGCTTCACGCAAACAACGCATAGCACTCAAATAATATTCCTTGTTAACAGTTAGGCCTGGCGGAAGAAATTCTAAATGCACAACACCACGATAATCGAAGAAAACTGTCAACATAACCTTGATTTTTGAACGACTTTGACGTGATCTTTTTGGTCTTGCTTTACCTTTAGCACGATATTGGCTCGATTGATCGGTTGTTTCTGGATCGTAGGCATAGATCCATGTCTCATCTCCCGTAATAATGCGTTCCATGACGTTCTAGTAGTTAGAAAGCATCTCTTCGCACACATTTACACGATGCTTTTTATAAAAATAATTGAGTATTTTTAGAATCAATCGAGATTTGATGCGTTTGAGACCCAAATGATTATTTAAAATTGCTTGAATCGATCCAAATGAAATGCCAACAGTATCAACAAGGTCTCTTATTGTTAACCGACGATCTTTGAGCACAAGATTTTTGATTTTTTAATGTGTTTCTCATCAGTTGATGTCGATAGTCGTCCTGGACGCTCTTTGTCTTCGACGCTGAATCTGCCTTCTTTGAACTGTTTGTGCCGCTTGTAAACATTTTATTCCGACAAAGTCTGCTCACCGGAGGACTTCTGCAACATGCTGAACATTTTTGCCCAAGAAATTTTATTCCAAAGACGAAATTTAATGCAACTTCTTTGCTCACTAAAATCTGACATTTTAAAAATCGCCGAAATCAGCTTATAATGTTTACAAAAACGAGCGTCACTTGCAAACTAATGAATATATTGGCATGAAATTGGACACCGATGTCTCTCACAGTGCTACCAAATTACAAAAAAGTTTCGTTAAATCGATAAACCCGCGAAATTTAAATTAAAAATTGGTCTTACTTTTTTATCATACTAGCATGTGAAAATGATTTGCATATAATTTTATATATTAGGACCTTGAATGAGTTCTTGTTGCTTTATTACAAAATAAAAACTTTATTTAATATATAAGGTATAAAAACATTTTACTCAAAGTGTTGCCCATCGCTACAGACCACATTCTTCCATGTTTCTGGCAGTATATGAATTACTCGTTGGAAAAACAATACGTCTTTTGAGGCTATCCAAGAATTGATCTATACTTTAGTATCTTCGTAAGAATGGAATCGCTGCTCAGCCAGACTATGTGTCATCGAATGAAATAGGTAAAAATTGGAAGAAGCTATGTCAGGTGAAATCGGTGGATGCGATAGAACTTCCCATTGAAGCATTTCCAGGTAGGTTTTTCCTGGTTTTGCAAAACTTCGGGATATTCCTTCACTGTTGCGATCACCATCAGAAGGTTTGTCCTTTGGGTTTTGCATCATAAGGCCGAGCGTTGTCATGTAACGAAATCACTGTTGTGTCTCTGCTCGTATAGCGGCCGCTTTTCTTTTAGGATTCGACTCAAATGCATCAATTAATAATAATCGATAGCGATCTTCCATGATAGTCTTATTTAGTTTAAACAGCTCATAATAAATGATACACTGTTGATCCCAGCAAATGTACAGAAAAAGCTTCGAACCATGAATATTTGATTTTGTGGGCGATGTTGATGCATAGCCGGGCCAATCCCACAGTTTTCTACGCTTTGGATTATCGAAGCGTATCCACTTTTCATCGCCAGTCACGATACAGTGCAAAAAACCTTCTCTCTCCTGCCGTTGAAGCAGTAGTTTACACGTGAGAAAACGCCGTTCAACTTCCCTTGGCTTCAATTCATATGGCACCCAACGTCCTTGTGTCTGGATCATTTCTAACACTTTGAAACGTTTTAAAACTGTTGACTCAAGTTTTTGTAGTATTTTTTTAAGTTCTGCTAGCGTCTGACATCAGTCTTGATCAAGTGATTCCTCCGATTCTTTGTCTTCAAATTTGTTCGGTGCGTTTGAACGTTCTTTATCTTTTAGTTCAAAATTATTATTTTTGAAGCGTCGAAACCAGTCCCTGTATGTTGTATCCGACAGAGCATTGTTACCGTCAGTCTCAACAAGACTCCTGTATGCTTTAGCTGCAGATTTCTTTAGAATAAACTAGTGCAATAAAATTATCCACAAATACACAGTGTGTCCCATGGAAAACGGAACTTTTCAAAAACATCGATTTATATTGGCGCCACCTATTGGTGGATGTTAGCAATGGAAAGGTCCATTCTTAACTGACATCCTGTCTCAATTATATGACATTTGGTTCAATGGAAACCAAATTATCGCGCTCAAAGTGACAGTGTGTTTGTGGCATCGGTCGAAAAATGAACTTCAAACGAAGAGCAAATATTAAGTTCTGTTTTAAACTCGGTAAATCCTTTACTGAGACGCATAATTTGCTGAAACAAGTTTATGGCGATAATTGTCTATTCCGTACCAGAGTGTATGAGTGGTATAAGCGGTTCCAGGAAGGTCGTGAAGACATTTAGGACGACATACATCAAGGTCCTTCAAATACCGTGGTTACTCAAAGTAAAATTGAAAATGTGCGTGAATTTATAAAAAATGAGCCAAAATCTTCATTGCGATACATGGAAATGAAATTGAATATTTCCAAAAATTCAATTCATCGCATTTTGACCGATCATTTGAATCTACGGAGGGTGTGTGCACGCTTTGTTCCACACAAATTGACCGACTACGAAAAATTGCTCCGAATTCAACATTGTAAGGATTTGATTAAAGAGTCAAAAAAGGACTCAAACTTGAAATATTCAATTGTGACTGGTGACGAGACATGGTGTTTTCAATATGATCCCGAAACCAAGCGTCAAAGTGCTGAATGGAAGCACCCAACCGAGCCCAATCCGAAAAAAAGTCGTCTTGAAAAGTCAAAAGTGAAGACAATGTTGATTTGTTTCTACGATTCAAAGGGTATTATTCATCGTAAATTTGTTTCACCTGGTCAAACGATTACTGCTGTGTTTTATCTGGGTGTTATGAAGCGTTTGCTCTGCCGTATTCGTCGTGTGCGGCCACAATACCGTGAAAAAGGGAGCTGGCGTTTGTTGCATGATAATGCCCCGTCTCATCGATCGAACTTAATCACTGATTTTTTGATCAAAAATTCCATTTTTACCATCAACCATTTACCGTACTCGCCGGATTTGGCTCCGTGCGACTTCTACTTGTTCTCCAAATTGCACTTGCCTATGAAAGGAAAACGTTATGCCGACGTAGAGGCCATCCAAAGAGCGACGACCGACATACTAAAGTCGATGGATAAAAATGATCTTAACTCATTCGATATGTTAATTGATCGTGCAAAACGTTGTATCAATGCGGAAGGAGACTATTTTGAATAAAATAAATGAGATTTGCCGGAATATTAAGTTTTTGTCTTTATTTTGAAAAAGTTCCGTTTTCCATGGGGCACACTGTGTACATTTTATTTAGTGTAAAAGTAGACATTTTGAAAACCAAAAAAAAATTACTTTTTTTACATTAAACTGAACTATCATACACTGATATTTGAGGTTAGATACAGTAGTTTCTTGCAGGTATGTCACCATTCGAATTTCCATGCACGAAGTACTGCTACTGCCATCTTTGAAGAAACAGCGAAAACTTATCTAAAGCCCTAATAATTTCCTAAGTAATACTAATCTGAATCGCATTGCAATGGAACAAGATAATTCTTTTTTATGAAACTCGTTGTTCGAGCCGATATCGTGTTCTCAGGAGCTCACGAGCAGTTCGACGCCTTAGGGACTTCTCAGCAGCGCTCGCGGTCTCGCATTCTTTTCTTTTGTAACGCGGTATACTTGTTCTCACGGTAGCTCGTGTATTAACTCTTGTCAAACCCGTAGACTTTGCGACAATTAATATTTTACTCGACCCCTCGTGGTCAGTCTTTGCTTAAGGTAAGCCGCCGAGCACACGCATCCGCACTTACGTACACAAATTCAAATTAATGCGCTTGCTACACTTTAAAGTGTATTTTAAATTAACTGTAGATTTAAGTAGAAAATTAAATTAAGTACAGTTTTTGTTTATTTAAAATTAAATTGCAAAATAAATTCTATTTTTACCGATTTTCTCACTGATGTAAAGATCATTACATTGCGACCTTCTGCGTACATGTGTTGTCGCACAATTTGTCTTCGAAATAGCAGAATGGAATTACCCTTCGTTATTTAAAAGTCTTCTATTTTCATAAAAGAAAAATTAGACACATGCACGAACATTTAGGTCTTTCGAGCCGGATAGCGAAGAAAACTGCATTGTCCGTAGAAATTCAGAAGCAAGATTTTGCGGTGAGTTTTTTAATTCAAACTTCAAGTGAATTTATTGGAAAGGAAAAAAACTTCGTCGTTCATCGCAGTTCATCGTCTAAACTGCGTAACACTGGCTAGTTATCATCATCTCTGTTGTTTCATATCCATTCGCCGTATCTTCAAGGGCTCGGTCTACTGTGCATCTATTTACTTGAGTATAACCTAATACTAAGCTTGACCCCAGTTTGTTCACTTGTATTATCGACAAGAGTCTGACTCGTTCCTTTTACTTTACTACAAGATGTTTTCTTAGCTCTTGTAATATTTCAATTGTCTTTTAATGCTTGCTTTAGTTGCTAACTCTTTGCTAATAGCTAAAATCGTACTTGCTTGCTTGATAAATTAAATTTTCTCGCTTATGCACATCCTTTGTGTGACTGCTTAGCAGATTTGTCCGAATATTTCCAAATTTGGCTTTCTCATTCTTTTTTGTTCTTTGTTTCTTTTGTCAATTTCTGTCAATTTAAATTCTTGTTGAACAAAAAAGGTAGATTCGAACTTTTAATTGAATCTCTGGCTTAATCTACTAAATCTGCTAAGTTTAAGATACATCTGTTTCTGAAAAGTACTGGCCGTCTTCTTTAACCTTTCTTTAGCTTATGTACTGCTGCAATCGCTCGTAAATAAAATTTTGCAGACTTAATCATGGAAAATTTTATGTAAATAATTAATAGATAAGCATTTGTGGTTTTTCTTTGAACCATTGCTTATTTTAAATCAATCTGTATCCTGATTCAGCATGACGAAGGCAGAAATCTCCAATTCAGAGTTTTCTAACATGCTTGCCGATCAACGAAAGTTGAGCGGACTTATCAAGGACTTAGCCGACGCTACTTCCATTACAACGGATGGACATTTCACAGAAGATGATATTAAGACACGCACAGACTTGCTAGAATCTTATTGGAAGTTATTTTGCAGTCAAGATGTCATCGTTTCTTGGCTATCCAAACAGGCTAAAGAGTGGATGTACTTCAAAACTAGCGTCTTTTAAGCTACGCATAACTCTTTCCTGATTGTTCGATCTCGGTACCAAAAGCAGCTTCGATTATTACGGCCCTCACCTGCAATTGGTACAGCGGCACCTTCAGCACTTATTGATCTGATTGTCGTCAATCACAATCAATCATCTTTGGAAAAATTGAAGTTGCTTACTTTCAGTAAAAACCAACGGGATTGGGAGTCATTTAAAGATAAATTCACTTCGTTGGTAATTGAGGATTCCAGCACTACACCTATTATCAAGTTTCAACGTTTGTTAAATTGACTAGATGGCCAAGCTTTAGTGATAGTTAAGGGAGTCAAAACTACAGCTGAGAATTTCACAACAGCATGGGAATCTTGATGTCAACAGTTCGATAACAAGCAACTCTGTTTTGCTTGTCAGATGGAGTTGTTGTTGGATCTTTCAAGTTTAAACGAAGAAACTGTAGCGCATTTAAATTCTTTATTGGCTAATCTCGATGAAAGTTTACATGTCTTTACTTCTTTACAACGCCTTGTCGAACATTAAGATGATCTGTTGGTCTACTTTGTGACCAGTAAGTTCCCCTCTGCATTAAAACTCAGTTGGGCCAAGGTCGTTGAAAAGAATCCTGCTCAATCCTACCTGAAGCTCCAGGATCTTAGTAAGCTTATCGATGAACGGATCCAGGCTCTGATTACGACTCAAGCCGTTGCAACTGTGTACAGCTTGTCTAAAGGAGAAAACAAGGTCAACAATCCAATCTTTTAATCAAATAGGTCGGTAGGGACCTTTTTATAAACGGAACTCAAGTAAAATATTTACCCATATAACTTCTAAGACAAATACAAATAAACCTCGATCTGTGATAAAAAAATCGAAGTGTTTGTTTTGTAATGACAATCATTTTCTTGCATATTGTACTAAACTTGCCTCGTGTTCACTGTATCAAAGTTCAGATTATGTTCGAGCAGCCAACTCCTGTAGAAAATGGCTTAATTATTAGACTTACGTAAAGAATCAGTAGGCGTGGCAATAACTGGCGTAGGTGGTATAGCTAGCATTAATGCTAAGAGCCGTATCACACTTTCGCTTAAATCATCTAGAGATCCTAATTTTAAACTTGAATTTTCAGCATTGGTGCTCAAGAAAGTATCCAGTATCGCCGATAGAAGTGAGATACGTCTACCTCCTTGGCCAGAATTTAATCAGTTAACGCTGGCGGACCCACACTTCAATGAAATCTCGAAAGTTGATTGCATATTGGATACCAAGGTGTATGCAGCTGTTTGGCGATCTAGATTGCAACAAGCCCTGTCAGTTTATCATATTGCGGCTGTCAACACAGTGTTTGGATGGGTGGTTGAGGGAGGAATTCCTACCAACCACGACTTGTCACCTAACAGTTATCGTCCAGTAACAGCCTCTGGTCATCTTGCCACACGAGAAAATCTTCAACAATCTTTGCAGTGCTTTTGGGAACTTGAGGAGGTTCCTTCTGCCTCTCGAATGACTCCAGATAAAGAAGATTGTTATCCTCATTTTTGGCAAACTCATTTTCGAGACGCTGATGGACGATTTGTGGTTCGCCTACCATTCTTTGAACCGCCAATCAATATCGATTTACGAAATATCGCTAAAGGTAGTCTAAAACGTCTCGATCGTCGATTTGCTCGTCATCCAGACGTACACGCAGCATACGTTTAATTGATGACCGAGTATGAGGAACTTAACCATATGGTAAGAGTATCAGCAGACGAGGTAAGGCTTCAGAGTTGTTCTTATATACCCCATCACCCTGTTTTCAAGAGAGATAATGCAACTAAGATTAGAGTAGTGTTTAACGCCTTGCAGTCTAATACTAACGGTGTTTCACTTAATTCTTTGCTACAGCCTGGCCTAAAACTTCAAAAAGACGTTTTAGCAATTATTCTTAGGTGGTCTTTTCACTGTGTGATGTTTTCATGCGACATAGTTAAAATGTTTCGTCAGTTTCTCGTTCATCCAGAGGACAGGGATCGGCAACGAATCGTATGGCGCTCCTTGCTTGATTCACCGATTCAGACTTCTAGGTTAAATACCGTTCCCTATGGCATAACATATGCTCCTTTTCTGGCCAACGCTCATATGCTCCAGCTAGCAGAGGACCAAGAAGTCAAGTTCCCTGAGGCAGCCAATCTAATTAGAGCAAATCGCTATGCTGATGATTTCTTTGCTGGCGCTGATACTATTAAAGAATCTCTGTCCCTTCGCAATCAACTTGTGACTGTGTTAAATTCAGCAGGTTTGCAAGTAGGCAAGTGGGCTTCTAATTACCCACAGTTATTGCCTTCTGTATTTGGTAGAGATTCCAAGCAAAAGGAGACTATGTTTCAGGACCAAGAAGCTGCTGAAGTTCTAGGTATTCGTTGGGACGCCGTCAAGGATAAATTTTGTTTCAAGATTTCTAAAATTAAGTTTTCTTTAACGCGGTTTCCAACTAAGCGATCAATTACTTTAGGCATCGCTAAATTATACGATCCCGTCGGTTTGTTATCACCGGTGATGATCAAAGACAAAATTCTGTTAAAAAATTTATGGCTATTGTCTATTGACTGGAAAGATCCTATTTCTGAGACAATCGCCAACATTTGGTTAACTTTCCGACGCTTATTAGAGGATTTAGAGTTTATCGAAATTCTTTGGTAGATTGGCTCCAAGCAACAGTTGTCGTGGCATTTGCATGTATTTTGAGACGCATCAGAACGTGCATATGCTGCCTGCGTCTACGTTGTAATTCCTTCGTCCAATCCGCCATTATCTAAACTTCTGACGGCAAAGTCTAAGGTGGCACCAATTAAAACCATCAGCCTGCCTAGACTAGAATTATGGGGAGCAGTCATCTTAGCTAGGTTGGTGTCTTATGTCTTAAATAAACTGAAAGGAGATCTAGCCTTTCTTCATTGCTGGTCAGACTCTCAGGTAGTCTTGGCTTGGTTACAGGGCCACCCTTCCAAATGGAAACCGTTTGTAGCAAACAGAGTCAGTGAGATTGTCTCAACCCCCCCCCCCCTAGTCTTCTTGGCAACATATCAAGTCGTCTGACAACCCAGCTGATCTAGCTACAAGAGGTGTTACTCCTGCACAGCTGCAACAATCTACATTGTGGTGGCAAGGGCCCATTTGGCTTTTGCGATCACAAAATGAGTGGCCTTACTGTAAAAATCAGTTTTTTTCGGACGTAGATTTAAGAAAACGAAGTGTCATCGACTGTTTTTCTGCTGAAATAAACCCAGATTTCGAGCAATGGTTTCGCCGCTTCTCGTCTATTAACAAAATCGTCAATATATTTGCTTATCTGTGTCGTTGGCGCTCTCAAGTAAAGATAAGTCCGTTAAGTGAGATTTCATTTTCTTATCTGCCAGGGAGATTAATGAAGGAGGACTTCACGTCTATAAATCTATTCAACGGACTCACTTTGCTAAAGAAATATCGCCTTTCAGAATACAAAAGACCTCTGAATCAACTGATATTATTGCCGACACGTGAGAAAGCCTCAAACTCAAGCCAACCGCAAGTTACCAATTATTGACCTATTTGCAAGGCAGGCGGCAAGATGTTTTAACAACATTGTACTGTAATTAGTTAGGTAGCTTTATTTTACTATTAGTTTGTTAGTGATTTTCGACGCAGCCAATCAATCGCATTGCTTCGTCGCCGGCGGTATGTTCGAGCCAATATCGTGCTCTCGAGAGCTTGCGAGGAGTTCGACGCCTTCAGGACTTCTCAGCAGCGCTCGCGGTCTCGCATCCTTCTCTTTTGTAACGTGGTACACTTGTACTCGCGGTAGCCCGTGTATTAACTTTTGTCAAACTCGTAGACTTTACGACAGTTAATATTTCACTTGAAGCCTCGTGGTCAGTCTTTGCTTAAGTAGGCCGCCAAGCATACGCATCCGCACTTGCGTACACAAATTCAAATTATTGCGCTTGCTAAACTTTAAAGTTCATTTCAAATAAACCGTAGATTTAAGTAGAAAATTAAATTTAGTACAGTTATTGTTTATTCAAAATTAAATAGGAAAATAAATTCTATTTTCACCGATATTTTCACCGATGTAAAGATTATTACATTGCGACCTTCTACATACATGTGTTGTCGCACAATTTGTCTTCGAACCAGCAGAATTGAATTACCCTTCGTTATTTGGAAGTCTTCCATTTTCAAAAAAGATAAAAAGAGACACATGCACAAACACTTATTCATAAAATCTAAAAAAGGTGCACTTACCTTTCAGAATACATCTTACTTTCTGAGATATTTCTTTTATAATAATTTTGTTATACAAAAATGACTTTCAATAGGTAAAACTACTATATGAAACGTATCTCATACGTTGAATGTGATTTTAGTATTTATTTGATAAAAAATAAGAATATTGGAAAACTGATAATTACTTTCGGTTTAATTAATTTAGCAAGCCTGGACAATTTTAAGCTAATATATACTCTACATAGATTAATAAACGTAAAAAATATTTCAAAATTAGGTATATTGACACTATTGACTAGCAAAATTTTTGTGTCTTGAAGCCGCTATATAGGTTGCAGCCATGTTGATTTACAAAAAATCTTTTAATACATTTTACCAGATAGGTCCAATGAACGCTTTATTTAAACTAATCAAGGAAATGTATAGACTAAATTATTCATAAATAACAAAAAAAAGAATGTTTAATAAACAAATTTAACCTTAACATTTATAATTTTTAAATTATGGCTTTATAAAGCGAAAGTTGAAACAACTCTACGTCGGAAACGATTATTTTTAATTTTTAAAAGAGCGGTATCATAGTAAAAAGAGCTGCAGAAAACAGTTTTTAAGAAACGTCTATTTAAGTTTAAGAAATTTAACTTAATTTCAAAAGTTCAAAATTAAATTTTTTGAAGGAAAAATAGATATTTGAGCTAACTTAAAAGGATTTGTAAGGGCAAGAGTTGTACTTTAAAGTGCTGGATGAAGTTATCTGAAAAAAAAATCATGACTATACGTAACCTCAAATATAGGCAAAAAACGCGATTTTTGCGCTCTTAGATAAGGTTATCTCAAAAACTTGACAGTTTAAAGCTTATTCAAGGCCGGATTCAGATTCGGCAACAAAAATTTTACGGAAAATCATATAGCACTTGCTCATAACAGAAAAGAAGTGTTTTGTACCATAGTGTAATTCAATACTTAAAATTAAAAAGTGAAATCATTTTTCACATTACTTATAATGATTTTAAGCCATTTATAAGTTAAGAATTCCATCTTATTACTGATTTTTACAAATCTTTTTGTATTAATTTTTTAGTTTTTTATTATTAAATTTATTTTACCTTTTAAAATGTTTAATTAGAAATAAATATATTTTTTTTTAATTTTAAACAAATTTTATTGATTGATGATTAAGAATAATTTGAACTTTGTTTATTCTCATCATTTAAAGAATAATTACAATCATTTTTATTATTGTGATTTAAATTATTATATTCAATATACAACAAGAAATTTTTAAATCTTCTTTGACAATTCATGCCTTAAACCTTCGGACAGTCTCAAAACTTAAGCATTTAATTTGAAACAGTGTTTTGAAATAAATAATTTTTTAAAGAGGAGGTAATTTTAGCTGGTAGATGTTAATTATTAAAACCTAAACTTTTTTCCTCATTTAATATACCCATTCAAAAGGCGAGGGAAGAGGCCAACCTACAGGAGTATCCCCGTAAGCTTTTAGTATTCTGCCAGAAGAAGGAAGAAGTCAATAGAGACGCCGCCTTTAACTAGCTAAAATCTGCCTAAAAGGCACCGTGGAGACAATCAAACCCAGCTACTTCCTCTCCCTCAAAGCCACCCTCACAGGGGGTGTTGGAGGGAGCGGGGACCAGAACATGTCTCAAGATAATCGGGAAGCTGCAGGGGTTCTGATTAAAGGGACCCGTGAAGGCCGCCCAAATAGAGAGGGCCCGACAGCGGTCTTAAGGGCTAACCCTCTGATGGTGATCGTGACAACAGAGGAATATCCCGAAGTTTCGCTAACTCGGTAAAACCTGAACGCCTTTAAGGTCGCCTTCAGATAAAAACTTAGCAACATTCCTCCCCCTTCAATCAGTAGCCGAGATTTAACTTGTCTCATTGCAAGGAGGTGCTCGTCTTTAACGAGGGTGCCAAGGAGTGGCTGCTCACCAAGGTGCCTGGTGCCCGGAGGCCTGAAACTCAAGGCGGGTGGAACTTAATTCAAAGGATGCTGAAGGCCATCAGCTCTGGTTCTCTGGGTCACCAGAGGAACCAGCAAACGTCCTTAGAACTCTAGAGGGTAACAACCTTTTCCCCAAAATAGCCAGCTGGCGGGTTATCAATTCAGCTGGTCGGAACTCGGAGAGACAGGAATCTAGGAATAAATACATCCACATTTTCCAGCTGCCAGAGTCCCAAGCCAGGGCATTAGCGGCCCTGGATTACAAATCCTGGCTAGATCTGGGACGTGTCACCTTAAACACTTTGCTGACCGGTGACGAGTTAACTCATCCTTTCATGCTCGAACGTTGTCGACCGGAAACAAGTTAACTTGTCATTGCACTTGCATTATCTATTTTAATTTATGACACCTAGAGCGATATAAAATATTGAATTACTTGGCGTATCGTGTTTAGTCATGTTCGCTTTATAACAAAATTACTTTTCATAGTATTTATTGTTTTTATCACAATTTTAGTATAATTCAAATGAATGCAGCACACCACCTGGCAGTTCTCGTACTTTTAAAAGGGCTCCTTACAAAGATCCACCTTTCAGGCTTTCAGGAAAACTAAGCGACTACGTTTTAGAATAAATAGTCACTGGCATGAAAACAAATTCAACTAGAAGGTGTAAAGTATGCTCTTTAAAAGAAAAGCGCAGCGAAACGAGATATATCTGCAAAACCTGTTGTGTACCATTACACGCAAGTGATTGCCATACAGTTTATCATATCAAAAAAGATTATTAAAATTTATATAAAAAACATGACCGAAGTTTAATTTCATTTAATTCAGTATAAATAAAATTTATTGGAGTTGATTTATTGGTGATATGACATAGTTTCTGTGTCAAATTGCCGGTCAGCAAAGTGTTAACGTGGCACATCAAAAAAAGGCAAAGGGAGGAGGTTACGATGGAGGTCGAGGCAGCTTAATAATGGCTCTCTGATCTCTATCACTAGCACAGATTAACTTGCACCATAGTAAGGGAGCCTCTGCTATTCTACAGAGGAGTATGGCTATAGTGCACACACACCTTTCATTAATCCAAGAACTATGGATAATGGAGGGAGCCATAAGGGGTTTAGGGAGGTCTTTTATGTTACGAGAATCCAAAGGCCACCAGGCTGAGAGCATGCATTGCTTGGAAAGATATCAATGCAGTTCCCCTTTGAGACCTTAGCACAGGAGACCTTATAGTAATCTCGACGATAATGGAGGCAGTGAGCGAGCTCTTAATAGGCTCGGCCTTCATCCTCTATGACAACACGTGCATCTCGCTACAAGAGGTTTTCAAACTAATTGACTACTAACAGGAGCACATCAAACACTTCTTATTAGATTGTGATGCAAATCCTTATCACGTACTGTGGGGCAGCAGAAACACTAATCAAAGGGAATAACTTGGTGGAATATCTCCTAAGTACAGAGTTAGATATCCTCAACAAGGGCAATACGCCAACCTTCCTTAACCCTTTGGCCTACACGGTGTTAACCGATTGCGCGAGCCATAGTAAACAAGAAGGTCGGTCGCGCACCGTGCCATTCAGCTGTTCAGCCGTGTACCCGAACTGGCGCAAAATCTATACTTTTCATGAAATTTATATTTCGGTACGACAAAAGGAATTGTGAAATAATAAATTCTTTACCACAAGTCAGACTCGTGGTTTTCGCTTATGCCATAAATTCTTCACCGCGAGTCAGACTTGTGGTTATAGGCTAAAGGGTTAACTCGATATGAGCAGAAGTTATTAATATAATTCTCTGCTTTAAGGAAATTGTGAAAAAAGTCAAGAAATGGTGGGTCTTGGATGAGCTATCACTATTAGATCACGCTCAAATATTAATGGAGCTTTAATTGCACAAAAGATGATGAGCATCTTCAGAAACTCGTATGAAAACAACTGCCCACTAAGGAGGATGATGACCGTGAGTCTGGTCCACTGGTGGTCAGATCGACTGGAGAATCTAAGAAAGATCGTCAGAGATCTGCTTAAAAAAGCCAGGGAACATAAAAACCAGAATCTATCAAATTCAAGCTCCAGAATGAGAAATACTCAATAACGGATGAGGAGACATTGGATCATCTCATCTGGACCCACTTCCCTAACTATATCAAGCTAGGAAATGATCTGGCGACAACCTCGTGGGTAGAACACGGAAACTAGGAGCACTGAGGATGGAAGGTACTTTAAAGGCGTTAAAAATATCGGTTAGCCAGAGGAATCGTGACCCCAGATAAAATAAGGATTGAGGTGGATGCTTAAATCCTTTGATCCATACAAGTCTGCTGGACCTGATGGGATCCACCCTGCATTTCTACAGAGGGCTGAACAATAGATAATAGGACCGCTGATTAGGATAGCAAGGGCAACTCTTACTCTTGGTCACATACCATCAGCCTGGCAAGGCACAAGAGTAAAATTCATATCGAAGGCAGGTAGATCCGGATACACCTCTGCGAAGGACTTCCGGCCTATCAGCCTGACGTCTTTTCTTATGACGACCGTGGAGAGGCTGGCCGATAGATAAATCAGGGACATAGTCCTCGTAGCTAGACCTCTTTGCGAGAATCAAAACATATACCGAGCAGGCTTCTCAACTGAAACTGTACAAGGTGAGCAACTAATAAGACCTTAACTTGAGGCTAGGGGCTTTGCAGTTGCATTCGCCATACACATAGAAAGAGACTTTAACAACACATCTAATGATACCATAAGATCTGCTATGATCTCACATAGAGTGCTCGAGATGATAGTTAAATGAATCTGCCACATGCTGGGCAATCGCTCCTTAAAAGCTACCAAGGGAAACACTACAGTACGAGGCAACGTAAGTTCAGATTGTCCACAAGAAGAGTTATTTGACCTCTATTGTGGTGCCTTGTAGTAGACGACCTTCTAACAAGGTTACCTACTACAGACCTCTAGGTTGTGGGATAAGCGGACGACCTACTGATTATCAAACGCGGACCCATTCTGCACATCGTAATAGAATTAATGCAGAACGCTGACTCAGCTGTGGATGACTACAGGGCTTAATGCCAACCCGGACAAAACCGAGGTCACCAAGATCTTCACCAAGAAATACAAATGAGATAGAACCTGCAATCTTCAACTTAACGACCAGCAGCTTAAACTGGCTGAAAAGATCAAATACCTTAAGGTTATCCTTGAAAGCAAGCTGAATTGAAAGAAATACCTTGATGTCAAATATGACAAATTTATTATGGTACTCTGACAACTCAGAAGGGCTACAGGAACGAATTTGGGACTAAAACCCTCCTCAACGAAACGGCTGTTCAATGCAGTACTTAAGCCAAAACTAACATATCCAGCGGCCATTTGGTGAAAAATAATGCTGCTCAAATCAACAGAAACTCAGCTGGAGAGACTAAGAGGTTTCACACTGAGGTGCACTCTGGAAGCTGTCAGGTCCACGCCTACGGCGACTCTTGGAGCGATCCTCGGGGTAGTGCCCTTACACATCTTCATCGAGGGTGAAGCAGCTAAAGGATTCTTAATGATAGGAGGAACCAAACCAAGAATAGGGAAGCTACTGGAGGTCCTGTCGAAAAGCGGCATTCTGGAAATGCCCAAAGACAGAGCAGCCACCAACTATCTCTTCGACAAAAAGTATAAAATCAGTCTATCCAGCAAGGAAGATTGGATAACCGGCGTCAAATGTCTACCCAAAAACGGAGTCATCTGATACACGGATGGATTTAAAAATGAGGTGAACACAGGCGCTGGGGTGTACAGAAGAAGAATTTGCATCATCTCCTGTGCACAAAGTGCACTACTTAATAAAACACGAGAACACGTTATTATATTTCAGATAGCAGAAGCGCTATTAAAGCTTTAGAAGCCTGCACCACTAAATCACAGTTAGTGTTTGAATGCGACAGCTTACTCAACATGCTTGCGGCGAGTCTTCCGCTATCTCTTCTCTGGGTATCAGGTCACTCTGGCATCAAGGGGAACAAGGTGGCAAATAGATTGGCCAAACAAGCAGCTAGAGAATAATTTGTGAGACCTATACCTGTAACAGGCATCTGCAACCGTCTCGCTACTAACAAGATTAGCAGATCGATGTTCAAGAAGCACGAAGAGGCCTAGACAAAGGTCCCAGGCTGTAGAACAGCCAAAATTGCGGAATCACAGACACACCGTTGGACGCGCCACGAGTCCAACCTGTAGATTCTGTAGTAATAAACTGGAGTTCTCAACTCATATAATCGATCAATGTCCAGGTCTTACGGCCAAGAGACTACAATACTTAGGCGAGACTAAGCCAAAAGAGCTAGACTTTAAAGTAAAGGACGCAGGAAGGATCCTGTCCTTCGGAAAAAGTACCTTTATGTGAGCCCCGTCAACAAAAGAGAGACGCCAAGGGAATTACCCATACGTCTGAGGTCCCCTACAATGGGGGACCACTCCCACAACTATAATAATAATATTGATAGAAAGCAAATTTTGTATTAAACATCAAAAATTTAAAAACTAGAATAATTGTTTCAGGCCTTAATAATTAAATTCATACCTTTGAAATAATCTCGCATCTCAAATAAAAATTCTGGGGTCAAGACTCGTCTATGTTTTAATATATCTGGCATAAAAAGTTCAAGAGTTGGAATTATTGTCATAGGCTTCGATAATCAATATCTAAAACCTAAATTTTTTTTTCTTTCGAATAGTATTTGTTTCAACGGACTGTTTCAAATAAAAAAAGCTAAAGTATCGGGACTGTCCCACAGTTTAAAGCATATACCCTCGCAGCATGAATTAATTTTTGGAAATAATTTGTAAAATAATCCATTGAATTAATTAAAAAATATTTCTAAAATAAAACAAAATTAAATCTAAAGCAATTCATAAAATAATTTAAAAAAATATCACAGCTACCTTTTAGAAATGTTACAAGAATGCAAAAAAATTAATTTACTGAAAATCGCAAGAAATAATTAAAAAATTCTTTCGAAATTATTGCCTAAAGGAATTCGTAAATTAATACTTTGCCCTTACTTGTTGTAATTTCATAAATAATTTCACAATTATTCAGACATATTTCTTGTATTAATTGTAACGTCGGTACATGACCTCTGTTTTTTTCCTGTGTTTCACTGAATCTCGATAAGCCACCTGTTACACCTCTCCCTCAGTCGCTGCTAGGCTCTGCTTAGCAGCTACTATTACCCACTATCCAAGGGTTTAATTTGGGGTGAGGGTTATGAGTTTGCGCGCGTCTTGCGAGGCGAAGTCAAAGCGTGTTCTCCCACGCCCTTCGCCTTCCTACTGCCCGGTGGCCTTCCCGGGCGTCGCCTGACGCTCGCGCCTACCGCCGGTCGATCTTCGGTCAACGGTGGCTCCTTTACATTCGCTGTGGGACGCCTCACAACGCAGACTGTCTTCCGTGGTCGACCACGCTTTCTGTTGTCAGTCTCTATCTGGAATTCATTATAGTAAGCTCATCCAACAGAGTAAAAATTACCATGTAACAATAAATCCCTGCCTGTGAAATCATTGCATCATCTACGTTCTCTGACGATGCTTTCAACTTATATGTTCGGCGCTTGGTTCAGACGTTCACAAACGTCTACAGCTAGAACACTCTGCTCACAGCATACGCTACCTGCGTCAATAATCTCTACCTATTCGGCGGTTCGCATTAATAAGAAAGGACGAATAAGAAAGCTACGATGCATCGCACGTAAACGGCAAGGCTTCCCGAGAGAGGCAAAATGCTACGCTCACCCACAAGCACACGTGTACGCATTGACCGATTAGACTGTCTCATCGACGGTCCTTGCATTGACGACTTTTGATCTGCTCAACGACCATCAAGGACCGACGCTCAGCGACGCACACACGCTTTATTAAAAAAAGTAACATCTCCTTTATCACTTTAGCACGCCCTTAAAGAATAAAACTAAATTCTGCCATATTTTGTTGGGTCATTCATTCAATTTCATACGCTATCTTCTTTCTTTCCGAGGCTCTCACATCCACAGCACGAGCGATTTAGGTCATTGGCCAAAAAGAAAGAGTCAAAACACATCGAAGTATTGCGCATTTGATCTGTTTTTATCTTTACTTACATATGTAAATTGCGGCATTTCAGACGTAACACTTGTATAAGTAGTAAAATCGTAAGAGAGAAATTATTAATTTAAATACAAAAATATATTAATTTTGTAATTATTTCTTAATTAAAAAAAATATTCTACACTATAAAAGAAATTCTAAGTGAAGAATCAATACAAGCGTGTAGAGATAGCCAAGCAACTTAAAACTTAAATTTAAATCTTAGTTTTCTAGGCATTGCATAGCGTAAGAATTAGAGCGTCGGCTTCATAATGCAAAGAATCCGGGGTCAATCGTACCAGAGGTCAAAAATTTTTCAGCGTTTTTTTCCGTAAAATAATGTGCGAAATAATATTCGTGACAATGCGAATAAATGATTATGTCATAAGTTTAAAAATATGTTTAATCATAATGAATAATGAAATTCTAAAATATATAAAGTACTTGATAAAGGTTACAAATGATCTTTAAAAAAGTTTGCGCAAAAGGTTACTGTAATCTTTCATAAAGGATTACTACCAGTAGTTTGTTGCGGACATTCTGACATTGCAGCAACATTCTACGAATGCTTCCCTAAACGATTGAAGCTTCCGAACCTTTCTTGAGATCTTACTTGAAATATTTTGAAGTTTTCTCTTTGTATAAATTTAAGAAATATTGTAAAAATTATTTCATTAATTTACTAATAATACACAAATTCCTTTGAAATTCTTTCAGTGAATTAATCCTGTAATAATGTTATATCCGTGTTTTATATAATATCTTTCAGGAATAATTCTAAAAAATTTTTAAATATTATATTGTACTTGAGTCTTCTTTCTGTAATAATTTTAGAAATACTGAAAAATGAATTCAAAGAATAATTTACTAATAATACACAGATTCTTTTCAAATTCTTATAATGCATTAATGTTGCAATAATGTTGTGAATTATTATTACATGCATCTAGGAAATATTTTTGTTATAATTCATAAATTATTTGAAAAATATTCAAGTAAAAGGATTCGGTAATAATTCAAAAATTATTTTTAAAAGAACTAAATGGCGGACATAACATTATTACAAAATAATTTTAATGAATTAATTCTGAAAGGGTTCTATTCTTTCATGTATTATTTCAGAATTAGTGAAAAATATATACATTAGTAAATTTTACAGATTAAATTCCGAATAGAAATATAAAAATATTGAAAAATACAATAATTATTGCAATAAATTAAAAAAAAATATTTATTCTTTGCTTGAAACAAAAATAATATAAAACGTTATTGTCGTCATCTATTAACATTAATCAAGTGCGCAACTGAGTTCTCGCTGTTTTTCTTGATGAAAATGCAACTTTATTGTCAAAAATCGTTAAAAATGAATCATTCAAGGTATTGCCCATCGCTAGCTACAACTTTTTCCCATTTTTCTGGTAGAGCTCAAATACTGTTACAGTGAAAGTGTTCATCTTTTGAAACTATTCACGTATCAAGCCAATCTTCGATATCTTCATATAAGCTGAATTGCTGATCAGCATGACCATGTGCCATCAAACGGAACAAGTGATAATCCGACCGTGCAATCTGGGAAATATGGTGGGTAGGGTAAGACTTCCCATTCGAGTATTTCCAAGTAGGTTTTAACGGGTCCGGCAACGTGAGACCGAGCGTTGTTATACAGTAGAATCACTTTCGTACCTCTGGTCGTATTGTGGCCGTTTTTCGCGTAGTGCTTGGCTCAATCACATCAATTGAATTCAATACTGTTGTCCAGTGATGGTTTCGTTTGGTTTCAATAGCTCATAATGAATAACACTGACTTGGTTTCACAAAATGCACAGCATAACCTTCGCAGCATAAATATTGGGCCGAGCCGATGATGTAGAAGCATGATCGGTTAGCTCCCATGACTTTCTTCTCTTTGGGTTGCTGTAATAAATCCATTTATTACCTGTCACGATGTGATGAAGAAAACCCTTCCTTTTTACCGCTGGAGCATTTGTTCACTTGGCTTCAAATCATAAGGAACCCAAGTTCCTTGCTTTTGAATCATTCCCAACGCATGTGATTGCTTGGAAATGGCTTGACGGATATATTCCAATACTAAAGCAAGCTTATTTTTCGTTTAGCATAAATCCTCGTCGAGCAATGCCTTCAATTCAGCTTCTCCTAAAGTTTTTGACCTTCCTTCACGCGAATGGTTGTCAATATCGAAACCACCGTTTTTGAAGCGAAGGAACCAATCACAGCATGTGGTTTCACTTAGAGCAGCAACCCTGTAAACATTTTGGAGCACCTGATGTGCTTAAGCCACCGTTTTCTTCAAATAAAAGAAGAAAAGTAACACTTTCCACAAATAACGATTAGTTGGCACAAAATGAGACATTTTCACGCAACTTAAAGTATATGAAGCCAAAACAAAATCACTATTGTGTCAAAGCGATTTGTTTACTATATGTCTAAGCTTGCTTCGTGACGTTTTGGATGTCAAAATTGACAAGCACTTACTGCTGGAGCCATTTATTGACAAATAGCGGGAACTTGTTGCGCACCTAATATAAAATTACGGAAAAATTACAATTAGAAAGTAATGGAGATATTGCGACATTTACAAATTATAACTTGCATCTGCAAATTTGTAATACATGATCTAAACGTATAATTTTTTGCTCTTTCAGAATTTGGGGTCGAAAATCAGGGTTTCTATTTGAAAAAATAAAACTGCTTTAAAATAATCTTAAAAATAATATTGAAAGTCACAGACAAAGTTATAACGTAACATATGCCCCTGAGAAACCAACAACTTTCATCTCAACCATTTTACACATCACGGCCTTGCGCACATCTTCCAGAATTGATAATGGTCTTCTGAATTGTCGCGCAACGTTAACTTAATTAAATAATTGAACCGAACTTCAATAAATGCAATATAGATTTTTAAAATATCAATCAAAGTGAAATCAAAATTGAAGTAAGTATTGAAAACAAAAATTGTTGAGAAACTTAAAGACAAAATTAAAAATGAAATTAAAATCAATTTAGAAAAAATTTAAATGAAATTGAAATTGAAATTAAAATAAAATTGGAATTGAATTAGAAATAATTGGGTCTGACTGAAATATCGCGGTTGACCTCTTCGCAATTTTTGATTCGATTCATTGCCTCGGATTTGCGTATCATTACCCCACTTTTTCCAGAAATTTCGCTAAGGTTTTATCTGTAAATAGTGCGAAATTTATGGAAAATGCAATGTGAGAAATGCTAACTTCCTTCGACTTTGCTGCCTAATTTTTATTTTAACACATACAGACGTAACTTGATAATTATTAATTTGAAATTATTATTTTATTGATTATATACATAAAACGCTATATGATATTATTCGGAAAATGTTTGTTAACAATACTAAATTTATCCAAGTTTTGTAAATAAAATACTTTTGTCACTACAGGGAAAAAACAAGTACTATAATTATAAATATTTGATTAATTAAATTTAATAATTATTTTTTCAATGATTATTTATTTGCTGATTTATTATTAAAACACTCGCTAAATATTATTTAATTAGTCTAGCTTATAATATACTTGTATGTAATATGTGTATACATAAACTTATATACTAGACTGCGCACGCTGTGAGAAATTTTGAAAACAACATTAAAGTGAGAAAACAATAGCAGGAGGCGTTGTGTCTCTCTCTAACGTGGAGGTTGGTGGGGGGAGCGACTGACTACGTGAAAAGGACATCATAATATAAGTAAGCATAACAAATAGACAAGGAGAAGGAACATTTTCCCCTTAACAGCCTCCCCACTCTTCCTGACAAGCGAAAGAGACAAAATGACTTCCAAGCTACGAGTATCTCCGTCCTTTAATGTTGTCTTCAAGACCTTTCACGGCGCACGCAGTCTAGTATATAGCATAAGTCTGTGGTAATATACTTGTATGTACTCGTATATGTACTTGTTGTAAAGAGTATATTGGAATAACACGTGCAAAATTCACCCTCGCACGTACGCACTGCCGTTGGCTCCGATTTGGGCATGGCAGGTCGCTAGGTCCACCGGTGCGGCCTCGAGTGACAAGGGACGTTAGCCGTCAGTACAATGACACTCTTGTGCAGTACCGGTCTGTTGACAATGCAGGATCCTTCTCGGATCCTGCTTTACTTACGTGTGCGGGGCCTTGCCGTAAAGCCTCACTGCCGGTGCTACTTCCACCGAGCTCTGCTGCTCAGTATGTGTGCTAACAGTCGGTTAGCACACTCGCGGAAGCGGCAGTATTCGGGACATGGAAGCTGGATAGGAAGGCGATAAATAACGCGCACCCATTATGCGCTAATAACCTATTTATTGCTAAATAACTACAAAAATGTATAAAAAGTAAATTATTTATCACGTAGAGGCTCGTCTCTGTTAATCGCAGTTAGTATTGCTTAACGAACAATACTAATATGCTGGGAGTGCCCTGCGCATGCGCGTCGTACACTGCACACGTGGCTACACACACACACGTGTAGTCTATGCCTACGCAAGAGGGAGAGTGGTTCCTTTTCTCGCCTCGCGTTGTCTATGACTGTATGAGCGAGAGCGGTTCTCTCACTCATCTATACTGTCCATAATCGTGCAAGTTAGAGCGTTTCTCTAACTCGTCTATGCTGTCCATGATCGTGCGAGTGAGAGCGGTTCTCTCACTTGCCACTCGCACGCACAATGAAATATAATAATAATTTATTTTCGTGGTCGCACGCGCGTAATAAATAAATCACGGATACGGAAATTAACTGCAAGTGGCCACTTGCTTTTCTAACAGCTAGAGGATTGTCCTCTACGAATCTCTCGGCAAAAATCTCGATTTCGAACGGCTGCAGCGGCGGTGGAAAATTCTCTATATCTTTTTTGGCCCGTCGTTGCAGCTTGGCGGTTGAAAAGCGAAGAAGGTCGCGCTTCTCCTCTTTTCCTGCGTCGCACCATTAATTGCTTGATCGATGGCGCCGCAAATTGACACGCCGCGAATTCTCGCGCCTTTTCCCGCGTCGTGCCATTGATTGCTTGGTCGATGGCGCCGCGTGTAGTGACGCCGCGAACTATATCTTGAACTGCTTAGCAGGTGGCCTAACTTTGATTAGCCACCTGTCACAGTATGCTATAATAGTTGTTTTATTACTGTTTAATTTTTCCTATATTTTGTTGTTTTTTTTTTTTTTTTTTATGTATTAGTTGTGTTTTTTGTGTCAAGTTTATTGAATTAACATTAATCTACAAAAGAAAAATTTTTACTCTAAATCTTAAAATATAGTTCTTATGAATATCTTGAATTAAACGATGGAAAAAATTATTTATAATTCGTAATAATACAGTAAATTTGTTAGAGCATTTATATTTTAATTTATTTTTAAGTGAAATGCACAGATATTCAAAGTATGAAAAAATATACAAATTAAAAAAAAAGTTTAAGTTATAATTATTACTTACCAATGTAGTTGATTCGATTTCATATTGAACTTGAAAATTAAGTTTTACTACAAAGACAAAATCGTTTGAATCACTTTTCTCTTTGAGTTGCTGCACCGCTGCTAGCTACAGACAGCACGGACCCTTATCTTTCTTTTCGCCTTTGTGGCTGTACTTCGATACACAGAATTTCATCATAGATAATTACATGTACCTATTTAATGAAGCTTGTTTGATTCCTTTAAATTTATCGCATATCATTTTTTTTTAATTGTTGATGAAAATAATGAACTTTTGGCTACATAATATTTAGAACTACATATTACCAGAGTCTATCAAAATATTGAATTTTAAAAATAACTTTTTTTGACCTCGATTTTTTTAGTATCGCTTTTAAAATAAATTAATTTCAATTTTTCATTTTACTTGACTATGGAACACCCATATATAAATTAATAGTCACCTCAAATGTAATTCTATGATGCTTAGAAATTTTATAATCGAGCTTTCCGTAAATATTCTTTTCGTACGGAAATTTCATTGCTCGACCAATCTATTTTTTCATAAAAATTTTTGCTGTAAATTTTTCTAAATTTTATTCAATAAATTAATGAAACGCATTTTTAAACTTATTTTTCACGATTAAAATAAATTATGACACTCCACCTAAATTAGAAATAGAGTAACTGCAGCATGTTTGGAATATCGGTTTGTTTTTTGAGAATAAATAGAAAAGGAAAAGGATATGCGCAATAGAAAATCAATTAAATTGTTAAAAAATTATTAAACTCTAATAATACCATCAATGAAATAATAAAAATACTTTACATCGTTTATTTCCGCTATATTTTTTGTTACAAAAAAAATTGGCATCTTCTTCAGTCGGGACCGCAGTCTCATTACTCGTTGCTACATCGTAAAACAAATCTAAATTATTTTCAGAGATAGCACCAGGATTTGAATCTGATGATTACTTTCTATCATATTTTTCTTTTTTGTCTTGTTTCTTGTTTTTTCTTACTTTCATTCTTAATTATTTTTTTCTGTGCTCTGTTTTTTTTTTATCAGACTTCTTAAATTATGCATTCTCAAGGTCCTTCTTATAAGGGGAGCTTGAAGTTATTGTCGATCTTGCTGGTTTACAGCCTCTATTGCTAGTTCTCTTTTTTATTGTAGGCACGGAAGAAATATGAGATCGACTGATATAAGAGTGAATTCCTGTGCTAGTATCTGATAGCCTTGGCTTAGTTTTATCAAAATTCTATAACCATTGTGGAGCATCCACGGGTGCGGCGAGCGTTATTGGAATAGTTTAAAGATTTTGATTCTGCTATTTAATTGGCTTCGTTTAATACATTCCGATTAACGGGATAAATACCACTAGCTCTGAAACCATTTGCAGCAAGTGCTTCAGTTTGGTACTTGATGTAGATTTCTCAAAGAGCTTAACAACATTATATGGTGTCAAAAGTCTATTAGTCTCTTTAAGAAACACCCGAACTTCTTCACTATAATAAGTTTTTAAAGATCCTATGAAAGTTTAATTCAATGGTTGAACTTTATGCGTACAATGAGGTGGTAACGACAGGATCGTCACATGATGCTGTTTTGCAAGATCTTATATAGAAGGAACAAAAAATCCTGCAGAACTCTTACAGATCACAATATACTTATTAAAGACCTCCTTTTGGCTGACGTCATTTCTTCGATTTGTTTCTCTCCATTTTGAGCTATTATTTTTGTATTTTACTCTGGAATATAGAGGAACCACTCACATTAACATTTAATATGCGCGCAGCAGAGAAAACTATTAGCCAGAATTTTTTCAAGCTTGTCATAAAATTCGTCTACTCTTTCTTTAGTTAATCCGTTGGCTCTGGCTTGAGAAGTTTCAGTTGGCTGTTTTATGGACTAAATTTCCTTATGTCGATTAAAAAATTCTCGTGAGTGCAGTTGCACTTGAGGATATAAGCCGCAGTTATAGATGGCGGCTGTGTGTATGTGCGTGTTGTGTTTCCCGCGTCGCGAGTGCCGTTATAGATACATGTAGCCTATCTAATCTTGTATTGCGAGTTTTCACGGGCTCGTCGTAAATTCATCGCGTGCATGTGTGTCTGGCGCCTTAAAAACTCAGAGTTGTACGTGTCGTTCTAGTTTTATAAATCAAATTACTTGCTACGAGGGTAGTCCCAAAAGTACCCGACCTGACTTATAAATACAGGTACTTTTAAAAAAACAATTACGGCGATTGACAATACCACCTTTCAACAACTTAATGTGAAAAATTCATAACGGTACGTTTATTATTATTTTTTTTACAGACATCCAAAGTGAACGCTCTCAGTGAATTTGTAAATATGGAAAAAATCGGGCATCGTTATGTGATACAATACTTTTATTTAAAAGGTCTAAGTCCAACCGATATCAAAGCCGAGTTGGATCCTACTCTGGGGAAGTCTGCTTCTTCGTTTACAACGGTCAAATATTGGGTAGCTGAGTTGAAGCAAGGTCGTACGAGCTACCAAGATGAACACCGCAGTGGTCGACCAAGTGAGGTCACTACGTCAGAAAATGTGAAGACAATCCACAAAATGGTATTGGATGACCGTCGACTACAAGTGCGCGAGATAGTAGACATGGCAGGTATTGCAAAAAGTGCTGTGCATCGCATTTGACCGAAAATTTGGACATGAGAAAGCTGTGCGCAAGATGGGTGCCGCGTTTGCTCACAATGGAGCACAAACAGCAACGTGAGGATATTTCCATCGAGCGTTTGACAATGTTTCGCAGCAATAAAGCCGAGTTTTTGCGTCGATTCATAACCATGGACGGAACATGGGTCCATCATTTCACACCTAAGACCAAGGAGCACTTAAGGCAGTGGACTGAAAAGGGAGAACCGGCTTCAAAGAAAGCAAAGACAGTTCAGTCAGCTGGCAAGGTCATGGCATCCGTTTTCTGGGATGCGCGTGGAATCATATTTATTGATTATCTCGAAAAAGGAAAAACAATCAACGGCGCATATTATGCAGCCTTATTGCAGCGTTTAAGTGATGAAATCAAGAAAAAACGTCTTCATCTAAAGGAAAGAAAAGTGTTGTTTTATTACGACAACGCACTAGTCCACACGTGCGTCATTGCGATGGCTAAAATCAATAAGTTGAAGTTCGAATTGCTTCCTCACGCAGAGGGCGCAATTTAAAATTAAATGTTATAAATGCTGCAAATCTGAAACTGGCTATGTTAGTTATTTCAAAATTTACACCGTCGAGGATAATGATGAATAAGTCGATAAGTCAATTGGCAAGTCTGGTGCAGTAGTCAAAAATATAATAAGAGATCTTTCAAAATAAGGTAGACCATTGTTTATTAATAATTGGTATGTGTCACCAATGCTATGTAAAAAATTGACGATAAAACTAATGTATAGAAACTGTCAAAATAAATCGTCGCTATACGAGGTCAGGCTACTAAATAACGTGACTGCGCGCCTAGAGGGCGCCGTAGAGGGGTAGGGAAAAAAACGAGTAGTGCGTTGGGTATCTAGATATCTTGTCTATGCACGTACCAAAACACGTTCTCGTCACTATTATTGTATTTGTGCAGTAGCGGTTAGAAACGAACGTGTTTTTTTCTCGTGCCGAAAACCATGTGTGACGAAAAACAGGAGCCACGTATCAATCTCAAATTTCTCGTTGAATTGAAAAAAACTCCGACTTAGTGCTGTAAATTGTTGCAAGAGGCCTATGGAGACGATTCTCTATCTCGTGCGCGTGTTTTTGAGTGGTGTTAGCGCTTCAGTGAGGGCTGAGTGAGCACTAAAGATGACCAACGCTCAGGTCGCCCTGTCACTGTTTCAACTCCGGAAACAGTAACCAAAATCAACCAAATTGTGCGTGCAGATCGTCGAATGAGCATTTGGATGATTGCCGAGGCTGTAAACGCCAATAAAGAAACGGTTAGACAAAGTTTACACAAGGAATTACACATGACAAGAGTCTGTGCGAAGTTGGTGCCAAAAAACCTGACTTCTGACCAAAAGCTCTTGCGTCAACAGGTCTGCTCAGATTTCCTTAAAAGGTTAAAAAAAGATTCCGGACTGATGAAAAACATTATTACTTGCGACGAAACGTGGATTTTTCAATACGATGTTGAAACAAAGCGGCAATCGATGCATTGGAAGACGCCTGAATCGCCCAGAATCAAAAAAGCAAGGATGTCCAAATCAAACTTCAAGGCGATGTTGATTGTCTTTTTCGACATTAACGGTATCGTGATGACTGAATGGGTTCCAGAGGGTCAGACTGTCAACCAGACTTACTATTTGTCAGTTTTGGCAACACTGCGAGAACAAGTTCGTAAGAAACGACCCGAGTTGTGGAAAAACAACTCGTGGATTTTGCACCAGGACAACGCACCTGCCCATAACGCGCTATCTGTGAAGCAGTATTTGGCCGGTAAGCGCACTCCAGTGCTTGAACACGCGCCGTACTCGCCAGATTTGGCACCGTGCGACTTTTTTTTGTTTCCGAAGATAAAATCTGCTTTGAAAGGGACCCGATTTGAGTCGATGGAAGCGGTAAAGCAAAAAACGACAGAGCTCTTAAAGGCTCTCACCAAAGAAGACTTCCAGAACTGCTTCGATCAATGGAAAAAACGTATGCAAAGTTGTGTGGCGAGGGAAGGGGAGTATATTGAAGGAAAGCATTCGAATGTAGAATAATTTTCATAATAAAACCCTTTTTCGTAACCAGTCTCGTTATTTAATAGCCAGACCTCGTACTAGGTATATACATGTATATAAGAAACCTTATCCTGAAAGGAAAATAAAACACATAGTTTTTCCGATTGCAAATTACCAAAGAGTTACTTCAAGATTCGCCAAAAAGTATTTAAAGTATTAGTTTTTCAGGCTCTTATTTCCTAGACAAAATGATAAACCAATCGGATGGTAAGGTTAAAACTAAAGGTGTTCTTTTGATTATTCTCATGAAAAAAGAACAACCAATATTTGCAGATCTAGTGGCGATGAACATTTGTGCATCATTCCATGTTTCAAAGAATATCACCAACAAAAACCGTAATTTACTTACATAAAATAGGAACAATCAAAAAATTAAAATTTATAATAATTATTATTACTTTATGTGAATAAATTTACATACATTATAAAATTTGGAAAAAGTTTAAAAACTAAAAAACAAAAAATACAGAAAAAAACAAAAAAAAAAAAAACAAATAACTACAGAAAAAAAAAAAAAAAAAAAAAATTAAAAAAAAACGAAACAATAAAAAAAAAACAAAAAAATTTAAAAATCGAAAAAATACAGTAATAAACGAAAAAATAAAAAAAAAAAACCAAAAACAAAAACGAAAAAATACAAAAAAAAAATAAAAACAAAAAAATACAATAAAATGAAAAAATATAATACAAAAAAAAAACAAAAAAATAGAATGCGATATTTAGCAGCCTCTCCGCGGTGCATTTTGGGGTCATAGGTATTAGCAATAAATTAAAACATTTATATATGTAAGTGACAATAAGGAGGGTATGAGTAAGGACGTGTTAAATAAGTAAATGGCAGAATTTCCTGGAATGAAACTAAAATTGCCTTGGTATAAAAACCTTCTGAAGAAGCAGAAGAAAAAGCCGGGGCAAGCTGAATATTTATTATTAGGTTGCTGCAGATGAAATGGCCGATTTAGTAATGAATTTTCAAACAGCTATAACTTTTTATGAAGACAATTTATTTAATCAAAATAGGTACCAATAGATGCAACACACTTTTCCCAACGAGATACAAGTACATTTATTCCAGTTTTATAGAAGTCCGAGTTTCTGGTTCGAAGTAACTCCTCGAAGGCATTTTTGACAGCAGCTTTATTATTGAATTTTTTTTCTGTCAAAAAGTGATCTAAATGTTTAAAGAAATTGTAATCTGTTGGTGAGAGGTCTGGTGAATATGGAGAGTGAGGAAGAGTCTCATAGCACAACACGTTTAATTTTTGGACCGTTTTTCTCGATACATAAGGTCGTGCGTTATCATTAACCAGTATCACTCCATCTCTGTTGACAAGCCTAGGTCGTTGGATTATCAATTTCTGATGCATTTCATCCAGTTAAGCACAGTATTTTTCAGCATTGATGGTTTCACCAGGTTGCAGGAACGAATAGTGGATAACTCCAGCTACAGACCACCAACCAGTTACTATTATTCTCTTTGGATGAAGGCTTGGTTTTGGCATGTGTCTTGGAACTTCATCGGCATCTAGCCACTGGGCCGATCGGCGACGATTATCGTATAAAATCCACTTTTCATCGCAGGTCACAATTCGGTACAAGAACGGTTTTTTTTTGTTGCGGGAGAGAACAGAACTTAAAATCGCCATTCGACACGTCATTTTTTGCTCGGTAAAATCATGCAGAACCCATTTGTCAAGCTTTTTCACTTTTTTAAGTTGTTGCAAGTGGCAGCAAACTGTCAAATTGTGAACGCCTAATTGCTCGGCAAGATCCCTTATTGTTTGGCGGAGGTCAGACTCCACTAATGCACGCAGCTTGTCGTTATCGATCGATGGTCCTGGGTGTCCAGGTGGCTGATTTCCAAGGTCCATATCTCTGGATCGAAATTTTTTGAACCACCGCCGAGTGGTTCATTCGCTAACTGTATCAGGCCCAAATACGCTGTTGATATTCCTTGTTGCTTTCGTTGCGTTGTGCTCTAATTTAAATTCGTATAGTAAAAGTAGCCGTTTTTGATTTACTTCCATGTTCACTTTCTCTTTTTGTTTTTACGGTCACTATGAAGTGCAAAACAGAAATGACTCCATAAACTAAGGTAGCAGTATTTATACTTTAATATGTCATATCATTTGCGCCGCCTTGTGCCAACATAATACACTAAAATTGCAGCCAACTTTATCTCATTGCTAAATCGGCCATTTCATCTGCAGCAACCTAATACTTCTGAGGTCTCTTACCTTTAAACTAAATTGCAGCGAAGATGTGTAATTGTCGAGGTGACCAGAGGACATTACATTCCTAGTGAAAGTGATAAAAGCAGAAGCGTCCAAACTGCCTACAGTGTACCTCAATGTCTCAAGCAAACCGACGCTGTGGCGCCAAACAACTTTTTTGTATTTTTTTTTTTGTAGGAGAGGTGTGGATTGAATTTTTAAAGGATAGTTTTTTTTTTATTCTAGCTAAACTGAAGCCTAAGAAAGAACCTAGAAGGAGCGGGGGGATTTAATAAAAGAGTTGAACAGTCCTCTGAAAGGATTAAGATCGTTTTTTGGGGAATAAAAGTAATAATAATAGCCTAAGAACAGTAAAGAGAGAGAAAACAAATAAGTAAAACAAATGGTAATACAAAAAGATGGCTCAGACAAAAGTTGTTTAGGACAAAGGGGGACATTTATTTGAGTAATTAGTTTTGACCTTGAACTTCATTTACAAGATCATTTGGAGATCAACTTAATTTTTTTAAGTAGTCGTAAAGTGGGAAATTTAACGTTTTAATTGATAATAATAAAATTTTTAAAAGGCTAAAACAGCTAAGTGAAGACTATTTTTTAAATTTCCTAACGGAACAATCATGGCACCTTTGTAATAAATACTGAATCCAAGTATAAAAACGTCCTTGTAAAGATTGACCTTTAGATAATTTTTCACGCTCAATTAAAAAATAAAAAGGGGTTTTTAGCAAAAAATTTTGTTTTTTGGTACTTAATTCAAAAAGAAGCAAAAAATTTGACATTAGAGTCGATATTTCAGTTGTTCTTGTTGATTTCATTGAACTTTTGGAGGACACGTCAAGGTCAAATGATAACAATTTGCTTAGTATCTGTTCATTTTACTTCCTTTATAGAATCTACGTTTTAAAGGTACCTTTCATAGATAGGTCTTATTAAATACAAAATTAACCTTGACCTTGAGGTCGATTTTCAGGGCCAATTTCAGGTCATAGCTTTAAAAAAAAAAAACTATTTTTGATATTGTAATCAGAAAAAAAACGTAGAATCTTGTGTCCAAACTGTTATTCGTTTTCTGTAAACCTTGCTTTTAGCGTTACCCAGAAACAACGATATGGACCTAGCAAGAACTGTATTCTTTGGGGTTCTTGATTAAAGTGCCTTATTTAAGTGAGTCCCTTTGCTCCTCTCTGTTTGGGGCACTTTATTTAAGTGTGTTTCTTTGCCCCTTTTTGTTTGGAGTGCTTTATTTCAGTGAGTCCCCTTGCCTCTCACTGTTTGGGGTGCTTTATTTAAGTAAGTCTCCTTGCCTCTCACTATCAATTAAAATTTTTGTAAGTTTGGTTATATGCTCACGCTAAAATAGTGTTTATTTTTACTTATAAGAGCAGAAACAACCTCTGTCAATTTTTTTGTTTGAGAATCTTGATATGACGTTTCAAACTACCTTTATTTTAACTAGAATATAATTTTTCCAATGTCATCATTTAATTAATAAAATAGACTACTCATTATAACTTTTTAACTTCAGATTTTCATTTAATACGTAATTGTCATATTTTCCTGTACATTCTGATTTGTGCATTGTCCATTGTCCTCTTACCTCACCAAAAATGGTAATTGTGCCACAAAATTTCGCCTCATCGGAAAATAGTACAAAGTTAAAAATTGTGGGTCGTTTTCTAGAATTTCTAAAACCCATTGATAAAATTTCTTTCTCTTGCCTTAAGAGCGAGGAAAAATTGAGAGAGACGAGAGATGCTTCCTTGGTTGTTAGCTGGATAGCTGATGATAATTACGTGGATGAGGCCGCTGAGATTGTTGAAGGAACTGAATAACTAAATCAATACCTTTTTCTTCGGACACTCCTCTAGGCAGGGGCTGGTTGGTTTTTTCTTCTACGCCACTGAGTCTGGAGAGGTCAGTAGACCAAAAAATTATCCAAGATTGAAAAAGGCCCATTGCTCTCCAGGGAAGTGTGCCTCTTCTCTCTCTTCCATCTCTCGGGCGGAGCGTCTTACAAAGCTCTCTCTCTCTCCTCTCTTTCTTTCTCGTCCGCCTCTTCTTACATTTACATTTATATTTATTTAACTTGCTAAAATGCAATTTATATAGTACATGAACTACATTTATATAGCAATAATAACACTTCTAAAGCCTAAATGTATAATTACAATTAGTTAATTAACTAAACATATACATAATAATAATCTTGCTTAATTACTTTCTTTCGAATTGCTACATTTAATTTTATTTCTTGTGTAGAAATGAATTTTTATATATTTACTTCTAACATACGCAGTAATATTATTTTTTTGTACGAGTATAATAATTTTATAATTAAAGGATCATTCTACTTTAGACGCATAGAAAAAAAGCAAGTTTTAAGAATTCTTTTTGAAAATACAATTATGAGGTCGGGCTATTAAATAACGAGACTGGTTACAAAAAAGGGTTTAATTATAAAAATTATTCTACATTCGAATGCTCCCCTTCAATATACTCCCCTTTCCTCGCCACACACCTTTCCATACGTTTTTTCCATTAATCGAAGCAGTGCTGGAAGTCTTCTTTGGTGAGTGCCTTTAGGAGTTCTGCCGTTTTTGGCTTTACCGCTTCCATCGACTCAAATCGGGTCCCTTTCAAAGCAGATTTTATCTTCGAAAACAAAAAAAAGTCGCACGGTCCCAAATCTGGCGAGTACGGCGCATGTTCGAGCACTGGAGTGCGCTTACCGGCCAAATACTGCTTCACAGATAGCGCGTTATGGGCAGGTGCGTTGTCCTGGTGCAAAATCCACGAGTTGTTCTTCCAAAACTCGGGCCGTTTCTTACGAACTCGTTCTCGCAGTGTTGCCAAAACTGACAAATAGTAAGTCTGGTTGACAGTCTGACCCTCTGGAACCCATTCAGTCATCACGATACCGTTAATGTCGAAAAAGACAATCAACATCGCCTTGAAGTTTGATTTGGACATCCTTGCTTTTGTGATTCTGGGCGATTCAGGCGTCTTCCAATGCATCGATTGCCGCTTTGTTTCAGCATCGTATTGAAAAATCCACGTTTCGTCGCAAGTAATAATGTTTTTCATCAGCCCGGAATCTTTTTTTAACCTTTCAAGGAAATCTGAGCAGACCTGTTGACGCAAAAGCTTTTGGTCAGGAGTCAGGTTTTTTGGCACCAACTTCGCACAGACTTTTGTCATGTGTAATTCCTCGTGTAAAATTTGTCTAACCGTTTCTTTATCGGCGTTTACAGTCGCGGCAATCATCCGGATGCTCATTCGACGATCTGCACGCACAATTTGGTTGATTTTGGTCACTGTTTCCGGAGTTGAAACAGTGACTGGGCGACCTGGGCGTTGGTCATCTTCAGTGCTCACTCGGCCCTCACTGAAGCGCTTAAACCACTCAAAAACACGCGCACGAGATAGAGAATTGTCCCCATAGGCCTCTTGCAACAATTTACAGCACTCAGTCAGAGTTTTTTTCAATTTAACGAGAAATTTGAGATTGATACGTTGCTCCTGTTTTTCGTCACACATGGTTTCCGACACGAGAAAAAAACACGTTCGTTTCAAACCGCTACTGCACGAATACAGTAATAGTGACGAGAACGTATTTTGGTACGTGCATAGACAATATATCTAGATACCCAACGCACTACTCGTTTTTTTCCCCACCCCTCTACGGCGCCTTCTAGGCGCGCAGTCACGTTATTTAGTAGCCAGACCTTGTATATTTATTGATCCAAAACTTGAAAGGCTTAATAAAAACAATCTTAAATGAAAAATAAAAATTTATTTAGATTTATTTCGAACGCTTTCTATGTATAAAAACGGCAGCTACACAGGGCTCTTCAAAAAGCAGGTAGTTGTGCGCTGTTGATAAAATTTCGAAGGCAAATTATCTGAAACACAATAATCAAATTGTTTTAGATTCAGTATGACTGTGGCTATACTCCGTAGTAGAATTATTCATTTATCTGCTAAAGAAAAATTATGGTGAAAAAAAAATTAGATAGGTGTTTTTTTTACTGTTTTTTGCAAAAAAATATAGTGAAAATTAAAATTTGCAATAATTTTGCTACGGGATATAATGACAAGTGAACAGAATATGTGGTTGAAATTTCATAAGGATTGGTTCAGTAGTTTCTGAGATATTTTCAACAAGCGATTTAAAAACGTTGTTTCGAGAAAAACGCACTTAAAGTTTTTTTTTGGAAATCGTTAAAAAATTTCACCTACGCTGAATTTGCACCATACATTCCTATTACAATTTAGCTTCTTTACGCATTATTCTGCCCTCTTTAGAAACCTCTGACGCATGTTTGTTCGCTGTCTTAGTACGTTGGATATCGCGCACCTTGACAAAAAACTGAGCGCATTGTTCGATTTTGATACCTATCACATCCATTATTTTCCGAAGGAGGTTTCTACCCTTTATTAAAAATGTAGGCTGTAACATGACAGGCAATTTTCACAATTCCTCTTCTATTAAAACTGTGTTTAGATGTAATAGCCGAGACTCATTTATTGTACCTTTCATTGTTGTTCTGGTTCTTGCCGCCGAGACATTTTTGGAGCAAATCATCTTTCGTTTAATCCTCGTAGATAGATTTCAATACCTCTTGAACGTCTTGAGAAAGAGCAGAGGGTATTCGAAATTTTCCAATATTTTACTGGTGTCAGCTTTGCAATATTTACATCATCTGTCCGCTCCGGCTGGGCAATAGGAATGTTGCGGTTGAGAGTAGAAATTTTGTTGTAAGACCTGGCTAAAATCTCTCTTCGCGTGTGTTCAACTGAATCTTTATTTCTCTGAACAAGCTATAGTTTAATGACAATTCCTTTATAAGTTTTACTGCTTGGCCGACTGTTTTTTCCCCTTTTTCAACAGTTTTTCTTTGCCGCGCCTTAGGTCCTTTTTTTCGTCACAACTTATGCAGCTTTTCTTTTAGCTGCATTTGCAACTTTCTTCTTCTATATTAAAACTTTTATGTTGACACTTGTTAAAACTTTTATATAAAACTTATATATCGCTTCACTAGCACGTTTAAATATACGTTTAGTGACCTACAGAACATACTTTAATTTTTATACTACAAAATTTCCACCATATGGATGAACATCAAGCAGGGTCTTGAACGTTTTTGATTTCCCGATATGATAACTGTAGCATTATAACGATACTTCCTACCTGCATTTTTGAAGTTCTTTCCTTATCACCACTCGAATGCCTTGCAGTATGTTGACAGCACAATAACGTCGATGATTTTTTTACTGTACTTACCGATCAATTATGCAATGCGTTCTATAAGACCGCAAAATAAATTTGTACCTTGTATTCTAATGACAATTAGGTGCATTACAAACACTAATCGACGATTTATTTCTTATAGCGAACCAATCATTGAGCATAAGATAATTAATCGTTTACCACAGTCACAAACTAAACGCACTTTGAAACCAAGGCCTCGTTGCCTATACTTGGAGAATATAATTTTTTCCGTTACATATGCTACACTTCACAAATTCTGTCAACATAATAAACACCAAAAGAGAATCTAGGAAGTAATAACCCTTATCCTTTTCGATAGGCACATCGAAGCTTTTATCTTTCGTTTTTTTGAGTTTTTCTACTGAGCGCTAGTGGTAATTGTGGCTACCTCATTGGTGTGTTGTTGTCACGAAACTCCCGCTTCATAGCTTTTGAACTAGAACGTCTCCACAGACTTTTCAAGTTGTGCAGTTTCTTCTTCATCGTGAATATATATTCGAGATGCTGCTAGTTCAAGTTTTGAAACAAGACTAAATTCAAAATGACTCTTGAGCAGCAGTACAGCATTGATTGAAGAGAAACCTATAAACAGTTAATAATACTAAGCAGAGATTATAATAAGTGGCAGCTGTGCATAAAAAAGGGGGGGGGGAAGGTCAGCCGTACACCTGCCTTGGCAGATGTAGCAGCTAGAGTGAATGAGCGTGCTCAGGTAATAAGTTAAAAGGCATGGAAAAGTATAGTTAGAATGCTCCAATGTTTCTAAAATTTTGACACAATTTTTGAATAGATTTACTTTCAAATAAAATGAAAAAAAAAAAATTCTATTTTTTTTCGCGAAACGAACAACGCGAAACTCGAGTGAAAAGGCCGTCTTTGATGCGTGGTATATAAGACGCAAACAATATTAAATTTCGTTTTTCATTACGAAATAAAATTTTTAATTTAAAATAAACATAATTTTTTTAAATTTACAAAAAATTTTATTAATTATTAATGAAAAAGAAATCAAACAATATTCAATAATATTACTCGTATTTGAAAAATTAATATAATCATTTCTATTATCATGATATGAATTATTATTTCACAATCAATATCTAACTACAAATTTAACAACGGATATTAAAAAAAAATATTCGATTTTTTTAACTTCTCATGACTTGTGCGTTAAACTGTGGGACATTGAACTTAATTTTTTTTAATTATTAAAGTGTACAGTAACTATTCAAATTTTTACTGCTACTCGCGTAAAAACCATTTATATTAGGAATACATGGGCAATATATTACCAATTTATATAAGTATGTTTTCAGCTCACGTTGGTGAAACGCGTTTTATAATTGTTATGAAATGAATCTTCAAAAAGAAAACTTCAATTTAATTAACAAGGAATCTGTCAGGAAGTCTTGAAAATACAAAAATATATAAATTTTTGTTAATGTTTCTATAATCATGTGTAACGGGGGTGTTATTAAGAGGAAATGAGCACGTGTAAGAAGCTCTCCTCACGGGTGCGTATTATGCAGATACAGGCTTCGTGCCTGTCAAGCCGGTAAGTCCATCGATGCGGCTGCAAACGGACGTTAGCCACCGTGCAATGACACCCGCTTGTAGTGCTGATCCTATACAACATAGGATCCTCCACAGATCCCACTTTCTATGTGTGGGGCCTTGCTCTAAGGCCCTTGGTCGGCTATATCCTCAAGCGGGTTCGACTGCTTAATTTGCGTGTCAACAAAAGGTTGTCACGCCCATGGAGGCGGAGGTATTCGGTAAAGAGACGATAAAAGCTGATTAAATAAGAAATGCGCACCCGTTATGCGTAATAAGTCCTTTATTGGTAAAATCTATTTTATTTACAGAAACTATATACAAAACCCCGGTAAGAAGGCTGATCCGTTGTCTCTTCGACGCGCGCAATTGATTAAGTCGCGAAGCGCGCTGTACCTGGCCACAATTCGGTCAATTGGGCAGGCCGTGTGTTCACTGCGCTCTCGCGATGAACTCACGCGAGTGCTACTCTCGCGCTCACCCGCTGGTAATCTACGTAACCACGCTTTCTTGCGGACAACGAAGAATTTGCACACGTGCCGCTTACGCGCGTATACACACACGACTCTAATTGTAATTGTTTAAGTGATCGGGCTAACCTCTTACTCACGCCGCACTCGCTACACTTAAATTCCTAGATGACGCTAACAAACTGCAAGCATGCATTGACGCGAATATTAAGTGGCCACTTACTTCTAAAATTCTCCTAATCTCCGTGATTCCGTTCGACTCGATAATGCCTTCGATCGCTCGCAAAATTTTAGTCTCTTTCATGTACGTGGTCAGCACGATGGCGAGAAGGAAGAAGAAGGTCTTTCCGCGTTTGCCGCACCGCATTGCTCGATATCGATACTCGCTCGCTGGTATCGATTAGTCGAGTCGCGTGTTTATTACCGACCGCATGGCAGGTGGCACCTATCCTTGGATTACCACCTGTCACAGATGATATAATTTTTGTTTTTTTTTTTTATAATGATTAACACATGAAAATATTGAGATTTTTATTTTTCTATTATAAAAGTATTTATACATTTTTTATTATTATTACGTAATTGCAAAAAACTATAAATTATTAATTGAAATAGGTTATATTCCCTCTAAAAGTAGCTCAGTATTGATATAGTTTCTTTATTAGAAACATTCTTTAAAGCAAGTACTAAAGTAATAATTTATAAAGTTACTTCAATTACATAACATATATTCAATTTTACAAATCGACCGTTTAATAATATACAATTTTTGATAAATTGTTTAATTGATTTTCTTTTCAAAGATGAAACAAATGTAATAATAAAGAATTAATATAAAAAAATAAAAAAATACATAATAAAATCATAAAAAAATTTGTGAGAATCAATAATAAAATTGAATTCTTTGATGATAAATGACGTATACAAATAATCGATAATAAATGTTAAAAAAATTATTAATGTCAAAATACAAACTTTTTAATTCCAGGTATTAAATTGAAATATAAACTTTTCAAACAATGCAATAATTTTTACAATAAATTTTGGAAAATTGCTTATTTTTTGCTTACAATAAATTTTGTATCAAATGCTATTGTCGCTATCTATTAAGGAATATGCGGTGACAAGTAGAAAAAATTATTTATCGACAAGAACAAATTATACTCTGCATCTGCAAATTCATAAATTATATAAGGATTGGCGCATAACCATTTATTCTGGGAGTTACTCGGAGCTCAAATCGTGGTTTGATATGAAGTTGCCGTTTTTCCATATAATTTCGCCAATTAAATTATTCCAAAATTATGTTCTTTTATTAAAATATAAAAATTTGGAAAATTAATAAAAAATAGATAAAGCTGTTAAATTAAAGCATAAATGAATGGTGTCGACTTTATTTTTCATAACCTATATTAACCAATCAACTCAGCTTTAATAAAAAAAAATTTATTTTTTTTTATTTCAAAACGTATCTTTAAATCCTTATACTGACAATAATATCCACGATTTTTTACCTATCTAGGAGCAATATCTCATTCTACTCTTAAGCTGCCGCTTTGTATATATTATAGATTTAGGAAAACATATGTCTAAGATGGTGTATAGCATTAAAAGAAACTACATATAAATTAGGGGAATTAAGAAATTCGGCAAAATATTTGCTATTTATAGACAAACTTCTTGGATCAAAAATGAAATTATTAATAGCTCATATAAGGGGAGTTAGTGAATGAACATACTTACTTAAAGTACATCCTAACCTTAATAAGTTAAAAATTTTTGAGTTTTAAAAATGAATAAATTAATAAATGAAAGATACATTCTGTCAATAAAGTACCGGGAATTGTCGATTTAAATCTGGCGGGGCAATTTAGGCAGGTAAAATTTTTTTTTCTATGTTAGTACAACTGTCCTTAATGACAATGCCAAGTTTGAGCGGGATCTGTCAACAAGTGTGTTTACAGTAGCTAGTTAAGTCAGTCGATGTCAATAGTGCGTGCCGATTTTTTACAATGGGTGATTACGTTGAACACAGAATTTATATAAAATTTTGTGTTGCGAATGAAATTTCGTGTGTCGATGCATTGATAATGTTGCAAAAGGCTTTTGGTGATAAAGCACTATCGGAAACCCGTGCGTATGAGTGGTACAAAGCCTTCAAGGAGGGTCGTGAAGTCGTGGAAGACTTGCCTCGTTCCGAACGCCCATCGACGGCTTCGACCACAGATAACGTCGATAAAATTAAGGTTATGGTGCTTGAAAACCGTCATATTAACTTGAGAGATAGCACATGAACTTGAGATATCCCACGAGTTCACACGTACGATTTTAATTGATATTTTGGGCATGAGAAAGGTGGACGCAAGACACGATAACGCGCCGTCTCACCGAGCTACGATTGTGACCGACTTTCTCGCCAAAAACTCAACGAATACGCTTAAACAACCACCGCATTTGCCGGATTTGGCTGCCTGTGACTTCCTCCTCTTCCTAAAACTTAAATTGCCGCTCCGCGGCACCCGTTTTTAGTCGATTGAAGCCATAAAACAAAATTCGGCGCGCAAGCTGAAGGCCACTGACTTAACCAGCTACTGTAAACACACTCGTTGACAGATTTCGCTAAAACTTGGCATAGTTATTAAGGACAGTTGTACCAACCTAGAAAAAAGATTTTACCTGCCTAAATTGCCCTGCCAGATTTAAATCGACAATTTTCGGTACTTTTTGACAGAATTTACCTGTATTTTTAACAAACGTTTATTAAATAAAAACTAAAAGTTATACAGAATATTTCAATAAAATAATGAAATGTTATACATTTTTTGTTATTATTTTTTTTAAATTTTTTAACTTTGTTGACTTTTTTAATAATTTTCTCAGTAGTATTCTTATCTGGTAAATCTATGAGATTAGTTTATATTGTATTGATGCTTTATTTAAAGAAAGTTCTTTATCTCTTACTTTCTTTACTGCTTCTTGAATACTCGTTACAGAGTACAGAAACCTTTGTCTATAATTTATCTTTTTATTTTTCAGTAATTTTGATATTTTTTCTGTAACAAATATAATTATTATTAATTTATCTTTAATTTATTATCTAAGTCAGTTATTTATGTACAATAAAATAAAGCATTTAGTATAAAATTTTGTATTATAATAAAAAATAAACAATAAAACAAACCTCACAATTTATATCACATAGCCAAACATCACAGCAGCACTGATCGCACGTTCATTCACTAACTACACAAAATTATACACACAGCACTAGTAAATGTAACGGTGTTCATTTACTAACTCCATGGTCTTAGTGATAGTGTTCGTATTTTAATTAATATTTAAAAAAGAAAGACTCCATTTATGTAAAAATACTGATTGGTAAATTTAATTTCGAATAAAAATTTAATATTGTAAAAAGTTTACTACCGTTTGAGATTAAATTTTTTGCATGAAAATACCTTCAAAGTTAGTGACTCTACTATGTTAGCTCTTAAGTAAATAGACGTTTCTCATTGTAAATGCACGTACACTTATTTCTCTATTTTTTTTTGATAAACTCTTTTATACAATTATTTAACATGTCATATAAAAAATAAAGAAAAAATGACAGCGATTTTGGAGAAGTTAATATTTTGTGTTCCGAAAGTACACTCATTTAAATATCTTTTACTTAATGCGAATTTGTTTATTCACAGCAGTATGTTCGGGGACTAAGGTCGTCACCCTATGTTTTCAATAAACAAGTGATATAAAATTTGTTGGTTTTAATCAAATACTTAAAAGCTCTCAGATGACATGCAAGAGATTGCGTATCGATATGATAAATGCGGAGATCGCATTCAATAATTTCCGTAATCTGTATTATTAAATTTATCTTTCAGTTTCTTCATTAAAATTCACTGTAAGTGTCACGTCAAATACTCCTTTTACTTCAAAACTAAAATTGAACTTAAGTTTGCTTCTATTTGGACAATTTTTCATTTCATAATTACCTGCAAAGATTCCACAGTGTTCTATGTGAATTACATTCGTTCATAAGATATCCAAAATTAAAGTACTTAAAGCAGTGCTTTACTCTGACATGGTTAATAAACTTTTTAAGATAATAGCCTAAATACATTTTTGAATTTAGAGCATCGATCGTACACTGTTAGGAATCTCTAATTTCTTTAGTAGCAACGTTCCATTAAGAGTTGAAAAAATGAATTAGATTTTAGTCTAATTTATGAATAAATTAGACGGAATTAACAGTAGACAAGTATTCTGGGCCCTATCGCAGATTATGATTTCGAAGTTGAAACATCTCAAGATATTGGATTCTCCACTCATTAATGATTAACCGCTACCATCTATTCTTTTTTTTTTGTAAAACAGTAAGGACTAAGAACATTTATCTCAACTATCATCCTACTACTTCTCTCGTGGTTTCAACCTTGTTAATTTTTATTTCGTGATCAGTCACTCGTAGTACTTGTCAAGTATCTGGATCATTTGACTACTTGATTGTTCCATTGACCGGCGAAACTTGTTTAAAGAGGATTGGATCTTTCTTACATACGGCTTTTTATAGGTTTTATGCCTTCCATGTCGATATTTGTAATAAGAGGCAACTCTTGAAGTGACTCTACCTCTTGCTTTTAACTTACCTGCATCACTTTTTTTGCCATAGATTAATTACAATAATCTAGGTCACCTTCTTGATGGTAAAATCGCTTAAGATAGAATAAGTTAAAGATAAATTCGCTTATAGATTAATGGAACTACTCGATTGTTTCAAAGCCCAGTAACCGTTCAAACTATTTTTTCTAGTAGCTCTAGCACTCTTCCGGTTCCCCTATAACGGTTATTTTAAATATTATAAATGACATAGAAATCATTTTGAACTTATAGTAAAAATCCAGTACATACTATTATCGAGGTCACGTTTTCACTTGGCAAAATCAAAATCGCTGGAGTACTAATATAGCCGATTTAAAAGGAAAAATTGACGAGAAAATTCAGAAATTTCTGACTTTGTGTTTTTTCTTTGGGTTAAAAATGTACTTGGATGGATTTTTCAACCAGTAATCTCTTTAAGACTTCTGTTTATTGACAAAACTTACATTGAAATTGCTATAAATGTATTCAAATCATGTATTTGTAAATGCAAATCATTTTCTTTGCTAACAAAAATAATATATTGTTTGATTTCCGCGAAAAAAAATATTTTATAAAGTTTCACCAATTAACTCTCTTATTTTTTTCTTAGTAGAATCGTTTTAACAGAATTATATTTTCAAAGCTGCTATAATATTGGGTGTAAAACTTTGCTTCCGCCGTTTTTTTCCGAAATTCGAGGCTTTATTGTAAAAAACTGGTTATACATTTATGATTCAAAGTATTGTCCATCGCTGGCCACTACTTTCTCCCATCTTTCGGGCAGCATACGAATCCCGCGTTAAAAAAACTGGTCATCTTTTGAATCGATCCACGAACCGATCCAATTTTTTACTTCTTCATAAGACCGGAAGTGCTGGTCAGCCAGGCCGTGTGCCATTGATCGAACCAAGTGATAGTCCGAGGGAGCAACGTCTGGAGAATACGGCGGGTGGAGTAGGACTTCCCATTTCAAAGTTTCCAAGTATGTCTTGACCACTTTCGCAACATGGGGTCGAGCATTGTCATGCTGTAAAATCACTTTATCATGTCTCTCGTTGTATTGCGGCCGTTTGTCTTTCAATGCTTGGCTCAAACGCATTAATTGCGTTCGATAACAATCGCCTGTGATTGTTTCAGTCGGTTTTAACAACTCATAATACACTACGCCAAGCTGGTACCACCAAATACTGAGCATGACCTTGGAACCGTGAATATTCGGTTTAGCCATCGACGTGGAAGCATGGCCGGGATATCCCCATGATTTTCTGCGCTTGGGATTATCTTAGTGAACCCATTTTTTATCCCCAGTCACAATGCGATGCAGAAATCCCTTCCGTCGTTGCCTTGCAGGCAGCTGTTTACAAACACACAAACGCCGCTCAACATCTCTCGGCTTCAACTCGTACGGCACCCAATTTCCTTGTTTCTGAATCATTCCCATGACTCTCAGGCGTTTTGAAATAGCTTGTTGCGTCACTCCCAATGATCCTGCCAATTCTTGTTGCGTTTGACACGAGTCTTAATCAAGTAATGCCTCCAATTCTGCATCTTCGAAAACCTTCTTTCTTCCACCGCTATGCTGGTCTTCGACGTTAAAATCGCCGTTCTTGAAGCGTTGAAACCACTCTCGGCACATTCTTTCACTAATAGCGGCCTCGCCATTGGTATTTGAGAGCATTTGATGAGCCTCAGTCGCAGATTTCTTCATATAAAAGCAGAAAATTAAAACCTCCCGCAAATGACGAGAATTCGGCTCGTAAGCTGACATGTTTAATCGAGAATAACGTTATGATGCAGACACAAATCGACTAATATTTCGATGGCGTTATGTTTACAAATACCTAAGCTTATTGTATGACATCTATGATCTATTCATTTCAACTACCAGTTACCGCTACAGCCATCTATTGCAAAACGGCGGAAGCAAAGTTGTACACCCAATATCATTCTACAATTATTTTCTCTTTTGTAATAATAAAACACTCATAGAATATTTTCTTTATTATTTAAATACTCATTCTTTATCTAATTATGTAAAATGCGACGAAAAATTTCGTTGTTGTAATATGCGTTAAACCTTAAATGGCACACGATCATACAATTTAAATTAACATAATTTTATTGTATATAATAAACCTATGTAAAAACTCTGTAAAAATGGATCATCTCTCTCTCTAATTCTTACTCTCACTCTCTCTAACCGAGAAGCCCGCCAGGAAGAGAGGGCCTGAAAAACTCGGCCTCTCCCCGAATTTCCTAGTCATAGAAGGCATTTGCTGAGTAGCTTTCCCAACGCATTTGAATACGGCACCAAATAATCACCAAGCAGCAGACCTCAGGCAGCACTCGAGAACCATGTACTACGCAAAATACTAATAAGAAAACACTACTAAGGAACCACATATTATACAAACGTTACTACGGACCATCCACTACGAGCGGTCCTCGGGAAGAGATCACAAGAAGAAGAAGACGACGAGAAGGCAGCCGCAACGAGAGAGAGAGAGAGAAAGAGAAAAAAGATCATCCTTATTCTTTGCATCTTACATTCAATAAAAAGTAAGTTTTTCTAATCCCTTGTATTTTTTCTTTTATTTCCAAAGAGATAGTATAAGTCAGAATCGGCTAAATATCTCTATCCAAAAAAACACTTAGTAGGTCCTTTCCAGGACTTTCCTTTCTATCCCTAAAAATTCTTACAACTTTAACTCCCGAGCCCATAAGTTTCAGTACTTAGGCTCATAAAGGCGAAAAGCAAAAACGCGGTTGAAACGTCAACCCGACGTTACATATCATTTATTACATATCATATATTACAAATTAAATTACTAAGAATTTTAATTCAATATATTATTTACCCTAAATTGAATTTTCTTTTATAACTGTTGACAAGATTATAATATATAAACATTTATTTAGCAAAATGACGTCTTTTAAGCTTTTTAACGTCTTTAAGTTACTAATCGCAAGCTTTAATATGATATATAAGATGAGAGGTGAGATTGCAAACTATTGTTAGAGGTTTAACCAATTAACTTTGCTGATTAAGATAATCCTGGACAATAATAATCACAAGATCTATAAACATGTCACTATGTAACACGTAATGAAGAGTATGATCTGGAAAAAGACAAGGTAACGTTGAAAGACGTAAGTCCGAACACCAATTTTTTGACTCACAATATGTACAGTTTGCGGAGTAGCTCTCCGTTCAGTGGCGCTACTTCGGCAGCGTGGTGCCCTGTTTGGTGGCGTTATTCCAGCGGAGCGGAATGCCGTAACGAAAGGGTTAAGCGAAATGAGAAAGTCATGAAAATGAGAAGTTAGAAAAATATTTATTATGTCGAAAGAAATTATTACAATGAAATATTTGAAATGATTTCAATAATGTCAATTTTAATTACATTAGCAGTACTCCAATTCGAAGTCATACTGAAATATTGTAGAATCACATTTTAATCCAATTAAACTAGCTTTCTTTCTGGCGAATTATATATCTGAAGTCACTATATCAAATTATAGAGAATACTTATTAAATAATACCTATAGAGACAAAAATTTTGCCTACAAATTTGCGGGCATCCAAAGATGGTAAAGACAAAATTTTCGCTGGGGGTAGTGAAAGTAAGTCGGTAAAAATAGATTTAAAGGGAATATCGGAAGGTAAACTTCAATTTGATCTTGACCTTCTCGGCCATGTGAAGGTCAAATTTAGTTTTTTGAATAGAAACTTTAAATTTAGGTTTAAGATCGAAATGACATTTAAAAATTATTTAATTTTAATTTGAAATTCAGATGGATAATTTGGAATTTGTCTTAATTCGGAACCAACTCTAACATGACTTAACTGCATAGCTCGTGGTTTGTTTTCAAGATATTTCTAGTAATAATTCGCTTAAAATAAAATTGTTCACAACGAAGCCTGTGTTTAGGCATCGAAGTAATAGATACATCAAAGTCTAGGGCTTACAATAAGGATGTTGCAGCTTAAATTTTAGAGCCTCATTTCGGTCTAGCCGATGAAGGCAAGACCATGATAAATCCGAACAATAATGGCAAGATTCATCAATTAATCAGTCAACTACGGCAAGAAAATAGAGCAACCCATCGATTAAAGTGATCATCATGGTCCGGTCGGTTAAGGCAAGACCATAAAGATATCAGCCAATTAAGGCAAGAATCATTGTCCGGCCAACTAAAGCAAGACCATAAAGAAATGAGCCGATCAATACAAGATTTCTAGGTTTTCTCAAGTTTTATTAAGATTTACTTTATTAAATTTTCAAATATTCTACCAATAATGTCAATTCAAAGTCTACGTCAGTCAAAGAAGCTACCATCAGTTGCCAAAAGGATGTTGCTAGTATATCCCTGCAGATATTTGTTATACGCTACATCACATTTTATCTGGTTGTATGTAAATCTGAATATGCCATAATTTTAACAGAACTCCATAGAAAAAAGCACTTGTCAGATCTAAAAATCTAAGGCACCATTCAACAATGATGACTACTGCCAATTCCTATTCACCTTTGTGGGAATTCGCAGTTTAGAAAATCTCTAATAGTATTGATTCTGTCAACCTTTACATTGTCCCGTTGTATTAACATTCATTGTCTCGTTTGCAGATCAGCTTTTTCTAACAAAACTGGCAATTTATTTATAAATATCTAGCTTAGTTAACATTTCCTTAAAAAAATAAGGTCCGATTTACCCTTTCACTACGGTAGCCCCGTCCGCCGAAGTACCGTCACTAAACGGAAACTCGCACCGGAAATATGCACAGTGCGCATGGTTTCTGTATATACACATATTATGTTGTTCTAAGTCTTAAATAGGAATTGTGCTAAATAAAACAATCATTACTCTAATTTAATCAGTGTATTTACATTTTTAATATGAAAAGACTTACAAAATTATTAAAACACAAAATACAAAATTATAGGTAATATAGGTATTTGTGTTGCATATATTATTTCTCCGTCGTCTTTTACACCGGTGGACATTATTTTCATTTTCAGAATCGGTTGCTTCAGTTTCAAACATAATACTATTTTTATGCTTTGTACTCATTCTGCAAAGGTCTGTTAACGATAGAAAGATATATGAAAAAGTTTTAAAATAAAATAAAATAAAAATAATATTTTACAATTTTATGTATAAAGTTAGTAAATGACGAGGATGAAATCATTGCCTTCTATGGCAAAAAATCGTTGAAACGCGGAAGTACATGCCGAAGTAAAACGCGGAAGTGCGAACGCGGAAATACAAGTCTTAGCCGAAGAATGCGGAAGTAGGTATAAGCTAAGCATAGATAAAATGAGAATAATACTTTTTGTATTTAATAAAATAAAATATTTATTTTTTAAAATAAATGAAAATTGAGAAAATTTGATTATATTATGATGTAAGAATTAGCATAAAATTATGATTTTAATTGTAATCGGCCAAGGTAAAGAAGGAAAGGCAAATACGCACTTAAATTTTGAATGTTTTTTTATAAAAATAATATGATTTATTGCTCTTTGGGGGCAAGAAAGTAACACACATATTGTTTATTGTTGCAAATAATTCATGTAAAATTTTTATTAGAAAATATGGCAGTAAGATCTAGGATCTTACGTTTAATTATTATGATTGTAGTTGAGTCAGGATAAGGGTGATTCTCGGATTGTCGAGACGGGTGCTTGCGGGCGACTAGAGTCGGCGTCGAATTATCCGCCATCGCCCTCAGCTCGGGGTAACTCTGTGTTCCCCGAGGCTGTTTGACCCGCCGCGAGGCTTGGCCTCGAGTTATATGGGTCCAGCGGTAAGGGGAAACCGTAAGGTGAAACCGAGTCCGTCAGGGAGCTAGGTATGCAGTGAGCACCCACCCTTCCACAGAAAACTATAAAAATTTGGAAAGAAAATGGTAAATTATATAATAATAGTAAATTATATAATCGTATGATAAAAATGTTATGTATTGCGGTGTCTTGCTCTTAGCCTTTGGTCGAAGCTAATTGGCCGCGAGAAAGATAGAGGGGGAAGTTTCGACTTAGCTCCCCGCGAAGTTATAAAAAGCGCGCGCTTGAGTCGCGCAGCGGCATTGCAGAAAAAGCATAGCTCAGCCTAGCGTAGCATTGCATTCTTGCATTCAAGCATTATTGTAACATTACATTGCATTCCGGCATTAAGTATTCTTGCATTTCATACTATTCATTCGCTGCAGTTTATATTTTTAAAGTTTTGTAACGAAAATAAATTATACACATATATATACAAAAGAAATAAAGTGTGTTTAAATTATTCGCCTAACTACTTGCCCCGATTATTTCATATTTGTGTTGATCTTATACAGGGCCTTAACTATTTTTGTCAATACATTTTCAAACAAAACCCTAATCTCGAAAGTCTAATTTTTAAGAGTTACATAATAATTATATCTTAAGCCGATCTATTCCTAATTCCTGTAAAAACCAAATATGTAAAATCGTTTACTGCCGAATAGATTCGATCCAATATTTGGTATAAAACAGTAAACGATCGCCTTGATGTTTGTAGTTTATTGCGTAATACGTTTGGATATGGTTTCAACAAAGAGTAGTTTTAAAAAGTTTTAAGAAACGATTAATCCAATATGTCAATAAAATCAAGGGAAAATACTCTGCCGATAACGAAAAATATTGCCATCGACTATAGATGGCACTTGTACAGATCACTTCAATGCTGCATATATGCGGCGCTCGTTCCCAGAAGTCGTGGCGTAGATGCCGCGTATATGCGGCGCCCATACTCGCAAGTCGACAAGTGGATGCCACATATATGCGGCGCTCGGCGCGAAAGGGTTAAAAATACATTCTCAGTTCCACACCATACAAGTAAACTTCATCAATTTTGATAGTCGATCATACGAGAACAGTGTGGATCTTCTATAAAGAATAATAATAACCATTATGTCAGCTCAGCTGCCCTGTGTTGTAAAATGTAGCATTCATCGAGAATATAACGTATCTAAAAAAATGTGAGACATAACGTAACATTGCTTGAGTGCAATTACAAAATTCGATTCTTTGCTGGATGTCACAAGTAGTCAATAGTTAGGTTAAGATAATGTGGTGAGAGTGTAATCAATAGAGCTATACAATTCTTTGAGCAGTGACAATTCGTTATAATTAAAAAAATTTGGAAAGAGACATCAGATGGTACCTACAATGTGATTATGACCTTGATGTTATAACGCCACTGGAGATCCAGGTGGCGTACAAATGCAGGAAGTGAGCGGAGGTACCGGTATTAAATAGAAGAAATAGACAAATGAATTTAAAAGAAAAATAACAAACACCTTATATTTATTGCAGTACTTAAAATTACATTACACGGTATTAAATTATAAACCCAGGGCGCCAGCTATAATACATCAACGTATAGCGCGTATTGCTTATAGCCCTTCCGTGAGTGGCTAGTTCACGGTCTGAGCAGTCGTGGGCACATAAAATTGCACGTCATACGCATCGCAGTCACACACGCAGCCAAGGAAAGAACGGAGATGGGTGGAATAAAAGAATACCTCCTGGTAATCAGCCACTATCCCTGGGTACACTTACAAGACACAACAACGAACACTCGAGTGATTGAATAAAAAATTCCTGCCTCAGACACGCTTAAATACGTAGCACGATGCGTCGATTAACTGTTAGCTAATGTGTAACCGAACTGAGTAAGCTAGCGCATGAATCGGCACGCTTGCGAACGTGGATTTTAGTTGACCGTTCTGCGTCAGCGTAACGTGCGTGTAAACCACGTTACGCGATGCGGCCGCTGCGCGCTAGAAGTAGGCGTTCGAGGTTATACACTGGCTAGTGTTATTGTTGTGCAACGTTTTTGAAGCGGTCAAGAACTGCGTACGGTGCACTGTTAATTTAAGTAAGTCGATGTGTTCCATAGCTGGTAAGGCGTAAACTATTTATTCTCTATTTTCTTCTGTTTGGGTGGCGGCGAACCAACGACGGGGAGCAAGCCACGGTGACAAGCGGGTGAGACGACAATGCAGCAGCCGTATCCTGGATTGATATCCTTGCTTCAAGAAGACAAATGAACTAGACTCGTGTCCCCTCAAGTGATTGATGCAAAGCTCCACGTCACAACCTCTACAGGTATTTAGAAATCAAATCTAATTTTTTCAGTAGAAACTCTAAAATTATACTAAAAGAAGAAATCACCTTTTGATCATTTAAATTTGGAACCGTTTACGATTCTAGCATAACATGAAAATCAGAATTAATGGGGTTGTTGTTAAAGATATTTAAATAAGTAACTATTCGTATGAAGTAAAATTGTTTACATCAGAGTCTGCGTTCAGTTGTCGACACAATACTGTACGAGGTGTGTTCAGAAGATAATGGAAATATTCGCTTTTTGAAAAAAATATTTATTCATTCGTCTACATTAATGTTGTCGCCTTAAAAGTAGTCCCCATTAGATATTATGCACTTGTGCCAGCGCTTCTTCCTATCCTCAAAACACTTCTGAAACTCTATCTTTGGGATAGCCTTTAGCTCTTTCAGCGATGCTCTTTTAAGGTCATCTATGCTGGTAAAACGACGGCCCTTTAAGGTTCTCTTTATTTTTGGCAATAGAAAAAAGTCACACAGAGTCATGTCTGACGAATATTGAGCCTGGGACATCATTACAGTATTGTTTTTGGCCGAAAATTCACCAGCAAGCAATGAAGTGTGAGCAGGTGCATTATCTTCATACAAAAGCCATGAATTGTTTTGCCACAAATACGGGCATTTTTTTTGGATTGCTTTACGCAAACGGCGTTGAACTTGTAGGTAGTACTTCTTATTGACCGTTTGACCTCGTGGCAAGAATTCATGATGCACTATGCCATTAAAATCGAAGAACACAGTGAGCATAACCTTCATGATCGACCGCACTTGTCGAGCCGTTTTCGGTCTTGACGATCCAGAATGCCTCTACTGAGACGATTGAGCTTTAGTTCCGATGTCATATCCGTAAACCCATGGTTCGTTCCCTGTTATAACACGTTTCAGCAATTCTGCATCGTTGTTGATTTCATTTAGTGACTCCTGAGCAACTTCCATTCGCCGCTGTTTTTGTTGAAAATTCAACAATTTTGGAACAAATTTTCCTGCCACGCGTTCATACCCAAAACATTCGAAAAAATTTTATGGCATGAGCCAATCGATATGCCAACATTATCAGCGACTTCTCTGATTGTGATTCGGCGATCGTTCAGAATGATTTCTTTCACTTTTTTATCGGTTGTTGATGAGCTGGGGCGTCCGAGGCATTCGTCATCTTCAACGTCTTCACAGCCATCTTGGAAACGCTTATACCACTCGTAAACTCTTGTTTTACTCATATTGGACTCACCATAGGTCTTTGTTAACATTTCACACACTTTGTTATACTTTATCTCATTTTTTTACGCAAAATTTAATACAAATTCTTTGATCCATTTTTTTTAACAAACAAAAATCGCTGAGCTCATAAAGACACGTCTTACCTTAAAGGTCGCCACTGACAAAGTAAACAATGTATACAGCTGTAAATTGTATCATACTCCAGGGGTATGTTTACCAACATAATAAAGAAAAATTTTGACAATTGGACTCTCCAAAATCGCGAAATATAAGAATTCCCGTTATTTTCGGAACACACCTTGTATGTACTACTATGATCAAAAAATAAAACCAATTTATCTTCTTTTTGTTTAAAATCTCTATTTATTCTTCTAAATCTATTTTGCTGCCTTTAAAGTAGTCCCCATCCGATACAATACACTTATGCTAACGTCCTTTCCAATCTTCTTAACAGTCAGAAAAGTCCTTTTCCGGAATTGCTTTCAATTGACACAGCGATTCACGTTTAATCTCCTCAATCGAGTCAAAACGATGCCCTGGAGTGGTCTTTTAAGTTTATTAAACAGCCAGAAGTCACACGGCGCTAAATGAGGCGAATACGGTGGTTGTAAAACGATAAGAGTTGAATTTCTGGCCAAAAAGTCGCGAATAATCAATGCGGTGTCAGACGGTGCATTATCGTGATGCAAAAACCATGAGTTGTCTTTCCACGATTCCGGCCTCTCTTTGCGAATAGCTTCACGCAAATGACGCATAACACTCAAATAATATTCCTTGTTAACAGTTAGGCCTGGCGGAAGAAATTCTAAATGCACAACGCGACGATAATCGAAGAAAACTGTCAACATGACCTTGATTTTTGAACGACATTGACGTAATCTTTTTGGTCTTACTTCACCGTTGGCACGATATTTGCTTGATTGATCGGATATTTCTAGATCGTAGGCGTAGATCCATGCCTTATCTCCCGTAATAATGCGTTACATGACGTTCTGGTAGTCAGAAAGCATCTCTTCGCACACATTAACATGACGCTCTTTTAAAAAAGAAATTGAGTGTTCTTGGAACCAATCGAGATTTGACGTGTTTGAGATCCAAATGATCTTCCAAATTGCTTTAATCGATCCAAATGAAATGCCAACAGTATCAACAAGATCTCTAATTGTTAACTGACGATCTTTGAACTCAAGGTGTTTGATTTCTTTGATGTGTTTGTCATCAGTTGGTGTTGATGGTCGTCTTGGACGCTATTTGTCTTTGACGCTGTCTCTGCCTTCTTTGAACTGTTTGTACCACTCGTGAACATTTCTTTCCAACAAAATTTGCTCATTAAAGGCCTTCTGCAACATTCTGAACGTTTCTGCACAGTAATTTTATTCCGAAGACAAAATTTAATGCAACTTTCTTTGCTCACTATAATCTGACATTATAAAAATCGCCGAAATCACTTTTTGATATTTACAAAAACGAGTGTCACTTGCAAACTAATGAATATATTGACATGAAATTTGACACAGATATCTCTTACAGTGCTACCAACTCAAAAAGAAAGTTTTGTCAAATCGATAAACCCGCGATATTTAAATTAAAAATTGGTCTTACTTTTTGATCATAGTAGTACATTAATGTCCACACCTTCCATTTATTACGTTTTAATAATGATTTAAGGTGAGTTTGATAAGCTAGCTCATTTTTAAAATTTATCAATACTTTATACTGATGTAATTTTTAATAATAAGCAAATAGTGATCGCAAAAAAGCGATTTTTTCGTCTACTTTTGCAAATTGGATAACGGTCTTAAGGAAAAAAAATAGAATTATAAGTTCCAAATTCACTTTAATAAAAAATTAAAATGTATTTGTTTTAGTTTTTGAAGATATTTTAAATATTACTCATCATTTGGGTCGAAAATACCCAAAAGACTGAAAAATTATAAACGATAATAAATAAAACAATTATTTTTATTGTATTATTTTCATAAAATCAAACTGAAAAAATATAAATTATGCATATCCATTAATGAGGGTTGAAAATCCAGTGCTTAACCCACCGAAGAAGTGAAATAATCCTCAAAATATCAAAAAAATTAAAATGTTTATAAATTCAATAAAAATATACATTTAATATTTTAAATCGTGAAAATTATTAAAAAAAATTTTTTTCTGTTTGGCGCTAAAACGATCCTAAAAGAGAGTAAAATTATCTATAAAATAAAAAGATGAAAAAAATGAAAAAGGTTTTCTCAATTACTTCAAAATCTTTTTTATTTGGTAATAAACTTTAAGACAATAAATGCTAATCAGCCTCGCGCATTATTGATTTAGAACTTTCTCTTTAAAAGGGAGGAATCATCCTTTTAATATCAGGAAAATTAAAAAAATTTTTTTTTGGATTGAACAAAAAAGTAAATATAAATATTTTAAATCATGAAAAATATGGAAATAATGCTTGTTATCAGTTTTGACTCTAAAACAGCTTTCTTTATAGAGGATTAACTATCCCTGGATACGGAAAGACAAAAAATTGTAATCATTTTTTTAAAATACTGGTCATTTTTTTTATTAGATAACAGATCCTTAAATAAGGAATAGTAATTATTCCCTTTCCGTATTATATTGTTTTGAGTCATAAATTATTATAAATAATCATTTTTTGTCAATAAAAACGATAGAACAAACCTGCAAAAATATAACTATTACAAGAAGTCAACAATGAATGGTAATAACGGAGACACTTTTATCGCTCAAGACTTTTATCTATTTATGTATCTTTCATTTATCGAAGAGGATGATTTATTTTTAGTTGTTATCAGTCTCTTTACCTATCATAATAGGGTGCTTTTTCACGATGTGAATCTCCTTGCCTCTGACGAAGGGATGCTTTTTCGATATGAGTCTCCTTGTCCACGATGAGGTGCTTTGCTTTTTACATTATTAATATATAGTTTATTAATAATTAATAGGCCTCTTTCGATATTGTAATTAGAATATTGCATATTTCTAGATTAGGCACTCTTATTGGATGAGACTGTGCATATCCAAGGTACCATATTATTGTCATACATGGCTATAGCAGCCAACATTTCGGTTTCCATTTTTACAGATATAATAGTACTCTATAAGAACAAAAATATGGTTGTTTTTTGCATTTCACATCTTGATTTCATGTAGGCTTTCACCAAAAGAGGGTCTTGCACGGTAATATTGTATTGAATAAACTTAATAGCAGAAGTTAAATGCATGGGTGGTTCAAACTTATGCACAAAAAATATTTCTTTTTTCGCATGCTGTACGTAGTAGCTTCTAGCATTTTTTATTTTATACTTCCTACTAGTAAGGTTTTATAAGTTATATATGATAAGTACAGAAAACTGCAGTAGTGCATTATTTTCTTCGTTATTGACAGATGTATTTTCTACAATTGTTTTTAATTTGTTTTAAATATTTATTCTTGCTACCATCAAATTAGCTGTTTCGATCGTCGTCATCAGAAACTGTAGATTTGTAGAAAAGTTTGGGTAAGGCAAAAGCAATTAATGTTATAATATTGAATTATAATCTGGAATTGAAAATATTTCAAATTTCTTTTTAAGACGACCAAAAACTTTTTCTATGACCAATCTAATTTTGGTTATATATCGACTCCTATTAGCACCTAATGGATTTCCAATATGATGGAATAGATACTCCAGTGTTATAATCACTAAGAAAAAGCCATCGTATAATTATTTAGTGTTAAGTCATTAACAATGATATTTGTCATGCAATACCTATATCGAGAAGACTTCTCTATACAATAATAATAGAAACTAGCAGGCAGAGAGGCACTCGTATCAAAACCTAAGGAAATAACAAGAAAAAGAAAAAAAAACTTTTGAGAAGAAACAAAACTAAAATAGTTCAGACCTCACTTAGAAGGAAAACAAACTGTCCAGTGGAGATAAGTCACATAACCTCAACGTTGTGTTGCCACGGGCCGCGAAGAGCTCTGCAGCATCTCGAGTCACTCATAGCTCGTCATAGAAAAGGAGTTGCAGAAGCTTGTCATTGCTCCTATTGTCTTCGTGAAAGCGGCTCTTGGTGAAATCACACGTAGTGATATCGAACATACGCTACGGTCGCATGCTGTTAATATCGGCGCATCGAACTTGTATCGACACGCATCGACTATCACATCCATTATCTCATTGACATCAGCAGCATGGGCAGCAACAGCGCACGCAATAAATTATATAAAGTTCCATAAAAATCGTGAATTTCTTCGTAAGGTCTCTACAACTTCGTTGAATTTTTCAAGTAACTTTCTTTATCATCGTGTTCTTGTGTATTTCCCGCTTCCCCCTATCCTTAATATTTAGATTGTAAAATTTTGGAGTGCTAAAATCTATCGCACATTAAATCTCGTTTTTGTTAGAAACTGGCTTTTCAAAAGCGTTTGTCGAGCTTGTGCCGCGCTCCTCTTTCCTTAATTTTTCGATTCAGGAACTCGCCTTTGAGTTAGCCAGATCTGCGAAAATCTTACCACGGTAGTACCAAGGCTGGCGTCCTTGGAAATTAGCAGCTGTAAATTTGTAATCAGTCTTGCGGTGGCCGATATTGTGTCAACTTAAATCAGTAATATTGTTACATGCGGGGGAACACACACATCAGAAAATTTCTATTTTAATTTTAATGCGTGAACCACTAACCCTTCTCGTACAGGCCCGCTCGCTCATCGCTAACTAAAAACGATTTTATCTCTATATCTTTATACGGGGACCAGACGAGCCGACGCCTCTGTCCCGTAGGGGCATAGAAAAAATGCAATATGACATATTTTAGTAATTTAAACCTTACCTTATTTATAATTGCGAGGAATTGGTAAGCAGGCTCCTAGGCTTCTAAATCTTTCAGTCAATCGAACACGTGTATAGTTGTATAAATATATTTTTATTAATGATTTCCAGGATATGCGATGGTGGCATACCGGTTGGTACAAATCTATTCTCTTGGTTTCGCAAAAATAAATATACTAGATACTTCCACTCAGCACGTCTCTCACTTAATAATTATTTTAATTTCACAAAAATGTTAGAACATACCGAGAAGAACCACAAAACTTTGAACACCCGAATTCTGGAACTACGAACAGTCAAAACTCTTGAACGGCAAAAAGAACAAAACCTTTTGTTCGATAAACTGACGAACACCCGAATTGACAATCTACAAAAACTCGAACGGCAAAAACTCTTTTTAATCGTCAACTGACGAAATCCCTAATCGACGATCTACAAAAAAAACTCTTTTAAATTGACAAACGGAAAAACTCTCGTTTAATTGACGAATTGACAAACGCCCAAAACTCTCTGCGGGACCACTCTTCCCCAATACTTAAAGACTCGGTCGCGGATATATCGTGGGGATTTTTGCTTGTTAGGCATCAGCATAAGTCTTTGTAGACTCTCGAGTCTTCCACGCGCCTGATTGTGCATAATTTATATTTTTGCAGTTTGATTTTATGGTAATAATACAATAAGAATAATTATTTTATTTATTATCATTTTTGATTTTTCTAGTTTTTTGGGTAATTAAAACCCGAATGAGGAGTAATATTTGAAATTTTTGAAGAAACTAAAAGTAATGCCTCTTTTGATTTTTAATGATTAATATGAACTTATTAAACTATTGTATCTTTTTTCTCAAGGCTGCTATGAAATTTACAAAAACAGAAGAATTTTGCGATCACTTTTTCGACTTGCGTATTCGATTTCTTTATAAAATATATTTTGAAGTTATTTGCTGTATCTGTATTTACAGTCTGTCAAGTAAGAGCGTGGTCGTGTTAATTTATAAAAAAATTCATTTGATGAAACTTTCATATTTATATATACATTGTACACATTACAAACAATGATGCAATTCGGTCAATAATGTGTCCAGTCACCACCAGTGTCGATAATTGCCTGGCATCTCCGAGGCATGCTTTCTACTAATTTGACGGCGTATTCCTGTGGCAAGGATCTCCAGATCCGACGAATTTTCTAAGGCAACTGCTTCAAAGTGTATGTGCGTCTTCCACGAAGCTTCCGTTTAATATATGCCTACACATTTTCAATAGGGTTTGCATCGGGCGACTGCGACGGCCAATCCAATGTAACGATGCCAGATTGAGTCTTCCATTGAGTACAGAGCTTGCTGCGGTGTTTAGGATCGTTGTCCTCCTGCAGAATCCAATCTTCATTTTTTGTGATGAACCATTGTTTGGCAAATGGCAGTAAAGCCTTTTTGTAGATTTTTATCATTTTCTCGGCATTTAGGTTGTCAGTAAAGAGGTGCAAAGTGCCGAATCCCTGCTTTGAGAAGCAGCCCCAAAGATGCACCTTTATTTTATGTTTTACGGTCCGCTGAACAAGCCTATTGGTGGAAGTTGACCAGGCTCGCGTGAGGACAGAACGTGCCCATATAGAACATTCATCAATAAAAATGACATTTTCAAAATCTCTATCAATATTCTCATGCGCCCAAGCAAGTCGCTTTGTCACATGTTTTTCAGTCAACAGAGGCTTCTTCATTGTGTTGCGCCATTTCAGATGATGAGTACAAAGATGGGTTCGGATAGTTTCGTAGGATATATCTAAACCTTTTGCCATTAATTTTGCTCGTCCTTGCCGCAGTGTTAAAGCAGGATTCCGCGAAAATAGATTCACTATTCTTTTTTCATCTTTTTTGTTCACTCTTCCTATCGAGCCACGTTCTGGTAAATCATCGACATTTTTAGCCACTTTATATCGCTGTATCCACTTCTGTACAAATGTCTCCGACTTTCTCATATATTTAGCAGCCGCTGATTGCGACATTTTGGGACCTTTCAGGTGGATGCAAAGGAACACAGCCTCGTAGCGCGACGCGTACTTAGCACTCATGGCGTTTAACGTGATTCTCTCTCAAAAGATCAACGACAATTGAATCTTTCTTAACAATGCATCAAGGACAAAGCTTTCCTCTATTGGCTTGCAAAAGAATGAGAGCAAAATCTTTTATTACCTGTCAGTGAAGTCGAACACGCTCTTACTTGACAGACTGTAATAGTTTCTTTTATTTAAATAAATTAAAATGGATGGGCCATAGCTGAACGGGTAGAAGTGACTATTTTTGAAAACGAAAAAGAGATAAAAAATGAACAGAGAAACCAAATAAATAGTCGAAAAAAACAACACGATTTAATAAAATCTTTATTTTACTTGAAAATTTTATCTACGTCATCAGTCAGACACGTAAGTACAATTAAAATGATGTACAGGCTCGCACAAGTTTTGCATGTTTCCATTTAATACCTCATATTAGTAAAATATTAGAAGATATACAGCTATGATTTAGAGATTAATTAAAAAGAAAGTAGCAGTTCTAGCCTTTTTCCAGTATTATTAGATTTAATTTTTGTTTGGGTCTTTTATACAGGTACTGACTGCGGTGCCACTGACTTTATTCCTTTTAAGAATAATTATAAGAATTTTACATGTGAAAAATTTCTTATAAAAATATAAAAATAGTAGTGAATCTAATAAAAATTTACATTATAGGATTTTATTAATTTTTTTTTTATTTATTGTAATAATAATGGTATAAACTGAACAACAAAATTTGAAGAATTGTATTAAAATTTTACCTTTTTTTGTGGCACTTGCAGTATTGGAGTAATATTCTGAATCACTATATAATCTTATATCTTCAGTTTTTGATGCTTGATAATCATAAACATCGCTATACCAGCCTTCCTGACTAAAAATACCAAAATTTATTATTTACACAATATAATAAAATAATAATTGAAAATTAAATGTTGTTAAGAGGTTAGGCCACTCCAGAGGCCGAAAAAATAGGCTTTTTTAGGATTTCTTTTTCAGAAATACTACAAAATAAATTAAGATTCCAAAAAAGAATATTTATTATACATATCAGTGACTGTATACAAAAATTTTTTTGAAGTGATTAATTTTAAAATGGCGGCTGTGCAGCGTTTTTCCGATGACGTTTCTATATCGACGATTTCTATATCAGTCATTGCTCACATTTCTTTTAAGAGTAGCTACCACTCATGCGCAATGAGTCAAAGACTGATGCTTACGCCAGGGCATGATCGAAAATACAGATTTTGGTGGTAGAGGCTATCACGACTTTATAGGAAGAAAATTTAACTAAATGAAATGTGCATGTCTGTTACACGCAGGCAGTTCTATGCACAATACTTGAGCGCGCGCTTTTTTAAATAAATACAAAAATTAAGGGGACATTCGTCTTTGAAATTTTCAAAAAATCGATTTTGAGATTTTTACATATTCCGATTCTATATACGTTTAAAAGTTGCCTCCTTAAATTTCATCAAGAAATTTGTAATAGAAAAGAAGTTACAGCTATATTTGTAACAGCGTATGCCAATGAGTAATTATGGTAAAAAAACTTTAAACGCGTTTTTCTCGAAACTACCTTTTTCAAACTGGTAGGACATTTTTCTCCGAATCCACTTCACCGATTTTAGACAACCAAAAAGCATTCGATTACTTATTAAAAATAGTAAACAATAAGCCTCTAAAAGTTTAAAAAAATGCCCCCCCTTTTTTTTTACGGGGGTGACTCACCCCCAAAAAATGCCGTTTTTTCATATTTTTCAGAAATATACATACAAAAACTTCAAAATATAAAAAAGTATTAGTTTTAGAGGCTTATTGTATAGTTTTGAGTCTCAAAAATAGAATCCATTTTGAATTTTTCAAAAATCTGTTACAGGAGGTCTACAATATGTCCTCCCGTTTGAAAAGTAACTTTTGGATGACGCCCTCTACAGCAGCCAAGGAAAACTAAAAATGAAAAAAAAAATTTTTTATATTTTTTAGAGACTGCTTAACAATGTCCAAAAGAAATTTTGTCAATAAATATAATAGTTTTTTCATAATAAAATTTTTAAAAAGTGTTTTTTTTTTCAATTTTAAAGGCGAATGTCCCCTTAATATTCTTTCAATAAAATTTTTTTATTCTTTCTTTTTCAAACGTAATATAAAAGAAATTCATAATTTATACAAAATAAATAATAAATATAAGTCAAAAATTGGTTCAAAGAAAGTTTTATATCTCAGAGGAAAATAAACATAATTAAATAAATTTTTCACAAAATGAAAAAAATGTTTATTAAAGCTTAAATATACTCAAAATTTTTATGTCTAACAAGGGTATGTTTTTCTAGTACATATAAAAATTAAAAAACATTTATTTTAAATAAAAAAGTTAATCGATAAAAAAAAAACAATTTGTTTTTTTCTCGATTTCTTTTTTCTTTATAGATATTAATTCTACGTGTAAAAACAAACCTTTATTCTCTCAAATTTTTTCTAGGATGCACGGATTCTGAGATATTTAACGATGAAAATAAGTGTCTTTTGTTACAGAAATTTATATAACTTTAAAATGCTTGACATTAAATTTTTTTTCTTTTTTGTATTTATCTCAATGTAGAAATAAATACACTTATTTTGTATTCTAATTTTTTGAAATTTAATTATTTCTTTAAAAATCGTATGCGGTTTTTTTATAGATGTAAGAAATTAAAAAAAAAAAAACTTCTTGTGAGCTGTAAAAATACTGAATTTATAGTTTTTTAATAAAACAAAATAAATTCAAATAATTTTACTTTAAACTTTGAAATAATGTTAGATTTATTTAATTATGTTTATTTTACACGGAGATAAAAAACTCCTTAGCTTGACCAACTTCTGTTTAAGGTGTATATTCCACCGCTCTGCGTCGACTCGCTTTTTATATTACGGACGACACGCCTCGAATAGATTCGCGTAACGTAAATGCGGCAAAACGATTCTGGATACAATGGCGGCTCGACCGAAGACAACTAAAACTAACTATCACGCAGGTCACCCTCTTGCAAGATGGCTTGATGCTAACTACTTTCTTTAACGCGGAGAGAGGCTTTCTTCTTTATCTAGTCTAGCAATATTCCTTTTTTCCATCGCAGCAACAGTTTTCATTCAACGCTGTCGACATAAGTGCCCGCTTGTCTTCAACGCCGCTTTTCTTCTTTGCTCTAGCTGTCAAACCTTCCATTTTTGTTCAACTTACAGCTGTAGCTCTTGTAAGTTATTCAAGACTTTACAAGGGTTTTTCTCTAAATACGTGACTTGTGCAGTCGGCAGCTTCCCTTTATAAGAATCTTATGCACTCCAGTTATAATTAGGAGATAACACTTCGGATGGGTACGTGCTTTCTTAATGTAATAGCTTGTTGACAAAAACATGCCATCCTACATCAAATAAATCAAAAACCTTATGCTCAAAAATCGTTGGTTAACCATTAGAGACCTTGTTGATACTGTTGGCGTTTCATTTGGATCGATTTGAGCAATTTGGGTCTCAAACGCGTCAACTGTCGATTGGTTCCAAAAACACTCAATTTTTTTTAGAAAGAGCGTCGTGTTAATGTGTGCGAAGATATGCTTTCTGACTACAAGAACGTCATGGAATGCATCATTACGGAGGACGAGATATGGATCTATGCCTACCATCTAGAAACAACCGATCAATCAAGCGAATATCGTGCTAAAGGTGAAGCGAGACCAAAAAGATCACGTCAAAGTCGTTCAGAAATTAAGGTCATGTTGACAGTTTTCTTCGATTATCGTAGTATTGTGCATTCAGAATTTCTTTCCCCAGGCCTAACTGTTGACAAGGAATATTATTTGAGTGTTATGTGTTGTTAGCGTGAAACTATTCGCAAAAAGAGACCGGAATCGTAGCAAGACAACTCATGGTTTTTGCATCACGATAATGCACCGTCTGACACCGCATTGATTATTCGCGACTTTTTGGCCAAAAATTCAACTCATGTCGTTCCACAACCACCGTATTCGCCTCATTTAGCGCTGTGTGACTTCTGGCTGTTCAATAAACTCAAAAGACCACTCCGGGGACCTCGTTTTGACTCGATTGAGGAGATTAAACGTGAATCGCTGTGTCAATTGAAGGCAATTCCGCAAAAGGACTTTTCTGACTGTTAAGAGGATTGCAAAGAACGTTAGCATAAGTGTATTGTATCGGGTGGGGACTGCTTTGAAGGCAGCGAAATAGATTTAAAAGAATAAATAAAGAATTAAAAAAAAAAATTCGTCTTATTTTTTGATCTTAGTATGCATCCTTCCGGTCCGGGACTATAACGATCTGTCTTATATTTTTTTAAATTGAAAAAAAATTGTATAGGTATATAAAGGTGTATAAAGGGGGTTTTTCGGGTCGCTGATTATGATTTCGGGATCAAAATTATTAAATTAAAACTGTTTGATCCTCGAAATATTAAAAATCATGTGTATTCCAAATGATGAAAATATTTAAAACTAAAATTGAGCGGAAGAAACAGCAATATTTATTTTACGATTTAGAATTTAAAAAATGTAACTATATGCATATATGTAATAATCATCAATAATAATAATCATTAACTATTAATAATTGTTACGAGGTTATTTATATTGGGGGTTGGATGCACGTGCGGGATTCTCCCACGCACATGCGCACTGCGTCGGATGCAAATATCCCGCCATGCGGTCTTGAGGGCCGACGGACGTTTGCCATCGTGCAATGGCGTTTGCGTGCAGTGCTGATCCGTTTACAACGTAAGACTCTTCTTTCATCCTACTTTCCATCACGTGAGAGACCTTTCTCTAAAGCCCGATCCCGGCTATACTCTTAACCGGGCTCAGCTACTCAGTATACATGTCAACCTTTCGTTGACTCTCTGCAGAGGCGGCGGCATTCGAATAGGACGCTGGGAAGGAAGAATTAAATTTAAATGCACACCCGTTATGCGCGGTCAACATTAATTGAGCCCGGTTAAAAAAAATCTATATGCAATTGAATCTAAAACGGTTCGGGAGCCTTGCTGAGGGTTGCAAAACAATAATAGAATCTATGTTTACGTAGCAAGGCCTGTATGCTCACAGGCTGGTTAGCGGGTTGGTTACGGCCTCTTGCAGCCAACTGGGAGACTGCACACGTGTAGTCTAATGCGCGCGTACACATACGGACACTAGTGTGAGAGCTAAACTCTTACTCACTCAATGTAACAATTAATCAAGCAATCCAATAACGCTTGCGCGGTTGTTACTTCATAAGCACGTACGCGAACTACTTAAGTAGTCACTTACTGTTCTATTGAGATCGCTGAATTCCAAATCACGCAATATCGTCAGTATTACGTGTCCTCTCCTTTCCTCACGTGCGTTCGTGAACTGGCGGGAAAACGAGAAGAAGCTCCCCTCTTTTCTGTCTCGCATTGCTGCAATCGATTTCTCGTACTGCGCTATCGATTACTGAATCGATAGCGCCGTGTCTAGTTGCGCCACGAACTTACACATTTACCTCATGGCAAGTGGCCTAACCTCCTTGGCCACCTACCACATAATGATTATTATTAATTACTTTTATAATTATTTATTTGAAAATATGTGTCTAATTGTTTATTTTCTGACGCACATATATATGCGTCATTCCGGCTCTCTAAAGATAAATATCATTCAAACTTCATGGAATGTTATCAGATAAATTAGAATCACTGAATGTTTTTTTTTAAGTTTGGTCAATCGGTGTTATTCCAAATATAAGAAAATTTTCCCTTTATCTGTTAATTTTTTAATTCTTTAATAATATTATACAAAGAGTTTTTAGTTTGATTTTTAAGATATGATTTTCTATTTTCAAAATTTAAAATTTTTTCAGTATTGAAATCAATTTAACTTTTAATAACATCTAATCTCACACTCATACATAATCAAACGCCACAATAGCTTGAGATTATCATCAAGAGAGTCTTCAATATTCACAATATCAGATTTACCTAAAGAGGATGCAGGCCTTTAGGCTCAATTACAGGGTGCGTACGGTATTTGATGACAACTTGAGAGTAAAATTAATTAGCTTGTATTTTTAATAAAATTTAATGAAATTATAGGAATTTTTTATACAACGTTAAATTAATATATAGCTATAAAGTTATTCAATAAAATCGCCATTAGCAGCAATAACTTCTTCGATCCGGGTCCGGAAACGATTACATGCCCGAATCAAATGCTCCTTGTTCATATTGACCATAACGGCATTAATAGCAGTTTTCAGCGAAGAAGTGGTGTTATAAGGACGCTTATTGGTCTCACGCACAACTAAGCCCCATACGTAATAATCCAAAGGATTAAGGTCTGGGGAGCTAGGTGGCCATAGGTTCGGTGTTATGTGGTCATTAAAATTTTTGGCCTTCCAATCTTGTGTCGCCATCGCTTTATGTGAAGGAGCAGAGTCTTGTTGAAAAATGTATGGTCTGCCTCCGCTTACATTGTCCATCCAGGGTTTCACTACCGTCTCTAAAACCTCGAGCAGAGTTCACTCGAAATCCTTGAGTAAAAAAGTGTGGTGGTATAACATATCCTTTGTTGCTGACAACAACTAAAACCATAACAGTGGCTGGAAATTGTGTGCATAACAACAGGAACCTCCGTAGGATTTGAACATAGCCATCTGTCATTTCTGCGATTAGTCTTTTGATCTTGGTCAAAATTTTTTTCGTTGGAAAAAAACCATAACATTTTGGGCGCCTCAGGGTGTTTGATATTGTTTAAAAGACGTTTTGATCGGAGAACTATCTGTTCCCGTGTTCGTTCCGACATGAACTGTCCTCTGCGCATCACGTAAGACTTATACCGAAGGTCTTCGTGGACAACTCTACGAATAAGGCGTTAAGAAACATGAAGCTTACTCGCAAGGACCCTAATTGATTTTGAAGGGTCCTCGTCTATAATCGCTTGCACTTGCTCTAAAAATTCTGCAGATCGGACAGTGTCAGAACGTTGTTCGTGCTTTTTGCGTTTTGCAACCGATTCTGTATCGCCTCCTGATGCTTCCGATTCACGGCGAACCTTATGCACAAATGAACGGGCGCAATTAAAATTAAAGATCTCTAAATCTGTATGGTTCGCACATATAGCGACGATGACAGCATGTCTCTTCATTTCTTGAGTGATGTTGTGGTCCGCCATTTCTTATCTGGAAAGAAAAAAAAATAAAAAAAAAATTTCGCTAAGTTATAGTCACATTTATGCATGTCCTCAAATACCGTACGCACCCTGTATATTGAATTTACGAGGTCTGGCTATTAAATAACGAGACTGGTTACGAAAAAGGGTTTTACTATAAAAATTATTCTACATTCGAATGCTTCCCTTCAATATACTCCCCTTATATACGACCCTCTGAAATCCATTCAGTCATCACGATACCGTTAATGTCGAAAAAAACGATCAACATTGCCTTGAATTTTGATTTGGACATCCTTGCTTTCTTGATTCTGGGCGATTCAGGCGTCTTCCAATGCATCGATTGCCGCTTTGTTTCAACATCGTATTAAAAAATCCACGTTTCGTCGCAAGTAATAATGTTTTTCATCAGTCCGCAATCTTTTTTTAACCTTTTAAGGAAATCTGAGCAGACCTGTTGACGCAAGAGCTTTTGGTCAGAAGTCAGGTTTTTTGGCACCAACTTTGCACAGACTCTTGTCATGTGTAATTCCTCGTGTAAAATTTGTCTTACCATTTCTTTATCGGCGTTTACAGCCTCGGCAATCATCCGGATGCTCATTCGACGATCTGCACGCACAATTTGGTTGATTTTGGTCACTGTTTCCGGAGTTGAAACAGTGACAGGGCGACGTGGGCGTTGGTCATCTTTAGTGCTCACTCGGCCCTCACTGAAGCGCTTACACCACTCAAAAACACGCACACGAGATAGAGAATTGTCCCTATAGGCCTCTTGCAACAATTTACAGCACTCAGTCGGAGTTTTTTTCCATTTAACGAGAAATTTGAGATTGATACGTTGCTCCTGTTTTTCGTGACACACATGAAAAAAACACGTTCGCTTCAAACCGCTACTGCACAAATACAATAATAGTGACAAAAACGTGTTTTGGTACGTGCATAGACAAGATATCTAGATACCCAACGCACTACTCGTTTTTTTCCTCACCCCTCTACGGCGCCCTCTAGGCGCGCAGCCACGTTATTTAATAGCCAGACCTCGTATCATATCCACATTGTAAAAAAAGATTATCTGTTTGTTGATTAACGCATGATTTGTGAAAGAATACATTACACTATTTGCATCTAGAATCGTCACTAATGCAAAGCTGATTTTCCTTGTGTGGGCGAAGAAAACACTTTAGTTGTGCACTTTCTCCAACTTTACTATGATTTGTAATTTTAGGCTTCATTCCATTAAAATAAATCTAGTACATCAAAAAAGAAGTTAAGACCTTCAGAAAACTTGATTTATAGGTTGGTGTATTTATTTTCTGTACCAACTTTGCCAATAAATGATAAAGAATCAATTAATTTAATTTTCATTTTTCGATTTTATAAACAATAATTCAATGGTTTTTAATTTCATAAAAATCATAATATCTTTCTTTACTTTTAATATCATTTGTAAAATTCGCGTAACACTGTTTTTTGATAATTTGAATAAACTTCACCATCTTTGTTAACAATAAATGAAATTATGAGTGTCGTTACTAGTATTTGATTAAATCTTTTTGTATTTACTATTTTGTTTTTTTTATATAAACTATAATTCATATTTGTATTAATAACTTCTTTATATCTCAATTTGAATAATTTTCTATAATTTCCCGGGACTTATCGACTTCATGTAAAACACATAAGCTAACTAAAAATTTGAGAATCTGAATATTTATATAATTTATAAATAAATATTTTTGTAAAATAGAAATATAATGCTTTAAACAAGGAATAATGATCCGTCAAAGCATTTAATAATTTAAAGGTCTTAGTTTATATTGTTGTAACTTTATAAAACAAATTATCTAATCCAATTAAAATTACCTAACAATTCCTAAATTATGCAATCAAGATTCAGTAAGTCAATATTAAAATCTCCAATTATAATTTGATTTTTTAAGATTTTCTTAATTTTTATAATTCTTTTAAATTAATAATAAACTCCGTTTTTGGAGTATCTTGAAATCTATATAATGCAGATATCTTTAAATTACCGTTATTAGATTTAATGATTGAATTTATTATTTTAAGGCTAACTCTCTTATCGCGGCATTTGTCATAGCCCACAACTTCATCGCAGTTACTTTGGAAGTGCTTGCGATTGCTTGCTCGTTTTTAAAATGATGGAAAAGGAAGTGTTGAAATCGCCCACAATATCTGCAAGTTGAGGACGAGCAACTTCCCGCATGAATGCGAAGACAATTTTTACAATATTTGCTTCCGCGAATTAAATCCCATCGACGCGATATAGGCAATTTATTAAGTTTCGTGCACTTGTAGAGGGGATGTTGAGCGGCCTTACAACGCGTGCAGATAGCTTTCGTTATATTATTTGTCATTACTAAAGCCCGTGTTACGAGTTCGCATTTTCGCACCTTTCGTGCGTTTGAATCTTGATCTGCGATTCGACGTTTATGATTTCGTTCTACACTACGGTGTAAAACGTTCTCTTCGACTGTGAGTAAACGAAAGATCACTTCGGCAATAAACTTATATAATTGCTCGAGATTAGGAAGAGTATCAAGATCTAATAACTCTTCCCATTTTTGTCGGATTTCGTTGGTTAACGCCCTTTCTATTACGCGCACGATGATATTATAGTCGGGTTGCACGTTAAGCATGTTCAACGTATTTAGATGTTGTTGCACCTCGTCAATGATTTTTGATAAATTATTATGGCTAGCATTTGTTTAACGCAGTAAGTGTAAAATTGCTTTAATATGTTTTCTCACTAAAATGTGTCTTTTCTCGTAAACGTCTACTAAATTCTGCCATGCGATCTTGTAATTATCCGTGCTTACGTGGGAAATCAAAATTTTCTTTAAAGCATCGTCTTTTAACGAACCCTTTAGATATAAAAATTTCTCTGAATCTGTAATGTCCTTACGCGCGTAAATCATAGTAAGAAAAGTATTTTTGTACGAAAGCCATTGCTCAAGATTCCCGTTAAATTGTGGTAATTGCGCAACCGGTAGTTTTAAACAACGCTGTTTTTCGATAAATGTCGCCTTCCCTATTGTTACATTTATCGCCGACGTTGAAGCGCGTTTGTCTCTCATATTTTAGATATTACACGCGATTTTATAATATTTATCCTGGATTTTATATATTTCATTTATTCTTTTGTTTTCCGGTTCTATGATTGCTAGTTCGTAGTGTAATTCTTCGTAAGTTCGAAGCAGTTGAGTAATATGACTCAAACGCGTTTCAAGGTTAGGCTTATCTAATCGATTTTGGAAAAAGCAATTTTGTAACGTCGTAAGCTGTTGTTTTAACGTTGTACGCTTCTGTGATATAAATTTAACCCGGTTCATGGTGAAATTTATTTATTTATCAGATGTAAGAGTAACAAGTCAACGAGAGTTTTTTACGCGAGTTGGAAAATTAATTAATTTGACCGGCACGATTTTCAACCAACCGTTATGTTTTTTAGAGTAAATTTGTTTTATGACGACGTTATTATAAACAATTTAAACAGATAATTTAATGAAAACGAATAGTTAATAATTTAAGTAAACTTAGCTTGCAATAATTCTCAGAGTCCTTCACAGTGGTTGACAGTTGTCAGGCACCTGTTCTGGAGAAGACGAACGTCTGCTTGCGTATGTTTTTCTACGTAATTAGATTGAGCGTAGCCCTAAGCACAGCGCTTTACGTTCAATCCTTTCACGGGCACGGTCTTTTGCACTTCCACAAGTGCGAGATGTTTTTGTAATGAGCACTTCCACAAGTGCGTCGGATTTTTTTTTTTTTTTTATGTAACGAGCACTTCCACAAATGCGTCGGATTTTTTATACAATGAGCACTTCCACAAGTGCGTTAGATTTTTTATAAAATGAGCACTTCCACAAGTACGTTGGATTTTTTATGCAATGAGTTCTTCCACAAGTGCCTTGGATTTTTTATACAATGAGCACTTCCACAAGTGCGTTAGATTTTTTATAAAATGAGCACTTCCACAAGTGCGTTAGATTTTCTATGCAACGAGCTCTTCCACAAGTGCGCTGGATTTTTTATACAATGAGCACTTCGACAAGTGCGCTAGATTTTTTTTTTATAAAATGAACTCTTCCACAAGTGCGTTGGATTTTTATACAATGAGCACTGCCACAAGTGCGCAAGATTTTATTTTATAAAATGAGCACTTCCACAAGTGCGTTGGATTTTTATACAATGAGTACTTCTACAAGTGCGTTAGATTTTTTTTATGCAATAAGCACTATTACAAGTACATTAGATTTTTATACAATGAGCACTTCCACAAGTGCGTTAGATATTTCTTATGCAATGAGCACTTCCACAAGTGCGTTGGATTTTTATACAATAAGCGCTTCCACAAGTGCGTTAGATTTCGTATACAATGTGCACTTTTACAAGTGCGCAATTTTTTGATAGAATAGACGTTTTTTACAAGCGTGTCGTATTTTATTATATTTTATCCCTTTAGTTTCCAGCACTAATCACGAATCACAAATCATAATTCAAATCACTATAGACCACACTTCACAGGAGGCACCAAAATGTGTATGGTCGAAACCTGCTCCAACATGGAGAAGATCTTGTGGTTGGGTAAAATAAATAAATAGACACTGAATTGAAATTAAAACTATAGATTTAATTTATTCAAATGACTTTCAATGTAATTGGGAAAAAGTCCGAAGGCATAAAAAACCCTTGGAATCTATGTTATTTATATAAACAATAAATTTAATGTGTTAAAGTGTGATCGGTGTAGTGTTGAATATGTGAATGCTTAATTTAGAGCTCGCGCAAATGCGAAGAATGGTATTCTCACGGAGAGTAAGTGTCGAAGAAACGAAAGATTGCAAGAAGCAAGTGATTGTAACCGGTCGACTCTACAACGTAGACTGACCTTTTTTACATTCGTCAATCGAATCATTACCTCGGAAAAGGATGGTAGGAGTAAAAAACAGTAATGCCTTGTTTTAGTAGAAGCTAGAGCTGCATCTGTGTTGCATATTCCCGAAAATATCGAAAGGATAGCAGGACCGTAATTCTACGTTCGAGCGCTTACTTGTCCAAGGTCATAAAGTAATAAAACGTAAGAAAAAAGGTTTTACGCGAGGAAAAAACCCAAAAGAATGAAAGAAATTTGAAGCGTGGTGTACGTAACAAACGAAATAATATATTATAATGTAAGAATTCTCGAGAAGTTTTATTTTTCGAGTATTTGTTTTTGGTTTTTCCTATGAAGTTAAATGAATATGTGTACAATACAGATTTTACCGTTATATTAGGTTGCTGCAGATGAAATGGCAGATTTAGCAATGACATAAAGTTGGCTGCAATTTTAGTGGATTATGTTGGCACAAGACGGCGCAAATGATATGACATATTGAAGTATAAATACTGCTACCTTGGTTTATGGAGTCATTTCTATTTTGCACTATATAGTTATCGTAAAAACAAAAGGAGAAAGTGAACATGAAAGTGAATCAAAAACGGCTACTTTTACTATACGAATTTAAATTAGAGCACAACACAACTGAAGCAACGAGGAATATCAACAGCGCATTTGAGCCTGATACAGTTAGCGAACGAACCACTCGGCGGTGGTTCGAAAAATTTCGATCCGGAGATATGGACCTTGGAAATGAGCCATGTGGACACCCAAGTCCATCGATCGATAACGACTAGCTGCGTGCATTAGTGGAGCCTGACTTCCGCCAAACCATAAGGGATCCTGCCAAGAAATTAGGCGTTCACAATTCGACAGTTTGCCGCCACTTGCAACAACTTGGAAAAGTTGAAAGGCTTGACAAATGGGTTCCGCATGATCTTACCGAGCAAAAAATTACGTGTCGAATGAAGATTTAAAGTTCTCTTCTCTCCTGCAACAAAAAGGAACCGTTCTTGCACCGGATTGTGACCTGCGATGAAAAGTGGATCTTATACGATAATCATCGCCGATCGGCCCAATGGCTAGATGCCGATAATGCGCCAAGACACATGCCGAAACCAAGCCTTCATCCAAAAAAAATAATCGTAACTGTTTGGTGGTCTGTAGCTGGAGTTATCCACTATTCGTTCCTGCAACCTAGCGAAACCATCAATGCTGAGAAATACTGTGCTCAACTGGATGAAATGCATCAGAAATTGATAGTCCAACGACCTAGGCTTGTCAACAGGGATGAAGTGATACTGCTTCATGATAACGCACGACCTCATGTATCAAGAACAACGGTCCAAAAATTAAGCGAGTTGTGCTATGAGACTCTTCCTCACCCTCCATATCTACCAGACCTCTTACCAACAGATTACCATTTCTTTAAACATTTGGATCACTTTTTGACAGGAAAAAGATTCAATGATGAAGCTGCTGTCAAAAATGCCTTCGAGGAGCTTCTTCGAACCAGAAACTCGGACTTCTACAAAACTGGAATAAATATACTTGTATCTCGTTGGGAAAAGTGTGTTGCATCTATTGGTACCTATTTTGATTAAATAAATTGTCTTTATAGAAAGTTACAGCTATTTAAAAATTTATTACTAAATCGGCCATTTCATCTGCAGCAACCTAATATTTTATACTTTGTATACGTCGACAGAAAATAGTGTTTATATGCATTCATGTTAAAAGAAAAAATAAGAATTCTATTACTGTTCAACAGTTTTCAGAATTGCTCACAGAATGCACTGGAATTTTTTCGAAGAGTTTTAAGCAATTTAGACATTTTTCAAACCATAAATCGATTGGTGTGAAAATACTGCAAACTTATACGATACAATACTATTTTTATATTTAAGAATTTTTTCTGGGTAACAAAGAAATTTGGGAAAGAATCACTTAGAGTAAGAAGTTCTTAGAATTGCTCAAAGAATGCTTTGAAATTTTCGAAACGTATCAAGCAATTTTTTAAATTTGGCAAAAATTTACAATTTGTAAAATTAAAAAAAATTGCTCGAAACTCTTTGAAAAAATTCCAGTGCATTTTTTAAACAATTCTAAGAACTGTTTATTTTTGATGATTTTTCCCGTTAGTTCATATTTTTTGAGAAAAAAATTAATGAATGTATGCAAAAAAATTTTGCATTTCAGACGCCATTTTGAAAACACTAAAGCAAAAAATCGATATTTTTATCTCGTTTTTTCAAAACTTAGACATTTATTTCACGGGTTATTGAGGTTCCAGGTACATTGCAGACGGGAAACACCTTGAAAATTTGATTTGAAAAAAAAAAGTATGAAAAAATCATGATTTTTTTTGTTAAAACTAAATTTCCTCATAGTTATTACATTTTAGAGAAATTTCAAGTTCACCATCTGAATGTGATGTGGTGTATCTGAAATATCGGCTAAAAGCCATGTCTCTGTTAAAGCAATAATGTCATATGAGCACTTATTTTCCATAAAAAACTCGAGGTCGTTGAAATGAGCCAAAAGATGATTAATGTTCGCATGACAAACCGAGAAATATCTGCGAGACTTTAAGTTTACTGGCTGAGCAACAGATCCTCATAGATTATTTGTGCGTGGGGTAAGCCGATCTAAGTCCTCCAGGGAACGGACCGGAATCAGTGAAGACTTTTCATCGGATCGCATGCACACAACTAAATTGCGAACAACCGGGCGGAGGTAACCAAGCTGCTTATGTTTTTGATTGGCAGCACGCAAGATTGTGTAGACTTATTGGGACCGGATTGGCGTCATAAACACCTGCTGGTCCCCACCGGTGCCAAAGATGATCTGGGCTTTCTTGCCCCATAAGAGGTGTGCTTTGGCAATAATACTATTACGCACTGTTTCTGAGATAACCTTGATCACAAGCGAGAAGCTATTGTGGCTCTTTTGTGCATTGGTATTCGACGATGAGGTGTTACGTGGCTACACAGAGAGAGAGAGAGAGAGAGAGAGAGATAGATAGATAGATAGAGAGAGAGACAGAGAGATAGAGAGGATTCATCATAGAAAAATACAAAATCAATAAAAGTGAGTTTAAATTTAAAATTTTGTATAGTATATTTGTTTTCTTTTTCTTCTCTGTACTCTTATCTATCCTATATCCTCCCAAAGGTAAACTTAGCCTGAGTTTCGGCTAACTAGCTCTTACTTAAAATCGCATTGGTTAGGTCCTTATCCAGAGCGGCGTAGCTGGCCTAAGTTTCGGCCTAGACGTACGTTTAGTTATGAACTACACCACCGCATCCTCAAAAGAAAAGAAAAGATAAAACTCCGAATCTCCTCGGCCATCCCGAGTCCATAAGCTTGACTGCTTAGGCTCAAAAGGCAACGATGAGTTTACGTTACTTAAATTAACGCATGGAGGCGTCGCAACCGACGTTACACTTTCAGTTTATTTAAAAATTTTTCCATGTTCATAATACATTCTTTTAATGTTTTCTTTTTAAACTACAATATTATATAAAAAAAGTTACAGCACGCATTGTTATCAAAAATTTGTTCCGTTTGATTTTGGAAATATCCTTGTGCAGAAAATATAACGTATAGCGATGCATTTGGTTAATATAATCCTTTGTAAGTATTTAGAACTAGATATTTCTTTGAATCTTTACCTAATTGTAATTGTGCGTAAACTTTTTTTAAATATATTTTTGAAATGTAAGCACCCCTTCTAAATCTGCAAATAAATGTTCTATTTGGAGAAGTAGATGTTACTCTACTAATATATTCTTATTTATCATTTTATAATATTCACAAATTCTTATTCATCCATCAGTTTATCTATTGGAACTATTTGTGTATCTCACTTACTTATCTCGATTGGAGTAAATATTTTTTTTTTCTAATTTATCAATTTCATCTAAAACTTTTTTTCAAGAAAAAAGAATTATTTCTCGTTCTATAAAAAATTGGTGAAAGATTGTCATTCTAATGACAAATATTGATTTATTGCAATTTCTCTATCAGCAGGAAAAAAAAATCAATGGTATTTTTTAAAAATTTCTTTTTTTAATTGAAGTATTTTTATTTATATCAGGATTATCGACTATATTGTTTAATTATAAACATTATTTGACCAATTTGACTTATTATTATTATTTTCTGATTGTACTATTGTTAATAAGCTGTAAGTTTAATTCACATAATCAATCGCGACTTATGAGTGGTTTTCCTACTTTGCCTATGACATAATTTTCCGAAACTCGTTATAGCCTAGTAAGTTATTTTAACAATTCTTGAAATTCCAAACGGCTTACTTGTTTTACCTTTATAGTAGTTTAATACGATTCTGGCAGCTTGTAATCTTTTATCATAAAAATATTTTTTGTAATCAATTTTACTATTTAATTTTTATTAATTATAGAAATCGTTGATCCATCATCTATTTCTATATTAACAATTTTATCTTCAATTTGTACACTAAAATATTGTGGATCAATTTAAGTTTTGTTACAAGTTTCACTATCATTTATATTTATTGATAAAGTAGTTTCAAAGTCAAAGCTAAAGATTTTGCAAATGATAATTAAACGTCCTACCTTATCACAGCCGTTGCACTTCTTTCTGGATGCCAGCAGTATTCCTTTCGGTGGTTTTACTTATTGCAACAAGTACATCTAGTTAAATGTTCTTGTTTTAATATTACGTAACTCTTATAATTGTATTTTTATCTGCTTTTCCATTGCCATTTTTATATTGCAATTATTCTTGGTGCATGTCGTATTCTTCTGCTTCTTTCCACCCGACCAACGCTGACTCCAATTTTCTACTACTACAACCTATTTGACTGCATTACTAGATTAACTTTTTTTTCTACGATGCGCGACTCTGTTGCAAACTGTGATTTGTTTTTGTCCATTTTCTTCATTTTTTCTTGAAATTTTTGTCTTAGAACTGTTTCATCGAGTTCAGATTTTATATAATTTTCCATTTATGTTTGATTTTCGATTAAAGTTAATTCCATCTGTTTCTTGGTCGTACAAACTTTTTCAAATACTGAGTAGGTTTCTACATCAACTTTCATGAGGAAAATAGATCTTTCTTTTTCATCTGATATTTGATTAGCTTTAAAATAAAGATCGATTCACTTCATTAATTCCTCTTAATGATCAATGTCAATTTTAAAATTAACTCAGTTGCATATTCTATTTACTTTTTTGGTATATTTTTGTTATGTATTTTTTTCAATCCCTTGTTCTAATTATTGGAAATGTAAAATTTTCCTCGCAACACATTTTTCTGGCAACTCGCTTAAATCTTCTATTGCCCACTTTAATGATTATTTTAACCTGCAGTTTTTTAATATTTCAATTAAATCTATTTTAATTACTGATTTTGTAATATTTATTTTTTCTTTTTTGAAGGCTATTATTAACTTATCTAAAGTAAAAGTATTTGAAACGTGGGTTATCTGAAAACTGTTAAGACACTCAATCAACTCTTTTTTGAAAACTAAGTGCACCCAAGTCAAATTCTTGTTCCTTATAATTTCCGGTATTGTTAAAGCACTCATTAACCCATTGAATCTCAAGCAAAATCTGGGCCAGATAGCTCCAAAATAACTTGGATTCGGGACAAATCCAAAAAATGGTGCCCATGTTTTTTTCTTGTCATTCGCAATTGCTTTGAAAAAATTATTCAACAAATTACCAAAATGTTTAGTATTTCGAGAAACTAAAAGCGGCAATCGATTGTACGGGAAGAATCATGAAGAAATTCATTATGAAGTTTCTTAGTCAAAGCTCAAATTGTTAATGTAAAAACCTTATAAATAATTGTAGCACGTTAATATTACATTGAAAAATTCTCTTATATCATCAGAAGATAAAGATTGTTTCATCGAAAGTACATCAAATTAGAATTTGAGTATGTGGAAAATGCGACATACCAATGTATTCTGTGAGATCTTTTGCTTATTGCACAAAATGCGAAATAAATCTGTGCAAAACACATAGGAAAGATCATTCATAATTTGTCAGTGGTACAATGCGTTTGCTTATAACAATTATACACTGATAGTTGGAACTTCGACTGAAAAACGTCATATCGTTTGCACAGTTACATGCATAACGTAATATTTCTTTATATCCAATTGAATTTGGTTTATAATCCATATAGCATTTATATAATTTTGTATTATTATGTCTAAATCATACCAGAACTTTAATAATATTAGGCATTATTTTAATATTTTCTAAATAAATATTATTAAAATTATTCATCAATTTTGCCAAATAACAAACAGCTTGTCTTAATAATATAAATATAAAAATAAATCTAATTTATTGCAGCATTTTCCCATGTCTCTCATATACGAGGTGTAGTAGAAAAGTAATGAGATTGATTTATTTACCAATGTTTTTATTTTTCTCAAACATAAATGTTATTCCCTTCAAAGTAGTTCCCTTGGGCAGCTACACACCGATGGAGACGTTGTTCCCACTTTTGGTAGCAGCGCTGGAAGTCTTCAACCGGTATGGTCTTCAGCATGTTCATTACACTCTTTCAGATGTTTTTTAAAGTCTCGAAATCACGTCCTTTAAGGACATTTTTCAGTTTAGGAAAAAGGAAAAAGTCACGGGAACTGAGGTCAGATGAATGGAAGAGGGGGGGGGGGGGGGGAACCGCAGGAATGCCTTTTGAGATCAAAAGTTCTGTGACGAAAAGGGCAGTGTGACATAGTGCGTTGTTATGATGAAGCATCCATTTGTCTGCAATGTCTGGTCTCACGCAAATGACCCTTTTTCTGAGCCTTTCAAGGAACTTAATAAAAAACTTGATTGACAGTTTGTCTTGGAGAAACGAATCCTTTGTAGACGATTCTTCTTCTGTCAAAAAAAGAAAGCAGCATTGATTTGATATTCGATTTGCTCATTCGAGCTTTCTTTGGTCGAGGAGAGCTCGCAGTGTGCCACTCCTCACTTTGCTTCTTGATCTCAGGATCGTATTCAAAAATCCATGATTCTTTACCTGTGATCACACGACTAAAAAAATCCTGTTCATTGGAGATTCTGTTAAGAAGATCAAGACACTTGTTTTTTCGATTGTCCTTCTGCTCAATTGTGAGACTTCCCGGCACCATTTTGACACAGATCTTTTGCATGTGCAAATGTTTAGTCGAAATTTGATGAACGGTAAATCTGTTTAAATTTAATTGTTCACTCAACATTCTTAATGTTAAGCGATGGTCTGATCTAGCAAGAGTGTTCACACATTCGATGTTTTCGTCGGTTTTCGAAGTTGAAGGCCTAGTCAACTCCCTGAACGGTGTTGATCTTCAACGTGTTCTCTGCCGTTCGAAAATAATTTGTGCCAGAGAAAAATCTGAGCTTAGGATAAAGAATGTTCTCCATAGGCCTGTTTTAACTTTTCGAACGTCACACTTGCCGATTCTCCAAGCTTAACACAAAATTTAATGGCACAACGTTGCTCCTGCAACGTCGGAGTCTTAACTCGAACATGCAGCTTTGGCCTTTGTTTTTTAAGCCTGGACATGGAAGTCCATGGGTTCGGGGTGGCCGAAGGAATAACAGAGCAGGAAGATACTAATTAAATTTTTATTGGTTAGGTGTGAATTTCTTGATTGAGAATGCGGCAAGTCACTACAGGCTTGTTTATTCTCGGTAGAGGACTTAACAAATGATATTTAGGTGAAAGTCGAAGGACACTTTTTGTTTAGTCCAGCGACTTTTCGGAGGAAAATAGATGACAGAGAGAGAAAAAAAAAATGAATTTTAATTAGAAGTACTTTATTTCCTTTTTTTACTCACTTTCACAATAACTGCTCACTTTCTCTCTCTCTCTCTCTCTCTCTCTCTCTCTCTCTCTCTCTGATTTATTCTTCAAGTTGGTGGAACGATGTTGTTGTGCTGGGGCGCGATCGGCTCGTAGTGATCCAGATCGGGCACTGCATGCTGGGGTCTTCTGATGTCCTTCGATCCGGGGCGCAGTCGGCTCGTTGATATCCAGCAACGTATCATCGGCAATCCGCGTGGGCTGATGGTGATGGCCAATTAAAAAAAAACTCACGTCGAATGCGCCTCCGCATGTCAAGCTTGCCCTTTTATGCACTCTGCACCAATCAGATTGCGAGAAATTAGCGCGCGGTGGGCGCTAATCGCTTATCTTGAGCGTATTCCTCTTGGGAGGGAGAGCGAGAATTAGAGAGAAAAAGAGAGGAGATTCTTTTTGTACAATTTTTAAGCATTATCCATTATTTATTATTTGCGATAATTAAATGTTAAATTAAATTAAGTGGCTGCATTCTATTTAAAATTTAACGCACATTACAAAAAAGAGCGAAGTTTTTCGTCGCATTTTACGCTATTTGCGTTGTATTTATTTTTGAAATGATCTTAAAAATAAAAAAAATAATTATTTAAATTAAAAATGATTATCACTGTGAACAAGAATAGTAACTTTAAATTATTAAAAGTAATTTATAATTACTAGATTATTGAGGAAAAAAAAGGAAACTAGTGCAGAATAACAGTTAAATAATTATTTTTTTTTTTAGAATTACAATCTTTACTTAATTTTTAAATATTTGTCACGAAGTGTCGGTGAATTAATTAATTGATTGACATTATCCTTAAATAAAATTAGAGAGTTTTTAATTAATATTCCTTGAGTTGTTGCGTTGACTGTACCATGCGCTGTGTTACTTTAATTGAATTTTAAGAGTAATTAATTTTTGTAATAAATTAATAGTAGGATTAATTACTAATCTAGAATAATAGTAACAATTATTACTTCAAAAATTAATTAATGATTAACGCAATTTTAATTACATAAATAAAAAAAAATATGCGGCAAGAAAAATTACAATTAGATATAATCATGTAAAATTAGTTTTTACCTGCAAAGAAACATAAATTTTATCGCAAAATTAAAATTCCTTGTATATATTTGCAGGAAGGTAAAAATAAAAAAAATTTTGATTCTCTCGAGTATAAGAGTAGTGAATATTATAACGCCTAATTTAATATAATGTCGAAGAATTTAATTATTAATGGGAGGAAAATTAGGAAATAAAATTAATATGACACTTCATGAAAATTACAACATTCCACAAAAACAATAATTTTGGAGATAATGATAATAGTGCAATTTCTATAATGATGTTCGGTTATTAGGTCCGGAATTGTTTTTAAAAATTTTACAATGACGGATAAGCAACCACTTATTTCGTTTAATCATCTTATTAATAATAAACAAAAGCAAAAAGAAATCTTTTCGGTATTTTATGAGGAATAAGTGAGTTTACTGAATAAGTTGTTTTTGCTTTCATTTAGAAATACAAAAATAATTATGATAAATTAGAGGAATTAGAATAATCGAATTATAATGTAAAGGTTCTGAGGAAACAAGCGCAGTACAAGATTTTATACATACGGTTAGTTTACGGGAAAACGTAATACTCATTACTATTAAAAATAGATCAATTTTAAATCTTAGATCTATGGTCCAACAATTTAAAATTAATATATTTCTTGATCGTGGCCGAAATACATTGGCGTATTTTACAATAATTAGTGATTATGTTTCACATTATCTTTTTATGTGTCATATACATGAGGAAACGGAAAATCTGCTCTCTTCTGCCTTTTTGTCATGAGTTCGATAATTAATTTAAATTAATGATTAATTTGTAAGCGGAGAGAAAGAAAAAATTTTTACTACGAGTGTACAATAGAAGAATAATACTTTGGCATTCCAGGTTAGACCAGAAACGCTGTTATCGCGCGGCGTCTGAAATCGCGCTGTAGATGCATTTTTCCGATGTCTCAAAGCTATAAATTCTTTCGCATTAAAGCTGGACATTAAAATAAATTATTTTATTATTTCTTTTTTTGTTTAAGGGATAAAAAAAAATAAAGGGAAATAAAAGGAAACATCTTTGGGGAAAATCCAAGAAGGAAAGAGGAAGAAAAAAAAATTATTCCCCTTTTTTTAAAATAAAAAAAAAGAACGAGATCTTCCTTACCCTCACCTGAGGTAGCGAGTAAAGGTAAAAGAAAGCAGGGATCGGTAAGATAACGTTACCGATCGGTCTGTGATTTAAAAACGTCGAAACGCTGCACCGACGTTACACTCTAAATACCGCTGTTCCATTTTGTGTGACGCACAACCAAAACACAACTTCACTAATAGCAGTCACAAATATCACGTAGTTAACGGAAGGAGTTGAAACTCGCACTGAGCCATGGGGGGCACTGATGCAAAAGATCTGGCCACAGTGCAGCGTTGCCAGGCTGCTTGCAGTGTTGCCAGTCTCATTACTTTTCTTCCACACCTTATAAAACAATCTGTATGTTGCACAAATAAAAAACAGCGGATCAAGAAAATACAGCTAAAAATTTAATGGTTTTAATACTTCGAAAGTATCACATCAATATTTTTCATTTGCAATAATATTCAATAATTTATATGTGTGTTAGAAATGTCAGAAACAAAAGCATATAAAGATTATTTTGATAATATTTTATCAAATATTTTTAAGAAATATACTACATGGGCTAAGAAGTCACGGGATTTTTTAATAGGTAACGCCACTCGAAAATGAACATAATTTATTTCGAGAGGTTCATCTCTCACTAATTTACGTGTCAAGTTTTATGATACTTCGTTTATTTGTTTACAAGCTACAGTCGTTTAAGTTTCGCTACCTTCACTTTCGTGAAGAAAATGGATAAACAGGAATATCGCATCTTAATCAAACATTGTTTTTTGATGGGAAAGACTGAACAATCAATGAAATGGTTGAAAAAATGTTATCTCACATCTGCTCCTTCGAGAACAACAGTTTATCGGTGATTTAGTGAATTTAAAATAGGTCGTACAAGCACTGAAGACGCACTTCGCTCTGGAAGGCCAAAAGAGGCTACGAATGCAGAAATCGTAAAGCAAGTGCATCAAATCGTTTCGAATGATCGTAAAGTGAAGTTGCGCGAGATAGCTGAGGCCGTTGGCATCTCAAAAGAATAGGTGGGATATATTTTTCACAATGTTTTGGACATAAAAAAGCTATCTTCGCGATGAGCGCCGCGTTTGCTGACCGTCGACCAAAAACAGCAGCGCGTTGATGATTCAACGGTCGGTTTGGCGTTGTTGTAGCGTAATCAAGCAGACTTCTTTCGACGTTTTGTGACGATAGATGAAACGTAGATCTATTACCATACGCCTGAGTCCCACAGGCAGTCTGCAGAGTAGCTGAAAAGCCACGAAAGTCAACCAAAGCAACGAAAAGACCAACGCTTGGCCGAGAAGGTTTTGGCCTGCGTTTTTTAGGATGTGCATGACATAATTTTCATCGATTACCTGCAGAAGAAAAAAACAGTTATCAAAAAGTATTATGCACCGTTATTGGACAACCTGAACGACAAAATAAAGAAAAAACGACCCCATATGGCGGAGAAAAAAGTTCTGTACCATCACGATAACGCATTGGCACACACGTCCTTGAAAGCGAAGGCCAAATTAGACCAATTACGATTCAAATTGGTTGCTCACCCACCGTAGTCTCCAAATTTGGCCCCCAGCGATTATTATCTGTTCCCAAACCTCAAGCAGTGGCTCAAGGGAAAGAGATTTACATCGAATGAAGAAGTCATCGCGGAAACCGAGGCGCATTTCGAAGGCTTGGACGTTTCGTTCTACAGAAAGGGCATCGAAATGCTGGGAAATCGCTATACTAACAAAGAAAGGTTTTCAACCCGGGCCTATCAATTTCTTTGGTTCCGGGATATGTTAAAGTACATTAAAACATAAGTGATACGTTTTTTATCTTATCAGCTAACTTCCACTTTAAAGGGATTAAAATGACCCCTAAAAAAAGGGGTAAAGACCTTTTTTTGTAAATGTCTCATAAACTAATAGAAATATTTTAACGATTCAAACGGCAAAAAACTTGTTATCAAATGCAGAAATGTATCCCATAATTTTTATCCCATAATTTTGCGACCCCTAATTTTTATGAGGGTAAATTCAGTTTCTATAACGTATTTTTTCATTTAAAACTTTACAAATTTCATGAAAATCATTGCAAATAAGTTTTTTTTTACAGAAATGGAAAACCTAATTGACGCGTTTAAAAAAAAACGCGCTTAAATCAAAACTACGGATTTAGTTGGAATAATAATATTTACGTGTTATAATAATACATTATTGATTATTCATTAGTAGTTACAGCTACGTAATTTTATTTTTCAAAGTTTTGACAATAATGATAATCTTCATGAAAATGTTTAAAATACAATGATTTTTAACACCAACCACAACGTGCACTAGCAATATTCGTACAGCCTTCTATTTCGCAGTTTGTACTGCAAGAATCTCCAAAACTAAAATCAACAGGATTGTCAAATTCATAAGGCTTTACATCGATGAAACCACTTTTATACAGGGAATATTTAAAGAGATTTGCATATCTCTGTGACGAAAGCTAGTTGTGGACTGAAGATTAAAGTTTAATTATGTTATTTCTTAAAGATAAATTTGAATCATAATCTATTAAAATAACAATATTGGAAAATTGTCGAACAAAGTTCTTTCAGATGCCGAATCCATATACAAGCAGTTGTATTTTTCCTGTTGTTCCTGCTGGTATCTTTTTGATATAAATAATTTTATATTCTGGCATTGCTTCTTCTACAACTTTATCACAGTGCCTACTCCAAGGAATCAAGTAATACACAGTGTGTCCCATGGAAAACGGAACTTTTTCGAAATAAAGACAAAAACTCAATATTCCGGCAAATCACATTTATTTTATTTAAAATAGTCTCCTTACGCATCAATACAACGTTTTGCGCAATCAATTAACATATCAAATGAGTTTTTGAGATCATTTTTATCCATCGACTTTAGTATGTCGGTCGTCGCTCTTTGGATGGCCTCTACGTCGGCATAACGTTTTCCTTTCATAGGCAAGTGCAATTTGGAGTACAAGTTGAAGTCGCACGGAGCCAAATCTGGCAAGTACAGTAAATGGTTGATGGTTAAAATGGAATTTTTAATCAAAAAATCCGTGATCAAGTTCGATCGATGAGATGGGGCATTATCATGCAACAAACGCCAGCTCCCTTTTTCACGGTATTGTGACTGCACACGACGAATACGGCTGAGCCAATGCTTCATAACACCAAGATATAACACAGCAGTAATCGTTTGACCAGGTGGAACGAATTCACGATGAATAATACCCTCCGAATCGTAGAAACAAATCAACATTGTCTTTACTTTTGACTTTTCAAGACGACTTTTTTTCGGATTGGGCTCGGTTGGGTGCTTCCATTCAGCACTTTGACGCTTGGTTTCGGGATCATATTAAAAACACCATGTCTCGTCAACAGTCACAATTGAATATTTTAAGTTTGGGTCCTTTTTTGACTCTTTAATAAAATCCTTACAATGTTGAATTCGGAGCAATTTTTCGTAGTCGGTCAATTTGTGTGGAACAAAGCGTGCACACACCTTCCGTAGACTCAAATGATCGGTCAAAATGCGATTAATTAAATTTTTGGACATATTTAATTCTATTTTATGTATCGCTATGAAGATTTTGGCTCATTTTTTATAAATTCACGCACTTTTTTAATGTTACTTTGAGTAACCACGGTATTCGAAGGACCTGGATGTTCGTCGTCCTGAATGTCTTCACGACCTTCCTGGAACCGCTTATACCACTCATACACTCTGGTACGGGATAGACAATTATCGCCATAAACTTGTTTCAGCAAATTATGCGTCTCAGTAAAGGATTTACCGAGTTTAAAACAGAACTTAATATTTGCTCTTTGTTCGAAGTTCATTTTTCGACCGATGCCACAAACACACTGTCACTTTGAGCGCGATATTTTGGTTTCCATTAAACCAAATGTCATACAATTTTGACAGGATGTCAGTTAAGAATGGACCTTTCCATTGCTAGCATCCACCAATAGGTGGCGCCAATATAAATCGATGTTTTGAAAAAGTTCCGTTTTCCATGGGACACACTGTGTAGTACAGAGTGATGACCTACATTTAGATAAAATACTTTTTCCAATCAAATCTTGAAAAGGTCTGCAATCAAAATATAAATCCATGAAAATATTAAGTATCATATCGCATAAAATATTTATCACATTATTTATTATCACATTGCATAGAAGTGGTAAAAAATAGGCTTACTTGTAGTTAATTTTCTAGATTAAGATGCTTCTACGTATACGTTTTCTGGTCAAAATAAATTAGCTTCTACAATAGGACCAAATCGACCACTCTGTTCTTCTAAGACTACGAGTATAAGAAGTGGTGATAGAAGTTGCCCCGCGGCTGATATAAGTGGTTTTATTGTGTAGCTGTGAGTTGTTGATGAAACCGACTGTACCAAGCATTGTACTTGTTTTTCTCCTTCAACTGATAATATCCTTCCAGAATGCATTTCTAATTAGAATCCACTCTGATCTGAATGATATAGATTCTGAATTCCAATCGTTGGTACACACGATTTAACGTCAGCAACAAATGCATCTGCTTTTGTATAAAGGTCTAAATCATTTTCTTGTGTTTTCTTAGTAATAAATTTATTTTTTTTTCTAGATACTATTCTACGAGCCTGTTTAAAGCGTAATAACCAACTTCTTGAAGCCTTGAATCAAAAATCTTCAGAGGCAATTTCTTTGTTATCGCGTAAGGCCCACCGACGTATATCGCGATCATAAATAATTAAACCTTATTCAACAACAGTTTCTAAATTATCCAATGTTTATTGACAAATTGTTGCACCTTTGTCTCTATAGATGCCGCCTTTATTAATTGTGTGGGCCCAACGTTTTAGTTGACTGGTAGATATCACCTTCTTAAATCTGTTCTTAACAGTTTCAATATTTAAATTTTTCTTTTTACCACTTCTCCAAAATTCTACGGCTTTTCGTTTGTAATCGAAATCTACTTCTTCATTATCTTCTGTACATTTATTTGTTGGTGCCTGGATCAGGGAAGTAATGTTGTATTTCATCCTCAACTACTCTTGGATCATGGTCTTTATACACTTCATGAAAATCTAGCGACTCTTCAACAATCATCTTCACTTTGTAAAATTTATGATTAGCATCTAGTAGTATTTGTTGAATTTTTTTTGCTAATTGAAATTCTTTATGGTTGGTCACGCTATCTGGTATTTCTAACATTTGGAAAAATGCTAATAATAAATTTATAACGTTTATAAGATTAATCCTCATTTTCGAATCTAAAATGAAAAGACTAATAATTATAAATTATTGTAATTATTGAACAATTAAAAATTTATATAAATTTACTTTGATCATTTACTTCTCAATTATAATAGCATAAAAAGTTAATTGAAATAAGAAATAAATTACAATACAATGCACACAATATGCAAATGCTGTATATTACAATATATTAAAAGATTAAAAAGAATTCATAAAAGGTTTTTTTTTATCTTATTAATTATATGTTTAACTATATGTATGTGAAATACTTACTTAATTTTAGTACAAGAAAAAAAAAGTTAATATTTAATCTTTCATATCTTTCTAATATTTCAACATTAATTATATACGTATATTAATATTACAACATAAGGAATAATGTGAGTTATATAATCGAAGAAAATAATATAAAATAAATAACAGTTATAAAAATACTCACATGATAAGTGTATGTAATTAGTTTGGTTATTTGTAAGAATTACTATATAACTTTTATTTATTAATGTTATATATGTAAAGAATACTTATTTAAAAAAAATTATAAGACTTAATAATTTTAGTTGTTACCACTATTATTCTCTGTAGTAATGGAAACTTCGATATTGTGCAAGTGTAATAAGTAGAATGATTCAAGTTTTCTGCGGTGAACCTGACTGGTGACTATGAATAAAGTACAATATTCTATTCTAATTATATTTAAATTATATTCTAATAATATTCTATACTTACCTAATGTTTGTTCAACTTCTTATTATTTTGTTCAAAAAGCAGTAACAATAATATCAACAGTAATAATGATAATAAAAGTAATAATAATTTTATTATTATTTTTATAACGATCTTTATTTAACTATAATTATAAAAATTATGGTAAGAGTAAACATAATTATAAAAGTAATCCAAAAGATTAATTATGACATATATTAAAATAGAATAAAATATTATTAATTCTACTAGAATATAACAAATGCTGCATTACGAGATAAAGGTGGTGCACAACATTTTTATATTAAATAGCAAGTTTTTTGCCGTTTGAATCATTAAAATATTCCTAATAGCAAAAAGCATTTTTATGCAAAAATATAAGACAAGGACAAAGATTCTGTATACAGTGTAAAAAATATTTTTGTAATATTTGTTCGGAAGAAACTTATGTTAATAACCAATTAAATTATGAATAATAAATAAGAAAAAGAATATAAAATACAAAAAAATAATTAATTCTAAAAAAAAACATGCGATAATCGTCTCCCTTCCCGCAATGCAAGTCGGGCATCTTCAATGGCAAAACGGAGATTTTAAGTATATTCATATATACAGGGTGTAACAAAAGTAACTTTACCCCTGAATAACTTTCTTGAATCGTATTTTCCGAGAAAATTTTTTAGAAAAAAGCTGTAGGGTTTCGTCCATAAAATTGCTTGATGACCTTTCCATTGACCCCAAGGTCATTTTTCAAGATGATTTTGAAGTCAACTCTTATTTTTCAAATGAGAACCTTTATTTTTTACTTCAGAAATAGGAAGAGCGAAAAATTTAACCTTTAGATATGTACTGGACCTTGGGTAGGAGTTATCCCGGAAGGACGTTTGGAGGTCATATTTAGTTTCTAACGGTAAATCTCGAACCAGTTTTCATTGTGAAAAATCTTGCAAATGGGAGTTACAGGTTTTGTACCGCGAGATTATCTGATGATCTTGATCTTGACTCTTAGGTCATTTTTGAAAGCTATTTAAAGGTCAACTTGTTTTTTTAAATAGCAACCCCTATTTTTTACTTAAACAATAAAAACAGCAAAAAATTTGCTCTTTGAATGATCTAGGACTAACGACGTAGTCGTGGCGAAAATATGGTCCCATTGGGATGCTTGATTAATGTGAGTCCCCTTGACTCTTATTTTGTGGTGCTTGATTAACGTGAATTGCTTTGCCTCTTATGTTGTGATGCTTGATTAAGGGGGGATTCTGCTTTAGAAGGCTCAAAAAATCGATTATTTGTTATTGCTTAAATCTATTCCTAATATATCTAAGAATATGTATGCAAAGTTATATAGGCTAATTCGTAATAATTTCAAAGATACAGCACTGAACGCAGTGGGGTATCAAGCAGGTATACGAGCAACGGAAAACTTTAAAGCGCGTTTTCTCGAGCTTTCGTTTTTTACGATTTTTTTAAACTGGCGGGCGTGATTGCAAAAAAACTAGACAACCAATCAAAATGGGCAAAGACTTATTAGCTTTAGTTTCGTATTATTTTCTATTTGAACTAAAAAGATTTACGAAAAAAAATTTTAAACAACTTTTTCAGCAAGTTGAAATGATTTTTTTTTACAAAAAGCACATTTTTTTTCAAACCTGAGAAAAAATTTTAATTTTACAATTTTTTTGGTTTTCCTTAGTTCATATAGAAGAAAAATATATGAAAATTAAAATTGTCTTTAGTTTTTTTGTTTGAGACGAAAATTACGAGCTTCATCTTTTCCGCCGATTGGAGACAGCAATTGCAAGGTGTTGCACGAATTTGCATAAAAATCGGTGGCGTTTGAATATTTTTCTCCAAAAAAATTTTTATGTTTAAATATGCAATAAAATAATCTAAAAGGTTCGCTAGACTTACTAATTTTTTTCTGTCCTAAAAAAAGTCCCCCAAAAACGCTTTTTTTGGGTCCCCTAAAGCAGGGTCCCTCCTTAACGTGAGTCCCCTTGCCTCTCACATTAAAATGCTGAATTCTCCTTGCAGCATATGTTCGAAAACATTACCATTAGCTGCTTGGTGAAAAGCTATACTTCCATAAAAGTGATCCACCGCAGTTTTTGATTATTTGAGCATCAATAAGTGCCGCCTCTTGGATGATTCTTTGTCTTAAATCTTCCGAGTCTCTTGTTTGGGTTGAATTAACCCTTTTTTCTAATATCCCCGTAAGAAGTAATCAAGTAGCGCTAAGTCTGGCGAACGCGTTGGCAACTCAATTTCTCCATGTCTACCAATCCATTGATTGGAGAAAGCTTTATTTAAGTATCTTACAATATCTCTTCGGTAATGAGTTGGAGCGCCATGTTGTTGAAATCAAATGTTCTCAAAATTTTCATCTGATATTCGTCTTATTTCTGGTAGTATTCAATTTCCTAATATGGTTTCATAACTTTTAGCATTCAAATAACTATCAATAAAGAAAATATCAATTCATCTATTATTAATGATACCTACTCAGACATTTTTTTTTAAGGATATTGCGTATGTGCTTTAACTATCCAATGAGGATTAACGTTAGAATAGTATCGAAAATCATGTCTGTTTTTAAAATCATGTCTCCATTCAATTCATAAGTAGTTTTATCCGAAAAACAATGCTATAAAAAAAATTATTATCGTTATCAATATTTTTCATCATTTCATAACAAATATTTATCCAGCGATCAGGATCATCGTCATTAAACTGTTGCATTTTGAAAGGGTAGAATTTTATTAATTATAAAGTTATTTGTACAGACATACGTCTTACTCCATGCTGCAATACCGCTCGACAAGTAGAAACATGAAAATCTTCCAAAAAAAAGTGTAATGTAAAGTCGCTTCTTATCGTAAGTTTCTGATTGCGGCCTATCTGGTCTAGGTACTACTATTGATCAAATAGTAAGACCAATTTTCAATTTAAATTTCGGGAGTTTATCGATCTGACGAAACTTTTTTTTTAAGTTGGTAGTACTGTGAAAGACATCTGTATCAAATTTTATGTCAATATATTCATTAGTTTGCAAGTCACGCTCGTTTTTGTAAACATTAAAAAGTGATTTCGACAATTTTTATAATGTCAGATTTTAGTGAGCAAAGAAGGTTCATTAAGTTTTGTCTTAAGAATGAAATTTCTTGTGCAGAAACGTTCAGAATGTTGCAAAAGACCTTTGGTAAGCAGACTTCGTCAAAAAGAAATGATTACAAGTGGTACAAACAGTTTAAAGAAGATAGAGACAGCGTCGAAGACAAATAGCTTCCAGAACGACCATCGACATCAACTGATAAGAAACACATCAAAGAAATTAAACACCTTTTGCTCAAAGATCGATGGTTAACAATTAGAGACCTTGTTGATACTGTTGGCATTTTACTTGGATCGATTCAAGCAATTTTGAAAGATGATTTGGGCCTCAGACGTTCCGATCCTATGTGCATAAAAATAATAATTTTTTTTCCCACAGCACAAAATTATAAATTGCTAAGGACCTTGCCTAAGATCGCCGAATCCTCGCTGTAACGAGCGCTAGACTAGGCAACTCTGTTATGAGTTCTTACACACGAATATATATATATATATATATATACATATATATATGAGGGCGGCCCGATAAGTACTTGGCCTCACCGCCTGATGGCGCCACTATCGCAAGAGAAATTCACTATCATGTAGTACATTCTCGTAGACGGCTACTGTCAAAATTTCAGCCGAATAAGACTCGTAGTTTTCTTTTGACCGCGTGTAGAAGCGGGCGTGTCCGCGGATTTTAGAAAAATGGAGAAAGCGCAATATTGGTTGGTGATTTGATTCTTGTTTTTGGAAGGGAAATCACGCAGCGAAATTAAAGAGCGCCCGGATGCTGTGTACGGTCACTCTGCTCTTGCGACGGCGACCGTAAAAAATTGGTTTAACGAGTTTAAACGTGGTCACACATCGGTTTTTGATGAGCCACGTCCAAGTGCCTCGAAAACGGCTACCACGGAGGATAACGTGACAAAAATTCACGATTTCGTATTGGCAGATTGCTGATTGAAGGTGCGCGAGATAGCCGAGACAGTAGGCATCACAAAAGACAGCGTGGGTTATATCCTACATGCAATTTTGAGCATGAGAAAGCTGTCGGCGCGATAGGTGCCGCGTTTGCTCACTTTGGACAACAAGCGCAACCATGAGATCACTTCAGAGCAGTGTTTGACGCTGTTTAAGCGCAATCCGAAGGAGTTTCTACGTCGTTTCGTGACTGTCGACGAAACATGGGTCCAGTGGTACACACCAGAGACTAAGGAACAGTCAAAATAGTGGACTTTATCCGGCGAACATGCTCCGAAGAAGGCAAAGACTGTCCTATCGGCCGGAATGGTGATGGCCACCGTTTTCTGGGATTCACAAGGTGTGATCTGTATCGACTTCCTGGAGAAAGGCAAAACGGTCACAGGGCTCTACTATGCCGAATCACTGAGCCGATTCGACGCTGAATTGCAAAAAAAAGGCCCCATTTGGCGAATAGAAAAGTGCTCTTACACCATGACAACGCTCCAGCTTACACCTCCGCCGTCATCACGGCCAAATTGGTCGAATTAGGCTACGAACTGCTACCCTATCTACCGCATTCTCTAGATTTGGCCCTGTGCGACTTCTTTTTGTTTCCAAACTTGAAAAAGTCACTCTCTGGGCAGAAATTTGAGTCGAATGAGGAGGTCATCGCTGCCACGGACGCCTACTTTGCAGACCTCGAGAAAACGTATTTTTCAGATGGGTTAAAGAAGTTGGAGCATCGCTGGGTCAAGTATATCGAGCTAAGAGGGGACTAGGTTGAAAAATAAATCGCCACTTTTCCAAAATTTTCGTTTTTCTTTTGTAGGCTAACTACTTATCGAACCGCCCTCGTATATTAACCGCACGCCAATAAACCTTAAGCCTACAAACCAAAAACCAATGAACCCTAAGCCACCAAACTGCAAGCACACAAACCTTGGTTTGGCGTTTGTGAAGTTTTATTGCCCTTGCTAATCTAGCACTCAGAGCAGTGAGAGGCAAGGTGACTTACTTCAATCCAGCACCCAAAAGGAAACAGTACTTATGTGTGTAACGGATCTTGTTTCTGGATAGCGCTTAAAGTACGGTGAGATGATCTTTAACTTGTTTTAACCATTTTTATGTAATTGGCTTAGGCTTCAGAATGTTTAAGTAGGACAATCGTATGTTCTAAGTTTTTTCTTTTTATGACAGCATACAATTGTAAAATTAGAACAATGCTCATTAATCGAGTAAACTCCGCTTATCGCATTTTGAGATACGAATTGTAGATTTTTAGAAAAATCCATATAAATTATTACTTCGTCTTTTTAAAAATTATTTTGAAATTCTTAAAAACATTTTGTTTGCTGTTATACTAAATAATCATGTATTTTTAACTTAAATAACTTTTTAATTAACTTATCAATAAATTCTAATTGTAATAATTCATGTCTCTCCATTTTTGCTCGACTTGCAGTTGTCCAATAATGAAATGTTATTTTCTCTATCAAGTTTTTATTTGAACATTTGTTTAAGTGTTGTTAAAGTATAATTGTATTTAGAAAATTAAAATTTTCAATTTTATAATTAAGACACTTTCCTACGTAACAGTCAAAAAAGTTTTTATTACTTATTTATAAATCGATGCAGTCTTTATAATCTCTTAAATGTAAATCTGTATCTTTTGTAAAATAATAAGAGCTGGATTCTGCACTGAAAGACTCTTCTTCATCACATTCAATAGTTAAACAGTGGATATCTGAATTTAAGAATAGTCGCTCGAGCACTTCTAATGAACCACGTTTGGGACGCCCTGTTGAAGTCACAACTTCTAAAATGATTATAGAAATTGATAAATTAGTGATGAAGGACGGCAGATTAAAAGTAAAGAAAATAGCTGAGGCTACTCAGATGTCAACTGAACGTGTGTGCAATATTTCACATGAACATTTGAGGATGAAGAAGCTCTGTGCTAGGTGAGTGCCGCGTTTTCTAACAGTGGATCAGAAATTTACCCGGAAGACTGTTTTAATTAAAAGTTTGATACTGAACGAGCGAAAATCTAGTAAATTTTTGCATCATTTTATAACTGTAGATGAAATTTGAATTCATCACTACACTCCTGAAAGTAAACAACAGTTGAAGCAATAAATTGGACTAGGTGAACTAACCAGGTGCTCTTTTTATATTCTCTTTTATTTTCTCTTTTTATATTCGTGGGTTTTAATCCGCAGTTCAGATTTTCTTTTTCTTTTTAGCTTCTGAAAGTCTTTGTAAAATTCAGAAAATTGTATTAAAGTTTTTCGAAAGTAAGTTTACATTTGTTTGTATGCATTTTTTAATATGTAATCAAGAAAATGCATAGACTATTAAAATTATGAATTAATTATTATAATTCTTTATTATATTTTTTTTTTGATAAATACAATATAGTTTTCGTAAAGTAAGATATTAAAATAATTGAAATTTTGTATTCACACGATATTTTAAGTAGTATTACATTATCTATTACACTAAAAAAAAAATGCCCTTTTAAAAAATTTTTTTTAAAAAATTCATCGATGTTGCAAAATGGAACACGATGTTAAATCTATTGTACATTTGAGTCTTTCACGCTCAGTTACCTCATTTACATTTTTACGCATTTAACGTATAAATAATATGACGCAGCATTTTTTTAAAATAATTTTTGTTTAATGAATAAATAGACAACAATAAAAGATCAAGTTGAATCAAATATAGTGAGAAAAATCATAGTTAATTAATAATCTCAAGCATCAATTACAGAAAAAATTAAGAAAATTTTAGATATGTTGGCTTTTGTTGAAATGCCTAAAAAAGTTCTTTTACAGAAATTATGCGAATAAGTCAGTGCATGTTATGAATTGAAAAAAATTATATCGTATTTGCTATAGCTTTGAATATTTCAAAATCAATTGATTTAAATTAACATTTTATAAACGAAAAATTTGTATTTATTATGTTTTTTAATAGTTTATGGAAAATAAAAATCAAAAATTAATCATTAGAACTATAAACAAAATAGAAAAATATTTATTTTACAATAATACAAAATATTATCAGTATTAAATTGATTTAAAAGTAAATTGGGAAACAACTCTAAATATTTAAATAAAGTATTATTTATAAAATTTGAATCGAAAAAAAGTGAGCATAAAACAATCGAATGTGCAAAAGCTACGCAGTGATGTATGCGTCGCACGGCTACGCTTCTTTCTCCCCACCCCGTCGCGAATTTTAATTCTGCTTTTTTTTCATATTCTTTTATTCGTAGCATCTTCGAATTTATTTAAATCATAAATAATTGATTTATGTACAAACATTAGTTGAAATTCAAATATTATACAATATTATGACGTAAAAAATAGAAAACTGAAAAAAGAAAAACTGATTTACGCTGATCATTTCCTGTCACGTGACTCGAATAGGATAATGATATTAAAAAGTATATCAAGTTGATTTTATAATACTTCCTTCAAGAATAAGAAATACTTTAAATAATGATTACTTATAGAACGTATATATATATATTGTAACGGGGTTTTCTATCGGAGGCACGTGCGGGACTCTTCCTTGCACCTGCGCACTGCTGCAGCCGCAGCTATTCCTTAATGCGGCCTTGAATGCCGACGGACGTTAACCGTCGTGCAACGGCACTCTCGTGCAGTGCCGATCCGCTTACAAGGTAGGATCTTCCTCGAGACCTACTTTCAACTACGTGTGAGGGGTCACACCTTAAGGTCTCGCTGCCAGTGCTGCTCCTATCGGATTCGGCTACTCAGTTCGCGTGCCAACAGTAGGTTGTCACGCCCTCGGAGGCGGTGGTATTCGGGACAGGAACGCTAGGAAGGGAAACGTGGTGAATAATACGAACCTGTTTTGCGCTAACACTTTATTATTGTGATAAATCGTAAAATGATATACAAAAATTAATTCACCACGTAGAGGCCTCTTACTGAGGGTCGCAATTAGTATTGTCCGAAGAGCAATGATTTTCTACGGGGCGCGCACTACGCATGCACGCTGTCCACTCGTCTTGCTGTATTCACGCATCAAGGCGTGTATATCAGCTCTAATACTCGCGGGCTGGTTTCAGACGTGTGCGCTGGCCTTTACTTTTGGCGGCCCGGCTGACGGCTGGACGCGGCCTCTCGCATCCAACTCTGGGACTACGCACGTGTAGCCTTGCACACGCACACACAACTACTATATATATATGTGTGTGAGTGAGAGCTAACCTCTTACTCACCGCTCGCACGAATAATATAATAAACTCGCGACCATGCGCCTATATTCCGGGCAAATATAAGACTAACGAAGAGGCCACTTACTTCTACTGTATCGTAGTTTCCTCCGACTCTCTCTCTCTCTTATTCGGTACTCGGAAAATCTGTTGCAGCGACAGTAATTCTCCCCTTGCTTGGCACGTGTTTATTATGGCTTGGCGGGCAAGAAGAAAAGAAAGACACCTCTTGCCCGTCTCGCATCGTGCCTCTCGCTTTTTCGCGCGCAGCGCCATCGATTGCTTGATCGATGGCGCTGCGTGTAGTCACGCCGCGAAATCTAACTCGCACCGCATGGCAGGTGGCCTGACCTCGACGGGCCACCTGTCACAATATACAGGGTGGTCCGTTTTAATATATCGATCTTAATAACTTCAAAGGGAGATGGTTATATCAAAAAATGTTTTTAACAAAAGTTGTAGGGGTTGAAGGGGGTCGTCCAACGCTGACCTTGGCATTAACTTTGAGGTCAAATTTGAACGTTATTTGAGGGTCAAATTGAGAATTTTAAATGTAAATTCCAATTTCTTACAGATTCTGATTTTGAATATCTCAACAACTACGCTTATGGAAAGGTAGACGAGGAAAATTTGTTAATCTGGATAGGGGACATGCAATGACACCACAATGGACCCCCCCCCTCTAACCCCTTGTATGGAGCGCCTTCAACTTAACAATCTAAAATGGGTACCCCAATTTTTATATAGCAGATTCTGATTCTGCATGGAAAAATATGGAAATTTTGTTCGGAACGTTTTTTAGATTCGTGACAGATGTCGCTGCAATCGACAAAATTAAAAACGCGTACAAAAATCGTTACCAAATTAGAATTTCTCGAGGAATACACATCGTGTTCTGCAAATTAGAATTCTGTGGATAAATACGTTTGAAAAAAATCTGTTTTGATGAATATATTTATTCTACTTCTAGCGTTACCTGGGGACAACGAGGTTGACGTAGTAGAAGTATGTCCCCATGGGGTGCTTTTTTAATGTGAGTCCCCTTGCCTCTTACAATTCGGCCTTTAAAATCAGGCTACTGAAGCTGCAATGCTAAATTTTCCAACGCTTAAGTTCATTGCAACGGGCACGATCTGTGCAGCCGACGCTCTTAGAGGAACTGAAATCCATTATTGCTGCCAACACATCACGTGTACATGCGTCATTGAGCGTATATGTTCGAAGTAGTCGACTGCTCTATTAGTTGCGATATCCCGCACAGTAGCGTTTCGTTGCCCAGGTCGTTCACGTCGACCTTCACCTCCAGGGATCAAACCTGAAGATCAAGGTCATCTTATTTAACCTTGAAATGGTTTTTCAAGGTCAAATCGGAAATGTCTTACAAAGCCATTCTACGGTCAAATCTAGAATGACCTTAAAATGACTTTGATGGTCTACTTCAAGGTCAAATGGAAAACCTTTAAATGACTTTCAAGGTTTCATAAAAGATCAAACTTGTGTTTACAAGAAAATGGAGACAATTTTGAACAGCATCTTCGTTGTTAGCTCTAAAGGTCGAATTATGAGAGGCGAGGGGACACTCATTAAAAAAGCACCTCATGGGGACATGATTATACTACATCCACGTCGTTGTCCCCGGGTAACGCTAAAAGTAGAATAAACATTTTTATCAAAACAGATTTTTTTTAAACGTATTTATCCACAGAATTCTAATTTGCAGAACACGATGTGTATTCCTCGAGAAATTCTAATTTGGTAACGATTTTTGTGCGCATTTTTGATTTTGTCGATTACAGCGACATCTGTCATGAACCTAAAAAATGTTCCGATCAAAATTTCCATTTTTTTCGACGCAGAGTCAGAATCTGTCATAAAAATTGGGATTTCCATTTAATATTCGCGATTTGACCCTCAAACAACCATCAAATTTGACTTCAATGTTAACGCCAAGGTCAGCGTTGAACGATTCCCTTCAACCCCTACAACTTTTTTTTGAAACATTTATTGATATAACCATCTCCCTTTGAAATTATTTTGACCGATAGAATAAAACGGACCACCTTGTCTATATATACATACTAGGTGTATGCAAATGAAAGTGCCCTCTGTGTTCCAATAGCTAAATCTACACATGTATGAACTTTCAAACCGTATCGACTGTCATTTTTTATGTTTTTGGCATCTGTCAACAATATCCAATTCATAACATTACAAGTTTCAAACATCAACGCATATTTTTTTGGTATTAAAAATGTCGATTTTTGTGCCACAAAGTGCTCATTTGCGGGAAGCATTAGTTTTCTGCTTTCATTTGAAAAAATCCGTGGCTGAAACTCATCGAATGCTTGTAGAAGCTTACGGGGACCATGCATTTAGTAAATCCAATTGCAAAAAGTGGTTTCGAAAGTTCCGTAATGGTGATTTTGATCTGAGAAACGAAGAACGCGGCCACGCTCCGTCAAAATTTGTGGATACTGAATTGCAAGCATTGTTGGATGAAGACGATGGCCAAACGCAGCAACAGCTCGCAGAAGAATTAAATGTTAACCAATCAACCATTTCTCGCCGTTTAAAAGCCATGGGGAAGATTTTAAAAGTCGGTAGATGGGTGCCACACGAGTTGAATGAAAGGCAGCAAGAAAACCGAAAATCCGTTTGTGAAATGCTGCTGGCCAGGCAAAAAAGAAAAGGTTTTGTGCATCGAATCATCACTGGCGATGAAAAATGGATTTATTTCGAAAATCCCAAACGTAAAAAATCATATGTCAGCCCAGGCCAAGCGTCCACATCGACTCCAAGGCCGGATCGCTTCGGAAAGAAGGCCATGCTCTGTATTTTCTGGAATCAGCGTGGCGTTATCTAGTATGACCTCTTAAAAACTGGTGAAACTGTTACTGGTGCACGCTACAATCAACAATTGACCGATTTGAACAATGCCATACGCGATAAACGGCCAGAATATCAATTGAGGCACGACAAAATTATTTTCCAAGATGACAACGCATCGCCACATCGAGCATTGGTCAATAAAAATTTGGTTAACGCTTTCGGCTGGGAACCGCTAACCCACCCGCCTTACTCACCAGACTTGGCGCCTTCCGATTACTATTTGTTTTCATCGATGGGACACGCACTGAACGATTCACGGTTCAATTCCTACGAAGAAGTCCAAAAATGGCTCGATGACTGGATTTCATCAAAAAACCAACAATTTTTTTGGCGAGGCATCCATAAATTGCCTGAGAGATGGGAAAGATGTGTAGCTAGCGATGGCAATTACTTCGAAGATTGAACTTGTAACCATTTTTTTGAAATAAACATGTATTTTTGAAGAAAAAAAGGCACTTTCATTTGCATACACGTAGTATATATATATATATATATATATATATATATATATATATATATGTAAAGAAAGTATCTTTCTTTATATTTGAATTTGCCGCGCTTCTCATGCTCCGCTCACCTGTTACTCTAACCTAATCTAATGTTAATAAAAATATAATATAAATGTAGAAATGTAAAAATTGTAAATAGCAAATTTAAAGTAGAGAAATATTAAAATCGTGAATATTAAAAAAATTGATATTGAATATTAAAGAAATATTAATAAAGAAGCGCAGAGATAACATCGAACATTAATTGTAGTCTTATTATTTATAGGTAAGGTTGTAAATGACTGTGGTTAAATTATAAATATAATAAAAAATCATTATTTATAGAAACAAATTTTGTTCGCTGAATCAATCTGCGTCTTAATTGTCTTATAAAACGACAATTTTCGTTTATGATGGCAAGAAAACTGCAATTTGCATTTAAATATGTTGCCTCGTCAAGCGACAGTAAAACAAGCCTAGATGCCAAAACCTAAATCACAACAGAGGAAAATAAAATGTATAAGTTGCCAGAAGCTAAAATATTTGTAAGTAACTATACTAAATTGACTAAAACAGATAATTTTTAAAAAGTGAAAAAAAGTTTAAATCAAAGAGACCAAGAAAGAGTAATATGGATCACATGCACTAAAGAAATGGAAGAGATTTACTTCAATTAATGTGGCAATCTAATATTTAATGATCTCTATCTAGAGAAGATAACACAAGTAGATTTTGCAGAATCGACGCGGAAGAAGGAAAATCAACTAAATTTGAAGCACATAGCAGAGAAATTCATGAATGAAAGATTTTCATGTAAACACTTAAATGCAAAACAATGGCTGGAGACATTTGAGAAGAAGTGCAGACGATTCTAAATTAGTGAAGACCACACAAAAATCGAGACATTAAGATTATTTTTGGACAAGTCATGTTTAGATTGGCACTCAGCAACACAAATAACTTTGACAATGAAAGCTGAATGGTCTTAATGGAAAAAGAAATTTTTGGAGTCATTTGCAGATAAAGGATGGAGTACAGGAATGTATGCTATATCCTACAAATATAGAGAAGGTTCACTAATGGAATATGCTCTCAGGAAAGAAAAGCTATTGCTTAATATATACAATGGTATGAGTACAAAAACCCTTGTAATGCTTATAGCAGCAGGATTGCCCAAATTCGTCAGAAATAAACTACTAAACCAAACTACTGCATTAAATAAAGAAATGTGGTAATCTAGTGAAAAAAAATAGTTTTACAAACAAAGTAGAAGGACAAGATGATAAAAAGAAATTCGATGAGAAGAAGCCATGTAAAAATTGTGACAAATTGAAAAAAGGTATTTAGTACTACCCAGAGAATTCATGCTGGTTTAAAAAGAAAAACGAAAACCAAACAAGAATAATTGGAAGTAACTCAGTAATAGAAGCAAAGTTAAATACAGAACAAAAAAACAAATAATCACACCATTGATTAAAGTAAAAATATTATTGAAAGAAGAGTTAGAAGTTAATGAAACATATAATCCAGGTTCACAAGTATCTCTAATGGATTTAAGATTAGTTAAGATAAAAAATAAAACAGAAGATTTCAATAAAATATCATTAAAAACAGTCAATGATGTTGAATACAATAAAGATCAGTTTGTCAAGTAAGAGCGTGGTCGACTTCACCGACAGGTTATAAAAGATTTTGCTCTAATTCCTTCGCGAGCCGATAGATAAAAGCTTTGTTCTTGATGCATTGTTAACAAAAATGCAGTTGTCGTTGATCTTTTGAAAGAGAATCACGTTAAACGCCATGAGTGCTAAGTACGCGTCGCGCTGAGAGGCTGCGTTCCTTTGCATCCACCCGAAAGGTCCCAAAATGTCGCTATCAGCGGCTGCTAAATATATGAGAGAGTCGAAGGCATTTGTACAGAAGTACAAATCGGATCCAGCGGAAAATCAGATACAGCGATATAAAGTGGCTAAAAATGTCGATGATTTACCAGAACGTGGCTCGATAGGAAAAGTGAACAAAAAAGATGAAAAAAGAAGAGTGAATCTGTTTTCGCGGAATCCTGCTTTAACACTGCGGCATGGACAAGCAAAATTAATGGCAAAAGGTTTGGATATATATCCTACGAAACTATCCGAACCCATCTTCGTACTCATCATCTGAAATGGCGCAACACAATGAAAAAGCCTCTGTTGACTGAAAAACATGTGACAAAGCGACTCGCTTGGGCGCATAAGTATATTGATAGAGATTTTGAAAATGTCATTTTTACTGATGAATGTTCTATATGGACACGTTCTGTCCTCACGTGAGCCTGGTCAACTTTCACCAATAGGCTTGTTCAGCGGACCGTAAAACATGGAATAAAGGTGCATCTTCGGGGCTGCTTCTGAAAGCAGGGATTCGGCACTTTGCACCTCTTTACTGACAACCTAAATGCCGAGAAAATGATAAAAATCTACAAAAGGCTTTACTGCCATCTGCTAAACGATGGTTCATCACAAAAAATAAAGATTGGATTCTGCAGGAGGACAACGATCCTAAACACCGCAGCAAGCTCTGTACTCAGTGGAAGACTCAATCTGGCATCGTTACATTGGATTGGCCGTCGCAGTCGCCCGATGCAAACCCTATTGAAAATGTGTGGGCATATATTAAACGGAAGCTTCGTGGAAGACGCACATACACTTTGAAGCAGTTGTCTTACGAAATTCGTCGGATCTGGAAATCCTTGCCACTAGAATACGCCGTCAAATTAGTAGAAAGCATGCCTCGGAGATGCCAGGCAATTATCGACGCCGGTGGTGACTGGACACATTATTGACCGAATTGCATCATTATTTGTATTGTGTACAATGTATATATAAATATAAAAGTTTCATCAAATAAATTTTTTCATAAATTAACACGACTACGCTCTTACTTGACAGACTGTATTTAATCTAATTCAGGACAAAAATTTAGAAATATCTCAAAAGAAAGAAATACAGATAAAAAAACAAGAAACATAGAGAAACATGAAGACATTAGATAAAATAGAAGAAATAGATGTTAAAGTGAATTTTAATGAACATGTGAATAAAGGCGAAATCAGGATGAATCTAGATCATTTAGACTATACAGAAAAAATTAAGATTAACAAACTAATAGAAATGTATAAGGCGGTTTTTACAAAAAATAAATATGATGTAGGCACCGTTACGAATTACGAAGCTCGAATAGACTTACTGGTTGATAAATATTGTAGCAAAAGGCCGTGCAGATGCACTATATAGTAAAAGATAAGAAAGAAATAGAAAGCCAAGTGGCAAAATTACTAAAAGGTAAATTAATTGAACAATCTTATAGCCCTTTTGCAGCACCAGTGACTTTAGCGTTCAAAAAAGATAAAAACAAACGGTCACGATTATTCATAGACTTTCGAGATCTAAACAAAATAATTATATACCAAGCTCAACCATTCCCATAAATAAATGATTTAATGATAAAAACAAGAAACTGCAAATATTTCACCACATTAGATATAAATTCCGCTTTTTGGTTAATACCACTACGCATTGAAGATAGACAAAAAACAGGATTCGTTACACAAGTGGGGCACTACCAATGTACGTGTTTACCATTTGGATTAAAAACATCACTAGCTATTTTCCAAAGAATTTTATCCAATATCTTAAGAAAGCATACTTTAAGGGGTTACCCCCAGTTGTAGCTCAACAAATAAGGCCTTTTTCATGAAATTTTGTAAGAAAACTACAAAACTTTTTTAAACGATTATTATATCATCTTAAAAAATACATCTTAAAGAACTTTCAGTAATTTTTTTATTGCAAAATATTACATTGTTAAGTGGCAAATGGCCGCCAATGAAATAGTGTTTGTATTTATACGGTTTGCGGTGACCAACATTGCGGCGAAGTGGATCATTTAAAACAAAAAATGTGGATAGATTTAGTTAAATATAAGTATAAACCAGTCTTTAATTGAAGCATTAAAAAAAATATTCATTTTTCACAAAATGGCGGACAGTCAAAGTTAATGGTTCGATTTTAACGAAAAAAAACAGCCGTTTTTTGGCTATAAAACGGCCATTTTTCTTCGAAACAAAAAATCGAACGATTAAAGACTACATTTTTATGTATTAAATAAGCCTGCAAAATTTTAAGAAGATCGGTATATTAGTGTTTGAGTAATTTTGGTCATCGACTTCAGAAATGCCATTTCGAGAAAAACGCGTTTAAAGTTTTAATTGCCGGTTGTTTACAAACGGATTCTTCTCTTTTAACGCTCATATCTCAGTCAATTTTATTCGGATCGACTTGAAATTTCCAGATCATATTCTCAGATACTTATACTCCAAAAAAATGGAAAAATGAAAAAGCTTGTTCAAGAAGAAATTCTAAAAATAGTTAATCTAATAGCAATAAAAGAAATAAAAACAGACTAAAAAGAAAATACATCATTGCAGAAAATTAAAACGAAATTAATAGAAAAGGATAAAGTATTCTATAAAAAAATAAAAGATGAAGAAAAAATTATATTATCTGAAAAGTTAAGCTTTGAATTAATTAAGGAAATACACTTTGAATGGTGCCATATAAGGATTAAACAAATGATGAATAGGATATGCCCTTATTATACAGCTAAAAATGTAACTGCAAATAGAATTAAAGTGTGTAGAAACTGCGTAATGTAAAACAAGAACAAATCCAGAGGACAAATACAATATGGACTGATGTCACTATTGGGACCAGCAACAAAACCATTCGAAATAATGTCAATTGATACAATTGGAGGCTTCGGAGGACAAAGATCAACAAAAAGGTACCTACACCTGCTTGTGGACCATTTTACAAGATATGCTTTCGTTTTAACAACGAAAACGCAGATTGCAAAGGACTTCATCAAGTTAGTGAATAAAGTGCTAGAAACGGATAAAATTGGAACAATACTTACAGATCAATATCCAGGAATAAATTCAAAAAAGTTTAAAGAAGCCCTGGTGGAAAATGGCGTTAGACTAATTTTTACGGCTGTTAATGCACCTTTCTTTAATGGTCTAAACAAGAGCTTAATTCAAACTCTAGTCAACAAGATAAGATGCAAGATAAATAAAAAGCAAGAAAAAAGAGCTTCAACAACGATTGCTAGAAAATGTATCGATAAATGCAATACAACAGAACATACAGTAACTGGCTTTACGCCTAAGTATTTAGTAGATGGCTTGGATACCAGCATTTTACCTGAAGAATCAAAAACCAAGAACAATAAAGAAAATTGGATAAGAGATCAAGACTTGGCTCTGGAAAAAAAGGAAAAAATCACACGAATATAACAAAACGATCTCCGACAAAAATAGAAAGAACCATTCGTTCAACACAGGAGAGCTAATGTATATTGAAAATGGCAACAGGCTAAACAGAAAGAAACTGGATGAAATTAGAATTGGTCCTTTCAAAATAATATAAAAAATTTCAGATTCATTATACAAAATAAAAACAGGAAAACTAAAATAAGAAACTGAACTATTTCATGTTACAAAATTACTTCCAGCATTAGAAGAAGGAGTTAAATACTAAAAATCTTCACCTAGGGAGGAGAAGATGTGAAGAAAGTATCTTTCTTTAAATTTGAATTTGCCGCGTTTCTCATGCTTCGCTCACCTGTTATTCTTACCTAATCTAATGTTAATAAAAATATAATATAAATAAAGAAATTTAAAAATCGTAAATAGCAAATTTAAAGTAGAGAAATATTAAAATCGTGAATATTGAAAAAAATTGATATTAAATATTAAAGAAATATTAACATAGAAGCGCAGAGATAACATCGAAAATTAATTGTCGTTTCATTATTTATAGGTAAGGTTGTAAATAACTGTTGTTAAATTGTAAATATAATAAAAAATCAGTATTTATAGAAATGAATTTTGTTCGCTAAATCAACCTGCGTCTTAATTGTCTTATATATACATATATAAACATTCTGTCAAGAAGTACCGGGAATTGTCAATTTGAATCTGGCGGGGCAATTTAGGCAGGTAAAATTTTTTTTCTAGGTTGGTACAACTGTCCTTAATGACTATGCCAAGTTCAAGCGAAATCTGTCAACAAGTGTGTTTACAGCAGCTGGTCAAGTCAGTCGATGTCAATAGTGCGTGCCGATTTTTTACAATGGGTAATTACGTTGAACAAAGAATTTGTCTAAAATTTTGTGTTGCGAATGAAATTTCGTGTGCCGATGCATTGAAAATGTTGCAAAAGGCTTTTGGTGATGAAGCACTATCGAAAACCCGTGCGTATAAGTCGTATAAAGCCTTCAAGGAGAATTGTGAATATGTCAAAGACTTGCCTCGTTCCGGACGCCCATCGACGGTTTCGACCGCAGATAACGTCCATGAAATTAAGGAAATGGTGCTTGAAAACCGTCATACCAGCTTAAGAGAGATAGCACATGAACTTGAGATATCTCACGAGTCCACACGTACGATTTTAATTGATATTTTGGGCATGAGAAAGGTGGCCTCAAGACCCGTTCCAAAAGAGCTTAATTTTCTTCAAAAACGCTATCGCGAACAGGTCGCTTCGGACATGCTGGATCGCGCCAATTCTGATCCCGCATTCATGGAATGCATTATAACTGGTGACAAAACGTGGGTGTACAAGTACGATATGCAAACAAGCCAGCAAGCACCCGAATGGGTGGGAAAAAAGGAGCCAAAACCAAGAAAACTATGCCAAAGCCGCTCAAAAGTAAAGGTGATGCTAATTGTTTTCTTCGATATCCGTGGTGTGGTGCACTACGAATTTGTTCCAGAGGGTCTGACGGTAAACAGAGAGTATTACCTAGACGTTATAAAACGTTTGCGTGAGCGTATCCGTAAGAAGCGGCCAAATTTTTGGGCGAACAACTCGTGAATTTTGCACGACGATAACGCGCCGTCTCACCGAACTACGATTGTGACCGACTTTCTTGCCAAAAACTCAACAAACACGCTTAAACAACCACCGTATTCGCCGGATTTGGCTCCTTGTGACTTATTCCTCTTTCCAAAACTTAAATTGCAGCTCTGTGGCACTCGTTTTTAGTCGATTGAAGCCATAAGACAAAATTCGGCGCGCGAGCTGAAGGCCATCCCGAAAAGCGCCTATAAAAAATGTTTCGATGATTAGAAGTGCCGTTGGCATAGATGTATAAGTGTAAATGGAGCCTATTCTGAAGGTGACCCAATAAATTTTGATTATTAAACGTAAAAATGTTGTTTTAAATTAAAATTCCCGGTACTTTTTTGACAGACAGTATATACATATTAGGTTGCTGCAGATGAAATGGCCGACTAAGCAATGACACAAAGTTAGTTGCAATTTAAGTGTATCATGTTGGCACAAGGCGGCGCAAATGATATGACATATTGAAGTAAATACTGCTACCTTGGTTTATGGAGTTATTTCTGTTTTGCACTTTATAGTGATCGTAAAAACAAAAAGAGAAAGTAAACATGGAAGTGTGAAAACGGCTACTTTTACTATACGAATTTAAATTAAAGCACGACGCAACGGAAGCAACGAGGAATACCAACAGCGCATTTGGGCCTGATACAGGTAGCGAACGAACCACTCGGCGGTGGTTCAAAAAATTTCGATCCGGAGATATGGACCTTGGAGATGAGCCACGTGGACACCCAGGACCATCGATCGATAACGACAAGCTGCGTGCATTAGTGGAGTCTGACTTTCGCCAAACCATAAGGGATCTTGCCGAGAAATTAGGTGTTCACAATTCGACAGTTTGCCGCCACTTGCAACAACTTTGAAAAGTGAATAAGCTTGACAAATAGGTTCCGCATAATGTTACCCAGCAAAAAATGACGTGTCGAATGGAGATTTCAAGTTCTCTTCTCTCCCGCAACAAAAAGGAACCGTTCTTGCACCGAATTGTAAGCTGCGATGAAAAGTGGATTTTATACGATAATCGTCGCCGATCGACCCAATGGCTAGATGCCGATGAAGCGCCAAGACACATGCCGAAACCAAGCCTGTATCCAAAGAAAATAATGGTAACTGTTTGGTGGTCTGTAGCTGGAGTTATCGACTATTCGTTCCTGCAACCTAGCGAAACCATCAATGCTGAGAAATACTGTGCTCAACTGGATGAGATGTTTTAGAAATTGATAGCTCAACGACCTAGGCTTGTCAACAGGGATGGAGTGATACCACTTTATGATAACTCACGACCTCATGTATCGAGAAAAACGGTCCAAAAATTAAACGAGTTTTGCTATGAGACTCTTCCTCACCCTTCATTTTCACCAGACCTCTTACCAACAGATTACAATTTTTTTAAACATTTGGATCACTTTTTGACAGGAAAAAGATTTAATAATTAAGCTGCTGTCAAAAATGCCTTTGCGGAGTTTCTCCGAACCAGTAACTCGGGCTTCCACAAAACTGGAATAAATGTACTTGTATCTCGTTAGGAAAAGTGTGTTGCATCTATTGGTACCTATTTTTATTAAATAAATTGTTTTTATAAGAAGTTACAGCTGTTTAAAAATTTGTTACTAAATCGGCCATTTCATCTGCAGCAACCTAATATATATATAAAACCGAACTTCTAAATGTATTAAATTCATATACGACGGCGGTTCAATAAGTACTCGTGTTAGAAATAAAGACACCATTTTTTAAAAAAATTTCTTTAAAAATCATAGTCTCCTTTGAGAAAGATACACTTCTCCTAACGTTCTTGCCATTTTTCTAACCCCTCCAAAAAATAGGATTTGTTGAACTTTTCAAAATACGCTTCTGTCTCGGCGATGACTGCCTCGTTTGAGCTAAATTTTTTTTTTCGCAAGCCATTTCTTCATGTAAGGGAACAAGAAAAAGTCGCAGGGAGCCAGATCGAATGAATACGGGGGTTGTGGCAGCAATTCATAACGCAATTCATGCAGTTTGGCGGCGACAACTCCGGATGTATGTGCTGGTGCGTTATCATGATGAAACAGCACCTTCTTTTTCAGAAGAAATAGATTTTATAGAAGCAAAAATAAAAGGAAAAGAAACAGAGAAACGATTTGGATTGATATATTGATATAGGTAAGATACAAACAGGAAAAGCTATGGAAAGAAATGACAGCTTTCTGCGAGATAAACCCCAACAGCAAAATCATAATAAAAGAAGATTTTAATGCAAGAATAGCGGAAGAAGGGGAAAGATTAGACTGGAAGTGAGAGAAAAGGTATACAAAAAACTCAAAGGATAAGTCAAAAAATGAAGGAAGAAGACTTCTGAATTTGCTAAAGGAAAATAGATTGTATATAATGAAAGAAGAAATTAGAGGGGATAAATAGGGGAGACTTAATAATAAGGGGAGACTAAATATAATTAACGTATAGAGGAAGGGCAGGATTGACGATGATAGATTAGTTATGTATTAGTAGACGAGAATGGAAGGAAAGAGTTAAGGAAAATTAAGGTAAGGGAGAGATGGAAGTCAGACCAGATGCCTCTGAAGATATAACTAAAATCATAAAGAAAAAAGAAATAAAAGGGGAGGAGGAAAAGAAAGAGAGCAAAAATAAAATAATATGGACAAAGAAGACCCTAGAGAAGTTTAAAAAAAAAACAGAGGCTCATAAGGACACATAAAACTAGGAAAAATTAAACCAACATTGAAGAAAGACCTTAACCGTAAAATCAATCAGTAACAATACAAAAAGAGAAAAAGAAAAAAAAATGTCGGGATGAGAAGTGTAAAGAAAGAAGGAGGAGGACAAAAGTCCTACTAAGAGAAACCTAGATAGATCAAGCAAAGAGAAAGAGTTATTTAAAAGAGAGATAATAATACAGGGAACTCATACAAAAAGAAAACAAAGAAGAGCGAGAAAAGTTACAGATGGAAACAAAAAAGAAAAAAAAACAAACTTCTAGAAGGAGTTGTACGTCAGAAAAAGAAGAAAAAAGAAAAGGAAATAATCGAAAAAGGTAAAAATGAAGGAGGAGGTATGAAGCAGGTACTTTACTGAATTTCTGGGGGTATATTAAGAAAGGCAGAGAGAAGAGAGAGGCAGGAGCACAAATGAGATTAGGTCGGAATCAGTGGAAGATATTTAACAAGAAGGAGTAGATAAGATTATATTTACAAGAAAAAAAGAAAAAAAGGCAAGACAAGATGGATTAATAAATGAAGTATGGCAAGAAAGTACAGTAGGACAGAATTATGAAAAAAGCTAAGAAGATACATAAATAAATATAGAAATAGAAGAAAATCCCAGAGGAATGAGAAATAGGGCAGATAGTACCAATATACAGAAGAAGGGAAAAAGATCAGACAGCTATAGAGAAATAACATTGATGAGTACAGCATATAAAATATATACAGAGATAATAAGAAGAAAACTAGAAAAAGAATCAGAAGGAAAAAGGTATTGGAACGATACATAAATTCGATTCGGAAGGAATAAAAGAACAATAGACGCAATATACTGTCTCATACGCCCATAACGCGCTATCTGTGAAGCTGTATTTGGCCGGTAAGCGCACTCCAGTGCTCGAACACGCGCCATACTCGCCAGATTTGAGACCGTGCGGCTTTTTTTTGTTTCCGAAGATAAAATCTGCTTTGAAAGGGATCTGATTTGAGTCGATGGAAGCGGTAAAGCAAAAAACGGCAGAGCTCCTAAAGGCCCTCACCAAAGAAGACTTCCAGCACTGCTTTGATCAATGGAAAAAACGTATGAAAAGGTGTGTGGCGAGGGAAAGGGAGTATATTGAAGGGGAGCATTCGAATGTAGAATAATTTTTATAATAAAACCCTTTTTCGTAACCAGTCTCGTTATTTAATAGCCAGACCTCGTATAACAATGAAATTATGGAACACTTTGGTGAAAAATGTGATAGCATACGGAGCAAAAATCCGGTGCTAAAGATAGCAGGAAAAGTTGGAAAAAATACAAAATAAATTTATAAGATAAATGCTGGGATTAAATAGGCCAACGCTGGTATACGTAATAATAATAGAAACTAGAAGAGATAAGTTAAAGACGAATTTTAAGGCACGAGCATTAAAATTTGAAGAAGCGCTGGCAAATAAAGCGAAAGAAGTCGCTGTAGTATAGAATAGATCAAACAGACAGAATTATGCAAATTCGCAATTGTGAGACAGAGTTAGAAAGCACGAGATATCCAGAAGAGCTAAGAAATTTAAAAGAACTAAAAAATATTTACTTAAAGGAGGTGGAATACCGTAAGAAATGAAGGACGGAAGGAATGAGGATAATAGTGAGATTTAGGTTAGGAAATGAAACAAGAAGCTGTAGATATTGGCAAAAAGAAGAATGAATTAAATGTAAATACTGTGAGAAGTAAGAAGAGAAGATGGAACATACAGGCTGTCCCATTTTAATCGATCCACGCTGATATCTCCATAAAAATGCATCGTATCAAAAAATGATCTCTACGAAAGTTAAAGAGTGCAACGGGGGTCGAGTGATAACGACTTTAAATTTGACTTTAAAGTTTATTTCTAAGGCCATTTCAAGGTCAAATTGGTTTCTATCAATGGAAACCCCTATTTTTCACAAAATTTTTGTGGAGCCAAAATCACCCTGTACAAGTGCTGTAGGGTAAAAAAAAAACTTTGAGTGATTAACAAGACGATTATCAGTGGACATAAGTGTTAACAGTTATTAACGATGTCTTTTCATTACCACTGAATATGTGAAAGGCGCGGACTGTGGCTAGACAATAGTGAAGCTTATTTTCGTGGCCATTTTGAGGTCAACTAAGTTCTTCCTAATGGAAACTCCTATTTTTGACCCCGTTAAAATCCAATTGACTGACCCCATTCACACTCTTAAGCTTCTGCGGTGACAGGCAAGCACTTAGTGCCAGGCCCGGACTATAAGGTGGATGCATAAGAACTTCCCAACCAAGCTCCTGGAGCTTTTGGCGAGTCACTATCGATGCGTGCGGCCTGGCGTTGTCCTGATGGAACACAATTCCTCTCCTATTGGCCAAAGCTGGCTGCTTCTGGGCGATTGCTTCTTTCAGTCGGTCCAATTGTTGATAGTACAGGTCCGAATTAAGAGTTTGGCCGTAAGAGAGCAGCTCATAGTAGATGATTCCCTGCCAGTCCCACCAAACACACAGCAAAACCTTCCTGACTGTCAATCCTGGCTTGGCCACCGTTTGCGCCGGCTCACTGCGATTTGACCACGACCGTTGTCGCTTGACGTTGTCGTAAGTGACCCACTTTTCATCACCAGTAACTATATGCTTTAGAAATGGATCAATATTGTTGCGATTCAGCAGCGATTTGCAGATGGAAATTCGGTCCATGAGGTTTCTTTGCGATAACTTGTGTGGCGCCCATACATTGAACTTCTTTTTGTATCCAGCCTTCTTTAAGTGGTTCCAAACGGTTTTTTGTGCAATGTTTAGCTCCTGGGCAATCGAAACAGTGCTTACGTGACGGTCGGACTCGACGATTTCCATTATTTTATCGACGTTTTTGACAATTGGCCTTCCAGAGCGTGGTGCATCTTTGACGTCAAAATTACCGGAACGGAATCGACAAAACCAAAATTGCGCGTGATTGGCTGTTACAGTATCAGGGCCATAAATACTATTTACATTTTCAGCTGCCTGGCTTGCGTTTTCGGCTTTATCGAAGAAAAACTGTAAAATATGGCGTATTTTCTCTTTGTTGGTGTCCATCTTTGACGCGTGCTAAAAAAATACTGAGTCAAGCAATCACAAAACTGTATTAGAAGTTTTTTTAGTACAAAATCTTATCTTTCTAACGCTAACTAGTGTAACCCGATCGCACTTTTACAACGGGAGATACAGACTACTCAAGCCATCTATTGGCAAAATAACTGATTACTTTTTACTACACCTAATATATATATACTTTTTTGATTAACAAAACTGTTTTTTTAAGAACTAAAACTATTAATAACTCAAAGCATCAAGAAAGAAGATGACGTCAAGCACAGCAGCGGACTACAAAGAAAAAGAGAGAGAGAGAGAGAGAGAGGATTTGTCTCCACACACTCAACCAAAATATAAAGTGAGTTTTCGTTTTAATTTTCTTGTTTCTTTCTTTCTATTTTCTTCCAAGAGGTAGTATTAGCTCGATTCGGTTGAATATCTCTCTCCTAAAACCACTAAGTACGACCGCTCCAGAGCAACATGTAGGCCAACATCGGCCTATACGTTTGTTAAATCCCGCATCTCATTTCTTTTCCTAAAAATCTCGGAAATTTAATTCCTTCGCCGTCCCGAGCCCATAAGTTTCAGTACTTAGGCTCGAAATAGGCAAAAAGCATTTCGCGTTATTTTTAACATGGTTAGAATGTCACCCCGACGTTACAAGAGTCGACGCTTGGCAAACGGCTAAATTCAGGAAGGAAACAAGGAAAAGGTCAGAATACGTGCAGAAATTAGTGAATAGTAAAGGAGACAAATAGAGTAAATAGAGAGGGCAGTTAGAGCGGAAAATAATAATCTTATGACTCAAAAATTTAATAATTTATCGAAGTAAGAGTTTGAGAGATTGAGTAAGAGAGAGAAAAGATAGGAAAGTAAAATGTCAAAAGACGACAAAAAACAAGGAATGGTGAAAAAATGGAACAAGGTAGAGAAATCATACAAAAAATAAAAGAGATGTATATAAAAAATAAAAATAATTCAAAAGAAAAAAACAGGAAAATAAAAAAAGAAATGAAAAAATAGAGAAAGAATTAGCAAAATTAGAGGAGAGGGTAGAGAAAGCGAAAAAATAAAAACGAAGAGGTAACGAATAAGGTGAGAACAAAAAGGAAAGAAAAAGATAGAAATGAAGAGGATAAAAAAGACAATAATAGTAAAGGAAGGCGAGAAGGCAAAGGAGTTGAAACTAGAAAGTTAGATGAAAAATAATTTGGGAACGAAACACACATTTAAACAAGAAAACCAAGATACAAGATTCACAACACTAGACGGAAATAAAGAAAGAGATCAGATAATAGAGAAAAGAAGAGAAATCGGAGAAAAGATTTTATAAAGTAGACGTTTTACTGAGCAAAGAGGAGAGAAGAAACAGATACCATTTAGAGAGAATTGGAAGATAAATAAAAGAAAACGACAAGAAACTAGGAATTGAAACATTAGTAGAAAAAGAGGACAAGAGAATTAAGATAAATAAGTAATGTGGTATATAAAAAAAGATAATATAAGTACCTATAGGAGAAATACAAAAGTGATAAGTGATCATACAAAACTGTTTTATTTTCCGTTTTGTTTTATAATTCCTTTCAGATTTGAATTTTGACTTATGAAAGGAGAAAATATAGACTTTACTTCTAGATTAGGAAAATTCTTTGAGTTTTATTATTGGGAGTGTGAATAAGTTTTCGCCGTTTTGCCTGAAAATAAATTCTTTATTTAAAAATATTATAAGAAACCAGTCAATTAAAGTATTGCCTATCGCTGGAGATTACTTTTTTCCATCTTTCTGTAAGCATTTAAAATCCACGTCAAAAAACCGACACTTCTTTTGCGACTATCCACGAATCCATTCATTTTTTCGTTTCTTTATACGAAGTGAAGTGCTGCTCACCCAGACCGTTAGTCATCGATCGAAATAAATAGTAATCAGAAGGCGCAATGTCTGGAGAGTACGGCGGAAGGGGTAGGACTTCCCATGTCAGCGTTTTCAGGTATGTTTTCGCCGGTGACGCCACATGCCGCCGAGCGTTATCATGCAGAAAAATCACGTTATCGTGTCTTTGCTCATATAGCGGCCGTTTTTCTTTTAATGCTCGGCTCAAACGCATCAGTTGTCATCGATAGAGATCTCCTGTGATTGTTTGGTTGGGTTAGAGCAGCTCGTAATACACTACCCCAAGCTGATCCCAACAAATGCACAGCATGAGCCGTGGATATTCCGCTTTGGCGTTGATGCTACTGCTTCGCCGGGCTTAACCCACTATTTTTCACGCTTGGGGTTAGTGTAGTATATCCACTTTTTATCATCAGTCGCAATACGAAGTAAGAAACCTTTTCTTCTTTGTCGTTAAAGCAGCTGTTCACTCTCGGCTTCAGTTGGTACGGCACCCAAGATCCTTCCTTTTGTACCTTTCCTAATGCTGTCAGTCGTTTTGAAACTGCTGTTCGATCTACTCCTAATGATTTTGCAACATCGCATTGCGTCTAACGTGGATCTTCAGCAAATGTTTCCAATTCTTCGTCTTGAAACTTTTTTGGTGCACCACTGCGTTCTCTATCTTGAACATCAGATTCGCCATATTTAAATTGGTTAAACCAATCTCTGCATGTTCTTTGCAAAAGAGCATGATCACCATAGGTTTCTGCAAAAATTCTGTGTGTTTTAGCTGCAGATTTCTTCTAAATAAAATAGTGCAGTAACATTCCCTGCGAAAATGGTTTATTTGGTACGATATTTGACATGTTTTACGCTATAAAAACAAAATGTTTTTTATAGGTTAATGGAAAGACACGCACTGATTTTAAACGTAGGTTATAGAACTTTAATATAGATGCATTATCATCTTAAATTATACACACAAAATTTTTGTACCGCCATCTGACGGTGAAATGACGAAAACTTACTTACACTGCCAAGAATAATTTATATAAGATCACATATTAAGATACTAGGTGATTTAACCAGCCGGACTCAAACAGATGGCAGCACTGAGCTCAATCAAAATATGTTCGTTCAACAAGTTTTCTGTCTTAATTATAATAAAAGTTTCAGATTGATCTGTCAAATATTCATAGAGTTACAATTATTGAAATAAGTCTACTTCGAAATTTTCTTAAAACATGGATAGTGTTGAATTTTGTGCACTTATTAAACATTATTTTTGACGTGGTAAAAATGCAAAAGAAACGAAGAGAAAGCTAAATAAATATAATGGCGAATCAGTTCCATCTGAGACAACTGTTTGCTATTGGTTTGCTGAATTTAAAAGGGGTCGTTCGAGCACAAAAAACGAACATAATGGTGAACCAGAAAAAACAGCTACTATCGAAAAAATGATTAAAAAAGTTCATGACATTGTTCTTGATGATCCTAAAGTTCAAGTGCGTGAGTTAGCTAAGATCACAAGCATATCAACTGGATCAACTATTTCCATTTAACATAAAAATTTGAAAATGAAAAAGCTAACCGCAAGATAAGTGCCGTGTTTGCTCACCCTTGACCAAAAACGACATGGTGCTCGTGATTCAAAGCATTGTTTGGAGCTATTCGAGTGTAATTTAGAAGACTGTTTGCTTGTTAATAATTATTGATGAAACCTGGATCCACCACTTTACACCAGAGTCCAAACAACAATCAAAAGAATAGGTAGAAGCTGGATGAAGCGCTCCCAAACAACCAAAGATCCAAAAATCGGCCGAGAAGGTTATGGCCTCCGTATTTTAAGACGCACACGAAATAATTTTTATAGATTTTTCGGAAAAAGGAGACAATAACAGGGGAATATTATTGTTCATTATTCGATCAATTAAGTGAGAAAATCAAGCAAAAACGGCTTCATTTGGCAAGTAAAATAATTCTGATTTTGTAAGACAATGCACTAGCTGACAAATCGTTGCAAACAGTGGCGAAAATTTACAAACTGCACTTCGAATTGCTTCCCCATCCTTACTCTCCTAAACTGGCCCTTAGTGACTATTATATCTTCCCAAACCTGAAAAGATGGCTTCAGGATAAAAGATTTTTATCAAATGAGGACGTCAAACATAAGGCAATAGCGTATATTGAGGGTCTTGATCGATCTTATTTTAAAAAAGATATCAAAATATTAAAGGAAGTAAAAGGGGAATATTTCGAAGACTAGATAAAAATTTTACCGAAAAAACCGCATTTTCTTAGCTAGTCAGGCTTTACGTTGAACCACCTAGCATTTAATATAATATGAGATTGTTAACCATAAGGTCAATAAACTATATTTCTATATTAATCCTGAGAATAGGTAACTTTGTTAACCTCCATAGGAATTTCTATAAATTATAATTTGTATCATCTTAAGATTCTTATAAATCTTATTTGATGAGTAATAAGTAGATAAATAAATAATAAAATTCATGTTTAGCATTAGAAAATAATCTATATTCATAGTAAAATAAGAAATGTGCATTATATGATCTTTGTATAAGTGTACTTTAAATCTGAAATTTGTTAACAGAAATCGATAAATAAGATTATATCCAAATTAATATTTTTTGTAAAAATTAGAAATTAAGACATCATTATAGCGCTACAAAAGAAAGTACAAAATATATTTATGAGCCATTATTAAATATTTATATTTAGCTTATAAATTTGGTAAAAATAAGTCTCAAAAAAGTGTGTAGCCTATCCAAATTTTTTAAAAAGTTATTCATATTTTCTTACTAAAAAGATATTGATTAGAGATTAGAATTTTCATAAAGCTGTAGCGTTTAAAAATTTTAGTACATATATAAGTTTATAAAAGTAGAAGTGTTAAAATAGAGTATTAAATACCTGTATTCTTTGTAGTGTTTTGGTCTACTATTATAAAAAAGTGGTTCAGAAGATTCTGCATTTGATTGAATCAAATACCTTTGAGAAGAAAGTTCATCGGGGTATGGTTCATCATATCGAGGACTATGTCGTCCTCTTCCTATGTAAGTGTTATAGTTGCCGAAAGTAAGACGAGTGTTCAAGGTTCCCGGTACCTTTTTATATCAATATAAAGAAATTCTTATTAATTCTATAATAATAAAATTTTTTATTTGTAAGAATTTGTAACCTATGATTTTCAAATTATTACTACCTGCTGATCATCTCGTTCGTAACTGTTTTCTCTGGATGTTTCAAGAGAACGCTGCGGCGTTACTAATTGATTTGCTGCTGTACGAAACTGTGATGCAGAACTGTTAGCTCCTTGTCCACCAACTGGATAATTCAGATCTGACGTATAATCTGAATCCTCGGAATAGCCTGCTGTTTAGAAAAATAATTTATATTATTTTTTTGCCTATACTCTCTCTCTCCCTCTCTCTCTCTCTTTCTCTCTTCCTCTCTCCCTCTTTCCCTCTCCCTCTCTCCCTCTCTATCCCCCTTTCCCCCTCCCCCCTCTCTCTTTCGGTCTCTTTTCCCTTCTCTCTCGTTACACTCTTATACAATAAAATTTATATATTTATGAAATGTTCAAAAATTTGTTTTCTTGTAATTAATAAAAAATAGAAACTTAATTGTCTTTTTTTGTGTCACGACTGCAAATTCTACGTTCTTATTGATGTTAAAAGGACATGCTTTGGACGCTCCTTTTGTTACCAGTTTCTTCACCATGAACATGTCAGTATCAAAATTCATGAATCATATTTCTATCATTTTTCAAGTTGCTAAATTAAATTCTGCAAAAATGCTACTTTTACAATAATTTTACAAAATGGGGTATAAAATGCATAAATCGTTCCTTCAATATTTATATTTAAAACTTATAAAACGTGATTTGTTTCTAGTTTAATACGCACACACACACATACACACGCACGCACGCACGCACGCACACGCACACGCACACACACACACACACACACAAACACACACACACACACACACACACACACACACACACACACACATATACATATGTGTTATAAGAAACAGAAAATAATCTTAAAAAAATAGTTAAAAATAAATAAAAGTGACTTTCTCGTAATGTTGGTATCCAAGTTGGTAAGAATCACGAAAAGGAAATTTTGTGATTTTGTGAAAATCAAATGTTAAACAGCCTGAATACTTACCAGGCTGTTTAATAGGCTTTGCCGTTCGATAAGAGAGGGTGTTGCTACTAGCCTAAATTCCTTTTTGTTATGTTGGAACACTCTTCATATGAACGTATGTAAAGTTTTATTTTAATCTGTCAATTCGTTCTTTGTTTACAAGCCATTTAGTATCGACGTGCCGCAGTATTTTTTTACAATGAAAAAAATTAAGTATCGTGCAGTGATTGAATTTTCATTCTTGGAGGGTTTAAAAGAAAAGGAAATTTATGAACGAATGTTGAGAGTGTATGAGGATTCTTCGCCTTCAATTAGTACAGTAGAAATATATGTTGCTAAATTTAAACATGGTCGTACAAGCCTTGAAGACGACTCACGTCAAGAACGTTCAAAAACAGCAACAACACCAGAAATCGTAGAAAAAATACAGGATATTATATTGGGAAATCGTCGAGCGACTAAAAAAGATTAAGTAAAAGCCCTAGGCATCTCATTGGGTAGTGTAAACAATATTTTGACTAAAGTATTGGGTTTCAGGAAGCTGTGTACACAATGGGTGCCGCATTCGCTAACAATGGAACAAAAACACATTGGAACGCGACTTTCTCAGCAACATTTAGAGCGTTTTCAAAAGGATAAAGTTGATTTTGTGCGTCGATTCATTACTATGGATGACACTTGGGTGTATCACCATGATCCTAAATCAAAACAAGAGGCTAAAGAGTGCTGTGAACCTTATTCTTTAGCTCCGAAACGAGTTCGTGTCCAGAAATCGGCCAAGAAGGTGTTAGCATCAGTTTTTTGGGATGCGAAAAGAATTTTGTTTGTGGACTACTTGCAAACTGGTAAAACAATAAATTTAGAATATCATTGTGACCTTTTAGACCAGCTGAAGAAAAAGATTCGTAAAAAAAGACCCGGTTTACAGAAGAAAAAAATCCTTTTTCATTAGGACAATGCACCGTGTCACAAGAGCATTTTGACAATGGCTAGAGTCCATGAATTGAAGTTCAAATCGTTGGAGCATTTACCTTATTTACCAGATTTGGCCCCTAGCGACCTCCATCGGTTTCCGGACCTAACAAAATTCATGCATGGGAAGGGTTTTTCATCAAATGATGAGATCATAACTGATGTGGAAGCGTATTTTGCAGCACTTTCAGATTCTTACTTCAGGGATGAAATTCATAAATTAAAATCTCGCTGGAACAACTGCATTGATGTTTAGGAAGACTATATTAAATAATAAAGTGTATTTCAAACCATAAAATTGTGTTTTTCTTATCGAACTGCAAAACTTATTGAACAGCCTGGTATAATATTGAATTCAGAATAAAAGAGAAGTATTTACTTAAAGCAAAAGCGTAGTTGTGACGAGGGATGCTAGATTTTAATGAGAAAGTAAAAATTGCGTGGTTTTAAAAATTTTTAACATTTAGATATATCGTGTAGAATACACTGTTTACAATTTCATAGGACCGATTCCATTTCAAATCATGCAGGCCGACTGCACCTACCTCTTGAAATTAGTTCTCAATTTATTATATTATTTTACTCGGAAAATAAGCGCTTACGTATTCTTTCGTTTTTTGATATCATCAAAATTGAATATTTTATGCACTTTTGAGAAGCGTCTCGTCAATTTTCGATTCGCAAAACTTGAAAACTTTTCTTTTTTAACCGTTATTTCGTCTTTTTACAGACCTTTAAAAATTCAAATAATTTATAAATTATTTAATACTCATTTGATACTAGTGGTGACACTTTTAATTTCATTTTTTCTTTATCACAGATCAAAAAAGATGATATTGCACTGTCTATAAAAAATGAAAAATAAACTTTTCTCAAAAAGGCCAGTTTCTTGGCTCAATTTTTTTTTATGCATTGCTAGTCTCAATACCTATTTTTGTATATATGGTGTTTAGAATATTTTTTTTGCTTAATAGTTATAAAAGAAATGAAACAATATTATTGTATCTTGTATCCTAATAAACAATTTACATACGTGACAGTTAAGACAAATTTTCCAGGAGCATGCGCATTTCAGGCATATATTACTATGATCAAGAGATAAGACCATTTTTCTTCTTAAATTCTTTATTTATGATTTTAAATCTATTTCGTTGCCTTGAAAGTTGTTCCCGTCTGACACAATACACTCATGTCAATGTTCTTTCCAATCCTTGAAAGAGTCAGAAAAGTCTTTTTCCGGAATTACATTTAATTGACGTAGTGATTCACATTTAATCACCTCAATCGAGTCAAAACGATGTCCCCGGAGTGTTCTTTTGAGTTTAATAAACAGCCAGAAATCACACGGCGCTAAATCAGGTGAATACGGAGGTTGTGGAACGATATGAGTTGAATTTTTGGCCAAAAAGTTGTGAATAATCAATGCGGTGTGGGATGGTGCATTATCGCGATGCAAAAACCATGAGTTGTCTTGCCACGATTCCGGCCTCTGTTTGCGAATAGCTTTATGCAAACAACGCATAACACTAAAATAATATTCCTTGTTAACAGTTAGACCCGGCGGAAGAAATTCCGAATGGACAACACCACGATAATCGAAGAAAACTGTTAAAATGACCTTGAATTTTGAACGACTTTGACGTGATCTTTTTGGTCTTGCTCTACCTTTGACACGATATACGCTTGATTGATCGGTTGTTTCTGGATCGTAGGCATAGATTCATCTCCGGTAATAATGCGTTTCATGACACAGAATCAACAAGGTCTTTAATTGTTAACCGACGATCTTTGAGCACAAGGTTTTTGATTTCTTTGATGTGTTTCTCATCAGTTAATGTCGATAGTCATCCTGGACGCTCTTTGTTTTCGACGCTGTCTCTGCCTTCTTCGAACTGTTTGCACCACTTGTAAACATTTCTTTCCGACAAAATCTGCTCACCGAAGGCCTTCTGTAACATTCTGAACGTTTCTGCACAAGAAATTTCATTCCGAAGACAAAATTTAATGCAACTTCTTTGTTCACTCAAATCTAACATTATAAAAATCGCCAAAATCATTTTTTAATGTTCGCAAAAACGAGCGTCACTTGCAAACTAATGAATATATTTACATGAAATTTGACATAAATGTATCTCACAGTGCTACCAACTTAAAAAAAAAAAGTTTTGTCAAATCGATAAACCCGCGACTTTTAAATTCAAAATTGGTCTTACTTTTAGATTATAGTAGTATTTTGCATGTGAAAAACTAATATTCTTTCTCTTTGAAGTTTTTTTTACAATGCACCGATTCTAAGATGTTTAACAATCAAAATAAGTGGCTTGATAAAAATTTTTTGCATTCTAAAAATTTTTTGATTCTAAAGAAAAGACAAGTATTCTTTTTGTTTTTACTATGATTTCTTGAAAAATGATTGCCCTGTCAAAAATTGCTCACGGTTTTTAGACATAAGAAATCAAAGAAAATACAAATGTTTTGTCAGTTGTGAAAAACTAAATTAAAGTTTTTAAAACGAAGCACAATGAATTTGAAGGATATTGTTTTAAGCTTTAAAATGACGATAAATTATATTAATTATTTTTGATAAAAACTCGTTAAAAAATTATTCAACTTTTATTAGAAATAAATTATTAAACTTTAGCTTTAAGAGTTAAGATACAACTAAATAGAAAGGGAATAGTGAAAGAAAGACGAGAACGACTTAAGAAACGCGGTAAAAACAGCAAGGCGCAAGTATAAAAAAATTGAAAGACGACCAACAAGTATAGTGATATATAATATTTAAAAATAAAACGGAATGATCTTAAAAAAAATGTGAGATAAAGTTAATATATATTATAGAAAGGTGAGCTATATAAAAGTGCCGAAAATATGACATGAGGGCAGGTAGGAAGAATACGTGGCATGTGTAATGAAAGAAAAGAAGCACGGAATATATGAAAATATGGAATAATAATCAGTAAAAATAAATTAGAAAAGGAAAGAAACATTTCAAAGAAAGAGTGTGGAAGCTAAAAAACATGAAAAAGTTATAGCAGACAATGTAAAAAAAAAGTGTCGCATCAAGAAGTCGGTAAGTAAAACTGCTAATTAAAAAAGAAATGAAAAACATTTTTTATAGCAAAGTTTGGTTGTAAAAAAAAAAGACCGGTAAGGAAGGAACTAACTAAAAAGGCGGCCTTTTTAAAACGTGGTCGTTTTTTATTCTACTTGCGGTCCGATCGCGTTTTTTCTAGTTACGAGACGGCGAGGTCTAGCTGCCCCTTACTGCAAAAACGCTTTCTATTTGCCGCTATAGCCGCTCCTCTTTAATCGCTTACATTAAGGCTTGCTGCAACCACGTGTTTTTCGATCACAAGCTTATTTCCTTCGGGGCTAATCGCGTGTTCTTTACCACGGGAAAACTCTCCTTTTGCTGGACCTCCCCTTTTAGACTGTACTCTAGGAGGCATCTGTGATCGTTATTTCGACGTTTTATGAAAAAGGTCTTCTCAACGCGAAGTTCCCGTGCATTTTCATTTTAATAATGCAGTCCAAACTCCGCGGCTCTTTCGATGTTATCTTGCCGTGTGAAGTATACTTCTAATTTTTCGATGTAGAACATTAATTGCCGCACCTTGGCGGTTAAGAGTGAATGCAAAAGAACAGAGCTCGAGCGTGGCGATAGAAAAAAAAGTGTACGACGCTTCCTATAGAATGTATACGTGTATCTGCAAACGTGAGTGCAAGCTTGTGTGCTTAGGTAGCGCTTTCCTCTCCACTTCGCTTTACTGTGAGTAGAGAGAGTAATGCGTACGACGCTATGTTTATGTAAGTATATTTGCCATATGTCTGTGTGTATTACTCTACACTCCCTTTCTAACACATCGTTCAATAAGTCCCGAGACTAACAACGAAAACATTTCTTTTCAAAAATCATTTTTATTCATCAATATAATCTCCTTTTAGAGTGATATAATCTTTCCAACGCCTTTCCAACATTTCTATACCATGTTTATAGAAGGATTTATCCTTTGCTTCAAAATAGGCTTCGGTTTCGGCAATGACCTCCTCATTCAAGCCAAATTTTTTTCCCTGGAGCATTTTTTTGAGATCAGCAATGAGCCAGTAGTCGCTGGGGGCTAAATCTGGCGAATACGGGGAGTGCGGAGGCAAATCAAAGCCCAATTCGTTCAATTTTGCCATTGTTTTCATGAACTTGTGGCATGGTGCATTGTCTTGGTGAAAAAGGATTTTTTTCTTATTCATGTGCGGTCGTTTTGCTGCGATCTCTTCCTTCAAACGTACCAACAAGTCAATATGATAATCACTGTTGATCGATTTACCTTTTTCTAGGTAGTCAATGAAAATCACGCCATGTGTATCCCAAAAAACAGACGCCATGACTTTGCCAGCAGACTGCTGCGTTTTTGGACGCTTTAGGCGGCTTTCGCCAGCCATGCGCCATTCAGATGATTGCCAATTCGACTCCAGAGTAAAATGATGTATTCATGTTTCATCCATGGTCACGTATCGACGCAGGAAATCTTTTTTATTGCGAGTAAATAGCGATAAACAGCTCTCTAAATCGTCGACCCGTTGCTGTTTTTGTTCCACCGAAAGCAATCGCGGCACCCACTTAGAAAAAACCTTTTTCATGCTTAATTTTTCATGAAGGATTGTAAATACGCTTCCAGATGATATCTGTCTCATTTCTGCAATCTCACGGACCTTCACTTTGCGATTTTCCATTACAATTTTTAATACTCCACTCACATTTTCCTGTGTAATGGCTTCCAATGGCCTACCCGAACGTTCCGCATCGTTTGTGTCCGTACGATCACATTTAAACTAAGCATACCAACGACAAATCGTTGGTTTGGATGGAGAGGAGTCCGGATAATGTTTTTCAAGCCATTGCTGGGCTTCTTCGGTGTTTTTACCCATTAAAAAACAATGTTTTATCAACACGCGAAACTCGCTTTTTTTTATTTTTCAAACAAATTACAAAGTGACTTTACTCTAACCTCGATAACTTTGCTGTCTGTGATCCGATTGACGTGAAATTTTTACACGTTTCATGTAAAGGTTTGCACTCTATGGAAACGTGGCCAGTTTGGTACTACTAGCACCATCTCTGGGTTAGTCTCGGGACTTATTGAACGATGTGTTATATTATCGAAAAAGTATAAAATAGTACAAAAGTTTTACAAAACTATAACACTGTTAACACAGTGATAATGCGATAAATTTACATTTTTTAAAAACATTATCATTATTTGATTCTATTATAGTTATATAATAATTATTTTTTTTATAATCTAATACAAGTAAATATATTATGAATAAATTCAACTTTATGAAGAATAAGGCAATAGTTTCAATGTCTTACATTTTGTTTGTTTTTGTTATACGTAATTTATAATTATTAGGTTGCTGCAGATGAAATGGCCGATTTAGTAATAAATTTTTAATCAGCTGTAACTTTTTATAAAGACAATTTATTTGATCAAAATAGGTACCAATAGATGCAACATACTTTTCCCAACGAGATACAAGTACATTTATTCCAGTTTTGTAGAAGACCAAGTTTCTGGTTCGAAGAAACTCCTCGAAGGCATTTTTGACAGCAGCTTCATTATTAAATCTTTTTTCTGTCAAAAAGTGATCCAAATGTTTGAAGAAATAGTAATCTGTTGGCGAAAGGTCTAGTGAATATGGAGGGTGAGAAAGAGTCTCATAGCACAACTCGTTTTTTTTTGTGACCGTTGTTCTCGATACATGAGGTCGTGCGTTATCATGAAGAAGTATCACTCCATTCCTATTGACAAGCCTAGGTCGTTGGACTATCAATTTTTGATGCATTTCATCCAGTTGAGCACGGTATTGCTCAGCAATAATGGTTTCGCCAGGTTGCAGGAACGAATAGTGGATAACTCCAGCTACAGACCACCAAACAGTTACCATTAATTTCTTTGGATGAAGGCTGGGTTTCGGCATGTGTCTTGGTGCTTCATCGGCATCTAGCCATTGGGCCGATCGGCGACCATTATCGTATAAAATCCACTTTTTATCGCAGGTCACAATTTGGTGCAAATACGGTTCTTCTTTGTTGCGAGAGAGTAGAGAACTTGAAATCTCTATTCGACACGTCATGTTTTGCTCGGTAAGATCATGCGGAACCCATTTGTCAAGCTTTTTCACTTTTTCAAGTTGTTGCAAGTGGCGGCAAACTGTCGAATCGTAAACGCCTAATTTCTCGGCAAGATCCCTTATGGCTTCGCGGGGGTTAGACTCTACTAATGCACGCAGCTCGTCGTTATCGATCGATGGTCCTGGGTGTCCACGTGGCTCATTTCCAAGGTCCATATCTCTGGATCGAAATTTTTCGAACCACTGCCGAATGGTTCGTTCGCTAACTGTATTAGGCCCAAATGCGCTGTTGATATTCCTCGTTGCATCCGTTGCGTTGTGCTTTAATTTAAATTCGTATAGTAAAAGTAGCCGTTTTCAATTCACTTCCATGTTTACTTTCTCTTTTTGTTTTTACGATCACTATGAAGTGCAAAACAGAAATTACTCCATAAACCAAGGTAGCAGTATTTATACTTCAATATGTCATATCATTTGAGCCGCCTTGTGCCAACATAATATACTAAAATTGCAGCCAATTTTATGTCATTGCTAAATCGGCCATTTTATCTGCAGCAACCTAATACATATAAAATATACATAAACCATAAATACTTCGTCCATTTAATTTTCAAATAGAATAAACGATTAATTATCTAAATTCATTGTTTAATAGTTTAATTTTACAATAATTATATTGTAAAAATGTCTGAATGATTATATATTCTGAGTGTCCCATTTTAAAAAGCGGATACATATATTTCTAGGACTCAAGGTTTTAAGAAATAAGTTTTTAGACAAAAATTGTTAGATTTTGAAGGGGACAACTAACTGTGATCTTGACTATGACCTTAAATATAGCTTTTAAGATCATTTAAAGGGCAAATTGGTTTTTATAAACAGAAACCCTTACTTATAACCCCCGGAGACGAAAGAGCAGAAAATTTTACATCCTAATATAACCTTGACCATGACCTTGTCCACAATTTTCAAGGTCATTTAAAGTCAATTTGAACATTTTAAATAGAAAATCTTACTCTTGACCGCAGAAAACGGAAAAACAGAAAACTTCACCAAGCAGAGACTCGGCCAGTTGAGGCATGACCAAGCAAAGGCCCGGCCAGTTAAGGCAAGATCGGATAGAAACCCAGCCAGCTGAAGCGAGACTAAGCAGAGACCCGGCTAGTTAAGGCAAGACCAAGCAAAGGCCCGACCAGTTAACGTAAGATCGGACAGAGACTCAGTCAGTTAAAGCAAGACCAAGCAGAGATCGGGCCAATTAAGGTAACATCGGACAGAGACTCAGCCAGTTAACGCAAAATCAATCATCTATATAAGCTGTATTTTCAGCTAAGGCGGGATGAAAAGAGCTATTTAAGGCAAAAGATGTTTAAAAGTTGCTTCATCTTCTCGAATACACAAGTTTACTCGTTTTCGGAAATGCGATATTGTTTTTAATAACATGTCGCGGTATGGTGTTACATACATTCTGAATTCTCACCTTTATTTTTTTTTTGTCGTTAGTTTGGTTCTATAGACCTCATTTTACATTATACGGGACCTCCTCTACCTATCCATCGGTTGTTGAATCTTTCATTTAGATAATTTCTTACAATGATTGTTCAATGTGGAGAAGCACCGTCTTGTTGTAGCCATAATCTATTTCTCGTATTGAGGTCAACTTTTTCAAGCAGAACTGGGAGTTCATCTCTTATTAACTGCAAATAAGTTTGTCCGTCAATGTTGCCTTCAAAAAAGTAAGGGCCAATTAAATAGCCATTAACGTACCATACATTGGAACTCCAATAATGTTGATGGCCAACCTCTCGCATCCAGTATGGGTTATTTGGAGATCAAAAGTGACAATTATGACGATTCAAGACGCAATTAGTTTAATATGTAGCCTTATCGCTAAATATAACATATTTGAAAAAATTACCATCATTATTGACCAGCTGCATCACCCATTGACAAAAAATAAGTTGTCTTTGATAATCGTTAACCGATAAAGCTTGTTCATACTAGATATGTGACACAGATGGTATTTAACATTTTTTAGATATCTGCTAGCAGTTAATTTTGTTACACCAAGCTCTCATCCAATTTGACGAAAACTCATCCGAGCATCCAGGGGCGCCATAGCTAGTACCGCAATCATTTGAGGATTCTTAGCATAATATTCTGTTAACATGGATCGCCTTTTACGAGCAAACTTACCTTGTCGGTCACGCAACTCAATATTACGAATAACAATGACATTAAGATGATGACTTTTGGGGAATCTAGCAGCATACAAAGTTGAAGCTTTAAATTAGTTTAGCCGACATTCTCTTAACACAAGGAGAATATCGACAATTTCATTAGCTGCATAGTCAGGCGTAATGAGAAAATATCAAAATAAAAAATAAAACTTAAATTAATAAAACAAATTTAATTTAAGAAATTAACAATTAAATAAATTATTCCTTTAACTAAATAACGAGTTTTTTTTTTTTTTAAGAGAATTTAAAGAAACTTAAAATTTTTCAAAATGATGCCTCGATTTTGCATTCAAATAAACTTACAATGAATGACACATGATTGATCTAAATTAGTAATAACTTCAGAAACAACTATGTGGCCACTATTATTTAGAAACCACTATATGGCAACCAAATTCACAATCAAGAAACTAATCAAAAAAAAATTCATTCGCGTTTCGAGAATGATTGCAATAAACTATGTTATTCGTTGAAGGTGATCGCTGACTATCAGAATGTTCAAACAAGGCAAAACTAATACAAAATTTGAAACTATAAAATTTCTCTTATCATCAGGAAAGAATCTTTGTTTATTGAAAAAAGTATTATTAGCTGCAAAAATATTATTTTCTGTATGTCTAATTTTGTTTAAGTTAACTTATAATGAAACTTAATTTAAAAACATTTACTGCTTTTTTATTTTTAATTTATTTTATTGTACGTAACTAGACTAAGGGGACCATCATTATTTGTCTGCTGTAAGAAAAATTTCAACGGAATTGCTTAGTATAAAAATTGGGATTAGAAGTTTAAGTTCCCTTTTAAAAAAATGTAACTTGACCATCAAACATCCTTCAAGGTGATGATCAAGGTCATGGTCAATGTCGTGGTAAAAGATATATCTCACATAAGTTTTTCGCCCTTATTTCATTTCCATGACTCAAGGCAGGGACTTGCCTTTAAAAAAATTAATTTGTCCTGGAAATGACCATGAAGGTTATGGTCAAGGTCATAACTGCTTGGACGTGAAATTTTCTGCTTTTTCCTATTACGGGGTCAAAGGTAGGGCTTTCCATTTACAATATTAAATTGATTTTCAAATGATCTTGAAGGTCATATTCAAGGTTATCATCGAGGTCATGTTTGGATGTAAAATCTTCTGCTTATACGTTTTTTGGGGTCAAAAGTGAGGATTTCCTTTTAAGAAAACCAACTTGACCTTTAATTAACCTCGAAAGTCATATTCAAGGTCAAGTTGAAGGTAACAGTTAGATGTCCCCTTTAAAATCAAACAACTTGTCTGAAAACTTTTTTCTTAAAACCTTTAGTTCTAGAGATACATGCATCCGTTTTTTTAAATGAGACACCCAGTATAAGAATATTCGGCAAATTTTTAATTTTTTTTGGTATTATTTAAAACTAATGATATAAACATAAAAAGTACTACAACTTTTTTTAATTTATTTATTGCGAGTGTGAATAAGTTCTCGCCGTTTTGTCTAAAAATAAATTCTTTATTTAAAAAAAAATTATAAAAAACCAGTCAACTAAAGTATTGCCAATCACTGGAAATTACTTTTTCCCATCTTTCTAGAAGCTTTTAAAACCCACGTCGTAAAAACGACACTTATTTTGCGGCTATCCACGAATCGATCCATTTTTTTGTTTCTTCATAAAAAGTGAAGTGCTGCTCACCCAGGTCGTTAGTCATCGATCGAAATAAATAGTAATCAGAAAGCCCAATGTCTGGAGAGTACGGTGGAAGAGGTAGGACTTCCCATTTCAGCGTTTCTAGGCATGTTTTGATCGGTGACGCGACATACGGCCGAGCGTTATCATGCAGCAAAATCACCTTATCGTGCCTTTGCTCATAAAGCAGCCATTTTTCTTTTAATGTTTGGCTCAAACGCATCAATTGTCATCGATAGAGATCTCCTGTAATGGTTTGGTTAATTTGGAGCAGCTCGTAATACACTTCCCCCAGCTGATCCCACCAAATGCACAGCATGAGCTTGAAACCGTGGATATTCTGCTTCGGCGTTGATACTACTGTTTCGCCGGACTAAACCCACGATTTTTTACGCTTGAGATTAGTGTATTATATCCACTTTTCTTCACTAGTCGCAATATGATGTAAGAAACCTTTTCTTTTTGTCGTTGAAGCAGCTGCTCACATGTGACAAGACGCCGTTCGACGTCTCCCGGCTTCAGTTCGTACGGCACCCAAGATCCTTCTTTTTGTATCTTACCTAATGCTGTCAGTCGTTTCGAAACTGTTGTTCGATCAACTCCTAATGATTTTGCAACATCGGATTGCGTCTAACGTGAATCTTCAGCAAGTAATGTTTCCAATTCTTCGTCTTGAAACTTTTTTGGTGCACCACTGCGTTCTCTATCTTGAACATCAGATTCACTATTTTTAAATCGGTTAAACCAATCTCTGCATGTTCTTCTTGACAGAGCATGATCACCATAGGTTTCTGCAAGAATTCTGTGTGCTTCAGCTGCGGATTTCTTTTGAATAAAATAGTGCAGTAAAATTACTCGCAAAAACGGTTTATTTGGCACGAAATTTGACATATTTTACGCTACAAAAAGAAAATATTTTTCATAGGTTAATGGAAAGATACGCACTGATTTTAAACATAGTTTATAGAACTTGAATGTAGATTCATCATCATCTTCAATTATACACACAAGATTTTTGTACCGCCATCTGACGGTTAAACGGCGAAAACTTATTCACTCTCCCAATTTAGTCGACGATACAAGTTGGTTTCATTTTATACTCTTCAGTATTGTAATCTTTTTTTTCGGAATTTGTAAATCCTTATTTGTGCACAAACAATATCATATGTTATACTCCTCTTTTTTGTTTTGCTACTTCAAAAGCATCTAAATCACGTTGTGCGTAACTTGAACTTCTTTATTTTGAAGTTTCATATCGAAAGAAGGGATTCCTTTTTATATTTTTCTTGATCATACCATACAAACATGTGCCTTTTTTGTGCAAAAATTCTGTCAATATTAGAGAGAAACACCAATGATCGACGTAAAGGATGCGACCTTTATTTTAATAAGGTTTCATTATATGAGTGACAATATTTCCTGAAACAATCAGTTTAAAATTCTCACAGTCAGTATTAGCCTGTGTGTAAATGACAAAGTCTTACAAAGAAAGGTTTTCAACCCGGACCTATCGATTTTTTTGGTTCTAGGATATTTTAAAGTTCATCAAAAAATAAGAGATACGTGTTTTCTCTTATCAGCCAATTTTCACTTTTAAAGGGTTAAAATGACCTTTAAAAAAAGGGGTGAAAATAGTTTTTTGTAATCATCTTATAGACTTATAGGAATATTTTAACGATTCAAACGACAAAAAACTTGTTAATTAATTTAGAAATATCGTACATAATTTTAATCCCATAATTTTGCAGTCCCTAATTTTTATAGGGGTAAATTTAGTTTTTAAGGCCAGGTTACCCCAAACAATTTTGAAAAAATCGAAATTTTTTTTTTTTCATAAATTGCTACAGTATACTCGTAGAAATAGTATAGAACTAGTCCCGAAGGTCAGCAAGACCGAGAAGCAGGTATAAAAGAGTGGATGCTAAGCCACCGATGCTAAGCCACAACACCAGTATTGTCCAGCCGGAGCAGATTCATAAAAACTTTGAACTGATTTTTCTCCGAACCACGTTTTTTCGCATGGATGACACTCTCATTTCAAAACTATTGCATTTATCGATATGAACTAAACGGCATTTTACTCTTTGGATGTCTGGCTATGGCCTCAAGCAGAACCAGAAATATTCATTATTATTTAAAAAAGTTATAAACAATTAAAAGTGAAAAAAAATGTTAAAAAAATTCAAAAGTCCGCCATTTTGTTTTTTTTTCATTGAAAATATTTCATTCTGCTTAAGGCCATAGCCAATTCAATACAAAACATGAAACCATTTTGTTTTTTGCTTTCAGATAATTCTTTTCCAAGAAATGATGTCATCCATCTGTGAATCAGATGAGTTTCAGCAGCCATTTTCAGGACCGCTATTTTGAAAAAAAAAAAAAAAAAAATTATTTCAAGTAAATTTATATATGTGCTTTCATATGTAAAAAAATTGATTACTCAACATGTTTCGTACTATGAATAAAATGTATTGAAAAAAATTACGTTTATTGGGGTAACCTAGCCTTAAGGCGTATTTTTCAATTTAAAACTTATAAAATCGTATGAAAATAGTTGCAAATAATTTTTTTTTTACAAAAATAGAAAACTAAATTGACGTGTTTTGGGGCATTTTAAAATCTACCCCTTCAGAAGGGTAACCAACCCCTAAAACGAAATTTTATATCCCTCCTAGTCAATTAAAAATATTTTAATAATTTAAACGGCAAAAAACGTTATTTAATGTAGAAATTTTGTGCATCATCTTTATCTCATTATAAAGCATTTGTCATATTTTAGTGGAATTAATAATATTGTATTTAATTTAAATATATGTTATTAATAATCTTTTAGGTTACTTTAATAATTAAGTTTACTTTTACCATAATTTTTATAATTATGGTTAAATAACGATCGTTATAAAAATAATAATAAACTTATTATGACTTTTATTATCATTATTACTGCTGATATTATTGTGACTGCTTTTTGAACCAAATAATAAGTAGTTGAACAAACATCAGGTAAGTATAGAATATTATTAGAATAGAATTTAAATATAATTAGAATAGAATGTTGTATTGTATTCATAGTCACCAGTCAGGTTCACCGCAGAGAACTTTAATCATTCTACTCATTACACTTGCAGAATATCGAAGTTTTCATTGCTACAAAGACAATAATAGTGGTAACAACTAAAATCATTACGTCTTTTAATTTTCTTAAATAAGTATTCTTTAGATATATAATATTAATAAATAAATGTTGAATACTAATTTTTACAAATAACCAAACTAATTATACACACTTATTATGAAAGTATTTTTATAACTGTTATTTATTTTATCTCATTTTCTTTGATTATACTACTGTGATCAAAAAGCAAGGTGAATTTGTTTATAAAATGTTAATACTTAATTTATTCTTTCGAATCAATTTCATCCCCTTCAAAGTAATTCTCGTCCGATAAAACGCACTTTTGCCAACACTTATTCTAGTCCTCGAAACAGTCGGAATAGTCTTTTTCCGGTATAGCCTTTAAGACCTTCTTCGATTCGGTTTTTATCTCCTCGATCGTGTCAAAACGGCGTCCCCGCATTGGCCTTTTGAGTTTGCTGAATAGCCAGAAGTCGCACGGAGCTAAATCAGGCGAATACGGTGGTTGCGGAACCATATGAGTCGAGTTTTTGGCAAAAAAGTCGCGAAGAACCAATGCAGTATGACATGGTGCATTATCGTGATTAAGGAACCAAGAGTTGTTCGTCCATAATTCCGGCCGTTTCAGACGAATAGCTCCACGCAAACAACGCATAACGCTCAAATAATATTTTTTGTTGACAGTTTTGCCCGGCGGAAGGAATTCATAGTGCACCACACCACGATAATCAAAGAAAACTGTCAACATGACCTTGATTTTCGATCGACTTTGCCGTGGTCTTTTCGGTCTTGCTTCACCTTTTGCACGATAATCGCTGGATTGGTCGGTGGTTTCAGGGTCGTATGCGTAAATTCAAGTCTCGTCTCTAGTAATGATGCATTTCAAGTGGTCCTGATTGTCAGACAGCAAAGTTTCACACACATCAACGCGACGCTTTTTTTCCAAAAAATTTAGCGATTTTGGCACCAATCGAGACTTGTCGCGTTTGAGACACAAAACATCCTTTAAAATGGTTTGGGCTAAGCCAAATGATATTCCAACACTATCAACGAGGTCTCTAATTGTCAATCGACGATTTTCAAGCAATAAATCTTTGATTTTTTGAACGTGGCCTTCGTCGGTAGACGTTGATGGTCGTCCAGAGCGCGGTTTGTCTTCAACGCGTTCTCGGCTCGCTTTGAACTCGTTGTACCACTTATAAACGTTTTTTTGTGCCATAGTTTGACCACCGAAGGCCTTTTGCAACATTTTCAACATGACCGCACAAGAATATTTGTTCTGCAAACAAAATTTGATGCAAGTTCTTTGCGCAATAAAATCACCCATTGTAAAAATCAAAAAATTCACTTTTGGTTGTTTACAAAAACACATGTAACTCGGAGATAATTAAACCTTTTAACAAACAGACGCTTGGCAAATGTTATAGACAGTCCCACCAACGAAGGAAAAAAAATTTACCTGCCTTTCTGATGCCCAGGAGTTTAAAATGACAATTTTACCTTACTTTTTAATTACAGTAGTATAACCCACATTATTCATCATGTTGTAATATTAACACACATAGAGTATTCACGAGGGCGGTTCAATAAGTACCTGTGTTAGAAATAAAGTCACCATTTTTTCAAAGAATTTTTTTTTTTTTTTTCAACATAGTCCCCTTTTAGAAAGATACACTTCTCCTAACGTTCCTGCCATTTTTTTAACCCCTCCAAAAAATAGGATTTGTCGAACTCCCAAAAATGCGCCTCTGCCTCGGTGATGACTTCTTTGTTCGAGGTAAATTTTTTTCCCGCGAACGATTTCTTCATGTAAGGGAACAAGAAGAAGTCGCAGGGAGCCAGATTGCGTGAATACGGTGCGTGCAGCAGCAATTCATAACGCAATTCATGCAGTTTGGCGGCGACAACTCCAAATGAATGTGCTGGTGCGTTATCATGGTGAAACAGCACCTTCTTTCTCGCCAAATGCGGCCGTATCTCCTTTAATTTTTTGTCAAAGCGATCCAATAACTCACTGTAGTATTGTCCAGTGATCGTTCTTTCATTTTCTAAAAAATCCATGAGGATAACGCCTTTTGCTTCCCAAGCAATCGTCGCCATGACCTTTTCGGCTGACAAGACCGTCTTCGCCTTCTTCGGAGCAGATTCACTAGAAAAATATATTGTTTTGATTGTTGCTTAGTTTTTGGTGTGTAATGATGAATCCAGGTTTCATCAACGGTGACAACTTGACGCAAAAACTCCTTCGGATCTCGCTTAAATTGCTCCAAACACTGCTTCGAAGTTAACAGCCGCATCCGCTTGTGACACACAATTTTTTTATCGCTATTTTTCATCATTATTTGCAGTTAATAAGGGATGAACTCCCAGTTCTGCTTGAAGAAGTTGACTTTAATACAAGACATAGATTATGGCTACAACAAGACAATGCTTCTCCACATTGGACAATCATTGTAAGAAATTATCTAATTATAATTAATTATCTAATTATTATTAATTATAATTATATAATTGTAAGATATATGCATTCGTTTTTTCAAATGGGACATTCAGTATACATATAGATATATATACACAGTGTGTCCCATGGAAAACGGAACTTTTTCAAAACATCGATTTATATTGGCGCCACCTATTGGTGGATGTTAGCAATGGAACAGTCCATTCTTAACTGACATCCTGTCAAAATTGTATGACATTTGGTTCAATGGAAACTAAAATATCGCGCTCAAAGTGACAGTGTGTTTGTGGCATCGGTCGAAAAATGAACTTCGAACAAAGAGAAAATATTAAGTTCTGTTTTGAACTCGGTAAATCCTTTACTGAGATGCATAATTTGCTAGAACAAGTTTATGGCGATAATTGTCTATCCCGTACCAGAGTGTATGAGTGGTATAAGCGGTTCCAGGAAGGTCGTGAAGACATTCAGGACGACGAACATCCAGGTCCTTCGAATACCGTGGTTACTCAAAGTAACATTGAAAAAGTGCGTGAATTTATATAAAATGAGCCAAAATCTTCATTGCAATACATGGAAATGAAATTGAATATGTCCAAAAATTCAATTCATCGCATTTTGACCGATCATTTGAATCTACGGAAGGTGTGTGCACGCTTTGTTCTACTCAAATTTACGGACTACGGAAAATTGCTGAATATTCAGTTGTGACTGGTGACGAGACATGGTGTTTTTAATATGATCCCGAAACCAAGCGTCAAAGTGCTGTATGGAAGCACCTAACCGAGCCCAATCCGAAAAAAAGTCGTCTTGAAAAGTCAAAAGTGCAGACAATGTTGATTTGTTTCTACGATTCGGAGGGTATTATTCATCGTGAATTCGTTCCACCTGGTCAAACAATTACTGCTGTGTTTTATCTTGGTGTTATGAAGCGTTTGCTCAGCCGTATTCGTCGTGTGCGGCCACAATACCGTGAAAAAGGGAGCTGGCGCTTGTTGCATGATAATGCCCCCTCTCATCGATCGAACTTGATCACGGATTTTTTGAACAAAAATTCCATTTTAACCTTCAACCATTCACCGTACTCGCCGGATTTGGCTCCGTGCGACTTCTACTTGTTCTCCAAATTGCACTTGCCCATAAAAGGAAAACGTTATGCCGACGTAGAGGCCATCCAAAGAGCGACGACCGACATACTAAAGTCAATGGACAAAAATGATCTTAAAAACTCATTCGATATGTTAATTGATCGTGCAAAACGTTGTATTGATGCAATAGGAGACTATTTTGAATAAAATAAATGAGATTTGCCGGAATATTAAGTTTTTGTCTTTATTTTGATAAAGTTCCGTTTCCCATGGGACACACAGTGTATATATAGAAGTCAATTAATTGATTTTATGGCTAGGGCAGCTACGTTTCAAAATGAGTACTTCGGTTGCTGCTAGTAATAACTAAATATATTTATAATGAATACAAATAGTCAAGATGATTACAATAATTTATGATGCAATACCTTATACAGGTTTACCTGAATCAACAACAAGTACAGCTTCTTTATTATAACTATTAATTTTACCTAATTATAAAACTCAGCGACAAACGCCATGAACCTAACGCGTATCTCAGCGTGCTAACTGCTCGTATCACGCCGTTACAACTCACTAGCGCGACGGCCGTGCGCCTCGAGCTTGGTATGAGTGTCGGTCTGTACGACCTTTGCCGTGTTGCGCTATAGTTTGGGCTCGTCTCGAACTTACATCTCCCCCTCCCCCCAACACGTGTTTCAGGAGTTTGGAGTATGAAAATAGGGAATCATTTTACTTGCGTGATAGACGTTTGACTCTGGTGATTTAAATCCCGAGTCAATAACATACAATAAATCTGAAATTTTTTGTTTTATTTTAAAAGAACCCACCCTGACTGGATCCGGTTTTTTTCTATTTAAACGATTTCCGTTTTGAATATAAACAAGATCACTGACTTTGTATGTTATTTTACGTTTATTTTTATCATAATAAATTTTATTATAATTATGCATTTTTTCTGCATTTAAAAAAGCTGTCTTGCTGTTTCTTTTTAGATTTTTTAAATTGATTTTGTTAAGTTCCGCCGGGAAAAAAGATTTATCAATCCCGTTTAATAGATAGTTCGGTGTAAATTTTGTCGTACTGTGTACCGTATTATTATAGTTTTTAACACCCTGTTCAGCTATGACTGACCACGGCTTATTTTTATTTCTAAAAATTTTACACCTGATCGAATTGACTAATGTTTGATTCGTACGCTCATTTTGCCCGTTTGAAAAGAGACCGTCTACCGCGGTGAATATGTTTGTAATGTTTTATTCTTTTAGAAAATTTTTAAACTCTTTTGAGTTTATTACCGCATATTGATCGGTTAAAAGTGATTTTATCTTTCCCTTTTTCTGAACTTTTTTTACCAGGTTTATAAAATCTTTTCCTGTTTGTGTTTTTGAGGTCACTACGGAAGCGTATTTTGTGAGATGATCTACTACTACTAGGTTGTTCAAAAAGTTTTAAAAGCGGAAATGAAGATACTTTTTTTTGTTGGTGAAATCACTTCTATTGCTCAGTATAATCTCCCATGAGTTTAATACACTTGGTCCAACGGTCTTCCAACTTGTTTATCCCATCATGGAAGTGACTTTCTGCAAGGCCTGCAAAATACTTCTCTACGACGGCTATAACCTCTTCGCTTGATGAAAAATGCTTCCCACGAAGGAATTTCTTGAAGTGTCGAAACAGCCAGAAGTCAGAGGGAGCTAAATCAGGCGAATAAGGTGGATGCTGCAACAATTCGTACTTTAATTCGGTTATTTTAGTGATGGGTTTTCGAGCTGTGTGGGCGGGTGCATTGTCTTGATGAAAAATAATTTTTTTCTTGTGCAAACCGGGTCTTTTTTCACTAATTTTTTCATCCAATTGGTCCAATAGGGCCTCTGCTAAATCCCTCTCAGTCAATCGACGATTTTCCAAGACCATATCCTGTACTTTTACTATGAATGCTGGTGTTAATGCACTTTTTGGACGTCCTGAGCGTGGATCGTCTTCAACGCTTTTTCGACCACGTCTAAACTCTAAAACCTATCGATGCACAGTTCAAAATGAAGGAGCAGATTCCTTTAACACTTTCACCATTTTTGTATGAATTTCCGTTGCTGATAAACCTTCCAAACAAAGAGTTTTATCACTGCACGATATTCGATTTTTTCCATTGTAAAAAAAATACACTGACACGTCAAGTCAACTGGCTTGTAAACAAACAATGAATTGACAGAGTGGAATAAAACTTTGGGTATGATTATATGAAAGATAAAATATTTAAATGGCGTAAAAATTTTGGTTCTTCTACTGCTCTATAGATGTCGCTTTCAAAACTTTTTGAACAACCTATTAAGTGTAAGTATTTTTTTGGTGACTTGTTTGCACTGAACCCACCTATTGTATCTTGGGATATTATTTGAAAGAGCTCCGACGCTGGACCTTATTGTGAAAGAGGTTGAATGAAATTACCGAATCTTGATTTGTTTCTTACACATGTGTCGCATGCTCGACAAATGAGTTTTATATGATTATGCATGTTTTTAAAATAGAATTTTGGAGTTAAAGTCAGAGTTAACTGCTTTACTCCAATATGGCTTTCATCGTGAATACTTTTTATTATTTTAGTACCTAAATTTTTCGATACACATATTTTTTTTTGTTATTTAGAAGTTTATAATAAATGTTACTGTTTTTTACTATTTTATCCCCTTTTTTTATTTTTAATTGTTTTTGATCATTTAATAATTTTTCTATTGATAAAAAGTTTACTATTTTCATAGCAATTTCGTTGCTTATGCTTTCATCTAATACTGGGTTTCGAGAAAAACTATCTGCTTCGGTATTATTTGCGCCTGGACTATACTTTGTTTTGAAAATTAAAATTCGAAACATAGTTTAATAAAGCTAATAATTCAGGATCTTTACTTTTTTTTACATTAAAATTTTCAAGTGGTTTGTGGACTGTAAAGATCGTGAATTTCTTTCCTATAAGTTTATATTGCCAATATAAAATACACTCTTTTATTGCCAGAACTTCTAAGAAAATAAACCTTTTTCTTAGATTTTCTTGGGATTTTGTTAATTTTTTTGACAAGTAAAATACTGGTTTTATAGAATTGTCTTTTTGAGGTTGTTTTGAAATTACCGCTACTGCTTTTTTAGATGAATCTGTAAAAATGTATATAGGAAGTTTTGGGTAAAAAATTGCCAAAATCGGCTCTGAGCTGAGATAGTTTTTTTATTTTTTCAAAGCTTTCTTCACATTCTCGTGTCCATTCAAATTTTACATTTTTTCTAAGTAAATTATGTAATGGTTCTAGCTCTAACGAAGCTTGTGGTATATATTTTAAATAGAAACTTGTTTTGCCCAAAAGTTGCCTAACATTTTTTTGATTTTCCGGTGTAGGTAAATTTTTGATTGCATTTAAGTTATCATTTAGTGACGTTATCTCATTTTCATTGATTTCATGTCCTAAATAGATAACCGATTTTTTTGCGAATGTGCATTTTTTATTTAATTTAAAACCCGCTTTTTCTATAGCGCTGAGAACTTCATCTATGTGACGCAAATGATCTGAATAATTTTGTGAGAAAATCAAAATATTATCAATATAATTTATCGCAAAAGTCTCAAGATTGTTTTTCCTAATACATCTCTCAAAATTTTCTGAAAAATTGCCGGCGACGATTTTAAGCCAAAAGGCAAACATTTCCATTGCCAGTGCCCGTTTTGGGTAATAAATGCGGTTTTATATCTATCTTTTTCTCTAATCGAGATTGACTAGAAAGCCGAGTTTACATCCACTTTTAAAAATAGTTTGCAATCCCGCACCCGAATTAACATATCGTCAACAATTGGGAAAGGATGGCATTCTGGTATTATTATTTTGTTTAGTTCGCTATAGTCTACGCACAACCGTGACTTTCTCCCTTCCTCCTTCTTTAAAACAAGAGTTACCGGAGATGCAAACGGACTAGTAGAGCGTTCAATTAAACCTACTTTTAATAACGATTTTATTTGTGAGTTTATTTCTTCGTTATTTGCTATGGAGCATTTCTACGGTTTACGCGCAATATATTTGTTTTCCGTAAGCTTTACTGACGCCTCGTAGCCTTTTACTTTGTCTACTTCAAATTTATTTTCTGTAAATAACTCTTTGTGCTTATTCAACACCCATTCCACAGAGCTCTCACTGTTTACAACTGCGTTTGTTGATATTGACTCTGTTTCCATATTATCCTTTAAGCGACATTTCTTTGTATTATTTTGAAATATTTTTAAATTTTCGTCCTGACACAGCTTAAATTCTTTAATTGCATCTAAACCTAACAAAATGTCATTGTGAAAAGAGCTACTTTTTACAATCTAAAAACATATTGTATTTGAAATATTAAAAATTTTTGTTTCTAGTTTTATCGAGCCTACCATATTTGTAGTACCTGCAAATGTGTTTAATTTATTTACCCCACTTATTTTTTTGTTTAGTTTTAGTTTCATTACTGTATCGTGATTTATTATTGATACATTTGCTTCCGAGTCACACACCGCAACAACTGGAGTATCCTCGATCCATATTCTTAATCTGATAAGTGGGGTCGTTAGTCGTTTTTTATTTGTCAGAAGACGCTACGCTCTCTTTAATATTCGCGGTATTAATTATTTTTATTTTGTCATTTTTTGTTTTCTCTTTTTCAGAGAGTTTAAGCCTACACACGTTTTCTGAGTGATAACGGTTTGGAAATCCCTTTTTTGTGCAGTGGGAGCATGGTTTTTTATCTAACTTATTTTCCTCTGGGATTTTTGATTTTATCTTTTTTTCTTTTTCTACAAAACCTTCTAATTAATTTATAAGTGACGTTAAATTATCAATTGTATTTAAATCTTTCCTATTTAAATGCGATTGAATTTTTGCCGGTAAATCTAAAACAATTAGATTTATTTAAGTATTTTCTAAGATTTTAGAATCTGTGTCTAAAAGCAGACTTCTCTTTTTTAGCGAGTAATCTAAAAGCGGACCGTTTAGATAACGAAATTCATATGCATACCTTATTTCTGGCCACCCTATCACGGCAAAGGTATCTGTAAAAGAATTTTTCCAGTGCTCCGATGGTCGTGTGATTTTATGTATTTTTGAAAAACTTTGGAACCAGTCCAGGGCCGGTTCTTCTAAAAAAAATTTCAACATTTCTACCTATTTTTCTTCTTTGAATTTTAAACGACTGCACTCACACACGAAAAGTTCCATAAAATAAGCCGCGTTCCGGTTTTTTCCAGAAAATTTTTCAATAATCATGTTTTTCACTCGCGACGTTATCTTTTTCTAAAGATAGGTTTCAAGGTTGTAGGTGGAAACGGGACTAGGGTCAGCATACGCCCGACATTCATCCAAATAATTACTATCGTAACATACGTTATCTTCTTTATCCAGGTATTGACCTTCTAGCTCGTCTTCTAGCGAAATCCACACCTTCCGGAACTTTCTACATATTTTTAAACTCTTCACCACATTCTTCACTATCTTTGTCTCGAAAAGTTTTGGATGATTTTCTTTTGTTGTAAAGTGCTCCGGAAATTCATAAGTTGTATCCTCTCCTTCCAACTGAATAGTTTGGACTCTCACTGTAGTGGTTTTTGTGTCCAACGCCTCAGAGACAAAGTAGAATTTCATTCGCTTAACAGCCATTTTTTTAATTTTTGTTAATTTATAAGTCAATTAATTGATTTTATGGCTAGAGTAGCTACGTTTCCAAATGAGTACTGCGGTTGACGCAAATAATAACTGAATATATTTATAATGAATACGAATAGTCAAGATGATTACAATAATTTATGATACAATATCTAACCAGGTTTACCTGAATCAACAACAAGTACAGCATCTTCATTATAATTATTAATTTTACTTAATTATAATACGCAGCGAGAAACGCCATGAATCTCACGCGTATCTCAGCGTGCTTACTGCTCGTATCACGCAGTTACGACTCACCAGCGCGACGGCTGCGCGCCTTGAGCTTGGTATGAGTGTCGGACTGTACGACCTCTGCCGTGTCGCGCTATAGCTTTGGCTCGTCTCAAACTTACACACACATATATATATATATGTATATATATATATATATATATATACAGGGCGTCTTATTTTAACTTAGACAGCTGGATAACTCAAAAAATTGCAATATGATAAAAAAATGTTTTAGACAAAAGTTATTGGGTATGAAAGGGCTGACTCTTCTATGACCTTAAACATGTCCTTGACCTTCATTTTCAAGGCCATTTAAAGGTCAACTTTTGTTTTTTAATTGAAATCTTTTATTTTTGACCTCGAATTCTAAAAAAAGCGCGAAATTCAACGTCCAGATGAGCTTTTGCGTTAGGGGTTAAAACTAATTCTACAAGTCATTTCAAGGTCGAATTTCTGTTTCGAGCAGAAAACTTTTAAATCATAATTTTTGCTCCTCGGATCAAAGACTGCCATACATCAGTGACCATGTCCAATGATATAATATGTATTGTTATTGTGGATGGACTGGGTACTACAAGACAACGTAATGCCTCCAGTGATGCAGAGCAAACCTAGCCACTAGGTACAAATTCACAGATTCAAAGATTTATTGATAAGGAGACCCCCTCTCCGCGATGTTTACACGTGCATATTTTTATAAAACGTGTTAGCACCCTGGGAGCCAACGACAAGGACGTAGGGGACCTCCCTGCTCCATTTCTTTGGCCCTGAAAAGTGCCGATTAGTGATTGTGTTGCTCTGCAAGGACGAAGCCAATAAAGATCATGTAGTGACCCCAACATTTAAGGCAAGATAGTGTGAAGATTCAGCCTGTTAAGGCGAGATCGCGTAGAAACCCAGCCAGTTAAGGCAAGATTGTGTAGAGACCCAGCCAGTTAAGACATGAATGTGTAGTAATCCAGCCAGTCAAGGCAAGATCGTGTAGAGACCCAGCCAGTTAAGGGAAGAACGTGCAGTGATCCAGCCAGTTGAAGCAAGATCGCATAGTTATCAACTCTTTTCATATCGAGTAAATAAAACTTTGTACCATTATTTTCTAAGCAAAGCAGTAATCCAAGGCGAATTGTAATGACAAGAATTTTATTAGATTAATTAATCCTTAATTACAAATGTGCAAAATAATACATGAAAACTAGTGACTAAGGAACCAAACGGATAAAATTTTGTAGAGATACTATAGGAACTCAATCGGATGGGAAGATTAATTATCGATTTTGAAGGTAAGGATTTGTTCTTCGCTTATCTATGGAGAATCACGATAACAGAATGCAATGAAACATGGTGTGAGCACCTTAAATATGTGGAACAATAACTTGTCCAACAACACACTGTAGGGTCAGAATTTGAACAAAAAGTTCACGGATTCGATAATCGATAAAACAATAATAAATACTATTTTAGTGCCATTTTAAAATTAAAATATAAAACGATCTATAATGATTTTTGTACATAAACATGAGACTGCTGTTTTATTTAAAATTGATCTGCGAAGCTTTAACGTTAGAGATCATGGTGAATCTCAGAAAAAGTTTACATCATCCCCTAACGCAAAAGCTTAGCCGGACATAAAACTTCGTACTCTTTCAATTTTCGAGGTCAAAATTAGGAGACTTTATGCGAAAAATAAAGTTGCCTTCCAAATTATCTTGAAAATGAGAGTCAAGAATATGTACAAGGTCATGAAAGAGTCAGCACTTCAATACCCAATAACTTTTGTTTGAGACATGGTTTCGAAAAACACAGATTTACCAGCTTATTGACTTAAACAAATTTAACCTTGAAATGACTTGTACAGTTTACTTTGACCCCTAACGCAAAAGCTCATCTGGACGTTGAATTTCGCGCTTTTTTAGAATTTGAGGTCAAAAATAGAAGATTTCAATTTAAAAATATACGTCGACCTTCAAATGGCCTTAAAAATGTAGGTTAAGGACATGTTCAAGGTCATAAAAGAGTCAGCCCTTTAATACCCAATAACTTTTGTCTAAAACATTTTTTTATCATATTGCAATTTTTTGAGTTATTTAGCTGTATATATATATATATATATATCTATATATATATATATATATATATATATATATATATATATATATATATATATATATATATATATATATATATCTATATATATATATATAACACATCGTTCAATAAGTCCCGAGATTAAAAACGAAAACAACATTTTTTTTCAAAAATCATTTTTATTCATCAATATAATCTCCTTTTAGAGCGATACAATCTTTCTAACGCCTTTCCAACATTTCTATACCATGTTTATAGAAGGATTTATCCTTTGCTTCAAAATAGGCTCCAGTTTCGGCAATGACCTCTTCATTCGAGCCAAATTTTTTTCCCTGGAGCATTTTTTTGAGATCAGTAAAGAGCCAGTAGTCGATGGGGGCTACATCTGGCGAATACGGGGGGTGGGGAAGCAAATCAAAGCCCAATTCGTTTAATTTTGCCGTTGTTTTCATGGACTTGTGGCATGGTGCATTGTCTTGGTGAAGAAGGATTTTTTTCTTCTTCATGTGCGGTCGTTTTGCTGCGATTTCCTCCTTCAAACGTACCAACAAGTCAATGTTATAATCACTGTTGATCAATTTATTTTTTTCCAGGTAGTCAATGAAAATCACGCCATGTGTATCCCAAAAAACAGACGCCATGACTTTGCCAGCAGACTGCTGCGTTCTTAGACGCTTTGGGCGGCTTTCGCCAGCCATGCGCCACTCAGATGATTGCCGATTCAACTCCGGAGTGAAATGATGTATCCATGTTTCATCCATGGTCACGTATCGACGCAGGAAATCCTTTTTATTGCGAGTAAATAGCGATAAGCAGCTCGCTGAATCGTCGACTCGTTGCTGTTTTTGTTCCACTAAAAGCAATCGTGGCACCCACTTGGAAAAAACCTTTTTCATGCTCAATTTTTCATGAAGGATTGTAAATACGCTTCCAGATGATATCTGTGTCATTTCTGCAATCTCACGGACCTTTACTTTGCGATTTTTCATTACAATTTTCAACACTTTACTCACATTTTCCTGTGTAACGGCTTCCAATGGCCTACCCGAACGTTCCGCATCGTTTGTGTCCGTACGACCACGTTTAAACTCAGCATACCAACGACAAATCGTTGGTTTAGATGGACAGGAGTCTGGGTAATGTTTTTCAAGCCATTGCTGGGCTTCTACGGTGTTTTTACCCATTAAAAAACAATGTTTTATCAACACGCGAAACTCGCTTTTTTTCCATTTTTCAAACAAATTACAAAGTGACTTTACTCTAACCTCGATAACTCTGCTGTCTGTAATCCGATCGACGTGAAATTTTCACACGTTTCATGTAAAGGTTCGCACTCTATGGAAACGTGGCCAGTTTGGTACTACTAGCATTATCTCTGGGTTAGTCTCGGAACTTATTGAACGATGTGTTATTGTGACTTCAGTATCTTGTTATAAGAAAAAATTAAAATAAACAATTTTATATAAGTTACTAAATATAGAAAAGTTTATATAAATAAAATCAACAATATTATAAACAAAGTTAGAAGTAAGAAACGATATAAAATATAGCGATAGAATTAAGTAATTGAAACAAATTAGGAAAAGCTAGTATAAAATATATTACGAATAAGTTCTATGCCGCGAAACCGCAAGGGCATTGAACTCAAAGGTCGTAACAATCTGCGTATATTCTATGTAATACGAGTTATTAAAATAAGAAATTGAAGTAGAGTTTAAACATAAAAAAGTAAAAGAAAAAAGGCGAGCACCGCAATAATTTTATATAAAATAACAAATAACACACTTGAAAAACAAATAGAAAAAAAAAAAAAATATAAAATTTGAATCAGGAAAAAAGTTATTACAAATAGAAGGTTATAGAACGCCAGTAACTCGAGAAAGTCAAAATTCTATGAAGTTTCATCAGGGTTACTGGATAAATTAAAAACAATAATAATTGATTTTATAGAGATATGCAGATAAAGAGAGTACACAAAAAGTTACTGTGAAAACAATCGACGAAATAAATTAATTGTACATAGAAAGCGAAAAAAAAAAATTAAAAAACTTGTAAGCGATAAAAAAGCTTGAAATTTGCGAAAATCACGACATTTCTCTACATGTAAAGACGTGACCACATCCCAGCTAGAAAATAAAAAAAATACATTTTTGAAAATATTGTTATTTACTAAATAATTGTTAATAGAAGCCCATAGAACATTGCCTCAATCAAGGATCGGCGAGAGTATATAAAGCCGAGCTCGTCAAGGCAGAGGACACTTGATTTCAGACTTTCAAAGACGACAGTCGTATATTAATATTTTCCAATGTAAAAATAATTATAAATAAATTCGCAATTTAACATTTAAACTGACTTTCTTTTGTTATCCATGTGTGATATCAAGGCAAAGTATCATAAATTTACAAAACTTTCAATCGATGACATTTTGCAAGTGATGCAGATGACTAAGTATTGGTGACGTTGTAATTTTTATACTCAAGGGTTCTATGCTTTTCTAAAAAAGAATAATATCTTTGAGTAAACCAATGATTTTTGGGCATATCGACTCTGTGTTCGATTGCATCGGGGTCGGGTGTTAAAATATAAGAAATAAAAATAACAAAATTGCAAAAGAATAAACCGCACACGATTTCTACTATCGAATGAGTGTGGCTGGTTTAACACCTATGTATTAGTCTGCTACGATAATGCATTCACTAGCAAGTACAAAAGTATAGTCATCTTTAAAGTTAAACTCTTCAAATGCTAAACATAAAAATTGGCAGGTTAACGACCATAGTGGCTTCTCTCTCTAAGACGTCACGCATTGGCGTATGATTTAAAATTTTTGTATTTACGTAAAATAAAATCTAAAACTTCGAAAAGAAACATTAGTCGAAATAAAACTAATACATTGAATATTTATTATAAAAACCCAAGTAGGATCATGGTTGATCATAGATATAAATAAAACAGTAAACTTTTTAAATCAAATTGAGATAAAATACGCACGCACACACACGGCAATTGTCAAATAAATCGAAGTTCAGCACTCGAACGTGCACACTTAAAAACTGTGAATATTTAAAAAACAAATGGCTTAGCATAGGTTTATGTTAATTCGTTATAACGTGATAATTCGACACGTTACAAGATACTACTATGATCAAAAAGTAAGGTGAAATTGTCATTTAAAACTCCCGGGCATAAGGAAGGCAGGTAAATTTCTTTTCCTAGGTTGGTAGTACTGTCTATAACATTTGCCAAGCGTCTGTTTGTCAACAGGGTTTAGTTATCTCCGAGTTACACGAGTTTTTGTAAACAACCAAAAGTGAATTTCTCGATTTTTACAATAGGTGATTTTGTTAAGCAAAGAAATTGCATCAAATTTTGTTTGCGGAACGAATATTCTTGTGCAGTCCTGTTGAAAATGTTGTGGAAGGCCTTTGGTGATCAAACTATGGCACAAAAAAACGTTTATCAGTGGTACAACGAGTTCAAAGCGGGCCGAGAACGCGTTAAAGACGAACTGTGCTCTGGACGACCATCAACGTCTACCGACGAGGGCCACGTCTAAAAAATCAAAGATTTGGTGTTTGAAAATCGCCGATTGACAATTAAAAACCTCGCTGATAGTGTTGAAATATAATTTGGCTCAGCCCAAACCATTTTAAAGGATGTTTTGTGTCTCAAACGCGACAAGTCTCGATTGGTGCCAAAATCGCTAAATTTTTTGGAAAAAAAGCGTCGCGTTGATGTGTGTGAAACTTTGCTGTCTGACTATCAGGATCACTTGAAATGCATCATTACTGGAGACGAGACTCGGATTTACGCATACGACCCTGAAACCACCGACCAATCTAGCGATTATTGTGCAAAAGGTGAAGCAAGACCGAAAAGACCACGGCAAAGTCGATCGAAAATCAAGGTCATGTTGACAGTTTTCTTTGATTACGAGGTCTGGCTATTAAATAACGAGACTGCGCGCCTAGAGGGCGCCGTAGAGGGGTGAGGAAAAAAACTAGTAGTACGTTGGGTATCTAGATATCTTGTCTATGCAAGTACCAAAACACGTTCTCGTCACTATTATTGTATTTGTGCAGTAGCGGTTTGAAACAAACGTGTTTTTTTCTCGTGCCGAAAACCATGTGTGACGAAAAACAGGAGCAACGTATCAATCTTAAATTTCTCGTTAAATTGAAAAAAACTCCGACTAAATGCTGTTAATTGTTGCAAGAGGCCTATGGGGACAATTCTCTATCTCGTGCGCGTGTTTTTGAGTGGTGTAAGCGCTTCAGTGAGGGCCAAGTGAGCACTCAAGATGACCAACGCCCAGGTCGCCCTGTCACTGTTTCAACTCCGGAAACAGAGATCAAAATCAACCAAATTGTGCGTGCAGATCGTCGAATGAGCATCCGGATGATTGCCGAGACTGTAAACGCCGATAAAGAAACGGCTAGACAAATTTTACACGAGAAATTACACATGACAAAAGTCTGTGCGAAGTTGGTGCCAAAAAACCTGACTCCTGACCAAAAGCTCTTGCGTCAACAGGCCTGCTCAGATTTCCTTGAAAGGTTGGAAAAAGATTCCGGACTTATGAAAAACATTATTACTTGCGTCGAAACGTGGATTTTTTAATACGATGTTGAAACAAAGCGGCAATCAATGCATTGGAAGACGCCTGAATCGCCCAGAATCAAAAAAGCAAGGATGTCCAAATCAAAATTCAAGGCAATGTTGATTGTTTTTTTCGACATTAACGGTATCGTGATGACTGAATGGGTTCCAGAGGGTCAGACTGTCAACCAGACTTACTATTTGAGAACGAGTATTTGTGCGAAAACGAGTTCGTAAGAAACGGCCCGAGTTGTGGAAGAACAACTCGTAGATTTTGCTCCAGGACAATGCACCTGCCCATAACGCGCTATCTGTGAAGCAGTATTTGGCTGGTAAGCGCACTCCAGTGCTTAAACACGCGCCGTACTCGCTAGATTTGGCACCGTGCGACTTTTTTTGTTTCCGAAGATGAAATCTGCTTTAAAAGGGACCCGATTTGAGTCGATGGAAGCAGTAAAGCAAAAAACGGCAGGGCTCCTAAAGGCCCTCACGAAAGAAGACTTCCAACACTGCTTCGATCAATGGAAAAAACGTATGGAAAGGTGTGTGGCGAGGGAAGAAGAGTATATTAAAGGGGAGCTTTCAAATGTAAAATAATTTTTATAATAAAACCCTTTTTCGTAACCAGTCTCGTTATTTAATAGCCAGACCTCGTATCGTGGTGTGGTGCACTATGAATTCCTTCCGACGGGCCAAACTGTCAACAAAAAATATTATTTGAGCGTTATGCGTCGTTTGCGTCAAGATATTCGTCTGAAACGGCCGGAATTATGGGCGAACAACTCTTAGTTCCTTCATCACGATAATGCACCATTTTATACTGCATTGGTTCTTCGCGACTTTTTTGCTAAAAACTCGACTCATATCGTTCCGCAACCACCGTATTCGCCTGATTTGGCTCCGTGCGACTTCTGGCTATTATGAGCAAACTCAAAAAGCCAATGCGGGGACGCCGTTTTGACACGATTGAGAAGATAAAAACCGAATCGAAGAAGGTCTTGAAGGCTATATCGGAAAAAGACTATTCCGACTGTTTCGAGGACTGAAAAAAGCGTTGGCAAATATGCGTTTTATAAGACGGGGATAACTTTAAGGGAGATAAAATTGATTCGGAAGAATAAATAAAGAATTTACATTTTATAAACAAATTCATCTTACTTTTTGATCACAGTAATATATATATATATATATATATATATATTTATATACTAGGTTGTTCAAAAAGTTTTGAAAGCGACATCTATAGAGCAGTAGAAGAACCAAAATTTTTACGCCATTTTAATATTTTATCTTTTATATAAACATACCCAAAGTTTTATTCGACTCTGTCAATTCATTGTTTGTTTACAAGCCATTTGAAGTTGACGTGTCAGTGTATTTTTTTTACAATGAAAAAAACCGAATATCGTGCAGTGATCAAATTCTTTGTTTTGGAAGGTTTATCAGCAACGGAAATTCATACAAAAATTGTGAATGTGTTAAAGGAATCTGCTCCTTCATTTCCAACTGTGCATCGATGGGTTTTAGAGTTAAGACGTGGTCGAAAAAGCATTGAAGACGATCCACGCTTAGAACGTTCAAGAAGTGCATCAACACCAGCATTCATAGCAAAAGTACATGATATGGTTTTGGAAAATCGTCGATTAACTGAGAGAGATTTAGCAGAGGCCCTAGACATCTCATTAGGCAGTGTGAGTCATATTTTAAATGAAGTTTTGGGTTTCAGAAAGCTCTGTGCACAATGGGTGCCGCATTTGCTCACAATGGAACAAAAACACGTTCGAATGCGACTTTCTGAGCAACATTTGGAGCGTTTTCGAAAGAATGAAAAGGATTTTCTGCGTCGATTCATTACTATGGATGAGACTTGGGTCTACCATTATGACCCTGAATTAAAACAAGAGGCTAAAGAGTGGTGTCAACCAGGCACTTCGGCACCGAAGCGAGTTCGTGTCCAGAAATCGGCGAAAAGGTGTTAGCGTCAGTTTTTTGGGATGCAAAAGGGATTTTGTTGGTGGATTATCTCCAAACTGGCAAAACCATACATTCTGAATATTATTGTAACCTTTTAGACCAATTAGATAAAAAAAATTAGTGAAAAAAGACCCGGTATGCACAAGAAAAAAATAATTTTTCATCAAGACAATGCACCCGCTCACGCAGCTCAAAAAACCATCACTAAAATAACCGAATTAAAGTACGAATTGTTGCAGCATCCACCTTATTTGCCTGATTAAGCTCCCTCTGACTCCTGGCTATTTCCACACCTCAAGAAATTCCTTCGGGGGAAGCATTTTTCATCAAACGAAGAGGTTATAGCCGTCGTAGAGGAGTATTTTGCAGGCCTTGCAGAGAGTCACTTTCATGATAGGATAAACAAGTTTGAAGACCGTTGGACCAAGTGTATTGAACTTATGGGAGATTATACTGAGCAATAAAAGTGATTTCACCAACAAAAAAAAGTATCTTCATTTCCGCTTTCAAAACTTTTTGAACAACCTAGTAATAATTGTGGTACTTTATTCTGGAGAATATTTAAATAGAAAAAACTATACAAATTATTATTATAAACAAATGGTCCTATTACATTATTTCCTATTATACCTCCCCATACATTCAATGACCACCGTCTGTGAACACGATGATCCCTTTGCCAATGAGAATTTACTTAAGAATAGTAATGGGCATTATGGCGATTGACACCTCCCATATTGTCAAATTTCGCCTCGTCTGTAAATAAGAATTTGTCGAAATAGAAAAGATCTTAGCGTATTCTATTAGATGCCTATCTATAAAAAATGTAAATTACGCTGGTCATCTCCGATCTCAAGACCGTGAGTGAGGCAGACATGGTATGGATAGTAATTTAAACTTTTCTAAATGCGGTTAGTAGTTGTTTTTGGAAATCCATGCATACGACTGATTTGCCGAATAGAAATATGGGGATTATCAGCAACCGAAGCCAACACACCTGGTTCAATATGCTCTCTAGAGCCAGTTTTGCGCCTTTTCTGTGTCAAATTACCTTGTTCAGCTCTAATCACTAATCGCTTGATAGCCTTTCTATCTAGACGTCGAGAGTCTGGATTTTTTTCTGCATAACACCTTTCTGCAGCTCTGTAATTGTCTTGACACACGCCAAGAACTTTAATCATATTAACTATTTCCTGTGGCGTATAATCACCCATGACGAAAAAAAATGTAAGTCTACAGATAAAATAATTAAAACACTTTTGATTACAAAGATTAAAATTATTGGAATTAAAACTTTTTTTATATGGACCTCATAACGAAAAAAAATTCCAATTTTTTTTTATCACTGATCATGATGCCATGCTTCGTTTTTATGGAGGAGAAAGTTCAAGGTACGAAACGGGGGTTTAAAGGAAAGAGAATTCAGTAGCTGGAACACAATGGCATTTCCTTAACTGAGCAGGAGTTGTCCCCTAAACTAAACTGGCTAAGGTCATAATTCAACGTCACATATTTCGCACTCATTAATTTCGGCATGAAAACAGAGATGTTCGTCAATAATTATTACGACTTTAATATGTCTTTGACCTCAAGGTCAAGGTCAAGATCATAAGCCGTCGTAAAATGTTCCACTCTTTCTATCTCCATGTTTAGCTCTTTCACTCCGATGGGCGTATATATACGCCCTCGAAGAATGACCATTCATATACGAAGAGCGTATATATACGCTCAGGGAAAGTAGGCGAGCGGGTGCAAAGAGCGTACATATACGTTCATACCATATGTATTTTTATTTCATACTTTACATAAGGTACTTTTGTTAATCAACTACTCAGTAATGCGCTCCGTTCGCAGCGATCACATTTTGGCGCAATCGCTCCGTAGCGAAAGGGTTAAAGGTGGGGTTTTCCCATTGAGAAAACTATCTTGTCGGCCCTTGAATGAACTTGAAGGTCATGGTCAAGGTCATGGTCATATTACAATAGTATATTTTATAAAAATTGTCTTATTAATTCGAATAATTAAATTTTATAATTTAGAAAAATAATGAATATTTAGAAGTAGCATAAAAATAAAAAATAATCAACTCATTTTTCAAACAGTTAATCGCTTTATGACTTTATAAAACTTGTTAATAAAATATTCGACAAAAATAATTAAAATGAAAAGATCTTGCATAATCATTAAATCGATTATTTTTCAGAGAAGGTTCTGGAAATTGTGTTTAAGAGTGTTTAGTTTTTTACAATTTTAATAAGAAATAGTTTAAAGTATTTGCTTCTTGAAATACCACTTATATAACAAATAATATATATTATGAAGATATATTTTTTGTTCTTACAAAAATATTATTAGCAATAAATCTGTGCATAATTAACTTACAATGCCCGATATTATACATCATCTGTCGTCGCGACTGTTCAACTTTCATTTCTTGATCCATTGTATTATTTAACATTTCTAATTTACGCTGTAAATCTGCTGCTTCTGTATTCTCAGGATCTTTAACATAAATAGTTATAAAATTTTATGTTTTAATTAATAGAAATGCGTACAATTATTATTTAATAAAACTAATTAAATTTTTAAAAACTTAATATAATAGATAAATAGATTATTACAACAAAATTATATTCTTAAATAATTATTATTTAAATATATCAATACTGAGAATAGAAAAGTCAGTAAGACTCTGGTTTAATGAAAGTTTAAAAAGCTAAAGATCTTTCAGATATGATTTTCATTAAGCCTACCTATCCCCACATTTTGAATAATAAGGGTAACAGAAAAAAATTTTTGGAGGTCAAGCCCAGCGAGCGATGTATTTGTTTTAATAATCATCTGTGAGTATAATGTTCTTTTCTAGTAGCATGTATTTTCTTTGTTAGTTAATATCAGCTGTAATTTTGCTTTTAACTGTTGCTTTAGAGTTTTTTATAATATAAATAACAAAAATGAACGCCTTTGGCGTATTTAATTTTCTTATTTATATAAAAGAAAGTTGCTACGGAGGCTCACAAATGCATGTAAACAGTTAATTGCGTTTATTACTTAATGGAGCATTTATGCTAAAATTTATTAACATTCTGTTCAAGAGATTTCTTACTTAAGAATGAGTAATATTCTTACCCTGAAATAATATACTTGATGCGACGTGATCCACTTTACTGTCATAAATAAATACAAATGAATAAATCAAAACGATAAAATTGTCTCTAATAGAATTGCCTAACTTCAATAGAAAAACTGAAAATGGCCGAAGTTTACATGTAAGACAAAGTTTACATGTTTACGTGTATAAAAAAACTTTCAAGTATAGTATGTACAAAAATAAACAATTGACTGACCAACAAACTATAGTTTAGTTGATAAACTTTCTCATGCCGCGCTTAAGATCATTATCAATCTTGTATATACGGGCAAAATATACAAAATATTATGAAACAATTCAGTGAAAAAATATTAAGGTAATCGGGTTTTAAATACCTATAACCTAAATATTATTTTGAATATAAAATTATACATTAACGCACCTGATAGTTTTGATTCATTTACAAAACAATATTCCGCTAATACAGGGTGCGATTTTTAAATAGGCGCTTCATTTTTGTCCTTGATTCATGAAAAATCATATAAAACAAAGCTTTACGCTCAGCTACGAGGGCAGTCCCAAAAGTACCTGACCCGACAAAAAAAACAGTGAAAAAATTGCGAAAATGCTTTCTATTTTCCAACATGTTCTCCTTTCAGTTCGATACACTTTTCCCAACGATGTTCAATAGCTTCGATACCCGCTTTATAGTAGGAACCGTCAAGCTCCTCAAAATACCTATTAACCGCAGACTCTACCTCTTCATTATTGGCAAATCTTTTGCCGCCGAGCCATTTTTTCAAATTCGGTAAAAGAAAATAATCCGAGGGAGCCAGATCTGGCGAATAGGGTGCGTGAGGAAGCAATTCGAACTTCAACTCATTGATTTTAGCCATCGCAATGACGCACGTGTGGACTGGTGCGTTGTCGTGATAAAATATCTTTTATAATCTTTTTCGAGATATTCAATAAATATTATTTTACGCGCATCCTAGAAAACGGATGCCATGACCTTGCCAGCTGACTGAACTGTCTTTGCTTTCTTTGGAGCCGGTTCTCTCTTTTTAGTCCACTGCTTTGACTGCTCCTTGGTCTCAAGTGTAAAATGATAGACCCAAGTTTCGTCCATGGTTATGACTCGACGCAAAAACTCGGCTTTATTGCGGCGAAACATTGTCAAACACTCGATGGAAACATCCTCACGTTGCTGTTTGTGCTCCATTGTGAGCAAACGCGGCACCCATCTTGCGCACAGCTTTCTCATGTCCAAATTTTCGGCCGAAATGCGATGCACAGCACTTTTTGAAACGCCTGCCATGTCTGCTATCTCGCGCACTTTTAGTCGACGGTCATCTAATACCATTTTGTGGATTTTCTTCACATTTTCTGACGTAGTGACCTCACTTGGTCGACCACTGCGGTGTTCATCTTGGCAGCTCGTACAACCTCGCTTAAACTCAGCTACCCAATATTTGACCGTTGTAAGCGAAGGAGCAGACTTCCCCAGAGTAGAATCCAACTTGGCTTTGATATCGGTTGGACTTAGACCTTTCAAATAAAAGTATTGTATCACATAACGATGCCCGATTTTTTTCATATATACAAATTTACTGAGAGCGTTTACTTTGGATGTCTGTAAAAAAAATAATAATGAACGTACCGTTATGAATTTTTCACGTTAAGTTGTTGAAAGGTTGTATTGTCAATCGCAGTAATTGTTTTCTTAAAACTACCTGTATTCATAAGTCAGGTCGGGTACTTTTGAGACAACCCTCGTATGTTTCCTTACGAGGGTGGGCTTGTATTCTGCAGCTCGAAATCACACCTGCGTGTATATAAATTTTCAGGTCGATTGCTCTGTTAGTGTACATTTGAGATCTGATTGAACAAGATGCCTTAATTGCTTACGTAAAAATAAAAAAATAAATGAAGCGTATGGTTATCAAATACTTCTATTTAAAAGGCACAACACCATAACAAGTTAAATAAGAGCCAAATTCCACACAGAGAGACTTCGTGATATTCAACGTTTAAGCAGTGGATTTCTGAATTAAAGAAGAGTTGCTCGAGCACTTCGGACAAATTACGCTAAGGGCGCTCTATTGAAGTCACAACTTCTAAAATGATTAGAAAAAATCATAAAATAGTGATTAAGGATCGCATATTATTAGTAAAGGAGATAGCTGAGGCTACTAAGATGTCAACTTAACGTGTATGCAATATTTTACATGAACGTTGAAGATGAAGAAGCTCTGTGCTAGGTCGCTTTGCGCTGTCAAACGGAAGCTCTTTAGTGAGTTTTTGCTTTGTTCTATAACTACAGATAAAACTTGGATTTACCACTACACTCCTGAAAGTAAACAACAGTCGAAGTAATGAATTGGATTAGATGAACCAATCCAAAGAAAGCAAAAACAATTTTATCGGTGAATAAGCTTATGGTGACTGTTTTTTTGGATGAGACAGGAATTATTTATATTGATTACCAGAAGGGTAAAACCATTTCTGGTCAACACAACGCAGAATTATTGCAGCGTTTAAAAACGAAGTGAAAAATAAACAACCTCACTTGGCGAAGAAAAAAATTTGTTTCACCATGACAATGCACCTGCCCATTTGTCAGTTGTTGCGATGACTAAAATCAACGAATTAGAGTTCGAATTGTTACCCTAACCACCAAATTCACCAGATTTAACCCCCATCGACTATCATTTGTTTCTTTTTTGAAACAAATGGCTTAGAGGTAAAAAGTTTAATAGTAATGAGGAGGTCATCGACGTTATGAATGAATATTTTTAAGATTTGACATATTGAACTATAAAAATGGTATCACTACATGAAAGCACCGTTATAAAAAATGTATTTATCTTGATGGAGATAATATTAAAAAATAAAAAAAAAAAAACATGAAATAAGTTGCTTTTCTTTATCAGGTCGGAAACTTTTTCCCTCACTCTCGAACTTTGAAGCACAGTGTATCTTAGATATCTTCTGAAGGTTTAACAACTCTTTATTGCTAGAATACTGACGAATCTTTTTTCTAATTTAAAAATATTCAGATTGAAAGTAATAAGTAGCTTAGGACTACGAGGGTGGCCTGAAAAGTGTCCGACCTAACACAGATACAAGACATTTTTTCTTAATTTTTTTTATTACTCAACATAGTCTCCTTGTAATTCTACACATTTCTCCCAGCGATGCTCACATCTCTTTAACCCATCCAAATAGTACTCGGCATTTTTCTCTACAAAATGACTGTTCACGAAGGTGATTACCTCCTCATTTGACGAAAATCTCTGTCTCCTGAGTGGAATTTTCAGATAAGGGAACAAAAAGAAGTCGCTTGGGGCTAGGTCTGGTAAGTCAGGCGGATGGTCAAGCAGCTTAAACCGTAATTCGTGGATTTTCGCCATGGCAACCGCTGAGGTGTGAGATGGCGCGTTGTCTTGGTGAAACAGGATTTTCTTTTTCTGCAAATGTGGACGTTTTTCCGCAAGTTCTGCTTTCAGCTCGTCAAGTAATAATGCGTAGTATGCTCCTGTAATGGTTTTTCCTTTTTCAAGATAATAGATTAAAATAACTACATGACTATCCCAAAAAACAGTCGCCATCACTTTCCTAGCCGAAAAAACAGTTTTTGCTTTTTTTGGAGCTGGTTCCCCCTTTGCAGTCCACTGTTTTGACTGTATTTTTGTTTCAGGTGTATAATGGTGTATCCAAGTTTCATCTACAGTAATTGATCGGCGCCAAAACTCGGATTTATTGCACCTAAACTGCGCCAATAGAGTGTTGGAAATGTTCATTCGAACACGTTTTTGGTCTAACGTGAGCAAACGCGGCACCCAACGTGCGGACAGCTTTCTCATGCCTAAATCTTGATTTAATATGTTGCAAACACGTTCTTTGGACATGTTCATAACCTCTGCTATCTCTCTCACTTTAATTCGGCGGTCGTCTAGCACCACTTGGTGAACTTTGGCGATGTTATCGTCAGTGGTTGCAGTTTTTGGACGTGCCGAACGTTCATCGTCTCCCAAGCTTTCACGGCCACGTTTGATTTCAGCTGCCCAAAATTTCACTGTGGTAAATAATGGTGCAGAGTCCCCATACACAGAGTTCAACTCATTTTTGATTTGCGTAGGCGTATTGCCTTTCAAAAACAGAAATTTAATGACAGCTCGATACTCAATTTTGTCCATTTTTACAACAACACTCACATTGACTCACTCAAACGGCTGTCAACTAACAATTGCGCTTCCAAAACGACTAAAACTTTGGTGAGCAACTGTCAACAGATGAACAACGAAATTCGCTAGGACTTATTAACGAGTGCTGCTATCTTCACGTTGAGGTCGGAAACTTTTCAGACCACCCTCGTAACTTTAAGTGACTTTAAACTCAGGTGATTGAACTTAGTTATTTATTGAATCAGTAATTTAAAATGATCTTTAAATGACAATATGTTTTGCTTGAGATTCTTAATTAAAATGTTAGAAAACTCGGCCATTTAAGGCAAGGTTGGAGATGACCCAGACAAATAAGACAAGGATGGGGCTAAATCAAAGCAGTTAAAAGAGATTAAAAATGTTTTAGTCACCATTTACTGAAAACGATGCTCGAAAGTTAAATCATTTACTTATTAACAGTACTATATTTAATTTTTTTTTACAAGTTCCTTACTGTATTTAATATCTGACGTAAAATATTTGAGCAAGCTTATGTAATCTTTTAAATTATGTCAGTTCTTGTAATTGGTCTGTTGCGGAAGACTGTATTTTTACGTAATACCATTAATAAAAATCTGGAGACATCAAATCTGGATATGTTCATTGCCATTCTACGGGGTCTTATCTGCTAATCCATCGGTTATTAAACCCTATTATTGAAGGGGTATTAGAGTCTAGAAATTCAAAAAAATCGATATTTTTTTCTCATATTTTTAAAGTTTGGTCCTTTAAGAATAAGTCTCTAAGAGAATTAACGGAAATTTAAATTATTTTCGGAGTTATAATTAATTTTGTAACGTGCCAACTAAACCGGTTCGGCAAGATATCTTGACAAGATATCTCAAGTTCTAATGCACCAATTTACTTGAAATTTGGTACAGACTTTCTTTATACTATCAAAATTGTCTTGATGAAGGGGTTTTTTGAATTTTTTTTTACTATTTTTAAAAAATTCCCAAATTGAAAAAAAGAGGCAAAAAAATTATCTTTATTTTCAAAAAGACGCTATTTTCTGAAAAAAAATTTTTTTAAATCGATTACGTCCAGATGATTCTACTTCCTTGCTTCATAAAAATTAACCTTGATTTTATGTTTCAGACCACCAGAAGGATTAGAATCTCGTCAATCAGGAGACACTTTTCTTTTTTGAGTCACCACTTTGCCGGCCTCTACCGACTTCAATTTTGAATTTTTTTTTTAAATTATTGTACATTTTTATACTTTTTAAGTATCAATAAAAAATGATAAAAAAATGGATGGTAAAAATGTTTACTGTTTTTTTTTTTTATGACGCCTGCAAAATCACCTTAAAATCGAGCTTCTCGACTAGAATACCCACTTAATGAAATGACTTCAAGAACATATAACAAGCTTACGTTCCACGCGATTTTATGTGGAACATTTGAAAAGCGATGTTGCAAATTCTCATGCTGCATATACTATATATGCAGCATGAGAATTATACACACAGCTAATTGCGCTTAAATCATCTAGGTTGCAAACTTACTTAGCGAGGCAAATTATTCGTGAAAAATCGATGATTTTAGTAGAAAAAAATATATATATATATGTACTGAAATTTTATTAAAATAAAAATAACACAAGAAGTCTCATGCTCGCGCCTAAATCAACTGGGACTTTATGTGGAAAATTGCTTAGTTAATTATTTAAATAAATAATAAACAAATTGCAAATTATTTTGGCAAAGTTGCTTGCGCAAAAAAAAATTTAGTAACAAAAAATATACTTAATTACATTACTTAGATAAAGAAAATCTACTTTTGCTTACTCCTAGCCTAGATGCATTCTCCATTATATTTCCTTCATTATTTTTTGCGCGAGAATTTAGTAAGCATAATTTTTTATAATTATTTAACAGCAAAAGATTGACTTAGATAAATTTTTATTTTGAGACAGGTCTGTACCACCTATATCATGCATCCAATACATACTTACTTGATATCGAAATATTACATGTTGCTCTTGGTGACGACGTGTACCAAGAGTCACCTCATAAATGGAGTAAATAAATATTAAATGAACTATGTATAAACTCGTGCGTGCTATCTCTCTCTTTTTCTCTCTCTCTCTCTCTCTCTCTCTCTCTCTCTCTCTCTGTTTCTCTCTGTCTCTCTGGTGAGTAGATCTTTTTTCGCTCCTTTTTACGCACTCCTATATACTGTTTTCTGCCTTTGGGAGTTTTTCTGTCGTAGACTATTGCATGCTCCACACTGCAATCTACTGTTTTTTTTTTCATTATTGCACAGCTGATTGCTGTTTACAGACTGTTTATCTTAATTCTCTCTACTGCCGTAGTTTTGAGGTTAGCTTGATAGCAACAAATTTTTGGCGCGCACATAAGGAACAACTCCATACCAGTCCTACCATCCATCATCTTAATTTGGACAATTTACCTACACATTTAGCTGATAAAGAAGCTGCCTGTCTAACACCTTGGATAACACCACTTTATTCATTTTCTCTAACTACCCAGATAACATTGTGTCGTCACGATGCGTCCACGTTGCGTACATGCATGCGTAACGCGTGGCAGCACATGGATATCCAGTTGCGTGTCCACATTGTTTACACATTGTCAACACGCCGTGGAAACCACGGCGTGCAATCATTTTGGCGCCATAATGCTATGCATAATGTCCGCATAATGGCGCCACTTTCAAATAAACGTGTAGCGCATATAACCTTAAAATATTTTTAATCATTCATAAAAAATAAAATTAAAATAAATAAAGCAATGTTTTAAAATAAATATTAATTTATTAATTTCAACATATATTATAATTATAATAAATAATATATAAATTGAAAATACATCATATTATATGCTGCTAAATCTTCTTCTTGATCTTCTGCAGCAAAATACATCAGGAAAAGTACATCTGAAACCAAATAATAAATATTATTTTTAATAAATGTAATCTATGATTATTAAATATTTGTTAATTTTAAGAGAACTTACAATTTACTTGTTTATAATAATTAAAATTCTTGAACCAGGATCCAAGTGTTTAAATTTTGTATAAGCCAGCCTGGCAAATGCGTTTCTTGCTTCTGATGGTTCAATAAATTCGACAAGAGCTACAAAAAATAGTGTTTAAAATGATGCTCATTTTTAGCTTTTAATTTTAATTTATACCTGCAATTTTTGAAGGAGGTGTTAGGTTGCTGCAGATGAAATGGCCGATTTAGTAATAAATTTTTAAATAGCTGTAACTTTTTATAAAGACAATTTATTTAATCAAAATAGGAACCAATAGATGCAACACACTTTTTCCAATGAGATACAAGTACATTAATTCCAGTTTTGTAAAAGTCCGAGTTTCTGATTCGAAGAAACTCCTCGAAGGCATTTTTGACTGCAGCTTCATTATTTAATCTTTTTCCTGTCAAAAAGTGATCCAAATTTGTTAAAGAAATGGTGATCTATTGGTGAGAGGTCTGGTGAATATGGAGGGTGAGAAAGAGTCTCATAGCACAACTCGTTTAATTTTTGTACCGTTGTTCTCGATACATAAGGTCGTGCGTTATCATAAAGCAGTATCACTCCATCCCTGTTGACAAGCCTAGGTCGTTAGACTATCAATTTCTGATGTATTTCATCCAGTTGAGCACAATATTTCTCAGCATTGATGGTTTCGCCAGGTTGCAGGAACGAATAGTGGATAACTCTAGCTACAGACCACCAAATAGTTACCATTATTTTCTTTGGATGAAAGCTTGGTTTCGGCATGTATCTTGGCGCTTCATCGGCATCTAGTTATTGGGCTGATCGGCGATGGTTATCGTATAAAGTCCACTTTCCATCACAGATCACGATTCGGTGCAAGAACGGTTCCTTTTTGTTGCAGGAGAGAAGAGAACTTGAAATCTCCATTCGACACGTCACGTTTTGCTCGGTAAGATCATGCGAAATCCATTTGTCAAGCTTTTTCACTTTTCCAAGTTGTTGCAAGTGGCGGCAAACTGTCGAATCGTAAACGCCTAATTTTTCGGCAAGATCCTTTATGGCTTGGTGGGGGTCAGACTCTACTAATGCACGCAGCTCGTCGTTATCGATCGATGGTCCTGGGTGCCACACAACTCATTTCCAAGGTCCATATCTCTGGATTGTATAAGATAAACACAAATATCAAATAATCAGGGCAAGTAGTTAGGCAAATAATTTAAACACACTTTATTTCTTTCGTATATATATGTATATAATTTATTTATGTTACAAAACTTTAAAAATATAAACTGCAGCGAATGAATAATATAAAATGCAAAAATACTAAATTCCGAAATGCAATGTATTGTTACAATGATGCAATGCAAGAATGCAATGCTTCGATATGCTATGCTTTTTTTGCTATGCTGCTGCGCGACTCAAGCGCGCGCTTTTTATAACTTCGCGGGGAGCTAAGTCGAAACTTCCCCCTCTATCTTTCTCGCGGCCAATTAGCTTCGACTAAGGGCTAAAAGCAAGGCACCGCAATACATAACATTTTATCATACAATTATATAATTTACTATTATTATATAATTTACCATTTTCTTTCCAAATTTCGATAGTTTTCTGTGGAAGGGTGGGTGCTCACTGCATACCTAGCTCCCTGACGGACTCGGTTCCACCTTACGGTTTCCCCTTACCGCTGGACCCATATAACTCGAGGCCAAGCCTCGCGGCGTGTCAAACAGCCTCGGGGAACACAGAGTTACCCCGAGCTGAGGGCAATGGCGGATAATTCGACGCCGACTCTAGTCGCCCGCAAGCACCCGTCTCGACAATCCGAGAATCACACCTATCCTGACTCAACTACAATCATAACAATTAAACGCAAGATCCTAGATCTTACTGCCATATTTTCTAATGAAAATTTTACATGAATAATTTGCAAACAATAAACAATATGTGTGTTACTTTAACGCTCCCAAGGAGCAATAAATCATATTATTTTTATAAGAAAACATTCAAAATTAAGTTCGTATTTGCCTTTTCTTCTTTCCCTTGGCCGATTACAATTAAATCATAATTTTATACAAAATCTTACATCATAATATAATCAAATTTTCTCAATTTTCATTTATTTTAAAAAATAAATATTTTATTTTATTAAATACAAAAAATATTATTCACATATTATCTATGCTTAGCTTATGCCTACTTCCGCATTCCTCGGCTAAGACTTGTATTTCCGCGTTTGCACTTCCGCGTTTTACTTCCGCGTTTTACTTACGCGTTTTACTTCCGCATGTACTTCCGCGTTTCAACGGTTTTTTGCCATATAAGGCAATGATTTCATCCCCGTCATTTACTAACTTTATACATAAAATTGTAAAATATTATTTTTATTTTATTTTATTTTAAAACCTTTTCATATATCTTTCTATCGTTAACAATTCTCTCCTCCGTACAAAATCAACCTGATTTTATACTAATTTACGCTAAATAATTCAATTAATTTGTGCACAGGACGAAAAAATTTGCCGCTGCTTGTATTTACTTTTACGCTACTCTTACAACATTGTCCGCACCGGGAAATACCTCTACAATTTGCCCCTTCCTCCACACATTTTGAGGAGCTTGTAGATTAACGATCAAAACAACATCGTTAATTTTTATTTGTTCGTTATCTGCAGACCATTTTGCCCGCGTAACAAGCATCGACAAGTACTCTCGCAACCAACGTCTCCAAAAACAGTCGGCAAAAGACTGTGCGATTTGCCATTGCTTTCTTAAATTTACATTTTCCGGATCGTAACTTCCTAGTTTTATCTTCCTGGATGACGAACCAATTAAAAAGTGATTTGGTGTTAATGCTTCCGAGTCTCGCGGATCATTTGACACGTGCGTCAAAGGACGTGAATTTATCGAATGCTCGATTTCTGCCAACACCGTTTGCAAAACCTCCTCGGCAGGAGCTTGCTCTTTTAAACACGCGTTAAGCGCAACTTTGACGCTTCGTACCAATCGCTCCCACGCGCCACTCATATGCGGCGCATCCGGAGGATTGAATTTCCATATTATGTTGTTTCTTAAAGCGTATTGTTTTTGATTATTTTTGTCGATTTTCGCTATTTCGTCGGTCAATTCAGAGCACGCTCCGCGGAAATTCGTGCCGTTGTCGCTATATATTACTTGTGGACATCCTCGTCGCGCCGAAAGGCGCTGTAGCGCCATAATCGCAGAGTCGGCGCTCAGCGAATGCGCGAGCTCGAGGTGTACTGCTCGCGTCGTGAGACACGTAAAAAGAACGCCCCATCGCTTTTCTCGGCGTCGGCCGATTTTAACATTCATGGGGCCAAAGTAGTCTAACCCACAATGGCTAAACGGACGTAGCCGATACGCTAGCCTTCCCTTGGGCAACAGCGCCATTACTGGATTAGTCGGTTTTGCGCGATTTATTTTGCAAATTAAACATTTGAAAATTATCGAACGTAACGTGTTTCTCAGACTCAAGATGTAAAAATGCTGTTTTAATTCATTTATAACCGAATCATTATTTGCGTGATAAAAACGTTTATGCATGTCCGTTATAATCAATCGCGTTATTAAATTTTTTCCATCTAGAATAATTGGATTGTTATTAAATTCAATGTCGGCGATTTTCGTTATTCGACCCTCTGCACGTAGAATTCCACTCGCGTCTAAGAATGGTCGTAAGTTTGCGATTCGGCTGTTCTTTTTTATTACTTTTTGTTTTACTAATGAATTGCATTCTTCGCTGAAACATTGCGCTTGGCTTTCGCGAATCCAGAATTCAATAATTGAATTATTATTTATTTCGACCGCAGCTTCGTCGCTTTTCTTTCGCCAATGATTAAAATATTTTTTAACGCGTCATCCTACGGCTAAAAGACCTTGCCAACCTAATAACTTAGCGGTTAATGGCAAATCTTCGTTATTTACGGCGATATGATAAATCTGCGTTTTTCGTACTTCCAACGCATCGATAGACTTCTTTTCGTTTTCAGTTAATATTTTTTCTGGCGGCCATTGCGATTCCGGCAAACGTGAAAATTCTGGGCCTTCAAACCACGGTAAGTTTTCACTTAGTTGTTCATTCGTCTATCTTGTCGCGTAATCTGCCGGATTCAGACGCGTCGGCACCCAGCGCCATTCGACGCTCGACGTGATTTCGTTTATTTCGCCTAAACGATGCGCGACGAAAATTTGTCGCGTTCGCGGCTCCATTTTTATCCAACGGATAACTGTTTGCGAGTCAGACCATAAAACTTTTTTCGATATTTTAATTTCTAGCTCCTTAGTGACTGAATTTACTAACCGCGCGCCTAATAATGCAGCCTGCAATTCTAAGCGAGGCACTGACAGCGGTTTTAATGGTGCGACTTTGAATTTAGCTATTAAGAGAGATACGTGTGCTGGCTTATTAGGAACTTCAAAACGAATGCAAATCGCGGCCGCGTATGCTTTCAAACTCGCGTCGCAAAACGTGTAGAGTTGAGCCTCCGTAAAAAATGAATTTTTTGGCGAAATACATCGCGGTAGACGGCAGCTACTTAAACTTCGTAAGTTTTTTATCCATTTCCGCCAACCGAGGTGCTCTTCGTCTCTGAGCTCGTCATCCCATCCAATTCCGCTGCGCCAGATTTCCTGCATGAGGATTCTCGATTGCATTGTGTGCGGACTCAATAAACCCAACGGATCATAAACTGACATTATAATTCGCAAGAACTCACGTTTCGTCGGTTTCCGTGTGCCATACACTATCTCTTTCGGTATGCGTTCAACGCCAATTTTAAAAGCCAATGTATCGGCAGAATTATCCCAGATTAAACCTAAGACGCGCTCTCCCCCCCGGTCGCAAAGCTGCATCCTCGATTTTTCATTCAGGTTTGAGGCATTTTTTATTTCTATTAGCGCTCTGTTATCATTACTCGCCCATCCGTGCATATAAAAACTCGCACTTGCGTTTATTGCGATTACGTCACGAATCAAATGCTTCATTTCGTTAACCGACGCGCGACTAACTAAATAGTCATCCATATATGAATTTTTGATAATACTTCTTGACGCGTCCGGTTTCTCTTTTTCGAATTCTTTCGCGTTTTTATCCTTAATATAAATCGCACTACATGGAGATGAATTTATTCCAAAAACTAAACGCGTCATTTCGAATGTTTTCGGAAAACATTTACGATTTTTTCCTCGCCAAAGAAATTTTAAGGCTCCGCGATCTTCTTCAATTACTTTAACTCGCAAATACATGTCGCGAATGTCCGCCTTGCACGCGATTTGATACTGCCGAAAACGCAATAAGACTCCTAAGAGTGACTGCAATAAATCCGGACCAGAGTCAATTTGGTCATTTAAACTAACACCATTTACTTTTGCGGCGGCATCGAATACTAGGCGAATTTTTCCTGGCTTAGTCGGACTTGTAACACCGAAATGTGGCAAATACCATGTTCGCATTCGCGTCTCCGTGTCTTTCGATGCGACTGCATATCCGTTTTCGAATAATCTTTCCATTTCTTTATAATATAATGACGCATATTCCGGATTACGATCTAATTTATTTTCTAGCGCAAAAAGTCTTTTTAAAGCCATCGCACGACTATCAATATTCGGCGGATCTTTTTCTCGCCATAATAGGCCCGTTTCCCATGCATTGCCTACGCGACGGCTAGTCTCGCTCATGATTTTGAGCGCTCTCGTATTAACCGAACTCGGCGTCTTTTTTTCGCTTATTCCGAGGCTGTCTAATTCGAAATATTTTTTAACGAGCTCGTTCATTTGCTCAAGCTCGCAAATCTCTAAATTTTTATTTAATGTATTAATTTTATTGATATTAATGTTTTTGTTTAGCTTTACACAATTTATAGCGTTTTCACGCAAAGAACTTTCGCCGCCGTGCACAGCCCAACCTAACGCTGTCAACGAAATCGCGTAACTTGTCTTTTCAATTTCTCGCGTTTCTCTAGCACATAATAAACGCCAATTATCTTGTCCGATTAACACTTTCGGTTGCGCGTTAACATAAGGTTGAACGCACACACTTGCATACTTCGCAATATGTCGAACAAGCTCGCTTGAAATCGACTGCATCGGAAAACATAAATTTTCCACTACCAACGCATTAGAAATCATATATTTCTCCGCGTCTCCGCTTATTTCAAAGATAATCTTTTCACAGCAAGTACTCACGGCGTCTCGCTCTTTTATATTATTAAATTTAATATTTAAACGCGAACCTCTTATTCCTAACTTATGCGCAAATTTTTTATCCATTACGGTAACCGTCGCTCCGTCATCTAAAAACGCAAACGTATCCGCATTGCCACTCGGTCCAAATATCTGAACCGGTATTATTTTTAATAATGCGCCCGCGCCTAGTCAATCCTTTTCCGCTTGATTCTTTGACGGTCCATTATCGCGTTTTTGCGCATTTTTCTCGATTTTCTTCCGCTTGTCCTGCGAAAATTTGTTATACGTCACGTTGTGTAATAAAACATGATGCGGTTTACTGCATCGTTCGCAATTTCGCGCCGTACAATTAATCGTCGTGTGCCCTTGCTTTAAGCATTTAAAACATAACCTCAATCGTCGTATTAAAAACCAGCGTCGCACTAGTGTATCATGGATAAAACTCGTACAGTATTCTACCGAGTGATTCCCTCTATTACAAATTACACAAATCGCCTCGCTGCTTTTCTCAGCGCAGCGACTTGTGGTTGCTTCATGCGCAACTGCATATACGTTTGCGCCAATTGGACGCCTTCTTTTCTTCACGTTCCCGGATTGACTTATCGCGTCATTTTCACAGTTAAAAATTCCACCCGCGACAGCGAGTTCCGCTTCTTTAAATAGAAAATCCGCTAGTTTTTCTAAATCTGTTTTATTTACTTGCACCATCGCGGCATACGCGTTATAACTATATTTTAACGCCGAAGGCAATATACTTGCAATATTTCGTATTAATTCCGGGCTATGCAGGTAACCGATTAATTCAAGCGCTTTAAATGCTTGTACGGCGTTCTGTAGGCGCGACGCGAAGCGCGTCAATGTTATCGACCCGATTCTAAATCATGTAAATTATTTAAATCACTAATTAATTTTCGCGCTATTACATGCTTATTTCCGTAATGTAATTCTAAAGTTTTAATTATCGTCGCGGCGTCACGGCTTGTTGCGAGCAAAAAGCTTACTATCTCTCGCGCCTCTCCTTGTAACGCGGCAAAAAGCAAAGATATTTTTTCATTTTCGTTCGAAATATTATTTTCCGTTGCTGAAGTATACGCTTGTTTAAAGTGCAACCACTCGATTGGGTTGCCTGCAAACGTAGGCAATGGCTTCGCCGATCTGTTTACGGAGAACGCGCCGCTCTGACCTGCCGCCGCATCTCGAAATGATAAAAGTGTCGCACTAAGCACGTCCGCAAGACGTGCGACTGGATCGCTCGCTGTTTCATTTGTCGTCACGATTCTCACATTTCCGTTATTCAATACACTTGCGTGATTATTATTCGATACGTTAAATATATCATTATTATTCATTAAACTTGAATTTCACGCATTCACAATATTTCTATTATTACTTGCAATATCGTTTATCGCAATGTTCGCATTATTTCTTTGTGTACTTATCATTTCGTTGTGGAAGTTCGACGCTTCGACGTAGCTCAGAGTGCCTCTCGATGCGACCTCAGGTCCAGCCCTTGCCGACTGCATGTAGCTCACGCAACCCTGTCTCGCTGCCGGCAAAATCTCGGCGGCGACGACTGCTGGTGTTGTCGTTGCTGGATACATCCTCACTGAGTACGCCGCCGATGACAGCGTCGTCGTTGGAGGCACCGCCGTTGGTAAAAGCATCGTCGTTGGCCACGTTGCCGTCGGCTGGATCACCGTCGACGTCATCGATGGCGGCGTCGCCGATAGAAACACCTGCGCTGGTATCGCCGATGAAGTCGTCGCTGCTGACGTTGAGATCGATGCGCCTGGTTGCATCGATGCTGGCTGCGCCCGGCTCTCTTCGGATGAGCCCATAGCGCGTCCATTGTCCATTGTTGGTGATGATATTCCCATAGTCACTGTATTTGTTGGTATGTCATCAGTCTTACTGGTGCGGCGCGTAACTCTTTTTGTTATCGTCTTCTTCTTCGGTGTTACATTCTTCGTCGTCGTCTTCTTCGGTGATTTCTTCTGCATTGGCTTTGGCATCGTCTTCTTCTTGGATGATATTACTCGCGTTTTCTTCGTCTTTGGCTGCTCGCCCTCCGCACCAGTAGCCGCTCTCTTGCCTTTCGATGACGTTTTTTTTTTTTTTTCTGTCTTCACTGATGTTGACTCGAACTACTTGCTAATGACACTTACCCCGATTGATCTTAATTTTTCGGTAATAATTCCCGGGTTTCGGCACCAAAATTTTGTATAAGATAAACACAAATATGAAATAATCAGGGCAAGTAGTTAGGCGAATCATTCAAACACACTTTATTTCTTTCGTATATATATATGTATATAATTTATTTTCGTTACAAAACTTTAAAAATATAAACTGCAGCAAATGAATAATATAAAATGCAAAAATACTAAATTCCGAAATGCAATGTAATGTTACAATGATGCAATGCAAGAATGCAATGCTAGGCTATGCTATACTTTTTCTGCTATGCTTCGATATGCTATGCTTTTTCTGCTATGCTGCTGCGCGATTCAAGCGCGCGCTTTTTATAACTTCGCGGGGAGCTAAGTCGAAACTTCCCCCTCTATCTTTCTCGCGGCCAATTAGCTTCGACCAAGGGCTAAAAGCAAGGCACCGCAATACATAACATTTTATCATACGATTATATAATTTACTATTATTATATAATTTACCATTTTCTTTCCAAATTTCCATAGTTTTCTGTGGAAGGGTGGGTGCTCACTGCATACCTAGCTCCCTGACGGACTCGGTTCCACCTTACGGTTTCCCCTTACCGCTGGACCCATATAACTCGAGGCCAAGCCTCGCGGCGGGTCAAACAGCCTCGGGGAACACAGAGTTACCCCGAGCTGAGGGCAATGGCGGATAATTCGACGCCGACTCTAGTCGCCCGCAAGCACCCGTCTCGACAATCCGAGAATCACCCCTATCCTGACTCAACTACAATCATAACAATTAAACGCAAGATCCTAGATCTTACTGCCATATTTTCTAATGAAAATTTTACATGAATAATTTGCAAACAATAAACAATATGTGTGTTACTTTAACGCCCCCAAGGAGCAATAAATCATATTATTTTTATAAGAAAACATTCAAAATTAAGTTCGTATTTGCCTTTTCTTCTTTCCCTTGGCCGATTACAATTAAATCATAATTTTATACAAAATCTTACATCATAATATAATCAAATTTTCTTAATTTTCATTTATTTTAAAAAATAAATATTTTATTTTATTAAATACAAAAAATATTATTCACATATTATCTATGCTTAGCTTATGCCTACTTCCGCATTCCTCGGCTAAGACTTGTATTTCCGCGTTTGCACTTCCGCGTTTTACTTCCGCGTTTTACTTCCGCGTTTTACTTCCGCATGTACTTCCGCGTTTCAACGGTTTTTTGCCATATAAGGCAATGATTTCATCCCCGTCATTTACTAACTTTATACATAAAATTGTAAAATATTATTTTTATTTTATTTTATTTTAAAACTTTTTCATATATCTTTCTATCGTTAACACTGGATCAAAATTTTTTGAGCCACTGCCGAGTGGTTCGTTCGTTAACTGTATCAGGCCCAAATGCGCTGTTGATATTCCTTGTTGCTTCCGTTGCGTTGTGCTCTAATTTAGATACGTATAGTAAAAGTAGCCGTTTTTAATTAACTTCCATGTTTACTTTCTCTTTTTGTTTTTACGATCACTATGAAGTGCAAAACAGAAATGACTCCATAAACAAAGGTAGCAGTATTTATACTTCATTATGTCATATCATTTGCGCCGTCTTGTACCAACATAATACACTAAAATTGCAGCCAACTTTATGTCATTACTAAATCGGCCATTCCATCTGCAGCAAGCTAATAAAACTACTCGACCAAGTTCTCCATGTTTAATAAACAACTCCTCTATCTCTTGAATTTTCGTTCCTACTGGTAAATTTTTTATAAGGATAACAGTTTTTGATCTTTTACTTGAGGCCTAAAAAGTATTTATTATTATATTTATTAAGACAATTCGTTTCATTTTAAATATGATTTTAAATTTACAATAATACCTGATTAAAAGCAGTTAAACAAACTTCATTTTCTTTTTAAAAATTGTTGAGTTTCTTAAACTAATTGTGTCCCTCCTAATGCTAAACGAACTGCTGCACTTGCACCTTTATCACTATCTTGCAAAACCTGTATATTTAAATGTCTTTAATATACAAATTGCAATTATAATTATTTTAAATAGTATGGTTTTTTTAGCTATAACTTGATCGCTAGAATTTACTTCATTTTTCGATTCATTTTTTTCTTTATCGCTATTCTCATCTTTAACATGGTCATCATTTTCTTTTATACGTAGTGATGTATCATTACTATAAACTTTTGTATCCCCTTTACTATGACTTTCAAGAAATTCATTGAATAATGGATCATTCTTATGCTGCAAAAATTAAATTATTTTAATTTCATTTTTATAAACATAAAATTTGTTTTAAGTTCGAGCATACTTCTTCTAAAATTTCCTTGATTTAACTATTTTCATTATCTTTATCGATTATATTTTTTTTTTTCTTTTCTGATCAATGTATTACCTATACTAGAATGAAAAAAATCTTACAAAGAATTTATTTCTTCATTATGTAAGATAAACTTAATATATAATATTAAATATACTTATTTAATTAATTCGTCGATTAGAGGAATCTTCTAACTTTATTAAAAAATGTTGAATATTATAATTAATACTGATAATTTGCGAGTGACACAACGTGCTTGCATATTCACTTTCCCGCGCTTTCAAGTGCAACTGCGTATATAACCTTTACATTGCACATATATTACAGTAGAATCAATACTTTCTATATATTTCATAATTATATTCTTATAATTATTCTTAAATTTATTCAAGAATGTTTAAAATAACTTTGTGTATAATTATATGCACATATTATTGTTAATTTAATAATATAAAGAGTTTGCACGCGTGTTTTCAACATGCGAACATAATGCGCGCATTAACCCTGAAAACGACGGCTTTCATGCGTGTGAGCAGCGTGCGCAAATTTTGCAATCGTTCTTGCATTGACCATTCATGTACGCACGATGCCAACATTTTGCTGGAATGGGATGCTTGCACGCCCGTGGGCTCCACGCGCTGTTATCTGGGTAGTTAATTAGCGACACTTAGCGCATTTACCGACTGTTGTATTTCTGCGGTAATTCTTGTTTTATTTTTATTTGTATCTTTTACAGTGCCTTGTTATAAATTACTTTTGTTATTGCTTGTTAATCTATAATTGTTTTATTTTAGTTGTTATTAGTTTGCGTTTTTAATTAAATCAATTACATTTGATTAATTAATTTAATTAAATTATATTAGCGTATCAATTCTATTTTATCTTTATATTTATATTTATCTTTATTTTTTTATATTTATTTCATATTTTTTATTTATTTTTATATTTACTTTATATTTTTGTTTATCTATTGTTTATTTTTTGTTTATATGTTTATAAGTCAAAACTACGTTTTATCTTATATTTATACATCGCAATGCCGTCGAAATGCGCAACATGTCTTAGGGATTTTACGCCCGCATCTAAACCTCAGCAATGTTATAAATGTGGAAACCTCTTCCATTCTACTTGTGTAAAATTACTAAAAATAAGAGATGATACCGGCGCTGTCATTAAGGGGGGGGGGGGGGGGGGTAGGGTTTTGAAGGCAGAAAAAAACAGGTTTTTACAGATTTTTTTTTGGGCGTACGGTAAAAGTAAATTTATTTCTAATTATTACACATTAAAGAGTAGTTATTGAACTATATTCTGTGAAATATTGGTTGAAAAATATTGAAAATTGACCGAATGGCAGCAATTCTTCGCAGGCGCCTCAGAAAAAATACATTTTGCGGTGCACGTCATACCTCAGCAGTGGATCATCTGAAATGAAATAACCAAAGTTTTTCTTTTAATTTTTATGTCCCTCTAGGTATCCCTGTCGAGTTTTTCCATTTTTTTTAAATTTTTGAACTTTTTACAAGACTTGAAAGTGAAAATACCGATTTTTGGCCTGAATTCATGACTATTGTTGTTAATAATAAAAAAAATAAAATCAAAAACGAAAAAATCTCAACAGGGTTACCTCATGAATTATGTAAGAAAATACTGTAAAAAATTTGAGAACGATCGGTTGAATAGATTTTGAGTTACAGAGTGCATTGACTCAAAAAACATCGATTTGAGAAAAACGCGTTTAAAGTTTTTCGTAGCGAAAAGACCCTGATAAAACTTAGTAAGCTATTTATTTTTTATTTTACTCACATAGAATCATCAATGCCGGGATCATAGAGTATAGAACTTTCGTCAAGAATGTCCAAAGCATCTTTTTGATCAAGTCTGCGGCGAATTCTATCATTTTTAGCGGTTTCAGCTGCTCGCTCATCTGCTCTGTTCATTCGAATATCGTCGGTTAGAAGCGCCCATCCATGACAACTTGGACCAGTACTGATTCGCATATCTTCTAGGAAGGTTAAATAAGCGTTACAGCCTTCATTGAAAACACAAGCAGCCACTGAAGATGCAAATTCGACGACAGTTGCTGAACCACTCTCAACTTTCGGCAGACTCCTTTCTACACTCTCTTGAAACTTTTCTCGGCATTTTGCGAACAACAAAAATATCACAACGAAATAGAGTAAGAAAATACAACACGACTGTTACACTCCGCGTCTGCTTCGAAAATGAACCAACACCAGGTACCGTTACAACGACCTTGTCTAAGACCTTTCTGTAAACTGCTTAGGGACAATAACAAAAGAGATTGAGAAACAGCTGCCTTTCCGCTGAGCGGTTACAGCTCAGGTAGTCGTTCGAGACACGCCTACTTCCAAAGCTATATCTTTGTGAGTTTTGCTCCGATTGACTTCATATTAACAGACAACATTCTTGAGTTACTATACTTTCATAATATGCAATAAAAAAAAATCACTTTTTTTGAACCCTCAAAACCATACCCCCCCCTTAAGGTTTGCAATCTTGTCTAGCGGATGCAAACTCTATGAGTGAGCGATCGAGGACTAGCTCTTTTGAGACCACTGGAGCTCGACGACAATTTTTTACTGCTTCTGCTCTCTTTTTAATGTTCAGCGATTTGGCTTCCTCTTATCTTTTTGAGAAATATCAGTGGTCCCAGGTGGGGAGGCCTTCACGGGGGGATATGAGACCGTTGATCATTCCTCCCTCAGCTACAGTGTTCTACGACAAGTCATTGACTGTTGCCTCCTCTCGACTCTGGGACAGCCTCCCTTCTACCTTTTATTCCATCTCTTTCTACTCTTCCTTCAAATCTTCAGTCTTTACTTTCCTTCTTTCTCTTGAGAGAGAGCATCCTCTTGCGTCTCAAGCCAGTATACAATATTTTTATTATATTTGATTTAAAATTTAATTTATTATATTCGATCCCTGGCTTAAGCCTTTTATAGTTTTTATAATTTTTGTTATTAGTATTATTATTAGTCTTATATTTACATATTTGCTCAGTTTATTTAATATAGTTTATTTTTAAGTTCTAGTTTTAGTGTTATTATTTTAAATTGTTATATTGTTATATTGTTATATTGTTTTTATTGTTTTTGTTTAGTTTTTTAGTTATATTATTTTTTATTATTTTTAATTGTTATTTTGTTCTATATTGTTTCTGTTCTACCGTGTACAACTAAATGTACACAAATAAATCATTATCTATCTATCTATCTATCTATCTATCTATCTCTATCTTTGTCTCTCTGTCTCTCTGTCTCTCTCTGTCTCTCTATGTCTTTCTCTGTCTTTCTCTGTCATTCTCTGTCTCTCTCTCTCGTTCGTATGTTTAATACATTCATGATCGTACTGTCTTATATACACGTACGTCTCTCTTATTCCTGCCCGAATAAGCATGTGCCCATGTACGTATCGTTGTTGCGTTCATAATCTAATGAGTAACCAATCACCTGCAGCTAGTTTGCAGAAAATCGCTCGTTAAACCGCGAGGAGCTAGGGAACTTTTCTCAGCGCATACCTAAGTTGGCGCGTGACTTCTCTTCCAAATTTTTCCTTAGCGTTCCTTTTTCTCTTGAATATGTACATGCTCTTTCATTAACGTATAGAAAGTACGACTTGCATTCTTCCTTTTCAATATACAGGTTGACCCAATTTAAAAGACGCATCCAAATCACTCGCTAGGAAGCGCTCCAATCGAAAAAGTGTTAGAGACAAAAGTTGTAGAAATGCAAATAGGTGGCAAATGGTGGCCTTGGATTTGACCACGACTATGACCTTCAAGGTCATGTCAAGGTCAACTTCAGATTTTCAAATGGAAATCCCTACCTTGTCTTACAAAAAGATGTATTTTAAAAAGATCTACAACTCTTATTTAAACTTTTTTTGCAATTATCAATATCTACCGAGATAAATGCGAAAAAATACTATTTTTATGAGATTCTTATGGTTTTCACTGTTTTTGACTCCAGCTTCTAAAGACGTATAAAATTTGGCCTTCAGAACAAAATATAATAGTTCAAAGATACACCAAAAAAAAAACTTAAGAGGTCAATATCTACTTCCACAAGTACCATTTCTTGCGTATGGTCATCGTTATAAATTTTTTTGTTAAAAATACCAATTCTAAATTAGAAAGTTCTTATGTGTTTAACAACGACATTACAATATCGTTATTTTAATAAAATTTTATTAGATTTTTTATAAAGTTAATAACTGAACAATTCAATTTCATTCGTTTACAATTTTTTTCTACATAAATTTTTTGTTCATAGTTATTCTTTTTCCTTTCCTGTGTGTAAAGTTATTTATTATAATACGATTAGAACAAATATGTCTGATTATGCACGAAACGAAATTGTAGACATTTTACTGATTTTAGGTAAATGTCATAAAAATTATCGTGCGGCAGCATGATGATATCGAGGCGTTTTCCCGAAAGGCATCAGCATCCGAATGACAGAACTATTTTCAAAATTGTATAGCGTCAGAGGCATGGTCCTCGAAGACCACGGCAACGCCGTAGAATAATGACGATCAAAAAGAACGATTCACGAGTACTGGTACTGCTTACCAGAATTTATTTAGATTCTCATGAATCAACTCGGCAAATTGCAATACGATCAACATTCAATCAAATACGGTATTCCAAGGAAAACAATCAGAAGAATTGGCATATGGGACTTCATCGTTTTTATCCATATTGCATCACTTTAACCCAAGATCTGACGCAACGTGATTTTGAAAGAAGATTGCAATTTTGTCAATGGGCTCCATTAACATTACAAAATTAGCCACATCTGTTCAATTATGTGATATTTTCTGATGAAGCCACTTTTCATAGTATGGGACAATTAAACCATGGAAAACCAATAAAAATCATAGTTTCTTACGTTTATCTTGGAGACTACGAGAAATCTTAAAAAATGCTTTGAATAAAAGTTGTAGATCTCCTCAAAATACATCTTTCTGCTTAAGACAACCAGTAAGGATTCCCATTAAAAAGTCTGAAGTTGACTTTGAAATGACCTTGATGATCATAGTCTTAGTCAAATCCAAGGCCACCACATCATACATAACTGGACTTCACAAATCAATAATAAAAGAATTAAATTTAATATAATTTTGAATTAAAATTTATATTACAGAAAACAAACATTTTCCACTTTTTCTAAAAGTTCTTCCAGCACTGTATTACTTTAATCACTTAAATCATTTCCTTAATCATCTTCTGATTTCATTGCCAAAAGTTGCAAATAATCCAAAACAATTATATTGCGTTCATCCATTAGGCGACAAATAAAAATTTGACAAAAGCTGATGTTACTTTATCAGCCGATGTCACGTATCAATGTTAAGTTGCAATTAAAAAAAATATCTATCAGTAGTCCAGAATCAATTACAAAACCGATAATATTAGCAACTTGAAACAAAAATAAATAAGAATACACGAAATGACTGGAAATGGACGGCTAACACGTGGCGCATATGCGTCTTTTAAACTCGTCGCTCACTTGTACGCCTTTTCACAAGCTTATGTGTTTTTCACGTACTTTAAAGAGCCATACTTTACCTACTTCCCGCTCGCATTACGTGGATCATTCTTCTATACGGCGTAAAGAAAATCGAACTTCCCGCACGCCGTATAAAAAATAGTATTTTGTATCGCAAAACTCATATTAAAGGTGAATCGAAAATTGAAAATTATAATTATCGTTAGTTACTATCGGCAGATTAGCTTGTATCTAACAAAACTAACAGGTGAAAGTATGAATTTTTTTGCCTTTGATAAGGTCTTGGTTTTGAAAAAATAAGCTTGAAACAGTCATTAATTGAGAAATATTTGAGCAAGAAGACTAATTTTGTCGAACTCTGCGCATCAAAGAACGTATATATATATATATATATATATATATATATATCAAATTTGAGGCCAAAATTAAAAAAAAGAAAACAATTTTCAAGGTCAAGGATGCTCTTCAGAAAAAACGGAACTAAAAATCGACTGTAGCGTCAAAAACAAGAACTTTCTGTACTGATTAGAGCGCCTACTGGTAGAAATGAAAATAGTTAAATTCATTGTTCTGTATTATCGTCTAATCAGGGCCATAAAAATAATGACATAACTGGCAATTTCAGGGCACCAATTACTTCTTTGGAAATCAAAAACTTATAACTTTCGGCATTAAAATTTTGTAAAAAAATTTCAGTTATTGAATTTATTTTTCGAAAAAAATATTTTTAAGTAAGAGTTCAATCTAAATACAACCTTACAAATAAAAAGAAATATATGGTGCGTATTGGTTGTCGTTTAAACATATTTTTCTGTGCTGTCTTCATGTATTATCAATTTATCGAATATTAGGATGGCACCTGTGAGTAATTTATCAAAAGAATATATAAAATCAGCATTTTTGACTCTCGTAAGTTGTGAAATCAAATAATATTGCTAAGTATTTTCTTTTTTATCAACACATTTTTTTTTAACGATAGCTGATCATCAATGTTGTTACATATAATATGCTAATGAATACCTACACGTAAATACAACAATCTTTTAAATACAAAAGCATTATCGTTTTCGTTGTTATTGAGAAATATGAAAAAATATAATTGAAAAATTAATTTTCATACACATACTTTCAAATTTTCTTTAATTTTAAAATATTTTAGACTAAAGAAAGCAATAAAATATAATAATATTGCTAAATATCATCTTTCTTTTTATTAATGTATTTTTTGACCGCTTCCTGGTCATCATTTACTTATCGGATTGATAAAAAGTCATTACACAAATTTCTACGCACTAAAGTTGTGAAATCTATTCAATGTTGTTAAGTATTTCAATATTTGTGTCGAACACATTTATTTTATAATTTTAGTGAATACTAAAAAATATTATTTTATATTATTTGCAATTTTCTTTTGAAATGTTACTTTGAATTGAAATATCAAAGTATACAAAATATCAATGATGTGAAATGATTCTTTTTACTCTAACATTTATTTCATTTTTATTTTAATTTAATTCAATAATTTACATATAATTTCATATTATTTTTGTACGGCAGTAGAAAGCTGCTTCGAATGAAACCACTGAAATCAAATAATTCTTTTAACTAAATTTTTCTATATCTTTTATGCTATATTCTTTTACAACTTGTACATTTCATGCAAAGTTACTTGTGACATGTAATTAAAACCATACTTGCCGGACACTTGCAGAGTATATGGTGATGCTTGCAGTAATTTATGTGATCAACATAAGTATATTTTTAGATACTGTAATAGTTTGTCGATGTTTAAACTTAAACAAGTGAATGGTAATGCTCGTGGTTATTTATATAATCAAGATATATTTTTAGATACTGAAATAGTTTTTTTATCTTATAACTGAAACATGATTGGGTACGAATTACAAATAATAAGATTCCAAACTTTCAGCTATACTTTCTATGTATACAAGTACATTTACAATATACAAAAATGACATAGCATATGCTAATTTTTTCCTTAATAAATATTAGAGAAAAAATAGAAAATTAACATGATTTTATATCTTGTTGTATCTTTGTATGATTATAAATATATATATATGTAATAAAAAATTATTACAGTTTGTCAATAACAAATTTTTAATATTTGATATTTTTCATTTGAAAAATAAAGCACTTCATAATTTAAATAGAAATAGAGAAATATACTTATTAAATCAAATGTTTATTTATTTTTTATATTCTATATATTTAATTATTTATATTCTCCATCATTAAACTCTACAATTGTCCGGCCAGTATAGTTTTAATTACATGTCACAAGTAACTTTGCATGAAATATACAAGTTGTAAAAGAATATAGCATAAAAGATATAGAAAAATTTAGTTAAAAGAATTATTTGATTTCAGTGGTTTCATTCGAAGCAGCTTCCTACTGCCGTACAAAAATAATATGAAATTATATGTAAATTATTGAATTAAATTAAAATAAAAATGAAATAAATGTTAGAGTAAAAAGAATCATTTCACATCATTGATATTTTGTATACTTTGATATTTCAATTCAAAGTAACATTTCAAAAGAAAATTGCAAATAATATAAAATAATATTTTTTAAGTATTCACTAAAATTATAAAATAAATGTGTTCGACACAAATATTGAAATACTTAACAACATTAAATAGATTTCACAACTTTAGTGCGTAGAAATTTGTGTAATGACTTTTTATCAATCCAATAAGTAAATGATGACCAGATAGCGGTCAAAAAATACATTAATAAAAAGAAAGATGATATTTAGCAATATTATTATATTTTATTTCTTTCTTGAGTCTAAAATATTTTAAAATTGAAGTAAATTTGAAAGTATGTGTATGAAAATTAATTATAAATTATATTTTTTCATATTTTTTAATAACAACGAAAACGATAATGTTTTTGTATTTAAAAGATTGTTGTATTTACATTTAGGTATTCATTAGCATATTATATATAACAACATTGATGATCAGCTATCGTTAAAAAAAATGTGTTGATAAAAAAGAAAATACTTAGCAATATTATTTGATTTCACAACTTTCAAGAGTCAAAAATGCTGTTTTTATATATTCTTTTTGATAAGTTACTCACAGGTGCCATACTAATATTCGATAAATTGATAATACATGAAGTCAGCACAGAATAATACATTCTGTCAAAAAGTACTGGAAATGGTCGATTTAAATCTGGCGGGGCAATTTAGGCAGGTAAAATTTTTTTTTCTAGGTTGGTACAACTGTCCTTAATGACTATGCCAAGTTTTAGCGGAATCTGTCAACGAGTGTGTTTACTGTAGCTGGTTAAATCAGTCGATGTCAATAGTGCGTGCCGATTTTTTACAATGGGTGATTACGTTCAACAAAGAATTTGTCTAAAATTTTGTGTTGCTAATGAAATTTCGTGTGCCGATGCATTGAAAATGTTGCAAAAGGCTCTTGGTGATAAAGCACTATCGAAAACCCGTGCGTATGAGTAGTACAAAGCCTTCAAGGAGGGTCGTGAAGTCGTCGAAGACTTGCCTCGTTCCGGACGCCCATCGACGGCTTCGACCGTAGATAACGTCGATAAAATTAAAAACATGGTGCTTGAAAACCGTCATACCAGCTTGAGAGAAATAGCACATGAACTTGAGATATCTCACGAGTCCACGCGTACGATTTTAATTGATATTTTGGGCATGAGAAAGGTGGCCGCAAGACTCGTTCTAAAAGAGCTTAATTTTGTTCAAAAAGGCTATCGCGAACAGGTCACTTCGGACATGCTGGATCGCGCCAATTCCGATCCCGCATTCATGAAATGCATCAAAACTGGTGACAAAACGTGGGTGTACGAGTACGATATGCAAACAAGCAAGCAAACATCGGAATGGGTGGAAAAAAACGAGCCGAAACCGAGAAAACCACGCTAAAGCCGCTCAAAAGTGAAGGTGATGCTCATTGTTTTCTTCGATATCTGTGGCGTGGTGCACTACGAATTCGTTCCAGAGGGTCAGACGGTAAACAAAGAGTATAACTTAGGCGTTATGAAACGTTTGCGTGAGCGCATCCGTAAGAAGCGGCCAAATTTGTGGGCGAACAACTCGTGGATTTTGCACGACGATAACGCGCTTTCTCACCGAGCTACGACTGTGACCGACTTTCTCGCCAAAAACTCAACGAACACGCTTAAACAACTACCATATTTACCGGATTTGGCTCCATGTGACTTCTTCCTCTTCCTAAAACTTAAATTGCCGCTCCCTGGCACCCGTTTTCAGTCGATTGATGCCATAAAACAAAATTCGGCGCGCGAGCTAAAGGCCATCCCGGAAAGCGCCTATAAAAAATGTTTCGATGATTGGAAGTGCCGTTGGCATAGATGTATCGGAGCAAATGGAGTCTATTTTGAAGGCGACCCAATAAATTTTGATAACTCAACGTAAAAATGTTGTAATTTAAAATTCCTGGTACTTTTTTGACAGACAGTACAGAATCTATACCATCGAGGTTATAATGTAAATTATAATTTTAAGCTCTTTGCTTATTATATTGTTATATCTTATTTTTCATTTTATAATTTTTAGGTTGCTGCAGATGAAATGGCCGATTTAGCAATGACATAAAGTTGGCTGCAATTTGAGTGTATTATGTTGGCACAAGGCGGTGCAAATGATATGACATATTGAAGTATAAATACTGCTACCTTGGTTTATGGAGTCATTTCTGTTTTGCACTTCATAGTGATCGCAAAAACAAAAAGAGAAAGTGAACATGGAAGTAAATAAAAAACGGCTACTTTTACTATACGAATTTAAATTAGAGCACAACGCAACGGAAGCCACGAGGAATATCAACAGCGCATTTGGGCCTGATACAGTTAGCGAACGAACCACTTAGCGGTGGTTCGAAAAATTTCGACCCAGAAATATGGACCTTGGAAATGAGCCACGTGGACACCTAGGACCATCGATCGATAATGACGAGCTGCGTGTATAGTGGAGTCTAACCCTTGCCAAACCATAAGGGATCTTGCCGAGAAATTAGGCGTTCATAATTCGACAGTTTGCCGCCACTTGCAACAACTTGGAAAAGTGAAAAAGCTTGACAAATGGGTTTCGCATGATCTTACCGAGCAAAACATGACGTGTCGAATGGAGATTTCAAGTTCTCTTCTCTCCTGCAACAAAAAGGAACCGTTCTTGCACTGAATTGTGATCTGCGATGAAAAGTGGATTTTATACGATAACCGTCGCCGATCGGCCCAATTACTAGATGCCGATGAAGCGCGAAGACACATGCCGAAACCAAGCTTTCATCCAAAGAAAATAATGGTAACTGTTTGGTGGTCTGTAGCTGGAGTTATCCACTATTCGTTCCTGCAACCTGGCGAAACCATCAATGTTGAGAAATACTGTGCTTAACTGGATGAAATGCATCAGAAATTGATAGTCAGATCAGAAATTGATAGGCTTGTCAACAGGTATAGAGTAATACTGCTTCATGATAACGCACGACCTTATATATCGAGAACAACGGTCCAAAAATTAAACGAGTTGTGCTATGAGACTCTTCCTCACCCTCCATATTCACCAGACCTCCCACCTACAGATTATCATTTCTTTAAATATTTGGATTACTTTTTGACAGGAAAAAGATTAAATAATGAAGCTGCTGTCAAAAATGCCTTCGAGGAGTTTCTTCGAACCAGAAACTCGGACTTCCACAAAACTAGAATAAATGTACTTGTATCTCGTTATGAAAAGTGTGTTGCATCTATTGGTACCTATTTTAAATAAATAAATTGTCTTTATAAAAAGTAACAGCTGTTTAAAAATTTATTACTTAATCGGCCATTTTATCTGCAGCAACCTAATAGTTTATGTCTGTTTGCTTATTGATAAATTGCTCACTGTTAATTAATCTTACTTTGATAATGTTATTTCGTTAATTTACTGTACTTTCCTTGTACACCATTTTTGTACAATAAAAATTGTATCTATCTATCCATCTATCTATCTATCCATCTATCTATCTATCTATTTATCTATCTATCTATCTATCTTTCTCTCTCTGTCTGTCTCTCTCTCTCTCTCTCTCTTTTGAATTCCAATCACAAGGAAAAAGATTCTAAGGAGTAGCAACTTACGAGTCGGACGTGGCAAATTGCAAACACTGCAGCGATTCCCTCGATTGAAAAATGCGAAAATTACAAACTCCGGTATATTTTGCATTCAGAAGTAGGACAAAACACTTGGATGGAAACCAAGGTAATAAACCTGGCGACGTCGTGGATAAAGTCAGTTTAATAATTTTTTACAATTTTAAAACAACTATTAATGGCAGTCTATCAATTCAGTATTAACCATCTTTATAGTACTTCAAGCGCCCAGTACCAGCTTGAGCCTTCAAGAGCGACAGAGAGAGAGAGAGAGAATAGCCCAATTTCAATATTAAATAGAAGTAAGTATACACGTAATTAAAAATAGCTTCTATCTTTTTTTTTTCTTTTATCTATAATTTTCCTTCAAAGGAATATTTGGGCGATACGCGTCCGATTATCCTTTTGCCCTTAGACATTTATTAGGACCTTCTCGAAAGCGAAGTTAGAAACTAATTTTTAATTCGAAAATCGAGTCTCTCACTTTTGCTTTATCCCGAAAGCTTACACCTAATCTCAGAATAATACGTAGATTAAATTCTTCAGCCGTCCCGAGCCCATAAGCTTGAGTGCTTCGGTTCAAAAAGGCGAGAGCAGCCACCGTCAATTTTCTTTATTGAAACATTAAGAAAAGTTTATTTGTTTTGGTACTTTGAAGAGTTTTTGATAAAGATTTTATGATTCACATTTAAATTTTTTATTTGACGATTTAATTTATAACAAATAAAAAATGCATCTTAACATAAGCTTAAAGTTCAAAAAATACTTGTCACATATTCTAATTTTAATTCTAGAGACTAAGACAAAAAATCATCAAAAAAATCGAAAAATTGTTATCCACGATTTTTTAAATAAAATGTCTTAAAAATTTTACTAGAAAAAAGCTCTTATTTTGCGGATCATGAATTGGAACTTGGGTCACTGTTTTTTTTTGTTTTTTTCGATATTCTCAAAAAACTATCTGACATATATGAAAATGATTTACAAATTGTGTGCATTGAAAATACCTACAAAATGATATGCAGTAAGTTGTAACTATAAACAAAATATTTATTGCAAACAGAAGTCCAAAATGAGCATTTTTTATAATTGTTACAAATTTTTTTAATATTTTTTGAAATTGTACACTATTTTACAATATCTTGAGTTTTGATGTTCTTAAAAAATTTGCAAAAGATAAATACGATCGGTTTCGTAGTTTTTGTGAAATTGTAACGTAGGACACCCCGAATTCTCATTTGCCCAACGTATCCTTATCATGGATTATATATATAACGGTTAAAAAATGAGAGACATTTAGGTTATATACCTTTCTAAATTACCCATGCACTGTAAAAATTAAGGGACAAATTCAACGCCGCGAAAGAATTATTTTTTGAAAGTTATAAGAGTATGAAACTTATTAATGGACATAAATATTAAACGAAATTATCACAAAACTTTGATATTTCATAATATGAAGTAAAAAAAAAATTATAAGCTAATAAAATAAAATTAATGATTTAAAATTTTTATTTGGGGAGGTGGGGTTGGTGGTGCTTATACAAAGGTGAAAATAAACTAGACATTTTAACGTGGAGTTTCCCTAAATTAATAAATAAAGAAGGCTCTTCGATATCCAGAAGCCAAGATATCGCAAATTTATTTAACCGCGCCTTGATTTAAATTACATTTTTGATGTCACTGCACGAGAGCGAGATTCTCCCACCGCGACTCCTTGACGATCTTTGTTCGAGCTACCTTCGTTCAATAAGATCGCATAATATTTATTTTGCATAAATAGCAGTCAACTAAATTATATGATAAAAAATTTTCAATATTTCATTAAGGGGTTATACGCAGTTGCGAGGCTTAAAAAAAACGTTTTCTTATGAATTTTTTATAGAATCAGTTTTTATTTATCAGTTACAAGTGATGGTAATTCAATTAGAGCCAACTTTTAAGAATTCAATAGCGCGTCGATCATGTACAAATATTGATGTACACTGCTCCTGTAGATGATGTCCCGAACGGCCTCCAAAAAAAAGCGCTTGGCGGTGATCTCCATTTCGGCGGTTTGAAATATCTACAATATAATCAAAAAATATGGTAGATTTTTTTAGAGAATAGATTAATACAGGTATGAAACAGAGGAATAATAAAAATTTTGATTTTTGACAAAATGGCGTCTATTTGAAAAAATTTTTTCGTTTTTGACTGAAATTTTCGCTCTAAATTGTTAAAAAATAGTAATAATTTTTTTAAATCTTATTCCTTCGTTTAATACCTAAGGAATATATCTTAGAAGATTGTGTGAAAATTTGAGACTGATCGGTTGAGCCATTTCTAAGAAATCGAGATCACTGACTTTGAAAATACCGTTTTGAGAAAAACGCGTTTAAAGTTTCAGAAGTAGTTTACACATAGGTAAAATTTTTTTCTTCAACTTCCATAGTATCATCTATTCCAAGGCCATAAGAGGGACCTTCTGCAGTATCGTTAGCTTCTAATAAGTCCAGCTGGTGTTGTCGTCGAGCCATTCTTCCTTCTCGCGTGCTCCCATGCACTCGTGCGTCGGAGATCATCACACGCTCTGCGTCCTCTTTGTCGACATAAGCATGAGCTGCGGTGTCTAATGAAACTCCTAATGCACTCATAAAGTACAATAATGATTTTGTACCTTTATTAAACATTCCAGATGCAATATAAGCCGCTATTTCAACAACTTTACCGCCACATGGAACAATTTTTGGAGTTATTTTTCATATTAACTGATTATAACTCTCATTATTGTTTTGTGTAAATCCACCAACACACCTTTCCAATAATTTTACGTTGCTAAGGTCTTCATAAATTGGATATATAGCTTCAGCAACATCAGCTGGTAAAGTTGGATAATCATGGGTGTAAAAAGATAATGTGTCTGTTGCTAGCGCTTGCTGCCAACTACACCATGAACCTTCTCTACCTAGGCACATTTCGTGTTGAGGCTTCTCATCAGTCGAACAATAGTGATAATATGTTCCCCAAATTGCCTTATACATATTATCCACAGATTCACAATTTCTCCTTATTGCCAAACCATAGTAAACTGTCAGCTAATCTATTAGCTTAGCCGTGAGTTTACCTTTTCCTGAAAGTACTTTTTTTGCAATTTTTTTTCCGCCTTTTTCAACTGTTTCTGTATTTTTTTTTACTAGCTCGCGGAGTCGTGAACCCATTCTCTTCTGAACATGCCAGATACATTCTTTTTTGACAACTTCAACTTCACCGTAAGGAGCAGCTTTTAAAATTCCAGAATATGTTTTTGAATCGCCATCACCTATATAGTTTCTATAACAAACTTTGAATTTTTCTATTGAACGCTTAAACATTTCAATAACCGCATCGACTTCCATTTTACCTGAAGAGCCCTGGTGATTTGCAGAACAAGCATCTTTGTGTTCATTATACCAATCATTATACTCTTTAGTATCTTTTTTAGGTTTCCAAACCTCACACTGTTTACAGTATGAACTTTTTACAATTATATCAATGATTTTTCCAGTGTAATATCCAATCAATGATGTCACTCCATACAAAGAATTGAACCTTCACTTCTTCCAGGTTCCGTCACCCGAAACTGTTAATTCTTCATTATTTTTATCACCTAGGTTTTTAGCAGTTGCTTCTTTTTCCTCGGTACTGGCTTTTTCAAACAGTTTTTCAGCTGCTACTTTCACACAAGAGTGAATGTTGTCAACAATCAAGTCATAAGTGTTTTGCGTTTAAAAAGCAGGCATGTCCACCAAGCCACAAAATTTAGCTGCGCCTTTTAATCGCAGTCCCAGAATTCTCATCACAAATATAAATCGTCTGTTTATTTCGTAAGAATGCTTTACAAAAAGACTGGAGTTTATTATACGATTTTTACACTTATCATACACTACAACGATTTTAAAACCAAGTCCACGGGGAGAAGCAGTTTCAAATTTTATTTTTCCGTCACAAGAGTAACATTTCACATCATCACTTACCGCAGCAAATACAGTAATGAAATTTAAAATTCTATATGCAATCGAAGGATCACGTGAAACTAAAATCTCTTCTTGCATTTTGAATTTTTCAGCGGATGCACTAAAACTACTCTTATCCGTCTCAGCAGTCTTTGGATTAAAAGCATCTGTTCTCTTTTTAACTTTAGAAATTTGTATTTTTCCGGTACTTCTACGTAATCTTAAACATTAACGGGGTATTTTTATAACTTTTAAATAAAATTTACTCCAATATAAAACAAAAAATCACGAATAACAAGTTTGAACTCAACGCACGACTTTACCACGTGGCAGAACTCTTTAGACTGACGAAATACTTTTATTTTTGGTTATAATAGCCAAATGTGACCTTGAAGTAGTTAGTGGGCTTATTATACTCGCCTTCTACGAGAAAACACAATAGAAAAAAGAACCTCAGGTAGCGTGTGCAGTGAGTGCAGCTGCTACTCCGGTTCTTACTCTACCTGCTTTCTAACACTCTGACGTGGCCTCACAAATTCAGGTACATCTCCGAAAATATTTTTCGGATTGGCTTAAATTTTTTAGAGAATATATTTAAATATATGTATATTCCGAAAATGCAAAAAAAAAAAAAAAAAAATCGATTTTTTGAAAATTCTAACTGCGTGTAACCCCTTAACGAACTGTCCAAATTTTAACGCTTGATGTTTTTGAAGCAATTGTTCTGCGATTTTTTAAGAAATATTTGCTATCTCAGGTTTTATTGGCCATACAATATTATTTTTTATTAAAAAAATGTGTTTCTTAATTTGTTTTCAAATGGTATATTTTGTTAATTGAATAAAAAATAACGGAGATATTCAAATTGTTTGTAAGACAAGAAAGTACTACTTTTTCGTTTCTGATTATTCATAAACTAATTTCAAAAAACTCTAAATTTTTTTAAATACACGATATTTTGAATCTTTAAGAAGAGATTGAGATCAAGATTGGCATTTTAGTCATTGCCTAGCCAGTTACGCAATTGAAAATGAACACTCCTAACGAGAACGGGATAAATAAATATAATTTTACAAAAACTACCAAACCGATCGTGTTTATCTGTTGCACACTTCTTAAGAATATCAAAACTCAAGACATTATAAAGTTGCGTACAATTTCGAAAAATATTTAAAAAATTTGTAACAATTATAAAAAATGCTTATTTTGGACGTCGTTTGCAATAAATATTTTGTTTATAGTTACAACTTACCGCATATCATTTTATAGGTATTTTCAATGCGCCCAATTTGTTTGAAAATCATTTTTATCTATGTCTTGTAGTTTTTTGAGAATATCGGAAAAAACAAAAAAAAAATTATTTTTCTATTCAAAAGTTTAAACAAAGCATTGACCCAAGTTCCAATTCATGATCCGCAAAGTAAGAGCTTTTTTCTAGTAAAATTTTCAAGACATTTTATTTAAAAAATCATGGATAACATTTTTCGATTTTTTTGATGATTTTTTACCTTAGTTTTCTGGATTATTTTTAATAATTTATTAATACCTTAAAAAAAATAATAAACTAATGAAAGAAAATTTTAAATCTGTAATAACTTATTAAATAAATTTCCCTCTATAAAGGAAATTATTTTATTTATAATCTGGATTAATTTCGCTACTACACGTTGCTACGTCTTATTTAATTTAAATTAATACTTTACTAAGTATTTAGTAAAATACTTAATAAAATATGTACTTAAATCATTACTTTCTACATTTTCCTTATTTAATTTATTTTTTAATTCATTATTAATAATTTCATTATTACTTTTTGTCATATTTAAAATTTTAAAGATTTTTAATTTATATACTACGTTAATATATGTTAGTAACATCATGTCACATAAATATGCTAATACGCTAATAATAATCAATATAAATTTAAAATTTGTAACGTATTAGTACAAAGAGTGATCAATAAATGAAGACAATTATAATATGTTTAAAAAAATATTTATTTATTCATCAATATTTATACTGTCCCCTTTAAAGTAATACCCATCAGATATTATGCACTTATGCCAGCGCTTTTTCCAATTCTTTAAGCACTTCAAGAATCACAGGCAGTTTTCGGTATAGCCTTCAATTTATTCAGGGATTTGGTTGTTATCTGGTCAATCGTAGAAAACCTCTGCCCTTTAAGAGAGCTTCCAGTTTTAGAAATAAAAGGTAGATCTGGTAAATATGGAGGCTGGGTCATGATTGTGGTCTTGTTTTTAACTAAATAACTTACTAACCAGCAAAAATGTATGAGCTTTAAGTGAATAAATGACAAATCAATTAATGCAATTCTTTATTGTTTTGAAAAAATAATTTTATTCTTAAGATTTTATCATTAAAATTAATAAAAAGAGTATTTAATTTTAATTAATCAACAATATATTCTAATGATATGTCACAGAGAGCACTTTGTAGTCTACGCATATTTAAAATTCACGCCCTTTCGACGCTCGCACCACTATCGTGCTGCAATATCATGACGGCCCGAGACAGGAATATACGTACAGTACGCGCTAGCATTAACTCTTAGAGGGCCGGAATTTTAGAAATTGTCAAAACTCATTATTTGTATGAAAAAGTGATTAAAGGTCCCCAACTTAGACGTTAACTAAGACAGAATGTTTACGAGTCAGACTTGGACGCGTCTTGCCGGCTCGGGACTGTAATGTTCTATATTCAATTTTTTTAAATTTAAAAGAAATATTGTATATGCATGGAAAAGTATGCATAGGGGTTTTTCAGGACATTAATTATGATTTCGGGGTCGAAATTGTAAAATTGAATCTGTTTGACTCTCAAAATATTAAAAATCCTAGGTATTCCAAATGATGAAAGTATCTGCTCTTAGCATTACCTAGGATGAATGACGTGGACGTAGCGACTATCTGATCCCATGTGTTTATGTGTCGCATATGTTTATGTGTGTGCGTGCATGGGCGCGCATGTGTATGTATGTTTGTCTGTGTGTCAAAATTGAACGAAACAAGCAGCAATATCTAGTTCATCATTTTGAATTTTAAGAAATGTAACTATATACAGGGTGACAAATAGGAAGTCGCCTAAAGTATATGCACCTCTTTTCTCCTTTACTGTATCGTATAAAACTGGGCCAACGTAGGTACATTCTAGAATGTTATCAGTTTCCATTGAGACAACGTAAAGAGCAATACGTGAACTTTACAATGAGTGACCTTACGAACGAAGAAAAGGCGTATCTCATCGAGTGCTTTTATTCTAGAGGTAAAAACTATACTAAAGCGAATAGAGGTTTTGGTACTAAGTTTGGAAGTAAAAGAGTAGTCAATCAAAATACTCTTCGAAAGTAAGAATAACAAAAATTATATTTGACTTTATCGTATGACCGCATTTTTTAATAAAGTTTTTAAATTTTTTTTTACTTCTTTCTCAGAGTAATTGATAACTTCATCAATTATTATACTCTTGACGATCGTCGTCATAATCTTCCTGGTCCTTCATACACAGTTATAACAGAAGATAAGGTTGCTGAGGTCGAAGAATATATCAAGAATAATCCAACGGATTCAATAAGAAAAGCTGCTGCAGCTTTAAAACTAAATCGAGAGACACTAAGATTATTAATAAAAAATTTCATTAAATAACATCTTTACAAAATTTTTTTTTTTGTTAAGAAACGTGGATTAGTCAGGAACTATTATTTTATGCCAGATGGTGCTACGCCGCATAGAACTCAAGAGATATTTAAAGCTATTTACGAAGTTTATGGTGAACGCGTCATAGGTTTAGGATATCCCAAGTTTGCAGACGTATATCGGTTCAGGATATCCCAAGTTGCAGAGGTATAGCCCCCTTATTTACCGGACTTAAATCAGTGTGATTTCTTCTTATGGGGCTACCTGAAAGATTACTGCTACGCGGAAAAATCCAAGACCAAAGATAATTTAAGAGAAGTTATTAGAAAAGGAATTGCTAGTATTTCTGCATCTAAAATTGAACAAATTTTTCAGTTTTTAGAAACGGCTTGATTATTGTGCAAGATCAGATGGGAAAAATCACTTCAAAAATATTTACCATTAATAGTTATTCCCTAGCCAGGTTATGTTATTTTTTTAAAAACGTAATACGTGTCTGTTGAAAATGTTCGATTAAACTGAAACCTATTTTAAATAAAAATTACCACTTCACAGATTTAATATGTATTTTTATCATTTTTATCCCTGCACTTATCTCAAAATTGTGATTACTTTAGGCAGTTTCCCATCTGTCACCCTGTATATATATATATATATATATACAGCGTGTTCAAAAAGTCGCAGTACGGATGAATAACTTGAAAAATAATAGTCCTGGAGAAAAACTTTCAATACAAATTTTTTAAGAAATTCCTTTGGCTATTCGGCTGTGACCTTGGCTTTGTCCTTAAACTGGACCTTCGAGGTCATTTACAGGTCAAAATGATTTTCTTGAATAGAAACCCCTATTTTTGACACCGAAAATGAACAGAGCAAAAAATTTTACCTTCGATTATGACCTTGATCATTTTTAAAATTTAGCCTATTGGTACCATATCTCCTTGCCTTAACTGGCTAGGTACATATCTCCACCTTCCCTCAAAGTCAAGGACAAGATTAAACCTATGGTCACCATCAGGTTGCTAATCAAAATTAATTCATTATTGTTTTGTATTACCGTAACCGCCTTTGGAATAGCTCCATTATTTCCGAATTTAAGCCTCACCATGCTCATTTAAGGTTAATTTTTAAAAATGATCAAAGATATATTCAAACGTAAAATTTTCCGCTCTATTCATTTCCGATCTTAAAGAAAGGGGTTCCTATGTAAAAAAAATCATTTTGACCTTCGAATAACCGTGAAGGTACGATTTAAGGTCAAAGCCAAGGTCACCACCGGATAGCCAAGAAAATTTCTAAAAAAATTTGTATTGAAAGTTTTTCTCCAGGACTATTATTTTTTAAATTATTCAGCCGTACTGGGACTTTTTGAACACGCTGTATATATATATATATATATATTTAATATATATATATAATATATAATTCTAATATATATATATATATTATATATATGTATATATATTTAATATATATATAATATACAATTATAATATATATAAAATAATATAATAATTATTAACAATAATTATTAATCATTATTTTTTATAATTATTTGTTTCGAAAAATGTGTTTTCCAATAGTTTATTTTCTGACGCATATACAGTCATTGCGGCCCTCTAAGTGTTAAGAGATAGGCGTGTATCGTATAATAGTCTTGGGTACTTTAGTTTACAATATTATCTACATCAAACATTTTTTTGATATTTTGTTTATACTGTCCGATAAAACATTTTATATAATAAACATATAATCATTTTTTTTATTATTATTTTCCTCACTTTCCTTTTCTGATGGGACTAATAATTAATTTTCATTTCAATCTCTTACGTACTTTTTTTTTCTCTTTATGCTTTACTCACTTTTTTTGTTTTAATAAAATGTTCTCTAAGTTCCCTTAGATGCTACCCTCTTCGAGTTTCAGCTAGCAGGCGAAGACAACACGCGAGCTGTGCAGCGACGATTGCGTGGTGTTGTAACAGGTAAGTAAGGCCGAAGGATAGTGTAACGTCGGTACACGAACGCCGTTTTTTTTCTCGTGTCAGCCGATAAGTTTTTTTCCTGCCTCTCCTACCACAATAAAGCCCCCTTCACTAACATACTTAACCCAAACTTAGCCAAGAGTTGAATGCGCGAATGACCTATAAAAAATAGCCGCTCTCGCTAAACGCAACTGATTACGATGCAATTTTTACAAACAAAACTGTGTAACACCGAAATATATTGTCCATCACGCAATCACACATAAATAAACATAAAATCATACATACACAGCTAAAAACAATAGTCTTCTTTCTAAGTAGATCACTAAGTCGGTCAATACGAATTTTATTCAATTTTTGCAAGGTAGTTCGTTTTTTTAATAAGCATCTATAGCGTAATTTGGGACATCACGCAATAACCTGGAATGTCCTGAATTCCTCTTGTAATACACTCCTAATAATTTTTGAAATAAATAATTAATTAATTAAATAAAAAAAAAAAAATATATATATATATATACATATATAACTAATTTAAATTAATAGGCCTATGACCAGCTGTTATACGCACCTATTAGTTCCTATAGTTTAAATTTTAAAGACAATTATTTAGCGACAATTCAACGATCCTAATTATTACTGGTCTTATATTTTATAGAATGAAATTTTTATATTTGTAATAATAGCCCGCGACCTGCTACATTATAAGCGAAATTGTACAAAGATAGTTGCGTTAAAGCTTACATTTTGTAATTAAAATAAATTCTTTGTCCAACCGAATAATTATTTTCATATTATTTCCAATACTAATCATACAAACAAATATTTGAAAACAAAGCTAATTAAATAAGTAATTCTCCAACAGTCCATTAATTAAAAATTATAGCTTCCAAAAAAAGATTATTGAAACTATTATGTTACTCCTATTTCTTTCTCGTCCATAGTAGCAATCCTTTTTATTATTTAAATAATCATTTTTTTTTTTTAAATCACTATGTAAATTAATCATTTAAAGTGCGACGAAAAACTTCGTTTTCTTTTTGTAATATGCGTTAAATTTTAAATAGAACATTATTGCACAATTTAAATTAACATAATTTTATCGTAGATAATAAATAATGAACTTATGTAAAAATTTCGCAAAAATGGATCATCTCTCTTTCTAATTCTCACTCTCCCTTCCTCGGATCGAGAAGCCCGCCAGGAAGAGGGGACCCGGAAAACTTAGCCTCTCTCAGAATTTCCCAAATTGCTGATCAAGCTTCCCCGACGCACTTAAATACGGCGCAAAATTTTCACCAAGCAGCAGACCTCAGGCAGCACTCGAGGGAACAAGTTAAAAACATTACTACAAGGAAACATTTCTACGCAATCTACGAAGGAAACATTACAAAGGAATCATCTACACAATTACAAGGAAGCAACTACGCACCATCTACGACAAGCAGACCATTTAACTTTTTGAATAAATAAGAAAAAGAAGACGACGAGAAGTTACTCACAACAACAGGAAGAGACAGAAAGAGAGAGAGAGAGAGAGAGAGGATTTGTCGCGCACCACTAGATTCTTAAATAAAAAGTGAGTTCGGATTTAAATGTTTTAAAATCTTTTCTTTATCTCAAAATCCTCCGACAGAATTATTGGCCGAAACGCGGCGGACTATTCTGCTCTCCACTACCATCTTAGTAGGACCTCATCCAGAGCAGGGCTCGCGGCTGATTCCAATTTCAGGAACCGAGCCTCTGCATCTGCTCAATCCTGGAAACACACACCTCTCCCAAACAAACGCTTACAAACTATATCCTCCGACGCCCCGAGCCCATAAGCTTCAATGTTTAGGCTCAAAAACGGCAAAATAGCAGTGTAGCTTAACCACAGCTAAAAGAGTAACCCCCGACGTTACAATAGCTTCAACTGTTCGGTCCTGGAAGCAAGTTCAGCATCAATACCGAGCTCGACATATCTCTAACTCTGGGAGCAATTTCGCACCTTTGGCGAATTGGAAAAACAAAAACGTATCAATGACGCTCAATAAGTGTATGTACGAGAGTGGTTCAATAAGTACCCGTGTTAGAGATAAAGACATCATTTTTTTAAAAAATTTCTTTTTATTGGGTGTACAACTTTGCTTCCGCCGTTTTGCAATAGATAGCTGTAGCGGTAAGTGGTAGTTGAAATAAATAGATCATAGATGTCATACAATAAGCTTAGGTATTTGTCAACATAACGCCATCGAAATATTAGTTGATTTGTGTCTGCATCATAAAGTTATTCTCCATTAAACATGTCAAAAAGCGAATTACCGAACGATTCTGCTCTTTTTTCATCTTAGCGAAAATACGAGACACGTCTTACTCGAATGGCTGCCAAATCCAAACTAACCTATCAATCAGTCTGAAATTTGTTTTACCGTCGTTTGATAGATGGCAGCACACGATGATAATACCAACTTCCCTCAGAAATGCCCTCTGCCGTCAAACACGAGTACTTATTGAACCGCCCTCGTATTTAACGTGTCCCTTTAGGCATTTAAAATATTCATAATGACTGATGCAGTAAGAAATTTCATGAATAAGAAACCTTGTTACGTCAAAATCAGTGAATAAGTTACTATTTAATTATTAATAGATTACCAGCGAATCAGATTTCTTCGCGATCGAGTAGGTGAGCCTTGAGAGAAAAAAAAACAAAAATGTGCGGGACTTACGATTTTTAACTATACACCGATATACAACAATACACGACACTGTGTGCGTCTCACGGCTACGCTTGTTTCTCCCCACCCCACCGCTAATTTCAATTCTTATCTTCTTATGTTCTCTCATTTGTAACATGTACGAACTTTTTAAAATAATAAATAATTGTATTAATGTAAAAACATTAATTAAAATTCAAACGTCATCTTATTACGCAATAAATGAAAATCATTATTTACGTAAAATATGTTTATAGAAAATTCATTACTTTAATTTTTCTATAAATAATAACTTCAATAAAAGTGCTTTATGAGAGAATTATAAAAATATTTCAAATTTTGTAAAGAAAAAGCAGATAAGCGAACAGATGTTTTTAGTTTCGCACCGTAAATTTCGATACTGCTCATGTACTGATGATTACGATTTTTTTTCCATCTATAAATAAATTCGTAAAAAAATTAGAAATCTGCAATCTATTAAAGAAAACATTTTAAAAAATATTTTATTTTCATAAAGTTTTCAGTTACAATCTTTTACAAAGAATAATATTGATGATATTCGTGAATATTTCGGATAAAGTTGTTTTAAACATAAATTTTATAAGTAATCATTCTTTCAAGTATTTTTTATTTTTTAAGGAAGTATTAAAAAATGAATTTTATACACATTTTAAAATCATTATCCTATTCAAGTCACGTACCAGGAAATTATAAGCGTAAATTAGTTTTTTTGTTATTTCTGTTTTCTATACTTTAAGAGAATATAAGAAGAGAAGAATTAAAATTCGCGGCAGAGTGGGGAGAAACAAGCGTAGCCATGAAACGCATACATTGCCATATATTGGTGTATAGTTTAAAATCGTGAGTCTTGCCCATTTTTGTTTTTTTTTTCTCTCAAGGCTCGCCTACTCGATCACAAAGAAATCTGATTAGAAATTAATCTATTAATAATTAAATAGTAACTTATTCACTGATTTTGACGTAACAAGGTATCTTATTTATAAAATTTTTCACTGCATCTGAAGCTACAAATATTTTAGAGGAGACCTGAAGGGACACGCTGTACATATACAACGTGGAAGTTAATTAGTTTCGATCAATCACACCATCCTATGGAATGTTACCTTCGAAACAATTATCGTGTAACATATTTTATTATTGCTTGGATTTGATAATCAAATTGCTTTACGGTCACGGAGGCCAAGCTTATAGTGTAAAACAGAATAGAGGCCAGACTTATAACGCAAAAGAGAAAAACGAATGAATACTACTCAAAGCATCAGGCCCCGCCGCCGCACGCAAGTAATTTGACACCGCCTACTCAAAAATACTAGCTACATATCAACGCTTCAATCAAGCTCTTCTTAAAGGGGGAAGACCCTTTAAAACTTTCAATTTTTGCCTTTTTTTCGCTTTAACAATTTATTTACAACCTGAAAAATATATTTTTAATGTTACGAGCTTAATAAAAATTCTAAAAAGTCTCTAGAAAGTCGGTCAAGTGATGAGCGCCAAAAGTACCATAAGCAGGTAAGCGAGCTTGTGCTCTTTACGACCTATACTTTTGAATTTCTTACCCGAATAAGTTTTTCAGTTTACTTTTTGGAAAATAGGGGTCACTTCGAACGATTATTCGGATTGTGTAACTGTCGTTTTTGATTGCACACAAACAGTCAGCTGAGAAATGACTTGTTGTTAGTATACAGACTAGTGCCTGGTATTGTTATTTTAAATCGCGTTTTAAATAATTACTTAATAAAATAAATCAGAAAGTTGATAAAAATTATTCAAATTATTGTCCAAACTATCCTTGCGGTAAAAAATTTTAAGGAAATCAATTTTCCGGTGTAACAAACATGGAAGTTGATGAAGAGCCTAACGATGAAATTAGTGTATCTACAAAAAAATTGAAGTCATCGCCGGACGATGTTAATGTTAGTCAAAGTTTTTACAAAAAGTCATGAGTGACCTGAATTTAATAATGTAATTAGAATGTAAGATTTTTGCAGACACGTACGATAGCAATCGCGTGAAGAGGGAAGAGCGGTGTTCGTCAAATTTGGCAAAAGAGGCTAGAACTGCACAAGAAGAAAAGAATGCAGACGTAATGAATGATTTTTTTGGAGTAATAGGCTTGCTTTATGGATCTGGCATCGCAGATTAAGCTCGGGTAAATATAAAATGCTTTTAGTTCTACAAGAACGAAAACTTTAATCGCGTTTTTTACAAAACATGTTTCTTCCCGCGTTGTTAAACATGACTTTAAAAATAATTAAGATATCAACTTGAAATTTTGCACAGATATACTTTAACGTTTTGACCTGTGGATATACCTATAGCTTTATGTTAATTCTTACTAAAAACATTGTTTTTATCAATTTGTATATACAAAAAGTTAATTTCTTTCTTTTTGTGTTCAAATTTTCATTTCTTCTTTAAAATTAGGTACATAGAAAGCAAAATAACTTATTTTAATGAAAATCTTTTGATTAGTTGATTATAGTTGACTACAAAACGCTAGGCATTCCACAGCGCAAATTGAATGAGCCAAGTTTGAGCAGCTGTAGCTCCGCTATTTTGTTTTTTCTTCTTATAAAAAAATTTGTGTCTGTAAATTTGAATATCAATGTCAAAATGTAATTTTATTAAATGTAATAAATTTTTTATTATACTACTGTGATCAAAAAGTAAGGTGAATTCGTTTATAAAATGTCAATTCTTTATTTATTCTTCCAAATCAATTTTATCCCCTTCAAAGTAATCCCCGTCCGATAACACTCACTTTCGCCAACGCTTTTTCCAGTTCTCGAAACAGTCGGAATAGTCTTTTTCCGGTATAGCCTTCAAGATCTTTGATTTGTTGTCTCCTCAATCGTGTCAAAACGGCGTCCCCTTATCGTCCTTTTGAGTTTGCTGAATAGCCAGAAGTCGCATGGAGCCAAATTAGGCAAATACGGTGGTTGCGGAAAGATATGAGTCGAGTTTTTGGCAAAAAAGTCGCGAAGAACCAATGCAGTATGACATGGTGCGTTATCGTGATGAAGGAACCAAGAGTTGTTCGCCCATAATTCCGGCCATTTTAGACGAATAACTTTACGCAAACGACGCATAACGCTCAAATAATATTTTTTGTTGACAGTTTGGCCCGACGGAAGAAATTCATAGAGCACCACTCCACGATAATCAAAGAAAACTGTCAACATGACCTTGATTTTCGATCGACTTTGCCGTGGTCTTTCCGGTCTTGCTTCACCTTTTGCACGATAATCGCTGGATTGGTCGGTGGTTTCAGGATCGTATGCGTAAATCCAAGTCTCGTCTCCAGTAATGATGCATTTAAAATGGTCCTGATAGCCAGACAGCAAAGTCTCACACACATCAACGCAACGCTTTTTTCCAAAAAATTGAGCGATTTTGGCACCAATCGAGACTTGACGCGTTTGAGACACAAAACATCCTTCAAAATAGTTTGGGCTGAGCCAAATGATATTCCAACACTATCAGCGAGGTCTCTAATTGTCAATCGACGATTTTCAAGCACCAAATCTTTGATTTTTTGGACGTGGCCCTCGTCGGTTGACGTTGATGGTCGTCCAGAGCGCGGTTCGTCTCTAACGCGTTCTCGGCCAGCTTTGAGCTCGTTGTACCACTTATCAACGTTTTTTTGTGCCATAGTTTGATCACCAAAAGCCTTTTGCAACATTTTCAACGTGCCCGCACAAGAATATTCGTCCCGCAAACAAAATTCGATGCAAGCTCTTTGCTCAACAAAATCACCCATTGTAAAAATCGAAAAATTCACTTTTGGTTGTTTACAAAAACACGTGCAACTCGGAAATAATTAAACCTTTTGATAAACAGACGCTTGGCAAATGTTATAGACAGTCCTACCAACCTAGGAAAAGAAATTTACCTGCCTTTCTGATGCCCGGGAGTTTCAAATGACAATTTCACCTTACTTTTTGATCACAGTAGTAATTACTAACCATATAACAGGTCGGCTGAAAAGTTCGTAGGCTAACACATAGATAGCGTTACTAGAATCAAATCCATATGATTTTTAGTTAGTATTAACCTTCTAATGATACGTGTATAAATTTAACAGCTTTCGGACAACTGGTTTGTGAGATATAGCATTGTGAGTGAAGCAACTTTTGTTATTATAAAAAAAAAAGAGAAAAAGAATTTTATGTGCTCATGAAGCATTGCTTTTTGGTGAAAAAATACTTTTGAAGCTAAGGCTTGGCTTGATTAACATTATTTAGACTCTTCATCAGGAAAATCAACCATCTATAAGAGGTTTGCTAAATTTAAACGAGGCAAAATGAGCGTCGAAGACGATGCACGCAGTGGACGTCCGAAAAAGGCTCTTACTGACGGAAACATAATAGAAGATCACGAAATAATTTTGAATGATCATAAAGTAAAGTTGATCGAGATAGCTGAAACTCTAGCGATATCAAATCTAAAGGAATGTGTTAGACATATCGTGCAAGAATATTTGGCCATGCAAAAGCTGTGTGCAAAGTGGATGCCGCGCAAGCTTACAATCAATCAAAAGAAACAACGTATTGATGATTTAGGGCAATGTTCAGCAATATTTAATCGTAATTAAAACGAATTTTTCAGACGATATGTGACAATCGGTAAGACATTGCTCCTCGCCACACTTCGGAGTTCAATCGACAGTCAGTCAAGTGGACTACACTCGATGAACCAAATCCAAAAAGTGGAAAGACGCAGCAGCCAGCTGGCAAGGTTATGGCATCAGTATTCTGGGATGTGCATGGTATAATATTCATAGATTACAGGCGTCCCTCGTATAACACGGTACTTGTAAAACATGGTTTTGATATTACACGGTACAAGAATTGAGAATAATTGTAACACGGTTTTAATATAACACGATTTCAAAAATCGAATATGCGTTTAAAATTTGAATTTTTCTTTGGATTTCGTTTAATAAGGGAAATCCCCAACTTTATTGCTACTGAAAAATCTCTCATTTCATTTTGAGAAGTGACAGTATGCGTTTTGTTGTTTGTAAATGAAATTGATAAAGTTTTTGTTCGGTTTGTTTTGAACATTTTCGAAAGTAAAGTGAAAAGTAAAAAAAAGTAATAATAGCTTTTTTTTACAAGTTTATAAGTGCATAATAATTTCAATTTGTGGTATGTAAAAAATTAAGTTGTAACGTTAATGGTAAATCTAATTTTGGACCCTAAATTTAGATAAGGTCTGACAAGATCAAGAAGCAAAAATTTAAACGAAAATTTATTTCACTCGAAGAAAAAATTGGAATTTTAGATCGTATAGATTGCGGAGAAAAGCCAACATCGATTGCAAAATCATTTAATTCAAACGAAGCTACTATTCGAACTATATTCAAAAATAAAAGCGAAATCAGAAAAAATGTTGCCTTTGGTTGTCCTCAAAGTACGAAACATGTATCCCGCAAACGGGATATAAATATCGTAAAAATGGAACATGCTCTTATAATATGGATAGAAGATTGTTTAGATAAACAAATCCATTTTAACACAAATACAGTCTGTCAAGTAAGAACGTGGTCGACTTCACCGACAGGTAATAGAAGATTTCGCTCTAATTCTTTCGCCAGCCAATAAACGAAAGCTTTATCCTTAATGCATTGTTAACAAAGATTCAGTTGTCATTGATCTTTTGAAAGAGAATCACGTTAAACGCCATGAGTGCTAAGTACGCGTCGCGCTACGAGGCTGTGTTCCTTTGCATCGACCCGTAAAGTCCCAAAATGTCGCAATCAGTGGCTGCTAAATATATGAGAAAGTCGGAGACATTTGAACAGAAGTAAATACAGCGATATAAAGTGGCTAAAAATGTCGATGATTTACCAGAACGTGGCTCGATAGGAAGAGTGAACAAAAAAGATGAAAAAAGAATAGTGAATCTATTTTCGCGGAATCCTGCTTCAACACTGGGGCAAGGACGAGCAAAATTAATGGCAAGAGGTTTAGATATATCCTACGAAACTATCCGAACCCATCTTCGTACTCATCATCTGAAATGGCGCAACACAATGGAGAAGCCTCTGTTGACTGAAAAACATGTGACAAAGCGACTCGCTTGGGCGCATGAGAATATTGATAGAGATTTTGCAAATGTCATTTATACTGATGAATGTTCTATATGGGCACGTTCTGTCTTCACGCGAGCCTGGTCAACTTCCACCAATAGGCTTGTTCAGCGGACCGTAAAACATGGAATAAAGGTGCATCTTTGGGGCTGCTTCTCAAAGCAGGGATTCGGCACTTTGCACCTCTTTACTGACAACCTAAATGCCGAGAAAATGATAAAAATCTACAAAAAGGCTTTACTGCCATCTGCCAAACGATGGTTCATCACAAAAAATGAAGATTGGATTCTGCAGGAGGACAACGATCCGAAGCACTGCAGCAAGCTCTGTACTCAGTGGAAGACTCAATCTGGCATCGTTACATTAGATTGGCCGTCGCAGTCGCCCGATGCAAAACCTATTGAAAATGTGTGGGCATATATTAAACGGAAGCTTCGTGAAAGACGCACATACACTTTGAAGCAGTTGTCTTACGAAATTCGTCGAATCTGGAGATCCTTGCCACTAGAATACGCCGTCAAATTAGTGGAAAGCATGCCTCGGAAATGCCAGGCAATTATCGATGCCGTTGGTGACTAGACACATTATTGACCGAATTGGATCATTGTTCGTAATGTGTACAATGTATATATAAATATGAAAGTTTTATCAAATAAGTTTCTTTATAAATAAACACGACCACGCTCTTACTTGACAGACTGTACTATTAAACAAAAAGCGCTCAGAATTTACACACACTTAAAGAAAGATGAGCTTCCTTCTGAAAAACAAGCAAACCTATCATTTTTGGCAAGTAAAGGGTGGTTTGAAAATTTTAAAAAAAGATTTTCTTTGCGCAATGTAAAATTTCAAGGAGAGAAAGCTTCAGCAGATGTAGATGCTGCCAAAAAATTTATATTGGAAATACCAAAAATTATTGAAGAGGAAGAATATTCAGCAGATCAAATTTTCAACGCCGATGAGACAGCTTTATATTGGAAGAGAATGAATGCCATCTTAAACTTTTATTTCAAAAAATGAGAAGCAAGCACCAGGTTATGAACCTTGTGAAGATCGTGTCACCCTTCACATGTGTAGTAACCTATCGGGAAACTTTCTAGTAAAACCCATGATAATAAATCATTCCTTAAATCCCAGAGCATTAAAAAACGTCGATAAGTCTCATCTACCAGTTTTCTGGCGAGCAAATAAAAAAGGCAGGATGACGCAAAATTTGTTTAAAGACTGGCTCAAAAATTGTTTTATTCTAGAAGTAGAAAAGTTTTGAAAGAAAAATTTGAGCTTTAAAGTTTTATTGCTCATTGATAATGCAAGTAGTCATAGTAGAGAGTTAAATCATCCTAACGTGAAAATTGTTTTTTTCTCCAAATTGTACGTTATTGATCCAACCATTAGATCAAGGAATCATTGCAACAACCAAGACATACTACATACGACTAGCATTCCAAAAAATTTAAGAAAGACTGGAAAACGATAAAAATGTCATGCTTATTCAAGCTTGAAGAGAGTTTTCTATTTTAGATTGTGTCGCAATTATAGCTTTGGCTTGCAAGGAATTAAATCATTCGATACTTCATGCGTGTTCGAAACCTTTGTTACCCCAAATTTTCCAGAGAGGAAACTTTGTGCCAATTGAGAAAGCAGAATTTAACAGAAAAATATCGGCTGCTTCTAATTTAGAAAGGGCCGGATTTTTAAATATGAACATTAATGATGTTCGGGAACTATTTAAAGAACAAACTTTGAATGAGGAAGAACTAATTAAACTTATAAATACCTCCACTTCTAATTACGCCGATGATTCCGAAAACATTTGTAATACTACAACGGTTCCTCATTTGAATTTAACTGATCTGCAAGAAGGAATAGATTTAGCTAAAAAATTAGAAAATTTTTTCGTTAAAAAAGATCCTTCAGCAGTACATAGCGGAAAATTTAAAAGAGAATTGAAAAGTTCTTAAGCTCCTTATAGAGAAATTCTGAAAGAATTGCAAGATCGAAATAGGTAGGTAATTGCAACTGCGTCAGATAACTTTTGTAATGATGGAGAAATAACTAGTAAAGAGGAGTTTCAACCAACCTTGAAAAAAAAGAATTGAAGAGCTGTAATTTTTAATGAGAGTGATATATGATAGTGATGAAAATTAATTTGAGTGATGATGAAAATTAATTTCGTGGTCTTAATAAGCTGTTTTTATTTGTTTTATAATAATTATTATTTTTTGAATATATTTTTAGTTGTATTTTTAACTTTTATATTTCGTCATAATGTTGAATTTCATTTTTTTTTTAATAAAAACTTGAAGTCAACTTACTTTTTCATTTATATAGTATTTGGAACAAAATTTCAGCTATTATAAAATTTTACACCTTAAATCTTGGTTTCGATATAACACGGTACACATTGCTTTTATTTATATTATTTCAAGGTTTCGTATAACACGGTTTCGATATAACACAAGACAAGGCCTCGATACTACACGGTATACCTTGTTTCGTATAACGCGGTTTCGATATAGCACGATACGAATTAATCGTGTTATACGATGGACGCCTGTACCTTGAAAAGGGCCAGACCATCAACAGCGATTATTACATAGATTGTTGGACCGTTTGGAGGATGAAATAAAAAAAAGCGGTCGCATTTGAAGCAGAAAAAGTGCTGTTTCATCAAGACAATGCACCGTATCACAAATTAATGAAAACGATAGCAAAATTGCATGGATGAGGCTATAAATTGCTTCCCCCATCCATCGTATTCTCCAGATCTTGCTTCCAGTGACTTTTTTCTGTTTGCAGACCTCAGAAGAATGCTCGCTGGAAAAAAACTCAGCACTAATGAAGAGGTAATCGCCGAAGCTGAGACCTGTTTCGAGGCTAAAGAGAAATCCTACTATAAAAATGGTATCGGAAAATTATATAAGCGCAATAATCGCTGTTTTGCCCTCGAAGGTAACTATATTGAATACTAGGTTGTTCAAAAAGTTTTGAAAGCGACATCTATAGAGCAGTAGAAGAACCAAAATTTTTACGCCATTTTAATATTTTATCTTTCTTATAAACATACCCAAAGTTCCATTCCACTCTGTCAATTTATTGTTTGTTTACAAGCCATTTAAAGTTGACGTGTCAGTGTATTTTTTTTACAATGGAAAAAACCGAATATCGTGCAGTGATAAAATTCTTTGTTTTGGAAGGTTTATCAGCAACGGAAATTCATACAAAAATGGTGCAAGTGTTAAAGGAATCTGCTCCTTTATTTCCAACTGTGCATCGATGGGTTTTTGAGTTTAGACGTGGTCGAAAAAGCGTTGAAGACGATCCACGCTGAGAACGTCCAAAAAGTGCATCAACACCAGCATTCATAGCAAAAGTACAGGATATGGTTTTGGAAAATCGTCGATTGACCGAAAGAGATTTAGCAGAGGCCCTAGACATCTCATTAGGCAGTGTAAGTCATATTTTAAATGAAGTTTCGGGTTTCAGAAAGCTCTGTGCACAATGGAACAAAAACACGTTCGAATGCGACTTTCTGAGCAACATTTGGAGCGTTTTCGAAAGGATAAAAAGGATTTTTTGCGTCGATTCATTACTATGGATGAGACTTGGGTCTACCATTATGACCCTGAATCAAAACAAGAGGCTAAAGAGTGGTGTCAACCAGGCACTTCGGCACCGAAGCGAGTTCGTGTCCAGAAATCGGCGAAGAAGGTGTTAGCGTCAGTTTTTTGGGATGCAAAAGGGATTTTGTTGGTGGATTATCTTTAAACTGGCAAAACAATAAATTCTGAATATTATTGTAACCTTTTGGACCAATTGGATGAAAAAATTAGTGAAAAAAGACCCGGTTTGCACAAGAAAAAAATCATTTTTCATCAAGACAATGCACCCGCTCACACAGCTCAAAAAACCATCACTAAAATAACCGAATTAAAGTAAGAATTGTTGCAGCATCCACCTTATTCGCCTGATTTAGCTCCCTCTGACTTCTGGCTGTTTCCACACCTAAAGAAATTCCTTCGTGGGAAGCATTTTTCATCAAACGAAGAGGTTATAGCCGTCGTAGAGGAGTATTTTGCAGGCCTTGCAGAAAGTCACTTTCATGATGGGATAAACGAGTTGGAAGACCGTTGGACCAAGTGTATTGAACTTATGGGAGATAATACTGAGCAATAAAAGTGATTTCACCAACAAAAATAAGTATCTTCATCTCCACTTTCAAAACTTTTTGAACAACCTAGTATTATCGAATTTCACCAAAAAAATGCGTATTTCTATGTTATTCTACGAATTTTTCAGCCGAACTGTTATTATGTATTTTCTTGAAATATTTAAATTAATTTAGAGTACAAGCCAATGAACAGATGAATGATTCTCTTCTATTAAGTAGATCAAATTAATTTCTTTTAAAAACTTTAATGCTGCACTAAATGTCTAGATTATTGTAAAACCTTTACAATCACAAAATTATAATATTTATCAAAAGTTTTAGTTATATCACAAAATCTTTATAAAACTTACATAATTATTTCACATAATATTTTCGTAATTGTTCATTAAAACTTAGCAGAGTGAAATTATTGAAAAATAATTAACGAATCAAGTGAAACAAAAGCCGATAAGTAAATACGAGTGTTTGACTCGAAATCGTATGATCTTTATTGGCCGTATAGGTTAAATTTTTCCCTTCTGCCGCTGAGACTCGGAATCCAAAATATTATTTCGATACTTATTTATCGTGCGTCCTTTTTTTTTATTAATTTCTGATGAAAATGATATTTTTGCAGCTCCTAAATTTTTTAAACATTGCATATAAGGTCTATCAAAATATTGTATAGGATATCAAAAATCACTTTTTTTGATTGCCATTTTTTTAGTTATTTGTTTAAAAAACTTAAATTCTAGTTTTTAATTTTGTTTTATATTTTTTATATTTTCTTATTAAAATGTAGCCGATAAATTCTACAATACTTTATTCCCACATATACATGTATTCGATTGTACAAAATATTTACATGCACAAACACTCACATGTACACGCTTATACGCTTGCGTGCTATATATATATATATATATATATATGTGTGTGTATATATTAGGTGTACAAGTTTGAAACCGGAGTTCCCTTGTAGATGGTGCTAGCCATCAATGTAGGGATCGTAAGACATCGTCTCCCTCTAAAAGCTGACGAAGATTTTCAACACACAACAACCTAAGTTTCATATGCTGGTATACACAGTATGTCGGAAAAGTTCCCGAACTTTTAAAATAAAAAATCGAAAATCACATCTAAAGAAATTTATTCTAGTAAACTTTCAACATAGTCCCCTTCCCTAGATATACACTCATTTGAGCGCTCCATGAGGGATTCGAGGGCTCTCTGGTACTCCTCTGAAGTTATCGCTGTGAGACGCTCGATGCAAGCCGCTTGAATGCTCGGTACATCTTCAAAAAATGGTCCTTTCAAGGCCATTTTTAGCTTGGGAAATAGGAAAAATTAAGCTGGAGCCAGATCTGGCGAGTGCGGGGCGTGATTGATGCGTGGGATCTGATTTTCAGCGAGATAACGCTTCACAATGTTCGAAGAATGAACAGGCACATTGTCATCCAGCAAACTCCACAATCCCGGTTCCTTGTACTCGGGTCTGATGCGATAAATCCGGCGCTTCAGACGTTTTAATACCTCTACGTAATATGCAGCATTCACGGTGGTGTTTGGGGGTACAAATGCTTTGTGTATCAGGCCTTTGGAGTCGAAGTAAGCGATGAGCATCATCTTTACCCGTGATTTTTGTTGGCGCACTTTGAGGCCTCACACGGCCCGGACTGAGCCAAGCGGATGACTGGCGCTTCGTGGAAGGATCGTATTGAAAGCACCAAGTCTTGTCTCCAGTCACAATTGAGGTTAGAAAGCCCGGAATGGTGTCGCAAGTCTCGATAAAATCTTGACAACATTGGATGCGAGTTTCTTTCTGCTCTGGTGTGAGAAAGTACGGAACAAATCGAGAGCAGACCTTCCTGCGGTTTATTTTTTTTTTCAGAATCAACGCGACGCTATCTTTGCTCATGTTTAGTTCGTCTGCCAACATTCTGAGAGACATGTGGCAATCCTGCTTTAGTAGCGCGCACACGCGAGCCTCGTTTTCGTCGGTAACAGCTGTTGACGGCCGGCCGCTTCTCTCGTCATCTTCTAACGACTCTCTACCCTTTTTGAACCGACTGAACCACGTGTAAACAGTTGTACGCGACACTACACCTTCACCGTAAGCCGAATCGATCATTTTTTTCGTTTCCGCGAAAGTTTTTTTAAGTTTATAGCAGAATTTGATTGCACCACGATGTTCAAATTTCTCATCCATCGTAGAGCTTGCACCGGGGTACTAAACACACGTTCACTCAAGCACGTCTATCTCGGCAACTAATGAACGGATACTGGTGAAAAAATTCTCAGACACTCTAGATGGATGTAGCAACATAGTACCGGTGTCGCCCAAGAGGTAGCGCCACTCGTACAAGCGCTACAAAATATGTTCGGGAACTTTTCCGACATACTGTGTATTTTTCTATAACCTTAAACATGTCGAGTTTTGTGCCTATGAACTACGATTTGCGGACAGCATTGGTTTTTGTTATCATTTGATGAAATCTATTGTAGAATCGCATCGAATACTTGTCGAAGCTTACGTTGAACATGCTTTTAGTAAGACACAGTGTTTCGTGTGGTTCCAAAAATTAGAAAGTAGTGATTTAGACGTCAGAAACAAAGAAAATGGAAAACTACTAAAGAAGTTCGCAGACAACGAATTGCAAGCCTTATTGAATAAAAATGATATTCAAACATAACAAAAACTCGCGGATAAACTTGAAGTGATGCAGAAAGCCGTCTTCATTCGTTTGAAAGCCATGAGAAAGATTCAGAAAGTGAGAAAATGGGTTTCGCATGAACTGAATGAAAGACAGCAAGAAAATCGAAATGCCACTTATGAAATGCTGCTCGACAGATATAATACAAGGTTATTTTTTTATCGAATCGTGACAGGCGCTGAAAAATAAATATATATTTAAAGAATCGGAAATCCTAAACGTCGGAAATCATAAGTTGATCTAGGCGAACCATCGTCATCCACTGCAAGAGCGAGTCGCTTGAAAAAGAAGACAATACTCTGTGTTTAGTGAAATCAGATGGGTGTAATCTATTATAATCTGCTAAAACCTGTTAAAGCCGTTAACACTGATCGCTACTAACAATAAATGATCAGTTTAATCGAGCATTGCGTAAAAAACAACTGGAATATAGAAAAAAGCAGCACTGTCATTTTTCTTCATGATAATGTCCCATCACACAGGAAAACGGGTCTGGGACGATCGTGGCGTTTAGTTGGAAAATACTAGCACATGCAGCTTATTCTTCAGTCTTGACTCCGTCCATGACAGTCATTACGTTGTTGATATCACTATCAGCATGGTTCATTAGATTTATTATCATAAATGGCGCAAATTAATAATTGTATATTAACGCCTAATTATTCAATTCGAACAGTCAATAATAAATTTGATACAGTTACTATAGTAATTTTATTACTAACTGATAGCTTTATCAATTAGTTTATTTACAGTGCGCTATTTTATCAGTTCATCTCAAGTGTGTTTTGCAATTTTTGAAATGGATAAAAATATCGAACATAGAATCTGCCTTAAATTTTGCATTGCAAATGAAATTTCTTGTGCCAAAGGGCTAAAAATGTTACACAAGGCTTACGGTGAATCAACTTTATCAAAAACTTGTGCGTATGAGTGGTATAATCAATTTGAAAGAGGTCGAGATATGATGGAAGATTTGCTTCGTTCTGGTCGGCCATCAATATCTTTAAGTAAACTAAACATCGCTAAAGTAAAGGAAATGGTGACTGAATTAGTTCGTACCATTTTAAACGATTTTTTAGGTTAAAACGCGTTGCCGCTTGACCACGATAACGCATCATCTCACAAGGCTATCATTGTGAACGAATTTCAGGCCAAAAACTCAACAAATCTCATCGAACAGCCACTGTATTCTCTTGATAGCTTCGGCCGACTTTCTTCTTTCTCCAAAACTCAAATTACCACTTCGAGGTACCCGTTAGATGACATAAAAGAAAACTCATGACGAGTACTTAACTCGATTCCAAAAAATACGTTTAAAAAATGTTTTGGTGATTGGGTCATTAGTTGGCGTAAGTATCTTTGATCGGATCAGACATACTTTAAAAGCAATACAATTAATTTAGATAAATAATACATATGATTTGTTTTATTGACCAATTCCCGGTACTTTCTTGACAAAAAGTATATCTTGTGCTTTTTAAGCCTACACATAATGCGGTCTGGAGGCATCGCTGCTTTCTTGCATAACTCAATCCATTAATTATTCGTAATCAGACTAATCCACAATAGTATTCTAAATCTGTCTCGACATTTGTTGATATATACGATTTGATAAGAGTAAACCTCATGCTGCACCGAAATTTAATAAGTTAATTACATTTCGAAGCTTCAAAAATATTGATCTTAAGATATTTTATTTATTTATTTTCATTCTTTTATGCCTCTCTCATATTTTCTTTACATATAATTGATTTTTCTTATGTAAAAACTATACATTATTTATACAATTAAACTTTTATAATACTAATATTGAAGTTACTGTACTAGCTGGGCTAGTAGACGGAACCATGGGTTGATATATAAGGCGCCTTATGTTAAACTTGTTAAACACTGCTAGAAATAGATATTTTGCAAATAAGCTAAATTTTACACAATATTTAGAAATAATCTGGGAAGAATGTAGAAAAATTTAGTTTGACTGCTTCTAGAACACCATCTCCGAGTCAGAAATTTACATTAAACGAATTAAATCATTACTATACATCTGCCTCTTCTATTGCTTTAAGCCTTCAAAAAGTTGACTTATCAACCATCCTAAGGATCAATCCATTTACCTCCTTGGATTGTTTTGCATTCTACCCAGTTAATCTGCAAAATATCATCCTAGCTTTAAAGAAATCAAAATTATCTTTATCTAGTCAACAGTGCTTTTATATATACGATAGCGACAATAGAGTGCCCGCTTTTTATTGATTAATTTAGTCACGTTGTACATACCGAAAAGAAAAATATAAATAATACCATTTTTATTAAGTGGGAGATGACTACAGCATAATTGTAATAAATGCGTGTTCTGTACATTATTCAAATTAATTCACAAAATCCTTAAAAATGTTAGGTAAGTTAGCTGATTTTAATAAAAAACAAAATGACCGTAATGCTCGTCTAAATTCGCCTCTTAATGGCAGCTCATTTGCTATTGTCGTCACTGTGGATATAAAGATACTTTAATTCGGATCTCAATACTACATCTAATGGTTCTAAATTTCTCAATCGATCACTCCTTAAGAATTATACAGCACTGCTCTATGTATCATACTCAAGCGTCTCCCAGATAGATTGATGTTATAATGGTAGATAACAATAACTGTACTAAACTAAAACAACAATCCGGCGACCTTTCGGAGCAAACCCATTGTCATTTGTGCCATAATAAAACTCTAGACCTTCTCTCGTTTCCTTGATTACAAAGTGTTTTACATACAAAGAATTTTATTGAAATTAAATATGAGGGGATGGTAAGCATATTGATATTGTACTAGTCGCTTTTTGTTACAAATAACTTTGACATTGACAGTAGACTGGAGTGCCTAACCTCTATTCTCATCGAGGTTATAAACACTCTTGCGCCCATTAAAACTGTTAAACCTAATAAGCCTCCTTCTTTCATAGGTGCGGAGTAAGCTTTAAGTTATAATTAGTAAACGATATTCAACAAATCTTTAGGAGAACCAATAATGCCAACCTACTAAATGAATTTCTTTGCCATCGATCTTAAGCTAAATATTATTTGGAACGAGAACGCATTATAATTTTACAAAATCTTACAACAGACGCACTTGATAATAAAAAAAAAAAAATTGAGGGAGATGTGCAAAGCCTTTTGCTTATAAAAAAAGTTTTTTATTTAAATCAATATCACTTACTGATTTTATCATCGCCATTTCTCATATTTCCTGCAAGCTATAGGCGTGGATGACACGTCTCAAAGTGTAATAACTAAAACTATTCCATTTATTGATTTATACTTTTTGTTGACCGTCAACTTCTCGCTATTCCAGGAAATTTTTCCGAGTGCATGGAGGAAACATAGCTTATCGCACATAAAAAGGACCTACATCATTTTCTGCATCGGATTTTCTGCTAATTACGATGCAGTGCTTTATATATTTATATACTTTTATATATTATTATACTTATGCTCATGACACATTTAAATACAAAATTCTTGCTCAATCTACTCCTTTTTTTGATGATTCTTCTGAATTTATTCTTTGATACTCCTCACTTGGTAGCATAAATATCTTGTTTGCAGTTGTTTATCGCCGACCAATAGCCATCTACCCAACGGAGTTCTTTAAACTATCAACTAAATATTTCAATAAGTATTTTAATACTATTTTATTACTTTTATCTCATTTATACATACTTATCATTGCTCCGAGTAATAAGTCCATGATTGATTACTAAACTTATGCAGTCCTTTTTCAAAACAATAATGTTCAAATCTCTCATTTAGTGTTTTTGGTTTGAACTTTATTTTTTCACTTTTTTTCGTTCGCCAATATTCACGCATACGCACTTCTTTTAACAACTTTGCGTATTTTCGACTTGATTCATTTTTGATATATCTGATGAGTTTAAAACACAACTGAACAGAATTATGTGCCATTAACTTTGTCTAAAAACAACAATGTACACTCATATTGAACGAATTTAAACGTATTCAAACGTGTAAAGTAGACGAATACCATAGATGCTGTATACGCATTACATTGTTAACGAGAAAGGTCAATGTCCACGTTGGCATATACAGAAAGAGAGAAACAGAAAGAGTAACGTTTTTATAATATTAGTGTATACGTGTATGGCATCATTAGCAACTAGGCTTAATCCTACTTTTTCCTTTTTTCTTTTAGTTTATTTTCCATCTAACGCTCTCGCTTTTAGGGCTTATTAAAATATTTGAGGGATATATAACAGGAAAATTATAGAAGTATGAATAAAAACGCAAAAATAGTAATGTTTAAAACGTTTTACCTTTAGTGATTCTGAGGGTAGCTTTGTCCTGCCTTTGGTGCTCCTTAAGGTGGCTGGTGAGTAGTGGCAAGACAATGTGGATGAATAAAACAAACTACACATAGGGTTTCGCACTTAATTTGCATTTTATTATTAAATAATTTTATAATTAAACTCTTAGACTTTATATTATTTTATGCCTTATTATTGTTTCTATTATTATCTTTATTATTTCTTTATACTATTAAGTGGCGGGTAATTAAAAAAATTGTAAACGACGAATAGTTTCTATGTTTCTTGGCGACAAGTAAAATAGATTGTACCTATTGTCGACTCGTTTGAACTAATTGTTTACTCGTTCTAACTAATCTATTACTTTTATTGGTAGCTGTTTTATATACTGATTTTCTTGTATATTAATTTTTTTCGTATATTTAGTAATTATGTGATTCCTCATAAACATAAAATTTCATAATCAGTGTATCTTTTACCAGCAAAAGTAAGCTATTGTACAAAAAGTTGTATAGTTTACATTTTGGTGAGTTCGACTCACATTTGTTGCAAGTAGATCATGCAGTTGTAGAAACGCATTCTTTTTTGGTAACTATTCCTAAATGTACATTTTTGCTGATGTGCATTTCGCAATGACTTGCGTATGAAAAATATGTCACTTAACTGTTTGATGCAAACAGGATTATGTGTGAAAAAGAAAGAATGTGTTTGGTAATTTTTTAAGATTACGTCGAAAGACGTGACACCTAGGAGGCTAAGTCACTGCAATATTTATATTGCATTGTTTATTACTTGAGACAAATGTATGCTAACTTTATAATGTATTTGATGAGTTAATTGTTACAATGATAAGTAAATCTATATAAGATAAACACAAATATGAAATAATCGGGGCAAGTAGTTAGGCAAATAATTTAAACACACTTTATTTCTTTCGTATATATATGTATATAATTTATTTTCGTTACAAAACTTTAAAAATATAAACTGCAGCGAATGAATAATATAAAATGCAAAAATACTAAATTCCGAAATGCAATGTAATGTTACAATGATACAATGCAAGAATGCAATGCTATGCTATGCTATACTTTTTCTGCTATGCTGCCGCGCGACTCAAGCGCGCGCTTTTTATAACTTCACGGGGAGCTAAGTCAAAACTTCCCCCTCTATCTTTCTCGCGGCCAATTAGCTTTGACCAAGGGCTAAAAGCAAGGCACCGCAATACATAACATTTTTATCATACGATTATATAATTTACTATTATTATATAATTTACCATTTTCTTTCCAAATTTTCATAGTTTTCTGTGGAAGGGTGGGTGCTCACTGCATACCTAGCTCCCTGTTGGACTCGGTTCCACCTTACAGTTTCCCCTTACCGCTAGGCCAAGCCTCGCGGCGAGTCTAACAGCCTCGGGGAACACAGAGTTACCCCAAGCTGAGGGCGATGGCGGATATCTCGACGCCGACTTTAGTCGCCCGCAAGCACCCGTCTCGACAATCCGAGAATCACCCCTATCCTGACTCAACTACAATCATAATAATTAAACGTAAGATCCTAGATCTTACTGCCATATTTTCTAATGAAAATTTTGCATGAATAATTTGCAAACAATAAACAATATGTGTGTTACTTTATCGCCCCCAAGGAGCAATAAATCATATTATTTTTATACAAAAACATTCAAATTAAGTGCGTATATGCCTTTTCTTCTTTCCCTTGGCCGATTACAATTAAAATCATAATTTTATACAAATTCTTACATCATAATATAATTAAATTTTTCCTCAATTTTCATTTATTTAAAAAATAAATATTTTATTTTAATAAATACAAAAAATATTATTCGCATTTTATCTATGCTTAGCTTATGCATACTTCCACATTTCTTGGCTAAGACTTGTATTTCCGCGTTTGCACTTTTGCGTTTTACTTCCGCGTTTTACTTCCGCGTGTACTTCCGCGTTTCAACGGTTTTTCGCCATATAAGGCAATGATTTCATTCCCGTCATTTACTAGCTTTATACATAAAATTGTAAAATATTATTTTTATTTAATTTTATTTTAAAACTTTTTTATATATCCTTCTATCGTTAACAAAATCTAAAAATTAAAATTTATCTTAAATTAACAAATAATTAATTTTTGGTTGTCATTTTATGATTTAAATGTATCTTAAATGAATTTTTAGTTTGCGTTTAGTTCGTACATGGTATTTTATGTTTCTTTTTATCCACATATATTATTATTGTTAGTTTTTTTAGTAGTTTCAATGAATTTATTTTTAAATAAGAAGAATGCTTGACGTTCGCGTCGACCTAGATGCAGTCGCTGCATATTCGGACAGCGATAGCGCTTTAAAAATTGTGCCTATCCTTAGATTCTTTTTATTATAGTTTTTGTTGCTTTACTTATCGATTATGTTTAGACTTACAGTCTGTCAAGTAAGAGCGTGGTCGACTTCACCGACAGGTAATTAAAGATTTTGCTCTAACTTTTTCGCGAGCCAATAGAGGGAAGCTTTGTCCTTGATGCATTGTCAACAAAGATTCAGTTGTCGTTGATCTTTTGAAAGAGAATCACGTTAAACGCCATGAGTGCTAAGTACGCGTCGCGCTACGAGGCTGTGTTCCTTTGCATCCACCCGAAAGGTCCCAAAATGTCGTAATCAGCGGCTGCTAAATATATGAGAAAGTCAAAGGCATTTGTACAGAAGTGGATACAGCGATATAAAGTGGCTAAAAATCTCGATGATTTACCAGAACGTGGCTCGATAGGAAAAGTGAACAAAAAAGATGAAAAAAGAATAGTGAATCTGTTTTCGCGGAATCCTGCTTCAACACTGCGGCAAGGACAAGCAAAATTAATGGCAAAAGGTTTAGATATATTCTACGAAACTATCTGAACCCATCTTCGTACTCTTCATCTGAAATGGCGCAACACAATGAAGAAGCCTCTGTTGACTGGAAAACATGTGACAAAGCGACTCGCTTGGGCGCATGAAAATATTGATAGAGATTTTGAAAATGTCATTTTTACTGATAAATGTTCTATATGGGCACGTTCTGTCTTCACGCGAGCCTGGTCAACTTCCACCAATAGGCTTGTTCAGCGGATCGTAAAACATGGAATAAAGGTGCATCTTTGAGGCTGCTTCTCAAAGCAGGGATTCGGCACTTTGCACCTCTTTACTGACAACCTAAATGCCGAGAAAATGATAAAAATCTACAAAAAGGCTTTACTGCCATCTGCCAAACGATGGTTCATCACAAAAAATAAAGATTGGATTCCGCAGGAGGACAACGATCCTAAACACCGCAGCAAGCTCTGTACTCAGTGGAAGACTCAATCTGGCATCGTTACATTGGATTGGCCATCGCAGTCGCCCGATGCAAACCCTATTGAACATGTGTGGGTATATATTAAACGGAAGCTTCGTGGAAGACGCACATACACTTTGAAGCAGTTGTCTTACGAAATTCGTCGGATCTGGAGATCCTTGCCACTAGAATACGCCGTCAAATTAGTAGAAAGCATGCCTCGGAGATGCCAGGCAATTATCGACGCCGGTGGTGACTGGACACATTATTGACCGAATTGCATCATGTAATGTGTTCAATGTATATATAAATATGAAAGTTTCATCAAATAAATTTTTTTATAAATTAACACGACCACGCTCTTACTTAACAGACTGTATTTGTATTTTTGTAGAACGACATTATTAATCTGTTAAATGTTTCTAGTGTAATTTAATATTCTTCTAGATTACATAGCGATATTTCTTTTAGAGCCATGGTACTATTCGAGAAGATGAAGGTGGCTTTGGATTTGAGATTTTTGGTCATCTTTATTGTTCTAGTTCAATATCTTCTTAATTACTCTTTTTTACGATTGTTTTAGTTAGTATTTTTTAGTATTATTAATAGATACATAATGGAGCTAAATAGTACTTCCAGTAAGTGAAGTGACCATCTATATATTGTATTCTTACATGTAGTGTATAGCCTCTTATTATTGTGTCAAAGGCTAATTTTATTATTTAGATTATTATTAAAATCATTATTATTGCTAAACTAATATCAGGCTATTTAATAAGTTTTGCGGTTTAATAAGAGAAGGTGTTGCTACTAGCCTAAATTTTTTTTTGTCATGTTAATACACTCTTCATATGAACGTATGTAAAGTTTTATTTCAATCTGTCAATTTATTCTTTGTTTACAAGCCACTTAGTATCGACGTGTCACAGTATTTTTTTACAATGGAAAAAATCAAGTATAGTGCAGTGATTGAATTTTTATTTTTAGAAGATTTAAAAGCAAAGGAAATTTATAAACGAATGTTAAAAGTGTATAAGGACTCTTCGCCTTCAATTAGTACAGTAAAAAGGTTGGTTGCTGAATTTAAACGTGGTCGTACAAGCCTTGAAGACGATGCACGTCAAGGATGTCCAAAAACAGCAACAACACCAGAAATCGTAGAAAAAATACAGGACATCGTATTGGAAAATCGTCAAGTGACTGAGAGAGATTAAGTAGAAGCAGTAGGCATCTCTTTAGGCAGTGTAAGCAATATTTTGACTGAACTATTGGGTTTCAGAAAGCTGTGTGCACAATGGTTGCCGCATTCGCTAACAATGGAACAAAAACACATTCGAATGCAGCTTTCTTAGCAACATTTAGAGCGTTTTTGAAAGGATAAAGTGGATCTTGTGCGTCGGTTTATCACTATGGATGAGATTTGGGTCTATCACCATGATCCTAAATCATAACAAGAAGCTAAAGAGTAGTCTGAACCTGGTTCTTTGGCTCCGAAACGAGTTCGTGTCCAGAAATCGGTCAAAAAGGTGTTAGCTCAGTTTTTGGGACGTGAAAAAAATTTTGTTTGTGGATTACTAATAAACTGGTAAAACAATAGATTCTAAATATTATTGTAACCTTTTAGACCAGCTAAAAAAAAAAAATTCGTGAAAGAAGACTCGGTTTGCAGAAGAAAAAAATCCTTTCTCATCAGGACAATGCACCGTGTCACAAGAGCATTTTGACAATGGCTCAAATTCATAAATTAATGTTCGAATTGCTTGAGCATCCACCGTATTTACCAGATTTGGCCCCGATCAACTTTAATCTGTTTCCAGAGCTACAAAAATTCATACGTGGAAAGCGTTTTTCATCAAATGATGAGGTCATAACAGATGTGGAAGCGTATTTTGCAGCCCTTCCAGATTCTCAATACAGAGATGGAATTCATAAATTGAAATCTCGTTGGAACGAGTGCATTGATATTCAGGGAGACTATACTAAATAATAAAGTGTATTTCAAACCATAAAATTGTGTTTTTCTTATTGAACCGCAAAACTTATTAAACAGCCAGGTAGATACAGACTTTGTTAGAGTTTTTAAAAATTTTCCCCGTGCATTTTCTGCTATATGTGAGAGAGTATGTTCAGTGAGAAAGTTATTTATGAATTGCCTTTCTATTTTTCCTCCTTCTTGCGTTCCCCTGAAATAGCATGTAACAAAAATGATTTTTGTAAAAGAAACATGAAATGTTGTAGTTTTCTAAAATCTTCTTAAGAAATATATTACGTTGCTGCAAATGAAATGTGCGATTAAGTAATCAATTTTTAAAAAGCTGTAACATTTATAAACACAATTCATTTATTTAAAATAGGTACCGATAGATGCAACACACTTTTCCCAACGAGATACAAGTACATTTATTCCAGTTTTGTAGAAGTCCGAGTTTCTGGTTCAAAGAAACTCCTCAAAGGCATTTTGGCAGCAGCTTCCTTATTGAATCTTTTTCCTGTCAAAAAGTGATCCAAATGTTTAAAGAAACGGTAATCTGTTGGTGAGAGGTCTGGTGAATATGAAGGGTGAGGAAGAGTGTCACAGCACAACTTGTTTAATTTTTATACCGTTGTTCTCGATACATGAGGTCGTGCGTTATCATAAAGCAGTATCACTCCATCCCTGTTGACAAGTCTAGGTCGTTAAAATATCAATTTCTGATGCATTTCATGCAGTTGAGCACAGTATTTCTCAGCATTGATGGTTTTGCCAGGTTGCAGGAACGAATAGTGGATAACTCCAGCAACAAACCACCAAACAGTTGCCATTATTTTCTTTGAATGAAGGCTTGGTTTCAGCATGTGTCTTGGCGCTTCATCGGCATCTAGCCATTGGGGTGATCAGCGACGATTATCGTATAAAATCCACTTTTCATCGCAGGTCACAATTCGGTACCAGAACGGTTCCTTCTTGTTGCGGGAGAGAAGAGAACTTGAAATCTCCATTCAACACATCATGGTTTGCTCGGTAAGATCATGCGTAATTCATTTGTCAAGCTTTTTCACTTTTCCAAGTTGTTGCAAGTGGCAGCAAACTGTCGAATTGTGAACGCCTAATTTCTCGGCAAGATCCCTTATGGTTTGGCGGGGGTCGGACTTCAGTAATGCACGCAGCTCGTCATTATCGATCGATGGTCCTAGGTGTCCACGTGGCTCATTTTCAAGATCCATATCTCCGGATCAAAATTTGTTGAACCACCGCCAAGTGGTTCGTTCGCTAACTGTATCAGGCTTCAATGCGCTGTTGATATTCCTCGTTGCTTCCGTTGCGTTGTGCTCTAATTTGAATAATGGGTGTACAACTTTGCTTTCACCGTTTTGCAATAGATGGCTGTAGCGGTAAGTGTTAGTTAAAGTAAATACAAGGTCTGGCTATTAAATAACGAGACTGGTAACGAAAAAGGGTTTTATTATAAAAATTATTCTACATTCGAATGCTCCCCTTCCCTCGCCACACACCTTTTTATACGTTTTCTCCATTGATCGAAGCAGTGCTGGAAGTCTTCTTTGGTGAGGGCCTTTAGGAGCTCTGCTGTTTTTTGCTTTACCGCTTCCATCGACTCAAATTGGGTCCCTTTCAAAGCAGATTTTATCTTCGGGAAGAAGAAAAAGTCGCACGGTGCCAAATCTGGCGAGTACGGCGCGTGTTCGAGCACTGGAGTTCGCTTACCGGCCAAATACTGCTTCACAGATAGCGCGTTCTAGGCAGGTGCGTTGTCCTGGTGCAAAATCCACGAGCTGTTCTTCAACAACTCGGGCCGTTTCTTACGAACTCGTTCTCGCAGTGTTGCCAAAACTGACAAATAGTAAGTCTGGTTGACAGTCTGACCCTCTGGAACCCATTTAGTCGTTACGATACCGTTAATGTCGAAAAAAACGATTAACATTGCCTTGAATTTCGATTTGGACATCCTTGCTTTTTTGATTCTGGGCGATTCAGGCGGCTTCCAATGCATCGATTGCCGCTTTGTTTCAACATCGTATTGAAAAATCCACGTTTCGTCGCAATTAATAATGTTTTTCATCAGTCCAGAATCTTTTTTTAACCTCTCAAGGAAATCTGAGCAGACCTGTTGACGCAAGAGCTTTTGGTCAGGAGTAAGGTTTTTTGGCACCAACTTCGCACAGACTTCTGTCATGTGTAATTCCTCGTGTGAAATTTGTCTAACTGTTTCTTTATCGGCATTTACAGCTTCGGCAATCATCCGGATGCTCATTTGACGATCTGCATGCACAATTTGGTTGATTTTAGTCACTGTTTTCGGAGTTATAACAGTGACAGGGCGACCTAGGCGTTGGTCATCTTCATTGCTCACTCGGCCCTCACTGAAGCGCTTACACCACTCAAAAACACGCGCACGAGAGAGAATTGTCCCCATAGGCCTCTTGCAACAATTTACAGCACTCAGTCGGAGTTTTTTTTTAATTAACAAGAAATTTGAGATTGATATGTTTCTCCTATTTTTCGTTACACATGATTTTCAGCATGAAAAAAAAACACGTTTGTTTCAAACCGCTACTGTACAAATACAATAATAGTAACGAGAACGTGTTTTGTTACGTGCATAGATAAGATATCTAGATACTCAACGCACTACTCGTTTTTTTCCCCACCCCTCTACGGTGGCCTGTAGGCGCGCAGTCTCGTTATTTAATAGCCAGACCTCGTAGATCATAGATGTCATACAATAAGCTTAGGTATTTGTAAACATAACGCTATCGAAATATTAGTCGATTTGTGTCTGCATCATAAAGTTATTCTCGATTAAACATGTCAGCTTACAAGCCAAATTCTCGTCATTTGCGGAAGGTTTTAATTTTCTGCTTTAATATGAAGAAATCTGCGACTAAGGCTCACCGAATGCTCTTAAATACCTATGGCGAGGCCACTATTAGTAAAAGAACGTGCCGAGAGTGGTTTTAACGCTTTAAGAACGGCGATTTTAACGTCAAAGACCAGCATGGCGGTGGAAGAAAGAAGGTTTTCGAAGATGCAGAAATGGAGGCATTACTTGATCAAGACTCGTGTCAAACGCAACAAGAATTGGCAGGATCATTGGGAGTGACGCAACAAGCTATTTCAAAACGCCTGAGAGTTATGGGAATGATTCAGATACAAGGAAATTGGGTGCCGTACGAGTTGAAGCCAAGAGATGTTGAGCGGCGTTTGTGTGTTTGTGAACAACTGCTTGCAAGGCAAAGACGGAAGGGATTTTTGCATCGCATTGTGACTGGGGACGAAAAATGGGTTTACTACGATAATCCCAAGCGCAGAAAATCATGGAAATATCCCGGCCATGCTTCCACGTCGACGGCCAAACCGAATATTCACGGTTCCAAGGTCATGCTTAGTATTTGGTGGGACCAGTTTGGCGTAGTGTATTATGAGTTGTTCAAACCGACTAAAACAATTACAGGCGACCGTTATCAAACGCAATTAATGCGTTTGAGTCGAGCGTTAAAAGACAAACGGCCGCAATACAACGAGAGACATGATAAAGTGTTTTTGCAGCATGACAATGCTCGACCCCATGTTGCGAAAGTGGTCAAGACATACTTGGAAACTTTGAAATGGGAAGTCCCACCCCACCCGCCGTATTCTCCAGACGTTGCTCCCTCGGGCTATCACTTGTTTTGATCAATGGCACACGGCCTGGCTGACCAGCACTTCCGGTCTTATATAGAAGTAAAAAAATGGATCGATTCGTGGATCGATTCAAAAGATGACCAGTTTTTTTAACGCGGGATTCGTATACTGCCTGAAAGATGGGAGAAAGTAGTGGCCAGCGATGGACAATACTTTGAATCATAAATGTATAACCAGTTTCTTACAATAAAGCCTCGAATTTCGGAAAAAAACGGCGGAACCAAAGTTGTACACCCAATACATATAGTAAAAGTAGCCGTTTTTAATTAACTTCCATGTTTACTTTCTCTTTTTGTTTTTACAATCACTATGAAGTGCGAAACAGAAATGACTTCATAAACAAAGGTAGCAGTATTTATACTTCAATATGTCATATCATTTGCGCCGCCTTGTGACAACATAATACACTAAAATTGCAGCCAACTTTATGTTATTGCTAAATCGGCCATTTTATCTGCAGCACCCTAATATTTCGCTTACTGTTAGTGTTTCTTGGTTTCCATGAAATTGTTTTTGGTTTCAATGTGTTGATAATGTTTTCTGCTTATCTAGATTGTGAGATGGGGTTATTTCAATTTTCTCTAATTTCATAGTATTGTGTTATAATTAAATTGCTATCTGTTTCTGAATCGTTTTCAGTAGTATACGTGTTTTTAGTGTCAAAAACCGAATTGAAATTTTTGTTATTACGAGTAGTTGTTTATAGTATTTTTTAGAGTGGAATAATTTTTCTGTAATTGGTGTATATTTTATTACACACTTATATTGCTTCACCTGCAAGTTTGGCAAAGCATCCTGGTTTTTCCATGAGGTTATAGACAAAATCATGTTTATTGTTAGAAATTTAGCTTTAAAATAAAATCTATATAAATTTATGATTTCTTTTATATTATATAATAATCCGTTTTGCTCAACTTAGGTAGAAGAAAAGAAAACAACCTGTAAATTATAATTAATTAAGACAATCGTCTCAGAAATAGAATTATAGACTTATATAAAAGGATGGTACTTCGTTGGTCCATTGTGAGCATGTGCCGCCTTTGATCCAGTTTTTCACTAAAGTTGAAACATATTTTTTATAACGTGTAGAACAAAAGTAGTAATGTTCATTTTATGTATAAACTTTTTATCTTCGTCAGGAGCTTTCCAGATTGTCCGAACATGTTATCAAGCTTAGAAATTTCATATTCTGTTTCTGATGGTATTGACAAGTCGCTACTTGTACGTGGCTAGGTCGTGCCTATAACATATCTTACATTAGTTTCTATCCAACAATTGTATGATAAACTAGATAAATTTTTTCTTGTCTGACATCTCCGTTTTGCCCGCCCGTCCCTTATACATGTATAGAGAATGAAAGAGAAACAGATGAAATTTTTTATTGTACAGTATATTGTATATAACAATAAATGAGTATACAAAAAAAAAAAAAAAAAAAATATAAATACAATAATACAAAAGTAGTACAAATAATATAACTAAAAATTGAATTGAAATTAGATAAAATATATATCAACAATGGATTAAAGATTTATTAAAGATGCGCTTCGAAAAGTGAGGAATGTTCTCTCTTATAAGAAAGGCAGAAAGTTAAGACAGAGGATTAAAATAGAGATAGAGAGTTTTCTGGAGACTGTTTTAAATAGAAGACTATTCCAAAAGGCGGGATGAAGAAATAAGAAACGATCTATTGCAAAGCACGGTGGCAGATGACAGTATAGTCAATGGCCTTACATCATCCTTATTGGTTGATGCCTAAAGATTAATTCCACAAGAAGCTGTCTTAAAGGTACAAAGATTTTTCAGTTTTGAAGTTTTAAACAGAGTAATGGCAGGAAAGTACTTTCATCTCTTAGATGTGGATAACTAAGCAAGAGATATCCTGAACAGTGTAATATGCTCACGCTTAATTACGTCATACTACTGTGATCAAAAAGTAAGGTGAAATTGTCATTTAAAACTTCCGGGCATTAGGAAGGCAGGTAAATTTCTTTTCCTAGGTTAGTAGGACTGTTTATAACATTTGCGAAGCGTCTGTTTGTCAAAAGGTTTAATTATCTCCGAGTTACACATGTTTTTGTAAACAACCAAGAGTGAATTTTTCGATTTTTACAATGGGTGATTTTGTTGAGCAAAGAGCTTGCATCGAATTTTGTTTGCGAGACGAATATTCTTGTGCAGGCACGTTGAAAATGTTGCGGAAGGCCTTTGGTGATCAAACTATGGCACAAATAAACGTTTATAAGTGGTACAACGAGTTCAAAGCGGGCCGAAAACGCGTTGAAGACGAACTGCGCTCTGGACGAGCATCAACGTCTACCGACGAGGGCCACGTCCAAAAAATCAAAGATTTGGTGCTTGAAAATCGTCAATTGACAATAAGAGACCTCGCTGATAGTGTTGGAATATCATTTGGCTCAGCCCAAACCATTTTGAAGGATGTTTTGTGTCTTAAGGGGTTACCCCCAGTTGTAGCTCAACAAAAAAGGCCTTCTTCATGAATTTTTTTTAAGAAAACTACAAGACTTTTTAAAACGATTATTATATCATTTTAAAGAATACATCTTAAAGAACTTTCAGTAATTTTTTTATTGCAAAATATTACATCGTTAAGTGGCAAATAGCCGCCAATGAAATAGTGTTTTTATTTATACGGTTTGCGGTGACCAACATTGCGGCAAAGTTAAATATTTGAATCAAAAAATGTGGATAGATTTAGTTAAAAATAAGTATAAACTAGTCTTTAATCAAAGAATTTAGGAAAATATTTATTTTTTACAAAATAGCGGACAGTCAAAGTTAACGGTTTGATTTTAACGAAAAAAAAACGGCCGTTTTTTTGGCTATTAAACGGCCATTTTTTTTTTAAACAAAGAATCAAACGATGAAAGACTACATTTTTATGTATTAAATAAGCCTGCAGAATTTTAAGAAGATCGGTTTATAAGTGTTTGAGTAATCTTGGTCACCGACTTTAGAAATGCCATTTCGAGAAAAACGCGTTAAAAGTTTTAATTGCCGGTTGTTTACACAACGGATTTTTCTCTTTCAACGCTCATATCTCAGTCAATTTTATTCGGATAGATTTGAAATTTCCAGGTCATATTCTCAGATACTTATACTTCAAAAAAATGCAATTCACAAAAAATCGATTTTTTCAAAGTCGCAAGTGGGGGTAACCCGTTAAACGCGTCAAGTCTCGATTGGTGCCAAAATCGCTTAATTTTTGGGAAAAAAAGCGTTGCGTTGATGTATTCGTAAAGTTATTCGTCTGAAATTGCCGGAATTATGGGCGAACAACTCTTGGTTCCTTCATCACGATAATGCACCATGTTATACTGCATTGGTTCTTCGCGACTTTTTTGCCAAAAACTCGACTCATGTCGTTCTGCAACCACCGTATTCGCCTGATTTAGCTCCGTGCGACTTCTGGCTATTCAGCAAACTCAAAAGACCGATGAGGGGACGCCGTTTTGACACGATTGAGGAGATAAAAACCGAATCGAAGAAGGTCTTGAAGGCTATACCGAAAAAAGACTATTCCGACTGTTTCGAGGACTGGAAAAAGCGTTGGCAAAAGTGCGTTTTATCGGACGGGGCTTACTTTTACGGGGATAAAATTAATTTTGAAGAATAAATGCAGAATTTACATTTTATAAACAAATTCACCTTACTTTTTGATCACAGTAGTAAATGTAACAAATACCAGAGTTTTCGACTCTCTGCAACTTGAGATCAAATTATAAGTTCAAAGAAAGTTACAAACAAGAAGATTCTAAGGAAAGCGCAGAGGATCGCTGCACTTCGTATAATAGGAACAGTTAAAAGCAAGTCTCAAGTAGAGCTAGACTCAATACTGGACTTACAACCAGTACAACTAGACTTGTACATAAAAGGGCTGACCGCGAAAAGAGCCCTCAGATTGAGAGACTCAAATCTGTGGAAAGAGTAAAATTATGGATATGAGAATATGAATCGATGATAGTGAGAAAACTAAACAAAGACCTGAAATTCCAGCTGGCACTGTGAATGGACTATATTACACATCGTTCAATAAGTCCCGAGACTAACAACAAAAACAACATTTTTTTTTCAAAAATCATTTTTATTTATCAATATAATCTTCTTTTAAAGTGATACAATCTTTTCAACGCCTTTCTAACATTTCTATACCATGTTTATAGAAGGGTTTATCCTTTGCTTCAAAATAGGCTTCAGTTTCAGCAATGACCTTCTCATTTGAGCCAAATTTTTTTCCCTGGAGCATTTCTTTGAGATCAGCAAAGAGCCAGTAGTCGCTAAGAGCTAAATCTGGCAAATACGGCGGGTGGAGAAGCAAATCAAAGCCCGATTCGTTCAATTTTGCCATTGTTTTCATAGACTTGTGGCATGGTGCATTGTCTTGGTGAAAAAGGATTTTTTTCTTGTTCATGTGCGGTCGTTTTGCTGCGATCTCCTTCAAACGTACCAACAAGTCAATATAATAATCACTCTTGATCGATTTACGTTTTTCCAGGTAGTCAATGAAAATCACGCTATGTGTATCTAAAAAAACAGACGATATGACTTTGCCAGCCGACTGCTGCGTTTTTGGACGCTTTGGGCGGCTTTCGCCAGCCATGCGCCACTCAGATGATTGCCGATTCGACTCCGGAGTAAAATCATGTATCCATGTTTCATCCATGGTCACGTATCGACGCAGGAAATCCTTTTCATTGCAAGTAAATAGCGATAATCAGCTCTCTGAATCGTCGACTCGTTGCTGTTTTTTTTCCACTGAAAGCAATCGCGGCACCCACTTGGAAAAAACCTTTTTCATGCTCAATTTCTCATGAAGGATTATAAATACGCTTTCAGATAATATCTGTGTTATTTCTGCAATCTCACGGACCTTCACTTTGCGATTTTTCATTACAATTTTTAACACTTCACTCACATTTTCCTGTGTAACGGCTTCCAATGGCCTACCCGAACGTTCCGCATCGTTTGTGTCCGTACGACCACGTTTAAACTCAGCATACCAACGACAAATCGTTGGTTTGGATGGAGAGGAGTCTGGGTAATGTTTTTCAAGTTATTGCTGGGCTTCTACGGTGTTTTTACCCATTAAAAAACAATGTTTTATCAACACGCGAAACTCGCTTTTTTCCATTTTGCAAACAAATTACAAAGTGACTTTACTCTAACCTCGATAACTCTGCTGTTCGTGATCCGATCGACGTGAAATTTCCACACGTTTTATGTAAAGAATCGCACTCTATGGAAACGTGGCTAGTTTGGTACTACTAGCACCATCTCTGGGTTAGTCTCGAGACTATTGAACGAGGTGTTATTCACAGGACTCAGTTTTAAAAGAATTATCGACATAAATGTACTGACGAAGAACAGGGAAATTGGGGAAACAAGAAATGCCTATTTTAGGTCCAAAATGTTATGGTCAAATTTAAGTAAGAAATGAACAAGAAGCTATAAAATCACAAGAAAACCTTAGTAAGCACGATTACAGAAGAAATCATAGAGCACTGTACAGAAAATTTTAAAAGAAAAAACGAATGGCATCTCCTGCAGAGATTGCGAAGAAGAAAAGAAGACTGTATTGCACTTATTATGTCAATGCTCAGTCTTAAAAAAGGCACATTATTTTGGGCCAAAGCTTTTTCACAGATCTAAGTAAAGTAAGAGAAATGGATACAAGAAAAATAGGAAATTCTGTAAAAAGCTGGAAATGCTTCCAGGAATATTCGAAAAAATAGGTTAGCTTTAGCCCACTGAGCAAAAGTGTGCGGCCATATGAATCTAACCTCAAAACAATAGAAAATAATAAAATAAGGAAAATCCATTAAAAGGTTGTTACGAAGACACCACGTCGTAGCCGAAATAGCTACGTGCGCCCTGTATGCCTTGCACAAAAATTAATTGAATGATTTTATTAATATATTTCCTCGCTCTCTCTCTCTCTTTCTTACTCTCACGCAGCAGCACACGCTTGCGCTGTTTCTCTCCCGCACACTCGGATAAGCATGAGATTCTCCCCGAAAATGCAGGCCAGCCGCCCGCGGCTGCTTCTATAGCCAGCGGAGGCCTCTCGCTTCCTCAGGGCAAGGAAATAATAATCGGTCGCCACCTCCGAACGCGAACTCACGATCACTCACTCTCGCGCTCTCTCTCTCTCTCCCTCGTACTTATTACTCCCGGACAAAATAAGGACACTTACCAATGATGTCTCCGTGTCTCGTCCGTTAGTAGTTGAACGCCAGACTGCTCTCTTCCGTGCCGTGGTTCTTGGCTCCGGCTGCTTCTTCCCCGGAGAAGAGCTGCAGTATCTCGGGAATAGCCTGCCCGTTCGTCGAGGGCTTCCTTCTCAACCTTGGCTGCAGAAGTCGTGGTGGCAACCCCAAGTCACCGCCCGCTAATACCTACCTTCCTCGTCCCCCGTCTAACTTCCTCGCTGTAGCTTCTCGTCTTCACTTCTCCTTCCTCGCACTATCTGTCCTTCTTCCTCACTCTCACTCTCTCTCTCTCTCTCTCTCTCTCTCTCTCCCTCTCTCTCTCTCTCACTACTTCACCCCTGACTATAACTCACTCTCTTTCTCTCTCACACTCCTTCACCCTGGCTACGACTCGTTTGCGACGCTCACTCTAATCAAAAGAGAAACAAAACTTAGTTTAACCGCGGGATGTATCTCTACCGTCCTCGCAGGAACTCGCAGCAAAACTCACTCGCAGGATAGCACAGCGTAACTCTCGCTGCACTCGCTCTCCCCTCCCCTTACCTCGTGGCTCCCAAGATTCCTCGCCGATCGGTGACGCAAGTTCGAAAATCGCGTGATTTTCAAACGTTGCCGGCTTTTCGAAAAGTCCGCATTTTCGCAGCTAAACGAGCTTATACAAGCCGGCAACCTGGTGACGGTCGCGCAAGAATGTAAACACTTACATTCTTCGTCGACGACCTATGACAGTCTCTCCGTCACGAGATATAATAAACCGCAAAACAGCATAGTTAATCATTTAACTGAGGCGATTTTGTTCTACTATTGTGCTAAAACTGGCTCGAGCCAATTCTTTATTAAATTATACCGAAGTTGGTATGTAAGGACTTTCAACTCTATATCTATTCTAAACATTATTTTCTAACTTGCATATTCCGAAGGAGAGAAAATAAGGACATTTTAGCACTAATTTAATTTTTTCATATATAAGTGCTTACCGATGAACCGGTTAAAAAAAATTGCAAGAAAGAGCATACAAAGTTCTGTAACAAATAAATCGCCTAAAGGCAGAAGCGATAAAAAGCAATCTTAATACAAAGTAGAACAAGAGATGTGCGGTCTTATTATCGGAATAGTGAGAGGAATCGATAGATTGATTGACTGATAGAGAAAGAGAGAAAGAGAGAGATAGGGAGAAATGCATTTCTCATCTTCGAAAAAGAATATATTTTTTATTATTTTCTGAAAAAAATTTTAAAAAAGTTAAACTTCAGTTGATAATGTATTTTATTTCATAAAATTAAAATCTAAAGCCAAATTAGACGTATCATTTTCTTTTCTTTTCAAATTCTTAGAACCCATAGAATATCTATTAAAAGTCATGTTCTATTTGCATTTTTCTTGAATAATAAATACGAGACCTTACAATCAGAGTACTGTGTTCCTAATCTCTGAGTAACATTGGTTGGTCTTCAGAAGTTTTAATTAAAAATTATTAATTATAATTTTATTTATTAATTTTTTTATATATTATTTAAGAGATAATATTTCAACGTCGATAACAAACTATTTAGGCTAAAGATGTTTTGGAACTCTCCACTTTACCTATAACTCCCCTAATTATTTTTATTGGTACATCTTTGTTAGCATCGTGACCTGCATTATATTATCACTAAGAATTCTTTTAATTTATTAAAATTACTATTTTAATAATTAATTTCTTATTCATTTACTTTATTAGTAATTTTTTTTAAATTTGCTCATTATTGAGTCTTCCTATTGTATAATTTGCATTTTTTCCACATCCTTGAGTTACATGTTGACTTGAATTTAAATTTTATCATCACAAATATTTAATTTTTCCAACATATAGATTTTATTATTTACCAAATCATTAGTATATTTACATTATATTCTCTTTTTTGAGCTTATATTCTTTGATTCTTTTATTTGTAAACAGATTTATTTGTATGAATACGGAGTAAGTATACTCGTATTAAATAAAATTTTTTGTAGCTATTATTCTATAAACTTAATTTAATTTTATTGAATTACTTATAGTTGCAAATTTAAAGTTATGATAAGATCTTCTTTTGAGTAGTAATCCAAGTTAAAACTAAAATTATAATTCAAAAGAGGAAAGATTTTTAGTTTCGTATATAGTAAATATATATTTTCGTAATATTGATTTACCAAATCATATACTATTACGTGTGATGAAGAATCCGTCATAGGTCGTCGACGAAGAATGTAAGTGTTTACATTCTTGCGCGACCGTCTCTAGGTTGCCAGCTTGTGTAAGTCTGTTTAGCCGCGAAAATGCGGATTTTCCCAAAAGCTGGCAACGTTCGAAAATCACGCGATTTTCGAACTTGCAGCGACGATCGACGAGGAATTTTGGGAGCCGCGAGGGAAGGGGAGAGGAGAGCAAGCGTAACGTGGAGTTACGTTGTGGAGAGATAAGTCCTGTGGTAAACATAGTTCTGTTCCTTGGTATTAGAGTAAGTGTCGCGAGTGAAGCCAAGGGTGAAGGTGTGCGAGAGAGAGAGAGAGAGAGAGAGAGAGAGAGAGAGTGAGTGTGGAAGAAGCTGAGGGAGCAGTGCGAGGAAGGAGAGCGAGGAAGTAAGACTGGGGACAAGGAGGTCAAGTGTCAGTGGGAGGCGACTGAAGGTTGCCACCGCGACATCTAAAGCCGAGGGTGAGACGGAGGCAGTAAGCGTGCAGGCGAACTCACATCGAGGTCCGGCAGCCCTTCTTCAGAGGCAGAGCCACAGGAGCCAGGTGCAGCGGCGCAGAAGGAAACAGCCAGGAGTTTAACGGCCTGCGGACGAGCCTCGTAAGCAACAACATTGAGTATTCTCACTTATCCGCGTAAAATCGTTAGAGGGAGAGAGCGAGAGTGTGTGTTAGCGGGTTCGCGGTGAGGGTGGCGAGGGATTGCCACTTCCCTGCCCTGGGGAAGCGATAGGCCTCCGATGGCTGGAGGGACAGTCGCGGGCGGCCGGCTTGCATAATATCGCGTCTTAGGGAGCGGGAGGGAGAGACAGAGAGAGAGAATGAGAGAGAGACTGAAGCATAGTACAATTGTATATTATTTTTGTGCAAGGCACTCAGGGCGCACGTAGCTAAATCGGCTACGACGCGGTGCCCACGTCACATACGTCGGAAAACGAGAATAATGCAATGTATAAGTTGAATGAACCGCAGGTTGAATGCACAATGCTTCAACGTGCTGAACTTCTTTAATTTCTTTAGTCAATGCCTTTGGGGTACAGGAGCAGTAGAGAAGAAAATGCTTTCAGTGGAAAATGAATATAAGACCGTCCTTTTTTTCTACAATATATTTCCAATATTGATTTATTTTCATTTACAATACAAAGACATGGAGTAATATTTCAATCTTATGGTTGATAACGAAGAATAGGTGTTATATACAGGGTCCTCAAAAAATCCCGGACCGGTTGAATAACTTGAAAAGTAGTCGTTGCTCATAAAAATGATGAAGACAAAAGTTGTAGGAAATATCCCTGGCTATCTAGCCGTGATCTTGGCGATGACCTTGATTTTGATGTTTAAGGTCATTTCAAGGTCAAGTCAATTTTTTTATACAACTCCCAACTTCAACACCGGAAATGAAAAGGGCAGACAATTTTACGTCCACAAAAAATCTTTACCATTTAAAAAATTTAAATTTAGAAGGTCAAATCAAGGTCAAGCAGGGACCAACTGGATATCTTAAAAAGTTGGCGTCACTCAAAAAATAGTTGAGACATAAGTTATGGTGATTTTCCCTGGCTATCCCACGGCGATCTTAGTTGTGAACTTGACCCCGACCTTTATCCCTTCCAAAAATTTCCCATTTACCATGTTAGATTCGCTATCGTAAATTTAAAAATTCTTAAAATCTGACTTCAGAGTCTTAGTCAACAAAAAGTAATAATTGTGTGAGCGAAAAAATACAATTTAGAATATCTCAAATTTGCTTTCGTTTATTAATAGTACTAAATATTAATGCTCCATCAATTATAATATTTATCATTAAGTTCGCTTCTTACTTTTGATTTTTTTTATTGCTTTCAAAAACTGCGTGTTATTTCCTTAGCCGTTTTCTTCATTCATTCTTCTTTCCAAGATTTTCAGGTCTTACGATCTTATCGCTTTTCATACTGTAATCTTAAATTTAAATTCTTTTATTAGATTATTCCTTCATCTGAATTTAACATGGCTCCTTTCACTAAACGAGAGCGAATAATTATTCTTATGATGAAAGGATACTGCGACAGGATGGGATCTAATAAAGATGCACGGATCTTATTCAACGATACTTTTAGGATAGGAATGGAACCGATATTCAAATCGACAATACAAAGGAGAATTACGAGTTTCAATTTAAGTTGGGGTATAAGAGATCTTCCTAGATCGAGTCGTCTAGTTACAGCAACTACTAAAGAAAAACAGCTAGACGTTTTTCTTTCAATCAATAAAGGTTACCACAGTACAGTTATGAAATTGCATCAGCAACATAATATTACTGTCGGATTAGTGCACAATATTCTGACAAGAGAATTGAAGTTCCATCAATGCAAGGTAAAACTTGTACATAAATTGCTTTAACATAATCTAGTTAGATACGTAGAGTTTTGTGACTGATGATGACCCGAATAACTGCTGATGAATATTTTTTTAATAGAATTGTATTTTCAGACGAAGCTGCTTTCGAGCTTAATGGCAATGTCAGTAGACATAACTTTAGGTACTGGAGTGATATAAATCCAAAATGGATGTCGGATACTCGCAGTACTCAATACACCGAGAAAGTCTGAGACAAAAAATGTCTGAGCTGGCGTTATAAACAACAGTATTGTTGGGCCCTTCTTTATTGAAGGAAATCTTACTGCGACTAAGTATGAAGCATGCTCCGAAATGGACTCATCCCAGCGATTCACGCAATTGTGGGGAATGATTTTTATCAAACGTATTTCCAGCAAGACGGTAAATCACCTCATTATGGGCGAGGTGTACATGCTTATTTAAATGGAGTGTTTTCTGAAAGATGGATAGGCAGAGGAGGTTCAATGAAACGGCCAGCCAGATCTCCTGGCCTTAGTCCGCTTGATTAATTTTTGTGGGTTCACCCTAAAGATAAGGTATATCAAACGAAACCAGTGAATCTCGATGAACTCCAGCAGAAAATAAGGGATGAAACTATTACTATTGATAAAGGCATAACTTGTCAATCTGTAGAAGCATTTTACTATCGCATAGCACATTACCAGGAAGTTGAGGGTGGAAACTTTGAGCATTTGCTGAAATAAAAATTGATTAATATTTGACTAAAGTGATTCAACATTGTCTTCACCTAATGATCTTCACTTTTCCTTCCCTTTACTGGCTGGGCATCACACCACCTTGCCTTAACTGACTGTGTAGCTCTTTACCTTTACTGGCTGGGCATCGTACCCCCTTGCCTTAACTAGTTAGGGTAGACTCTAGCCTTGCCTTTACTGGCTGGGTATCATACCACCTTGCCTTAAATGGCTGGAGTAGACTTTAGCGTTGCGTTAACTGGCTAGGTATCATACCACCTTGCCTTAAATGGCTGGAGTAGACTCTAGCCTTGCGTTTACTGGCTGAGCATCACACTATCTTGCCTTAGTTGACTAGAATGAGCGCAAATCTCAGTGACCGTACGCTATCTTACTTTAATTAACTGGTATAAATAAAAGTCTCATTTTATTAAATGCTTTAAAAAATTATGCCTTAATATGACCTTAAAGAACAAGATATTAGCATAAGACAGCCAGGGCGATTTCTTACGTTTTGCTGAAAAATTTTTTTCGAGCAACGGCTACTTTTCAAGATATCCAGCCAGTCACTGCTTAACTTTGACTTGACCTTCAAAGGTCGAATTTTTCTAATAGTAAAGGTCATATCCAATCGTAAAATTGTCCACCCTTTTTATTTCCAGTGTCACAGTTGGGGGTCACCATACAAAAAAATGGACTTGACCTTAAAATGGCCTTTTGTCTCAACCATTTTGTTGAGTAACGCCTACATTTCAAGTTGTTTAACCGGACCGGGACTTTTTGAAGACCCTGTATACAAGCTGTCCTATGTTAATGATTTCACCAAAATATTTCGGTAACCAAGCCTCATGCAATAAATGTTTCAAATCAAAGTTATAGGATTTTAAGGAGGCAATTTATTAATGACCGTGACCATGAACTTAAGGTTAGAGGCAAGGTCATGTGAAAATCAAATTGAAATTATCAAATGAAACGTACCAATTTTGATGACAGAAACAGAAAGAGCAAGCAATATTACGTTCAAATATGACCTTCTCTTTGATCTTGGAGTCAAGGTAATGATCATCTCAAAGTCAAATATTATTATTTCCTAAGCGACGCATTTTAGACTGGGACGTGGTGTTCTTCACGTTTCTGCACTAGTCACATGAAAAGGCTATAGCATGGCTTGTAAGCCTCCTCGTAACCTGTAATACCCCTTTACAATCTAGGCACTCTCGCAGGACAGCCACGTTTAGCCCTAAATAACAGCCACGCAGGGCAGTACACACCACAGCTCCTACAGATACAGGGCTCCTACAGATTCGGAGGTTGGTAAGCTAATTTAAGTGTGCGCATCCGCGGTAAGATCGGGATTAACCTCGATAATCTCAAAACAAATTGTTTTGATAAGAAAAGAAAAATTTAAGGGAATTTTAACTTTTATAGTTTTTTGGCATTTTACTGGCGTATAGCTACCATAATTTTTTTTTTACTTATATAAAAATTTGACGATTCGGGATTATTTAAAAAATTTTATAACTTTTTGCTGTTTTATTTTGTGATAATTATCGTTTCTTTTTTTTGATAAATAATTTTTTTTTTTGGTTAAAAGTTGTTCTCTCTGCGCTTGGCTTGCCACCCACCGGTAAATTTTTCTTTACATTAAATCATACATTATCTTGCATGTTAACGATTTGAATTAAAATTGTTTCATGTTATTGCTTGCGTACCGCTGCTATTATTCCGACCCGCGTGTGTTAGAGTGAGTGCTTATCTGTCGTGGAGCTGTGACGTCAGCTCGATCGCTGCGAGTGTAGCGCCGCGCTGGGACGCGTATCAGCAGATGTGCGTCTCAACTAAAAGTTAACACGACGCCAGTTACGTCGTATATCCGACTAGTGCTTCGGAGCGATCAAAATGATCACTTTTGTAGTTTCTTGGTATTTTAAATATTTCCTTCTGACTACAAATTTTTTTTCCTTGTTTTTTTCTTTCGTTAGTAAACCAAAGATAATATTAATTTTTTTTTATTAATATTTTTTACTAATATCTTTTTGTTCTCTCGTGGAACTGTGATTTTTTCTTGCCTGCGTTTTTCGCTTTCGGGTAGGATGCGCCGTCGTCGCTACATCGTCTCGCAATACGACGAATCTTTCGACGCTTACTCTAACACCACTAAGGAATTATTTTTGTGCTGTTTGTCTCGTTTTTTCTTGCACGCTGACCCCGCACCGCGCTGCAAATGGCAGTGGCGGATATTTAACTGTGTTAATGGTGATGTAGCATGCTTGTAAATTTAATTTATATATATTCTTTTAATATTTTGGCGTCGATTTATCTTTTTTTCGTATCCTTCAGGATTATCTTCGATTATTGCACCGTTTGCTTACTCAGTGGCCATTTTTCTAGCCTAACCTTCTCCCGCCTAGCACCATACTATAGCGCACTTATCGGCTTACGTACGTCGCACTACACATACCACGCCGACGCACGCGAGCGAATTGTTAGTTTTTTTTCTAGTTTTCAGCTACGCAGGAGCTAGTGGATTTGGCGGTAGTAGTCGTGTTCGTTTTTTTCTTTGCGTTTTGCGTAGCAGCCGCTGTTTTGGTGGAAGCCAACCCCCTTGGCAGAGCTAACCGAGCGTGTATTTGAGCTATTCGTTTTAGTTTGGAATCTACGTTAAGCTGACTGTACCCAGCGTTGATATTGGCTCCCTGCGCCGTTACGTCGATCCGTCGAGTGTCGTTATTGTACGTCATCGCTCTCGTTGTTGCGACTTTCCCTATTTCTGCTTGTGGTTTATTATTTTTCTTTTAATTGACGCAGAATAGAGTCGGATCGCGCCGCCAATCGTGACATGATTTCGCTGGAGCCAGAGACTTCGAGAAGTCCTATTTGGTACGCGATTTATACCGCAACCGATGGACGCGTCTTCGAAAATGCGCAACGATGCGGACTCAACATCTATTGCGATACCTACGTAGTGCGGCAATGGCTGGAAAGGTACGAGCTCCGGCGCCTGCTCAAAGCTGATGCCACTCCATGGAACCCCGCGCAGGATGAAAGCGCAACCGACAGCCGTCTTCCACCGCTCGACGCAGAACCCATAATTCCGCGAAGTTCAAGTCCGAACTGTGACTCCCCTGCACGTTCGCAACCACCTAACGCTTCGGTTTTCTCGCAGCTGGCTCGGCGCGAATTGGGATAGTACCTCGTCGGAGACAGAGCGTTACCTAATTAAGAGGCTCACGCGCCGCACCCACAACTACCCGAGGTCCGACGGCCGAATCGACTGGCACCACCGCCGCTGCAGCGCTCAGCGGACGTCAACCAGCAGCAGCCGCTCAGAGCGAAGAGGTACTACGCACCTCTAATACCTCTGCCCGAAGCTTCGGCACCTCGACATGCGCAAACTAACGCCACGCAGTTCCTTTTCAATAATTTTACGTTTCTTCGCAAAAAGCAAACGTGCGATATTCTAGAAAAGTGGCGCATTTTCAAGGGTGTGAAAAAGCAAGACCCCGAGGGATTCTTGACCAACTTGAATCAGTGTCGGGAGTCATATGGTCTGACCCTTGAGGATATTATTAAAGCTTTGCTGGCGGGCCTCGATAAAGAGGCCTGGTACTGGTTTCACCGCGAACTCAACCGATGGCAGACTTACACTGATTTTGTAGACGCGTTCCGGTTGCAGTATTACGCCGACAATCTGCAAGACCGCTTGCGCCAGGAGATAAGCAGGCGGACACAAGGCCCGCAGGAGGATGTATCTACCTTCCTGCTTAAATTTCGCAATCTGCTTGATCAAGTGCGACCGCCGATATCGTTGTCTAAGCAATTGGATGGCACGTCCTGCAGCCTCCATCCAGCATGTAGGCAAGCTGTTTCGCGCGACCGTGTTCGTGATTTTGTAGAGCTGCAGCGTCTGGGGAAAAAGTTTAGAACAAATAAGTTGCAGAACAAGGCATATCGTCCTCCTCCTTCACCTGAGAAGTCGTTCTTTCTTGATAGATATCGACGACACTATTTATTGCACGGACTTCGTCGCTGCAGCGGGCGCTCCAGAGAATGGCCTCCCGCGGAAGCAGTCGCAATTTAAACATTCAGCTGCGCCGCAAGCTCGAACTCCGCCCAAAAAGCCTCGTCCCCTAACGATTACGCGCACAGCAGCTTCCAGGTCATCGGCGAGGACGCAGGCCGAAATACTGCTGCTTTTTCAACCCGCCAAAGTGCTCCCGCAGCAGCAGCGTAATTCTAACTATTACGTGAACAGCAGCTCCACACCGCCGCGCGCAGTGGTAGATGCCACCAACAACCAGCATGATAACTCGCCGCAAGCTCGCAAGCAGCGAGAGCCATGCTGCTGCTTTGACCAGCTAGGGCATAAGGCTGCGGAATGCCCGAAGACTCCAAAATGTTCTGGATGCGGGCAACCAAATGTACTGCGCAGGGACTGCAATCGATGCAAAGCGACTCCACTGGCAGGAAACGAACTACAGGGGACTCGTCAGGAGCTTGCGGGTCCTCGTGTAGCTAAAAAGCAGCTCCACGCCGCGGACAGCTTCATCCTGATCCGCCACGCCTGCCGCCGCCGCGTGACGCAGTTATGATTTCCGTCGCAACGGAATCTCCCGCATCAGCACCATTACATCGGCCGTCATCGCCAATCCAAGGTAACCTGCACCTCTGCGAGATGCGGCTATTTTTTAATATTGAGCTAAACGGTTTGAAGCTCAGAGGCTTACTGGACAATGGCGCCGTCCATTCGTTCTTGGGAAAGGGTTTGAGCAAGCTGTTGCAAGACAAGCTCAGCCCAGCGGCTAATACAATTAACGTGGTAGATAGAGGAGCAGTGGCAATCCAGGGAGTGCTGGATGTGACTGTCTCCATCGATGGAGAAATGCGCACGCTTCCTTTCTTCGTGGCAGATGGGTTGCAATACGATTGCATCCTGGGCATTGACTTCAAGCGGCTGTTTAAATTAAAAAACGATAATGGCACGGATACCTGGTGGACACCGCGGGGCATGGTGCACCAGTTCTATCCGTACGGGTCCGACCCAGCGACTTTATCAGCCGTCGCTACCCTCGGCGGACTCGTTGTGGCAACAGACGATGAGCACACACAGCTAAATGCTCGACTGCTTAATCCCGCCAACACCCGCATTGCTAGGATTAACCAACTTTTTAACCAACAACAAAGGAGCTGCGCCAATTCGGCAGCACGTGCGCAGAAATTCTCTGAAAATGCTGCAAGTGGCGTATGAGGAGATCGATCGCATACTCGCCGAAGGGATCATTGAGCCGTCCGACAGCCCGTGGTGCAGCTGTCCGGTAATAGCACCGAAGGCCAATGGAAAGTGGCGCTTTTGCATTAACTACCGGCGCATCAATGCCGTCACTAGACGTTCATCTTATACCCTCCGCAACATGGACGATATCCTAGACAAGCTTCAATCGGCTCGCTACATTTCCAAACTAGACCTTAGTCAAGCTTATCATCAAGTCCCGCTTGACTCCGCTAGCAAAGAGATCACCGCTTTCTGCGTCCCTGGACGCGGACTTTATCAGTTCACGCGCTTGCCGTACGGCTTGATGAATGCACCCGCTACTTTTCAACGAATTATGGACCACCTTATTAAGTCGCAGTGGGAACTGCACGTCTTTCCCTATTTGGATGACATAATCATCGTCACTTCTACGTTCCAAAAACACTTGCAGTGGCTGGAACAAGTGCTCGTGGCCTTCAAAGAAGGAAATTTGCAATTAAACCGGGAAAAATCAAAGTTCTGCTGCGCTAAGGTTCGCTACTTGGGCTATGTCGTAATCGCGGGAGGTTTAAAGCCCGACGACGATAAGATAAAGCCAATTATCGAGTACCCCGCACCGACGAACGTCCGCCAGCTGAGACGATTTTTAGGCATGGTGGCCTGGTATTCGCACTTCATCGATGATCTGGCAGCGTATAAAGTAACGCTCACGCATCTTATGCAAACAGGAACTCGTTGGCATTGGAACGAAGAACAGCAGCTTGCCTTCGCTCAAATGAAACAAGCACTTGCGCAAGCGCCCGTGCTAGCTCGCCCAGATCTAACCCGCCCGTTTACGCTGCAAACGGACGCGAGTGATTATGCAATCGCAGGTGTTCTAACCCAAGAGGTTAACGAACACGAGCACCCGATCTATTCTGTAAGCCGCGTTCTGTCCTAAGCCGAGCGCAACTATTCCGTGACGGAATTGAAGTGCTTGGCGGTGCTCTGGTTAAAAAGGTTAAAAAGGTTACCTCTTAAGGGAAGGAATTTACGGTGATCACCGATCACCACAGCTTTTTATGATTACGTAATTTGGAGGACCCCGCGGGCCGCTTAGAGCGATGGAATACCATGCTGCAGCAATATTTCATCAAATTCGTGCATCGTAAAGCGCGTTGCATCAAGTGCCGAAAGCACTTTTCCGTACGCTCGAAAATAACTTAGAAGCCACCGCCGTAGCTCCGTCCGCGCACACGGATGATTAGTGGTATCAACGACGTTTGCTAGCTGTTCGCACCCGCCCGCACATATTCCTGGATTGGCGTATTGACAACGAGATGCTATACGTGCACCGGCCTAGCCAGCTGATTGATCCGTTAGTACCGGATCTAGACGCGTGGAAGCTCGTATTACCACAGGGCGACCGCGCTAAAGCATTGTTTGAAGCGTACGATACACCATAGGGGGGCCATCTCGGTGTCGAGAAAATCTATGCGCGGCTCGCGACCTACTATTATTGGCCAGTTATCTACTATAATACGTGTTGCTACGTACGCAACTGCCAGGAGTGCGAAGCACACAAAGTATCGTAGCAAGCACCAGCTGGCTTGATGGGAGAGTGATACGTTGATGGACCGTGGACGGTAGTTGCCGCGGGCTTGATCGGGCCGAAACCACCGTCAAAACGAGGGCACCGCTATGCAATCGTGTTCGGGGATCTCTTCACGCGCTATATTGAAATCCGCGCGTTATGAAAAGCCGACGCGAAGAGTGTAATGCAAGCGTTCGACGATTAAATAATAAACTGATAGGGCTGTCCCAAGGTCCTGCTTACGGACAATGGGACCGAATTTGCGAACAAAACGGTAACCAAGCGGCGTAGCAGTACGGAGTGACGCAGTCAACCATACCACCGTACCATGCGCAGGCTAACCCAGTGGAACGGGTCAATCGGAATTCGCGTACGATGATCAACAGCTTTCTTAGCGAAGATTACTGCAAATGGGATCTGCATCTTAATGAATTCTCCTTCGCGCTCAACAGTATGGTGCATTCATCTACCAAATTCTTCCCGGTGTTCCTCAATTTCGGCCGTAACCTGAAACTTTTCATGATTCTCCGTAAACATCTCAAACAGCCCGCCCCTGTACGTCCACACAATGCAGAACAGTGGCTAGAACGTGTAACTCGCATACCCGCGGTATACGACCTATTAAGACACATCGAGCAAGCGACCTCAAAACAATCAGCGCCCTAAAACCGCCGTCGACGCGACGTTAAATATCAGGTAGGCGTTTTAGTGTGCCGCCGCCAACACCGCCTGTCCTTCGCCGGAGAAGGATTCATGGCAAAAATGGCACCGCGATTTGTAGGGACGGCGACCATCGTCAAGGTACTCTCACCAGCAGTCTATCTCGTTAAAGATGCCAACTTGGATAAGCGTACCAAAATCCACGTAGGCGACTTGAAACGCTACATTCCGCCGCGTGATGCTAATCGCATCCGTCCTTTGTCCACAGCTATAAAGATGTTAAAGGGGCAAGAGCCGCTAAAGGACGGACCGCTAGGATGGTCTGGCGGCATGGATGAGGAACTGCCGTCACCGCCGACGCCCGCATCCGCCTCACCGCAGCTGGAGAACCAGGACCTCCCGCTACCGCCACCGCCACCCGCGGATGAGACCATCAGCACCGTAGCGATTGCGGCAATGGGGCCTCCGCCACCTCCACAACCCATCGAGGACCTCGCCGCACGTCTTCCGGTAGTAGAGGCGCGTTTTGCGCAGGTTCGCGCCTGAGCCGCGCACGTTGTCCCCTTCCTGCCCGCACTACCCCGTGCGGGGCGTGACTGTTCCCCCGAAAGGCGGGGCCGCGGCCGCATCGTACCGCCGGCTATTACTCGACGTTGGACGACAAGCGTAGCAACGCAGACCGCATTGCCACCCCGCGCCACAACGTCCACCACACACTCTCCGGTGGATATGCGCCCACCTGCAGAGCACGACATTTGGCGGCATAGGTGCTGAAACTTTGACGTCGACGGCTACAATTTCAATGAGTGCCCCCGACCCCAAGGGGTATTTTGTACATTTTGTGACACTCCCTGAGTGCCCGCGCAAGGCCTGCCAGCGGAAGTACAAGCGCCGCGTCAAAAAGCGCGTCGAGGCGCAGTTGCGCCGCGAGCGCGAGGCAGGAAAGTAGTTTTTTTTTTTTGTTTTGTTTGTTGTCCAATCCCCCCCCCTTTTCTTTCTCTTCTTCTATTATTTTCATGCCCCCTTGATAAGTTAGTTTTTTTGCGTTCAATTAAATAAATTGTAAGTCTCAAGTAGTTAAGATATTTTTAGGTTAAGTAATTCTAGTTTTGTATTTTCGTTAGCAATAAGTCTAGTTGTAAGCCATAAAATGAGTCTAGTGTGTGTAACTTTAGTAATATTGGTTTAGTATGTAAGTGAGAGTAAGCGCGTGAGCCTAAATTTTATTTTTTGTTGTAGTTTCCCCCCCCCCCTCCCCCGCACCACCCACGTCCCCTACAAGAAATGTTTTTTTTTTGTTTTTATTTTAAGAAAAGTTTTTTGTTTGTCTTATATAATATCGCCGCCGCTTATTCTGTTAATCTTTTTTTGTATATTTTACAATTATTAGGTTGCTGCAGATGAAATGGCCGATTTAGCAATGACATAGAGTTGGCTGCAATTTAAGTGTATTATGTTGGCACAAGGCGGCGCAAATGATATGACATATTGAAGTATAAATACTGCTACCTTTGTTTATGGAGTCATTTCTGTTTTGCACTTTATAGTGATCGTAAAAACAAAAAGAGAAAGTGAACATAGAAGTGAATCAAAAACGGCTACTTTGACTATACTAATTTAAATTAGAGCACAACGCAACGAAAGCAACGAGGAATATCAACAGCGCATTTGGGCCTGATACAGTTAGCGAACGAACCACTCCGCGGTGGTTCGAAAAATTTCGATCCGGAAATATGGACCTTGGAAATCAGCCACGTGGACACCGAGGACCATCGATCGATAACCACGAGCTGCGTGCATTAGTGGAGTCTGACCCCCGCTAAACCATAAGTGATCTTGCCGAGAAATTAGGCGTTCACAATTCGACAGTTCGCCGCCACTTGCAAAAACTTGAAAAAGTGAAAAAGCTTGACAAATGGGTTCTGAATGATCTTACCGAGCAAAACATGAGGTGTTGAATGGAGATTTCAAGTTCTCTTCTCTCCCGCAACAAAAAGGAACCGTTCTTGCACCGAATTGTGACCTGCGATGAAAAGTGGATTTTATACGATAATCGTCGCCGATCGGCCCAATGGCTAGGTGCCGATGAAGCACCAAGACACATGCTGAAACCAAGCCTTCATCCAAAGAAAATAATGGTATCTTTTTGGTGGTCTGTAGCTGGAGTTATCCACTATTCGTTCCTGCAACCTAGCGAAACCATCAATGCTGGGAAATACTGTGCTTAACGGGATGAAATGCATCAGATATTGATAGTCCAACGATCTAGGCTTGTCCACAGGGATAGAGTGATACTGCTTTATGATAACGCACGACCTCATGTATCGAGAACAACGGTCCAAAAATTAAACGAGTTGTGCTATGAGACTCTTCCTCACTCTCCATATTCACTAGACCTCTTACCAACAGATTACCATTTCTTTAAACATTTAGATCACTTTATGACAGGAAAAAGATTTAATAATGAAGCTGCTGTCAAAAATGCCTTCGAGGAGTTTCTTCGAACCAGAAACTCGGGCTTCTAGAAAACTCGAATAAATGTACTTGTATCTCGTTGGGAAAAGTGTGTTGCATCTATTGGTACCTATTTTGATTAAATAAATTGTCTTTATAAAAAGTAACAGCTGTTTGAAAATTTATTATTAAATCGGCCATTGCATCTGCAGCAACCTAATAATATAGTTTATATTTAGCAGATTAGCGTGCTTCATTACCCCTATTACCGATCGCGCTCATCGCACCAGTATACTGTATGCTATATTTTTTTTTGTTTTTCTTGCTCCTTCTGTTTCTTTTTTTTGTTGTTGTTGTGGTTTAATTTCTAATTTGCCTTTTGTTTATTATTTTGTTTTGGTTTTACCGCGAGGCACCCCGAGCTAGCAAAGCATTACCTTTTTTGTTTTCGTTTTTTTTTTATTTTTAGTTTCTTGTATTTTGCTCCCATTTCTTTTCATTATTTTTCCGTTGCTATTATTATTAACCACGTCGGTGCGAATCACTTGTGCCACCAACGAGCCAAAGCTGCATGCCGTACTCGCATCCTGTAACGAACCACTCTCCGACGAGGCAACGAGTAAACTCAGCAGGTTTAATATAACCGCCCATTGGCAGTTGGCCACCAAGGTAACCAATTTGTTTATTTTGCATTTATCGAACAGCAATGCGGCTTTCGAATAATGCTGCTACTGCACTTAGGTAAGCACGGTATGAGTGAAACTATTGGCTAAAACCTTTACATCTTATTTACATGTTCTTTCTTTATAAGCATCAATAATCAAGGACTGTATTTAAATAATGCTTGTATTAATCTTAAGTATTTTTTTTTTTTTTGCGCAGTATGCTATTTAGATTCACTATAAGTTTTGAACAATAAATAATGCATAAATAAGTAGATCTTAAAGAAAGCTTTTCAGGTATAGATTGTTCATATGGCAGAAACCTTCTTAACGCAAGAGATTTTTGGAGTCACTAATCACAAATCTGAAGTCAAAATTTAAATATTTTTATATTTAAACCTCAAGGTCATGGTCAAGATCATCAGTAGATGGCGCCCTTGGAATCTTACAACTTGGTTTTCGTACATTATGTCTGAAACGCGTCGTTTAGAAAATAATAATATTTGACTTTGAAATGACCATTACCTTAACTCCAAGATCAAAGTAAAGGTCATATTCGTACGTGAAATTTCTCGCTCTTTCTGTTTCCGTCATAAAAATTGGTAGAATTTATTTAATACTTTCAATTTATCATCATATTATTAATAAATTGCTCCCTCGAAATCCTATAACTTTTATTTTAAACATTTATTGTATAAAGCTTAGTCTCCAAAATATGAAGGTAGGAACATTAAAATAAGACACTCTGTATATACAAAGTTCCATAAATAATTTTTTATATAGAGATTTTTTTAGTTGCGGTATTTTTTAATTGTTGCTGATGAGTAGCTGATAAAAATTTTAATAAAAAATTTTTTCAGCAAGACTAAGCTGTAACTCATTATCGTGAGAACATTTTTAAATAGTTAGGTCGTACATAGATGAATTAAAATAAAAAGTTAACCCCTTAACGCACAGTTTTTTTGAAAAAAACAGGCCAAAAAAAATCAATTTTTATACAACACAATACAACACCGCTCGAATTATCTCGAGTGTGCACAGTTTAGCCTGTTTAGTGCACTCGAATTAACTCGAGCGTACAAGTTAAGGGGTTAATCTGAGAGGCTTGCAAGATCACCTAATCTAGCACTATCTGATAACTTTCTTTAAGGTTTACGTTTTTTAAACAAAAAGTATTTTATTAGTAAAACAGCATGAAAATAATTTGAAATACATAGATATAAAATGTAATTTATTTTGGGTTGCCTTATATTTAATAAACTTGCACGTTCGCGAACTCTCCAGCATGGGGAATCCACGATAATTCTCGCTCATTGGCTCGTTGGATAAAAGCCTTGTAGCATAGAAACTCCTTGAGAATATTAAATTTAAAATAAAAGAAAAAAATTTATCGATTATAATTTTATTGAGTAATCAAAAGAAATTAAGCGAATGAGACGGAAGTCTGAGTCGTGTGTATGCGTGTGTGTAGGAGTTTACATGTTCAGAAAGACCCCGCGCGAGGTCCGTTCCTCCAGATCGATGATGCGACCGCGAAAGTTGCCGTTGTGGCTTGGTAAGAAGCGTGTGCCGCTGTTTGGAACTGCCCGGTTGCAGAGTTGGGTCCGCGACTGCTCAGCAAGGGACACGTAGACGTTATCAAAGATTTTCTGCGCGAAAAACACGAGTCCGCTACGTTTCCGAAATATTGAATCAAGAAAATAAATTAAAACTAAATCAAAATACGTAACCGTGAAAGAACAGTTGGCCGACTGCTGCACAAGAAAATCGATGTTACGAGCGAAAGTAATTGTTGGCTTTTTTATAGATTGCTATCTTCAAGATCAAGCGTACGGCTCGATGACGTCCGAACGACTCGACTAAGTGCGCGCGCTGTCAGAATTATTTCGCGACTTTGACCCCCACTTTCGCTAATTCATGCGATTTTGCCTAAATTCTTGAGGCACGTGCAGGCCTTCGTGGTCAGCGACAGCGTGTTATCTCGTGCGCGTAGATAAAGAAAAAGAATCGGCAAACGGTTTTAGTTCTGTGAATTCGTGTTCAATGGAACGAAACTTGTAAAATAAAACTTATATTAAAAATTTTAAAAAATCCTGACATATACGACGTAAATTGATTTTTTAATAAGTAAAAAATAAGTTCTAAATTATTGGTTGGTCCTTAAATCATTCGGAGGACCAGTAATAAAAAAAAAAAATATACCACTTAAATTAACAAATATGAACGAAAATCAATTATATTAGCAACACAATTTTTATAATTCCATTACGAACTGCTCAGGATACTACCAGTAGAAAACATAGACAAGATCACTTATTGCTGTCGCAGTTTTAGAGCTGATCGAAATATTTAAGAAATATTCCATAACGGAAATATTCCATCAAATTATTTTAGTTAATTTTTGATAAAAGAAATCTATTGTATTATTAAGTATTTATTTACCAAATGGTAATTCAAATCGGCAGTCAATAAGTAGACTATGTCCTGTTGGATTTTTTGTACCAATCACTTCACCACCTCTCATTTCCAATTCAGAATCAAGACTAACCCATTGCCCTGAATCATCCTGCAAAAAATTACATAAAACATTTTTAAATTATTTAATTCAAAATTCAATAATTTCTAAAATACTTATAATAAAAAATAAGTTAAGATCAATTTAATTTTCAATTATTTTTATGTGAAAATAATACGTGAGATATTATTGTACAATATTATTTTTATAAGTTACTTATCTATGATTAAATTAAATAAAATATTTTTATTAATTTCTATAATATTATAATTGAATAAATCGTTGTTAAGATATGGAAGACAAGATGTGATGAACCCGTTAGTGACTTCTTAAGTGTTGAGTAGGTAAATATGATGGCTGTAGAGCTATATTTGAATTTTTGACGAAATGATCTAGAGGGGCTTGGGCAATTGCGAATTAGAACAAATGAGATTCAATGCATTTAAAGCACAAAACATCTTTGAACTGGTTTTCACCGAATTTTATGAAATACCAACAGTATCGTCAAGGTCTCTAATTGTTATCTGACGATCATCAAATTTCAAAATTTTAGTTTCCTGGATTCATATTCATTAACTTGAGTTAATAGTGCTTTTCTTCTTTAATGTGTTTTCTTCTTCAAATTGTTTATACCATTTGAAAGCTTTCTTTGCCACAAAGCCTGTTCGCCAAAAGCCTTCTGCACTAACGTAAATCAGCAAAACATAACACATATTCTTTGCTTGACAAAATTAAACATTATAAAGTATATTGACAAATAATGTATATTATAACAAGACATACGTGTATGATGGTTTGCAGCACGTCACTACAGAAATAACTTATTCAGTTTTTGCTGTACCCAGCAATCATTGGAAGTGACTCAACAAGCAGTTTCTGTACGATTGAAATCCATCGGAATGATTCAAAAGCAAGGCAATTGGGTGCCTTATGAACTGAAACCAAGAGACATTGACAGGCAATTTTTCTGTTGCAAGCAGCTGATTTAAAGGCAACAAAGAAAGTGTTTTTTACATAGAATTGTTACTGGGTATGAAAAAATGGATATTCTATGATAACCCCAAGTTGAAAAAATACTACGCTATGCCCGGTCAATCGTTGCCATCGACATCAACAACAATACCAAAGCCGAATATTCAAGGATCGAAGACCATGTGTGTATCTGGTGGGATCAAAAGAGTGTTGTGTACTATGAATTGCTACATCCTGGTGATACCATAACGGTTGATCGGTATAGGCTGCAATTGATTCGTTTAAGCCGTTTATTACGAGAAAAACGACCGGAATACAAGAAAAGACAAAGTTATTTTTCTGCATGACAACGCTCGGCCTCATGTCGCAAAAGTCGTGGAAAAATATTTAAAAATGCTCAAGTGGGATATTTTGTCGCACCCGCCGTATTCTCCGGACATTGCTTCTTCTGATTACTGGTTGTTTCGAGGGATGCAGTACGATCTGGCAGGTCATCGGTTTACTTCTTTCGCAGAAATCGATAATTGGCTTCTTACTTGGATCACCTCAAAAGGCGAGACATTTTTTGAAAATAAAATTCGAAAATTGTCTGAGAGGTGGGAATAAGTAGTAACTAGCGATGGACGCTACTTGGATTTATGTTTTAATTCTTCTTATTCTGAAATGAATGCATTTTTGACTGCAAAAAAACGTACCGAATTAATTTGTACTACCAATATAAAAAAATATCTATTTTAATCAGACTTTCGTTAATTAGGAACTACAATTATTAAAGTTCTAAGCATTTATAAAATCTTAATCCAAAATAATATCTTCGATATAGAATTCTTGTTTTTTTTTTTTTTTTTTGTTTACTATTATCTTTTTTTCCCTACCTAGGCAAACAAAAAGAATACAACTTCAATAATACAACTTCACTCATAAATCATAATTTATCAAAACAATCATCAAAGAAACAGGATTCTAGACCCATGTAAAAGTATAATGCTTTATCACTACATTCTAAGTATGTATCGTATTCTATCCAATCCAGTCTTCCACTGGAGGTGAAACATTTTTTTGCATATATTATGAAACTAGTCATATCTGTTTTCTTTATGAACATTTTTCCTAAGTTAGAGATTTTTTAGATGGTGCAAGTGTGGTATCAAACTCAAAAACTACACATTCTTTTTACTCGACTCGAGAAGGTATAAGAGACTGCTATTAACAGACTTTTTAACGATTTATTTCATTTGTCCATACATACGTTAATAAAATACTTCACTGCAAATACATAAATATAGTGATATTGGAGGTGTGAATAAGTTCTCGCCGTTTCACCGTCAGATGGCGGTACAAAAATTTTGCGCGCCTAATTCAAGATGGTGATGCATCTCTATTCAAGTTCTATAACCTATGTTTAAAATTAGTGCGTGTATTTCCATTAACATATAAAGAACATTTTTTTATTGTAGCGTAAAACATGTCAAATTTCGTGCCAAATAAACCGTTTTTGCGGCGAATTTTACTGCACTATTATATTCAGAAGAAATCTGCAGCTAAAGCATACAGAATCCTTTAGAAACCTATAGTGATCATACTCTATAGGAAAGAACATGCAGAGATTGGTTTAACTAAATTAAAAATGGTGATTTTGATGTTAAAGATAGAGAACGCAGTGGTGCGCCAAAAAAGTTTCAAGGCGAAGAATTAGAAACATTACTTACTGACGATCTATGTCAGATGCAATCCGATGTTGCAAAATCATTAAGGGTTCACTAAACAACAGTTTCGAAACGTCTGACAGCATTTCTAAGTATCTCTTTACGAGTGAGATTAAAAGCTGCTGAGATCCCATTTAATAGAATTTTACAGGTATAACTACTGCAAACTGTCGAGGGTAACGATTCAACCTCTTCTTTTAACGCCACGAAATCACTTAAGGCACTCGCCAACGACTCCTTAGGATCTTTATCTTCGTCTTTAACCAATGAAACTTTACTTGAAATACTTGACATGCTGACCTTAAGGTCCCTATTATCAGCCTCAATGTTGTCAAGTCTTTCAGGTAGCGAGTTAACTTTAAAGAGAATATTGCGTTGAACTGTGTGTTTCTCAAGCGCTAATTCTCTAAACTCAAGTAGTAATAAGGTGTTTCAGTCTGCCACAGAATCCGAAGCTATACTATTGGGTGTACAACTTTGCCTCCGCCGTTTTTTTCCGAAATTCGAGGCTTTATTGTAAAAAACTGGTTATTCATTCATGATTCAAAGTATTGTCCATCGCTGGCCACTACTTTCTCCCGACTCTCGGGCACCATACGAATCCCGCGTTAAAAAAACTGCTCATCTTTTGAATCGATCTACGAATTCATTCAATTTTTTACTTCTTCATAAGACTGGAAGTGCTGGTCAGCCAGGCCGTGTGCCATTGATCAAAACAAGTCATAGTCCAAGCAAGCAGCGTCTGGAGAATACGGCGAGTGGGGTAGGACTTCCTATTTCAAAGTTTCCAAGTATGTCTTGACCAGTTTCGCAACATGGGGTCGAGCATTGTCATGCTGTAAAATCACTTTATCATGTCTCTCGTTGTATTGCGGCCGTTTGTCTTTCAATGCTCGGCTCGAACGCATTAATTAACGATCACGATAACGATCACCTGTGATTGTTTTAGTCGGTTTTAACAACTCATAATACACTACGCCAAGCTGGTCCCACCAAATACTGAGCATGACCTTGGAACCGTGAATATTCGGTTTGGCCGTCGACGTGGAAGCATGGCTGGGATATCCCCATGATTTTCTGCGCTTGGGATTATCGTAGTGAACTCGTTTTTCGTCCCCAGTCACAATGCGATGCAGAAATCCCTTCCGTCTTTGCCTTGCAAGCAGCTGTTCACAAACACACAAACGCCGCTCAACATATCTCGGCTTCAACTCGTACGGCACCCAATTTCCTTGTTTCTGAATCATTCCCATGACTCTCAGGCGTTTTGAAATGGGTTGTTGCGTCACTCCCAATGATCCTGCCAATTCTTGTTGCGTTTGACACGAGTCTTGATCAAGTAATGCCTCCAATTCTGCATCATAGAAAACCTTCTTTCTTGCACCGCTATGCTGGTCTTCGACGTTAAAATCGCCGTTCTTGAAGCGTTGAAACTACTCTTGGCACGTTCTTTTACTAATAGCGGCTTTACCATAGGTATTTGAGAGCATTCGATGAGTCTCAGTCGCAGATTTCTTCATATTAAAGCAGAAAATTAAAACCTCCTGCAAATGACGAGAATTTGGCTCGTAAGCTGACATGTTTAATCGAGAATAACTTTATGATGTAGACACAAATCGACTAATATTTCGATGGCGTTATGTTAACAAATACCTAAGCTTATTGTACAGTCTGTCAAGTAAGAGCGTGGTCGTGTTAATTTATAAAAAAATTTATTTGATGAAACTTTCATATTTATATGTACATTGTACACATTACAAACAATGATGCAATTTGGTCAATAATGTGTCCAGTCACCACCGGCGTCAATAATTGCCTGGCATCTCCGAGGCATGCTTTCTACTAATTTGATGGCGTATTCTAGTGGCAAGGATCTCCAGATCCGACGAATTTCGTAAGACAACTGCTTCAAAGTGTATGTGCGTCTTCCACGAAGCTTCCGTTTAATATATGCCCACACATTTTTAATAGGGTTTGCATCGGGCGACTGCGACGGCCAATCCAATGTAACGATGCCAGATTGAGTCTTTCATTGAGTACAGAGCTTGCTGCGGTGTTTAGGATCGTTGTCCTCCTGCAGAATCCAATCTTCATTTTTTGTGATGAACCATCGTTTGGCAGATGGCAGTCAAGCCTTATTGTAGATTTTTATCATTTTCTCGGCATTTAGGTTGTCAGTAAAGAGGTGCAAAGTGCCGAATTCCTGCTTTGAGAAGCAGCCCCAAAGATGCACCTGTATTCCATGTTTTACGGTCCGCTGAACAAGCCTATTGGCGGAAGTTGACCAAGCTCGCGTGAGGACAGAACGTGCCCATAAAGAACATTCATCAGTAAAAATGACATTTTCAAAATCTCTATCAATATTCTCATGCACCCGAGCGAGTCGCTTTGTCACATGTTTTTCAGTCAACAGAGGCTTCTTCATTGTGTTGCGCCATTTCAGATGATGAGTACGAAGATGGGTTCGGATAGTTTCGTAGGATATATCAAAACCTTTTGCCATTAATTTTGCTTGTCCTTGCCGCAGTGTTAAAGCAGGATTCCGCGAAAACAGATTCACTATTCTTTTTTCATCTTTTTTGTTCACTTTTCCTATCGAGCCACGTTCTGGTAAATCATCGACATTTTTAGCCACTTTATATCGCTGTATCCACTTCTATACAAATGCCTTCGACTTTCTCATATATTTAGCAGCCGCTGATTGCGACATTTTGGGACCTTTCGGGTGGATGCAAAGGAACACAGCGTGTAGCGTGACGCGTACTTAGCACTAATGGCGTTTAACGTGATTCTTTTTTAAAAGATCAACGACAACTGAATTTTTGTTGACAATGCATCAAGGGCAAAGCTTCTCTCTATTAGCTGGCGAAGAAATTAGAGCAAAATCTTTTATTACCTGTCGGTAAAGTCGACCACGCTCTTACTTGACAGACTGTATGACATCTATGATCTATTTATTTCAACTACCACTTACCGCTACAGCCATCTATTGCAAAACGGCGGAAGCAAAGTTGTACACCCAATAATAATAATAGATGAAGAATATTGATATGAGAGGACCACGCGATCAGCGCACAATTTCTTTGCAGAGGGAGCTAGTAATGATGAAGAAAGCGAGACTAGACGATTAGCCGAATTATAATTGGCTGTAGTCGTGGGTAGAGCGGGAGAACAAGCGCTCGAACTGTGCTGAGAAACAGATATACAATAGTATAAGTCGATTTAAGTAAGACTTGTTGTAGATAGCAGTATAAGTAGACGTGTTGACAGACGTCATATAAAGAAAATTAATGCTACTCTGCGGAGATACATTAAATAATTAGTTGGCAGTGGCACAAGTGCGCTTACTGTCAGACAGAGAGTATTGGTGAGCACAGTAAGAGGAATCATTAGAATCAGGCGAAATACTAAAACACTTACTATGCAGCGACTTGCTGCAAGATACGCAGACGATGGCTTCCGGATTTTTCTTATCAAAGGCTCTGTTAGATGTTTGCAGACATCAATAACTGTGTATAGTAAAAGTGATTTACTGCAACCAAAGCGATTGAGAGCCCTATGAAGCCAAGTGGTAATAGTTGACAGGAGATGTTATCTGCTCTGAGTTCAAGATGAGAGTGAGGCGGCGTAACAAAATTAGAGTAGATTCTTATTGTGCTGCCTACCGGATTAAGGGCAAGTCAGTAGAGATTCTCTAAAGGTAAAACAGAATACTGCGTATTGGAAGTTAAGCTACTCACTTCGGTGCGCACAAGTAGCTAGCAAGCAACGAGCTGAGATGATGACTGCGGAAATTTCACGAATACGATGAGTTCTAGTGAGAAAATCCCTTGAAATTTAGAAAAAAGATACTAACCTTTAAATGATAAGATTATAAATTATAATGGGATTATCAGGTAATTTTTCAATTAAACAATATCAGAGAAAAAACACGATAAAATTTTATCTCTGTAACACTACTCTGTAAATAAAAACTCACAGAAAAAATTTTAAAAATTGGGCGATCAAAGTAAGTATTAAATAGAGTGACAAAAGAACTGCCTACTTACCAAGAAAAAGTGAGAGAGAAAGAGAGAGTATATGAATATAAGGTAAGAATAATACATGTATATATTGTATATATACGAGGACGGTCCGATCAGTACTTAGCCTCATCGCCCAATGGCGCCACTATCGCAAGAGAAATTCACTATCATAAAGTACATTCTCGTAGACGGCTACTGTCAAAATTTTAGCCGAATCAGACTCGTAGTTTTGTTTTGACCTTGTGTGGAAGCGGGCGCGTCTGCGGATTTTAGAAAAATGGAGAAAGAGCAATATCGATTGGCGATTCGATTCTTGTTTTTGGAAGGTAAATCGCGCAACGAAATCAAACAGCGTTGCATGCTGTGCACGGTGACTCTGCTCCTGCAATGGCGACCGCAAGAAATTAATTTTACGAGTTTCAACGTGGTCACACGTCGGTTTTTGATGAGCCATGCCCAGGTGCTTCAAAAACGGCTACCACGGAGGATAACGTGATAAAAATCCACGATCTTGTATTGGCAGACCGCCGATTGAAAGTGCGCGAGATAGCTGAGACAGTAGGCATCTCAAAAGACCGCGTGGGTTATATCCTGCATGCAATTTTGGGCATGAGAAAGCTGTCGGCGTGATGGGTGCCGCGTATGCTCACTCCGGACAACAAGCGCAATCGTGAGACCACTTCAGAGCAGTGTTTGACGCTGTTTAAGCGCAATCCGAAGGAGTTTCTACGTCGTTTCGTGACCGTTGACGGAACATGGGTCCACTGGTACACACTAGAGACCAAGGAACAGTCGAAACAGTAGACTTCACCCGGCGAACATACTCCGTAGAAGGCGAAGACTGTCCTATCAGCCGGAAAGGTGATGGCCACCATTTTCTAGGATTCACAAGATGTGATCTGCATTGACTACCTGGGGAAGGGCAAAACGGTCTCAGGGCTCTACCATGCCAAATTATTGGGCCGATTCGACGCCGAATTGCAGAAAAAAGGCCATATTTGGCGAAGAAAAAGATGCTCTTCCACCATGACAACGCACCGACGGCCAAATTGGTCAAATTAGGTTACAAACTGCTACCCCATCTACCGTATTCTCCAGATTTGGCCCCATGCGACTTCGTTTGTTTCCAAACTTGAAAAAGTCACTTGCCGGGCAGAAATTTGAGTCGAATGACGAGGTCATCGCCGCCACGGGCGCCTACTTTGCAGACCTCAAATAAACGTATTTTTCAGACGGATTAAAGAAGTTGGAGCATCGCTGGGTCAAGTGTATCGAGCTAAGAGGAGACTATGTTGAGAAACGAATCGCCGCTTTTCCAAAATTTTTGTTTTTCTTTTGTAGGCTAAGTACTTATCGGATCGCCCTCGTATATATAGAGTAAGAAATCATAAATGGGCACTATTTTTCCAAAATTGAGTCAATATTAAATATTACGTACTTTATAAGGATTTTAGTATACGGAAAATCGATTAGAAGTGTTAACTTTATCGTAAAATTAATAACAATGAATAGATTATTTTATAATTGAAGCCGAGTTGGTTGGCACCGTGTATTTCAGAGCACGCTCCACGGAAATTCGTGCCATTGTCGCTATATATTACTTGTGGACATCCTCGTCGCGCCGAAAGGCGCTGTAGCGCCATAATCGCAGAGTCGGCGCTCAGCGAATGCGCGATCTCGAGGTGTACTACTCGGGTCGAGAGACACGTAAAAAGAACACCCCATCGCTTTTCTCGGCGTCAGCCGATTTTAACATTCATGGGGCCAAAGTAGTCTAACCCACAATGGCTAAACGGACGTAGCAGATACGCTAGCCTTCCCTTGGGCAACGGCGCCATTACTGGATTAGACGGTTTTGCGCGATTTATTTTGCAAATTAAACATTTGAAAATTATCGAACGTAACGCGTTTCTCAGACTCAAGATGTAAAAATGCTGTTTTAATTCATTTATAACCGAATCATTAATTACGTGATAAAAACGTTTATGCATGTCCGTTATAATCAATCGCGTTATTAAATTTTTTCCATCTAGAATAATTGGATTGTTATTAAATTCAATGTCGGCGATTTTCGTTATTCGACCCTCTGCACGTAGAATTCCACTCGCGTCTAAGAATGATCGTAAGTGTACGATTCGGCTGTTCTTTTTTATTACTTTTCGTTTTACTAATGAATTGCATTTTTCGCTGAAACATTGCGCTTGGCTTTCGTGAATCCAAAATTCAATAATTGAATTATTATTTATGTCGACCGCAGCTTCGTCGCTTTTCTTTCGCCAACGATTAAAATATTTTTTAACGCGTCGTCCTACGGCTAAAAGACCTTGTTAACCTAATAACTTAGCGGTTAATGGCAAATCTTCGTTATTTACGGCGATATGATAAATCTGCGTTTTTCGTACTTCCAACGCATCGATAAACTTCTTTTCATTTTCAGTTAATATTTTTTCTGGCGGCCATTGCGATTCCGGCAAACGTAAAAATTCTGGGCCTTTAAACCACGGTAAGTTTTCACTTAGTTGTTTATTCGTCCATCTTGTCGCGTAATCAGATCGCGGATTCAGACGCGTCGGCACCCAGCGCCACTCGACGCTCGACGTAATTTTGTTTATTTCGCTTAGACGATGCGCGACAAAAATTTGTCGCACTCGCGGCTCCGTTTTTATCCAACGGATAACTGTTTGCGAGTCAGACCATAAAACTTTTCTCGATATTTTAATTTTTAGCTCCTTAGTGACTGAATTTACTAACCTCGCGCCTAATAATGCAGCCTGCAATTCTAAGCGAGGCACTGACAGTGGTTTTAATGGTGCGACTTTGGATTTAGCTATTAAGAGAGATACGTGTGCTGGCTTATTAGGAACTTTAAAACGAATGTAAATCGCGGCCGCGTATGCTTTCAAACTCGCGTCTCAAAACGTGTGAAGTTGAGCCTCCGTAAAAAATGAATTTTTTGGCAAAATACATCGCGGTACACGGCAGCTACTTAAACTTCGTAAGTTTTTTATCCATTTCCGCCAACCGAGGTGCTCTTCGTCTCTGTGCTCATCATCCCATCCAATTCCGCTGCGCCAGATTTCCTGCATGAGGATTCTTGATTGCAGTGTGTGCGGACTTAATAAACCCAACGGATCATAAACTGACATTATAATTCGCAACAACTCACGTTTCGTCGGTTTCCGTGTGCCATACACTATCTCTTTCGGTATGCGTTCAACGCCAATTTTAAAAGCCAATGTATCGGCAGAATTATCCCAGATTAAACCTGAGACACGCTCTCCCCCCCGGTCGCAAAGCTGCATCCGCGATTTTTCATTCAGGTTTGAGGCATTTTTTATTTCTATTAGCGCTCTGTTATCATTACTCGCCCATCCGTGCATATAAAAACTCGCACTTGCGTTTATTGCGATTACGTCGCGAATCAAATGCTTCATTTCGTTAACCGACGCGCGAATGACTAAATAGTCATCCATATATGAATTTTTGATAATACTTTTTGACGCGTCCGGTTTCTCTTTTACGAATTCTTTCGCGTTTTTATCCTTCATATAAATCGCACTACACGGAGACGAATTTATTCCAAAAACTAAACGCGTCATTTCGAAGGTTTTCGGAAAACATTTACGATTTTTTCCTTGCCAAAGAAATTTTAAGGCTCCGCGATCTTCTTCAATTACTTCAACTCGCAAATACATGTCGCGAATGTCCGCCTTGCACGCGATTTGATACTGCCAAAAACGCAATAAGACTCCCAAGAGTGACTGCAATAAATCCGGACCAGAGTCAATTTGGTGATTTAAACTAACACCATTTACTTTTGCGGCGGCATCGAATACTAGGCGAATTTTTCCTGGCTTAGTCAGACTTGTAACACCGAAATATGGCAAATACCATGTTCGCATTCGCGTCTCTGTGTCTTTCGATGCGACTGCATATCCGTTTTCAAATAATCTTTCCATTTCTTTATAATATAATGACGCATATTCCGTATTACGATCTAATTTATTTTCTAGCGCAAAAAGTCTTTTTAAAGCCATTGCACGACTATCAATATTCGGCGAATCTTTTTCTCGCCATAATAGGCCCGTTTCCCATGCATTGCCTACGCGACGGCTAGTCTCGCTCATGATTTTGAGCGCTCTCGTATTAACCGAACTCAGCGTCTTTTTTTCGCTTATTCCGAGGCTGTCTTATTCGAAATATTTTTTAACGAGCTCGTTCAATTGCTCAAGCTCGCAAATCTCTAAATTTTTATTTAATGTATTAATTTTATTGATATTAATGTTTTTGTTTAGCTTTACACAATTTATAGCGTTTTCACGCAAAGAACTTTTGCCGCCATGCACAGCCCAACCTAACGCTGTCGACGAAATCGCGTAACTTGTCTTCATAATTTCTCGCATTTGTCTAGCACATAATAAACGCCAATTATCTTGTCCGATTAACACTTTCGGTTGCGCGTTAACATAAGGTTGAACGCACACACTTGCATACTTCGCAATATGTCGAACAAGCTCGCTTGAAATCGACTGCATCGAAAAACATATTGGATAGTCTAAAAAGTATTGAGCCTTTTTTTGTCATTTTTTGATTGAATTTTTCTTTTATTTAAAATGCATTTTATTTAAGTACATATTGTCCATTATTATCTATGACCTTTTGCCATTTTTTGGGTAGAGCCATTATTCTATCTGTGTAGAACTTCTGTGGTTTATCGTCGAAAAACTTAGCCAAGTGATTTTCACAGTCCCTTTTTAAAGTGAATTTCTTTTCACTAAGGAAGTTTTGCAGAGACCGAAACAAATGGTAGTCTAATGGTGCAAGGTCTGGACTATATGGTGGATGCATCAAAACTTTCTAGCCAAGCTCTGTCAATTTTTGCCGGGTCATCAAAGATGTGTGTGGTCTGGCATTGTCATGATGAAAGACAGCGCCTTTTCTATTGATCAATTCTGGCCGGTTTTTTTGAATTGCTTGTTGCAATCTGGTTAACTGCTGACAGTACAGAGCCGAATTGAGTGTTTGGCCAGGTTTTAGCACCTTATGATAAACAATTCCCTTCCAATCCCACCATACACACAGCATAACCTTATTTGGTGTCAATCCTGGCTTTGAAGTCGTTTATGATGATTCACCTTTTTTTGACCATGATCTTTTTCGAACAACATTCTCGTATCTTACCCATTTTTCATCGCCCGTAATAATTTGCTTCAAAAATGGCTCGATTTCGTTGCGTTTTATTAGCATTTCGCAAATGGAAATTCGGTTGATCAAATTTTTTTGTGTTAATTCATGCGGCACCCAAACGTCGAGCTTCTTTGTGTATCCAGCCGTACGCAAATGGCTCAAAACTGTTTGGTGATGGATATTCAGTTCCTTAGCAATATTATGGCTGCTTATGTGTCGGTCTTCTATTTTTTGTAAGATTTTATCGACTTTTTTAGTGATTGGTCGACCTGAGCGAGGTGCATCTTTGACATCAAAATTTCCAAAACGAAAGCAAGCGAATCATCTCTTGGCTATGGCTTTTGATAAAGTATCTTGACCGTAGATACCACAAATTTTTTGGCAAGCCTGCAATGCATTCTCACCTTAATCGTAGTGGTATTGTAAAATATAACAAATTTTTCAGAAATTTTACTCATTTTCAAATGAATACAACTTTTGACACGCTTGACGAAATACAAAACTGTCCATATGAAAATTGTAAACTGGAATGTCACCTTTAAAACGCATGCTAGATTGACTCAATCTGATTAGTATTGCCCGATATATGACAACGAACACCATCTAGTGACAAAAAAGGCTCAATACTTTTTAGACTATCCAATAAATTTTCCACTACTCACGCATTAGAAATCATATATTTCTCTTCGTCTCCGCTTATTTCAGAAATAATCTTTTCACAGCAAGTACTCACGGCGTCTCGCTCTTTTATATTATTAAATTTAATATTTAAACGCGAACCTCTTATTCCTAACTTATGCGCAAATTTTTTATCCATTACGGTAACCGTCGCTACGTCATCTAAAAACGCAAACGTATCCGCATTGCCACTCGGTCCAAATATCTGAACCGGTATTATTTTTAATAATGCGCCCCCGCCTAGTCAATCCTTTTCCGCTTGATTCTTTGACGGTCCATTATCGCGTTTTTGCGCATTTTCCTCGATTTTCTTCTGCTTGTCCTGCGAAAATTTGGTCTACGTCGCATTGTGTAATAAAACATGATGCGGTTTACTGCATCGTTCGCAATTTCGCGCTGTACAACTAATCGTCGTGTGCCCTTGCTTCAAGCATTTGAAACATAACCTCAATCGTCGTATTAAGAACCAGCTTCGCGCTAGTGTATCATAGATAAAACTCGTACAGTATTCCACCGAGTGATTCCCTCTATTACAAATTACACAAGTCGCCTCGCTGCTTTGCAATAAGGGTATGTCGATATTATAGCGGGAATACCACCCATCGAATGGCTGAAAACCTATCACATCATCAGAAGAATACTGAAGACAAAAGAGCTGTAAACAAGAAGTAGCGAAAAAATAAATATTCAAACAGATAGCAGTCACACTGAAGTAATGTTAAGAAACGATTTCCGGTGTGAATCGCATTAATAAGAAAAGAAACATTTTTTCAGGCTTTTCGCTATAAAATTAAAAAAAAAAAGAAATAAAAAGAAAAGGTATATAGATAGATAGATACATAGATAGATTATAAAACCCGTGCGGTGTTGCTACTTTTCCATCGGGCACCTTCACAGGTTGCTGATCGGGAAATGCCTCCCAAATATGAGTGATACAGGGGAAAAAAAATACTCGGGGTGGACAAAAACTAGCTAGGGAAAGGCACCCAAAAAATAAACCAACCATGGAGGAGTCGTTGAAAAACACACTGTTTATCGTCCAGAAGGGATCGGACTCCCATGCAAGTGTGCTCGCATGGGTACATAGGTGCCCTTCAGGGTCAGCGATAGAGAGTGCGTCGGCAGGCTCTAAACTGCCTTCTGACCATGTTAAAGGACAGAAGGCGGGCGAACTATCGTCGTTATCTATCTGCTGTGGGGCATCTTAGTTTGTCTACTTAGACTTTGGGACAGGAGATACGGCAAGTGATGGAAACAGTCAGGCGACCAGTTACGTAAGTGGTTTTGGAAACGAAACTCCCCGAAAAGTTGCCAACAATAAAGGAAAGAGAAATCCGGTTGATCACCTGGTTCCAGACAAAGCGAAGGTGCTTGAGGCTTGGAAACGGATTCAACAACTAGATTAACAAGAAGAAAATATCCTGATAAGTCTTCAAAAAGAATTAAAGGAAGTAAATGAAGTTGTGATCAATGCAAGCAACATTTATTAAGTTGTCAAAAGGAGCATGGATATAATCATGACGCTCATGACAAATCTGAAAATGAAGAAAGAAAACATCGCGAAAATCAATGCAACTTTGGAGCTGATGCTTAGTAACCTCTAAACCACAGTGGTGTTTGCGTGTAAACTGACAAGCAGCCTTTCGATACCTACAAAGAAAGAACACTCAAAAAGCAAGAAAATAAAAGAAAAGGAAAGGGCAATGAACCCTTGTCATTAGTGTCATTAAACTTATGAAGCATGAAGTTGACCAAAACAAAGTAGGCACTAAAGTCAATAAAATAAGGGAAACCAAATCTGGTGATGTACATTTACAACTACAGAAGGGCAGCAATGATAAGAAAGTCAAGGATGCGATCGCAGCAGCTATGGGAGATGAGACTACAGTTATGCAGCTCTTCCAGTCGATAACCCTAGACATAAAGTATATTGATGGCGATACATCCACTGCACAAGTACAGGAAGCAGTGGCAAACGCCTTAAACCTACAAAAGGAAAATATTATAGTAAAATCTATACGGCTTGCTTACAGAGGCACGTAAATGGCACTTGTTACTGTGCCACATGCAGCAGCGGTCCCATTTATAAGGGCGGGTATCGTTAGGATCAAATGGTCTGATACTAGGGTGTGCGAAAGAATCACGGTCCCCAGATACTTCAAATGCTTAGGATTTGGCTACGCTTCGGCTAATTATACTCTGCAAGGCAACGGGAAATCGTTCTTTTTATGCGGCTCCAATGATTATCTAGCAGCGACATGCGAGAACGATGCAAGATGTATCCAATGTAAGGCAATCGGGGAGCCGTACAACCATCGCTCAGGAAGTCCCACATGTAAGGCTCTAGCGAAAGCAAAGGAGAAGAGACTCGCAAGGACAAATGGTTAAGTTTATCCAAATAAACTGAAGCTGAAGTTCATCCACGCAGGACATGCTGCTTATTTTAGAGCAGAATAAAAGCTCAGAACGTGATTAGTACACCAATATAAGAAATAACGCAGTGATTCTTGTCCTACCAGAAGCCAAAAAAAAAACAAAAATGATTGAGCAAGGGAATGGTTATATCCGCTGCATGCTAGGGGACACTGCAGCCTACAACTACTACTACTACTCTCCTAATAGCTTAATATTATAGAAGCATTTCAGGCGAACTTGGAGGAACTGAAAGGAATTATGAAAAGACGTGGATCGAGACCTCTGGGGCACTCCTTATAAGCTGGTGATGCAAAAGCTAAGATCGAATCAAGGCCAGAATGCCTCAAAAGACTAGGAGACAGTGCTAAAAATAGTTGAAACTCTCTTTTCTAAGGGGAGCCTAGGAGAAGCTACCCAGGGAAAAACGAACTACTCGTTCCTCCATTCCAGCTGAGTAAGCTCACAACAGCAGCTAAAAGACTGGAAAACAGAAAAACCCTCGTATCTAATGGTATACTTAATGAGGTGCTGAAATTGGTCATACAAGAGAGGCCCAAACTTATCCTGCTTATACCAAAAGGTTAAAGCCTGCTGACCCATCATCATACAGACCACCGGCTAATTGTATGAGAGAATGATTCTGAACCGAATGTAGCAGATACTGGAAAACCCAGAGCGTAAAGAATTATCACCAATGCAGTTTAATTTCGTCAAAGTCCAAGCACATTGCACGAAGCTCAAGAAGCTCAAAAGGGAATGAGAGAAGCACTCAGTATGAGACCTAGACTAGAAGATTTTAGCCTTGTAGTCACATTCGATGTGAAGAATGTCTTCAACTTGGCTAGCTAAGGGCAAATATATCTGGCGCTGGAGGAGATACTCCTGGAGTACCTCCTAAGGATGGATAGCAACTACCTGGAGGGCCGTATAATCTTAGTCGAAACAGAAGAAGGCAAAATAGAAGTTGCGATTTTAGCCGGAGGGGCACAAGGCTCGGTGAAAGATCCCTCAGTGTGAATCATTAAATACGATGGTTTTTCAAATGCCAAAGTGCCCAAGGGAGTGAGATTCGTAAGTTATGTAGACAACCTGGCCACTGTAGAGGTTGGAGAAACCATACTCGAGGTTAAATTAAAGTGCAGTGTAACTTTGGTGATGGTCAGTGATTGGATGAAAAAGCACAGCCTTAAACTTGCCCAGGAGAAAAGTTAGGCTGTACTTATAACAAAGAGACGTTAATGCGACTATCCTCAGCTAAAATTGGAAGGCCACATAATTCAATTTTCGGACAGCGTCCGGTACTTAGGCGTATTTATCGACAAAAACTAGAGCTTTCGGGAACATATAAAAAATGTCTCCGCCAAGACAGCGAAGGCTAGCACGTCGCTGCAACAACTCACGCCTAACGTCAGAGGATCTAAACCGAAAAGCAGAGTGCTTCTCGGAACTGTGGTGCAGTCAATACTACTCTATGGTGCACCGATATACCGACTACTGAGTGATCCAAGCACTAAGCGGTCATGGTTGCTTTAGCACCTACTTGTACTAACGCAAGAAACGGGATACTGCGACCTGCTAAGATGGTGGTGCCGAGTGGGACGACGCGAAGCATACCATTTTTGTATACCCAACACATGCTGATCAGCGAGAAACGCTTATGTGTAATTATAGCTTACCTCTGTTGCCGAAGACAATGGTCTCCGCTAGGCTAGCTAGACAAGAAATATGGGACAAAATCACGAGCTATCTATAACTCTTTGTCACAAAGAAAGAGAAAAAGGATAAAGCGAGCAGAAGGATAATAAACTAATAAACTAATCCCATATTAATAGTAGAGGGGAAGGGAAGAGTAGGGACAAATAGACTGCAGCAGATCCAGCGGATCAGAAAGGGCTCCAGTAAAGGAATGCTCGTGCGGTACCGATAGGGTTCTGGTTTCATGCGACTGGGAAGCATGCTTCCTCCCCGCCTATTAAAAAAAAAAAAAGAGATAGATAAATGGATAGATGGATAGATGGTGAAATGGAAAAATAGATAGATGGGTAGATAGATAGATAGATAGGTAAATGGATACGAGTAGATAGCTGGATAGATACATAAATTACTTTAAGACTGGGTGCTGCACCGACAGGGCGTGGCGGCTCTGGAGCACCCGAGCAAGTGGGGAGGGAAAGAGTTAGGAATGCTCCTACGTACTTTTGTACTTAGGCATGTTCTGCTCAACAGCCTGCGGCACGAGTTACACTCTTCTTGTGGCCTAAAAAGGGTTTACGAGGGGCTGTCTGAACCCCCTCGTGGCGTGTTTCTAGAAAATGCCAGCAGTATAAAGTTTCTTCTAGAAAGGCTCTTCGCTATCTCCTCAGCAAGAAAAGAAAGACACCTTAAAAGAGACAGGGAATGAAGTGGGCTTAGGGACACTGTTTGAAAGGGATGTGTGGTTGATCCTAGCAGCGCACGTTTTCCTGATAACCTCCGGCGTCAACGCGCCGCTCCCACGGGAAAATCGGGAAGCTAATCAAGGACAAATGTAATATTCCCGTTCTCATGCCACAAAAGGTTGAAGTCATTGGGGGACAGTCACAGCCATGATCACCCCCCCCCCCCCCTTACGCTCAGAGGTAACCACGTTCAGAGACGGCTCGGTTCCCTGGGGTATCAAGCCCTTATTTTATGCAACCAAGAAATAGCACTCAAAAAAATAACACTCAAAAGAATATCAAGATCATGTTTGAAAGTGAGAATCCAGACGATCCGTTTTCAAGACGATGGACTATTCAAAGAACTCCGCTGGGGGATCGTTGAACAATGAAACGTGCAAGCGAATCTGACCTAATGACAAACACGGTAGTCAAGCAGCCAATTACAAAATACAAAAAAACAGGCACCCCGATAAACGAGGGTGAGATGGACAATACGGAGATAGAAATTTTCAGGTCAATCACCAAGAAACTAGATGATCTACTTAGTAACATGTATAAGCCAAAACAAGAGCAAATAAATGTAGTATGGAATTTAAAAATGCACCTAAACCTGATCGAAATTTAAGTTAAATTTTATAGTTTCTTTGTTCTTTTAAATTTTACCGGTGTATAGCTATCACAAAATTCTTTGTTTTTTTTATGATTATTCGATTTAACTTTAAAGTAAATATAGATACAAATTTAACGAGCATGATTATTTCATAAGAATTATAACCTTTTGCTGCTTTTACGAATTCGAGTGATAAAATCATCGTTTTTTTTTTTTTGAAGACAAATAATTTATTTTCAAATCTGTTGTTTTCTTAGCGCTTGGCTTACTGGCCCACCAGTAAATTTTTACTTGATATTTAATCATAAATTATTTTGCATGCTAAGGATTTAAATTAAAATTGTTTGTTGTTACTGCTTGCGTGCCGCCCGCTATCATCCCTGTTAGCATGTGCTAGAGTGAGTGCGTATCTCTAGTAGAGCTGTGACGTCAGCTCTATCGCTGCGAGTGTAGCGCTGCGCTGGGACACGCATCAGCGGACGTGCGTCTAAACCACGGAAATCTTGACACGACGCAAGTTCGTCGTATTTCCCACGGGCGCCTTATAGTGAGTTGTTCGCGAAAAGACAACCCGGTATCGGCACACTATCTCAACATTTTTTTGTGATTTTTAATTTTGATTTAATAATTAGTTCGATTTAAGATTTTCATTTTTTTTTTATTTAAAAAGGGTCTTCTCGATTTAAATATTTATTAAATTCTGTTCTCTCGTGGAGATTCGTCGCGCTTGGAACTGCAAATTTTCGGGTGTGTTTTCCGCTTCGGGTAGGGTGCACCGTCGTCGCTACATCGTCTCGCAATACGACGAACCTTCTAACGCTCACTCTCACACCGCTAATAAAATTTTATTGTGCTGTTTGTTTTCTTCTGTTCTAAGCAAGCGGACCCCCCCCCCCCTCTAGCACCGCGCTGCAAATAGCAGTGGCAAACACTTCATTATATTAGTGATAATGTTGCATGCCTATGAATTTACATTATATAATTATTTTAATAATTTGTTTGTTGTATCCTGCCTACGTTTTTTTGTGGTTGCCGAATCCCTTGTCAGTACCGTTACTGATAGCACCGATCGCTTATCAGGTGGCCATTTTTTTCTGCAAATGGACTTGTGACGGAGAGTCCGTCATAGGTCGTCGACGAAAAATGTAAGTGTTTACATTCTTGCGCCACCGCCAGGTTGCCAGCTTGCAAAAACCCGCTTAGCCGCAAAAGGGCGGACTTTTCGAAAGGCCGGCAACGTTCGAAAATCACACGATTTTCAAACTTGTGGCGGCAATCGGCGACGGATTTTGGAGAGCCGCGAGAGAAGGGAAGAGGAAAGCGAGCGCAAAAGTTAGTTACGCTGCACGCTCCCGCGAGGACAGTTGAAGAAGTGAAAGGGTGAAGGAGTGAAAGAGAGAGAGAGAGTGTAAAAGAAGGACAGAGGAGTGCGAGAAAGGAGAGGAGCGACGACGAAGAGAAATCGCGAGGAAGTTAGACGGAGGACGAGGAGGGCAGGTGTCAGCGGGCGGCGACTAGAAGTTGCCACCGTTTCACCTGAAGTTGAGGTTGAGGCGGAAGCCGCCGGCATACAGGCGAGATATTTCCGAGGTCCAGCAGCCCTTTCCCGGGGAAGAAGCAGTCGGAGTCAAGGATCGCGGCACAGGAGAGAGCAGCCCGGCGTTCCACAGCTAGCGGACGAGACACAGGGACAATAACGGCATGTGTCCTTATCTTGTCTAGGAGTATTAAGTAAGAAAGAGAGAAAGAGAGAACAAGAGTAAGTGATCGCGAGTCCACGTTTTAGATAGCAACAGATTACCACTTCCCTGCCCTGGAGAAGCGAGAGGCCTCCGTCGGCTAGAAAAGTAGCCGCGGGCGGCCGGCCTGTATTATTCGGGGAAAGTCTCGCGTATATCCAAGTGAGCGAGAGAGAGAGACGGCGCGAGCGTGCACTGCAGTGAGAGAGAGAGAGAGAGAAAGAGAGAAAGAGTGAGAGATAGAGTGAGCGAGTGAATATAATAAAATAAAATTAAATAATTTTTTTTTTTTGTGCAAAGCATACAGGGCGCACGTAGCTATTTTGTCTGCGACGTGGTGCCTCGTCACAAATGGCGACCGTGACAGGACCTTGGTAATTCCGGTCTTCGTTGTGTACATCGGTGAGCTTGCCCGATGTAAACATCGCGCACAAGTTTCTTGCCGATTTACAATTTCTCAAATATCATTTGAGAAAGTAATTTTTCAAGCGGCGTGAGTGCCAGAGAGACAGTCAGCCCACTAGCGTGATGAAGTTACGCACAAAGAGGAAGGTCCGAGTGCCAACCTAGACAGAGAGAGACAGCCGAGTGTGCTTGCACTAAGTGCACCCAGCACTTATAGCGAAATCTTGTGAGTTCGAACTTAGTCGATTTTCCGACTGGTTTTAACTTAGTCATTTTTCGGCTGAGCGGACTTTGTCGAAATTTCGCATGTTCGAACTTAGTTGATTTTTAGACTAGTTCGGACTTGTATTCTTTTTTCTTTTATCTAGCCGTGGAGACTTTCCCAGATTTGGCGAATTTGTATGTTCGATTTTAGTCGATTTTTCAATTAATTTGAACTTAGTTTTCAATCAAGGGAACGTAGAGAAGAGCAGGTGGTTCGTTTTTTTTTGTTTTTTTATGCGAGTGTTCTTGATTTCGCTTGCCGTGGACTACGAGCAATCAAAAATCCGTTTGCTAAGCAAGTCTTGGGTAGATCGCAAAGCGAGACGAGATATCGGTGCTCTTCCTGTTGAGGACGTCATCCGACGGTTAAAAGAGCTCGGGCTTAGGGCAAGGGGGGAAGGCTTGGAGTTGCGCGAGCGACTTCTTAGGGCTATCGTATGTAATGACGATCTGAGCGTGTCGGCGCCGTGGAACGATGATTACGACGCCGACCCTGCAGCTCCTTCCGTGCCAATCCCAATGTCGTGTGAGCGACTCTGGGAGACCAGGAAGTGGTCCCGAAGAGGGAGTCAAGCAGTGCAAGGTACCTCGGAGGATCTAACAAGCAAGGGGTCCGATGCAGGGAATTGGGCCGGGCCGGAGGCACTAAACTTTCTAAAGATCAGTGACACGGACCGCACTCCTGCTCGGAACAGTGCGGGGAGAGTTTCGGAGCCTGGGTGGGTGGAGAGTGGAAGAGCGGAGGGGCCTCACTGGCCATCCGCCGTGCTGCCGCTCACGACTACAAGCGCGGCGACGCCGTTCACGGGCGATTCGGCGGGATTAGCGTCATTGGCGTACCTGGTTGCCCCGGTTTCGACCGTTGCGGCCCATACGTCGACCCTACCACCGACTTCGAGGCCCAAGGATTGTAGTAGGCCGCAGGCGTACGTCCGAGTACGTCGAGTACGTACGATATGGGTGTTCAGCCGAAGATGCATTAAGAGCTGGGTGTACCCGAGCACCCGGAGGAACCAGTAAGAGCGTGGTCGACTTCACCGACAGGTAATGAAAGATATTGCTCTAATTTCTTCGCCAGCCGATAGAGGGAAGCTTTGTCCTTAATGCATTGTCAACAAAAATTCAGTTGTCGTTGATCTTTTAAAAGAGAATCACGTTAAACGCCATGAGTGCTAAGTACGCGTCGCGCTACGAGGCTGTGTTCCTTTGCATCCACCCGAAAGGTCCCAAAATGTCGCAATCAGCGGCTGCTAAATATATAAGAATGTCGAAGGCATTTATACAGTAGTGGATACAGCGATATAAAGTGGCTAAAAATGTCGATGATTTACCAGAACGTGGCTCGATAGGAAAAGTGAACAAAAAAGATGAAAAAAGAATAGTGAATCTGTTTTTGCGGAATCTTGCTTTAACACTGCGGCAAGGACAAGCAAAATTAATGGCAAAAGATTTAGATATATCCTACGAAACTATCCGAACCCATCTTGGTACTCATCATCTGAAATGGCGCAACACAAAGAAGAAGCCTCTGTTGACTGAAAAACATGTGACAAAGCGACTCGCTTAGGCGCATGAGAATATTGATAGAGATTTTGGAAATGTCATTTTTACTGATGAATGTTCTATATGGACACGTTCTGTCCTCACGCGAGCCTGGTCAACTTCCACCAATAGGCTTGTTCAGCGGACCGTAAAACATGGAATAAAGGTGCATCTTTGGGACTGCCTCTCAAAACAGGGATTCGGCACTTTGCACCTCTTTACTGACAACCTAAATGCCGAGAAAATGATAAAAATCTACAAAAAGGCTTTACTGCCATCTGCCAAACGATGGTTCATTACAAAAATTGAAGATTGGATTCTGCAGGAGGACAACGATCCTAAACACCGCAGCAAGCTCTGTACTCAGTGGAAGACTCAATCTGGCATCGTTACATTGGATTGGCCGTCGCAGTCGCCCGATGCAAACGCTATTGAAAATGTGTGGGCATATATTAAACGGAAGCTTCGTGGAAGACGCACATACACTTTAAAGCAGTTGTCTTACGAAATTCGTCGGATCTGGAGATCCTTGCCACTAGAATACGCCGTCAAATTAGTAGAAAGCATGCCTCGGAGATGCCAGGCAATTATCGACGCCGGTGGTAACTGGACACATTATTGACCAAATTGCATCATTGTTCGTAATGTGTACAATGTATATATAAATATAAAAGTTTCATCAAATAAATTTTTTTATAAATTAACACGACCACGCTCTTACTTGACAGACTGTATATGCTCGTGGTGGCGGAGCTGCGGTAGCTTGTCGGGGAAGAGGAGAGATGCATGGCTGCTCCCGCAGTCAGTCAGAGGACAGAGAACGGAATAATAGGGCTACTGCGGAGCGTGAGCTGTGCTTGAAGGTGATGAAGCAGTGGGGAGTGTCGTTCGCTGGCACAGACAAGGAAGATTCGTCCGAATCCATCGCGCTGATGAAAGATTTCCGACGTTTCCATTCCTACGGCGAAGAGGCGATGCTTAGTGCTATATCAGTCGTCCTCGCCGATTCGGGTAGCTTTTGGTACAGGGAGTCAGAGAAGATAGACACGACTGGCAGGGATTTCTTCGTGTCACATTTTCGTGACCAGTACTGCTCTGAGATCGAAGCAAAAGCGGTGCTGAGAGAGCTAGAGAAGCGTACACAGGGGAAAGGTGAGAACGTCACGCGATATATATTGTGGTTTCGCGCAACTGCAGCTCATTTAAAGAACCCGATGCCTATGCCTTAATTAGTGGAGATGGCGTACGAACAGCTGTAACCTGAGTGTAGGTTGTTAATTCCCCTTTGATGCCGAAAGTGCCACTCGAGCGCAGCGTAGCAGCCGCTAACTCGCCGCCCGTTGCCTGCCAAATCTGCGCGACGGCAGGAGTTACAGCTCTCACCTGATCGCGATGCGTGCTCAAGGTCCTGCGTATGAAAAACGAGCGAGTAGGGTCCCCAAGTCGTCTGGTGGGTTCTGCGGTTCGTCGGAAAATGGACCAAACGGGACTGCAACTGCGATAAACAAGCCGAAGAGAAGTGCGAGTGAAGAGAAAGAGAGAAACATACGCGTGGTGAGTACCAGGTGTACAAGTATGAAATGCAGATTTTAGACAGCAGATGGTGTACTAATGCAGCTTAAGCTGTTATGATTTGACACTGCGCCATTTTGTTGTTTTATCAACAAGTTCAGACGCGCATTAGTGATAGACTGAAAAAGTGTGTGCATCGTGTTGTATTGTTGTGTTTAATATTTGAAAATTATTACCGAACGAAGAGCATTCGTGGGCATTAATTTTTTGTTTTCATTTAGAGAAAACGGCTGCTGAATCCTTTCGGTTACTACGAGAGGCTTATGGTGAACATGCTCCATCGCAAGTTACGTGTGAAAGATGGTTTCAACATTTCAAAAAAGGTGACTTTGACGTTGCAGACAAGGAACATAAAAAACCGCTAAAAAAATTCAAAGATATGGGTTTGCAAGCATTGATGGACGAAGATGATTCGCCAACACAGAAACAACTCTCACAGTAATTAGGAGTTTCCCAACAAGCTGTTTCTAATTGCCTACGAGCGATGGGGAAAATTCAGAAGAGCAGTAGGTGGGTACTACATGAGTTGAATGACAGGCAACTGGAAAATCGCAAGATCACATGTGAAATTTTGCTTGCTCAGTACAAAAGGAAGTTGTTTTTGCATCGAATAGTAACAAGGAATAAGAAGTAGATTGACTTTAAAAATCCAAAACGCAAGAAATCATGGGTAGACCTAGGAGCACCATCCACATTGACCGCAAGATGAAATCGTTTTCGCAGAAAGACGATGCTCTGTGTTTGGTGGGACCAGAAGGGCGTGGTCTATCATGAGTTATTGAAACCTGAGAAAACAGTTAATACTACACGTTAGCTATAAAAATTAACCGATATAAACCGTTTGCTGCTTGAAAAAAGGCCAGAATACCGAAAGAGGCAACACAAAGTAATTTTTCTCCATGACAATGCTTCATCACATACAGCGAAACCGTTTCGCGACACATTGGAAGCACTCAACTGAGAAGTTCTGCCTCATGCAGCTTACTCACCAGATTTAGCTTCTTCTAATTACCATTTGTTTGCATTGATAAATCATGCAGAGTGAACCGGGAGGCAGAGAAGAGGCGGCAAGCCAAGGAGAGAAGGGCCCCCTTTAAAGGAACGGTGTCGCCTCCTCCGCCACCGGTAATCCCTGCTTGCGCTGAGGGTTTGGCGCAAGCTAACCCTGCAGCTAGTACAATTAACGTGGCAAATAGAGGAGCAGTGACAATTCAAGGAGTGCTGGATGTGACTGTCTTCATCGATGGGGAAAGGCGCACGCTTCTTTTCTTTGTGGCAGATGGGTTGCAATACGATTGCATCCTGGGCATCGACTTCGAAAGGCTGTTTAAATTAAAAATCGATTATGGCACGGATACCTGGTGGACACAACAGAGCATGGTGCATTAGTCCTATCCGTACGGATCCAACCTGGCGACCTTTTCGGCAGTCGCTACTCTCGGCGGACTCGTTGTGGCAACAGACGACAAGAGCACGCTGCTAAATGCTCTGCTATATTGTTTAATCCCGCCAATACCCGCGTTACTAGGACTTACGAACTTGGCAGTGCATACCATCGAGGTGCAAGAAGCTACGCCAATTCGGCAACATGTGCGCAGATATTCTCCGAAAATGCCACAAGTGGCGTAAGAGGAGATCGATCGCATGCTCACTGAAGGGATCATTGAGCCTTCCGACAGCCTGTGGTGCAGCTGTCCGGTAATAGCACCGAAGGCCAATGAAAAGTTGCGTTTTCGCATTGACTACCGTCGCGTCAATGCCGTCACTAAACGCTCGACTTATTCCCTCCGCAACATGAACGATATCCTAGACAAGCTTCGATTGGCTCACTATATTTCCAAACTCGACCTCAGTCAAGCATATCACCAAGTCCCGCTTGATTCCGCTAGCAAAGAGATCACCGCTGTCTGCATCCCGGAACGCGGACTTTATCAATTCACGCGTATGCCGTACGGGTTGACGAATGCACCCGCTACCTTCCAACAAATCATGGACCGCCTTTTTAACTGTTTGAGTCCCAAGCAGCGTGATCGCGCTGTTAAGATTTTATGTCGAGAAAACCCAGCACATTTCTAGCATTGTGGACAACTGACGATGCGTTACTGATTGTCCAAGTCAGAAATGCGCGCGATTTACTGAAGCAAGTACACCACACAGCTCCTTTCAGTGTTAATAGTACATTTTGCAATAGCTACATATAGTAGATTAATACTATTATAATGCAATAATACATTACAAAATAACAATTGCTCATTTAGAGAAAGCGCTATTGCGCTGTTTAGGATTCCTTAACAGTGTTTTTTCAATACACTCTGGGACTCAAACGGTTAAGCCGCAGTAAGAAGCGCACGTTTTTTCCTACTTAGACGACGTGATTATAATCACTTCTACGTTCCAAGAACACTTGCAGTGATCAAAATGAGTGCTTGCGGCGTTTAAAAAGGCAATTTGCAATTAAACCAAGGAAAATCTGAGTTCTGCTGGGCTGAAGTGCATTACTTAGGCTATGTCGTAAACGAAGAAGGTTTAAAGCCAGACGATGATAAGATAAAATCGATTGTCGAGTATCCCGCACCTACGAAAGTCCACCAGCTGAGGCGATTTTTAGGCATGGTGGCTTGGTACTCGCGTTTCATAAATAATTTGGCGGCGTATACGAGGTCTGGCTATTAAATAACGAGACTAGTTCCGAGAAAGGGTTTTATTATAAAAATTATTCTACATTCGAATGCTCCCCTTCAATATACTCCCCTTCCCTCGCTACACACCTTTTCATACGTTTTTTCCATTGATCAAAGCAGTGCTGGAAGTCTTCATTGGTGAGCGCCTTTAGGAGCTCTGCCGTTTTTTGCTTTACCGCTTCCATCGACTCAAATCGGGTCTCTTTCAAGGCAGATTTTATCTTCGGAAACAGAAAAAAGTCGCACAGTGCCAAATCTGGCAAGTACGGCGCGTGTTCGAGCACTAGAGTGCGCTTACCGGCCAAATACTGCTCCACAGATAGCGCGTTATGGGCAGGTGCGTTGTCCTGGTGCAAAATCCACGAGTTGTTCTTCCACAACTCGGGCCGTTTTTTACGAACTCGTTCTCGCAGTGTTGCCAAAACTGACAAATAGTAAGTCTGGTCTACAGTCCGACCCTCTGGAACCCATTCAGTCATCACGATACCGTTAATGTCGAAAAAAACGATCAACATTGCCTTGTTTTTTGATTTGGACATCCTTGCTTTTTTGATTCTGGGCGATTCAGGCGTCTTCCAATGCATCGATTGCCGCTTTGCTTCAACATCGTATTGGAAAATCCACGTTTCGTCGCAAGTAATAATGTTTTTCATCGGTCCGGAATCTTTTTTTAACCTTTCAAGGAAATTTGAGCAGACCTGCTAACGCAAGAGCTTTTGGTCAGGAGTCAGGTTTTTTGGCACCAACTTCGCACAGACTTTTGTCATGTGTAATTCCTCGTGTAAAATTAGTCTAACCGTTTCTTTATCGGCGTTTACAGCCTCGGCAATCATCCGGATGCTCATTCAACGATCTGCACGCACAATTTGGTTGATTTTGGTAACTGTTTCCAGAGTTGAAACAGTGACAGGGCGACCTGGGCGTTGGTTATCTTCAGTGCTCACTTGGCCCTCACTGAAGCGCTTACACCACTCAAAAATACGCGCACGAGATAGAGAATTGTCCCCATAGGCCTCTTGCAACAATTTACAGCACTCAGTCGAAGTTTTTTTCAATTTAACGAGAAATTTGAGATTGATACGTTGCTCCTGTTTTTTGTCACACATGGTTTTTGGCACAAGAAAAAAACATGTTCGTTTCAAACGCTAGTGCACAAGTACAATAATAGTGACGAGAACGTGTTTCAGTACGTGCATAGACAAGATATCTAGATACCCAACGCACTACTCGTTTTTTTCCCCACTCCTCTACGGCGCCCTCTAGGCGCGCAGTCTCTTTATTTAATGACCAGACCTCGTCAAGCACCGCTCACGCAACTTATATGAAAAAGGATTCGTTAGCAGTGGAACGAAGAACAACAGCTTGCCTTCGCCCAAATGAAACAAGCGCTTATGCAGGCGTCCGTGCTAGCTCGCCCGGATCTCACCCGTCCGCTTACGCTGCAAACGGATGCAAGTGATTATGCTATCGCAGATGCCCGAACCCAAGAGGTTGCCGGATACGAGCACCCGATCTATTTTGTAAGCCGCGATCAGTCTAAAGCCGAGCGCAACTATTCCGTGACGGAAAAGGAGTGTTTGGCGGTGCTCTGGTCCGTCGAGCGGCTAAAAGGTAATCTCCAACGGAAGGAATTTACGGTAATTACCAATCGCCACAGCCTCTTGTGGTTACACAATTTGTAAGACCCCGCGGGCCGCTTAGGGCGCTGAAATACCAAGCTGCAGCAATACTCCATTAAATTTGTGCATCGTAAAGGCGCGCTAAATCAAGTGCCGGACGCACTCTCTTGTGAGCTCAAAAATAGCCATGAAGCCGCTGCCGTAACTCTGTCCGCGCACATAGATGATAAATGGTATCAACAACGTTTACTAGCTGTTCGTACTCGCCCGCACATTTTCTTGGATTGGTGAATTGACAATGAGCTGCTATATGTGCATCGGCCGAGCCAGCTGATTTATCCATTAGTAACAAATCACGACGCTTAGAAGCTCCTATTACCGCAGGGCAACCGCGCTAAAGCGTCGATTGAAGCGCATGACACGCCACAGGCGGGACACTTCGGCGTCGAAAAAACCTATGCGCTGCTCGCGACCTACTATTATTGGCCGGTTATCTACTATAATACGTGTCGCTACGTACGCGCTTGCCAAGTGTGCCAAACGCACAAAGTATCACAGCAAGCACCAACTGGTTTGATGGGGAAGCGATACGTTGATGAACCGTGGACGGTAGTTGCCGCGGACGTGATAGGGCCAAAACCACCGTCAAAACGAGGGCACCCCTATGCCATCGTGTTCGAGGATCTCTTAACGCGCTTTATCGGAATCCACGTGTTACGAAAAGCAGACGCGAAGAGTGTATTGCAAGCGTTCGACGATTTAATAATAAACCGATGGGGCTGTCCCAAGGTCCTGATCACGGACAATGAGACCAAATTGGTGAACAAAATGGTAACTGAGCGGCCGCAGCAGTACGGAGTGATGCAGTCCACCATTCCTGTGTACCATGCGCAGGCCAACCCAGTGGAACGCGTTAATCGGCATTTGCGTACAATTATTAATAGCTTTCTCATTGAAGACCACCGTGAATGGGATCTGCATCTTAATGAATTCTCCTTCGCGCTCAACAGTATGGTGCATTCATCTACCAAATTCTCCCCAGCGTTTCTCAATTTCGGCCGTAACCCGCAACTTTGCAGGATTCTCTGCAAACATCTCAAACATTCCGCTCCTGTACGTCCGCCCAATGCAGAACAGTGGCTCGAACGCGTAACCTGCTTACTCACGTTACACAACCTAGTAAAAAGACACATCGAGCAGGTGACCGCGAAACAATCAGCGCACTACATTCGTCGTCGGCATGACGTTAAATATTAGGTAGGCGATTTAGTGTACCACCGCCAACACCACCTGTCCTTTGCCGGAGAAGGATTCGTGGCAAAAATGGCACCGCGATTTGTAGGGCCGGTAACCATCGTCAAGGTACTCTCACCAGTAGTATACCTCGTCGAAGATGCCGTTTCGAATAATCGCACCAAATTCCACGTAGGCGACTTGAAACACTACGTACCACCACACAACGCTAATCGCACTCTTTCTTTGTCCACAGCTATAGCGATGTTCACATGGCAAGAGCCGCAAGGGGAAGGACCGCTGAACTGGCCTGCAGGCCTTGAAGACAATTAACCGCCACCGCCGCTGTCCACATCCGCTCTACCGCAAGGCCGGGAATTAGTTAATTTGCTTTTTTTTTGTTTTTCTGGTAGTTTAAGATATTTTTAGGTTAAGTAGTTCTAGTTTTATGTTTTTGTCCTAAATAAGTCTATTTTGTAAGTAATAAAATAAGTCTTGTTTATAACTTTAGTAATATTAGTTCAGTATGTAAGCTAGTGTGTAAGTTAGATTAAGCGAGCGAGCCTCAATCCCACATAGAAAGTATTTTTGTTAAATAATTTTATCCAACCGCCCGCACCGCCCATGTTTCGTTTAAGAAATGTTTTTTTTTGTTTTATGCTATGTCGCCGCTGCTTATTTTGTTCGTTTTTTTTTATATTATAGAAATATTATAGTTTATATTCTGCAAATCAGTGTGCTTTATTACCGCTGCCGCCTTATTTCGCTTATCCCACCAGTATTCCGCATGTTTTTTTTTTGGTTTCCCTTGCTTCCTCTGTTTTTTGTTTTTTTATCTAATTTGTCCTCCCTCTTTCTTTTTGTTTTGGTTTAACCGTGAGGCACCTTGAGCCAGCAGAGCATTGCCTTTTCTTTTTCATTTTTTTAAATTTTAGTTTCTTGTATTTTGTACCCATTTTTTTTTTTTTTTTTGTTGCTATTATTATTACCCGCGTGAGCGCGAATCGCTCGTCCCAAAAACGAACCACAGCAGCATGCCGCACTCACATCCTGCTACAAGCCACTCTCCGATGAGGCAACGAGTAAACTAAGCATGTTCACGATAACCACCCTCTGGTAGTGGCCCACCAAGGTAACTAATTTGTTTTCTTATTTATCAACCAGCAATGCGGCTGTCGAATAATGCCGCTACTGCATCAGGTAAGTACGGTATGATTAAAACTATTGGCTAGAACTTTTAAATCTTATTTACATGTTCTTTCATAAGCAGCAATAATCGAGAATTGTATTTAAATAATGCGTTTATTAATCTTAAGTATTTTATTTTTTTCCTTCCTTGTACGAGTGGTATTAGATGTTGGAGCGGGTTACAAGAGACAGCATTGTTAGGAAACGTTGCGTTACTATAATAAAAGTTTTCAATTCTTTTTGTTTTTTTTTTGTATTGTACTTCTGCCCAAGGATCGAGCCAGTTGCGCGCAAATAACCGGAAGTTGAGTTTCATTCGTTCAGTCTCGTAGTTCGCCTAGTAATTCCGCGTGCATCCGTACACCGCGTACACTTTAGCTAGAACACTGACGCAGATAATCTACGCTGAAGAAGATAATGTCCGCGCAACAGCGTTCCGCCGCACACCTACACCGTTACAGGTAAAACTGCTCACCTTAGGCTAAGTGAAAGCGCTAGGCAAACGAGAAAGATTCAATCCTAGTTAGGATCACACCGTGACTATGAAGTCGTTTCACTTCCCCCATATTCACCGTTTAGCGGGGGGGAGTTGTGACGTGGTACCTTGCATCAGTCACATGAAGGGGCCAAAGCGTAGCTTGTAGGCCTTCTTGTAGCTCACAATATCCCTCACAATCTAAGCAGTCTCGCAGGACTGACACATTTAACCCTAATGATAGCCACGGAGGTCTGTGTGACAACGCGAGTAACGATTCCGACGATCGTTCGAATCGAGAAATTCGACAAATGTGTATATCGAAGCACACGCGAAACTATTAGGTTGCTGCAGATGAAAAGGCTGATTTAGTAATAAATTTTTAAACAGCTGTAACTATTTATAAAGACAATTTATTTATTCAAAATAGGTATCAATAGATGCAACACACTTTTTCCAACGAGATATAAGTACATTTATTCCAGTTTTGTAGAAGTTCGAGTTTCTGGTTCAAAGAAACTTCTTGAAGGCATTTTTGACAGCAGCTTCATTATTAAATCTTTGTCCTGTCAAAAAGTGATCCTTATGTTTAAAGAAATAGTAATCTGTTGGTGAGAGATCTGATGAATATGGAGGGTGAGAAAGAGTCTCATAGCACAACTCGTTTAATTTTTGGACCGTTGTTCTCGATACATGAGGTCGTGCGTTATCATGAAGCAGTATCACTCCATCCCTGTTGACAAGCCTAGGTCGTTGGATTATCAATTTTTGATGCATTTCATCCAGTTGAGCACAGTATTTCTCAGCATTGATGGTTTCGCCAGGTTGCAAGAACGAATAGTGGATAACTCCAGCTACAGACCACCAAACATTTACCATAATTTTCTTTGGATAAAGGCTTGGTTTTGGCATGTGTCTTGGCGCTTCATCGGCATCTAGCCATTGGGCTGATCGGCGACGATTACAGTGTAAAATCCACTTTTCATCGCAGGTCACAATTTGGTACAAGAACGGTTCCTTTTTATTGCGGGAGAGAAGAGAACCTGAAATCTCCATCCGACACGTCATGTTTTGCTCAGTAAGATCATGCGGAACCCATTTGTCAAGCTTTTTCACTTTTCTAAGTTGTTGCAAGTGGCGGCAAACTGTCAAATTGTGAACGCCTAATTTTTTGGCAAGATCCCTTATGGTTTGGCGGGGGTCAGACTCCACTAAAGCACGCAGCTCGTCGTTATCGATCGATGGTCCTGGGTGTCCACGTGGCTCATTTCCAGGGTCCATATCTCCTGATCGAAATTTTTCGAGCTACCGCCGAGTGATTCGTTCGCTAACTGTATCAGGCCTAAATGCGCTGTTGATATTCCACGTTGCTTCCGTTGCGTTGTGCTCTAATTTAAATACGTATAGTAAAAGTAGTCGTCTTTGATTCACTTCCATGTTCACTTTTTCTTTTTGTATTTACGATCACTATGAAGTGCAAAACAGAAACGACTTTATAAACCAAGGTAGCAGTATTTATACTTTATTATGTCATATCACTTGCGCCGCCTTGTGCCAACATAATACACTCAAATTGCAGCCAATTTTATTTCATTGCTAAATCGGCCATTTCATCTGCAGTAACCTAATAACATTGTGTAAAAATATATGTGCCCGAAAAGACGTGCGCGGATTTCTGCTCGTGAAAATCAAAAACACGGTAATATCAATGGAAATTGATACCGGCACTGCAATGTCAATAATATCTATCGCGACTAAAGAGAAACATTTTAAAGACGTTTAATTACATGACGCGGATGTTATATTATTAAATCATGATGAATCGCCTTATATACCTGTGAGCATGTTGAAAAAATTTGACAGTAGAGGTAAATGGTTTTACGATAGCAGCCGATGTTTATGTAACAAAATCGAACGGTCCGGCAATCATTGGGCGACCTTGGCTCAAAGCGTCTAATTTATAGCCTTATATAGAGAATTAGAAGTTGAAGAAATCGAATCTAATAAGAGTAAAAATTATAGTATTTCAAGGTGACGGTGAACCCGCATTTACTTACAGTGATACACCCCGCGCCAAGTTTCGCCAACGCAATTGCAAAATTACAATTGGGTGAAAAATATTCAAAGATAGATTTAAAAGAAGCGTATTTACAAATTCCAATAGTTGAGGTTTCGCAACCATTATTAACTATTAACACGCATAAAGAACTTTTTAGATATAAATATATGGCATTCGGGATAAGCTCAGCTCCTGGAATTTCTCAATTGCGTAGGAAACAAATATTGAAAGGAATTCCTAGTGTAGCAATAGTGGTATATGATATCGTAGTCACTGGTAAAAATGCTAAACAACATTTAGAAAATCTTGATAATGTGTTATCAACTGAATAATTGCGGTCTTAAAGTACGCGCAGACAAATGTCAATTTTTCAAAGACAAAATTACTTACTTAGTATACGAAATTTACAAAAATAAAATCAGTATTGATCAACCTAAATACCAGGCGATCACCAAAATAAAAACACCAACGTGGAAAAAAGAATTGCAGTTGTTATTAGCTAAGATAAATTAGTATAATAGACTAATTAAAAATCGCGCTACAATTTTATAGTCGTTGTACAAATTTCATAGTTAAGACGAATTTATATGGAATAAAGAGTGCAAGAACGCATTTGAAAAAGTAAAATATGAATTAAAGCAGATTGTTGTTAATTACGATCCGCAGTTACCGCTTATTTTGACATATGATGCATCACATCATGGAGTGGCGGCCGTTGTAAGCCAACCTTACAGCGAAGGCGATAGACCTTTTGCATTTTCGTCTAAAAGTTTAACAAAAGCACAAGAAAATTGTTCACAGATTGACAGCGAGGCAGCAGCAATTATATTTGGAGTAACCAGATTATATGAAATTTACTCTGAGAACTCATAATGAACCTTTATATAGAATTTTTGGATCAAAAAAATGTGTACAACGCATGGCCACAAGCCGTTTGCGAAATTGGGCATACATTTTGTCAGCTTTTGATTAAAAAATTGAATGTATACGTAGCGAAGAAAATATAGTCGCTGACGCTCTATCACGATTACCTAGTAAAAATGTGCTAAGCAAGTAACCGCGGTGTAACGTCGGTGCATGACCTTCGTTTTTTTTGTGTTTTGTCAGCCGAAAAGTTCTCTACTAACACAACAATCCCCTCCACAACCTACTCGACGCACTCTCTACTGACGTAGACCATTGGGAAACTCAACCTACGCTTAAACCGAGAGTTGAATAGCCGCTCTCATTAAACTCAGTCGCACACATGTCAATAAAACATCATCATCATAATAAAATAAAATCGCTAAGTCAGTCAATATTAATTTCATTGACATTTGACACACAAATTCACGCAAGGTAGTCTTTCTTATAGCGTAAATTAGAACATCGCGCAATCATCTAGAATGTCATGAATTCTTGTAATACACTCACAATAATTTTTTTTTATGATTAATTAGATAAAAATAAGTAATTAATTAAATGAATCAAAAGATATAATTAATTTAAAGTAACCATTCAACGATCCTAATTATTACTATTTCACTAGAATAGAATGATAGTCCGCGACCAGCAATTTTATTTTATAAAACAAATTGTACAAAAAGAAATTGTATTTATAATTACATTTTGTAATCAAAATTATTATTAATAATAGAAATTTCAATATAAATTTACAATCATTTATTTGATAATTTTTTAAAACAAGTACTCATCCACAACAGTCCATTAATTAAAAATTATAACTTTTAAAGAATGACTATTTAAAAATATCATTATTTTCTCCTTTGTAATAATAAAACACTTATAGCAATCTTTTCTCTATTATTTAAATGCTCATTCTTTACCTAATTATGTAAAATACGACGAAAAACTTCGTTCTGTTGTAATACGCGTTAAATCTTAAATACAATTAATATTAACATAATTTTATTGTAAAAACTCTGTAAAAATGGTTCATCTCTCTCTCTAACTCTCTCTCTCTCTCTAACGGAGAAGCCGCCCGGCAGAGGGGGGCCTGAAAAACTCGGCTTCTCCCCGAATTTCCTGGTCAAAGAAGGAGTTTGCTGAGTAGCTTCTCCAACGCAGTTAAATACGGCAGCAAATGATCACCAGGGAGCAGACCTCAGGCAACACTCGAGGACCCACGTACTACGCAAAATACTACAGGGGAAGCATTACTACGAACCACATACTACGCAAAACATTATTACGGAAATATTACTACGGAAACATTACTACGGTAATATTACTACGAGGAACATTACTGAGGAACAAGTTATACTACTACAAGCAAGCAAGGTATTATCACTACGAGCAGATCTTAAGCAACTACAAGAAAATTACTAGGAAGCCACTACGAACCAGCTACACCAAACAGACTATTCAATTTTATAAATAAGAAGAAGAAGACGACGAGAAGTCAACCACAGCAAGAGAGAGAGAAAGAGGACTGGACACCACTGCCTAATACCTTCAATAAAGAGAGTGAAGTTTAATTTTAAAATTGCTTTACATATTCTTTTCTCCACATCTATCTCAATCCTTCAACAGAGTTTTTGGCCAAAAAGCGGCCGATTATTCTGAACCTAAATCACTTTGGTAGGACCTCATCCAGAGTAGGGCTCGAGCCTGCTTCCGGGTTAGGAATAGAGGCTCTTGCAACTGCTCAATCCCGCACTACACACCTCTCCTAAGAACTCTCACGATTATGCTCTGCCAACATGAGCCCATAAGCTTCACTGCTTAGGCTCGAAAACGGCAAAAATTGCAGTATTGACTAAAATCAGTCGAAAAGTAGCGCTACCGACGTTACAGCGGTAAATGTTAAATTTACGTATTTACATTATGAGGTTCAAACTGAAATTGTAAATTTTGATTATAAAGCAGTTGCACGTTGCAATGCGTTGCGTAGAACAAAAATGGCCTAAATGTAAAATTGAAAGTTGGAAGGATTAAAGATACTTGCGTTACATAAAGACAAGTTAAGTGTCGAACGCGGCTGTTTAATGTGGGGGCAAAGAGTTGTAATTTCTTCAAAATTACAAGGACAAGTAATAGAAAAATTGCACGAATGCCATTTTGGCATTGTAAGAATGGAAGCTTTGGCACAATCTGTGGTCTGATGGCCCGAAATCGATAAAATGTTGGAAGAAAAAGCTAAATTTTGTACGTATTGCGTTGAAGGTTTTGACAATCCAAAAAAAATAGCTCTCACACTATAGCCATGGCCAGACCAACCATGGCAAAGGCTACATGCTGATTTTGCGGGACCATTTTTAGAGTATACTTATTATTTGTTGTTAGACGCGCACTCAAAATGTGCCGAAATTTTTATTGTAAGAAGTATGTCTGCTAAAGCAACAAAAGAGATATTTAAAAAGATTCTTGCAATTCATGATTAACCATTGCATATCGTTACCGATTTAGGGAGGCAATTCGTAAGCGATGAGTGAAAATTATTTTTTAGACAACTAGGTATAAAACAAACGTTTACAGCCCCGTGGCACCCAGCAATTAATGATGCTGCCGAAAGTTTTGTAAAAACATTCAAACGTAAAACAAAAGCAAAGATAAAAAGCGAAAATATTAGAGTGTAAACCGCAATCGAAAGATTCTTGTTTGCTTACCGAAGTTCCAAACATACTGTAATGGGCGAATCACCAGCAAAATTACTATTTAATCGTAAATTGCAAAAACCTCTAGATTTATTACGGCTTGACGTAAACTTAGTAGCAATAAAGCAAGAAATACAGATCAGAAACTATAACGGCAAACGGATAGATCAATACTTCGAAGGGAATGTAATTTTAGCTAGAGATTTCCGCAAAAATTATGACGATTGGTCGCAAGCGAAGATTATACAAAAATTATCGCCGCGTCATTATCTTATTAAATTTAAACAGGGGAAAGGAGTGCATAAAAGGCACTGTAATCAAATAAAATCAAGGCGACAGCGCGAAACACACGAATACAAAGATGCTATCATCATAAAAACAAAGAATGAGAAATCAATGGCAAAGCAAAAATCTATAAGTGTCAAGAAATCTAATCGTAAAACTAAATCCGTACAACGTTACTGCGTTAACGTTTGCTCGGTGTATGATGTAAATTAAGTTAAGATGAAATTTAAATTAAAGCGAAAGGTTGTAGTGTATATGTAAATATTAAGCGTATACGCATGAGATGTATTAATGTATATGTATTTGATTCGTAACATTAAACAGTAAATAAAGTCAATCTTTCCCGAACTCGCCTCGTGTTCTGATATATTGAATTGTCCCAACTTCGCATATACTACAGGTAGCTTTCATCCTTAAGCTTAAACGTTTGCTGATATGAAAATATCCATATCGATTCTTGTCCATAACTTTTTAAATTTGTCATGTTTCATCCGTATCGGCGAGCGGCACTTCCGTAGTGTTACTGTTAGTTATACGAGGGTGGTCTGACAAGTTTCCGACCTAACACAGATACCAGACATTTTTTCTTAACTTTTTTTTTTATTTCTCAACATAGTCTCCTTGCAATTGTACACTCTTCTTCCAGCAATGCTTTCATCTCTTTAACCCGTCCAAATAGTACTCGGCGTTTTTCTCTGCAAAATGACTGTTCACGAAGGTGATTACCTCCTCATTTGACGAAAATCTCTGTCCTCCGAGTGCAATTTTCAGATGAGGAAACGAAAAGAAATCGCTTAGGGCTAGGTCTGGTGAGTAAGGCGGATGGTCAAGCAGCTGAAACCGTAATTCGTGGATTTTCGCCATGGCAACCGCTGAGGTGTGAGACGGCGCGTTGTCTTGGTGAAACAGCATTTTCTTTTTCTGCAAATGTGGACGTTTTTCCGCAAGTTGTGCCTTCAGCTTGTCAAGTAATAATGTGTAGTATGCTCCTGTAATGGTTTTTCCTTTTTTAAGATAATCGATTAAAATAACTCCATGACTATCCCAAAAAACAGTCGCCATCACTTTCCCAGCCGAAAAAACAGTTTTTGCTTTTTTTGGTACCGGTTCCCCCTTTGCAGTCCACTGTTTTGACTGTATTTTTGTTTTGGGCGTATAATGGTGTATCCAAATTTCATTTATAGTAATTAATCGGCGCCAAAACTCGGATTTATTGCGCCTAAACTGCGCCAATAGAGCGTTGGAAATGTTCATTCGAACACGTTTTTGGTCTAACGTGAGCAAACGCGGCACCCAACGTGCAGACAGCTTTCTCATGTCTAAATCTTAATTTAATATGTAGCAAACACGTTCTTTGGACATGTTCATAACCTCTGCTATCTCTCTCACTTTAATTTGGCGGTCGTCTAGCACGATTTGGTGAACTTTGGCGATGTTATCGTCAGTGGTTGCAGTTTTTGGACGTGCCAAACGTTCATCGTCTCCCAAGCTTTCACGGCCACGTTTGATTTCAGCTGCCCAAAATTTCACTGTGGTAAATAATGGTGCAGAGTCCCCATACACAGAGTTCAACTCATTTTTGATTTGCGTAGGCGTATTGCCTTTCAAAAACAGAAATTTAATGACAGCTTGATACTCAATTTTGTCCATTTTCACAACAACACTCACATCGACTCACTCAAACGACTGTCAACTATTAACTTCGCATTCAAAATGGCTGAAACTTTGGTGAGCAACTGTCAACAGATAAACAACTAAATTCGCTAGCTTTTATTGACGATTTCTGCTATCTTCACGTTGAGATCAGAAACTTTTTAGACCACCCTCGTAAATACCCATATTGTCCAACTTATAAAAATTATAAAATTATGAAATTTAGAAATTGCAACAATTTGTTATCTTAAATACACGTACACGTACACACACATACACGCGCGCACACACACACACACGCGCGCGCGCACCCGCGCACACATGCACACCAGACGAATCATCATCATACTGACTACTCTGCATGTTGGATGTCTTGGTCAAACTATTTGAACGTACATTATATGCCAGACTGGAGTCGGCTATACAGTGACTTGTCATGAAACCAGTTTGGATTTTGGAAGGGACGCTTGACGATAGACTCTATAGGACGAATAGTAAAACTAGTCACGGATACCTTACAGGGTAGTCAATCTCGTACTAAGCGGATGTGTGCCATCATCGCGCTCTTTAATTCAGTTAAACGGCTTTAACTGGGCTACATTAATGGACATTATGCGGGCATTAGAATAATTTAAAATACTGCTCTATCTTCGTAAGATCTCTCTAGCTACCTCACAGGTAGAATTTTAAAATACGATAGTCAGAGGTTTGCCAACTTACAAAGTCACGGAAGGTGTACCACGACCTTGAGTATTAGTTCCACTGCTTTGGAACGTACACTATAACAGTTTTCTGTGACAGTCGTTGATAAACAGTGTAAGTATTATAGCCTTGGCAGATGGCATCACACTCGTTACAATTACAAAGACAATTAGTAAGACTTACATATTGGGGATATCGCCATCGACATCGTGACTAATCAACCACAAACTGTGACTGACAGCAGAAAAGACTAGAGCAGTTCTCATCTTCCGAACCAAGAATAGGCGATAAGTCACTTATAGTGTAGAGGAACGGAGAACACACACTAAGAAAAGCATCATTTAGAATACACAGTAACGAACATCTTCCAAACACGGGCCTAAAAGCGCTAAAAGTAGCCTGAGTATTAGCGGGTATCATACTCAATATGGAAAGACCGAAGCAACTGAGAAAATCTCTTTTGTCCTGGATAGTAAGATCTGTAATACTTTACGGAACTGCGATATTGGTAGACTATACACCAAGCTCTAAAATAGCATGCTGAGAATAGACACAGGGCTCATTGTGTTTTGTCTATATCTAAATTACAAAACTTGCATTTAACACTCTCTGCTTTAATTGAAACAAATAAAGATAAAAATAGAAATATAATTACTCTAGAATGTAATGCAGTTGAAAACGTTCAAGAAAATACAGATGATTTTAAAGAAATTAAAAATAATAATATTCAAAGTAACATTAGCGAAAATCAACCTGTTAAAACACGAGCTTCCATGAAAAAAAGATATAGATTGACTAACCAATGATGCTGGAGAGCGACAGAGAGTCAAAGGGGAATTGCGAGCGGGTTTTCTCAATGTAAAATTTTTAATGGTTTTCTCAATGTAAAATTTTCTCAATCATAAACTCTTTAAAGGCTCATATTGAGCAGATTCATTAATTTCATAACGACGATAACTCTTATGACATTTTTGGTGTGGCTAAGACCTGGCTACATTCAAATGTACCAGATGACGTCATTCAGATCAGGAGCTTTAATCTATTTAAACAAGATCGTAATATTTATGGTGGAAGGGTTGCTATTTACGTTAGAAATTATCTCAAATATAAGATTGTTTCTTATTATCGAACTTAACAAGAAGGTGAACCTGGGACTCCAGAATATATTTTTTGCAAAATTCAGTATAATGACTAACCGTCAATATTTCTAACAATTATTTATAGACCACCGAAAATTGCTTTTCGAAAACATGAAAATGTCTTCAATGACTTTAGCAAATCTGTTTTTAATTATAGTAAAAAAATCATTATGGGAGATTTGAATTCCGATCTTTTTTGAGAGAATGATGACGCAAAATTTGTTCGCAAGTCATCTGCTGAGCTATCTCTGCAGCTGGTCCAGCACGGCCCAACGCATTTCACATCCTTGCATCGATTGATTTACGTAGACGACAACGACATTATCACTGACAGCTTGAATGGTCCGGCTCCATTTTATAGCAAGCATAAAATTTTTACTGTAATAATCTCCTACAATAGTTTTATACCGATTCGTAGCTTATTCATTTACCGAGATTTTAAGAATATTCTTAGACAGACAGGAAACTGAGCCTTCTCTGCGGTAACTTAATGGCAGCCGTGGATGAGCTTGTTCGTATAAAATCAGATAAAGCGAAGAAGGATCGACCCCCATGAGTTGATGCAGAGTTGGCTCTCTCGTATAAGAAACACGATGCAATATACTGTTGATTTAAATGCACAAATAATATGAGGCTGCAAGAAGAATTTTAAGACATCCGAAGACTTATAGACAAACAAACAGAGATTGCGAGGATAACTTACTATCATAATAGACTGTTTGATGCTCTTGCTAGCAATAATGCTTGGAAAGAGCTACAAAACCTTGCGCTCTTACCTAAGCCTGAAGAGGGGTTGAATGGTTTTCTTCATAATGATCTTAATGAGCACTTTGTGGGTGTGACGGTATCTCCCCGGGATAATGGAGTGGAGCGTCAAAAATTTTTTGAAAGCTCAGCCAGAGAGGGTTTTTCTTGAAAAAATGATAACATCAATAATATTATTCTAACGGTCTCCCACTTTTATTAGCAGGCACGGGAAGCTGACGACATTCAGCTAAGTGTCATCATTAATGCATTTCTGGTCGTTGGATACTACCTGGTAGAGCTATTCAATCACTCTTTTCCAAGTGCTGTTTTTCCTAGCAAATGGAAGAAAGCGCATATTATCCTTTTAAAGAAGTGGCAAGTTCTTTCTTCAACATTAGATCTTAGACCTATCGCAATTTTGTGTACTCTCTCAAAGGTGCTTGAAAAGCTAGCATATAAACAATTGCATGAGTGTGGCAGTCTCTCGCATTTTCGATCCCTTTCAAACCGCCTTACTAAAACTAACAAAGGAGATTAGACCTGGTATTGATAAAATAATGGTGACTACGAGTAAATTACTTTTATTCGACTTAAGTAAAGCTTTTGACACTATACTACCTATGCGATTACTGAAAAAGTTAAGGTCTATAGGATTTTCAAGGGCGGCTCTTAAGTGGTTTAACTCTCACCTCTCCGGTAGAGAAAAGTCAGTCGTTACATCATCAGCCAGCAAATCTAGCTTGCTAAGCACCAATCTTGATGTACCACAAGGGTCTGTCTTTGGACCTCTTTTATTTAGTTTATACATAAACAATATACGTAACATACTTGACGCAAAAAGCATTGAGCATATTGCATATGCTAACTATCTCCAAATTCATATTTAGTATCCTTTTGACTGTTTTATCAAAGAAAGAAAGGTGATTTAGCGAGCGGCTAAGGCTCTGTCAAACTGGACTGCGGGTACTTCCCACAAACACAACATTAGTAAGACTGAGGCTATTTACTTTTGAAGCTGAAAATTCGTTAACAAATTTTATGAAGAACAGTTTTTTATTGACCTCGGAGGTGGCGTTCGCATCCTTTCTCAATAACTGTCACTAATTTTTAGGTGGTTTTAGACTCTAAGATGGAATCTATCTATCATGGAAATTACATGTTGATTGCGTAACTAAAAAAGTAAACAGAATCTTTTACTCGTGTTGCCTTAGGTTCTTTTGGAGATACACCACCCAAGAACCACGCAAAAGGCTAAATCGCTGCTCTTTTTCACTTACATTATTGCTCTGTGGTTTTGCTGGATTCTTCTCAAAAACTTAGAAATCAACTTCAAGCATTATAAAATTTCTGTGTCAGATACGTGAAGAGTCTTAAGAGGGATGATGATGTCTCTCCCTACGGGGTTTCTCTGGATTGGCTGCGCACTGATATGAGGAGACACTATTTCTTGGCAGTAGTGATGTATTAAATCATGTGCATGCATGTACCAGAATATTTAGAGGGTCTCTTCTCTATATACTACTGTGATCAAAAAGTAAAGTGAATTTATTTATAAAATGTAAATTCTTTACTTATTCTTCAAAATCGATTTTATCCCCTTCAAAGTAATCCCCGTCCGATAAAACGCACTTTTGCCAACGCTTTTTCCAGTCCTCAAAACAGTCGGAATAGTCTTTTTCCGGTATAGCTTCGAAGACCTTCTTCGATTCGGTTTCTATCTCCTCAATCGTGTCAAAACAGCGTCCCCGCATTGGCCTTCTGAGTTTGCCGAATAGCCAGAAGTCGCACGGAGTGAAATCAGGCGAATACGGTGGTTGCGGAACGATATGTGTCGAGTTTTTGGCAAAAAAGTCGCGAAGAACCAATGCAGTATGACACGGTGCATTATCGTGATGAAGGAACCAAGAGTTGTTCGCCCATAATTCCGGCCGTTTCAGACGAATAGCTTCACGCAAACAACGCATAACGCTCAAATAATATTTATTGTTGACAGTTTGGCCCGGCAGAAGAAATTCATAGTGCACCACACCACGATGATCAAAGAAAACTGTCAACATGACCTTGATTTTCGATCGACTTTGCCGTGGTCTTTTCGGTCTTGCTTCACCTTTTGCACAATAATCGCTGGATTGGTCAGTGGTTTCAGGGTCGTATGCGTAAATCCAAGTCTCGTCTCCAGTAATGATGCATTTCAAGTGGTCCTGATAGTCAGACAGCAAAGTTTCACACACATCAACGCGACGCTTTTTTCCAAAAAATTGAGCGATTTTGGCACCAATCGAGACTTGATGCGTTTAAGACACAAAACATCCTCCAAAATGGTTTGGGCTGAGCCAAATGATATTTCAACACTATAAGCGAGGTCTCTAATTGTCAATCGACGATTTTCAAGCACCAAATCTCTGATTTTTTAGACGTGGCCCTCGTTGGTAGACGTTGATGATCGTCTAGAGCGCGGTTCGTCTTCAACGCGTTCTCGGCCCGCTTTAAACTGGTTGTACCACTTATGAACAATGTTTTGTGCCATAGTTTAATCATTAAAGGCCTTCCGCAACATTTTCAACGTGTCCGCCCAAGAATACTCGTTCCGCAAACAAAATTTGATGCAAGTTCTTTGCTCAACAAAATCACCCATTGTAAAAATCGAAAAATTCACTTTTGGTTGTTTACAAAAACACGTGTAACTCGGAGATAATGAAACCTTTTGACAAACAGACGCTTGGCAAATGTTAAAGACAGTCCTACCAACCTAGGAAAAAAAATTTACCTGCCTTCCTAATGCCCGGGAGTTTTAAATGACAATTTCACCTTACTATTTGATCACACTAGTATGTACCTAGGGGCTTAGGGGAGGAACAAAAGAACTCGACGTTTACCTGATACGCACTAGACTGGTAAACGCTCGTTCCAGGTACAAGGTGCGCATTTATGGAACTTACTGCCTGCTGAGCTGCAAAATTTTTCATCATTCAGTGAATTCAAAAAGCAGTAAAAAGACATCCTCTTGAACTTGTATAAAATTTTTTAATGATGTGTTAAATTATTTATTTATTTATTGATTTGTTATGTACAATTTATACCGATTTTAATCTTAATATGAATATACTATATTTAAGGGATAAATGAGTATAGAGTGCCTGTGTATGTAGTGTTTACTTGTATAACTGAGTGTTCTTTAAATATAATGATATTTATAAATATTTTTTACAGTATTTTATTTATATTATTATATTGTAGTGTATTTTAGTATTAATTTTTTTTTTGTTTGTGATTCGACTGATTGATGTTCAAGTATTGTTTTTAGTATTATTCGTATGAGACTCATCTATGATATCACTTATTGCAGATGACTTACGATTTATTATATCAGTATTATTTAGTTTTAAGTCTGACTGTGATATTACTAGTGCAATATTTTCTTTGTTATGAATATATGTTATTTTTTGTATCAAAATACGAATAAATATATATCTATCTATCTCTTACTATATATATATATATATATATATATATATATATAACACATCGTTCAATAGGTCCCGAGACTAACAACGAAAACAACATTTTTTTTCAAAAATCATTTTTATTCATCAATATAATCTCCTTTTGGAGTAATACAATCTTTCCAACGCCTTTCCAACATTTCTATACCATGTTTATATAAGGATTTATCCTTTGCTTAAAAATAGGCTTTAGTTTCGGCAATGACCTCCTCATTCGAGCCAAATTTTTTTCCCTGGAGCATTTTTTTGAGATCAGCAAAAAGCCAGTAGTCGCTGGAGGCTAAATCTGGCAAATACGTAGGGTTGGGGAAGCAAATCAAAGCCCAATTCGTTCAATTTTGCCATGGTTTTCATAGACTTGTGGCATGGTGCATTATCTTGGTGAAAAAGGATTTTTTTCTTTTTCATGTGCGGTCGTTTTACTGCGATCTCCTTCTTCAAACGTACCAACAAGTCAATATAATAATCACTGTTGATCGATTTACCTTTTTCCAGGTAGTCAATGAAAATCACGCCATGTGTATCCTTAAAAACAGACGCCATGACTTTGCCAGCAGACTGCTGCGTTTTTGGACGCTTTGGGCGGCTTTCGCCAGCCATGCGCCACTCAGATGATTGCCGATTCGACTCCGGAGTAAAATGATGTATCCATGTTTTATCCATGGTCACGTATCGACGCAGAAAATCCTTTTTATTGCAAGTAAATAGCGATAAACAGCTCTCTAAATCGTCGACTTGTTGCTGTTTTTGTTCCACTGGAAGCAATCGTGGCACCCACTTGGAGAAAACCTTTTTCATGCTCAATTTTACATGAAGGATTGTAAATACGCTTCTAGATGATATCTGTGTCATTTCTGCAATCTCACGGACCTTCACTTTGCGATTTTTCATTACAATTTTTAACACTTTACTCACATTTTCCTGTGTAACGGCTTCCATTGGTCTACCCGAACGTTCCGCATCGTTTGTGTCCGTACGATCACGTTTAAACTCAGCATACCAACGACAAATCGTTGGTTTGGACGGAGAGGAGTCCGGGTAATGTTTTTCAAGCCATTGTTAGGCTTCTACGGTGTTTTTACCCATTAAAAAACAATGTTTTATCAACACGCGAAACTCGCTTTTTTCCATTTTTCAAACAAATTACAAAGTGACTTTACTCTAACCTCGATAACTCTGCTGTCTGTGATCCGATCGACGTGAAATTTTTACACGTTTCATGTAAAGGTTTGCACTCTATGGAAACGTGGCTAGTTTCGTACTACTAGCACCATCTCTGGGTTAGTCTCGGGACTTATTGAACGATGTGTTATATATATATATATATATATATATATATATATATATATATATATATATATATATATATATATATATATATAGTAAGAGATACATACATATGTACCGGGTGTTCCATTTTAGTCGCCCCACGCGAACAACTCTGAAAATATGTCCTTTGAAAAAAAATATTTTTAATAAAAGTTGTACGGTTTTAAGCGGGAAATCCAATGGTGACCTTTACTGTGACCTTGACAATGACCTTTAAGGTCATTTGAAGGTCAAGTTAGTTACTTCAAATAAGAACCTCTACTTTTGACCCTGGAAATGGAAAGAGCGAAAAATTTGACGTCCGAACATGACCTCGATTATGACCTTTAAGGTCATTTAAAGATCAAGTTAGTTTTTTTAAATAGAAACCCGTAATTTAAACGCCGGAATTGGAACGAGGCAAGACATGGGATTCGCCCATTTAGGGGAAGTATCTCAATACCTAGCTGGTCAAGGCAAGGCAACGAGTCCGCCAAGTCAAGGGAAGACTGATAGCACCCAGCTGGTCAAGGCAAGACAACGAGTCCGCCCAGTCAAGGCAAGGCAACGAGCCCGCTCAGTCAAGGGGAGACTTTTAGAGCTCAGCTAGTTAAGACGCCTCTTAAAACAGATGTTTAATTAGTCGTCCATTTTCTTGAATGCACATATTTATTCTTTGACGGAAACTCAGACGGACCCTTTTTAATGTTTTAACAGTGATAGATTTAAAAACTCTCTTTATTCTTCCTTTCATGTCCTCTGTGGTTGTTGGAGCTTGCACGAATACTTGACCTTTTCAACACCCCATAGAAAAAAATCCATCGGTGTGAGATCTGGTCATCTGGCTGGCTATTCATGTACTTGGCTGCCCATGATAATCCAACGATTAGGACATGTGATATCCAAGAATGCCTTAACTGGTAGTGTACGGTCTGCTGGTGCCCCTTCTTGTTAAAACCAGATGATTTGTCTCAAGGCTAATGGGACGTCCTCTAACAATTGTAGTACTTCATTCTGGAGAATATTTAAATAGAAGAAGCCATTTAAATTATTATTAAATATAAAAAAATGGACCTTTTACATTATTTCCTATTATACCTCCCCATACATTTAATGACCACTGTCTCTGGGCACGATGATTCCTTTTCCAATGAGGATTTACTTGGGAATAGCAATGAGCATGTTGGAGATTGACATCTCCCATATTGTCAAATTTCGCCTCGTCTGTAAATAAGAATTTTTTGAAATTAAAAGGATCTAGGTGCATTCTATTAGATGCCCATCTACAAAAATTTAAACGCCGCTGGTCATCTCCGATCTTAAGACCATGAGTGAGGCGGACATGGTATGGATGGAATTTGGAACTCTTCAAAATGCGGTTGACAGTTGTTTTTGGAACTTAATGCGTTTGACTGATTTGTTGAGTAGAAATATGGGGATTATCACCAACCGAAACCAGCACACCTAGTTCAATATGTTCTCTAGAACCATTTTTGCGCCTTTTTCGTGTCAGATTTCCTTGTTCAGCTCTACTCACTAATCGCTTGGTAGCCTTTCTATCTGGATGCCAAGAGTCTGGATATTTCTTTGCATAACGCCTTTGTGCAGCTCTCTAATTGTCTTGACACTCGCCAAGAACCTTAATAATATTAACTATTTCCTATGGCGTATAATCAGCCATGACGAAAAAAAATGTAAGTCCACAGATAAAATAATTCAAACACTCTTGATTAAAAAGATCAAAATTATTGGAATTAAAACTATTATCGTATGGACCTTCTAACGAAAAAAATTTGAATTTTTTCTTATCACTGATCATGATGTCATGGTTCGTTTTTATGTAGGAGAGAGTTAAAGGTGCAAAATGGGGGTTGAAAAAATAGAGAATTCAGCAACTGGAACATAATGGCATTTTTTTAACTGAGCAGGAGTCATCCCCTAAACTAAACTGGCCAAGGTCGTAATTCAACGAGGTGCTTGTTTGCCGTGAGTCCCCTTGCCTCTCACATTTGGGGTGCTTATTTGCCGTTAGTTCCCTTGCCTCTCACTATTATAACAATTATAATTATTAATTATGAAGCAAATGTTCGAAGTTGCCTCCATTAGCTTCAAGGCATAAATTTAATTGCCTCTGAAAACGTTGTAATATTCTTAGTAGTCGCAAAATTGAAAGAGAAACTGGTATACTACAAAGAACGGTTTTAAGAATTCTAAATGTTCTTAGATATCATGCCTACCACGTAACTTTGGTTCAAGAGTTAAGGCCACATCATATTTAAATGCGTATTGAATTTTGCCAATGGGCTTTAAGAATGATAGCACCTGATCCTAATTTTTTTATATTTGTACTTTTTTCTGATGAGGCTAAATTTTGTAGTGATGGACAACTTAATAGGCACAATTCTCATTGTTGGTCAAATCAAAATCCCCAGTGGCACATACCTGTAGACCATCAAAATCGATGGAGCCTTATGGGATGGTGTGGCATAGTCAATGGTTATTTCATTGGTCCTTATTTTTTTGAGAGAAATGTTGATAGAGATAGCTATTTAAAGTTGCTAAGTGATCGATTGCTAAAATTGTTAGAACATGTTCCTTGAGCTACAAGACAAAAAATGTGGCTCCAGCAAGATGGTGCAGTACTACATTTTGTACGAATAGTACGTGACTTCTTAAATTATAACTACAATGGAAGGTGGATCGGATGAGGAGATCCAGTTAACTGGCCTCCTTGCTGATCAGATTTACATCTCCAGATTTGTATTTATAGGGCTACTTAAAGAATGTTGTTTTTGCTGAAGGCCAACAACTAAAGCAAACATAAAAGACCGTATTCGTCGAGCTTGCGCAGCGATTCCAAGAGAAACTTTACTAAGAACAGTACAACATTTCTAGAGGCGATTAAATTTGTGCTATGAAGCCAATGGAGGTAACTTTAAACATTTGCTTCGTGATTAATAATTATAATTGTTATAATAGTAAAAGGCAAGGTAACTAACGGCAAATAAGCACCCCAAATGTGAAAGGCAAGGGGACTAACGGTAAACAAGCACCCCAAACGTGAGAGGCAAGGGGACTCACGGTAAACAAGCACTCCAAATGTGAGAAGCAAGGAGACTCACGTTAATTAAGCACCCTTAAGGGAACAGAGCTTCCACGTCGTTGTTTCTGGGTAATGCTAAAAGTAAGATAAACACATTTAAACAATCAGTACGGCAGAGTACTGCTTTCAAGTCTCATAATTCGAAAATTACTTCATAAAAAAATATTTTATTAAAATGTTTTTGAAAGCTCTTGAGATAACCTACAAGAATATGTAACAAGAAATAGTAAGTTCTATCTAAGAAATTCAAGGTAACCTTCATGTGATCTTCAAATTGCTCTTCAAGGTTAAACCAATGGTATCACATTGTGTCCTTCTTAAAACTATACAACTTTTGTCTCAAACATTTTTCTGTATCTGGCTTACGAACAGAGAAATTTGGGTGGGTCACTTACAGTCTGTCAAGTCAGAGCGTGGTCGTGTTAATTTATAAAAACATTTATTTGATGGAACTTTTATATTTATATATACATTGTACACATTACAAAAAATGATGCAATCCGGTCAATAATGTGTCCTGTCACCACCGGCGTCGATAATTGCCTGGCATCTCCGAGGCATGCTTTCTACTAATTTGACGGCGTATTCTAGTGGCAAGGATCTCCAGATCCGACGAATTTCGTAAGACAACTGCTTCAAAGTGTATGTGCGTCTTTCACGAAGCTTCCGTTTAATATATGCCCACACATTTTCAATAGGGTTTGCATCGGGCGACTGCGACGGCCAATCCAATGTAACGATGCCAGATTGAGTCTTCCACTGAGTACAGAGCTTGCTGCGGTGTTTAGGATCGTTGTCCTCCTGCAGAATCCAATCTTCATTTTTTGTGATAAACCATCGTTTGGCAGATGGCAGTAAAGCCTTTTTGTAGATTTTTATCATTTTCTCGGCATTTAGGTTGTCAGTAAAGAGGTGCAAAGTGCTGAATCTCTGCTTTGAGAAGCAGCCCCAAAGATGCACCTTTATTCCATGTTTCACGGTCCGCTGAACAAGCCTATTGGTGAAAGTTGACTAGGCTCGCGTGAGGACAGAACGTGCCCATATAGAACATTCATCAGTAAAAATGACATTTTCAAAATCTCTATCAATATTCTCATGCGCCCAAGTGAGTCGCTTTGTCACATGTTTTTTAGTCAACAGAGGCTTCTTCATTGTGTTGCGCCATTTCAGATGATGAGTACGAAGATGGGTTCGGATAGTTTCGTAGGATATATCTATACCTTTTGCCATTAATTTTGCTTGTCCTTGCCGCAGTGTTAAAGCAGGATTCCGCGAAAACAGATTCACTATTCTTTTTTCATCTTTTTTGTTCACTTTTCCTATCGAGCCACGTTCTGGTAAATCATCGACATTTTTAGCCACTTTATATCGATGTATCTACTTCTGTACAAATGCCTTCGACTTTCTCATATATTTAGCAGCCGCTGATTGCGACATTTTGGGACCTTTCGGGTGGATGCAAAGGAACACAGCCTCGTAGCGCGACGCGTACTTAGCACTCATGGCGTTTAACGTGATTCTCTGTCAAAAGATCAACAACAACTAAATCTTTGTTGATAATGCATTAAGGACAAAGCTTTCCTCTATCGGCTTGCGAAAGAATTAGAGCAAAATTTTTTATTACCTGTCGGTGAAGTCGACCACGCTCTTACTTGACAGATTGTAAAATGACTCACCCTGTATGTATATATATATATATGTATTCATAGGGAGAGAGAGGCAAAAACATAACTCAACGGATCCTTGATAGTTAACTTAAAAAAATTTAAGTTTTGATTTACAACAAAACTCTTCTTACAAGTACATAGGATTTTGTCATTATAGGTTCAGTATTTTTATTAGTAATTACATATGGATTTTTTATAGAATTTGTAACTTTATTTTATAAATGCTCCATTTTAATAAAAATCTATATTTTAAGAAAATTTTTTATATTTTAAAACTTGCTTTTATATATCATTAAACAATTTTTAACCTATATTTCTGTACGACTTGACGCTATTTTGAAACTTAAATCCGTATTTAAATCATTTGCTTAACCATTATTTATATTTCTTACGCATGACTACATTCTCTTACGAAATATCTTTGTACGGTAAGTTTTAGTTTATACAATTAGTGTTCTGTATGCTTACTTAATGTATATTTTGAATTTATTGTTTACCTTATTAGAATAGGATACTTCTGGCAGTGGAATATAGTTATAACCTAAAGCACGGTCCCACAGCATTCCTTTACTCCAAACTTCTACTAGTAATCCAACATTAATATCATTTATCTCACTGAAATTAAAATTAAAATAGTTTACATAATTTACCAGCACACACAATGTTATATATTTTATTGTATTGAATGCATTCCAAATAAAAACATATTATGAAGAATATTGAGTTTTTAGTAGGTTTAATCTCAGTAAAAATATCATTCGTTTTCCATCAGACTTGCATCAAGAAAAACTAAAGATAAATAACAAAATTAGAGTTTTTTTTTTAATTATTTAAAAAAATATATTTCTTTGTAAAAATTTTACCACCTTTTTTTATTCATATTATTAAGGGATATATTTTCAAAAAATCCCTTTTAAGCATTCTTAAAATTTGGAGTTGCACAGTAATAAAATATTATGTCATGAAGGCGCAAAAATCAATGATCCATAGTTACACAATATAACCGTCTGTATTCCGCAAGTAATAGTACCATCGCCTATATTTATAATTGTAAAAGAAACAGATGAGACATTTGGACCACGTGTTATTAAAAATTTATTCGTACCAACCAATATGCGGGTTAAAGCATCAATCTCAGAAAAGTTATCTGAAGAATTACATAAAACTTGGATACAAGAAATAGTTTTTCCTTAGAGTGGAGACTCTCCAGTTGCATTAATGGATTCGAAGAGCAGATGATGTAAAAAAACAGTAAGGGAGGTTATTTCGCCATATATTAACCTAAAGTTGAAAATAATACCGAAAGGTACGGCAGGCATGGTTCAGCCTTGAAATGTGTACGATTTTTGTATCTGGAAAAACTTTAAATCAAATTGAAGTAAAAATAATTTTTATTTAGCGCTCCAGGAACGTCTTCTTAAGCACGGACTTATAACAATTGTAGACATTATTTACATAATACTTGAAAGCGACTTAATAACCGAATCAAATTTGTATAATTATAAGATAAATATTAATAATAAATAAAATATAAAAGAAAATCAATTATAATAATCATAATATAAATAATAATATTAATGATAACAATAGCAAACATAAAGAAACACAACAATAAAACTCTGAATAAATTAACGAAAAAAAGAGTGTCATGGTACTTGAGTATTGGTCTTAGCATTCGCTCTAATAACGTTTTCAGGAAGAATCATGGAAAAACCTTAGACAAGACTAGGATAAAATTGAATTCCAACGGCAGTTATAATATTATACATGTAAAAGTAGATATTGATGTCATCTTATCTTGAATATATTGAATAAAGTACAGTTTTTCATCTTAAACGGTAATTTATTTCATTCCTTAAAACCTTCGCCAGAAAAATATTTTCTTCTTAACTGCAGAAAGGCTCAGTTATTTCAAGAAGATCGAGTTGAAAAATTCTAATAAGAGTGTTGGCACGTTATGTCTTGTGCGATATAATTTGGACGATTTGTGAGTATCGCTTTGACCATCAATGAACATAAAAAGTATTTTCTTATTATTCTGATTTTCATCTACTAAGCATTACAAATAAATCGAAAACAAGATTTGAGCGCTCTTTTTAAAATAAATTCGGAGTATATATCGTAATATCAAATAGTGTAATATCGTAAGTTACCGTGTAACTGTAGTAAAAAATGGGAATAATTGAGATTGATATCAAAGTAGCACGTGAATCATTTGAGAAGATTCTTCTTGAAGCTTCGAGTTGATTTAAAATAGAGTAGACTCTTCTAGATCTTTATTTTAATTAAAGTTCCTATCTACCAGGCTGTTCAATAAGTTTTGCGGTTCGATGAGAAAGGGTTGCTAGTAGCCTGAATTTTTTTTTTTGTTATGTTGGTACACTCTTCATATACTAGGTTGTTGTTCAAAAAGTTTTGGAAGCGACATCTATAGAGCAGTAGGAAAATCAAAATTTTTACGCCATTTTAATATTTTATCTTTCATATAAACATACCCAAAGTTCCATTCTACTCTGTCAATTCATTGTTTGTTTACAAGCCATTTGAAGTTGACGTGTCAGTGTATTTTTTTTACAATGGAAAAAACCGAATATCGTGCAGTGATTAAATTCTTTATTTTGGAAGGTTTATCAGCAGCGGAAATTCATACAAAAATGGTGAAAGTGTTAAAGGAATCTGCTCCTTTATTTCCAACTGTGCATCGATGGGTTTTAGAGTTTAGACGTGGTCGAAAAAGCGTTGAAGACGATCCACGCTCAGGACGTCCAAAAAGTGCATTAACACCAGCATTCATAGCAAAAGTACAGGATATGGTTTTGGAAAATCGTCGATTGACCGAGAGAGATTTAGCAGAGGCCCTAGACATCTCATTAGGCAGTGTGAGTCATATTTTAAATGAAGTTTTGGGTTTCAGAAAGCTCTGTGCACAATGGGTGCCGCATTCGCTCACAATGGAACAAAAACACGTTCGAATGCGACTTTCTGAGCAACATTTGAAGCGTTTTCAAAAGAATAAGGATTTTTTGCGTCGATTCGTCACTATGGATGAGACTTCGGTCTACCATCATGACCCTGAATCAAAACAAGAGGCTAAAGAGTGGTGTCAACCAGGCACTTTGGCACCGAAGCGAGTTCGTGTCCAGAAATCGGCGAAGAAGGTGCTAGCGTTAGTTTTTTGGGATGCAAAAAAGATTTTGTTGATGGATTATCTCCAAACTGGCAAAACAATCAATTCTGAATATTATTGTAACCTTTTGGACCAATTGGATAAAAGAATTAGTGAAAAAAGACCCGATTTGCACAAGAAAAAAATCATTTTTTATCAAGACAATGTACCCGCTCACACAGCTCAAAAAACCATCACTAGAATAACCGAATTAAAGTACGAAGTATTGCAGCATCCACCTTATTCGCCTGATTTAGCTCCCTCTGACTTCTGGCTGTTTTCACACCTCAAGAAATTCCTTCGTGGGAAGCATTTTTCATCAAACGAAGAGGTTATAGCCGTCGTAGAGGAGTATTTTGTAGGCCTTGCAGAAAGTCACTTCCATGATGGGATAAACAAGTTGGAAGACCGTTTGACCAAGTGTATTGAACTTATGGGAGATTCTACTGAGCAATAAAAGTGATCTCACCAACAAAAAAAAGTATCTTCATTTCCGCTTTCAAAACTTTTTGAACAACCTAGTATACGTATGTAAAGTTTTATTTCAATCTGTCAATTCATTCTTTGTTCACAAGCCATATAGTATCGACGTGCCGCAGTATTCTTTTACAATGGAAAAAATCAAGTATCGTGCAGTGATTAAATTTTTATTTTTGGAAAATTTAAAAGCAAAGAAAATTTATGAACAAATGTTCAAAGTATATAAGGACTCATTGCCTTTAATTAGTACAGTAGAAAGATAGGTTGCTAAATTTAAATCTGGTCGTACAAGCCTTAAAGACGATCCACGTCAAGAACGTCCAAAAACAGCAACAACACCAGAAATCGTAAAAAAAATACAGGATATCGTATTGGAAAATCGTCGAGTGACTGAAAGAGATTTAGTAAAAGCCCTAGGCATCTCAATGGGCAGTGTAAGCAATATTTTGACTGAAGTATTGGGTTTCAGAAAGATGTGTGCACAATGGGTGTCGCATTCGCTAACAATGGAACAAAAACACATTCGAATGCGACTTTCTCAGCAACATTTAGAGCGTTTTTGAAAAGATAAAGTGGATTTTGTGCATCGATTCATCACTATGGATGAGACTTGGGTCTATCACAATGATCCCGAATCAGAACAAGAGGCTAAAGAGTGGTGCGAACCTGGTTCTTCAGCTCGAAACGAGATCTTGTACAGAAATCGACCAAGAAGGTGTTAGCATCAGTTTTTTGGGATGCGAAAAAAATTTTATTTATGAATTACTTGCAAACTGGTAAAACAATAAATTTTGAATATTATTGTAACCTTTTAGACCAGCTGAAGGAAAAATTTCGTAAAAAAAGACCCGGTTCACAGAAGAAAAAAATCCTTTTTCATCGGGAAAATGCACCGTGTCACAAGAGCATTTTGACAATCGCTAAAATCCATGAATTGAAGTTCGAATTGTTGGAGCATTTACCTTATTCACCAGATTTAGCCCCTAGCGACTTTCATCTGTCTTCAGACCTAACAAAATTCATGCTTGGAAAGCGTTTTTTATCAAATGATGAGGTCATAACAGATGTGAAAGCGTATTTTGCAGCCCTTCCAGATTCTCACTTTAGGGATGAAATTCATAAATTAGAATCGTTGGAACAAGTGTATTGACGTTCAGGGAGACTATACTGAATAATAAAGTGTATTTAAAACCATAAAATTGTGTTTTTCTTATCAAACCGCAAAACTTATTGAACCGCAAAACTTATTAATCGAAATAGGATTCCAACTCGTTTCACATCCCCCCTATTCTCCAGACTTGGCTCCCTCGGACTACTATTTGTTCCTTAATTTGAAGAAATGGCTGACGGGACAAAGATTTTATTCAAACGAGAAGGTGATTGCAGACACTAATGGATATTTTGCAGACTTGGACAAATCCTATTATTCGGAAGGGATCAGCAAACTAGAACATCATTGGATGAAGTGTATAAGCCTAAAGAAAGACTATGTCGAAAAATAAACAAGGTTAACCCCAAACACGTAAGCAGTTCTTATTTTTGCACGGACTTTTCAAACGCCCCTCGTACTAGTTAACTCTTTTAGCCCTGACTTTTTTAGAGTAACGCAATTTTCGTCACATTTTATATTTAGAGGTTTTTGGGGTAGCAGATTACGAATCCAGTGTCAGATTTTTAAAATTCAAAATTATGGATCAAATATGGCGGACGATCTATTTAAAAATTGGTCCAATTGGCCTATAATTTGCTAATAGGGGGTTTTTGAGCTCGCAGATTACGAATCTGATATTGGTTTTGAGTGGTCGTTTTCTGGAGTGCAAGTGAACTTATTAAATTTTCGTCCACCATATTGGATCTGTCGTTAATTTTAAAAAACTAAGATCGGATTCGTAATCAGCGACCCCGAAAACTTTCAAGTAATAAGTTTCAGGCTAAATAAATTAATTTCTAAAAAATCGTTTACTATATCAAACCTGACATTAATTTTGAAAATTCGACCTTTCATTTATAATCAGCGACCTCGAAAACCCTCGTGTAACAAGTTTCGGGCTAATTGGATTGATTTTAAAAAAGTCATCCACCATATTAGATCCGCCATTTTTAATGTTAAAAATTATGAAAATCTGACAACGGATTCATAATCAGCGACCCCAAAAACCCCCGAGTGTCAATTTTTATGAGCCTAACTCTACGTAATTCGATAATTGGCAATTTTTTTTTAATTATTGCCAAAAAATTTATTTGTTTATATTGTTATAACCACAAAATTATTATCAATTTTCTGCACGATAAATTTTTGTTGCAAAGTAAAATAATTTTGTGGATTGTTGGCGTTTGAAAATCAGAAAAATATTGATTTTTGACAAAGTTATAAACGTTTGAACAAAAAAGTGGTTTCGATCGAAACCACTGGGGCTGAAAGGGTTAACATGTTTTTCAGATCGATAAAGTCAACAAGTCAAATTCAAAGTCATTTATAAGTCATATCATGGCCAATAAACGTCATATAATCTTGAGCCTGAGAACCTAAACCTAAAATCTAGAATTCTAAACTTAAAAATCTCAAGCTCACAATCCCAAGCCCACAAACCTTAAGTTTACTACTTCCGATCTAGAAACCACAAGCGCACAACCCAAACTCTCAATCCAAGATCACAAATCTTAATTCTACAAATTAAATATACCCCATAATCCCCAAATCACAATTCTAAAATCTTATTTTACAAGCAATTTTCACTATTTCATACCTTTAAGGGTTGATTTATACCAAGAAAAATTATTGTGGTCCGTTATAAAGAGATACATGTTTCATATTTTTCCATTTTCTACCAGTGAGCCAAGTTTCATTTGATTTTGTGAGTGGCAATTGAATATAGTTACTTGTAAGTAAAAGTCACATATTATTATTTTTTTAGCCTTGAAGAAAACAGCTAAGTATGCAACTTCAGCAATTTTAAATAATTCCTCTACCTCTTTTGGGAGTTCGTTGAAGTTATTACAGGAAAAATTAGTTACCCTGCTTTTTCATATTCTACAAGCCTTGTATTTGTGTTTTCTGCTTTGTTTATAGAAGCAAATATATCAAGAGCATGAACGAGTGCCTTATTAAACAATTTAACTTTTTTATCCGGTCTTGAACATTGGACTTGTTCGTACCACTTTACGGAATTGAGATGACAGAAAAAACTATCTCTAAAAAAGTTTTCTGAATCATGGAAAGCTATATTAGCAGTTCGATATTCTTTAGCTACAGATATTTTATATTTTACGGAAAAAGGATCATACGCAGATAAAAAACATATGTCCATTTGATCGAATTCGATGTATTTATCTTCAAAATCTATTATTATATTAGGTGTGTAACTAAATTCCCGCAGTTTGGCAATCGATGCCTCCTGCAGTAAGTGCTTGTCAATTTCGACATCCAAAACGTCATAAAGCAAGCTTAGACATATGTTAAACAAATCGCTTTGACACACTAGGAATTTTGTTTTGACGTGATATACTTTTGGTTGTATGATAATATCTTATTTTGTGTCAAATAATCGTCATTTGCGGAAAGTATTGCTTTTCTTCTTTCATTGGAAGAAAACGGTGGCTGAAGCACATCAGGAGCTCTAAAACGCTTACGCAAATGCTGCTCTAACAATTGTAAGTGAAACAATATTTCGTGATTAGTTTCGTCGCTTCAAAGACGGTAATTTCGATATTGATGACCGTCTGCGTTAAGGAAGGCCAAAAACTTTCAAAAACGCTGAATTAGAGGCATTGCTCGATCAGGATCCATGCCAAACGCAAAAGAGGCTTTCTTCAGTATTTGGAGATACCCGCCAAGCCATTTCCAAGCGATTGCATGCGTTGGAAATAATTTAAACGCAGGGAACGCCTGAGTTCCTTATGATTTGAAGCCAAGAGACGTCAAGACTCGTTTTTCCACCTGTGAGCAACTGCTCTAACGGCAAGAGAGGAAGGATTTTCTTCATCGCATCGTGACAGATGATGAAATATGTATTTATTACAGCAACTGAATGTGGACAAAGTCATATGGACTGCCCGGTCATGCTTCTACGTTGTCAGCTTGGCCTGATATTTACGCTGTAAAGGTTATGCTGTACATTTGGTGAAACCAGGTCAGTGTTATTTATTATGAGCTGCTGAAACCAAACTGAACCATCACTGGGCAACGGTATTAAATTCAACTGATGCGATTGAGCCAAGCACTACTCGTATTTGGCCGGTAAGCGCACTCCAGTGCTCGAACACGCAACGTACTCGCCAGATTTGGCACCGTGCGATTTTTTTTTGTTTCCGAAGATAAAATCTGCTTTGAAAGAGACCCGATCTGAGTCGATGAAAGCGGTAAAGCAAAAAACGGCAGAGCTCCTAAAGGCCCTCACCAAAGAAGACTTCCAGCACTGCTTTGATCAATGGAAAAAACGTATGGAAAGGTGTGTGGCAAGGGAAGGGGAGTATATTGAAGGGGAGCATTCGAATGTAGAATAATTTTTATAATAAAACCCTTTTTCGTAACCAGTATCGTTATTTAATTGCCAGACCTCGTATTATGTCATCTAGATCACTAACAAGAGAACCACCCCAACCCGACCCCACCGATTTTAATAATTTTTGGATATGTGGTAATATTAAAAAAATACTTGACACGTGTTTTTTTTTATCGGCTGACATCCACTTTTAAAGGGTAAAATACACCCCTGAAAACCACCTCGAAAAATCGTTTTTTTTTAAATATCTCTGCATTTAATAAATATTTTTCAATAAAATCAACGCCAAAATATTTCTTATAAGTAAACACTTCAACTGATATAACTTTAACACCAAGGAGTTGCAACCCCTTTTTCCATAGGGGTCAAAGTTCTACTTTTTTTGCTATTTTGCGATTCAAAATTTGTTAAATAAGGTCGAGTGGATTAAAAACTGCATTTATAGTGAGAAAATAAGAAATAACAATTGACGTATTTCAGGGTTTTTTAAGGAAAAATTTTTTAGGGGTGTGTTACCCCTAAAAACCACCTCTACCAAATCACAAGCAGGCTAACCCACCTAACCCTGGCCACAGTGTGTCTATTAATTATTTGTTCTGTTATATGTACCATATGACAAGCAAAATATATTAGATAACTAAGCTACCCGTAACCTCTAACCCCTAACCTCAAAAACCCAAAAAACCACCCCTATCAAACCACAAGCAGGTAAACCCACGTAACCCTGGCCACAGCATGTTTATCTATTATTTTTTTAACTAAATATATCCTACATCACACTATACCATGTTTATAGAGGGATTTATCCTTTGCCTCAAAATAGGCTTCAGATTCGGCAATGACCTCCTTATTCGAGCCAAATTTTTTTCCCTGGAGCAGTTTTTTGAGATCAGCAAAGAGCCAGTAGTCGCTGGGGGCTAAATCTGGCGAATACGGGGGGTGGGGAAGCAAATCAAAGCCCAATTTGTTTAATTTTGCCATTGTTTTCATGGACTTGTGGCATGGTGCATTGTCTTAGTGAAAAAGGATTTTTTTCTTCTTCGTGTGCGGTCATTTTGCTGCAATCTCCTCCTTCAAACGTACCAACTAGTCAATATAATAATCACTGTTGATCGATTTACTTATTTCCAGGTAGTCAATGAAAATCACGCCATGTGTATCCCAAAAAACAGACGCCATGACTTTGCCAGCAGACTGCTGCGTTTTTAGATGCTTTGGGCGGCTTTTGCCAGCAATGCGCCACTCAGATGATTGCCCATTCGACTCCGGAGTGAAATGATGTATCCGTGTTTTATCCATGGTCACGTATCGACGCAGGGAATCCTTATTATTGCGAGTAAATAGCGATAAACAGCTCTCTGAATCGTCGACTCGTTGCTGTTTTTGTTCCACTGAAAGCAATCGCGGCACCCACTTGGAAAAAACCTTTTTCATGCTCAATTTTTTATGAAGGATTGTAAATACGTTTGCAGATGATATGTGTGCCATTTCTGTAATCTTACGGACCTTAACTTTGCGATTTTTCATTACAATTTTTAACACTTCACTTACATTTTCCTGTGTAACGGCTTCCAATGGCCTACCCGAACGTTCCGCATCGTTTGTGTCCGTACGACCACGTTTAAACTCAGCATACCAACGACAAATCGTTGGTTTGGATGAAGAGGAGTCCGGGTAATGTTTTTCAAGCCATTGCTGGGCTTCTACGGTGTTTTTACTTATTAAAAAACAATGTTTTATTAACACGCGAAACTCGCTTTTTTCCATTTTTCAAACAAATTACAAAGTGACTTTCTCTAACCTCGATAACTCTGCTGTCTGTAATCCGATCGACGTGAAATTTTTACACGTTTCATGTAAAGGTTTGCACTCTATGGAAACGTAGCCAGTTTGGTACTACTAGCACCATCTCTGGGTTAGTCTTGGGACTTATTGAACGATGTGTTATACTAATTTCATTATAAAAATTTTTCACATGTTTGTAACACAAATAAAAATACTCTAGTTGACTATTGGAAGTAAATAATTACAAAATACATATTCTAGATATATAGTAAAGGGAGGTTTCCCTTAGAATCAATAAGAAGAAATTGAAAATAATTAAATTAAATAAAAGGAAAGGAAGATCGGCAACCTCGCTATTTTCGTGATCGGTAAGGTACAAAAAGAAAATTGTATATAAAAGACACGTTGTTTACATCTGAATAATATCTTATGTCATCGGTCGTCTAATTGTATCGCTTGTCCTTCAAGTAGGCGAGTTGATTGTTTATAGCGCGAAGAAAGAAGAGAGTAAACGAAAGCTTAAAACGGTCTTTGGAGCTAGTTATATATTTAGTGCGAGCTTGATAGTTTTAAATTGCCTTAGATGATTCCTTTCTTACCCACTGCCAAAGGTAACGCAATTCTATTTAGCATAAGGGTATATAATATATTCTAATATTACGGTACGGACGTAACACCTCCCCTCTAAAACGGTCGCTAGAGGGTAACGAATAGCAATTGTACGTCTCATCGCCCATCTGAACCTGACAATGCGAAGATTTGAAGCAGTCCACCTTATTAACGCTGTAGAAAGGAAAATAGTCTGGGATTCGATTGTACTTGGATAGAAGAACAAGGGTAAGGTGGTGGGTTGTTTTGGCATAATAAGGGAGTAGAATTACTTACTATACTATATAGTAGTTGGTGCCTTCTTATCAACGGTTGGTAGCTCTCCAAGTTCTATGGCGACGGTGTGGAGGCTGATTCCTGTAGGAGGATTCGAATTCGTTGGTATTGGTTCTCCTATCTTCATTGAAGTCAAGAAGTGGGCTATTGAACCAAAAAGTGCTCCTAAGAGACGTGTCGACCAACCAAACGTAGAGTGTAAGGTATATTCTCGGACAAGTACATTAATGGAGGCCTTGGTAACTTGGATTATAACGAGGATAGAGATAATGCCAGAACTAAGCGACCCGAAGGTCATAAATTTACTCCATAGGCGGTTCCACGTTGACTCGGCCAATTTTTTGACGGCGTTGTCATTGAGTAGTTTTGACAATGTTCCTCCCTGATCAGGTATGGGATGACCATGTATTTCTCTAGCTAGGTCGTTTGGCAATGCTGTTTCTTCGATTGGGAACATTATTCTATCTCTTAATTCGTTAATGTCTCTGTCCAAGTAAATGCCGTTGGTTGCTAACTCGGAGGGGTTCGTATACTTCCATGTAGGTTTCGTTAGTGGTTGCATAACGTTTGGAGGTAAAGCTTCGGTGGGCCTTAATATTATCTTATACCAAACGTTGCCGACGTAGTAATACGACGGTATAAGGGCGTTGCAAGTGGTTTTGGTACCCTTGGATTTAAGGATATGCGTTCGAGGGATAAGGAACAAGGTTTCATTTTTATTGTTACTTGTAGTTCGGTATAGCAATCTTCTCTATGTTCTACTTTTACCTCTACAGGGATGCATTCAATAATATGGACTACTTCTCTTCCCAACACAGCCATGTATCCAGGTCCGCGTATAAGATTATACGCGAATTCGTCTGGTGATTTTATAGCTATGGATAGCGCATTTTTTATCGTTTGTCTTTCTAAATCGCATCGTTGTTTCAATACGCTGCGGTATAATTGTTTGACTTGTGTACAGATATGTTTTTCTACATAGATAAACTTAGAATTTACATACGCAAATATTTCTAAATTTGAAACGGAGACCCTCTTTTCTAACGCGAAGGTTTCTTCTCTAGTGGTTTCAAATATTACTAGTTTCGGGTGTTCTGTTTTAATCAGCGTATATCCGCATAAGGTTTCCCTTCCTTTAGTTGCGAGCGCAAAGGTAATTTTGTCTGTAATAAGAGAGTATATCGTTTGAAGATTGGCAAGCTGGAAATCTATCATTTTATTAGCGTATTCTTCGTATAGGACGCCGTATTGTCTAAAGTTACGCCCATCTATAGGGGTAGGTCTCCAAAAGGTATACCCTCCTTCCATATCGAAAAAAGTTCCATCAGACAAGGGGCACACTGTACCGGATCGTAAGTAAATTTGATCATTATTTAATTTAACTTGGGCGGTATAGTACATCAAGATAACCTGAAGGGTCCCCTGTACTACCACTGATTCCCAAGTACCATATGGGTCGGAAGAACTTGCTCCGTTACAGCGGCCATCTGAGTTAAGGAAACCTGCGTAAGCTAAACTATGAGTAATAGTGTGATTAACGCGTAAACCTTGAATAGTGTTTGCGCTACCGAACTTCAGTATCCCAGTTAGATGAATTTTTTCACAGGATCGGTCGCTGATCTCATATGTATAGGCTGCTTCGCCATTATTAATAATTGATACATGAGAGTGCATTCCACAATAACAAATGGTCCAATGAACTTTAAGTTTACACTGGATGGCGGTTATTTCTGAGTAATCGTTAATCTGTAGTAGTTGGATATACGGCTTGGATACCGTAACGTTTTCTTCCGGAATGCTGCATTCGCCGACTTCGATTAGCGATAGCGTAGTCACATTCATCATTTTGGAACCACAGTCGTATCCGATCATTTCTGCCACTGATGGTAAGATAAAGGCGAGTATAATGTACATCTGAAATCAGAACACGATATTAGTGCTCATTCGGTTTTAGATAATTGGTCCTTTTTGTTTTTCCTGGGAATAAAAGTTTTGTTATGAATGTGTGATAATCGTAATCGATTTGCATGCACAATTTTACCTTTATTGTTAAATTGTATTTTAATGTTACCCTTTGTTAATATTTCGAGAATTTTATGGGGACCGGTGTAATGATTACCGAATTTTGTAGGCTTGGGGCCCTTTAATAAGAATACGAAGTCTCCTATCTTGAAATTTTTCTCGTTGGCTCTTTTATCGTAGTAAACCTTGGATTTGTGTTCTGACGCGACTAAATTCTCGTATGCTTACTTGCGTATACCAATTAAACGCGTTACTAAATCTTTTATATAGCCTTAGTACGTGGGTATTAGGTCTATTTCACGTAGGGTGTCGCTAGAAGGTAGTCGGGCTGTTTTACCGAACACAATCTCGTACAGAGTATGTTTGGTACCTTCTTGTAGGCAAGTGTTATAATTTAATGTAGCTATATCAACCCATTGATCCCATTCAGCGTCCCTTGTGGTATATTGCTTCAAGAACTCTCCTAAGGCGTGATGCGACCTTTCTAATGATCCATTGGATTGAGGATGAAAGGCAGTGGTGCAAATTTTCTTTATCTTAAACCGCTTAGCTACTCATTGTAATAAAGAGCTAAGGAAATTTCGTCCTTGGTCGGTCAGGATTATCTTGGCAATACCAAAAATACAGATAAACCTCTTGACAAAGGCGTCAGCGATAGTCGCGGCTTGTGCGTTAGGTAGGGGTACCGCGAGGCAGTACTTGGAGAGTTGGTCCTGCATTATCAGAATGCATTCGTTGCCGTGTTTTGTGATGGGCAAAGGACCGACGATATCTAGGGCTAATTTTTCAAATACTGTACCGGGCGTGCCCGTAATAACCATTGGTTGCCTAGTTTTTAGACGTACTAATTTTAGCTGACAATCTAGACACTGTTAAATTCATCTGTGTACGTCTTGTTTTGAATTTTCCCAATAATAACGTCGTCTTATTCTGTTAAATGTTTTGGACACTCCTGTGTGTCCTCCAATGGGTGAATTGTGTAATTCATAGAATATTTCGTCTCTTATATCAGATGAGACATATTCTAGTGTACCCTTGCAGATAATTATTTTTATATCTGAATCCTGAAATATAGTCTCGATTAGGTTGAGGACTTCCGTCCATTCTATACCTTCGATATTTTTGCTTTGAGCAATACTAATCTCCCTTAGGTTCTTTCTTACCATTTCAATCTATAGTTATTGTAAAATTATCAAAATATTTTCCTTGATAATCAGCTGTGATATTGATTCTTCCATCTTAATACACAAAGGGGCAAAAAACTTGTTGTTGGACCATTTGTTTAACCGTAGTTGTAGTAGTTGTAAATTTTCGTGACTAGGTATTTTATTTGCTTCTACTAAGGCTTTGGCTCCTTCGTCTAACGGTGCTTCGCTAGTATCCACGAAGTAAGCTATATTGTCGTGTCGGTAGGAGAGAAGATCTCGTGCGGTAACTACATTCCCTTCTTTAGATATAGAAGTAGTTGATAGAGATCCTTGTTCTGATAGAGTTAATTCGTTTATAGTTACCTTGGGTAAAATTTCGCTAATTTGCGAAGGCAACGAACTGAGGACTTCGTCAGTGCTGTGTTTCTGAGGGTAGTCGTTGGTTTCCCTTAAGGCTGGTGCTTCTTCCTCACCCATGTATTTCCTTATCAAGTTTGGTCGTCCTCCCGCGAACGAGATTTTACTGCCGGTTGCTAACTCGTCACCGGTTTCGCTGTTCAAGGTAACGACCTTTCTCTTGGGTCTACCTCGTCTTCGTATAACTGTATCATTCTTATTGCAATTACTCGTCGCCTGTGAAGCTGCTTCTATTGTCTTATATACATTGTCATTTATGGAAATGTCCTCAGATGCGCTGTCGTCACTGTCAACAAATCTTCTTGGTTTTTTTTTTTATTCTCTGGGGTCTAGAAATCTTCTCTGCGTCTTGTCGTGCATTGATATTGGGTTCAATAGTTTGCTTTATCGCTTCGTTTTTCTTAGGCCTTTCTCTTTTTCTTATCAGCGGTGCTTCTGGTCTGTTAATTTCTGTGCCAGTTCCGCCCCCTTCTTTGTCGGAATTTTCCTGTGACGTTTGCCCGTGGGTTATGACGTTGATTTTTACAGGGTTCCTTGATAGGCAATCGGCGTTAACGTTTTATTTGCCAGCCTTGTAGAGTATTTCGTAATCGTATTCTGCGAGCTTAAATCGCCACTTTTGGACTCTGGTATTTAGATCGGCATTCTTAAACCATAACAGTGGTTTATAATCAGTTATTATGGTAAATTTTCTTCCGTAAATACATGGCCTAAACGTCTGTACAGCGTGTAACATCGCTAGCGCTTCTTTTTCGTACGTATCGTAGTTTAATTCCGGACCTCTGAATACTCTAGACGTATACGCGATCGGTTTATCGCTTCCTATTTTGCCTTGCGAAAGGATACATCCGGCAGCGTATCCTGAGACGTCTGTGGTGATTAAAAAGGGTTTCGACATGTCTGGGAATTGTAACAGGGGTGCTGAGCACAGTTTTTCCTTGAAGGTTTAAAATGATTTTTCAACGGTGTCTATCCATTTAAATTCTTGATCGTTTTGTAATAGCTTGGTCAATGGTTTGGCTATCTTAGCAAAGCCTTTTATGAATTTTCTGTAATATCTTGCTAAACCTAAAAATTGCCTTACACCCTTTACGTTTTTGGGGCGAGGAAATTCTTTGACCGCTTCAATTTTCCTCGGGTCGGGTTTGATTCCTTCTTCGCTCAATACGTGACCTATGTTAAGTAGGTAACTCGCTGTTTTAATAATTCGCATTTCTTTGGTTCTAACTGCCAATTAGCCTTTCTAAGTTTCTCCATTACTAAATTAAACAGCTGCTCATGTTCGTCTACGGTTTTAGCGTATACAACGATATCGTCCATATAGACAAAAACTCCCTTGCCTATTAAGCCGTCTAAAGTAACGTTCATAGCGTTTTGGTACTCTACACCTGCATTTCGTAAGCCGAAGGGCATTCTAAGAAATTCAAAATGCCCGCTAGGAGTTGAAAAAGCAGTTTTATGCGAGTCTTCCGGGTGGAGTAAAATTTGGTGGAACCAAGAAACGCAATCGATCACGGTATAATACTGGGCGTTACCGACTTGGTCGAAAATGTCGGTAATATTTGGAAGGGGGTGAGCCATGGGTATCGTTTTCTCGTTTAGAGGTCGAAAGTCTAGTACAACGCGCCACCTAGGTTTGCCATCCGGTCCGGCTTTCTTTTGGACGACCCAGAGGCTGGTGTTGTAAGGAGATCTTGATGGTCTAATTACTCCCTTTTTTAAAAGGTCTAGAACTTGTTTGTCTACTTCTTCCTTTAATGCATGCGGCAATCGGTATTGCTTGGTATTAACCGGTATATTGTCGGTGGTGGGTATTTTGTGTTGTGTTATGTTAGTCGCTTGTAATTCGTCGCCTTCCAAATAAAACTGGTCTTCGTTTTTAGCTATTATTCTTTTGGCCTGATCTAATTCTAGGTTGTTTAAATGGTCAATGTCAATTTTTGTTAGTAGTCTGTCAGCGCGAGAGGTAGTTTGGATATTAAAAATCTCTACGTTCGAATTTACTCTTAATTCGCTGAAGGTGTTGGCGTACTCTTTATATAGGCTATAACATCCGTTTATAGAATTTCCGTCGTATAAGTCGTTTAGTTCGTCAAAGTCGTAGTTCGTTCTTCCATCGAATTTGAATTCGGTATTTGACCTTTCGGTTTTTAAAGAGTTCGAATCAGATTGGCTGCTTTCCTCATCAAAGGAGTAGGTTGCCTTGTCATCATTTTCGAATTTCAATACCGTGGTTATACCGTTAGCTGAAAATGTTCCTAATGCAAAGTTAATAACAGTACAAAGTTAATAATTTTGCTTGGGTAGAATATCCCAATCTTAAGACTCCATCCAAAGGGATGTTAAAATTGTCTGGTACTATGTGGAACGTCGTTTCAATGTCGTAAATCGTAATGTCAACTGTACCTAACGTCGGTATTTTGCCGTCTCCTATACCTCTAAGTAGTACTGTATTTTCGTCGTTAATCTGTTCGTTTTTGGATAATAACCCCCTTTTAATAAGATTTACTTTGGATCCGGAATCTACCAAAAATCTTCCTTCGCGAGATGTGGGAGGGTTGATTATGTTTATAAAGGGTAGTTTCCTACTGAGTTCGTCGGTGCTTATATTAGCGATAAACCGCGCGTGAGGTGCATAGTTTATGTTTTGTTCGAACGAAATCACGCTATCGGGGAATTCCAATCGTAATGTGTCGAAGTTTAGCCTAGCTTCGTTTCCAAATAGAAAGTCGACTCCTAAGATACCGGTATAAGGGATTTGAAAGGTGTTCGGTACGACTAAGAAGTTGACTAGTCGATTACAAATCTTTATGTTAATTGAGCCTATAGTTAGCGCTGGTGCGGCGCAGATACCTTTGACTGTAATAACACCGTCGATAGGTTTTATTTTGCTTATAGGCAGTGAACCTTATTTTACAATACTGACTTCTGATCCCGTTTCTATTAAAAGGTCAAAGATTGATTCTATATCGGGGTGTTGGAAGGCTATAATTATTGTTAATTTCTTGCGTTGGTTTATCATTGTATTAATCCGTCTAGGTATTCCGCGATTTTAATTGAATGGACCGAGCTCTGTTTTAGGACTCCACGTTCGCGCTCGTCGTCGAGAGACCTTGCTCGTTTCCCGCCACCCGTTTTTCGTTAAATTGGCGCTTATGGCAATCCTTTATTTCGTTACCAATATTTTTGCAGTAAGCGCATGTTAACCTTCCTCGGCAAGTTGCGGCCGTATGTCCTGTCCTTTTGCATAACTGGCACTCTATTTTATCACGGCTTTCGGGTTTGTGCTACGTTTTTAATAACCAGCACATGTCGGCTTTATGTCCGAGGCCTTTGCATAATATGCAGTTTACTGGTTGTTGTATGATTCTACAATATTTGGCCGAATGACCGTTTCGTCCACATACATAGTTGGCACTTTATTGTAGGGCATTCGTTCGTAAAATGTCCGGTTTGGTTACAGATATAACATACTGGTTGACCGGGGTTTCCTTTCCACGGTAGATTAGGCTTATTTCTGAGTTCAAGCGGTTGTTTGTTGGTTTCTGGCTTTTGTCTACATGTACTTGCCTCGTGCCCTTCAGATCAGCAGAGCTGGCATAAAAATACGTTTTTGCGAGAGGGTCTAGATGTTGCTTCGACTGGTGCGCGAAGTAAGTCTCTGATGGCAGTCATTTGAGCTTCTACTTTAAAGCTTCTTTATACATATTGGGTGTACAACTTTACTTCCGCCGTTTTGCAATAGATGGCTGTAGCGGTAAGTGGTAGTTGAAATAAATAGATCATAGATGTCATACAATAAGCTTAGGTATTTGTAAATATAACGCCATCGAAATATTAGTCAATTTGTGTCTGCATCATAAAGTTATTCTCGATTAAGCATGTCAGCTTACGAGCCAAATTCTCGTCATTTGCAGGAGGTTTCAATTTTCTGCTTTAATATGAAGAAATCTGCGACTAAGGCTCGTCGAATGCTCTCAAATACCCATGGTGAGGCCGCTATGAGTAAAAGAACGTGCCAAGAGTGGTTTCAACGCTTCAAGAACGGCGATTTTAACGTCGAAGACCAGCATGGCGGTGGAAGAAAGAAGGTTTTCAAAGATGCAGAATTAGAGGCATTACTTGATCAAGACTCGTGTCAAACGCAACAAGAATCGGCAGGATCATTGGGACTGACGCAACAAGCCATTTCAAAACGCCTGAGAGTCATGAGAATGATTCAGAAACAAGGAAATCGGGTGCCGTACGAGTTGAAGTCGAGAGATGTTAAACGGCGTTTGTGTGTTTGTAAACAGCTGCTTGCAAGGCATAGACGGAAGGGATTTCTGCATCGCATTGTGACTGGGGACGAAAAATGGGTTCACTACGATAATCCCAAGCGCAGAAAATCATGGGGATATCCCAGCCATGCTTTCACGTCGACGGCCAAACCGAATATCCACGGTTCCAAGGTCATGCTCAGTATTTGGTGGGACCAGCTAGGCATAGTGTATTATGAGTTGTTAAAACCAACTGAAACAATCATAGGCGATCGTTATCGAACGCAATTAATGCGTTTAAGCCAAGCATTGAAAGACAGACGGCCGCAATACAACGAGAGACATGATAAAGTGATTTTACAGCATGACAATGCTCGACCCCATGTTGCGAAAGTGGTAAAGACATACTTGGAAACTTTGAAATGAAAAGTCCTACCCCACCCGTCATATTCTTCAGACGTTGCTCCCTCGGACTATCACTTGTTTTGATCAATGGCACACGGCCTGGCTGACCAGCACTTCCGGTCTTATGAAGAAGTAAAAAATTGGATCGATTCGTGGATCGATTCAAAAGATGGCCAGTTTTTTCAACGCGGGACTCGTATGCTGCCCGAAAGATGGAAGAAAGTAGTAGCCAGCGATAGACAATACTTCGAATCATAAATGTATAACCAGTTTTTTACAATAAAGCCTCGAATTTCGGAAAAAAACGGCGGAAGCAAAGTTGTACACCCAATATTATTTATATTATCGCGAGTCGTTAATCGATACTTGATTTTGGGTAATAATCCTATTTTAAAACTGTCCGATAAGCTCTTTTCGAATTCTGTTTTAAAAGCAGGTGATATGATTCCATTGGCCGCGTCTTCGGCTTCTAAAATTCGTTCGCCTAGTATTTTAATACGGTTGGTGAAAGTAGTGAAGGTTTTATTTTTCTTCTGATACTCGTTACTCAGTTCTCCTCGTAACCTATTGACTGACTTGGCGGGAGAATAAGATAGTCTTAAGGTGTCTAATAAATCCTTTACTGCAGCAAATTTTATCTTAGATAAGGTAACTCGGGGTTTTCCGGATATTTTGCCCTTGATGAAAATAATTAAGCTCGGTTCGCCAGCGGGTCCTACCATTTCCGCGGCTTCCTCGCATGCTTCCGCGAAGCGGTTAAATGGTATGTTTTGTCCGTTATATTCAGGTATTAATTAAGCTGCATCGTTAGGTGCTAATGCGTAGATGTTCTTATTCTCGGGTACACGGGACGAAGTTTCTTCCATTTTACTAAAGAGTTGTAAATCCGGTGTTTTTAAGCGATCAGCGCTTGGTGAAACTGAGTTAAGTAAATTTATAGGTTTGAGTTTCGGGGCTAACTGATGGGTGGTTTCGTTACTTGATGTTTCTAGAATTATTAAATTGTCCGGTTGTTCTGTTTCAGAGGTTACGTATCGATGTGGATATTCGTTTTTTTGGTCCGGGGTACGTGGCAGTTGGATGCGTGTTTCAAAGGGTGCTTCGTCGTTTTCCTTTGAGATTAAATCCCTTTTTGACTGGAGGCGGGTTATTCTTTTATTAGGCATGGGTTCATTTTTTTAGATATTTTTAGGTTTCGCATGAGGTCCGTGAATCATCTACTTGGGCTTTAGGGTTTTTTATACGATATTGGAATTCGCGGTTTTCTTGAATTAGTCTGCCTAATCTAAATCCTAGCGCAACTCTAATTCTTAATTGTTTGTCAATTAGTTGTTTGGTGCAATTTGCTAAGTCTAGGAGCCTTTTTTTAGCCTCCCATTCAGATTCCTTTAAACTATTGACGTCTTGCCTGAGAAATCTATTGGTTTCCAGTAGCCAAAGGTTGCGGTTTTCTAATTCCTCGATCCTACCCAGGAGTTCCGTTAACGAATTGTATATTTGTATCTCGGAAATACGGTTTAGATCAATCATCTGTAATATATCCAAACATTTTTATAAATTATTCATTCATAAAAATTTATTTGCGAGACTTCTGCGCGCGTTGTATTTTTCTAGTTATTATTGAAATTTGTTATGAGTAATGACTTGATAAATTATTTTATGTATAAAAGGTCGTTAACAGATTGCGTGTGTTGTTAGTTTGATAATTAGTCAAAAAAAAGGAAACCTTGCTATGTCGAATTACTATTGAACATGCGCAGAACTTCCGCGCAATTAGTAAGGCTTATATCTACAAAACCACGTATTTCGATTATGAGGTAGTTCTTATATTAATTTTGTTGCAATGTTCTTTAATTTATCAATTTCGTGTTTTAATACTAGAGAATTCTAATCTTGCTACTATGCAAATCGGTTCTACGCATGCGCTACTCTGTATATTGGTTCTGCGTTTCAGTCCGCGTCATGTACAGTGATGTATACTTCGTGTAAAATACGACATATAATAAGGTGTGATGCGTGAAGGAACTAACCTACGTATCGACGTCAAGAGTTAAGTGGGTCGAGAGGTTAGCAGTATTTAGATACCTAGCACAGGTAAATTTATTCTCGCAGAAATAAATAAAAAATCAACTACCTGGAGTCAAGTGCCTTAAGGTAACAGTAGAAAGTGTTTAAGTTTTAACGATCGGTGTGGATAAGTATACTATTATGACTTATAATTATAAAAGGTGAAATCTACTTTTATCTTGGTTATAAAGCACAAGAAATTTTATTAATTGTTTTATTGTAAAAGGTTACATGTTAATTCAGATTAAGTATAATTTTAAAATATATATATATAATTTATTCTTATATATCTTTTGTATAACTTGGTTAATTTAATGATTTGTGGTGATCGTTGTGCAAGCTCTTAGTAAATTTTATATATTTTTTTAGAATATTACTTGTTTCGGTGTCATGGAATCAATCCAAAAGAAGACGAAATTATTGTTTTTGACCTATTGGAGTCCTTCCTTGCTTGTGTCGACTGCTTGGGTTTGAGTCAAGATGTACAATAAACCCTTTTAGCAAGTATAAGGTGTGGAAGAGAATATGCTACCAATTCAACTGTTGACGCTTTAGGAAATTGATAAGTATTATAGAGAATTAATTGTTTATGTATAAAAAAAAGGTACTTATATTATCGATTGAGAGAAAAAGGTTATATATATTTTATTTATATATTTTTATGTTATTAGTTATTTGAGCGTCATCGACACAAGCATGGATTAGGTTAATTATCCATCCTCTGCTACTGTGATTGACTTATACTAAATATCCTTATGTTGGTGGATATCCTAATCTTCGGGCTTGATCCTTTGATAGTTGTTAATAGGTAAAGAAGTATATTATTACTTTCTTGTTAGTGCCTTGTTAGATAATTTATTAAGACTGAAAATCTTTTAATATTGAAAGTCTTTCTGTGAATATTTAATTGTATATATATTTTGTTTATTAATCTTACTATGACCTTAATTTAATATCTTGTTTGTTATTTTCAAGGTAGATTGGCACTCGAGTCAAGCGTAGTAATTATCGAGAATTGCTTAGGTAATAAGGTGAGAAAAAAAAAATGTTAAATTTTAAAAAAAAGGTATAAAAAATAATTTATTAAATTGTATAACCTTCTTACGAATTATTTTCCTTCACTGAAAACTATTAGGTTATCGTCTATGGGGAGTTTGTTTATATTTATTACTTCTGCTACAATTTTAACCTCTTTTTTATAAAATTGTGGGGTAATTCCCACGAAGCGCGTGAGGTCGATTTGTACTTTCACATCGGATATTATTCTTATCTTAGCACTATTGAATAAATTGAGGTCAAAGGCATCAATGAATTCTTGAGCCGAAAGTATATTTAATAAGCTTCTTCTCCCATTCCTTCGTCGAGACTTGTTTGGTTTTGTTTGCCTTTGTTTGCTCACTAGAAAATTACAAGATTTTGTTGTTTTTTTTTGTTCGGTTTATTTTTTTTTTGATTTGATCTGATCTGAGCTGGGGTATAGAATTGTGCGGCGCTTTTATATGTTCGACGAGCTTTTTGGCGGCGCGGTCCAGTGACAGTGGTGGGGGGGGGGCTTGCTGCATGGTGATGCATCTTATTACGCCACGTATCGCAAAAATTTTAATTATACCAGTAATGTTTTTATTATTTATTAAAGTTTTTATAATTCATACGCATTAGTGAACGTATTTCAATGATAACATTGTTATATAAAGAATATATGTATTTTCATAACGGAGAATTTGATGAAAGATATAAATAGCGGCTCAGGAATATATTCATGAATCATTATTTCGAATAAGAAAATATAAATTTTTTACTAGTACAAACGTAAATTTGTAAATAAAGGCTTCTGAACGGAAATTTAGTATACTTGATCTCGATTTTTCAAAACTTTTGATTTCGAAATATAAATATATCATCAAGATACTGTCACTAGCCGCCTCTAGGTGGCTACGTCGTTCCCATCATCAAAGTAGTGACATTGAGAGTATAAGTATACCTCGCGTTCGGGTGGTCGAGCAACCTTTTGGGATCGCTTACTCGATCATCGTACAAACATAAAGGCTTCGGCCAACTCCTCTGCTTATATTAGTATATATTACTTTTGCAATACAATGAATATAGTAAATGATGCTTGGAGTAGTGAAGAATCAGAACCTAAAGAAGATGTTATAAAAAGAACTGATACATGTGATGTCGATTTTAATGATACCACATATGATGAAAATTTATCTAAAATGAACTTTGATCGCTATTTTTATCCATCTGTAAAAAATTTTACTGATAAAGCTCGAATTCGTGCTTATGTGTCGATACAAAAAATTACTCCATTGGAATGTTTCAAAAATTTTTTCATTAGTTTCTCGTAAATCATATCATAGAACAAACCGACCTTTTTTAAGATCAAAATCCTGAACTACCTCGAAAAAAAATGAAAACGTGGACTGCTGTAACAGAAGAAGAATTATGGAAATTTATCGCTTTATTAATAAATATGGGTCATGTCGTAAAAGGAGAAATGAAAAACTATTGGAGTGAGGATCCACTGCTATATACCCCAAATTTTTGGCCAAACTTTGACTAGAGACAGATACCATCAAATTCTGCGATGTCTCCATTTTTCTGATAATGAAGAAATTTCTAATCATCCTCTAAAAAAAATCAAATCGATAATTGATCATTTGAAAACAAAATTTTCTAATACTATTTTTGCTGGAAAAAAACTTTGCATTGACGAAAGTATAGTTTAGTGGAAAGGAAGACTAAAATTCAAACAATACTTACCATTGAAAAGAAATCGATTTGGTATGAAATTGTTTGAATTAGTTGACTGTGAGACGGGATTTTTGCTAGATATTATCATTTATACTGGTTCAGATACCGATTACGAAAAATTTGATTTAGGCGTTTCTGGAGATATTGTTGCTCATTTGATGAAACCTTACTATAACGTAGATCATGACTTATTTACTGATAATTAGTATACGTCGCCACAACTTGCAGAATATCTTCATGATAAAGACACTGGTCTTTGTGGAACAGTAAAAAAAAATCGAAAAGGAATGCCTACTCTTGGTTCAAAGCTCAATCGTGGTGAAGTAGAAGTCGCTCATAATGATGTCTGGATGGTAATCAAATGGATGGATAAGAAGGAAGTTTACGTACTAACAAGCATTCATGAACTTGAATATTGTGCAATTAGTAGAATACACTACAAAACTAACGAAGATGTTATAAAACCAAGTTGTATTTATGATTATAACAAACATATGGGCGGAATCGATGATATTGATAGACAATTATCTATGACAGAGACAATTAGAAAATGCATGAAATGGTATAGAAAATTATTTTTTCATCTAGTAGACTTGATGTTGGCAAATGCCCATAAGTTATTCAAGATGCTAACTACGGATGCTACTTCGTTTCCTGATTTTCGATTGAGCGTAGTAAGAGACATTTTGAACTTAGGTTCTCAAATAAAAATAGAATCTCTAACGCCAGATATTCGACTAAATGGTCGTCATTTTCCCAGTAAAATGCAATCTGAAAATAGTGATAAACAGTTGGCACGTCAATGTAAATTATGCACTATGCAGAAAAAGAGAACCCGATCTATATACGAGTTCAGAGTATGTGGAGAAACTCTATGTATTGTACCGTGTTTTAAAATCTATCATACCAAAAAATCGTTACCTTAATTTATAAAATTTGTTTGAATAATAGATAAAAAAACTTGAAAAAAAAAATCTTACCAAAAAAAAATAAATGAAAATAAATTAAAAAAAATTAAAAAAATAAAAAACAGTAATTCTGATGTCAGATTTGGATACAGCATCGAAAAATACATAGAAACCGTGTATCCGCGCTCCTGAATGAAGAAAAATAAATTTACGAGGCAAAGAGGGTGGTTTTTTCTCTGTTATAGGAGTTGTTTTAAGATTTACAGTAATTTTGATGTCTGATTTGGGTTTAGCATCGAAAAATACATCGATAACATGTATCCGCGCTTCTGAATAAAGAAAAATAAATTTACGAGGCAAAGAGGGTGGTTTTTTCCCTGTTATAGAGGTTGTTTTTAGATTTACAGTAATTTCGATGTCAAATTTGGATTTAGCATCGAAAAATACATCGAAAACATGTATTTATAAATTAGAAAAAGGTGTGTATACTATTAAATAATTTTTTTTATATTTGAAAATTTTTGACACAGGCTGTAATACATGTTTTACCGTAGCGGACCGCAACGCCAATATATTGGCGCACCCTCTGATCGACACTTTCCCTATGATCATTTAGTGATATAAGATACCTTTTTTACCGGTTTTCTATGGGCGATATGCCACCTCAAATCCCGGCCGTCGAAAGGTTAAAGTCTCATCCTTATGACGACGTAGAAGTTATAAAAAAAGAATGCATCGGACACGTCCAAAAGCGTATGGGATCCCGTCTTCGTAATTTAGTAAAAAAAAACAAAAAGCTTGGTGGTAAAGGGCAGCTGACAGGAAAATTTATTGACAAGCTCACTGTGTACTATGGACTTGCTATTTGACGCCATTCTGCTTCTGTTCACGATATGCATGAGGCAATATGGGTGACCTTCGATCATTACAGTTCAACCGATGCAAAACCACACCATGAGAGATGTCCAACCGGTGAAGAATCGTGGTGTTCATATCGACGAGCTCAGGCGAGAAACGAGGCTTTCCAACACGATTACAGACCACTTCCATCAAATGTATTGGATGCCATCAGACCTATATACGACGATCTGAGTAAAGAAACTTTACTCGAAAGATGCGTCGGCGGCTTCAATCAAAATAACAACGAAAGCTTCAATCAACTTATTTGGAAAATCAGCCCAAAAATCGTCTCGAGTGGAGCAATCGTTGTAAATTTAGCAGCTTATATTGCCGTTGAACTATTCAACGAAGGTTCAAAATCATTATTATTTTATTTGAACTCAATCGGAGTGAGCTGTGGACATAACGCGCACGAATATGCTGATAAAATGGACGAAGCACGGATTTCACTGGCAGAGAGACATGCGGCCGAGAGCACTCGTGAAGAAAGAATGTTACGAAGGCAACACCAAATTACCGTTTTGCAAGCGGCATCGTCGGCGGAAGAACTTCTGTATGGACCCGGAATAGATGACTCTATGTAAGTTTACAAAAAAAATTATTTTCTTCGTGTAAACTGAAATTAAGGGACAACACCACTGTGACCCCCTGGTTTTTTGCCGTTTTTCAAGAATTTTTTTTTTTTTGTGGGAAAAAAAGACATATTCCAAATTTTTTTTTTGTTTTGTTTCTTGTTTATTAAAGATACATAAAAAATTTTTTTTTAATTTTTCACGCCCCATGGTGGCGCTGGGGAAGCTCCCGCGTCAGGTGCTGTTGCCTCTGCAGTGATCCGCGGCACGCAGCAGAACTGTCTTCAAAGTCGATCTAAAAAAAAATACCGAGTGTTTTCGTTAATAATATGATATTTTGAAGAGAAGTACATAGGGATTTAAAAAAATATTGATTTTTAAAAAATAGGCACGCTTTTGAAATTTAAGGTCGATTTTCGAGCCAAATTTCTCGTCGAAAAAAGGCTATAACTTTTTTTTTTATTAAGATATCGAAAAAATCCTATGTACTTCTTTAGATAATCTAGTTTTATTGATGCAGTCCAAATTTAAAGTTGATCGAATAAAAATTGCTTAAGTTATGCTGCGTGCCGCACCCAAAAAAGTGGTTTTGAGAAAAACGCGTTCAAAGTTTGAAGTTTGAGTGTCACGGAGCGCTGCACCGCTCCACAAAATATTTAATAACTCCGAAAATAATTATTTTTTTGACCTGGGACCAACGGCATTCTATTCTTAAATGTATTTTAGATTTTTCTAGATGGTTTTCAAAACATCGATTTTTGGAAGCCGTCACAGTGGTGTTGTCCCTTAAAACTTTAAACGCGTTTTTCTCGAAATGGCATTTCTGAAGTCGGTGACCAAGATTACTCAAACACTAATAAACCGATCTTCTTGAAATTTTTCAGGCTTATTTAATACATAAAAATGTAGTCTTTAATCGTTCGATTTTTCGTTACAATCGAACCATTAACTTTGACTGTCCGCCATTTTGTGAAAAATGAATATTTTTTCAAATCCTTCGATTAAAGACTAGTTTATACTTATATTTACCTAAATCTATCCACATTTTTTGTTTCAGATGATCCACTTTGCCGCAATGTTGGTCACCGCAAACCGTATAAATAAAAATACTATTTCATTGGCGGCCATTTGCCACTTAACAATGTAATATTTTGCAATAAAAAAATTACTGAAAGTTCTTCAAGATGTATTCTTTAAGATGATATAATAATCGTTTGAAAAAGTTTTCTAGTTTTCTTTAAAAAAATTCATGAAAAAGGCCTTTTTGTTGAGCTACAAGTGGGGGTAACCCTTTAAGGTAATAAATATATTTTTGTTTAAATTTTTAGTTTCTAAAGTATTTTATTTGAATATTAAAAATAATTTATTGAACAGAACTATGATAAGTGCTACTGAAAGTGATGATACTGACGAAGAAACTGATCTCATAAAATCTACAGTTTCTAATTTCTGATCCCACAGATTTAACAAATATACCTGTAGAAATATCACATAATGCCTGTGTCTTAACTGAAATGGATTCTGTTATATCTATTGTAAGATTAGAATTATTTATGAGTTTTTTTTAAATTCATAAATGAGTATGAATTCAGAAAAATATATTTACTTGTTTTTCTTATAGAACAGCTTAAATGATGATTGTGATCATTCTAAAGAACAAGAAACATTAAATAATAACAATTCATCAGTTCAGTATAATAACCTTTCAAGTACAAAAGAAAATAATCCTATAAGTCTAATGCAACGAAGAGGGATTCGACGACGATGGATGCAATGAAGAAGAACAACACAATTTCTTTATTTTATTTATTATTTAATTAAAGAAATTGTTTAAATATATTTATTTGTAATATATAAATATGCTGTATATTATTGTATTTTATTGTATTTTATATTATAATATATATTTTACATATATTATGAATAAATATATAAAAAAAAATTTTTATTTAATTTATTCACTTATTTTTTATGAATTATTTACATTTATATTTAAATAATTCACAAAAAGTAAATTAATAAATGAAATGAAGTTTTTTTTCAATATATTTATTTATAATATATCTAAAATACACATTAAAATAAAAATTTTTAATCAAGAAAAGAAGAAAAAATTTATTTTGATTAAATTATATTTATTTAATTAGGAATTAAACTTGAAATATAAATTAATAGCAAAAGTATACTTCGAAAAAAGAGGCTAAATTTGATTCTAGGATTAGGAATTTTTTTTTTTTTTTCTATTTATTTATTCGTTTTTTTCTGCACAACATTTATAAATACCAAAAACATTAATAGCTGCTGTTAAATTAAAAACAAAAAAAAGAGTTTAAAAAATTAAAAATTTAATTTACATTTTAAATTGAAAAATCAAAAATTACTTTATAAATCATAATTATAAAATATTGACTAAAATATATGTATTATTGCAATTTATTTAACATAAAAATAAAACTTAAATTACTATCTAATTAAACTTCGAAATTAGAACCAAAGCTTATAACCAAAATCGCTAGAAGAAATACAGTATTGCTATTTATATTTATATTTATAGTTAAACGCGTAGAAAAGAGAAAGAAACAGTAGATAAACAATAAAAACGAACTATTTGCTTCCTACTCCCAGCTGAAAATAAAATTAGATTTAATTCTTTACTATAGGGTTTTGACTTACAAAAACAAACAAAATTAAATCTTAAATTATAATGTAATATTTTATATTTTTTATTTGATATTTTACTTTTTATTGATATAATTTATAAAATTTAAATTTATTTTATTTTTATTTAATTTTAATTTTATTTTAAAGTTTAAGGATTTAAACTTAAAATTTAAATGTTAAATTTAAGATTTAATATTGATATTGGCACTATCTACCTATGTTTACATTTAATATTTAATGCAGTTATAAAAATTAAAAAAATTCATTATAATGATGTTTATTATATCAATTTATTATATGAAATTATAATGATATTTGAAATTTACATTTGACATTAAATTAAACTTATAAAAAGCAAAGAAAAGAAACATAATCAATCGGATTTGCGTGGAATATAAAGGGATATTTTTTGCGCTACGTAACCACATAAAATCAAACATTTATTTACTGAAGTTTGCTGAAATAATGCACCTTACAACAATGCTATATTCTGCATACGCATACACACTGGTACAATCCAGAAAATCACAAAATCAAAAATCAAGAAGTCAGATTGAGAAATTAACGTAGAAAAGCTTACAAACGAACTTCCCTATAGAAAGCAACGCCAAGATTGAACGATATGGATCGAATGTTGCAACCAAAATATTTGGTTAAATATTACCTAAAATATTTGAGAATTTAATGACGTGTCGAGATATGTAATTTTCTCTTGTGATTAATGCTGGTCCTTTGTATTTTCCAACAAATTTTTTTGATAAGTAATCTGATGCAACTAATAACAAAGTTCAATTAAATTTTTAGTTGCAGACTTAAATTATAGTTAAAAATAACTTTAAAACGTTTATAATTCTGCCCTTCCTCTTGCAGAAAAACTTGCAAAAAAAAGTTAGCAAAACTTCTATTCTCGTATTTAACTTTTCAGTAGAGAATTCTTTGTAGATTGTTTTACTTTTATTATACACTTCTCTCAAATGGCTCGAAATTTTAAGATTTGTCGACCATTCATTTTATCTAGTGTTAATAACACAGGCACAAAAAGAAAAAGAATGTGGACGGTTCTAGAGACCTATCATTTCTTATGAATTCAGACGGGCTAAATCTAAATCCAGAGTCAGAAATAGACTTTATAACGTCACATATTTTTAAAATAGCCAATAACCAAAAAATTTTAATGATTATGCAAATCGAATTTGGAAACGAACTATATGTGACTACAATACCTTAACACCATATTTTTTGATATGCTGAATCCAAATTTAAAGCCAAAAACTCTCTGTTCGTTTAAATGCATATGGGAAGTCGGATGAATGTGACTGTTATGCCTAATTTTTATGTGTTCAATCAAAATCCTGGGTTAAATTTACGCTATCTTTTTTAGTTTATCTGGAAATTTGAAAGAGCAGCATGGCTAAGTTTCCAAACGTTTTTGAGAATATCTTAGGAAATAAAAAAAATGAAGATTCCAAGATACATTTGATGAAATGTTAAAAAATTACAAAAGTCTAGGCTGTTTAATTAATTTGAAATTGTATTTTCTACCCTCTAATCTTGACTATTTCTTGGAATATCTTAAAGCAAAGAGCATAATTTAAAATTCATCCAAGATGTCAAAGAGATGGAGCAACGATACCAAGGTGATCGATTGTTGTTAAATGCTGAAGAGTGAAACACAGCTGAAGAACCGAAAAAGGAAATAAAATTCCCTACATAAATTATTTTTGGACAAAAGGGTGCGTCACAAAAAAAAGCCGTAAAAAAACTTTTCAAAATTTCAAATTCAGCATCGTTGCATTCAAAAGCATACATTAACACTTGTTGTTACTCTCACTTGATGGTCCTTGCTTCACTACGTATAAAACTAACAAAATGTCAGGAGCAAGGCGAAAGTGTTGCCGATTTTTCCGCAAGATTGAAAAAATTATCTTTACATTGTAATTTTTCAAATCTCGAAGATTCTTTACGTGATCAATTTGTTTGCGGATTACGCGACCAAGAAACAAAAGTCAAACTTTTTGAAATTGACTCATTGACATATGATACTGCACTCAAAGGAGCGATTGCGCGTGAGACTGCGCAGAAAAATGCATCGAGTACTAGTGAAAAAAGAAATTTTCAAAAAGATGTGTTAATGATAGAATCGCAAAATTCTAAAATACGACAAAAATTTCAACCGAATCAAAAACATAATCATAGTGAATTTTCTCGTTCAAAGCATGGTGAAAAAACAAGTAAAGACAATACGTGTTGGAATTGCGGCGGTCGTGGGCATACACGCTATCAATGTCCAAGTCCAAGTATATCAAAACAAAGCAACGAATGTGCTAGTTGCGGGAAAGCAGGGCATCGACGAGATGTATGTGAATACAAAGACTATACATGTGAGCATTGCCACAAGCGCGGACACACTCAAAATGCTTGTTTCTCCAAACGCGCGCAAGCAAAGCGTGCCCTCAAGATGTTAGACAGAGACAGCAGCGACTGTGATGACGTCACTGATGAAGAGCAAGCATCAACGCACTACATCGAACACAGCGATCACCGCAAAGAATTCTACAAGTTGGATTTTATCGATAAATCGTATGTAAACAAAAATTTTGTAAGTGGAGATCGCGACGGCGAACCGATGTATGTTGATGTGTGTGTGAATGGTATAAACATTAAAATGGAAATAGATACAGGTACTTACGAGACTGTTATCTCTGAAAAGATTTTGCATGAAAAATTCGAAAATTTAAATGTTTACGACACGCTTTTAAATTTACGTGGATATGATGGTTATGTTATGAATCCAGTCGGGAAATTATCAAATTTGAAAGTAAATTTTCGAAATAAGACACGTGTGCTCGATTGTTATGTATTGTCCGGCAGGGGCCCAGCGCGTTTAGGACGTAAATGGCTTGCAGCATTCGGATGCTGGCCATTGCATATTAAAGAAAATCTTAATGATAAATTAATGGTAAACAAAATTGACGAAAAAAATATACCGGATTACATTATCAATAAATATAACGAGTTGTTTAGTAATTCTCCGGGTTGCTATAATAAAAGTAAAACTAAAATTCATTTGAAAGAGGGTACTAAGCCTATTGCACTTAAATGTCGTCATGTTGCGCATGCTTTAAAGCAGCTAATTGAAAAAGAAATCGAACGGTTAGTCTCTCTGGACCACTTGGAACCAGTCGAAGTTAGTGAATGGGCTACTCCGATTGTACCCGTATTTAAGAGTAATGGCAATATACGTATATGCGGCGATTTTAAAATTACAGTAAATCCACATATTATTATGAATAAATATCCGCTTCACACAATTGATGACATTTTCTCGGCTCTACAAGGCGGTTTAACTTACACCGAGTTAGACTTGCGGCACGCTTATATGCAGTTCGAAGTAGATGAAAGCTGCAGAGATCCACTAACAATTATTACGCATAAAGGCTCTTTTCGCTATAAGAAAATACCAGAAGGTATCGCGCCGGCCCCGGCTGACGTACAAAAAAAGATGGATGAATGTTTAGCTGGTATAAATGGTACAATAACGTACATTGATAATATCTATATAACAGGCCGTACAAACGAAGAGCATATTAAAAATTTAGAAGCTGTATGTGCGCGACTTCAAGAGTGCGGTCTTCGCGTAAATATTGATAAAAGTAAATTCATGCAAAAGAACCTCGATGTTCTAGGCTATGTAATAGACAAAGATGGGCTACACAAGTCCAAAACAAAGATCGATGCAATGATTAATGCTCCGCAACCGTCTAATGCTAAAGAATTAGCTTCTTTCCTTGGCTTAATAAATTTTTACGCGAAATTCTTGCAAAATAGATCAGAAAATCTAAAACCGTTGTACGACCTGGCTAACCAAAAAGAATTTGTGTGGAATGATAAATGCGAAAAAGCTTTTAAATGGGTAAAAAATGAAATGATATCACCGCGAGTTTTGGCACATTATGATCCAAATGAACAAATTATATTGGCCTGCGATGCTTCACAATATGGGTTATCCGCGATCTTATCGCATAAATACAAAGATGGTACAGAACGGCCAATTGCATACGCTTCGCAGAAAATACCGAAAAAAGAACTTAATAGAACAATACTTGATAAAGAGGCAATGGCTATAGTTTTCGGATTTAAACGTTTTCGAGATTTCATTTTTGGAAAAGAAATAATTTTACGAACCGATAATCAGTCGTTAAAACTTATTTTAGGTCCGCGAAAAGGTATTCCTCAAACGGCTGATAATAGATTTCAAAGATGGGCTTATTATTTATCGGGATTTCGATACAAAATCGAACATATAAGTTCAGCTGCTAATGCAAATTGCGACGCTCTATCGCGGTTACCGGTACAAACGAATGTTGACTTATCCGATCTTGATCCTGACTTTTCAAACGTGCATTTTTTCAGCGAAGGTATCGCAACTTTTGATAGTAAAATGTTGGCACAAGAAAGTTTGAAAGATGAAATAATTAGTAAAATAATAAGATTTACTCAAAGTGTATGGCCAAAGCTAACAGAACTACCGGATGAATTAAAAGCATATCACAGGAAAAAATTAGAGTTATCGGTAGATAAGAACTGTTTATTTTGGGGGATGCGTGCCGTTATTCCAAATAGCATGAGACCATTAATTTTGCGCGAACTACACGCTTCACATCTTGGAATTGTAAAGATCAAAATGTTTGCACGCTCCTATGTTTGGTGGCCAGAAATTGATCATGATATTGAATATACAGTGAATAGTTGTAAAACTTGTGTAATTGAAAGAAAGAGCCCACCAAAAACCCCGTTAACTACTTGGCCTTGGCCTGATCGCACATGGAGTCGCATTCATTCTGATTTTTTAGGACCGTTTTACGGTAATATGTACCTTGTAGTTATTTGTGCTCATTCAAAATGGCCGGAAGTTATAAATTTCAAAAATAATACTAAAGCTTACAGACTGGTAGAAGAGTTTAAAACACTATTTGCACGGTTCGGGTTACCTTTACACGTAGTAACCGACGGCGGACCGCAATTTCGCAGTTCAGAATTTTTGAAATTCTTAAAGAAAAATGGAATTAATCATAGTTTTTCGCCGCCGTATCACCCCGCCACGAATGGTGCAGCCGAAAATTTCATCGGCATTTTTAAAGATAAAGTCACGAAAATTGTAAAAGGGGGAGAGACGGTTGAGAATGCCATAAATAAATTCTTATTTGATTATAGAAGTGTTGAGCATTGCACCACGGGCAAGAGTCCTTATCAGCTAATGTATAATCGCGACATACGCACAAGATTTGATATGTTAAGAAACAGCGTATCCGAAAAAGTACAGAAAAGTCAGAGAGCACAAATAGTTGCAAAAGGTGGTAATCGTAAATTAGAATTAAGTACGGACGATGATGTCTATATAGATGATTATGGTATAAATTCGGAAAAACGTTGTAAAGCAAAAGTTATTAAGCAGACATCACCGTCTACCTTCGTTGTACGCGACGAAAATAATGCGACGCATAAACGCCACAAAAATCAAATTATCAAAGATGCGAAATCAAATGTAAATCTTCGTAGATCTCCGCGGTTGAATGTAAAATAAAAAGGCGGAAGAGTTGTGGTGTATGCGAATACGCATGTATTTACAGATAATGTATACTTAACTAAAATACGTTGTAATGTATAATATACAGAATTGTAACGATACACTAAAGGTATAGGTATGTGTGTGTGCGCGTTAGCCGGCCTAATGTTATGTATAATCAAGTGTACTCAGTGTACGCTCCGGCCGTCTCGTGAACGGATTTATCTCCACATGTAATATCAATATTGTAATATCCTAACACTTATTAATTTTAATAAATGTTGAACCTGGTATTAACCAGTATATGGGTTCTTACTCAATGTAATTCACGACACCACACGTTCAAACGTTCATAACTTTTTTAAAAATCAATATTTTTTTGGTTTCAAAATTCCAACGGTCCAAAAATTTATTCTACTTTGCAATAAAAATTTATAGTGCAAAACATTAATAACAATTTTGTAGTTATAACAATATAAACAAGTAAATGTTTTTGGCAAGAATTTTCAAAAAATTGCAAATTATCGAACTACGTGGAGCTAGCCCGAAATTTGTTACTTATGGGTTTTCGGGGTCGCTGATTACGAATCTAATGTCAGATTTTTTAAATTAAAAATGGCGGATTCAATATGCTGGAAGATTTTTTTAAAATTCATTCATTTGGCCTGAAACTTGTTACTCGGAGGTTTTTGGGCTCGCTGATTATGAATCCGATGTTAGTTTTTTGAAATTAAAAACGACAGATCTAATATGGGGGACAAAAATTTAATAAGTTTACTTGCGCTCCAGAAAATGACCACTTAAACTTTTACGGAGTCACTGTACACAAATCTGGTTTTAACTTTTCGAAACAAAATGGCTTATTCAGGATGGTGGGCGAAAAATTCGAAAGTTTACTTTCTGTACCTTTTTTACAATTGTGCATTTATATTATTTCGATAATTAATAATAGCGGGAGTCATTCACTCCCTAGTCTGGCATTGCGTTAGGACTTTGTCTTTTTCAATTATTAGTAAAAACATAAGTTGTTTTTCAAACTACATTTTGTATTAGGTATTTTTTTTCGATTTTCGAGACACGTAACTCATTTGTTTCTGAACTCGTGTTTTAGTTACGCATTTATTTTGTTATACGACTGTCCAAAATAGCGTGAGTCGTTCACTCCTGAGTCTGATATTGCGTTAGGCATTTTATTACGTATATCTGTTGTGATTTGTTTTAGAACTGGTTTTTACTCTAGGCATTCAGATATTATGATTTTTTATAATAGCGACACGTTTTATGGGGCATTTTATTTGAGATTCCTTGTTATACATCTGTCATTGCTTTTTTGTCATAATTATTATAATAATTATGAACCAAAAACCAAATTCTTATTTTCCGCGTAAGAAAAAACATTTTGAGGAAGCCGATTCCTTACCCAATAATCCGGAAAATCCGAATCAGATGGTGATTATGAAACATCAGATTAGGAAGATAATAGAGTAAATAATATTCATTAATCATAATCTAATTCTGATAATTCTTTTGATTCTGACGGTGATGAAAATATCGAAGGTGGAAGTGATCAATGGTCCCAACAAAGAGAATATTTTAAAAATTTAAATAAAACTTTTAAAAAGGATCTAGACGTCCAAATAAATTTTGCAAATAACAGTCCTGAAAAAAGATATTTTTTCTCTTTATTTACGCAAAAAATAATGGACTTTATTGTTCTTAAAACTAATTCGTACGCTAAAGGGTCATAAAGTAAAAACGTTGGGTGGAAAGACATTTGTGCTGATAAATTGCAAGCATGGATTGGGATAAACATTATCATAGGCATTCATCAACTGCCTGCTCTAAAATATTATTGGAGTACGGATCTATTTTTAAACGTAACAGCAGTATCGGAAATCATGACTCGTGATCGCTTCATCGAGATCACGTCAAAAGTTCATCTGAATTCCAATGATAGCGCGTTTTCCAGAGGACATCCTTAGTATGACAAAGTTCATAAAGTTAGATCTCTTGTTGAATAAATTAATCAAAATCGAACTAAGTTTTATCGTCATTCTGAGACTTTGTCAATTTATGAGTCTATGATACTATTTAAGGGACGTTCATCTCTAAAGCAATACATGCTAATGAAACCGATCAAAAGCGGTTAAAAAGTTTGGTGTATAGCTGATTCCAAAACTGGATACATCTTAAAATTTTATTTATTCACGGGAAAATCTAATACAAACGATTCTTCAAATACCACATTGAGAAAACGTATTGTCCTTCATTTGACTAAAGAATTGCGAGACTTAGGTGTTTTAGTAGCCTTTGATAATTATTTTACTTCCGTGAAACTAATGAAAGAATTGAGAGCCAAGCAAATTTTTGCTGTTGTCACAGTCAGGACGAATCGAATAGGCTTACCTGATATCATGAAGGATTAGAAAAAAATAAATAAGGAAGAACACGTGTACCGAACCCAGGGTTGTCCTAAAGCGATTGCTAAATAGAATAAGTATATGGGAGGTGTAGATCGATTTAATCAGTTGAAGGAATGTTATTCTGTAAGCAAAAGATCCAGAAAGTAATGGCACAGAATATTGTACTTTATAATTGACTTGGCAATTGTAAATGCGTATATTCTATGCAATATCCACACAAAAAATAACTCCCTCAATCAACTTCAATTTTGATTAGAACTGGCAAAACAGTTAATTGGCAATTTTTGTTCACGAAAGAAGATTGGATGTCCTCTTGTATCCATCGGTAGAAAATTGAAAGTTCCAGAAAAAAAAAAAACAAGTGGCAATAAGCGTATGCCAATGAAAAATCCTAGCATCCGACCATGTAAATTTTGCAGTGTAAAAAGTAAAATTTCTAGAACTAAAATAACTTGTGCAATATGCAATGTTTCACTTTATCTTGATCCTTGTTTCAAGCTACTTCATTCAAAGTATTTAGTATTATTATAAAGAAAAGAAACGGGAAACAAAAAAAAAACAAAACAAAACAAAAACAAAAGAACAAAAAAACAAAAAAACAAAAAAAAAAACAAAAAAAACAAAAAAAAAACAACAAAAAACAAAAACGATAAAACAAAATCAACAAAAAAAACAAAATGAAAAAACAAAAGAAAATGGGATCAGTGTTCTGCAACCTCCCTGTCGTTGATCATCGTAACTACAAATTTGTTAGTAAATTACCGGCAAAGCTGACATAGGATTTGTAATCATCAATAACAAGAACTCTAGAGTAATTATTTTTATTAGTATAGATCAATTTTTTTTGTCCACTATCTTGGATCCACCATTTGAAATTTCGAGAAAATAACATTAAATTCATTATCAGCAACTTCGAAAATCCCGAGGTAGTTATTTTCATAAGCGTAAATTCATTTCCTGATTTTTTCATCCACCATCTTGGATCCACGATTATGTATGTTTTAAAACTAACATTAGATTAGTAATCTGTGACCCCAAAAATCGTTAAGTGACAAATTTCAGGCCAATTTAACCAATTTTGAAATAAGTCGTTCGCCATATTTAAACCGCCATTTTGAATTTTGATAATCTGACATCAGATTAATAATTTACGACCCCGAAAACCTCCAAGTGTCAATTTCAGGCCAATTGGATCAATATTTAGATAAGTTGTTTGCCATATTCGATCTGTCATTTTGAGTTTTGGAAATCTGACATCGAATTCATAATAAGCGACCCCGTAAACCCCTAAATACAGAATATGACGAAAATTGCGTTATTCTTCAAGACTGATAGGGATAACAAAACAAATTATGATGTATAGATATTTATAATGTTTGCAATGGATAGTGCATTATGAATAAATAATTATCATAAGAAATACTCACAAGAGAAAGTCTTGCTCCCAACATGGATTAGCTCCTTTCACGGTGACTGTTGTTGATTTGACGTTTTGTAATTTAAGTGTCACATATGTGTTAAATTGTTGCGCTGTAAAACAAACGTCAATATTTATATTTCCATTGTTTGCATATTTGGAATTTATGTAAAAATATTGTATTTTGTTATTATAAAAATACTACAAGTCAGAAATCAATATTACGCTTGATGATTATGTAAATTGTTTAAATTAAATAAATAAAATAAATATATTAATTTTGAATATTTTTATTTCTCACGTTTGTTTGTTTTGCTTTGTTACAATCGTTATTCTTTTGATATTCGAATCATCGAAACAAAGACTTATGAAGTTTACTACAAAGCCTTGCTTAGAAATATACACAGTATGTCGGAAAAGTTCCCGAACTTATTTTGTAGCGCTTGTACGAGTGGCGCCACCTCTTGGACGACACCGGTACTATGTTGCTACATCCCTCTGGAGTGTCTAAGAATTTTCTCACCAGTATCCGTTCATTAGTTGCCGAGATAGACGGGCTTGAGTGAACGTGTGTTAAGTACCCCGGTGCAAGCTCTACGATGGATGAGAAATTTGAACATCGTGGCGCAATTAAATTCTGCTATAAACTTAAAAAAACTTTTGCGGAAACCAAAAAAATGATCGATTCGGCTTACGGTGACGGTGTAGTGTCGCGTAAAACTGTTTACACGTGGTTCAGTCGGTTCAAGAAGAGTAGAGAGTCGTTAAAAGATGACGAGAGAAGCGGCCGACCGTCAACAGCTGTTACCGACAAAAACGAGGCTGATACACAAAGAATTTGTGCCCCCAAACACCACCGTAAATGCTGCGTACTACGTAGAGGTGTTAAAACGTCTAAAGCGTTGGATTAATCGCATCAGGCCCGAGTACAATGAACCGGGATCGTGGAGTTTGCTGAATGACAATGCGCCTGCTCATTCTTCGAACATTGCAAAGCGTTATCTCGCCGAAAATCAGATCCCACGCATAAATCACGCCCCATACTCGCCAGATCTGGCTCCAGCCGACTTTTTCCTATTTCCCAAGCTAAAAATGGCCTTGAAAGGACGATTTTTTGAAGATGTACCGAGCATTTGAGCGGCTTGCACCGAGCGTCTCACAGCGATAACTTCAGAGGAGTACCAGAGAGCCTTTGAATCACTCGTGGAGCGCTCAAATGAGTGTATATTTAGGGAAGGAGACTATGTTGAAAGTTAACTGGAATAAATTTCTTTAGATGTAATTTTCGATTTTTTATTTCAAAAGTTCGGGAATTTTTCCCACATACTGTGTATGTTACGCTCCAAAATTTACACGATCAAATAACACAGTAGTACAAGATTTTTGCAAAAGTAAACCATACACTGTTTCCCATAGATTTTTTATTTTTGAAACCGAATTCAGCCTCAGAGTAGCTCTTATATGACAGGATTTTTAAGAATCCTAGCCTACAAGTGCAAAAAATGCGATATGGCAAATGTTTAAGGTTATGTAATATTGCAACATTAATTTTTTCATAAAAATCTTGAACGGCATTATAAAGTGCCACTCATGCCATTTTAAATGCAATTAAGTTTGCTCAAATATCTTTTTTCTCAAAGATATTGCAATTTGAAGTTTGTATGAAATACAAACTTCCTAATCTTTAAAAACCTTAAAATCACTTCTACAAACAGTATAATTACACAAAATTATAAATTCCAAACTGCGTACAACATAGACCAAGTAGATAGTTCTTATGTTTCTGAGGTCGTAAAATTTAAATCCAAAGTAATTTTGATCCTATGAAGTCAAGATCTAAGATATTTGAAAGTCAAGAACAATAAAAATTTTAAAAGGACAATTCCTTAATACATATTAAAAAAATTCCTTACTATGTATAATCGAGATCGCTGAATACCGTTTGACTCTATAAGATTAAGGACAAGATCATTTCAAGGTCACCTTCTCGAAACCCGCAAATGTCAAGCTCACAAACCTGAGACCTAGAAATTGATGGACCAGTAAGTCTTTAAACCCCAATTCTATAACTCACGGATTCAGAAACTCGAAACCCACAAACCTCGAATTTACAGCCCTTAAATTCAAATATTACTAATCTCTATATCTCAAACTTATAACCAAAAAACCTATAAAACCTGAAACCATAAACCTTAAATCTACAACCGGCAGATTCATGTACCCATGATCCACAAACCTGAAATTTACAATCCACGAACCTTAAATCTACAACACAGACCCTAAAACACCAAACCCAAGAACCTTAAGTTTATAAACTTAAGGTTAAACCTTAAATCTGTAAAATTTAAACCTGCAAAACCTAAATCCGTAACCCCTTAACCCTAAGCCCGTCAGGTCTATACACGCAAACCCAAAATTCATAAACCTGAAATCCGTAATCCCTAAACCTGTAAAGCTTAAATCCGTATACCTTAAACCCATAAACGCTAATCCCGTAAGGTTTAAACCCATAACCATAAACTTTAAACTCGTAAACTTTAAACCTATGGACATATAAATCATGATCTATGAGCCTGTGATCTTAGAAATCTCATATTAAAAACCTAACCAATAAATCTATCATCGACTTAAATAACCATAAATTTGAACATTATGAATTTCGTAACTTTATACCTAGATAACTTTATGCCATGAACTTCTATGGTTTAGCAGTAAAGGGTTCAGAGTTTATGAGTTTATGGCTTTAGAATTTGCAGGCTTTGGGCTTATGCATTCAGAATTTATGGGTTTAAAGTTTATGGGTTGTAAGTTTATTGGTTTATTGATGGTTTATCAGTTGATTGTCTGTGTCTTAGAACATTTTTATTGATTTCCTGTTGAAATGACCTTAATTTTAACCTGAGGTGGTTAAACTGACCCTAAATTTAAAACCAGTGACTTTTAAAGCATAAAGTTAGGATTATCATCTGTGCTTCTAAAATTTCTTCTTAATTGAAACTTGAAATCGCCTTAATCTTAGTTTAAAGCTTACGGTTTTGATCTAGAAATCATTTTAATCTTCTTTAGGGGGTCAACCCGACTATGGATTTGAATTATAAGCCGCGAAAAAAATAGTAAAAGTTTTAAACAATGCTTTATTCTCTTGATCTAGCTTCAAGACGAATTGGACTTCTAGCTTATATGGTCAAATGCAATTCGTATTTGAAATCAGAGGTCAAACAACATAAAGAATAAATTTTCACTTAAGCTTCTAGTAATTTTTTTACTTAACCTTGAGATAACGCTGATCTTAACTTTATGGGGTAAAACTGACCTCAAGTTCAGATTTAGTGACCTCAAAAACATGAAATCTACCCTGTCTGTCATGTTATAAGCTTACAAATAAACTGCGTTCCTTTTAAAGTGTTTTAGATATTATAATATTTCAGATATTTTTGTGATATTTCCGATTTCTTTTAATAGATGCGAAACAAAAATTTATCGCGACCATGGTTCTGATCCAATAAATTGCCGTGTGCGAATCTGATCATAAAAAAACTTCTTTTTATTTTTATTTCTAGTTCTGTTTCTATGAATTTTGCTAGGCGTGCAGTTAATAATGTTGTCTGAAGCTTTATGCGCTGAATAAATACAAGGTTTATTAGTTCAACTCTGCTCTTAGCCACAACAAGCTCTACCTGTAGCTGCATGTTTTTATTATGCAGTCTTAAGTGAGTTGCTGCCGCGTAGGCTGTTAGGCTCGCATCGCAGAAAACGTGGAGCTGCACACATGCTTTTCATCGAACTTTTTAAGCTTGATGAAAAATAATTGCATAGTATGCTGATGTCTTTTATTTTCTTTAATTCTAAAATCCAATCCAACTATTCGGCGTTTTCTTTATCTCTTGTTATTACATGATTTACAAAGAGCTATCCTTTTCCAGCTGCATTAATTTTTTTGTTTTCACTCAACATTATGACTACGTCTTGTTTGCTAATACTTTGTAAACTCCAAGTTAATCGGGTTCTTTTCACACCGCTTTCGCGAGTTAATTTTTTGTCAATAAGTGTTATCGTAGATCTATCAGCTGATTAATTTTAAAGGTATAAATTCTAACAATGTGCTAGCTGCTTTTAATCAATCTTTATTTTTATCTGATTTTTTCACTAGAACTCTATTTTAATACGTGGTTTGAACTCAATTAGGTCCTTTTTAAATTATGCAGTGAGTTATGATCATTGCCCTTAAAATACAAGCAATTTAAGCAGCTACTTAACAGCTTAACAGCTAGAACAGACAGACCACAAATACGATGCAACTTAGCGTGACTGTCTACGAAGACGACCCGTGACATTAATGAAACTCGGCTTGAAATGCAAGATACCGAAAACCGACGAAAACTTATGACTAATTATATACCTATTCCAATTGTATAAACAAAACTTGTCTTAAGCTTTTAAACCGCATTTACGAACGTTGACCTCGGTCGAGCTGAGCAAAGTCGCTTAAACGTCTTCTAAACTATGTAAGTGAAAATATTGCCTGCCTTGACATCTCCAACAGCAAATTAAGTCTTACTGAGTAGAAAAAAGAATATAAATACAGTCTACGGTGTGTTGGTAAACAATATTAAAAAATAATATAATCTTAGGAAATACTAATAGTCAGTTATCAAAATATTTGATTTATGAAAAGTGCTATAAGCTGCAGCAAAAAGTAATATTTTTTGTAAAAGTATAGTAACAACAAAATGATAATAGACTGCAGTCACTCTTTAAAAAGTTAAATGATAAAAAGAATACAAATTACTTAAATCTCACATTTTTGTAATCAATCCTATCTGTACTAATCGTCTAAGTTTTAATGAAAACAAGTCAGTTTAAACGCAGTGCACATTATCGTCCTTTAATAGTTAACTATAATATTTGTGTTTTGTTTCCTTTTCCGTGAATAGTTTTATAATCTTGGTTATTGATGATAAAAATGTCAACGTAGATAATTCTAAGGTGATGATGATTCGGACCAGTCCATAATGACCGAGATGCGTGACAATAACTAGAAATAATCTGGATACGTACTGCTTGAACAACTATACAAATGAATAAGGTTAGATAAACTTTGGTAGACTTTACTCCTCGTCCTTTTGAAAAGAGTATTAAGAAAGATCCTATATAGTCCAATCCAGTGACTACAAAGAGACGTACTGTTGTAAGCTGATCAGCAGGAAGCAAAGCTATTTAAGACGGCAAAAATTCCACATGTGATGCAGTGATGATGAGCTCCTGCAGCAAGACCCCAAATAATTTAAAAAGTTCGATATAGGTATGAGAGTATAAGTTGGACTCCATCATACAACATGTGTTGATGCGTTTTTTTAACAAATCGCCTGACAAAGATATCATTACTGAGCAATATGATAGAGTGCTTCTCATTATATGATAGTATTGAATTATAAAGTTTGCCACCAATTCGAATCAATCTTTACCCGCGGTCAAATAGCCTGAGTCTGGCAAAGCTGCTGCGGTTGGATAACGGCTTCCCGGATAGCAAACACTTTCGTCTGTCTACATAGTGATACCTCCGAAAACTTCTAAAATAGAAAATCCTAGCCATGTTGAGAAATAAAGTGTTCCTTGATACTTTATTTTATAAATCTTTATTTGATAAATCGGGTTGCAATTAACTTACGTGCAGCGACTCCATGTTTACAACGACGATTGACTTACGACTTTTGACCTACTTCCCGGTACTTCTCAGCTTCTTATATTATGCACATACATTGCCAACTCAGCTACTTTCGGCATTTCAGCGGTTCATTACCCAATGCATACGTTGCAATGTCAGTAGATTTATTGTACCATACTATATTGCCACTCTTCTTACTTAATCATTCGACTTAAATGTATTCTTTTATATTTCAACACACCTTAAATTTAAGTTTAAACAATATTTAATGTACTTCTGAAGTTTTCAAATTTATCGCGTTATAATGCTTCTGTTAGAATATCCGCAATATTATTTTCTGAATCTACTTTTACAATTTTTATAACCTTTTGCTCATAACATTCATTTACAAAATGATAATGTATTTCTATGTACTTTGAATTTTTTGTCAAATATCCAAATTTAGCTATCACAATCGCTATAGAATTATCTTCATAAATATTAATTGACTATTTAATATCAACTTTAAAGTCTTCCAGTGTATTTTTAATAACTTTAATTTCACTCATTGATTCTGACAAAGCTACATATTCAGCAGCTGTGGACGATTTCGTCACACTTCCTTGTTTTCTAGATTTCCAGTAAACAACATTTCCAAAAATTCTTATAACGTATCCAGTTGTCGATTTTCTATCATTTTTATCTTCTAACCAGTCAGCGTCAACAAAACAATCGATTACTTCAGCATTTACATTTCTTTTATATATCAATTTTAGTTTTTTTGCAAAATATAAATATTACAAAATTCTAAAAGCATACTTAAAATGAGTTTCGTTATAACTATTTTGAAATCTACTTGAATAATTCATATCTGAAGCATTTATATCTGAGCATTCATGCCATGCTCTTGGACTTTCTCTCACACTATACAAAGCTTTTATTACGAGGACGGTTCAAATATGATCGAGACAAATGCTCTGACACGTTTATTTACTATCGAAAAAATTTACAAAAATTTACAGTTTTTCTAGGTACTCCCCCTTACAAGTTACGCATTATGTCCACCTTTCTGGAAGCTTTTTGATGCCGGTATCGAAGAATTCCTTGGGTAACTCGGACAGCCATGTGCGCAGGAACTCCTCTACCTCGTCATCGGTGTTGAATTTTCGACCTCCGAGAGCTTCTTTCGGTAGTCCAAACATGTGGTAGTCGCAGGGTGATAAATCCGGACTGTAGAAGGGGTATTCCAGTACCTCCCGGCCCCAATTTCGATATTGTATCGAGCATGAGACGCGCGGTATGAGGGCGCGCGTTATCCTAGAGGAGAATCGCACTTCGTGCTGGAATGCTCCTCCGTTTCAAGCGATAAGCGGGTTTTACGTGTGTTTTCAGAAGGTTAGAGTAGTATGCAGCATTGATGGAACGTTGGGTGCGCAGGAAATCGACGTACAGCACGCCCCGCCGGTCCCAGAACACAGTACACATAACCTTACCCGCGGACCTGGTTGTCTTTGCTTTGACTGGCGCCCCTTCCTCCTTCTTCCTCCAATCTTTATACCACACCTTGCTTTCGGGAGTGTAATAGTGTACCCATGTCTTGTCTGTAGTAAAGATTCGCATTAAAAATCCGCCCCCCTCTACCTCATATCGCGTCAGCAAGCGGCGATAAACTTCCAACTGCGTGAATTTTTGTTCGAAGTTCAACAGTTCAGGAACCCATCGCGCCGTTATTTTGCGATATTAAAGGTGTTCGTGGATGATAGACTCTACACTACCAATACTGATGCCGAGTTCAGCCAAAATGTCTCGAACATTCATCCTACAGTCCTCCAAAATGAGTTGTTCTACGCGGCAAATGTTGTCTGGTGTGATGCTGGTTCGCGGTCGACGATCATGCGGCCTATTCTCGACGGTTTCGCGACCATCCTTGACTGCTTTGGCCCATTTAAACACAGCAGCCCTACTTAGGCACTCACTATCGAACTGATTTTGCAAACGCAGAAAAATTTCCGTGTTTTAAGCGCCTTCCCACACTAAAAAACGAATGACAATACGTTGCGCAACGGCGGTCGGCACTTGACGCTCACTCATGGTCGTAGCACGCGCGTGAAACATGCACTCCCGACAAAAACTATGCCACACTGTTCGTAAAGGACCCAGCTATCACATACTCAAGCCACGACCTTCAAAACATACATGCGCGCCATCTACAGCGTTTGTCTCTATCATATTTGAACCGCCCTCGTAATTTATAAATTTTATCTGTTTTATCATCATAGCCTTTCGGTTGTCTCACAAATACTTCTGATTTTACGTAGCCATTTAAGAAAGCTGTCTCTACATCCACCTGCAAAATCATTAATCCTTTTTGATAACAATAAGACAATAATAATTTTAAGGTTTGAATTCTAGCTACTGGTGAATATAAATCTTCCAGTACTTTAGTTTGTTGAAAACCTCTCATAACAAGTCTTGCCTTTTTCCGATTATCAGATTTGTAATGGAATGAAGCTTGGAAGAATTCGCTGGTATGCACTTGAGGCCTGTGCCAATCTTTTTTCAGGAATTGAAATAAAAGAAAGTTTCCTTTTTTTTTCTATGTATTATGTATAACAGTACAAAGGAGATACACTTTATTAACGGTAAATTTAGAAGAATGTGTACACGTATAAGGTATAGCGATTAATGCGTGTGCTTTCGTTGACGAATTTTGCGAGAGTCTCGCACTCGTTATATTTAACTTTCGCCTCGAAGCGAGACGACGCTGTTACAATCATGCTTATTACGCTCTAAATACAAACAAAGTAAATACGAGTTAATAAGTACTTGAATGTGTTTACAATTGTAAGCCTGAACATTTTGGCGCGCAATAAGTCTAATAGTAAATTTTAATATACTTCTCACATTCTTGAACATACCCCCCGGGTTGAATCGTCTCGGGATTCAAATATCGCTATACATTATGAGTTGATGGAAAAAAATAAACCAATGTTGACTTCGATTAAAACATACATCGGTTTTATGCGGTGTCACGCTCTATGAAAATCGGAAGTTTACATAATTTTACAATCGGTCGAACAAAAGTTGAAGACGCGGTCTTGACCTGAGCAACTCGCACCAAACCGTCTTGGTCAGGCATGCATTGAATTATTCTTGCTAATTCCCATTTACATAGAGGCAAATTCGAATTTTTAACTAAAACTAAATCATTAACTTGAAATAAATCTGTTCTTTTATGCCATTTTGAGCGTTGTTGCAAGGTATTCAGGTAATCAAGACTCCACACATGCCAGAATTGTTCGTATTTCGCACGCATTGACTGCCACCGATCAAGTCGTGATTCAGCAATATTGAGTACGCTTGGGCTCGGCAGTGATTTTATAGCATTGCCGATTAAAAAATGTCCTTGAGTGAGCGCTTCGCACGAATTAACATCATCATGAAGCGGAGCGATTGGTCGCGAATTTAAGCATGCTTCCACGTTACATAAGAGAGTGGAAAATTCTTCGACTGTAGGTGTGCTAGAGCCCATAATACGTCGCAAATGATGTTTAACGCTTTTTACTCCGGCTTCCTATATTCCGCCAAAATGAGGAGCAGAAGGTGGAATAAAATGCCACTGAACGAATTTCGAAGTGAATTTTGCTTGTACATCTGAATCGCTGAGTGATTGACGAACGGCTTTAGTAAGTTCGCGATCAGCGCCTTGATACGCAGTCGCATTATCAGAATATATATTAGACGGGATTCCACGACGTGCGACGAAGCGTTCAAGAGCTGCAAGAAAGGCGGCGGAAGAATAGTCATGAACGAGTTCTAAATGTATGGCTCTGGTAGCAAGACAAACGAATAAAGAAATATACGCTTTATGTGACTTACGCCCGCGACCAGAAGAATCTCGAATGGAAAAAGGACCCGCGTAGTCTAGGCCTGTATGGCTAAATGGACGAGAAGGATTTACGCGAAATTTAGGCAAATCGGCCATAATCTGTTCGCCTGTGATAGCGCGATGACGTGCGCATGTAACGCAGTTACGAATACAATTTTTTACCATGTCTCGCGCGCGTAGAATCCAAAATTGTTCGCGTAAAGTACGGAGCATTAATTGAATGCCGCCATGCAAAGTATCGCGGTGCACTTGATCGATTATTAGTTTTGAAATTGGATGTTTCGCAAGCAAAATCGGAAATTTACGGTCGAATTGAATGTTAGCATTTTTAATACGACCACCTACTCGTAGTATACCGGAGCTATCCAAAAAGGGATCCAAGGTGCGAATTGACGAACTCAACGATGAATTTTTATTAGATTTAAGAATCTTTATTGCTTCCGGAAAATTTTCTTCTTGAATTTGTTGAATCCAAAATTTTTGTGCATTTTTTATTTCATCGGCTTGCAATAAAGAAAGTGAATGGACAACATCTGGAAATCGAGATCGGACAATAAATCGACGAACATATGCGGTTATTCGCAATAAACGCGGCCATGAAGAAATGTCATTGAACAATTTATTGGATTCTGACCGGTATGAATGATGCGCATGAATATTGTTTGATTTTTTAACTTTAAAATCGAGATCATCGTTGCAAGCGCATTTGGGTTGGGCGGGCCAATTTTCAGCCTTATGTTGCAGCCAAATTGGGCCGCTCCACCAAGAACTACTCGTAGTTAATTGAACGGGATCCATTCCACGAGACGCGCAATCAGCTGGATTTTCTTCCGTCGGAACGTGCGCCCAATTAGCATTTGGAAGTTTTGATTGTATCGCCGAAACGCGATTCGCGACGAAAACTTTTAATTTGGACGGTGACTTTTGCAGCCATGATAAGACGATCGTAGAATCGCTCCAACAGCATACTGGAATATTTTTTAATTTCATCGTCTCAAGGGTAAATGCAATGCATTTGACGAGAAGATGCGCTGCGCAAAGTTCAAGGCGTGGAATTGAAATTGTCTTAAGAGGCGCGACTTTGGTTTTCGCCAATAAGAGCTGTACGTGAACCTTGCCAGAGTTAGTGATTAGTTTTGAATATACAACAGCTGCGTATGCTTTGGACGATGCGTCACAAAAGCCGTGTATAGTTAAGCTTTGAATGCTGCTTTCAAAGCCTAACCATCGTGGAATTTGTATCGATTTAATTTCTGAAAGCTGTTGGGAAAATTTAGTCCATTCGTTTGTTATTTCGAAAGGGAAAAAATCGTCCCAATTATAGGAACATTTCCATAAATTTTGCAATAAAATTTTGAGTGATACCGTAACCGGAGAAAGCCAGCCGAGCGGATCGAAAATTTTCGCGATGGTCGAAAGAATCTTTCGTTTTGAAATATCTTTAAGTTCTGGATTAAAGTTAATTTGAAATGAAAAAGTATCATCGCGAGGTGTCCAGCGAATACCGAGAATTCTTAACTGTTCACCTTCTTGAAAAGGCTTTGTACCAGCTAAGCCGTGATTTGAAGTGTCGATGCCTCTTAAAATTTCAGGGTCGTTGCTCGCCCATTTGCGAATGTTAATCCCGGCGCTGTGTAAACATTGAATTAACTCGTCTCTTTTTTGAAGTGCTGTAATTTTATCTTTACTGCCCGAAAGAACGTCATCGACATAAATTTCATTTTGCAAAATCTTTTTTGCAAGGGGAAAAGTCGAACTCTCATCAATAGAAAGCTGTTTAAGTACACGTTGAGCGAGGTACGGAGCGCATGCAGTACCATACGTGACGGTATTTAGTGAATATATGTTAATACTTTCGCTTGGATTGGAACGCCATAGTATTAATTGATATTGGCGATCATCTGCATGAACTAAAATTTGGCGAAACATGTGCTGAATATCAGCAGTGAAGACGTACTTATATAAACGCCAATTTAATATTAGTGCCGGAAGTTCGGCTTGTAATTTCGGACCGATCATTAAATGATCATTCAAGGAAAACCCATTTGAAGTGTTTGCTGAAGCATTGAACACGACGCGTAATTTAGTAGTTGTAGTTTCTTCGCGAATAACTGGGTGATGAGGTAAATACGTCGGCTGTAAGAATTTTCGATCGTAGTCGATCTTTTGCATGTGTCCAAGGGCTTCATATTCGGTCAGAAAGTCGATGTATTGTTTTGATACATCTTGGGATTTTGCTAAGCGTCGTTCGAGATGCGTAAACGAGCGCATAGCAACCGCGTGAGAGTCGCCAATATTTATAGGAGAATCTGACTTGAAAGGAAGACGAACGACGTACCGTCCTGTAGTATCGCGTGTATGCGTCTCAATGAAATGCGACTCGCAACGAGCATTTTCTTCGGAAAGCATAACCTTTGTAGGAAGTTCTTCTAGTTCCTAAAATCGTCGAAGTTCGACATCGAGGTTGCTAGAAGTAGCATGATGAACATGAAGTGTTTTGAGTTTTTCTTCTTTTGAAATAGGACCGGAAAGAATCCAACCGAAAATAGTCTCTTGCGCGATCAGCGAATAGTTTTTATGTTTTATGAACCCGCCGAGCATAATTGAACCGTATAAATCTGCTCCGATAAGTAGCTCTATATCCTCGTTGGAATTTAAATTTGAATCGGCGAGATTTAAATTCGAAATGAACGTATAATCATTTAAATTGAACGAAGGGGAAACGTACGGAGTAATTTTGGGTACGACTAACGCTGTTGTGGTAAGAATTGTATTATTTTCATTAGTCGCTCGTATTGAAATTGAAATAGAATTTCGAATATAATGCGCACGACCTTCGCCTATCCCCGATACCTTTACTCCTGTTTGTATTAAGCGTGCTCGCAACAGTTGAGCGATACGTGTAGAAACAAATGTCGCATCGGAGCCTTGGTCGATGAGAGCTCGCGCGTAAACAAACCGACCGTTAGTAGTTTCGATAATAACGCGTGCTGTTGCGAGAAGAACAGGCTTAACTCCCGTATTTACGTGTGCGTGTACAGAAGGTGTGTTTTCGCATGTGGTAGAATTTGTACTAGTAGGAGTTGTTACTTGCGCTTTTGAATAGTCATGTAATAAAGTATGATGTTGCCGTTTACATTTTAAACATAAAAATGGACTGTTACAATTTGTAACGTGATGACCTTTACTTAAACAATTTCGATACAAATTATTTTTTTGTACAAATTCCAATCGATGCGGGACGCTTAACATTAAAAATTTTTGACAATGCATTAATCTATGTGAGTCGGAGCAAAAAACGCACGAATTCGTAGTAGTAGAATGATGAGAACGGATAACTTTAGAATTATTTCCTTTGTTGAAATTATTTTTATTTGTTCCAGACGTCTTTTCTGAAGTATTTACGTTTGTTGATTTTGAATTATCTCTAAAGTTGGAGACCGCTTCTAATGATCTGATTCGGGTGTCGAGAAAGGCGTACAATTTTTCTAGTTTCGGGTATTCCTTTTCGGAATCTAAGCGAATTTCCCATTCTTGTCGCGAGATTTTATCTAATTTTTGAACTAACACGTAAACCAAAATTATATTCCAATGATCTACCGGACATTTAAAGGCACGTAATGCATTAATTGCTTCCGAAGAATCAGCGCGTAATTGTTTTAACCCGTATAAAACATTCGATGAAACTGTTGGAATCGAGAAAACGCCTTTTAAATATGCGTCGATTATTACGCGTTCATTCTCATAACAGTCTGAAAGTGACTTCCACGCGACCTCAAAGTTATCGTTCGTTAAAGAAAGATGGGAAATAAGCTTAGAAGCCTCCCCAGTCACTGCTGTTAACAAGTATTGTAATTTTTCGACATTCGATAAATTATTTTGATTTTTTACAAGCGCTAAAAATAAATCGCGAAAAGTTAACCATTCAATAATTTTACCAGAAAATGAAGGCAAGTTGATTTTCGGCAGTTGAATTTCTCTTGTAGTCCTTGCAGCTGGTGATGGAGGAGTCTCGTTAGTAGAGATGAGCAGAGTTTGAAAGAAGTCGTATGCTGCCATGTACAATTCCTCGACGACATCCAGTTGATTTTCTTTGAAAAATGGAATCTCTGCTTGCTCTTGAGTAGCGAAAGCGTTGATGAACGTGGCACTCGTTTGGCACTTTTCCCAATATTTTTCCAACAAGGCAAATAGTCCTTGTGTAACAGCCGCTGTTCGTTTGTCAACTCCAAGCTTGTTAAAATTGACAATCGAATTTTTTATATATCGAAGATTTGTTTCGAATACTACTACTGCTTTTTCTACTTCGGTAGTAACATCTTCTATCTGCTTAGCCATTTTGGAAGTTAGATTTTAGCTTGAAGCAAACTTGATGCTCTAACTTGAAAATTTAAAATAGCTTTAAACTTGAACCTTTTCAATCTTAAATTTTCCAGTTAGTTTTTATTGACCTTGCGAATGTAATGCTGAATAGCTTTGGAACGAACTTGAAAGTTTCACTCTCGTGAACACGCACTAGCCAATATACTGTGCACCAACTTGAAATTTATCAAAACTGATAAATTTGAATAAATTACTTTGTGAAAATGACACAGATCCGGCTCGAAGGACCATGTAATGGAATGAAGCTTGGAAGAATTCGCTGGTATGCACTTGAGGCCTGTGCCAATCTTTTTTCAGGAATTGAAATAAAATAAAGTTTCATTTTTTTTTCTATGTATTATGTATAACAGTACAAAGGGGATACACTTTATTAACGGTAAATTTAGAAGAATGTGTACACGTATAAGGTATAGCGATTAATGCGTGTGCTTTCGTTGACGAATTTCGCGAGAGTCTCGCACTCGTTATATTTAATTTTCGCCTCGAAGCGAGACGACGCTGTTACAATCATGCTTATTACGCTCTAAATACAAACAAAGTAAATACGAGTTAATAAGTACTTGAATATGTTTACAATTGTAAGCCTGAACATTTTGGCGCGCAATAAGTCTAATAGTAAATTTTAATATACTTCTCACATTCTTGAACAAGATTTATTTGTGAATACCCATTTTAAGTCTAATTTTTTTTTATGTTTTGGTTTGTCAACTAATTTTCATGTTTTATTTTTAAACAAACCATTTATTTCTTTATTTATAGCCTCTTTCCATAAATCATTCTCATTACTATGTATCGCTTTTTCATAAGTTTAAAGACTATCTGCGCCTACATCATTAACGTAAATATAATTAGAATTTACAAAACTTATATTATACCTATCCGGCTTTATCTTTTCTCTATCAAACCTTCTTAAGTGTTTTACCAAATCATCATTTTTTACTTCCTCATTTATCTTTTCTTCTGTATCTACAAATTGTTTACTTTCATTCAATTCAGAGCCTTGTCTTTCTTCATTTAAACTTCTATTATCATCAAGGTTTTCATGATCATCATCATCATTACTAATTTCATCACCTTTAGAACCAATTAAGTTTTCATTATTTCCTATCAAGTCAACATGTCTAGCTCTATTTTATTATTTATTATAACTATATAACCAACATAATTATTTTTTAATAAAATTCCTGTGTTAGCTATTCTATTCCACTTTGTATTTCTTCTATTTTCTGGTACTCTTATAACAACTTTACTACCATACAATTTCAAATTGCTAATATAGGTTTCTTTTTTAAGAAAATTTCAAAAGGTGTTTTATTTTCAATATTATTAGTGATTGTTCTATTTTTCAAATAAGCTGCTGCTTCAACTACTTCTGGCCAATATTTGCGATTTACCTTCGATTCATAGAATATGCACCTGGCTGAATTGATTATCGTTCTATTATATCTTTCGACTGTTTCGTTTAGCTCATGTACATTAGGTGGGCAAAGTTCCAATAAAATTCCTTTATCTCTCATTAATTGATGAACATCTCTATTTAAGGATTCTTTTTCGTTATCACATCTTATTTTTTTAATTCTTTTCCCGGTCAAATTTTCAACTTTATTAATATATTCTATAAGGCATTCATAAACTTCGGACTTTTATTTTATTGTATATATTGCAGCACATTTACTATATTCATCAATAAAAGTTGAAAAATACTTCGAGCCATCAAAACCTGTAGTTGCATGGGGCCCATTTAGATCGATCAAAGAATCGATAGTGCAGCGCGGTAAAACCGATTGGCGTGACGCGAGACGGGCAAGAGGAGATCCTTCTTCTTTGCTTGCCCGCCAAGCTGTAACCACGTGCGACGCCGACGATAAGAGAATCTTCCGAGATCGAGGTTTATCCGTGACGAAAATCTACGCTCACAAAACAAGTAAGTGTCCACTTAATTCCTCACGTTCATGTCGATTATATAATCAACCGTTGCGAGGCGTGAGTAAGAGCTAACCTCTCACTCACCCACAGTATTAGTTTGGTTGTGTGTAAACGCGCACACAAGACTATACGTGCGTAGTTTCCCGATTGGCTGCAAGAGACCGCGACCAACCCGCCAACCAGGTCGAGAGGCATTAGGGCTGATTTACGCGCCTTGTTACGTGAACATAGCAAGGCAAGTAACCGACACGCATGCGCAGAGAGTCTTTCTCGGTAAATAATTAGGCGTGACTTTGTTCTGCGTTGTTACCCTCGGTAAGGGTCTAGAATCTAGTCAATAACGATTTTTGTAGATATTTATAATATTTTGTCTCTATAGAAGTTGACTGCGCATAACGGTTGCGCCTTATTCACTTTTATCTTTCCAAGCATCCCTTTCCCGAATACCGCCGCCTCCGCGGAAGTGTCAACCTTCTGTTGACATGCATCTGATCTAGCTGAGCCCGGTGGGGAGTATCAACGGTAACGAGGCCTTAAGGTAAGGATTCCCGTCACGTTATAGAAACTAGGATTCAAGGAGGATCCTGCGTTGTAATTGGACTGGCAATGCACACGAGTGCCATTGCACGATGGCTAACGTCCATCGGCACTCAAGGCTGCATCGCGGGATAGCTGCAACTGCAGCAGTGCGCACTTGCGTGGGAGAGTCCTGCACGTGCATCGACGAAATATATATGATTTGTGAATAGCTTCAGAAAACGAACACTTACCGTAACAGTATTCGAGCTCTGCCAGAAAGATGGGAAAAAATTGTAGCTAGCAATGGGCAATACTTTGAATGATTTATTTGTAACCATTTTTTTACAATTAAGTTGCATTTTCATCAAGAAAAAAAGCGAGAACTCAACTGCGCACCTAATATTTATATTAATATTAAGATAAGAATAGCCTACGGTCTCTTTATTTTCTGTCGATAAATCAATAATTTTTTTTTTTTATATCGTAAAAGTAAGTATTCAAAGAAAAATATGATAGTTTAATTAATGAAACTTTGGCTTCTGTATCTACAAGTAAATTTATATTCGAATTTAGTCCAATTATTTTTAAATTAAAGGTTGACGTTGCGGTTTTTAGTTGTTTGAAATATAAAAGATTTTCGAATTTACGAATTTTTCTTTTGATTGTATACTTTTATAAAGGGAATTTTCATCGGTTTGGCAGCAACCAGAGAGTGTTCGGAGTTTAGATTATTCGTCGATGAAGAACTCGGATTTGATTGATTTAATTTTTTTATAATGTCGTTTAAGATTATTATTATATTCTTTCTTTTTACATGCTTGTATTAGGTGACCTACGCTTTCACAATAGTTACAAATTTTTACTTGCCCGGAATCGTTTATGTGTTTGTTACATGAATCATTTAAATTAAAATTTCGGACATGCATTTTTAATCTACATTCGGAGTCTGAATGTCCAGTTCTTCTGCAATAGTTGCAATACTTAAATGCATTATTAAGATAATTTTGATGAAATTGACTCGAAGATCTATTATGATTTATATTATAATTTTTTGTATAGTTTTGATGACGACAATGTATTTTAAATGTCCCGGTTTTTTGCAATAACTACAAAATTTTATTTTTGCATATAATGAAATTTTAAACTTTTTTGATTTCTTTTAAAGATTTTTGTTCTATTACCTCGGCAATTATATATTTTGCAGCATCTTCTAAGGTAACGGGTTTTTGTAATTTTACTATGATACTTACATCTTTTTTTAATCCGCAAATATTATAAAAATATTAAACGCTTTAGTTGTTAGAAGTTTTACGCACGCGGCTTTTTCGGCAGCTAGAAGTGTATCGTCTAAACTACTTGTTTATTTTAACAAACAATTTTCTACTTTTTATGAATAAGATAAAACATCTTTATTTGTACCTTGTTTACACGAGGGTAATTCTAATTATCAATGACCGTGTAATATTTTATCTAAATAAGTATCATTTAAGTAGGTTTTTTAAAAGGCTCAACTTAGAAAAATTCGATTTCTTATTTGTGCTGTGTGACGTAGGCACCGCGTCGTAGCCGATTTAGCTACGTGTGCCCTGTGTGCCTTGCACAAAAATAATATTTTAATTGAACTATGCTTCAATTTCTCTCACTCTCTCTCTCTCTCGCTCTCTATGACGCGATGTTATGCAGGCCGGCCGCCCGCGACTGTCCCTCCAGCCGACGAAGGCCTATCGCTTCCCTCAGGGCAGGGAAGTGGCAATCCCTCGCCACCCTCACTGGGAACCCGCTAACACACACTCTCGCACTCTCTCTCTCTCTTGCTATTCCACGCGAATAAGTGAGGACACTCACCGTTGTTGTTCACGAGGCTCGTCCGCAGGCCATTGAACTTCCGGCTGTTTCCTTCTGCGCCGCTGCACCTGGCTCCTGCTGTTCTCCCTCCGGAGAAGGGCTACCGGACCTCGATGTGAGTTCGCCTGAACGCTGTCTGCATCCGCCTCACCCTTGGCTTTAGATGTTGCGGTGGCAACCTCCAGTCGCCTTCCGCTAACACTTGATCTCCTTGTCCCCCGGCTCACTGCAACGCTGTGCTTCTTCGTCGTCGCTCTTCTTCCTTGCACTGCACCCTCGACTTCTTCCTCACTCTTTCTCACTCTCTCTCGCATACCATTGCCCCTGGCTTCACTCACTCACGACGCTCGCTCTCCTCTCTGTGACAAATAAAAATCCTTTAACTTTCGCGAAAAGCACGGAAACTACCTACTCCGCGGGAGCGTATGGCTAGACTAACTGTAGCGCTCGCTCTCCTCTCCCCTTCCCTCGCGGCTCCCTAATTCCTCGCCGATCGTCGCCGCAAGTTCAAAAATCGCGTAATTTTCGAACGTTGCCGGCTTTCCGAAAAATCCTTCTAAACGGGCTTTCCTCAACCGGCAACCCGGCGACAGTCGAGCAAGAATGTAAACATTATATTCTTCATCGACGACTAATGACGGACTCTCCGTCACAGCTGTTACCAGGTATTTTTGTTTAAATAATTGAAAATAATATAACTTTATTTGGTTATGATAGTAAATCAAGCGTGGTGTCGCAATTGTTACAAAATTCATATAAATACCTTTCATCACCATCGAAGTTAGTGAGCATTTTAAAAGCGATATCAAGTGAGATCGACATTATTAATTTTATAAATTAGATAAATATTATATTCATTCTATACAAAGATATATTCATTGCACGGTTATAATTTTATTTATTATTTTTTCTTTTGATTTGTGCATTAAAATCAACCGATTTACATTGTGATGAAAATAACGATCATGTTTTTCATTTGAACTTGTGATGAGACAGCGAAGATGTAGTAGAAGCAGCATAGCTCTGGCAAATGCAGCGACGACGTAGTAGATTCAGCGACGATGTAGTGGATATAATACAGAATTTTGATTCAGTGATTTCTCTAATTTTTCTTGAATTGGTAATTATCGAATTAGTGGATTTTTCCTTTTTATATTCTTTAAAGCAGTAATTCTTAAAGCAGTGGGAAAACAGTGTTTAGAACAGCAATTGAAACAGTGTTTGACTTGATCAAAAAGCACAACGCGAGACCGAGAAATGTTGCAGAAGACAGTGAATTTCATGCGTTGCTTGATCCTCGAAGTTCACTTGTTCGATTTAAAGGGTTAGACCACTCTAGAGGCCGAACGAATAGGCTTTTTTAGGATTTTTTTTTTAGAAATACTACAAAATAAATCAAGAATCCAATATAGAGTATTTATTATACATATAAGTGACTGTATACAAAAATTTTTTTGAAGCGATTAATTTCAAAATCTCGGCAGTGCAACGTTTTTCCGATGACGTCTCTGTTTTTTTAGGGTCTATGGCCGGACAAACAGCTCCTGTAATTTTTTAATTATAATAAGCCAATTTTTTTTGATTTTATATAATAACTGCTATAAGAGTACGTAGATTATTTTCAATATATTAATTTTTGGCCAAATGGCGCACTTTCAAAGTGAAAAGTGAATAATTTACCTAGAAAATCATCAGATAATTGTTAATAACAAATGAACTATGCAATATAAAAAGAAAATCCTAGGTACTTCCATAGACAATGTATTTTACAAGATATATTTAATATTTTAAGTAAATTGGTTGAAAATTGTCTTAGTTATGTTTCCAGCCAACTTAAAAAATGCAGTCTTGAGACACGTTGCACAGCCGCCATTTTAAAATTAATCGCTTCACTTAATTTTGGTATACAGTCACTGATATGTGTAATAAATACTCTTTATTAGAATCTTAATTTATTTTGTAGTATTTCTTAAAAATAAATCCTAAAGAAGCTTATTTTTTCGGTCTCTAGAGTGGCCTAACCCCTTAATTTTAGGCTTTTAGTCCTCAAAAATTTTTCAAGAACAGAGATTATCTTCCTTTTGATAATTTCTTCCAAAATATTTTTTCTCTGGCGTTTGTGTTGGGAAAAAAAAAAAAATCTTTTCAGTGACGCACTTTTACAAACACAATCACATTATCCCACTTCTGACACGAGTTTTGTAATGTACTTCGAGGGTTTAAATGAATAAACTCAAAACATGTATTAAGCATAAAAATATGTATATTTTATTTATAACACTTAAAAATACGAAATAAATGTAAAAGTCAAGTATTCTAAACTAGAAGTTGAATGACACGCTAGAGCTCGAAGTGCTCTCGAATAAGTCGTAAAAGAATCTCCCTGAAGAGTGACTTTTTCAAAGCACGATACATCGGTTTTCTAATGAGTGGAAATTGCCAATTTTGAGTGGGAGGAAAAGGTACAATAGAAATAGTGTTAGATGTGTTAATGGAGGTCCGAGATAGTGAAAATGAAAAGGAAAAAGGACATATACCGGCGGATTGGCTTATGATTAGATATCGGGTAAAGTGTGATAAAAGAAAGACGCTCTTTTCTTTGAAGACAAAACATATGTTGATTGTGGTGGCTAAAATAAAAGTGCAAACATCATTAAAATGACATTAAGCGCTTTGTCGTCTTGCTTTCGGTTCGTCTCAATATTCTTATTTGTAAAAAAAATAATTCTAAAGTAAAATATTATAATAGTAAGCAAAAATACATACGTACGATACATAAATGTAGAATATTATAATACGTAAATACATGTGTGTGTGTGTGTGTGTGTATATATATTAGGTGTACAACTTTGCTTCCGCCGTTTTTTTCCGAAATTTGAGGCTTTATTGTAAAAAAACTGGTTATACATTTATGATTCAAAGTATTGTCCAGCGCTGGCCAATACTTTCTCCCATCTTCGGGCAGCATACGAATCCCGCGTTAAAAAAACTGGTCATCTTTTGAATCGATCCAATTTTTTACTTCTTCATAAGACCGGAAGTGCTGGTCAGCCAGGCCGTGTGCCATTGATCGAAACAAGTGATAGTCCGAGGGAGCAACGTCTGGAGAATATGGCGGGTGGGGTAGGACTTCCCATTTCAAAGTTTCCAAGTATGTCTTAACCACTTTCGCAACATGGGGTCGAGCATTGTTATGCTGTAAAATCACTTTATCATGTCTCTCGTTGTATTGCGGCCGTTTGTCTTTCAAAGCTCGGCTCAAACGCATTAATTGCGTTTGATAACGATCGCCTATGATTGTTTCAGTTGGTTTTAACAACTCATAATACACTATGCCGAGCTGGTCCCACCAAATACTGAGCATGACCTTGGAACCGTGAATATTCGGTTTGGCCGTCGACGTGGAAGCATGGCCGGGATATCCCCATGATTTTCTGCGCTTGGGATTATCGAAGTAAACCCATTTTTCGTCCGCAGTCACAATACGATGCAGAAATCCCTTCCGTCTTTGCCTTGCAAGCACCTGTTCACAAACACACAAACGCCGTTCAACATCTCTCGGCTTCAACTCGTACGGCACCCAATTTCCTTGTTTCTGAATCATTCCCATGACTCTCAGGCGTTTTGAAATGGCTTGTTGCGTCACTCCCAATGATCCTGCCAATTCTTGTTGCGTTTGACACGAGTCTTGATCAAGTAATGCCTCCAATTCTGCATCTTCGAAAACCTTCTTTCTTCCACCGCCATGCTGGTCTTCGACGTTAAAATCGCCGTTCTTGAAGCGTTAAAACCACTCTTGGCACGTTCTTTCACTAATAGCGGCCTCACCATAGGTATTTGAGAGCATTCGATGAGCCTCAGTCGCAGATTTCTTTATGCTAAAGCAGAAAATTAAAACCTCCCGCAAGTGACGAGAATTTGGCTCGTAAGCTGACATGTTTAATTGAGAATAACTTTATGATGCAGACACAAATTGACTAATATTTCGATGGCGTTATGTTTACAAATACCTAAGCTTATTGTATGACATCTATGATCTATTTCTTTCAACTACCACTTACCGCTACAGCCATCTATTGCAAAACGGCGGAAGCAAAGTTGTACACTCAATATATACTCGTATATATATATATTGTAACGGGTCCATTCCCACGTTATAACGAATTAGCATAAATGTACGCTAAGTTATTTGTTATTTAGATATTTAACACGTTCCGTGCCACATGTACCACCGGTGGTACACGGTAAACTTGATCGTCAGGCCACGTGTACCACCGATGGTACACGCAGTCATATTTATTTAATGCGCTACGGCCTGAACGACAAGTCAGGCAAAAATGGCTTGGCACAGAACGTGTTAATAGTTTTTAAATATGCGCGTTCGAGTGCTTAACCCCGATTTGTCGACAATTACTGTGTGTGAGTGTGTGTGTGTGTGTTCTCTCAAATAGTTTGAAAAGTTTTTATGTTTCACCATATCTCTATTATCAACCATGATCCTACTTGCGAATGTTACAATAAATATTTCATTTGTCGATTTGATTTCAGCTTATGTTAATTTTTCACGTTCAAAAGATTTTCATTATGATTATACAAAATTTCCGATCATATGCCAATATGAGACATCTTAGAGAGAGACGCGACTATGGTCGTTGACCTGCCAATGTTTACGTTTGGCATTTAAAGGCTTTCGGGTAAATTCGCTCTGGCAGGTAAATTGCTTCCCTTAGATAGTGCCACTTGCGGGTGCGGTTTAGAAAGAACAGGTTTCCTGCGAGAAAAGAAGTTTAATGAATCATTATCGCATTAAAATTAGATCGTGAGTCCGATTTATTCGAAACTAGAACCCTCCGTCCTTGTCTTCTGCGCTCTTTTCAGATCAGGGATGCTGCCAAGGCACCTTTTTTAATAATAAAGAATATTTTTAAATTATATTAATATTATAAATTTTGGCAACACATAACTGCCGCACTAAAAACTTTAAGTAGTGTTTTAGTTAATATTAACTTTGTGACAGTTTTTATAATTTTTATGCGATAACATCATTCTGTATATTATTATTATTAATTTTTATGTATACTCGCGTGAAATTTTTAAGAATAGTTATCTTGTGTTTTAAGTTAGAGAAGAGAAAACGCTTGAGTGCGAGAAGTCCCAAACGTACTTACATCTTCCTCTACTCTATATCATGCACATTGCGAAATAGTCAAATTTTAAGCTGGAGATCTGAAAAAGGAAGAAAATGATTTTTTATTCGTCGCCCTCTGTTTACTCCACGTTTTTATTTTGTATTTTTGTGTTACTTGCGGGTTTTATAACAAACTTATGATATAAAAAAAGCAAGTTTCTTTTAAATCATTAGAGCGCCAAAAGTAGCTCTTTTAAGCACTAGCTTGACTTGCTCTCCTCATCCTGAGTAGCCTAGTTCCTTTGGACGAAAATTTTAACAATTTTGAATAAGGGACGACTAAAAACAAATTTCTATTAATTTTATTTTTCTAATTTTATTTTTTCTAGGCATTTTTAATTTCATTCATGTTTAAACTTTTCAATTTCCAAATTTACAATTTTTCAATTCTATTAATTTTTTTTATTTTCCGTTTTTTCGATTTCATATTTTTAATTTCTAACCTTGGTGTATCCACCTTATCTTTTCCTGATATTGAGTAGGCCTTATTCCTGCTGGACTACGACCTAGTTGTGAGTTAGCGACTCATCATCCATTTTTTGATTCTGCAACTTTAGTTTTGTCACTGCTGGACTTCGGTTCAGCTGTATATACGAGGGGCGTTTGATAAGTCCGTGCAAAAATAAAAACTGCTTACGTGTTTGGGGTAAACCTTTATTATTTTTCGACACAGTCTCTCTTTAGGCTTATACACTTCGTCCAACGATGTTCTAGTTTGTTGATCCCTTCCAAATAATAGGATTTATCCAAGTCTGCAAAATATCCATTAGTGTCTGCAATCACCTCCTCGTTTGAATAAAATCTTTGTCCCGCCAGCCATTTCTCCAAATTGGGGGACAAATAGTAGTCCGAGGAAGCCAAGTCTAGAGAATAGGGGGGATGTGAAACGAGTTGGAATCCTATTTCGATTAATTTTGCGACCACAACTGCTGAGGTGTGTGCTGGTGCGTTGTCGTGATGGAAAAGGACTTTCTTTTGGGCCGATCGCGAGCGTTTTTCTTGCAGCTCGGTTTTCAAACGGTCCAATAACAATGAATAATATGCACCTGTAATATTTTTACCCTTTTTCAGGTCATCCATCACCATATCATGGATTTGATCAATGATTTCTGGAGTCGTAACCTCCACAGGCCGTCTAGAACGTTCAGCGTCACTTGTGCCCATATGGTCAGTCTGAAAATTTTGAAACCACTTATTAACTGTTCTAATCGAAGGTGCAGAGTCACTATAATGTTTATAAAGCTTCTCTTTAGTCTCCTGAGGCATTTTGCCTTTCATAAAGTAATGTTTGATCATCACACGAAATTCTTTTTTGTTCATTTCTTGAAAATCACTTGATTTCCTTGATTCACACGAATGCCAAACACAAAGAAATAGACCAATATGGCTGCAACTTGGTGTGTGTTCATTCAAGAGATGCTACTAATTAAACATGACCTTGATACGCGCCGGTGGTGCCATTTCTCGGACTTTTCACGGACTTTTCAAACGCCCCTCGTAAGCGATGGTTACATTTCGTCGCCTATTTAAGAAGTAACACAGCTTTGTTCCTGTGAGACTTTTCGAGTCTAGTTATGGCTAAACAGCTGCTTGTTTCCTTTTTCTCTTATATTATTTTTAATTGCAATTTCCTATTCTTATTTTTATATTTATCAATACAATTATTATTTATTTTTTTTATATTTTTCCAGCCTATTTCCTTTTATTGTGCTGACCGTTAACGTACGTCAACTCGCTTTGCTCGCCCGGACTATTGCAAGAAATTGCAAGTCCAAAAGAAGCATCACCTTTACATGAGTATCAATCGATTCTAGTCCAACACATAGATAATTAAATTATTACTTGAATAATTATTTATTTCCAGACGCAACATATAAAATTTTTGAGACTCCAGATTAGGATACATAGATCAAGAAGACAACGTTGACGGTAAAAATCAAATTGAAAGAAAATGATATTCTCGAAACAAGACATATTGTTAGGCAAAATTATGCATGCACGTTTAATAAAATAAGAAGAAATTTTGCAACAATTATCTAACAGTCAAGTTGACAACTCGATGTAGCGGTCGTATTTAAATGGAAGCCGAACCAATAAAGATCGATCATAAATAAATTTCAAATTTAATGCATATTCAAATCAAAATTTTAAAATTACTATAAAGTTAATTTTTAACATATTGTAAAGTTTACCAAGTTTTAAAAAAAATATAAATTAAAATTTAATAAAAACTAAATTATCTATGAAATTTAAATCAAATTTAAACGAAAACTATAAATCAAAATTTAAATAAAAGGTTACACTCTATCTTAAAAACATCAAAACACAAATTAATAAAACCTTTTTATTCAATTCTCAAATTATCGAGTCTGATAAAAAAACAGCCATGCACTAAAACCTCTGTATCGCAAAGTCTATTTATGCGCAATTAACTCTGAGCTGAATTTTATCTAAAACAGCTACGCACCAAAGTCTCTATATCACATATCTGATTACGTGCAACTGCCTCTGAACTGAATTTCTATTTATATTTCAAACTCTATTACTAATAAGAATTTTTACAACTATCCAAAAAGAGAAAGATAAAAATATTTAATGCGTATTTCATGCGTTTTTAATTTTGATCCAGCACATATGATAAAAACTTATCACTGAGGCTGAGATTCTTTTAAAATTCTATCAAATTTAATTTCTTAACCAAACAAATGTAAATTTAAAAAGCATTAAAAATAATATAAATTAAATTGATTAATTTCTTTATAACTCTTTGCACTCCGCTCCCCCCTCTCATGGGACATCATAATTCTAGCATATCACTTGGATGTCCTCTCTCACGGGACATTAAGTTTATTCGTGATTACGGAAAATTAAGTTATTTTAGCGCAACTTCTTGAAACACGCATGTTTCCCTGAAGTTTTCTCTTGAAATGGTACAAGAAATCAAACCCAAATCAAACACCTGGTGTCAGGAGTCAAACGACTTATTATTGTCAAACGTGCACAAATAGGCCTGCAATGCATATTGGGGAGCATTCGAAGGTTTATCACACTATACAAAATTATAAAAAATAAAATATTGTTTTTTTTGCATATATATATATATATATATATATATATATATATATATATGTACATATACTGTCTGTCAAAAAATTATCGGGAATTTTAAATTAAAACAGCATTTTTACGTTTAATAATCAAAATTTATTGGGTCGCCCTCAAAATAGGCTCCATTTGCTCCGATACATCTATGCCAACGGCACTTCCAATCATCGAAACATTTTTTACAGGCGCTTTCCGGGATGGCATTCAGCTCGCGCACCGAATTTTGTTTTATGGCTTCCATCGATTGAAAACGGGTGCCACGGAGCGGCAATTTAAGTTTTGGGAAGAGGAAGAAGTCACAGGGAGCCAAATACGGCAAATGCGGTGGTTGTTCAAGCGTGTTCGTTGAGTTTTTAGCGAGAAAGTCGGTCACAATCGTAGCTCGGTGAGACGGCGCGTTATCGTCGTGCAAAACCCACGAGTTGTTCGCCCACAAATTTAGCCGCTTTTTACGGATACGCTCACGCAAACGTTTCATAACGCCTAGGTACTCTTTGTTTACTGTCAGACCCTCTGGAACGAATTTGTAGTGCACCACGCCACGGATATTGAAGAAAACAATGAGCATCACCTTCACTTTTGAGCGGCTTTAGCGTAGTTTTTGCGGTTTCGGCTCTTTTTTTCCCACCCATTCCGATGCTTGCTGGCTTGTTTGCATATCGTACTCGTACACCCACGTTTCGTCACCAGTTATGATGCATTCCATGAATGCGGGATTGGGATTGGCGCGATCCAGCATGTCCGAAGCGACCTGTTCACGATAGCGTTTTTGAAGAAAATTAAGCTCTTTTGGAACGAGTCTTGCGGCCACCTTTCTCATGCCCAAAATATCAATCAAAATCGTACGTGTGGACTCGTCGGATATCTTAAGTTCATGTGCTATCTCTCTCAAGCTGGTATGACGGTTTTTAAGCACCATTTTCTTAATTTTATCGACGTTATCTGCGGTCGAGGCCGTTGATGGGCGTCCGGAACGAGGCAAGTCTTTGACGACTTCACGACCCTCCTTGAAGGCTTTGTACCACTCATACGCACGGATTTTCAATAGTGCTTTATCACCAAAAATGTTGCTTTTTGCAACATTTTCAATGCATCGGCACATGAAATTTCATTCGCAACACAAAATTTTAGACAAATTCTTTGTTCAACGTAATCACCCATTGTAAAAAATCGGCACGCACTATTGACATCGACCGACTTAACCAGCTACTGTTAACACACTCGTTGACAGATTTCGCTCAAACTTGGCATAGTCATTAAGGACAGTTGTACCAACCTAGAAAAAAAAATTTTACCTGCCTAAATTGCCCCGCCAGATTGAAATCGATAATTCCCGGTACTTTTTTGACAGAATGTATATCTCAATGTCAACCAATTCATATAAGTCCAATATCACTATAATACGTTACTTGGTTCCAAAACTATACTAAATAATACGAGGGTCTGTGAATGCACGTTTCTGCCACAAAGTAGCGCTGAGTAGCTGATAGCTAATTTCCAGAATGGTTCGGAGTGCAAAGGGTTAATAAATCAAACTAATTAAAATCATAATTCACATATATTTAATTATTTAAATTCTAATTTTAAATTAAATATATTAAAATTTTAATAAATTAAACAATGCAAATTCTTAAATCATTTGTAATTTTTGTGAACGGCTGAATCACAAACGTTAACTTCAATTATGAAAATTGTCAACCTTGTAGTGATCCATACCACACCGCGAAAGAATGCTAAACAAAACGGCTATTTGACGAAAATTGTCAACTTTGCAATGAGCCTGGCCGTACTACAACAGAATGATTTACGCACTTCAACTCGGAAGCCTGTCAATTGTACAGCATTCCTAGCCATACCGTCACAGAATGTCACACGTGGATAAGACGCACAACAAATAAAAAAAATTAGCAATTTATTTCGGAAGATTGTAATCGATGCAATTAGCCTGGCTACCCCGCAGATTTTTGTTTTTAAAACGAAGATTTTATATAGACTTAGAAGATTAAGAAATCAGTTACTCAACAAAAATATAAAAATTTTAGAACCATTCTTGAGAATGAAAAACCTAAGAATCTACAATATGTTAATATACCTATGCTAGAAATTGTACCTTATTCTTACAAAATTTCAAATTCAAAAACTATCGGCCAACCAGAGTGTATTAAAACAATTTCTAATTCAAATAAAGACACTACCAAGGTTTATAACTCTGCTGTTTTATGCAATCAAAAAAATAACATCAGCATTGAATCAACGGGTCGCAAATACTATAAAATTCAGAAAGAAGAAAATAATAAACATTTGTCGATAAAAGTTCATGGCTCCAAAGAATCGATGGAGCTTTACGATAATGTTCAGCTTTTTATGTTCCACCAAGGCATTCACTCTTTCTGGGAGTGGGATTGATTCTTCAGTCAAGATTTTGCAACCAAGAAATGTGACAACTGTAGCTCCAAAAATACATTTGTTGTAGTTGACGCAAAAGCCGTACTGCCGAAGGCGTTCCAGTATCGTACGAACATGCTGGATATTTTCCTTCGGAGTTATGTCGTCAAAACAAGCGTGAATAAGACCATGAAGTACCTGATTTATTAATCTTTGTGATGAAATGTTTATGCAGCATTTCTAAAACCGGACAGCATTTTTAAGAATTCAAATAAACCAAATAGTGTGGTTACTGCCATTTTAGCTACATCCTCCTTTGTCACTGGGATTTGGTGATGAGCTCGAACTAAATCAATTGTTGAAAATATGTGTTTGCCACGTAGAATTGATGAATAATTCTGCACATGTGCAATCGGATATCAGTCTGGGATGGTCTACACATTCAGACGCCTGTAATAGCCGCTGGGCCGTTAATCGCCATTCTTCTTTTTGATCATATGTAGCGGACTGGCGTAGGGACCATATAAAGGGCGGCAGATTCCATGATCAACCATGAGTTGAAATTCGGCTTTAGCTATCTTGAGACAGTCTGCAGGAACGCTGCGTGACCGCTCAGCTGTAGGTGGGCCTCTAGCTGGTAAAAAGTGACAAGCGGTGTGTGCTTGAGCTGGAGCTTTACCTGAAGTTGCAGGAAATTCTCTAAATAATTTTATAGAATTATCATTTTGATTGAAAACGGAAATTTCGTTGAAGGTCTCTGGGCGTAAGGAACCATGTGACAAAGTCACTGATACATCTATGATAAATGCTTATAGTATCAAAGCTAGTAAGAAAGCAGGATCCAAAGAGTATCCTATGTTGTATACGGATCGGCACTGCACGACGGCTAATGTTCGCCGGCACTAAAAGTCGCACCAAGGAAGATTGTATCCGACGCAGAGCGCACGTGCGTAGAAGAGTCCCACGCATGCACCCAACATCCAATAATAATAACCCCGTTACAAAATAAAGAAAGCAATTGCTGAGAAAGACTGGACGACTATTTGCTACTCTACAACTTGCTGGAAAACAATACAAAATTATAGAAACTAATTTTATAGTTGTTCGTAGATATTAGCCTTTAAATCTTGGAGATCAAATTAGGTTAAAAAAAGTATTATTAGTTAAGAGCACAGACTTTATTTTAGTTGGAAAGCTATTACTTAACAAAAAATAAATATTTAAATTCTTTTCTTGGAACAAAAGTAAATTTAATAAGATTCTAAAAAAATTTACAAATTTTAAAAAATTTCAATTTCTTTTATCTATGTAACTAATACATCGTATAGTGCAATCACTTTCCACAGATTACTTTCATAATAAATCCAATACAATATTTTAGAATTTTACCCAATTAATGAAATCCAAGCACAACATTTTCAATAAAAAGAAAATTATGGTAAGTATCGATTGTCATTTGAAAATATTTTTCTTTACTTTCTTCATCTACTATCAATGTTTTATTAATTTCCATTTTTATTTTAAAATACTTTGATTTTTTATCGTATAAATAAAAAGAACTTACTATACAAATTTCTACACATCAAAGTTATGAAATCTAATAAATGCTGCTAAATATTTCATTATTTATGTCAAAGACATAAATTTTGTATTTTTAGTTAATATTAAAAAATATAGTTTTATAATATTTTTTAGAATTTTATTTTAAAATGTTACTTTGAATTTAAATATCAAAGGATACAAGATTTTTTTATCGTATTAATAAAAACCCATTATACAAATTTCTACACACCAAAGTTGTGAAATTTAATAAATGTTGTTAAGTATTTCATTATTTATGTCAAGGACATTAAGGGGTTACCCCCAGTTGTAGCTCAACAAAAAGGCCTTTTTTCATGAATTTTTTTAAAGAAAACTACAAAACTTTTTTAAACAATTATTATATCATCTTAAAGAATACATCTTGAAGAACTTTCAGTAATTTTTTTATTGCAAAATATTACATTGTTAAGTGGCAAATGGCCGCCAATGAAATAGTGTTTTTATTTATACGGTTTACGGTGACCAACATTGCGGCGAAGTGAATCATTTGAAACAAAAAATGTGGAAAGATTTAGTTAAATATAAGTATAAACTAGTCTTTAATTAAAGGATTTAAAAAAATATTCATTTTTCACAAAATGGCGGACAGTCAAAGTTAATGGTTTGATTTTAACGAAAAAAAACGGCCGTTTTTTGACTATAAAACGGCCATTTTTATTTGAAATAAAAAATTGAAAAATTAAAGACTACATTTTCATGTATTAAATAAGCCTGCAAAATTTCAAGAAGATCGGTTCATTAGTGTTTGAGTAATCTTGGTCAATGACTTCAGAAATGCCATTTCGAGAAAAACGCGTTTAAAGTTTTAATTTCAGTTTATTCTTTCAGTTGATTCTTCTCTTTCCACGCTCATATCTCAGTCAATTTTGTTCGGATCGACTTTAAATTTCCAGGTCATATTCTCAGATACTTATACTTCAAAAAAATGCAATTAACAAAAAATCGATTTTTTCAAAGTTGCAAGTGGGGGTAACCCGTTAATTTAATATTTTTAGTTAATATTAAAAAATATAATTTTACAACATTTTTTTTTTACAATTTTTTTTAATTATAATTTTATAATTTTATTTTGAAATGTTACTTTAAATTTAAATATCGAAAAACAAAAAAAATTTTAATGATGTGAGATGATTTACTTTTTACACTTACATTTATTTAATTTTTATTTCTTTTATTTCAATTTTTATTCTATTTAATAATTTAAATATAATTCAATATATTTTTTGCGTACGATAGTAGGCAGTTGATTCAAATGAAACCACTGAAATCAACCACGTTGAAAATAACGATTTTATTTTATCATATTTTTTTGCTATGTCATAAAACGATGTGGTTTTACCAGTTGGTGTTAACAGTGGTTTAAACAGTTTTAATCGCATGGTCTTTAGTTTTAATTTACCATGTGATTTTTCAAAAACCAGATAGATTTTGGAAACCATATGGTTTGTATGCATTAATTTAATAAATTCCTTATATTATTTATAATATTGTATTAATAATATTGAAATGATGTTTGATTGTTACAAAATAAATATTGAAATGTTATTTTATTAAAAATGTATTTTTATTTAAATTTAATAGAAAATAATGCTACTCCAGTATAAGACATACACATGTAAATTTTATATAAATATTGTCATATTTTTATTTTTTTTAAATAATATTATAGAACTTAAATGTAGAATATTAAATATTGCATTTATTAATACATATATAAATTAACTTTAGGAAAGCTATATTTTTGAGCTTTAGTGTTAATAAAAACGTATATCCTGTCTATGCCATTAGTTTCTATAACCTGTTCAGAACTTCTTTAGAAATGTTGATGACTTCTTTGTAGCAGTAAATTCCTTAAATATGTATCTTCTGTACGTATTTCATTGCATATAGTATATTCTTTTCTCGAAGACTCATCAATTACAAACTCGATTATTCGAATAAAAATTCCTTGTCTTGATACAGCAAAAGAATTGTCAGATCAAAGAATTCTTCTTCTTTTAGAGAATGTATACAAACATTGGTCTTTTATACATCTTAATTTGATTAGAAAGATTAAATTGTTCAATTCATCTTAGGGGGTTACCCCCACTTGCGACTTTGAAAAAATCGATTTTTTGTTAATTGCATTTTTTTGAAGTATAAGTATCTGAGAATATGACCTGGTAATTTCAAGTCGATCCGAACAAAATTGACTGAGATATGAGCGTGGAAAGAGAAGAATCAACTGAAAGAATAAACTGAAATTAAAACTTTAAACGCGTTTTTCTCGAAATGGCATTTCTGAAGTCATTGACCAAGATTACTCAAACACTAATAAACCGATCTTCTTGAAATTTTGCAGGCTTATTTAATACATAAAAATGTAGTCTTTAATTTTTCAATTTTTTATTTCAAATAAAAATGGCCGTTTTATAGTCAAAAAACGGCCGTTTTTTTTCGTTAAAATCAAACCATTAACTTTGACTGTCCGCCATTTTGTGAAAAATGAATATTTTTTTAAATCCTTCAATTAAAGACTAGTTTATACTTATATTTAACTAAATCTTTCCACATTTTTTGTTTCAAATGATTCACTTCGCCGCAATGTTGGTCACCGTAAACCGTATAAATAAAAACACTATTTCATTGGCGGCCATTTGCCATTTAACAATGTAATATTTTGCAATAAAAAAATTACTGAAAGTTCTTCAAGATGTATTCTTTAAGATGATATAATAATTGTTTAAAAAAGTTTTGTAGTTTTCTTTAAAAAAATTCATGAAAAAAGGCCTTTTTGTTGAGCTACAACTGGGGGTAACCCCTTAATCTTGTTAGTCGATACGGTCCAAAATATCTTGCATGAGACAATTTTATTATTTTACTTTTCTTGTAGTCAAGGCAAGAAATATTACTAAGAATTGCAGAAAAAGGTCTTGTATTTTTCACATGCTCTTTCAAAATCAATTCACTTTGCTTCGTTATAATTATTCTTTATAATAATAAATAAATTGTTCTCCATAACGATGTTAAAAATATGTTCATTTTCGGTTTATCCTTGCCAAAGCACATTCTACAGACAATCAGATTTAAAACTCTAACTTGAAATGGCATTTCATTTATTACCAGTTGAATCAGCCGAATAGAAAAATTTTAACTTCTAAAAACGGGGCAGCCGCAAGTGTTAAAAGTTGCAGTAACAACATATTTTTTTCATTTGTAGATAATGATCTTATAAATTTTTTATATAAATATCCATCTGTGAAACGTCTGAAAAAGGAATGATGGATTTTCCCCGGAGACCTTTCCCTTTTTTTAAAAAACCATTTTTTTTTAATTACATTCTTTAAAATTCTTAAAACTTAATGTTCAGTTATAATGCGGAAAAAAATAACATTCATAGCTTTTAAGACATCGGAAAAAAGTGCATCTATAGCGCGATTTGAGACGTCGCAAGGTAACAGCATTTTCGTTCTAGCTTGAAATGTCAAATATTATTTTTGGCGTACACTCTTGGTAAAAATTCTTTTAAATTAAATTCTTCTAAATTCTTAAAACTTAATGTTCAGTTATAAAGCAGAAAAAAGATAACATTCATAGCTTTTAAGACATCGGAAAAAAGTGCATCAATAGCGCGATTTGAACCGTCGCGAGGCAACAGCGTTTCCATTCTAGCTTGGAATTCCAAATATTATTTTTGTGGTAAATTCTTGGTAAAAATTTATGTATATGAATTTAGTCATTAATTAAAATAAATTATTACATTCATATCGAAAGCGCGCCAACGAGCAAATTTTCCGTTGTCTCATGCACTAATTAAATATAATATAAATTACAGTCTGTCAAGTAAGAGCGTGGTCGTGTTAATTTATAAAAAAATTGATTTGATGAAACTTTCATATTTTTATATACATTGTACACATTACAAACAATGATGCAATTTGGTCAATAATGTGTCCAGTCACCACCGGCGTCGATAATTGCCTGGCATCTCCGAGGCATGCTTTCTACTAATTTAACGGCGTATTCTAGTGGCAAGGATCTCCAGATCCGACGAATTTCGTAAGACAACTGCTTCAAAGTGTATGTGCGTCTTCCACGAAGCTTCCGTTTAATATATGCCCACACATTTTCAATAGGGTTTGCATCGGGCGACTGCGACGGCCAATCCAATGTAACGATGCCAGATTGAGTCTTGCACTGAGTACAGAGCTTGCTGCGGTGTTTAGGATCGTTGTCCTTCTGCAGAATCCAATCTTCATTTTTTGTGATTAACCATCGTTTGGCAGATGGCAGTAAAGCCTTTTTGTAGATTTTTATCATTTTCTCGGCATTTAGGTTGTCAGTAAAGAGGTGCAAAGTGCTGAATCTCTGCTTTGAGAAGCAGCCCCAAAGATGCACCTTTATTCCATGTTTTACGGTCCGCTGAACAAGCCTATTGGTGGAAGTTGACCAGGCTCGCGTAAGGACAGAACGTGCCCATATAGAACATTCATCAGTAAAAATGACATTTCCAAAATCTCTATTAATATTCTCATGCGCCCAAGCAAGTCGCTTTGTCACATGTTTTTCAGTCAACAGAGGCTTCTTTATTGTGTTGCGCCATTTCAGATGATGAGTACGAAGATGGGTTCGGATAGTTTCGTAGGATATATCTAAACCTTTTGCCATTAATTTTGCTTGTCCTTGCCGCAGTGTTAAAGCAGGATTCCGCGAAAACAGATTCACTATTCTTTTTTCATCTTTTTTGTTTACTTTTCCTATCGAGCCACGTTCTGGTAAATCATCGACATTTTTAGCCACTTTATATCGCTGTACCCACTTCTGTACAAATGCCTTCGACTTTTTTATATATTTAGCAGCCGCTGATTGCGACATTTTGGGACCTTTCGGGTGGATGCAAAGGAACACAGCCTTGTAGCGCGACGCGTACTTAGCACTCATGGCGTTTAACATGATTCTCTTTCAAAAGATCAACGACAACTGAATCTTTGTTGACAATGCATCAAGGATAAAGTTTGCCTCTATCGGCTCGCGAAGGAATTAAAGCAAAATCTTTCATTACTTGTCGGTGAAGTCGACCACGCTCTTACTTGACAGACTGTATTGTAAAATACTTCAATGTATTTCGACCACAACTAAAATTTTAATTTAAAAATATTTATTTTATATCGTTAGATTAGGAATCTGAAGACTGAAAATTAGTCTGTTTTCAATAGTCATAAGTTTAATATTTTCTCGTAAATTAACCGTACTGGTACGTTTGTTTGCTTAAGACTTTTTTTTTATAATTCATTATTTTATATGATTATTCGTGTAATTGTTAGTTATATGATAGATTAATCATATAATTGATAATTATAACATTAATCCTTTTTTTTATATTAAAATAAGACCGCCGACCGAACACAATAAGTAAAGCCTTAAGACTTAACCTTTTTTCATAATAAACTAATAATAATAAATATTGTTATTTTTATATATTATTTTTATTTTGGGAGTGTAAATAAGTTCTCGCCGTTTTTTGTGAAAATAAATCCTTTATTTAAAAAAAAAAAAAAAAAACCAAGTCAGTGGAAGTATTGCCCATCACTGGAGATAACTTTTTTCCAGCTTTCTGGTAGCATTTGTATTCCATGTCGAAAAAATGACACTTCTTTTGAGGATATTTACGAATCAATCCATTTTTTCGTTTTTTCAAACGAAGTGAAGTGCTGCTCAGCCAGGCCGTTAGTCATTGATCGAAATAAATAGTAATCAAAAGGCACAATGTCTGGAGATTTCAGCGGGTGCGGTAGTACTTCCCATTTCAGCGTTTTCAGGTATGCTTTGACCGGTGACACGAAATGCGGCCGAGTGTTATCATGCAGCAAAATCACCTTATAGTGTCTTTGCTCATATAGAGGCCGTGTTTCTTTCTAGCTCGGCTCAAACGCATCAATTGCAATCGATAAAGATCTTTTGTGATCGTTTGGTTGGGTTGGAGTAGCTCGTCGTATACTACCCCAGGCTGATCCCACCAAATGCACAGCATAAACTGTGGATATTCCGCTTTTGCGTTGATGCTACTGCTTCGCCAGGCTTAACCTACGATTTTTTACGCTTAGGATTACTGTAGTACATCCACTTTCCATCACCAGTCAAAATACGATGTAAGAAACCTTTTCTTTTTTGTTGTTGAAGCAGCTGTTCACACGTGAGAAGACGCCGTTCGACGCCTTTCAGCTTCAGTTTGTACGGCACCCAAGGTCCTTCCTTTTGTATCATTCCTGATGCTGTCTGACGTTTCGAAACTGTTGTTCGATCAACTCCTAATGATTTTGCAACATCGGATTGCGTCTAACGTAAATCTTTAGCAAGTAATGTTTCCAATTCTTCGTCTTAAAACTTTTTTGGTGCACCACTGCGTTCTCTATCTTGAACATCAAAATCGCCATTTTCAAATCGGTTTAACCAATCACCGCATGTTCTTTTCGACAGAGCATGATCACCATAGATTTCTTCTGAATAAAATAGTGCAGTAAAATTCCCCTTAAAAACGGTTTATTTGGCACGAAATTTGATATGTTTTACGCTACAAAAAGAAAATGTACTTTATAGGTTAATGGAAAGACGCGCACTGATATTAAATATAGGTTATAGAACTTTAATATAGATGCATCGTCATCTTGAATTATATACACAAAATTTTGTACCACCATCTGACGGTGAAACGGCAAGAACTTATTCACACTCCCAAATATAATAATTTTCTATCTTTAACAAAGAAACTATTATTATATGTGTATTACTTTAAATTTATTTGTCTAAATATTATAGTAGAGGCTTCATTCGTTTATGTAATAGATTTAATTTTTGCATAGAATAAGAATATACATTGTAAATTACGAAAAGATTATTGTTTAAATTAATTATAAGAAATTTGTAAAAACTGAGGGAAAGAAATCCTCTTTCTCTCTAATTCTCGCTCTTCCTCCCAATAATAATGCTTTCGCGAAGAACATTAGCGTCCACCACGCGCTAATTTCGAGCAATCTGAATCGTACAGGGTCGTCTCAGTACGAATGGATAAAAAGGCAGGCTTCACCTGATTGAGACGCAATCGCCGTGATTTTTCAAGACAGGCCACCACCATCAGTCTAGACCATCTTTTGCACGGAGTGCCAAAGAGACGCTGCTGGATCACAATGAGCCGACTGCGCCCCGGATCGAAGGACATCGTAAGATCCCAGCAGGCAGAGCCCGATTCAAATCACCTCGAGCCGACCGCGCCCCAGCACAATATCAATTCATCGACTCAAGGAAAGAGAAATAGAGAATAAGAAGAATTTTTTCTTTAAGTGTAAGTAAAGATAACATTAAATAAACTTCAATTCGATGTAAATTCTTTTCCTTTCTTATATCTATTAGGTTGCTGCAGATGAAATGGCCGATTTAGTAATATATTTTTAAACAGCTGTAACTTTTTATAAAGACAATTTATTGAATCAAAATAAGTACCCATAGATGTAACACACTTTTCCCAACGAGATACAAGTACATTTATTCCAGTTTTGTAGAAGTCCGAGTTTCTGGTTCGAAGAAGCTCCTCGAAGGCATTTTTGACAGCAGCTTCATAATTAAATCTTTTTCCTGTCAAAAAGTGATCCAAATGTTTAAAGGAATGGTAATCTGTTGGTGAGAGGTCTGGTGAATATGGAGGGTGAGAAAGAGTCTCATAGCACGACTCGTTTAATTTTTGGACCGTTGTTCTCGATACATGAGGTCGTGCGTTATCATGAAGCAGTATCATTCCATCCCTATTGACAAGCCTAGGTCGTTGGACTATCAATTTCTGATGCATTTCATCCAGTTGAGCACAGTATTTCTCAGCATTGATGGTTTCGCCAGGTTGCAGGAACGAGTAGTGGATAACTCCAGCTACAGATTACCAAACAGTTACCATTATTTTCTTTGGATAAAGGCTTAATTTCGGCATGTGTCTTGGCGCTTCATCGGCATCTAGCCATTGGGCCGATCGGCGACGATAATCGTATAAAATCCACTTTTCATCGCAGGTCACAATTCGGTGCAAGAACGGTTCCTTTTTGTTTCGGGAGAGAAGAGAACTTGAAATTTCCATTTGACGCGTCATGTTTGGCTCGGTAAGATCATGCGGAACCCATTTGTCAAGCTCTTTCACTTTTCCAAGTTGTTGCAAGTGGCGGCAAACTGTCGAATTGTGAATGCCTAATTTCTCGGCAAGATCCCTAATGGTTTGGCGGGGAGTCAGACTCCACTAATGCACGCAGCTCGTCGTTATCGTTCGATGGTCCTGGGTGTCCACGTGGCTCATTTCCAAGGTCCATATCTCCAGATCGAAATTTTCCGAACCACCACCGAGTGGTTCGTTCGCTAATTGTATCAGGCCCAAATGCGCTGTTGATATTCCTCGTTGCTTCCGTTGCGTTGTGCTCTAATTTAAATTCGTATAGTAAAAGTAGCCGTTTTTTATTCACTTTCATGTTCACTTTCTCTTTTTGTTTTTACGATCTTTATGAAGTGCAAAACAGAAATGACTCCATAAACCAAGGTAGCAGTATTTAAACTTCAATATGTCATATCGTGTGCGCTGCCTTGTGCCAACATAATACACTAAAATTGCAGGCAACTTTATATCATTGCTAAATTAGCTATTTAATTGCAGCAACCTAATATTTTCCTCGAAAAGGTCGCTGGATTGAAAACAAAGTGTCCTACGACTTTTTACCTTGAATCGCTATTTATGAGGTCCTTTACCGGAAGTAGATAAGCCTGTAGTGGCTTATCGCATTCTCAATCCCAAAATTCACACCGATTCTAATGGAAAGAATTTAATCTTTTCCTACTCTATCATTCCTTTGGCCAGCCCAAGTTCATAAACCTTAGGGTTCAGGCTTAGAAGTAAAGGCCAAAGCTGTGTTTGCAAGTAAATACTCTGACATTACAGGAGTAATTAACAAAAATTTTTTAGGGCCCGAAGGAATTTATTTATTTGTTTATAATTAAAATTGAACACATATACGCATTTAATTAAAAAGAAGTAGCAAACAAAGTAGAATTGATTTTTTTTTCCACTTTTTATATTTTCAATTTTCTTCTCACTTTTAAATCTCTTTTTTTCCTAAATGTATTAAAAAGTTAAATAGCAAAATAAAAAAAGTTAAAACAAATATTAAATAAAAATATAGACGAAGAATAAATTAAATAATAAAGAAACTAATTAATACCAGGCTGATCAATAAGTTTTGCGGTTCGATAAGAAAAACACAATTTTATAGTTTAAAATACACTTTATTATTCAGTATAGTCTCTCTGAACATCAATACACTTGTTCCAACGAGATTCCAATTTATGGATTCCATCCCTAAAGTAAGAATCTGCAAGGGCTGCAAAATACGCTTTCACATCTGTTATGACCTCATTATTTGATAAAAAACGCTTTTCACTTATAAATTTTTTTCGATCTGGAAACAGATGAAAGTCGCTAGGGGTCAAATCTGGTAAATACGGTAGATGCTCTAACAATACGAACCTTAATTAATCGATTTTAGCCATTGTCAAAATGTTCTTGTGACACGGTGCATTGTCCTGATAAAAAAGAATTTTTTTCTTCTGCAAACCGGGTCATTTTTACGAATTTTTTCCTTCAGCTGCTCTAAAAGGTTACAATAATATTCAGAATTTATTGTTTTACCAGTTTTTAAGTAATCCACAAACAAAATTCTCTTCGCATTCCAAAAAACTGATGCTCACACTTTTTTGGCCGATTTCTGGACACAAACTCGTTTCGGAGCCGAAGAACCAAGCTCACACCACTCTTTAGCCTCTTGTTTTGATTCAGGATCATGGTGATAGACCCAAGTCTCATCCATAGCGATGAATTGACGCACAAAATCCACTTTATCCTTTCGATAACGCTCTAAATGTTGCTGAGAAAGTCGCATTCGAATGTGTTTTTGTTCCATTGTTAGCGAATGCGGCACCCATTGTGCACACAGCTTTCTGAAACCCATAACTTTAGTCAAAATATTGCTTACACCGCCCAATGAGATGCCTAGGGCTTGTACTAAATCTCTTTCAGTCACTCGACGATTTCCCAATACAATATTCTGTATTTTTTCTACGATTTCTGGTATTGTTGCTGTTTTTCGACGTCTTTGACGTAGATCATCTTCAAGGCTTATACGACCACGTTTAAATTTAGCAACCCATCTTTTTACTGAACTAATTAAAGGCGAAGAGCCCTGATACACTTTCAACATTTGTTCATAAATTTCCTTTGCTTTTAAAACTTCCAAAAATAAAACTTTAATCACTGCACGATACTTGATTTTTTCCATTGTAAAAAAATACTGTGACACATTGATACTAAATAGCTTGTAAACAAAGAATGATATGACAGATTAAAATGAAACTTCACATACGTTCATATAAATAGTGTACCAACATAACAAAAAAAATTCAGGCTAGTAGCAACACCCTCTCTTATCGAACCGCAAAACTTATTGAACAGCCTGGTACATATACGAGATATGTATATGTCAAAAGAGTCTGAGAGAGTATGAGACCACTTCAGAGCCATGTTTGACCCTGATTTAGCGCAATCCGAAGGAGTTTCTGCGTCGTTTCGTGACCGTCTCTGAAACATAGGTCCACTGGTACACACCAGAGACCAAAGAACAGTCAAAACAGTGGACTTCGCCAGGTAAACGTGCTCCAATAAAGGCGAAGACTGTCCTATTGGCCGTAAAGGTGATGGCCACCGTTTTCTGTGATTCATAAGGTGTGATCTGCATCGACTACCTGGAGAAGGGTAAAACGATCACAGGGCTTTACTATGCCGGATTTTTGGACCGATTTGACGCCGAATTGCAGAAAAAAATACCTCTATTGCCTTCCACCATGACAACGCATCGGCTCACATCTCTGCCGTCGCCACAGCCAAATTGGTCGAATTGGGCTACGAACTGCTACCTAATCCACCCTGTTCTCCAAATTTAGCCCCGTGTAACTTCTTGTTTCCAAACTTGAAAAAGTCACTCGTTGGGCAAAAATTTGAGTCGAATGAGGAAATCATCGCCGCCACGGACGTTTACTTTGCAGACCTCAAGAAAACGTATTTTTCAGACAAGTTAAAGAAGTTGGAGCAACGCTGGGTCAAGTGTATCGAGCTAAGAGGAGACTATATTAAGAAATCAATCGCGACTTTTCCAAAATTTTCGTTTTTCTTTTGTAGGCTGATAACTAATCGTCCGCCCTCGTATATACGAGGTCTGGCTATGGAATAACGAGACTGGTTACGAAAAAGGGTTTTATTATAAAAATTATTCTATATTTGGATGCTGCCCTTCAATATACTCCCCTTCCCTCGCCACACACCTTCCCATACGTTATTTCCATTGACTGAAGCAGTGCTGGAAGTCTTCTTTGGTGAGGGCCTTTAGGAGCTCTGCCATTTTTTGCTTTACCGCTTCCATCGACTCAAATCGAGTCCCTTTCAAAGCAGATTTTATCTTCGGAAACAAATAAAAGTCACACGGTGCCAAATCTGGCGAGTACAGCGCGTGTTCGAGCACTGGAGTGCGCTTACCGGCCAAATACTGCTTCACAGATAGCGCGTTATGGGCAGGTGCGTTGTCCTGGTGCAAAATCCACGTGTTGTTCTTTCACAACTCGGGCCGTTTCTTACGAACTCGTTCTCGCAGTGTGCCAAAACTGACAAATAGTCTGGACAATAAGTCTGGTTGACAGTCTGACCCTCTGGAACCCATTCAGTCATCACGACACCGTTAATGTCGAGAAAAACGATCAACATTGCCTTGAATTTTGAATTGGACATCCTTGCTTTTTTGATTCTGGGCGATTCAGGCGTCTTCTAATGCATCAATTGCCGCTTTGTTCCAACATCGTATTGAAAAATCCACGTTTCGTCGCAAGTTATAATGTTGTTTATTAGTCCGGAATCTTTTTTTAACCTTTCAAGGAAATCTGAGCAGACCTGTTGACACAAGAGCTTTTGGTCAGAAGTCAGGTTTTTTGGCACCAACTTTGCACAGACTTTTGTCATGTGTAATTCCTCGTGTAAAATTTGTCTAACCGTTTCTTTATCGGCGTTTACAGCCTCGGCAATCATCCGGATGCTCATTCGATGATCTGCACACACAATTTGGTTGATTTTGGTCACTGTTTCCGGAGTTGAAACAGTGACAGGGCGACCTGGGCGTTGGTCGTCTTCAGTGCTCACTCGGCCCTCACTGAAGCGCTAACACCACTCAAAAACACGCGCACGAGATAGAGAATTGTCCCCATAGGCCTCTTGCAACAATTTATAGCACTCAGTCGGAGTTTTTTTCAATTTAACGAGAAATTTGAGATTGATACGTTGCTCCTGTTTTTCGTCACACATGGTTTTCGGCACGAGAAAAAAACACGTTCGTTTCAAACCGCTACCGCACAAATACAATAATAGTGACGAGAACGTGTTTTGGTACGTGCATAGACAAGATATCTAGATACCCAACGCACTACTCGTTTTTTCCCCACTCCTCTACGGCGCCCTCTAGGCGCGCAGTCTCGTTATTTAATAGCCAGACCTCGTATAATAAAGGAAGGCCAGACAATAAATAAAGAAATAAAGAAAGAAAAAAAAAGAAACGAACTACGTTGTGAAAAATAAATAAGATGTTTAAATAATAAACGAATGATAATAGAGTTTGGAATATAAAATAAATGAATCAGCAAATTAATTAAAAAAATTAATAACAATTATTCCAATTTAAACTAGCGAATATCTTCTCTTTTCCTTGTATACAGATAAGCGTAGTCGATTAATTAATTTTACTGATATTGCAGTCTCCAAAATTTTAAAAACCTTTTTCTTAGAGAAACTTTACTTCCCAAAATATTAATAGTTTTTTAGTGTAGGAACTAAAAGAATTATATGTCTGATTTTAGAATTAATTATCTAAAATTAAGTTTGTAAGTTGCAATTTTTTGTATTTTTTTTTTCTGTTAAAGGGATATAACGATATAAATGGTGAAAATTAATAAATTTCTAACCCAAATTGTAGTTGAGTAGTTTTTTAATACCAATCGACCATCCCTATGAACAAGCAAAATTCAATAACATTCCAAATCATTCTTTCTTGCATTAATTAAACTTTTTATACAGTTTGTTCAAAAAGTCTTGGTACGGCTGAATAACTTGAAAAATTATAGTCCTGGAGAAAAATTTTTAACACAAATTTTTTAAGAAATTTCCTTGGCTATCCGGCGGCGACCTTGGCCTCGACCTTAAATCGGACCTTCAAGGTCATTTAAAGGTCAAAATGATTTTCTTTCAATAGGAACCCCTATTTTCGACACCGGAAATGAATAGAGCGGAAAATTTTTTATTCGAATGTCTTTAATTATTTTTAAAATTTGACCTATTTGTACCATATCTCCTTGCCGTAACTGGCTCGGTATGATATCTCCTTGCCTTAACTGGCTGGGTACATATCTCCACCTCCCATCAGAGTCGAGAACAAGGTTGAACTCATCGTCATCACCAGGTTGCTAATCAAAATTAATTCGTTATTGGTTCGTATTACCGTAACCGTCTTTGGAATAGCTCCATTATTTCCGATATTGACCCTCACCATGTCCATTCAAGGTTAAATTTGAAAAATTGTCAAGGACATATTTGAACGTAAAATTGCCCACTCTATTTATTTCTGGTGTCGAAAATAGGGGTTTCTCATTAAAAAAAATCATTTTGACCTTCAAATGACCATGAAGGTCATATTTAAGGTCAAAGCCAAGGTCACCGCTGGATAGCCAAGGGAATTTCTTAAAAACTTGTATCAAAAGTTTCTCTCCAGGACTATTATTTTTTAAGTTATTCAGCCGTAATAGCACTTCTTGAACACGCTGTATATAAAAATCGTTTCCAACTTAATAAAAAAAAATATATATATATACACGCTAACAAGAGGCTTATAAACAGCAAATAATAAGTATGAAATCCCGTACACCCACATATATATATACATATTGTCGCGGAGAGTACTCCGTACTCCGCGCGTATTCGTATTTTGCGCGCTTTCGCCGCTCGCACAGGCGAAACCATACATTTGTTTCGCGACGGTCTCGGACGGGAACATGTGGTACGCGCTTATATTAAAAGATAGACGTATTATTTAATAGAATAATTAAGGTTAGGCTAGATCAGTGAGTTTTTCCCGCGGCTAGTTTAGTCGAGTCTAGTGCCGCCATTGCTAATCTCGAGACGCGTTCCTTTCCTTGCGGTTTTGAACAGTCTTTCACGCGGAATTTTTTTTGTTTTTGGCATGCCTTCGGTCGCGTGTGAGTGGTGAAGGTGCCGTGTAGCCGATTGGTGCATTCTGAGAGCCGCTACATCGCCACAGGGACGAAGCAACAAGGACACGTACCCCGCTGCACCTTTTTCTCTGGCGGCAACAGGGGCCCGCTTCTGGTGGCATCCTTCTTTCGTGCTTAGGGGACTGGCCAGCCAAAAGTTCGTTTTTTTGGACACTTAGCGGTGCGCATAGCTTTTTCTATTTTTATATATATCTTTGCGTTGGAGTAGCCCTCGCCGAATTCTCTTTTTTTCGTCCTTATTCGTTTGACGCGGTTCGTGCAAGTAAGAGAGCTCTATCTTTCTCACTCTCGTGGAGTGAGGGCAAGAGAGTTGCGTTCTCTCTTGCACCCGCGGAGGGCTAGGCACGCGCAAGTGGGAGAGCGCTTTTTCTCTTACTCCTACGAGCTCAGTGCTGGAGTAAGAGTACTTGTTACACTTGTATACAATATGGCGTGCACGGGTGGGAGAGCTCTTTCTCTCTCACTCCAGTATTTGCGGTGTGGGAGAGATTCGCTGTCTCGCACTCATATTGTGCGTAGCACGCGCAAATAGGAGACGTCTATCCTTCTCTCACTCCTAGAGCCCTTTGTGGGGGAGTTGCGGACTCTAGCGCCTAGAGCCTGTTCCCACAAAGTAGCGCGTATTTAGGCTAGTCTTCAATATATCTTTTATTGTATGCGCCCCTCGTCTATCCTTTGTAATATTTATTTTGTTTATTATTTATTTTCTCTTTTTATAATTTATTTTTTTGTCGTAATTTATAATTTTTCGTTTTTGTTAAATTATCTATTTATTAAATTATTTTATTTATTTTAATATTTTCTTATTTGTCTTCTGCTTTTCATTTCCTTTATTTTTATTTCCTGTTTCTTTACTTTTATTATTGTTTTTGCTTTTTGTATCTTTTCTCCTTTTTTTTAAATAATATTTTATTTTTCTTTTATTTTAACTATTGACTTTTTTTTTCTTCTAACTTTAAATAACAAAGGGATTTCATATATATATATATATACATATATATATTGTAACGGGGTGGCAGTTTTAAAGGTGAACCACCCCTAGAGCAATTGACCTCGGGGGACGCGCAATTCGCTTAAGGTGCGAAACTTGCTTGCAGCGTCCCTTTCTCAGCCGTTAAAGTCTCGGACGACTTTGCTCCTAGGTCCGGGCACGAGAAGCCGTCATTCGGACCCAACTTACCCGTTGCAACGCCACGCAAACGTCGTTGCACGGCTCGTGCGTCATCCTCGCCGACTAGCTCGTGTCTCGGAGAGGGGGGTATTCGGAAGGGAAGCTAAAAGTTTCCTCGTCGAAAAAAAAACAAAAAAATCGAAAAGAGCAAAATAAAAAATAGATAAAATAAATAAAATAATAAAAAAAAATATAAATGCTTTGTTTGAAAATAAAAAAAAATATGAAAATATAAAAAGCAATAATGAAACAATAATAATAAAATCAAGAAAGATAAAAAAAAAAGGAAGTAAAAAAAAAAAAAGAAGAAAACAAAAATATTAAAATAAATAAAACGAGTTAATAATTTGATAAATGTAACACCAAAAAACAATATAAATTTAGATAAAAAAATAATTTAATAATCAATAGAATAAAAATTACAAAGTAAACGAGGAACGCAGATAGCAAAATGTTATCCTGCGCGAGCGGAACTCACGCGCGCTACGCACGATATGAGTGCGAGAAAGAACGGACTTCTCTCGCAATACGCCTACAGGAGTGAGAGAGAAAGGTTTCTCTCACTCTCGCGCGCCGTATACTGTACGGGTGCGAGAGAGAAAACTACTTTCCCGCACTGAGTCCGCAGGAGTGAAAGAGAAAGCGCTCTCTCACTCGCGCGCGCCGTATCTACTGCGAGTGCGAAAGAGAAAGCGACTCTTTCGCACTGCGCCGTAGGAATGAGTGAGAAAGCGCTCTCCAACACGTGCGCGCCTAACCCTACGCGAGTGCGAGAGAGTTACGTTCTCTCTCGCACTGCTCCTACTAGAGTGAGAGACATATTGCTCTCTCACTCACACGCGCTTACTGGTACACAGGTGCGAGAGAGAACGCAACTCTATCACCCTGACTAAACGAGAGTGAGAGAGATAACGCTCTCTCACTCGTACGATCCGCGTAAAACGAATAAAACAAAAAGCGGAGTAACCGGCAGAGGTCACTTCTACGCAAATAATAAAAATACAAGATTATGCGCGTCGAAATTAAATTTATAAAAGAACTTTCGATGATGGCTGGCCAGTCACGCACGCCAAAAACGAAATAACGCCGCTCGTAGTGAGACGCCGCTGCCGCCGAACAAGGTTGCTGGCGTCGTCGCCTTGCTGATAAGCCCCTGTAGTCTGGTGGCGGTACCCTGTGTACTGCAGACTGCCGCTACATACCTGGACTTAGTATAAAAAAAGCACGTGACTGGGGGCTCGCCAAAAATACAAAAAAGCTCGCGTGGGAAAAATTGCCGAGACGCGAGGAAAAGGCACGCGTCCGCGAGGTAAAAATGGCGGGAGAGAACTGCTCTAGACGCGGAAAGACGCGCCAAAAACTAGCTTATCCAGCCTAAACTCAATTATTCTATCATATGATACGCCTATCTTTTAATGTTGGCGCGTACCGTATGTTCCCGTCCCAGACTGACGCGATACCGAGGTACGATTTTACCTGTGCAAGCGGCGAAAGCGCGCGAAATACGGATACGCGCGGAGTATGGATATATATATATATATATATATATATATATATATATATATATATATATATATATATATATATATATTTATATATATCATTGAAGCCCTCGGCGAGAGTAAACCAATAATATGTAACGAAAAATTAAGATACATAATGACAAAAAAAAATCCTATTGGAAGTACAAATTAGATTCGGTCCGTTTTCGGAAAATAGCTCTGGCTATTATAAATATTTAATAGTAACAGTTGAAGTCGATAGTTTCAGAGAGGTTAGACATTTGTCAATAATATTCAGTTTGTATCGCTTCGAGTTTCATAAAAAAATCTTGTTTCCAACTGTGTTAAATATGTCCAATTTTTTGTTAACTAGGCAGCATTTGCGGGAGGTTTTAGTTTTCTGTTTTAATTGGAAGAAAAGTGCAGCTGAAGCGCATCGAATGCTTGTGGAAGTTTATGGTGTCAATGCTCCAACTAATAAATCTTGTAGGGGATGGTTTCGACGTTTCTAGAATGGAGATTTTGGTGTTGAAGACAAGCCTCGCTCCGAACAGCCAAAAAAATTCGAAGACAATAAGTTAGAGGCATTACTCGATGAAGATCCGAGTCAAATGCAAGAGGAGCTTGCAGAATCATTGAAAGTGACTCAACAAGCAGTTTCTGTACGATTGAAATCCATGGAAATGATTCAAAAGCAAGGTAATTGGGTGCTTTATGAACTGAAACCGAGAGACATTGACAGGCGATTTTTCTGGGGATGAAAAATAGATATTCTATGATAACCCCAAGAAGAAAAAATACTACGCTATACCTGGTCAATCGTTGCCATCGATCTCAGCATCAACACCAAAGCCAAATATTTATGGTTTAAGGATCTCGTGGGACCATAAGGGTATTGTGTACTAAGAGCTGCTGCAACCTGACGATACCATAACGGCCGATCGGTATAGGCTACAATTGATTTGTTTCAGCCGTGTATTACGAGAGAAACGGCTGGAATACAAGGTAAGACATGACAAAGTTATTTTTCTCTATGACAACGTTCGGCCTCATGTCGCAAAAGTCGTGAAAAAATATTTGAAAACGCTAAAGTGGGATAATTCGCCGCACCCACCGTATTCTCCGGACATTGCTTCTTCTGATTACTGTTTGTTCTGAGGGATGCAGCACGATCTGGCAGGTCATGGGTTCACTTCTTTCGCAGAAATAAACATTGGCTCCTAACTTGGATCATCTCAAAAGACGAAACATTTTTTTAAGATGGAATTCGAAAATTGCCTGAGAGGTGGAAGAAAGTAGTCACTAGCGATGGATGATACTTAGATTGACCTTCTAATTCTTTTTATTCTCAAATAAATGCATTTTTAGCCACAAAAAATCGGACTAAATTAATTTGTACTCCCAATGCTTCCCCAGTGAACGCGAAAAACGGTTATACAATCTAATTCTCCTTGAAAATGAACGCCAGCCCTAGTCAACGTCGGAAATTGTTTAAACAATTAAAAGAGAGTCTAGGCAAGACCTGGCTCTCCCAGGAGGAATTCTCCAAAGCAAAGGAGAAAAAAAAACGACGTATCGAAGAATATAAAAACATAATCAGAAATAACGAAATCGAACAAAGATAATCTTTCGACGAGAGACTAGAAAGGATAAAAGACTGGTGCGAGCACGACGAAGAACCAGATAGATGCTGCATATGTATTCGAAAAAAAGCCGTCTGTACAAAAGGAATGATAATTTTTTTCTGTAACAAATTTTTCTTACCAGTAAAGATAATTAATAATAATAATAAAAAAATATAGTTTGATTTTTTTTTGTCTTTCTCACAAACGTAACACAAAATATTAATAAACTATTATTATTAAAAAAAAAATATTCAAACAAGGAGTACTCAAACTAAAACAATATTTAAACAAGGAGTTATATTTGCCTCTAAAATGAACTATTCGTACGACAGCAAGTAAAAATATTGAGTTTCAAGACGAAACAGAAGCATACGCTCTTTTCGACCTAAATAAACCGTCTACATCGCAACCAAAAAATCGTAAACTTTCTTATAAAGATCGCAAATAGGAAAAGACGAAGATTTTTCTTCCGCATTTTAAACCAATCTTCCTTCAACGTCGGTAAGCTCTTGCGAGTCGCAATACGATTTGCCTACCTCCAAAGAAGAGTTGGGCGAAAAAACAATCATACCGCACACGCAAAAGCCGCTAATCGATTTAGATAGCGAGATACATTATAGCCCCAAACTCAAACACAAAAAATATACTATGACGGCATACGTAAGCGTGACGGACGCACTAAAATTAATTCCAGAATTCGATGGAAAGAATACCCCCCTAAAACAATTTCTCGACTACTGCGATGGGATGCTTAGCATCTTGGATCCAGCAGCTGAGTCGGTCCTGGCTACTATGATAAAAGGTAAGATCTACGGACAAATCAGACCGTGTCTTAACAGGGAAAAATTCACAAGCCTGGTAGCTTCGAAAGATTTTGTAAAAGATATGTGTGGATCCAAGACTTTCGTAGAAGAGTTATACGGACGATCAGGGCGCGAATACCAAAGAAGAGACGAAAGCGTACTAGCGTTCGCAAATAGAATGAGAGATATCGGAACGGATCTGTCTGCAGCCCACGAAAAGGTCAACAGATCAATCGATTACGCTACGAAAGCACGTATAGAAACGAGTTTAATAAAATGCTTTAAAATAGGGCTACTACATGAAATTTAGAACCAGTTAAAAACATTGAACAACATTAGTGACGTCGTAAAAAGCGCGATTTTAATAGAAAATGATCTAGAGGAAATGAAAGACCTTAGAAGGGATGAACACTCATACCAAAGAACGAGAAGAAACATGTACTTTTGCCATAACTGCAAAGGTACAGACCACGACGTCAACTCTTGTAGGAAAAAATCATGTACTTTTTGCAAACGTGCCAGTCATATTGAAGAGCATTGTTTTTTAGAAGCAAGGAAAATTTCCCAGCTCTGCAACCAACAAGGGCACCCAGCCGCTGACTGCACGGGGATCTAAAACGCAATATTTCCTGCCAAATTTGCGAAAAGCCCGGGCATTCTGCAAAAGACTGCCACCGCCGACAACTGTCAACAAATCATCCCGTGTCCAACTTAACATGCCGAATTAGCGAGAAGGTTGAACATTCTGCAAACTTTTGTCGAAGTAGAAATAATTATCGCTCTATACCCACCTGCTTATATTACAAAATCAGCGGTCATACCCAACAAGCTTGTCGAAAGTTGCAAACCCATTAAAAAAAACGAGCGAGGCATCCTTCCGCCAAGCGCCGCCAAGTAGACTCTTCGAGCAGAACTGCGCTCTCTAAACGTGATGAGAATGGGATACTGCATGGGCAAACTCATTCAAAATCTTTAAAACATCTGCTATACATACCGATTAAATTTTAGCAAAACGTCCCTTCGCACCTCTCTTTAATCGACAGTGGATCCTAAGTCAATTTAATTAAAATATATGCGGCCCATTCAGAAGATTTTATAAACAGCGAAACCGACTGTGTACTACAAGGTATAGAGCCCGAAGCAGTAAATGTAATCGGGAAAACGAAAATGAAGACACAAGGAAAATCATTTGAATTCTTGGTTGTACCCAATGCTTTTTCTATCCTTTTCGCAGGAGTACTCGGTGCTAATTTTTTGATGATTTCGAAAGCAAAATTAGATTTCCGGAAAAACTTTTTGATTACAAATACTCACGAAATACATTTCTTTTGGGACGATGAAAATAACAATCACAAAATACTTTCAAATGTTTCATCCATGCCAAACAAAGGATTATATTATACAGAGGTCTCTAATTTTTACACGAATCAAAAAGAAAAATTTTTAATTGACACTGGATCAAAGCTAAACCTAATAAAGCTGCAGTTATTGCCAAAAGAAAATAAAATCAATTTTTCAGAGAAATATTTTCTAAGAGGTATGGGGAAAGGATATACGCCTACCCTAGGTTCGATCATAATCACAGTACTAAATCATCCAACGAATTTTCAAATTATTCCTGATAATGCACCCCTTCCAAGCCTTGGGATATTAGGCTCTGAATTTCCCCAAAAAAGTCAGTCAGTTATTGATTTTAAAAATAAAGCCATCCGTATTAACGCACAAAACCAAAATATATTCTTTGAAAACTTGACCCAACGAATACTTTGTATAAACGAAACAAAAATCGCCACCGAGGAGAGTAATGCTTCTCCAACGTTTCCCTCCGCCTACACAAGCGAACAAGAGCTCGAGATCCCCGAATTTATAGATAAATTTCGCCCTCCCGAAGAAGATACCAGTACAGGAATGAAAGTTTTATATCAAATTAATGAAGTTGAAACTGCACAAGAACTCGATTTTGAAATCGAGTCTCACGAATGACTCGCCAAAGCCGCTGCGCCAGCAACAGTAAATGGCGATATAAATATAAAAGACCTGTTATCCACTAACCATCTTAATAAAGAAGAAGAATCATATGTATTTGAATTAATAGAGAAAAACAGAGACGTGTTTTTCCTACCTGATGACGAATTACCGGGCACTTACCTAATTATGTTTGAAATCCCAACGATAGACAAAGAACCAGCCAATGCGAAACATTATAGATTTTTACACTCGTTGAAGAATAAAATTAATCGTCAAGTAGAAGAGTTACTACAGGCTGGAATAATTAAAGATTGTACGTCCCCGTCAAATGAACCGATCTGGGTCATACCAACGAAACCTGACTCACAAAAACGACCTACTAGGTTGTTCAAAAAGTTTTGAAAGCGGAAATGAAGATACTTTTTTTTGTTGGTGAAATCACTTTTATTGCTCAGTATAATCTCCCATAAGTTCAATACACTTGGTCCAACGGTCTTCCAACTTGTTTATCCCATCATAGAAGTGACTTTCTGCAAGGCCTGCAAAATACTCCTCTACGACGGCTACAACCTCTTCGTTTGATGAAAAATGCTTCCCACGAAGGAATTTCTTGAGGTGTGAAAACAGCCAGAAGTCAGAGGAAGCTAAATCAGGCGAATAAGGTGGATGCTGCAACAATTCGTACTTTAATTCGGTTATTTTAGTGATGGTTTTTTGAGCTGTGTGAGCGGGTGCATTGTCTTGATGAATAATGATTTTTTTCTTGTGCAAACTGGGTCTTTTTTCACTAATTTTTTTATCCAATTGGTCCAAAAGGTTACAATAATATTCAGAATTTATTGTTTTGCCAGTTTGGAGATAATTCACCAACAAAATCCCTTTTGCATCCCAAAAAACTGACGCTAACACCTTCTTCGCCGATTTCTGAACACGAACTCACTTCGGTGCCGAAGTGCCTGGTTGACACCACTCTTTAGCCTCTTGTTTTGATTCAGGGTCATGATGGTAGACCCAAGTCTCATCCATAGTGATGAATCGACGCAAAAAATCCTTTTTATCCTTTCGAAAACGCTCCAAATGTTGCTCAAAAAGTCGCATTCGAACGTGTTTTTGTTCCATTGTGAGCGAATGCGGCACCCATTGTGCACAGAGCTTTCTGAAACCAAAAACTTCATTTAAAATATGACTCACACTGCCTAATGAGATGTCTAGGGCCTCTGCTAAATCTCTCTTGGTCAATCGACGATTTTCTAAAACCATATCCTGTACTTTTGCTATGAATGCTGGTGTTGATGCACTTCTTGGACGTCCTGAGCGTGGATCGTCTTCAACGCTTTTTCGACCACGTCTAAACTCTAAAACCCATCGATGCACAGTTGGAAATGAAGGAGCAGATTCCTTAAACACTTTCACCATTTTTGTATGAATTTCCGTTACTGATAAACCTTCCAAAACAAAGAATTTTATCACTGCACGATATTCGGTTTTTTCCATTGTAAAAAAAATACACTGACACGTCAACTTCAAATGGCTTGTAAACAAACAATGAATTGACAGAGTGGAATGAAACTTTGGGTATGTTTATATAAAAGATAAAATATTAAAATGGCGTAAAAATTTTGGTTCTTCTACTGCTCTATAGATGTCGCTTTCAAAACTTTTTGAACAACCTAGTAGATGGCGCATGGTGTTACATTTTAGAGCGCTAAACAAAGAAACTATCGGCGACTCATACCCACTTCCGAATATTAAAGAAATATTCAACCAAGAAGGATGTGATCGATATTACACAGTGCTTCATTTAGCTTCAGGATTTCATTTAATAAAGATACACCGCAAATATTCGCATAAAACGGCTTTTAGCACACTATTCAGACATTACAAATTCGTGCGAATGCCGTTTGGCTTAAAGAATGCTCCAGCTACCTTCCAAAGGTTAATGGATAAGTTAATTAAGGGTTTGCAAGGCAATATATTGTTCGTTTACTAAGACGATATAGTAATTTATTAAAACAACCTCTCAAAACATCGAGAAAAATTGACGCTATTATTCGACAGATTAAGAAGCGCAGGGTTAAAATTGTAGACCGATAAATGTGCATTTTTAAAAAAAGAAGTCGTCTATTTAGGTCATGTGTTAAGCGGCAAAGGGTTAAGACCAGATCCAAAAAAGCTGGAAGCTGTTAAACTTTGACTCAAAAATGTGAAAAATGTGAGACAGTTCCTCGGACTAGCAGGGTATTACAGACGTTTTATCAAAAATTTTGCTTAAATTTCAAAACCATTAACAAAACTTTTAAAAAAGGATATGGAATTTAAATGGGACGAAAAATCAGAAGAATCATTTATTAGATTGAAAAATTTACTATGCGAAGCACCACTACTACAATTTCTACGCATAGAAGAGCCATTTCTTATAACATGCGACGCATCAGGATTCGCTGTAGGTGGCATTTTGTCACAAGGCAAGCTCGAAAAAGATCTATCAATAGCTTACACTTTACGCGTACTTCACGGAGTAAAGACAAACTACAAAGTAAATGGGACAGAAGCATTAACTGTTATACACAGTGTAAAGGCCTTTAGATCTTATTAGGTTGCTGCAGATGAAATGGCCGATTTAGCAATGACATAAAGTTGGCTGCAATTTTAGTGTATTATGTTGGCACAAGGCGGCGCAAATGATATGACATATTGAAGTATAGAAACTGCTACCTTGTTTTATAAAGTCATTTCTGTTTTGCACTTCATAGTGATCGTAAAAACAAAAAGAGAAAGTGAACATGGAAGTGAATCAAAAACGGCTACTTTTACTATATTAATTAAAATTAGAGCACAACGCAACGGAAGCAACAAGGAATGTTAACAGCGCATTTTGGCCTGATACAGTTAGCGAACAAACCACTCGGCGGTGGTTCAAAAATTTTCGATCCGGAGATATGGATTTGGAAATGAGCCGCGTGGACACCCAGGACCATCGATCGATAACGACAAGCTGCGTGCATTAGTGGAGTCTGACCTCCGCCAAACTATAAGGGATCTTGCCGAGAAATTAGGCGTTCACAATTCGACAATTTGCCACCACTTGCAACAACTTGGAAAAGTGAAAAAGCTTGACAAATGGGTTCCGCATGATCTTACCGAGCAAAACATGACGTGTCGAATGGAGATTTCAAGTTCTCTACTCTCCCGCAACAAAAAGGAACCGTTTTTGCACCGAATTGTGACCTGCGATGAAAAGTGGATTTTATACGATAATCGTCGCAATCGATCGGCCCAATGGCTAGATGCTGATGAAGCGCCAAGACACATGCCGAAACCAAGCCTTCATCCAAAGAAAATAATGGTAACTGTTTGGTGGTCTGTAGCTGGAGTTATCCACTATTCGTTCCTGCAACCTGGCGAAACCATCAATGCTGAGAAATACTGTGCTCAACTGGATGAAATGCATCAGAAATTGATAGTCCAACGACCTAGGCTTGTCAACAGGGATAGAGTGATACTGCTTTATGATAACGCACGACCTCATGTATCGAGAACAACGGTCCAAAAATTAAACGAGTTGTGCTATGAGACTCTTCCTCACTCTCCATATTCATCAGACCTCTTACCAACGGATTACCATTTCTTCAAACATTTGGATCACTTTTTGACAGGAAAAAGATTTAATTATGAAGCTGCTGTCAAAAATGCCTTCGAGGAGCTTCTTCGAACCAGAAACTCGGACTTCTACAAAACTGGAATAAATGTACTTGTATCTCGTTGGGAAAAGTGTGTTGCATCTATTGGTACCTATTTTGATTAAATAAATTGTCTTTATAAAAAGTTACAGCTGTTTAAAAATTTATTACTAAATCGGCCATTTCATGTGCAGTAACCTAATATATTTACGGTCGTAAATTTACAATAGTTACAGATCATCAACCTTTAGTTTGGTCTAAAACAGCAGACTGTAATTCACGAGTACAAAAATGGCTTTTTAAATTATCGGAATATGATTACGAAATCATTTTCAAGCACGGAAAGTCGAATTTAAACGCCGATGTGTTACCTCAAAACCCCGTCGAAGAGACGCTAGTAAACGTATTGACAAGAGCTCAACGAGGAAAGGTAAACAACGCCCTACCCAATAAGGAATCATCAAACACTCAGGAAACGTATAAAAATGATAAAGTCATACAGCCTAAAGGAAAAGCAAAAGAAAAGACCTCCAACAAAGCAAATTTAAACGCTACTCACCCAAAGCAAATCCTAGAGGTAAAAAATTATTACAAATCGGATTTAGATTTTGACGAAACAGAAGAGGCTACCGCGGCACCCTTTTTACAACCTAAAACAACCGGAAATAAACAAACCTTTGAATTAACGATCGAAAAGAAAATAAGCAATGTAGATTTACCAACTTTTAACCATAGTTCTACAGATTTGGACTCTAGTTTAGCAGACTCGGAAGATAAAATGTTTCGTAACAACGAAGTTGCTACTAGTACTGTGATACACACTCGTGAATCTATACATACACGAATAGATAACATAGCTTACTTTATTGCTTCAGACAGCCCCCCTGCGACGATGGCGCAAGAAAATTGATAGAATTTAAGAAGATTTCGCCAATTCAAGATCTCGAAGTGGGACAAATAAAGCAAGTAAAAAGAAAAGGCAACCGTTACTTTTCCGCTGCATGTATTCGAGATAAACAACAAGAATCTCTTTCAAAAGTTAAAGAAGATATAACCAACTCATTATTAACTTTAAAGGAAATTTTAATAAAACAAAACCAAAAAAATATTAGTATTTCCAAGAGCAGCGCAATAGAAAACTTAATTTAGGCAGAAATAGAGAATACGATTAAAAACATATTTAATGATTCCCCAATTACGGTAATCGTATGTGAAGGAACGCTTCGTTATATACCGGTTGACAAGCGCAACGAGGTTTTTCACGAATTGCATAATTCACCAATAGGAGGACACAGTGGAGTGTCAAAAGCATATAATCGGATTCGGCAAACGTATTATTGGGAGATCTTGAAAAACGATGTTCAGAGATAAATTGAACAATGCCTCGATAGCCAATAAAAGAAACTGGTGCGACTCAAAACTAAGCAGCCAATAATTATAATGGACACTCCAGGAAGCGTCTTCGATAAAATTGCGATAGATATTGTAGGCCCAATTAAGCCGACAAGAAGGGGGAATGAGTATATATTTAATATACAAGATCAATTATCTAAATTTTGTACAGCAGTATCTTTGACAAATACCTTAGCCACGACAGTAGCCGATGCTTCAATAAAAAATTCATATATATTTTTGGTGCACCTAAATCTATCCTGACGGACCAAGGCAAAAACTGTTTAAGCTTTTCAATAACCAAGATCGCTGAGCGTTTTAGAATCGAAAAGTTGCAAACGATTGCTTTTCATCCGCAATCAAACGGATCGCTCGAGCAATCGCATCATGCTTTGGGAGAATTTCTAAAGCAGCATACAGAAGCAAATAACGAATAAGATGAATGGATAGAAATTGCAATGCTAAATTATAACACTAGCGTGTAAGAGAGCACTAAGTATCCACCTTACGAAGTAATATTCGGCAAATTAGCACGGCTACCATTAAGCGATTCCTTAAAAATCGGAGATATGCAACCCACGTATCGTGATTACATAACCGAATTAGTCACCCGACTAAACCAAAGTCAAAGATTAGCTTATGATAATTCAGCGCAGTCAAAATTTCTAAATAAAAGTAATATAATAAGACAAAATCAGAAAAATTTCAAGGTCGGAGATACAGTGTTCTTGCTCTCAGGCTCGAAAGTTGGCAAATTTCGAGATCATCATTCTGGCTCTTATAAAATTCTAGAGATATTAAAGAAAAATAATATCGTATGAAAATTTAATTCAAAGAATCGAGTAAAAAAGTACACGCCAACCAATTAAAAATATCACAAATAAGTAGCGATAATAAGCCATGCGTAAAATAAAAAAAAAAAGCCTAAGCCTCCCGATAGCGAATAATTTTATTTTATAATCCACGTAACTTTAGAATAAATAATTAATTAAGGAATTTTTTGAGAAAAAAATATAAAAATAAAAATACACGTATAAATATATCATTGATGACAAAATATAAACCTAACAAAAATTAAAACAATAGCATGTGGAAATAAAAAAAGGTCGAAAAATAATAATAAGTTGTTATCAAATATCAAAAAAAATTAAAACTTTAACCTTTACAAAGAAACTAATATTGGTTTGATTACAAATGAATCCAGGAAATCTTTTCTTATTTTTCTTAATAAGCCAGGGCCATGCAATGATAGGTTATGATTGCGGGTCTCGGCACCTAAATATAACTACAGTGTCGCTGTTAGAAGTAGGAGAATACGACCTTCCCAACAAGCCCGTCAACGTGACGCGACCATATATCTAGCTTCTGCAAAATAACGAATATACCAAGATTAGCATCTTGCAATGCAAATTATAAATCTATAGAATAGTGTATCATTGCGGTATGTACTTGCATAACTCAATTATTCAACATGGCGTAAACGATTATATTTACGAAATAGGCAAACAAGCGTGCCAAAAAGCACATGTAACCGGAATTTTAAGTTTCGGAGACCGGACCGTAATAAACAGACTAAAAGTAAATAGCACATTGATGCATTCTATGACTTTCGCAGGATCCTTATCAGAGGATGGGCGATGTAACGAAGTTGTTTATATTGACCTCTACGGATCATGGGAATCCGTAGTAGTACAAGGCACAATAAAAATAACACTTAGTGAGTAAAATGCTAAGTCGGTGTAAAAAGTTTTAAAATAAAATAAAATCAAAATAATATTTTACAACTTTATATATAAAGATAGTAAATGACGGGGATGAAATCATTGCCTTATATGGCAAAAAACCGTTGAAACGCGGAAGTACATGCGGAAGTACATGCGGAAGTAAAACGCGAAAATGCAAACGCGGAAATACAAGTCTTAGCCGAAGAATGCGGAATTAGGCATAAGTTAAGCATAGATAAAATGCGAATAATATTTTTCATATTTGAAAAAATAAAATATTTATTTGTTAAAATAAATGAAAATTGAGAAAATTTGATTATATTATGATGTAAGAATTTGTATAAAATTATGATTTTAATTATAATCGGCAAAGGGAAAGAAGGAAAGGCAAATACACACTTAATTTGAATGTTTTCGTATAAAAATAATATGATTTATTGCTCCTTGGGGGCGTTAAAGTTACACACATATTACTTATTGTTTGCAAATTATTCATGTAAAATTTTCATTAGAAAATATGGCAGTAAAATCTAGGATCTTATGTTTAATTATTATGATTGTAGTTGAGTCAGGATAGGGGTGATTCTCGAAATGTCGAGACGGGTGCTCGCGGGCGACTAGAGTCGGCGTCGAATTATCCGCCATCGCCCTTGGCTCGGGGTAACTCTGTGTTCCCTGAGGCTGTTTGACCTGCCGCGAGGCTTGGCCACGATTTATGTGGGTCCAGCGGTAAGGGGAAACCGTAAGATGGAACCGAGTCCGTCAGGGAGCCAGGTATGCAGTGAGCACCCACTTTTCCAAAGAAAACTATGAAAATTTGGAAAGAAAATGGTAAATTATATAATAATAGTAAATTATATAATCGTATGATAAAAATGTTATGTATTGCGGTGCCATGCTTTTAGCCCTTGGTCGAAGCTAATTGGCCACGAGAAATATAGAGGGGGAAGTTTTGACATAGCTCCCCGCGAAGTTATAAAAAGTGCGCACTTGAGTCGCGCGGCAGCGTTGCATTCTTGCATTTCCAGCATTAGCATTTTAGCATTGTAGCATTACATTGCATTTCGGCATTTAGTATTTTTGCACTTAAATTACACTCCGGTCTATCGTGCACCCTCTCAGATGGATCTTGAATGGATTATGAGAATGGATTTACATTTTGGAACGCAATCCCTAGCGACCAGTGTAAGTTCCGCCAAAATGGAATCTTATACGAAAGCATGGCAAATAAACTTACTGACGCAGAATTTGCCACTTAGCAAACTATACAGCGTGTTCAAAAAGTCCCAGTACGCCTAAATAACTTAAAAAATAATAGGAGACCTTGGCTTTGATCTTAAATCGGACCTTCAAGGTCATTTAAAGGTCAAAATGATTTTTTTAACGAGAACCGCTATTTTTGACACCAAAAATAAATAAAGCGGAAAATTTTACGTTCAAATATGTTCTTGATCATTTTTAAAATTTGACCTTGAATGGTCATGGTGAAGGTCAAATGTGGAAATAATTTTTTCAAATGAGGCACTATACTTGAGACCAAAAATGAGTAGAGTGGAAAATTTTACGTTCCAATATGTCTTTTTCAAGAGCTGACCTTGAGCGACCATGGTTTTACGTACAAGCATGTCCTTGTCTATTTAGAAAATTTCATCTTGAACACTTATGATTCATTATTTCAAATATCTCAAATCCACCACCCGATTCAAAATCAACGATTCTTAAAATCTCTTGATACAATTTTCGAGAAATATTATTTCTATAATATTTACTAACAATTTTAAATGCAGTGATTCAAAAGAAAACTTTAAAATTAAACCTCGTTTTTCCGACAATACAGGCAATCGTCGGCATCGAATTCCAAAATACTTGGTCCCAGCAGGATAGTGCAGGTCCTCATTACGGTCTTAATGTCCGAGCATACCTTAACAATGTGTTTCCACATAGATGGATAGGACGGAAAGGCGAGATCGAATGGCCACCTAGATCTCCCGATATTACTCTACTTGATTTTTTTTATGGGGATATCTGAAGGATAGAGAATATCGAACGAATCCGACATACTACTGTAATCAAAAAGTAAGGTGAATTTGCTTATAAAATCTAAATTCTTTATTTATTCTTCCAAATCAATTTCATTCCTTTCAAAGTAATCCCCGTCCGATTAAACGCACTTTTGCCAACGCTTTTTCCAGTCCTCGAAACAGTCGGAATAGTCATTTTCCGGTATAGCCTTCAAGACCTTCTTCGATTCGGTTATCTCCTCAAACGTGTCAAAACGGCGTCCCTGCATTGGCCTTTTGAGTTTGCTGAATAGCCAGAAGTCGCACGGAGCCAAATCAGGCGAATACGGTGGTTGCGGAACGATATGAGTCGAGTTTTGAGCAAAAAAGTCGCGAAGAACCAATGCAGTATGACATGGTGCATTATCGTGATAAAGGAACCAAAAGTTGTTCGCCCATAATTCTGGCTGTTTTAGACGAATAGCTTCACGCAAATGACGCATAACGCTCAAATAATATTTTTTGTTGACAGTTTGACCCGGTGGAAGGAACTCATAGTGCACCACAGCACGATAATCAAAGAAAACTGTCATCATGACCTTGATTTTCGATCGGCTTTGCCGTGGTCTTTTCGGTCTTGCTTCACCTTTTGCACGATAATCGTTGGATTGGTCGGTGGTTTCACGGTCGTATGCGTAAATCCAAGTCTCGTCTCCAGTAATGATGCATTTCAAGTGGTCCTGATAGTCAGACAGCAAAGTTTCACACACATCAACGCGACGCTTTTTTTCCAAAAAATTGAGCGATTTTGGCACCAATCGAGACTTGACGCGTTTGAGACACAAAACATCCTTCAAAATGGTTTGGGCTCAGCCAAATGATATTCCAACACTATCAGAGAGGTCTCTAATTGTCAATCGATGATTTTTAAACACCAAATCTTTGATTTTTTGGACGTGGCTCTCGTCGGTAGACGTTGATGGTCGTCTAGAGCGCGGTTCGTCTTCAACGCGTTCTCGGCCCGCTTTGAACTCGTTGTACCACTTATAAACGTTTTTTTGTGCCATAGTTAGATCACCAAAGGCCTTCCACGACATTTTCAACGTGTCCGCACAAGAATATTCGTTCTGCAACCAAAATTTGATGCAAGTTCTTTGCTCAACAAAATCACCCATTGTAAAAATCGAAAAATTCACTTTTGGTTGTTTACAAAAACACGTGTAACTCGGAGATAGCTTAACCTTTTGACAAACAGACGCTTGGCAAATGTTATAGACAGTCCTACCAACCTAGGATAAAAAATTTACCTGCCTCTCTTATGTCCGGGAGTTTTAAATGACAATTTAACCTTACTTTTTGATCACAGTAGTATATCGAAGAATTAAAACAAAATATTTGGGACGAAATACAACAACTTCATGCAATAAAAATTCAAGATGCTGTTGGTGCATTCTATTATCGTTTGGCAAATTGTCAACAAGTTAATAGTGAACAATTTGAGTACCTTGCCTTAACTGGCTAGGTATGATATCTCCTTGCCTTAACTGGCTGGGTACCATATCTTCTTGCCTTAACTGGCTAGGTATATATCTCCAACTTCTCTCAAAGTCAAGGACAATGTTAAACCCATGGTCATCATCAGGTTGCTAATAAAAATTAATGCGTTATTGTTTCGCATTACCATAACCGCCTTTGGAATAGCTCCATTATTTCCGAATTTAACCTTTACCATGTCCATTCGAGGTTAAATTTTGAAAATGATCAAGGACATATTCAAACGGAAAATTTTTCACTCTATTTATTTTCGGTGTCAAAAATAGGAGTTCCTATTAAAAAAAATCATTTTGATCTTCAAATGACTTTGAAGGTCCGATTTAAGGTTGAAGCCACGGTCACCGCCGGATAGCCAAGGAAATTTCTCAAATTTATATCAAAAGTTTTTCTATAGGACTATTATTTTTTGTTATTTAGCCGTACTGGGACTTCTTGAACACGCTGTATATTCACTGTCGTCGAACGATATAACTTTCGCGTTAGCATTTAAATGATTCGATAACGTTTGCGGTTACTAAGTGACTAGGACAGAGCATCGTAAGTTAATTATATTTGAAACAATTAAGGGAATCTCATGCGCAAAAAAGGGAAAGGTCTCCGTAGAAAATTTACACATTTTTTTCTTTGTAAATTCAAAATTCGTGTATGTAGAAAAACATATTCGTTCGCAAATAAAAATGCTGTACCAGGATATCCTCATGCAGCATTGCAGAATAGAGCGAGTAACTCTAGGGAATGCTCTCGGAATATCCATTCAATCGCCAGATATATCCATCTACAACCTAATGCAAGGGCAAGGATACATGGCTGTAACAGCAGGTGAAGTGGTGCATATAATAAAATGTATTCCTGTCCAAGTGAAACTATAACATAGAGATAAATGTTATTTAAAATTGGAGGTATCAAAAGACAATACTACCCTTTTTCTGATGACAAGAACACACGTTTTAAAATCGAAGGGAATGCAAATATCATGCAATGCGATTCTTCTAGGCTATTATAGAATCAATGAGGAATGGGATAGAATCATGCCTCGTCCCACCGAAACAAAGCAGCCAACAATTCTGAAACCAATGACCGGTGTGTCTTGGAAATACGTTGACCATAGAGCATTTGTTACTAGTGGTATTTACACCAAAAAAGATTTAGAAGAACTTAAAGATCAAATAATGTTCCCAGTAGAAGTTCCCTCTACCATCAACGAAATCACTCGCGAAATTAGCGGGCACGCAATCACTGATAGTAACGGTACTATCAGGTGTCTGCTAAACCAAAACGTAGTAGACAGAATCCTATCATCAACATGGAACTCGCTATGAAGCAAATTCATGACTTTCGGTATAGTAAGCGTGGAAATCATTTCTATATTAGCAATAATTCAAGAAATCAAAATGGCCGTTGGAGAACTAGTTAATGGAGTTCTGCTTCATAGAATGTACGGGTGATCCTTACACCTGCTAGGAGCTCTGTAGGATATAGTTGCACAACTTTTGTTAGCCCTATCACGACCGCGACAAACAACACCTACGACTCTGCTAGCTGATGTCCAAATGGGTTTACTTTGGCCGGAAAGAAGACCAAGTACACCAATAAAGCCAACACCAAAGACACATGCAGCCAGAACATCACGTAAACTAAAAGCAACACCACGCCCAACCTTCTTTTGCCTATGATACGAAAATTAAAATGAATGGCGATACGATTGCTTTTGTCACTTTGTTCGTCTAAGCAGCCGTTTTAGTAAGGAGGTGTATCGTCGGTATAGCATTTTAATGTATTTAATCACATACCTTGATTATGCTTCTCTAAAAAAAAAAGAGAGAGAAAGTCTGAGACAGGAATGATGGATTTTCCCCAGAAACCTTTCCCTTTTTTTAAAAAAACATTTTTTTTTAATTTAATTCTATAAAATTCTTGAAACTTAATGTTCAGTTATAATGTGGAAAAAAAAACACTCATAGTTTTGAAGACATCGGAAAGAAGTGCATCTATAGCGCGATTTGAGACGTCGCAAGGTAACAGCATTTCCGTTCGAGCTTGGAATGCTGAATATTATTTTTGATGTACATTCTTGGTAAAAATTCTTTTATATTAAAGTCTTTGAAATTCTTAAAACTTGATGTTCAGTTATAATGCGAAAAGAAATAACATTTATAGCTTTTAAGATATCGGAAAAAAGTGCATTTATAGCGCGATTTGAGACGTCGCGAGGTAACAGCGTTTCCGTTCTAGCTTGGAATGCCGAATATTATTTTTGTTGTACACTCTTGATAAAAATTTTTGTGTATGAATTAAGTCATTAATTTGAATTAATTATTGAATTCATATCAAAAAGGCGAAAACGAGCAAATTTTCCTTTTTCTCATGCACTAATTAAATATAATATAAATTATTGTAAAATACTTCAATGTATTTCGACCACGACTAAAATTTTAATATAAAAATATTTGTTTGGTATCTTTAGATAATGAATCTAAAGACTTATAATTAGTCTATTTTTAATAATAATGAGTTGAATATTTTCTCGTAAATTAACCGTACTGCTACGTTTGTTTGCTTAAAACTTTTATTTTATAATTCATTTTTTAATATAATTTATCTTGTAATTGTAAGTAATATAATAGATTCATCATATAATTAATAATTATAACATTGATCCTTTTTTTTATATTAAAATAAGACATCCGACCGAACACAAGAAGTAAAGCCTTCAGACTTCAAATTTTTTTATGATAAACCAATAATAATAAATGTTATTTTTATATAATATTCTCATATAACAATTGTCTATGTTAAAAAAAAACAACTATTGTTATTATAAATATTATTAACTATTGTTATACTACTTTAAATTTATTTGTCTAAATATTGGGAGTGCCAATTAAAACGATCCGCTCTTTTGCGGTCAAAAATGCATTTATTTCAAAATAAAAAATAAAAGATTAATTGAAGTATCGTTCATCGCTAGTTACTGTTTTTTCTCACCTCTCAGGCAATTTTCGAATTCCATCTCGAAAAAATGTCTCGTCTTTTGAGATGATCCAAATTAGGAGCCAATTTTGGATTTATGCGAAAAAAGTGCACCGATGACCTGTTAAATCGTGCTGCATCCCTTGGAACAACCAGTAATCAGAAGGAGCAATGTCCGGAGAATACGGCAGATGCGGCAAAATATCCCACCTGAGCGTTTCCGAATATTTTTTCGCGACTTTTGCAACATAAGGCCGAGCGTTGTCATGCAGAAAAATAACTTTGTCATGCTTTTCCTTATATTCCGACCGTTTTTCTCGTAATGCACGACTCAAACTAATCGATTGCAGCCTATACCGATCGGCCGTTATGGTATCACCAGGTTGTAGCAGCTCATAGTACAAAACACCCTTTGGTCCCACCAAATACACAACACGATCTTCAAACCATGAATATTCGGCTTTGGTGTTGATGTTGATGTCGATGGAAACGATTGACCGGGTATAGCATAGTATTTTTTCTTCTTGGGGTTATCATAGAATATCCATTTTTTATCCCCAGTAACAATTCTATGTAAATAAACCTTTCTTTGTTTTCTTTGAATCAGCTGCTCGCAACAGAAAAATCGCCTGTCGATGTCTCTCGGTTCCAGTTCATAAAGCATTCAATTGCCTTACTTTTAAATCATTTCTATGGATTTAAATCATACAGAAACTGCTTGTTGAGTAACTTCCAATGATTCTGCAAGCTCCTCTTGCGTTTGAATCGGATCATCATCGAGTAATGCTTCCAACTTTTTGTCTTCGAATTTTTTTCCAGAGCGAGGCTTGTCTTCAACGGTGAAATCAGAATTCTTTAAACGTCGAAACCATTCCCTACAAGATTTATTAGTTGGAGCATTGTCACCATAAACTTCCACAAGCATTCGATGCGCTTCAGCTGCACTATTTTTCGAATTAAAACAGAAAACTAAAACCTTCCGCAAATGTAGCTTAGTTAACACGAAATTGGACATATTTAACAAGGTTGAAAACAAGATTTTTTTACGAAATTTGAAGCGATATAAACTGAATATTATTGACAGATGTCTAACCTCTCTAAAACTACCGACTTTAGCTGTTAACTATTATATATTCATAACTACCAAAGCCATCTTTTAAAAACAGGCCCAACTAATTTGTACTGCCAATATTATAGTAGAGATTTTATTCGTTATTGTACTAGATTTAAATTTTGCATTGAATAAGAATATAAATTGTTAATTAAATATATAGATAAAACTAAATATATAGCCTTTGCAAACCATCTGAATAGAATCCCTGATGCCATCTAATTGTTTTAACACGATAAAACCCTAGAAAGAGTACACATAAAGAAGTACCTGGGAATATACATAGATGCTCGGTTAAATTGGAATGAGCAGATTAATTATTTAGTTAAAAAATTATGATATATGATTTACGTTTTTGCTAGACTAAAATATATTTTAACTAGGTGTCAACTTAAGTCAATTTATTATGGATTATTTTATAATATAGCAACGTATGGAATAATTGCATTGGGTGATAAAGCTGCAACACAAAATATTCAAACAGTTTTAAATCTAATGATCCCCTAAAGCCATTAAATATTAGGCAAACTTTATTTTGAAATCAGTAGCAAATTAATATGAGCATCTAAAAGTAGAGTTTTCTTTGAATCCTAGAAATAATAGATACTTCTGCTTAGAATTTCCTGAAATAAGCCTAGAGAGAGGTAGATTAAATTTTGTTTATATAAGCTTCAAAATATTTAATATGTTACCAAATACACTAAAAATGCTTGATCTTACTGAAAAATCAATTAAATCACAAATTAAAGAATGGATTAGAATAAATATACAAGAAGAAGTTAAAATAAAGTCAATATTATATCAAAATAGATAATAATACTATGTCGCTAACATGCTTTACAAAATTTGAGAACGTCTGTACAAAATAAGCTAAATAATAATCTGGTGTATTTATTACTCATGAAAACTATAGATATTGTTGAATTTTCATTTATTTACTAACTAGTATGGCCACCTACGATACGGTATCTGTGTGAAACCCCAGTAGGATAGTTATTTACATAAAGAAAATAATAAAATGTACTAGTGTTTAATGTAGAACCAAAAATTATGTAATAAAGAAATGAAATGTACTGTTTTATATTAATATTTATGTATAACTAAGAAACGGCAAATAAATAATAATAATAATAATAATAATAATTACGAAAAGATTATTGTTTAAATTAATTATAAGAAATTTGTAAGAACTGAGGAAATGCAATCTTTTTTCTCTCTTTAATTTTCGCTCTCCCTCCCAAAAAGGAATGCTTTCGCGATAAACATTAGTGTCTACCACGCGCTAATTTCGCGCAATCTCATTCGTACAGAGTCGTTTCTGTATGAATGCATATAAAGACAAGCTTCACCTGATCGAGACGCACTCGCCGTGATTTTTCAAGACAGGCCACTACCATCAGCCTAGACCACCTTTCGTACGGAGTGTCAACGAGACGTTGCTGGATCACAACGAGCCGACTGCGCCCTGGACCAAAGGACATCGTAAGACCCCAGCAGGCAAAGCCCGATCTGGATCACCACAAATTGACCGCGCCCCAGCACAACATCAATTCATTGACTTAAGAAAAGAGAAAGAGAGAGAGAGAGAGAGAGAGAGAGTTTTTTCTTAAAGAGTAAGTAAAGATAACATTTAATTAACTCTAATTTAATGTAAATTCTTTTCTTTTATCTATTTTCCTTCAAAAGGTCGCTTGACTAAAAACAAAGTGTCATTCGACTTTTTACCTCAGATTGCTATTTATTAGGTCCTTTACCGAGAGTAGATAAGCCTGTAATGGCTTATCGCATTCTCAATCCCAATATTCACACCTATTCTAAAGAAAAATTTCAATTTTTTTCTACTCTGTCATTCCTTCGGCCAGCCCAAGCCCATGAACTTTAGTTTTCAGGATTAAAAGAAAAGGCCAAAGCTGCGTTCGCAAGTAATCACTCTGACATTACAATAGTATCCTTACCATCATTTTTTTTTAACATTTCGGCGATAAAAAGACATTTCTTTAGTCAATAAATCATGTTCATCTGCAATGCTTTTATTTTCATTACTATTATCGTCACTATTTATACTTACTTTAGCACTTCTGTTAGTGTTTTCAAATATATCTTTATAAGTATCCCGAACCCAGAAATCCTAAACATATAAGTTCATCTTATTACTTTTGTTAAAAATTTATATATGCACATGTGTTACTTAATAACAAAAAATTATAAAATAAATATAAATGCTAAAAGATTAAGAAAGTAAATTTAGACATAAAATTAAGAAAAACCTATTATGCCACATGGTACATTTGTTGCTTACGGGGGAACACGCACGCCATGAAATTTTTATTTTTATTTTAACGCGGGACCCAGTAAACCGTTCCGTACGAGCCCGCCCGCGCATCGCGAACTGAAAATATTCTTTGTGGTCTCGACTACCGGGAATTTGCGAAAACACCTCTGCCCCATCGGATAGGATAGCATCCGGACATGCCAAAGGGGGAAATTAAACAAATATTAATTTATTGTTAATCATAATTAAAATCTTACCTAAAACCAGTGGTTGTTCCTGGACCTTTGAAGTCTGGCTTTGGATCTCCGCGTGAAACAGAGAGATAAATTAGAAGAAAAAGGGGCAACTCAATGATCGATAATCCTCTGTGTAGTTTTTTTATTTTATTTGATTATATACATATAGATCTACACAGTTCACTCTACACTTAAATCACTACACGTCCACACAGCACGGCGTTCTCTTTACACACCGAAAATCGAAATCAAAAGAAAACTGTTTCCTAATTGACGAACTGACTATCGGCTGAATTTACGATCTACCGAAAAACTCTTTTAAATTGTCGGATGAAAAAGGAAAATAAAACGCCCGTAATACTCTCTCTGAAATTCACTCGGGGAACAAAAATGCGCAACTGACTACTACTAACTCGCGGGCCCGCTCTTCTCCCATACTTAAAGACTCGGTCGGGGAAGCATCGTGAGGATTTTTGTCTATTTGGCATCAGCATAAGTCTTTGTAGACTCCCGAGCCTTCCGACCAAAATACAACTTAAGTTCATTTATTCCTATATATACGTGTGCGAAGAAGAGTTAGATTACTTGGCTCTCTACACGTGTGTTGTAAGAATATCATTTATTCTCTATGTCCCCTGGATTTTCCCACAGGAGTCACCTTGCAGTGTTTCTGCAAGCTTTAAACATTTTGTATAGAAACTAACACACTCACACATTAGTTGAACATTTATGCGTTGCATTTAGTCAATTGAGTTTGATTAAATTTTTATTTTAATTTTTTTCCATTATATCTGTTTTATTAATTTTATATATTTATTGATTTGATTTTTTTTTATAAATATAATTTTATCTATTTTTTATTATTTAATATTACTTTAATGGTTTTTTTTTCGGAGGTAAAAAATGGGTAATCTGCCCAAATCAGACCATCAGTGAGGAACCCTTTGTCTATCTGAAGACGCAGAAGGCTCCACTGGTGTGACGGGTTTCGTAATCGCATCAGCTCTGGCCTCGGATGGACTCGATTGTTCGTGTGCATCCGTAGCGAGGGTATTAGCAACCCCGGGGACCGTCTAACCCGCCATACACTAGCATATATCCGATGAAAAACCACAGACATATGATGCGCGTATGGAATATCCACCTTCTGTCCAACCTTTAGCGTGGAACTACTTTCGTATTACTACGCCGCTGCAGGTTCTGTCTATTCGTCAGTCCGTTTCGTGTTACGTTGTAACCAGTCTCCTCCTCGTATTCCTTTCATATAATCCTTTCATTTACATTCTCTTACTGGCTCATGATACCTACCATCAACTATTCCAGGCACCCGTCCGCCTTTTTATCTCTCAGAACAATCTCGACGAAAGTAGCTAGAATATTACTTTGATGGTTACGTCACGTAACATTTTGTCTATTAAGTTTAATTTAATTTTTATTTTAATTTTGATTTTCATTATACTTATTTTATTAATTTTATATATTTATTAATTTGATTTTTTTTTATAAATATAATTTTAATTATTTTTCATTAATATTACTATAATTGTTACGTCACGTAACAACATTACTCATCATCGATGAAACGGTTTAAAAAATAAAGAATGTAAAAATAGTTATTAATTAATCATTCACATGTATAAATTCTATCAATATTTAACACTATTTACTTGAGAAATGTGTATGAATATTATAATTTTTAATATTAGAAAGATAAACATGTTAATTGTTAATTAAGTATTTTTAGTACTTAACAAAGCAAACTTGAGTTTCGGGCAAGAAGATTACAAGAATTGTTTTTATCTCACATATTAAGAAAATCTACGTAAAATATTGTAGTACATTATTTCTTAAAAGTTTTAAGTTAATGGAAAGATATAAATAAGAATTTTATTTGTTTTATTGACAAAAAAATGGAAATTCGTGCATCGCCAATGAAAACTATCACTGAACCCAATATATTACCCACAATAATTTATTTGCAATAGTTGAGATTCTTAAATTTCAAAAAATATGTAAGAACATAAAAGGTACCATTGCACCTACTCAAGTAGATTAATAAATTGTGACAGGTGGGTTATAGAGGTTAAGCCACCTGCCATAGGCGAGAGAAATAGAGTTCGTGGCGCGACGACATGCGGTGCCAGCGATCAAGTGGCCGAGGGCTTAACGCGGGAAAAGGCGCGAGAATCCGCGGCGTACCGGAACGCGGCGCTACGATCAAGAATCGATAGCGCTACGCGGGAAAACCGATAGGCGAGAGGGGAAGGAGGAGCCCTCCCCTCAAGCCTTCTTTTCGTTTCGCCTTTTCCACGCGCCGCACGTGTTAGGAGCTACAGCGAAGAATAGATTATTTTTCGAAGATTTTTCCGCAGCGTTTCCGCAACAGTGATCGAGAGAACGACCCTGTGAGCAAAGATTGCGAAAGTAAGTGGCCACTTAATCGCAATTTTAGACCACCTTCGTATTAAATTTATTGCTTACCATTAACTGTACATTTCTGCAAAACTGTTGCGTAGTTAGTTTAATCAAAATAACTGTGAATCAAAATTTTAGGAATGTACCTAAAATTTTAGTTTGGAAGTAGCATTTTAGTGTAAGAAAAGGTAACAAAAACTGAAAGTTTTGCTAGTTAGCTCATTTTTTTCTTGATAGCTTTACTAAAAAAATGTGGAAACAATCTAGACAGTAGAAGTTCTTTGAAGATATAAATAATGTAGGTGAAAAGGTTTCAGAAATCGATGAAGATTAATTTTCTAAGAATTAAGATGTACTGATTGGAGATAATAATGAGTTTGAATAAACATACTCGTATACTGACGATGATTAGCTGAATATTTTGAATACGAGGTCTGGCTATTAAATAACGAGACTGCGCGCCTAGAGGGCGCCGTAGAGGGGTGGAAAAAAAACGAGTAGTGCGTTGGGTATGTAGATATCTTGTCTATGCACGTACCAAAACACGTTCTCGTCACTATTATTGTATTTGTACAGTAGCGGTTTGAAACGAACGTGTTTTTTTCTCGTGCCGAAAACCATGTGTGACGAAAAACAGGAGCAAGGTATCAATCTTTAATTTCTCGTTAAATTGAATAAAACTCCGACTGAGTGCTGTAAATTGTTGCAAGAGGCCTATGGGGACAATTCTCTATCTCGTGCGCGTGTTTTTGAGTGGTGTAAGCGCTTTAGTGAGGGCCGAGCGAGCACTGAAGATGACCAACGCCCAGGTTGCCCTGTCACTGTTTCAACTCCGGAAACAGTGACCAAAATCAACCAAATTGTGTGTGCAGATCGTCGAATGAGCATCCGGATGATTGCCAAGGCTGTAAACGCCGATAAAGAAACGTTTAGACAAATTTTACACGAGGAATTACACATGACAAAAGTCTGTGCGAAGTTGGAGCTAAAATACCTGACTACTGACCAAAAGCTCTTGCGTCAACAGGTCTGCTCAGATTTCCTTGAAAGGTTAAAAAAAGATTCCAGACTGATGAAAAACATTATTACTTGCGATGAAACGTGGATTTTTCAATACGATGTTGAAACAAAGCGGCAATCGATGCATTGCAAGACGCCTGAGTCGCCCAGAATCAAAAAAGCAAGGATGTCCAAATCAAAATTCAAGGCAATGTTGATCGTTTTTTTCGACATTAACGGTATCGTGATGACTGAATGAGTTCCAGAGGGTCAGACTGTCAACCAGACTTACTATTTGTCAGTTTTGGCAACATTGCGAGAACGAGTTCGTAAGAAACGGCCCGAGTTGTGAAAGAACAACTCGTGGATTTTGCACCAGGACAATGCACTTGCTTCTAACGCGCTATCTGTGAAGCAGTATTTGGCCGGTAAGCGCACTCCAGTGCTTGAACACGCGCCGTACTCGCCAGATTTGGCACCGTGCGACTTTTTTTTGTTTCCGAAGATAAAATCTGCTTTGAAAGGGACCCGATTTGAGTCGATGGAAGCGGTAAAGCAAAAAACGGCAGAGCTCCTAAAGGCCCTCACCAAAGAAGACTTCCAGCACTGCTTCGATCAATGGAAAAAACGTATGGAAAGGTGTGTGGCAAGGGAAGGGGAGTATATTGAAGGGGAGCATTCGAATGTAGAATAATTTTTACAATAAAACCCTTTTTTGTAACCAGTCTCGTTATTTAACAGCCAGACCTCGTATATGTCGTGGACGACAAAGAATTAGATTACTCTCAAGTTTTGAAAAAGATGTAGAATAAAAGGAACAGCGTTTTGCGATTGATGGGTCTGTTTGGAAATAAGTACAAATAGGTGGTATACCTCGAAGATTACTCCTTTATAACATATTTCGGCAAGAAGTAGATCCAACAGTATATGCAAAATGTCCTATTATGAAAAGTATAGTTATGACTGCATTTTCAATGATAATTGACTACCGTGTTATCAACAATATAAGAACATGTGCAATAGAAGAAGCAAAGAGAGTGTTAGAAACTGATTGGAGTCTTATCTTAACGTAAGATGCATTTATTGCAATTTTTTATGATATAGAGATGCATATGGAGCAAATAATTTAAAAGTTTCTTTTTTGTAGAATAATACATGGGGCTCTAAATTTTTTACGGAAGCTATGAGTAGAAATAATTTTACAAATTCTTAAATTTATCAGTTTTGATAAATAAGTGGGCCGAGTCAACGTTGGAAAACAGACCAAATGCGCCATGATATCTATGATTTGGAATACATTTATCAAAAACAGCCAAAACTGTTATGAATTAGATGGTAATATTATTATAGACAAACATTATTTTCGACAAAAGTAAGATGTAGATGTACGCAGTACATACCTAACGAGCTTGATAAATTTGGTATCAACTTTTGGTTAGCATGGGACGTCGATAGCAAAAACATCATAAATGCACTTCTATATTTAGAAAAGATAAAAAAAGACCCCCTTCAGAACAACTCTCTGAATATGTTGTACTCAAAATCATGAAACCATTAATAAATTACGG